>OW026456.1:70659801-72017801 GCA_932274525.1 Podabrus alpinus | reverse complement strand
GGCGCTAATTCGTTGTGTTTTTACGGTACTTTTCACTTCTTCGACTTTCATTTTGGCATTCAAACAACACCGTTTGATCTATAATTTGAAATTGTGCGTAGGTATGACAACAGTAACTAGCGATTGTTTTGTTGGTAAACCTTCTAGGTGGTATTTTCAAAATTTAATAATACAGAAAACAAACTAGATGAAATTAATAATAATTAACGGAAAGTTGAAAAGTAATTACAACGTTTTGGATTTTTGGAGTTTTAAATAAATTTTGCATGGAAAATTTTTGAAAAGTCGAAATATTCTTGTGCAGGGCCGCATTGAGATAAATTGCTATCGTGGTTGTATAAGTGCCATTGTTGAAAATTTCAGGTAAGAGAAAAATTCAATGTATACATGTATAATTCAAATTTATAGTTTATAATTTGAATATAGAGTAGATTATCAAATAACATCTTTGAATTCACAATAATGAATTTTCAATAACAACATTTTTATTACCAAAAATTTAAATCCGAAACCGAGCGCAAATAGAAAATTTGCATAATATAGTAAATTTTTATTACCAACACAAAAATTATAAGGCATTATCCTATTATAACCAGCAGTAAGAAGAAGAAACGAGAACTATGATAAACGGTTTAGTACCGAAAAACATGTTCCATGTTAAAGATATTTTTAACTTTATAAATTTCATATTGAGTACATGATAAGTAATAAAATGCAGTAAAAACATAAAATTAGTTTTATTTTCGACCCTTGGGTATTGATGGGTTAATTACCAATTTGAATCCATTATCACGTTTCTTTTAGTATTAAGCCCGTCTTACATCATGACATTTCTGGCGTCATTTCTTGAGCCATTTCTGCGCAGAGACGAGTTCATAGTATTTGCGCGTGCGTATACCGTTGTGCGCAGAAATGGCTCAAGAAATGACGCCAGAAATGTCCTGATGTAAGACGGGCTTTAAACAACACAAGGCGACCAGACATACAAACTTCTTATAGCCACTTACCGATCGAATTTTCAATTGACCAGAACGCGCATGTGCAAATTGTAAATTTACGTGTAAATTTTTTGTGGCAAACACACTCGCAAAAAAATTTGCTAGCAGATTTGCAACAAAATTTACAAGCAAATTTACGCGTTTGACACGGTGTAGAAATTTACACGCAAATTTACACAAGTGTCACACCGCCTTTACGTGAGAACCATCTTCGGACTATTGCGAACATTTAAAAAAAAACAGTAACAAAAGCGGTCCAGCCGTTATCAAGTGATGCCGTGACAAAGGTTTGCAGATTCATTTTTTATTAAATTTATAAAGCGTAAAATGTAGGCGGCCTTTGCTATATGTCACAATTAAGAAAATAAATATTTTTAAGAAGGTTTTCAAGAAAATAGTCGTTTAAAGACATGGAAATAGAGGTTTTGCAACATTCGGTTAAAGTAGAAGATGATCCGGAAAATCAACAAGATAATACTGAGGTAAACTATAAACCATATTTAATGCCATAATGATAAAATTTGAGACGTAAGAAAGTCTACATTACGTTAAAAAATTTCATGCTTTGTAAAGCGGTTTGAACACCAAGTTTGTAAATATACATTTTCACCAAAAGCGAATTTTAGAAGGAATATAAGAAGTGACAAAAAGAGGTTTATTATTATATTTTTATTGTTTCACACCGTAATGTTAACAAATTCTTTCGTTAGTTTCGTTTATAAAATCCCCAACAAATTCAATTTGATGATTGTGTATGTAGAATCTTGACCATCTTTAAAAAATGTTAGTATTCGTAATATCGCCATGGGGTCAATCCATATAAAATCAACCAATCTTTTGCAATAATTATTTTGACGTCCCTCTTCGATTTTGCTCAAATTTGGTATACTTCTAGTTATGCCAAATAAACGGACCCGTATTGTTTTGTTTAGCGCTAAAGTTACAAATTTGGCTTGTAGAGTTTCGATAAAGTATTTCTACTGGCCGAACCGTACCACTTCAAGACACGATTTGTTTTTTGAAATGGAAGATATTGAATAGACCTTTTTAATGAGCTTTTGTGTGTAAATAATTAAGGTCAAATTTTAACTTTGAATGCTCGTCCCCCAAAAGCAGGGGTCATTTAAAATTCTCTAAAATTGAAGTGTACCATTGTGTTTGCAATATCTCAGCTTTTAATGAAATCTCAAACTCCAAATTTTTGGCACATAATACCATCATGTAGTACTTTTAAGGGCTATAATTTAAAATTTTTATTTGGTCCCCCACGAAAGATATTTATCGTTGATAAAGGCTATTTTCTTAAATTTCCGAACTTTTTTTATGATTTTTTTGAGAAAAGGGGGAGAAAACCTTAGTGTTGATATTATTTGTTTTACGAATACTACCAGCTGCCATCTCTGTATAAAAAAATAATTGTCTTGTTAACTCTTTCCCTTCCTGACCTTCCTTATGGACTGGGAGTTCATAAAAATAGCAAAGAATTAAGTCTCACCTTTTTGGAATTCCTTTAGCCTCCATGTTGATAGGACTAATAAGAGTTGTAATATTTTCCAGCCGAGTAACAGTTTTAGCTTGAAAAAAAATTGGCAGATATCGTATGTATTGTAAAATTCGAATTTTACAATTTCGACCCCCCCCCTAAAATCACTTTTGGCTTCTTCCCCAATTTTTCGCCTATTACATGTTTAATTTCATTTTTAGGGAAAATTATTATCAAACCAAAATTGACGAGCACAACATTCTCTACAAAATAGCTATTTCAGACGCATTTCGAAATTGAATTTTATTTCAGGAATAGTGGAACTCGGGTGAATTTTGAAAAATTCTATTTTGGAGAGAATTTCATGCCCTTCAATTTTGATCTGATGAGAATTTTTCACAAAACTGAAATTAAGCGAGTTGTATGTGAAACATCGCGTTAGCGGAGCTAAAATCTCCAATGGGGTACCGCCAAAAAAAATTTAGTAATCTTTTTTACGTAAATACGATCCTTAGGATGTGCTTTGCCATATAATATGGTTACAGGGTCATTCCATCTCAAATCGACCAAAAAATAGGTAAAATTGACTCGACCCCGACCAAACTTAACGAAATTTGGTACACACCATCTTAGTAAGAAATAAAAAATACAAATTTAAGGATTTGTCCAAAAGGGCATTCGTTTCGTTGTTTTGGTCGTTCAAAATGTCAAAAAGTTGGTGTGTAGACTTGTAGGAAAACGGCTGTAACTTCGTCCACGGTGGTCTAAATTTAAAAATAAAAAATGTTCTGTAAAGGTAAATGAACGTTCTATCCAAATATTCAATCACATTTTAATTTTTCAACCCTTAACTGGATTAATTTTATAATATTAACCCTATTTCAACCCCTATTTAAAAAACTATTCTTTTTTTTTGTTTATTTTTTTACTGTTTGTTTGTGCAATTATGCTGAGTATGTGTGCCAAATTTTATCATGGGATCTGCATGGGTTCGGTTGCTAAAAATAAATTAAAAATATGGAATGCAAAATTGAATTTTACAAAATAATGTTTGGCAGTATAAATATACAGGGTGTCCCCGTGACCGTGGAGAACCTTTGAGGTGGTGATAAAGGACACTTTTCTAAGACAACTTTTCAAATAAAATTTTTGCCCAAGTCCAAACCCTTGGGGGGTACCTCCCTTTAAAGCAATTTTTTGAATTTCTGAATTAAAACGGCCATAGCTCCGATATTATTAATTTTTTAAGGTTAATGGATTAGAACTTTTTTAAAGATCATTCGCTTGTCTACAAAGTAGGTTATAACCACTTATCGTCTAGAATCAACGGATTTCACACCTTGTTCATTATTTTCAGAGTTTCTGTGAAAACGGCTGGTTGCCCAAAAAAATTTATTTGACGAAAGTTGTAGCCCGTTAAATTCCCTATCCGGTTTGAGCCGTTAGTTTTTCTCTTAGACGTTTCGTTTAAGAGATACGGGGTTCACAAGAAAATTAAAAAAATAAAAACCTGAATTTTTTAAACATTTTTTCCCTTAATTTAATTTATAACTCGAAATCCGTTGATTCTAGACGATAAGTGGTTATAACCTACTTTGTAAGTTATAATCCATTGTTCTAATCCATTAACTTTAAAAAATTAATAATATCGGAGCTATGCCGTTTTAATTCAGAAATTCAAAAAATTGCTTTAAAGGGAGGTATCCCCCAAGGGTTTGGACTTGGGCAAAAATTTTATTTGAAAAGTTGTCTTAGAAAAGTGTCCTTTATCACCACCTCAAAGGTTCTCCACGGTCACGGGGACACCCTGTATATTTATACTGCCAAACATTATTTTGTAAAATTCAATTTTGCATTCCATATTTTTAATTTATTTTTAGCAACCGAACCCATGCAGATCCCATGATAAAATTTGGCACACATACTCAGCATAATTGCACAAACAAACAGTAAAAAAGTAAACAAAAAAAAAGAATAGTTTTTTAAATAGGGGTTGAAATAGTGTTAATATTATAAAATTAATCCAGTTAAGGGTTGAAAAATTAAAATGTGATTGAATATTTCGATAGAACGTTCATTTACCTTTACAGAACATTTTTTATTTTTAAATTTAGACCACCGTGGACGAAGTTACAGCCGTTTTCCTACAAGTCTACACACCAACTTTTTAACATTTTGAACGACCAAAACAACGAAACGAATGCCCTTTTGGACAAATCCTTAAATTTGTATTTTTTATTTCTTACTAAGATGGTGTGTACCAAGTTTCATCAAATTTGGTGGGGGTCAGGTAAATTCTTCAGTCGATTTGAGATGGAATGACCCTACATTTTTCTAAAAACGGGTCATTTCGATGTGTAATTTGAATTTTTTATTCAATCTGTGACGTCGTCAGTAAACATTAATTAGCAGAGGGTCCGTTACTTTGGCCCCCCCCCCGGTTAATATTTTTACACCAAAAGCTAGCACTGGGATCCTTAGAGCTAGCACCAGCTAGCACCCAAATATGAAAGCTAGCACCATTACAGTTTTTTCACAAATCGACTTTACAACCGGGGGGGGCCCAAGTAACGCTAGCCCCCCCCCCCCGGTTAATATTTTTACCCAAAAACCTAGCACTGGGATCCTTAGAGCTAGCACCAGCTAGCACCCAAATATGAAAGCTAGCACCATTACAGTATTTTCACAAATCGACTTTGAAACCGGGGGGCCAAAGTAACGCTACCCCCCCCCCTGTTAATATTTTTACCTATAAACCTAGCACTGGGATACTTAGAGCTAGCACCAGCTAGCACCCAAATATGAAAGCTGGCACCATTATAGTTTTTCCACAAATTCATTTTATTTATTTGCACCTAAACGCCTCTTCTATACTGCGCACGCGTTGCTGGTTTTCGCCGCCATTTTTCAAAATAACGATCGAAATATTGTAAACAAACTTTGCTTATCCGCGGTTTTTTATATTCTATAATTATTTTTGTTAATATAGCTGTACCAAATTTCAGATTGGTCTTCAGCACTGAAATATTCTTAACAAAATTTTGACCTATCATACGCCGTCAGTAAAACTTTTCTTTTAAAAAATATTTTTGTCATTTTTTTTTGTTTTGTTTTATTTATCTGATGATCTAAATTAAATTTTTATCTAATAAAACCGAATTTTTAAATTTGGAGTTGTATGGCATCTTGCACGGAGTACTTAAAAATTTCAATCATTTTAATTTAGGCGTTATTATCGGGCGGAGTGATAGAATTATGAAGGGGTACTTGCCTTGTACGTGTTTTATCGATATCAGTTAAAATAATTTTCACGTAATAATTCTAAGTGGGAGATAAAATATAAAGCATGTTACTCATGTAACCCCCCCCCCCCCCACTCATCAACCGATTTAATAATAAATAACTTTATGACGGTTGAGAAAACGCAAAATTAAAGTATACGTATTTCTAAAATATGTGGGAATTTTTGTTTGTTATAAACTTTTTTCTTTTAGTAAATTTACCGGGTCCGTCAAGTCCTCCATTTTAGGCTTCTATACAAAGTATAGCAAGAAGCCTTATTTGAATTTGATATTTTTTTTAATGTCAGTCGCCAATAATGCTAGCGAAATGCTGGCGAGTGCTGTAATTTTTTTTTGCCATTCCGGGGGTAAAGTACTCACTTTTTACCCCGGTTTGCGGGTGTAAAGGGGCACTTTTTTACCCTGCTATTTCCTAGTACTTTTTGGTAGTAGTTGGTAATATTACTAGATACTACCACGTGCATTATTAAAAAAATGCGTTAAATTTTTGCTTTAAGTTACTAAATTGGCGAAGTTCCTACTTTACCTCCCGGAATTGCAAAAAACAGTATATGCACGACGGGAGTAAAGTGACTTTTGGCCCATGGGTAATTGTTTCACTCGGCTGGCGCCTCGTGTAAACAATCCTTTACCCTGGGGCCAAAAAAATGTCACTTTGCTCCCTTGGTACATAATCTACTATTGTAAATGCTGGGCCGGTTGAATTTTTATTTAGTGTTGAAATATTGACTTTTGACATAAATGTCAACTTGGCCCCTCCTTATTCAATTTTTTTCGAAATTTCAATTTTTCTTTAAATGATTTCAGAGTATTCGTGAAATGCTGGCGAATTCTGTAAATTATATAAAGGAGCTTAATACGATATGTTTCCCTTGCTAATAAATCATATTCTTGAAGGAAATGAAGCTCAGAGCAACGTACGTTGAATTTCAAATTATCGTAAAAGGGGTTTGTGCATTATTTGTATTGCGACAGATAACGCAGAGGGCATTAGGCTATTCTTATTATAATAATTACTTTTACTAATTGGTAGTTTTATTTTGTAAATGCAATAACTTGAAACAAAATAAATAGTAATAATATATTTATTTTTATGCACGAAAAACCAGTTTACATAATGTATTTTACAAAAAAAAACTAAAATTTAGATTTTTAACAATAAATCTACCAATTCGTACAAGTAATTATTATAATAAGAATAGCCTAATGCCCTCTGCGTTATCTGTGCATTACAAATAATGCACAAACCCCTTTTACGATAATTTGAAATTCAACGTATGTTGCTCGGAGCTTCATTTCCTTCAAGAATATTATGATTTATTAGTAAGGAAAACATACCGGATTAAACTTCTTTATATGAATAATTTACAGCATTCGCCAGCATTTCACGAATACTATGAAATCATATAAAGAAAAATTGAAATTTCGAAAAAAATTGAATAAGGAGGGGCCAAGTTGACGTTTATGTCAAAAGTCAATATTTCAACACTAAATAAAAATTCAACGGGCCCAGCATTTACAAAAAAAATTACAGCACTCGCCAGCATTATTGGCAACTGACATTAAAAAAAATATCAAATTCAAAAATGGAGGACTTGACGGACCCGGTAAATTTACTAAAAGAAAAAAGTTTATAACAAACAAAAATTCCCACATATTTTAGAAATACGTATACTTTAATTTTGCGTTTTCTCAACCGTCATAAAGTTATTTATTATTAAATCGGTTGATGAGTGGGGGGGGGGGGTTACATGAGTAACATGCTTTATATTTTATCTCCCACTTAGAATTATTACGTGAAAATTATTTTAACTGATATCGATAAAACACGTACAAGGCAAGTACCCCTTCATAATTCTATCACTCCGCCCGATAATAACGCCTAAATTAAAATGATTGAAATTTTTAAGTACTCCGTGCAAGATGCCATACAACTCCAAATTTAAAAATTCGGTTTTATTAGATAAAAATTTAATTTAGATCATCAGATAAATAAAACAAAACAAAAAAAAATGAGAAAAATATTTTTTAAAAGAAAAGTTTTACTGACGGCGTATGATAGATCAAAATTTTGTTAAGAATATTTCAGTGCTGAAGACCAATCTGAAATTTGGTACAGCTATATTAACAAAAATAATTATAGAATATAAAAAACCGCGGATAAGCAAAGTTTGTTTACAATATTTCGATCGTTATTTTGAAAAATGGCGGCGAAAACCAGCAACGCGTGCGCAGTATAGAAGAGGCGTTTAGGTGCAAATAAATAAAATGAATTTGTGGAAAAACTATAATGGTGCCAGCTTTCATATTTGGGTGCTAGCTGGTGCTAGCTCTAAGGATCCCAGTGCTAGCTTTTGGTGTAAAAATATTAACCGGGGGGGGGGGGGCAAAGTAACGGACCCATTAGCAGATCTTGGTTAGAGATGGCATGCAAAGCGGCAGTGTTTGTATTGTACGACTGCTGTAAATCATAATATTTTGCGGTATTCGGCGTTTACGTCTGCAAAAAGTAATACAAAAGTTTTCTTAATGTTCCATGATTTACAGCAGTCGTAGTACAATACAAAGAATACAAACGTAGCGATGATGCAATCTTTATACCGAGAAAATCGACAGGATAAAACTTGCAAGTGCAATCACCTGCATTTGTTTAAAATAGAATCACTTTGAATATTTTACGGAATCTCATAAAACATAACTTCAAAACCAATTACCAAAAATTGGTTTTTCGAAGACCCAAAATCTTCCGTTTTAACTCGACCTGTGGCGGCGTAATTTAAAACTGCAATACTTTTATGAGTATGTTTTTCAAATTTGCAATTTAAAACCATATAAAACTTCGCACGGCAATCCGCTGCTTTCGGGAGTAGCCTTTATGTCTGCAAAATTTCAACCTGTCCGGATTTTTTGCATACTTGAACTGTTTTATCCACTTCCTTGTCTGGACCAGTAAGAAAATTTGGACAAATCTGTTTTATAGAGAATTTAGGCTCTATAATTTTGGTCCAATCAGACCCTTAACCAGATTGGGGGGGTTGAAGATATGACTGGACCCAACTAACTTTTTTCAGAAGAAGAATGTTTGGAGAATCCGCGCGGAGGTCACCAGAACATGCATACTTTGCTCTACGGCCTTTCTTTTATTAAAAAATAATTAAAAGGTTTTTTTCTCGGATAGTATTTATTGATAATAAAATTAATAATGCGTAGTGTTGATGGCAAACAATATTATGCAAATTTTAATTTTTTTTGTGAAAATATGTAAGAGTTACCGAGTCTGTTATGGCAGTAGATAAACCATAGACCACTTTGGTTCATAAATCTTCAAATTAATGAAGATTTATGCTAAAGTTGTCTTTAGCAACGACTGGTTCTAAGCTCAACGAGCACTAAGCTTTTCAATTGCTACACTTCCTAATGATTCGTTTCTTACAGGAAACTTCGTGCCATTCAAATAACCACTCCCCAATTGAGACAGACGAAATAAAGTTAGAAGATTTGCATCACTCGATTGATATTAAAGAAGATACCGACACTACAGATTTCACGCTGAATTGTTCAAATTTGTTCGAGTGTGCTACTTGTGGTTGTAAATTTGCTCTTAAACAAACTTTAATACGTCATTTAAGAGCTCATAAGGTCAGGAAATCATTTATATGTGTTATTTGTAACCTTAAATGTGCACGCCCATCAGAATTAAAAATTCATTTAAGAACTCATACCGGCGAGAAACCCTTTGCTTGTGTAGTATGCGACTACAAATCTGCACGTAAAGATAGTTTAAAAGTGCATTTGAGAACTCACACTGGGGAAAAACTATTTGCTTGTGAAATATGCGATTACAAGTCTGCATGGAAAGGAAATTTAACAGCGCATTTAAGAACTCACACTAGGGAAAAACGCTTTGCTTGTGAAATATGCGACTACAAATTTGCATGTAAAGGAACTTTAACAGTGCATTTAAGAACTCACACTGGGGAAAAACGCTTTGCTTGTGAGATATGCGACTTCAAGTCTGCACACAAGGGAAATTTAACAGCGCATTTAAGAACTCACACTGGGGATAAACCCTTTGCTTGTGCAATATGCGACTTCAAATGTGCACACGAAGGAAATTTAAGAAAGCATTTAAGAACTCACACCGGGGATAAACCCTTTGCTTGTGCAATATGCGACTTCAAATCTGCAAGTAAAACATCTTTAAAAATGCATTTAAGCACTCACACTGGGGTAAAACCCTTTGCTTGTGAAATATGTAGCTACAAAACTGCACAGAGATCAAAGTTAAAACGTCATTTAAGAACTCACACTGGGGAGAAACCATATGCTTGTGATATATGTGACTACAAATGTTCCGAGAAAACTCGGTTAAAATGTACAAAACGGAACAGTGGGTTTTGATTTTATTCCACCGCTGACTTCCAGATGTACAAAACTCAGCTCGTTGGTTAATTGAAAATTCCACCGCTGAGCCCAAGTGTACAAAACTCAACTATTATAAGTTGAAAAAACCCATCGCTGACTTCCAAATGTACAAAACGGAGAACGATGATTTTGATACTGCCACCGTAAGTCCCCCAAATGTACAAGACTCTTATTTATGGGTTGGATTGATTAACCCCTTCCGTTGTTTAGCGCTGCCACTAGGACCGTCGGTTATCCTACACTTGAACGTGATAGGCGAGTAGATGGTCCAAAACTCGATTAATTACTTACTTACGACGCCTTTTAGCGTTGGTAAGCGTGTGAATTTGCGGAAGGCTTCCTCTAAGGCGCGGGGTATTTATGACAATCAAACTACCTCACACTAATATAAACACCCAAGTGTTTAAAAGAAAAGATTTTTCTTTTAACAATAAATGATTTATTAAATAATAATAAACAATAATTAAAACAAAGGTGAAAAAAAGATCAAACCAATTGGTTCTACAGCTATATGTAACATTAATAAAAATAATCTAATTTTAATTAAATAATTGCAATTTATAATTGACAAGAGACAGTAGGACAAATTATAATCTTTCTACAAATTTACCGTGTAGGTACAATTTATGACATAGTATACCTGGGTTTACACTCCTCGGCCTTCGTTAACGAAAGTGAAATTAAATCCTTGGATATTTATTTGAACTTTAATTTATTTATAAGTCACAAGAACTCGCGAATATGCTTTTATTGAACCAATTCAGAGCCACTTTAATTTATCAAACTGATTTTAAAATGAATAAAAGAAAACTAGAAATTTTAGCACGTTTAATTTTATGAATTCAAATAATTAAAAAAAAAATATAAAATGAAATACTTCTTTAAACTGGGTGAACACTTCTAATGAGCTGAACTCGATGATTCGCTCGAATTAACATTAATTAATAATCGATTTTACTTGAATTTACACTTAGTTAATTTACTTGAAAATTTATAGAATCACGTACGATAAAAATAACGATTCTTGTAAGAAAACTTGTCTAGGAGCCACCTCCTAATAGAACTAACTAATTTTGGATATTACATCCCTATTTATTAGCGTGACTTATTTCCATTGGTAGTGGGGTTGCAGTATGTTATTTAACAAAATGAAGTGCCCTTCTTTGAGATGGTGTGATATACTATTTTACTTTTTACTCCGGGTGTACCTTTTTGAGACCACACACTAAGTTTATCAGTTTAAAGAAATCTTTTAGTTTTAACAAAGGAAGATTTTCACCTGCCTCCTAATAAGAGCTTTTATTTCTATGTTCTGAATTTTAGGGTAGGCTATTAATTTCGATAAATGTCAATTTTTATTATTGCCCTAATGGACTAAGATTTTGAATTTGTATACTTTGGTGAGATAAAAATCATTTCTTTAAGTTTTTGGCTAACCTTAAGAATAGGGATCCTTATTTCACTGTCTTTTTGTCTAGACTAAATGGTAAAAATACATTTATGCTATTGTCTCTTTGTTTAAGATACTTTGACCACACACGAGTCAATTCCATAGGCGTATCCGAGCATTTTAGATGGAGATTCAAATTAAAGTTAATTTGAATCTTCATTAAGTGTAGTTGATTATTATTATTTTAAAATAATGTGTTTAAATAATTATGGATGGGTTAATCGTTTTAGTGATTAACAATTATAACCTATTTTATACGTAACATAATTTAATATTTAAATTCAGCTTTACTTATTACAATTTCCGTGGGCGGTATATAATTAATTAAGAATTAATTACGCGGGTTGTTACAATACCCCCCGTTTTTAAAAAGATCAGTCGGGTCTGAAAGGCAAGACGGATCCTTTTTGTAGAGAAAAGGAAATACAACTCCGCGTTCAGAAATTGTAATGTCGTAATTTACTTATACTATACATTGATTAATGTTTGTGCTATTTCATTTAGCTGGTGCCGTATACATAATAAACATGAATATCAACGTGAGTCCTATAAAAAAACATTAAATTTCTCACTTAAGTGAGCATTATGCGCATTAACAGTCTTTACGCATCACTGCTGTTTATTTTCTGTCCACTTAATTGCTCGCGATATTTATTAGACGCACTACTGTTTTGGGTGTCCCGCACTCGTAGATGATGCATTACGCTTAGGTTTGGGTCAGGTTGATGTGCTGTCTTCAGGCCGAATTGGTCGATGCTGTTCCATATCCTATCAAAAGGTGGTAGGAGGAAATAGAAATAATTCGTGGAACCCATATTCTACACGTTAATTTGTGATTTCCATAATGTGGCTTTAGTTTTTAACAAACCAGAATTGTCCAGCGCCTTTGCCTGGCTACTTGTGGCTGAAATGTTTGAATGGTGACCTCCTAGAAGTGTCCCATTGCGTGTGGATATTACATCCCACGATAATTATTAACTCGAACCCAGTTAGCTGTTTTTGTTAGAATAGTAACAAGCGTGTTCGATTTATTGTTATTAAAGCGAAGTGACCTTGACTTATGTTGGTCTTTTTAGTAATTTTTTTTAGTTTTAGGTTTTTAGTAATTACTAAAAACTTATGGGCCGATGTTACTGATGTGTAACCATCGCCTTGTTGTTGCTTAGGGCCCAGATGCCTTCCATTATTCCGCGCGATGCGTTGTGACCTGACCTTCCATGAGCGCAATAATTGATGCAATTGGTTTTTCCAATGGGGGGGGGGATATACTCGCGTCTCGTTTATGTTAACTTGGTTAAATTGTTCGTTGCACTCTGTTCCTTAGTCGCACTATTATTTAGCTGTTCACTTATCAGTCCCATACTACACAATATTGGTGACCTTTAATCAATGCACCTAAAAAAAACTTTTCCAAATAATATGTCTAACAAAACATTAATCCTTTACATCATAAAAAAAAATTAAATTAAACATAAAAAAAAAATTCCTTATTAATAATAAAAAAAAATTTTAGTTACTACGGTAAAATTCTATTAAATAAAAAACATAAATCTTAATTAATTAAGTTATATAAAATTTTGGTAATAGCGCAACTATTTGATACATCACTAAGGTGATCAAATGATTACGTATTTAATTATGTATTGGAATCGTGCCAAATGAGCCGCGTACATAGGCAACCCATTATGCATGTCCGTTCTTGTCGTCCTTTTGACGTTTTAGTGAACTGCTTTTTTTTTTGTTGCATCTGGGAGAGTTTGCACCGCGCTCGCCAGATGTCGACACACCCTCGTACACACACCGTTCATACATTTTTACCTGAATTTTTAATTATCCATTCTCGCTGCGAGGTTATTGTATCCGCGATCCCTAAGGCTTCGTCGGTTTTCCTCGGGCGATTCTTCGAAGTTCATATGGAGCCCGAAAGACACCCTGGTTTGACATCATTCTACATTTACTTTTGATGCTTAATACTTTTCCCCAAATTATACGGTGCTTGTTCCGTTTCTTTCTATACCCACTTGTCTGATTGCAGACTTCCAATTTATTAAATTAATGACCCGCTACCTTTTTGGCGGTGTCTTCCCTATTCTAGTCGTCCTTTTTGACCAACCTAGCATTTCGCTTCAATATTTATTCATGGCCATTTTGCCTCTTTAATTTCTTTTCATTCCATTGCATCAGTATAACTTTTACCTAATATCTTTCCCTAACTTATACGGTACTTGTTCCGTTTCTTTCTTTTTCCCCTTGTCTGACTGCAGACTTCAAATTTATTAATTAATGACCCGCTACATTTTGGCGGTGTCTTACATAATCTAAGTGTCCTTTCGACTAACCTAGCACTTTACTACAATATTTATTTACGGCCATTTTGCCTCTTTAATTTCTTTTCATTTCATTTCATCAATATAACTTTTAACTAATATCTTTCCCTAACTTATACGGTACTTGTTCCGTTTCTTTCTTTTTCCCCTTGTCTGACTGCAGACTTCAAATTTATTAATTAATGACCCGCTACATTTTGGCGGTGTATTACATAATCTAAGTGTCCTTTTAACTAACCTAGCATTTTACTACAATATTTATTTACGGCCATTTTGCCTCTTTAATTTCGAAATCAATCTAACTTTTACCCCACTAATCTATTACTTCCCTCTCGAATGTGTGTCAAAACCCGGTCTTTCGCCCCTTTTTCCATTAGTATGCTTTATCATTCTTACTTTATATATATTTTTTTTTCTTGCTTTAATCCGTGTGTCGATACCTTCTAGTGTACAAATTTTCTATAATTTTTCCAAAATTTTTCTTAATAAAATTTTTATATTTACAATTAAGCTCTTAATTACTATTTATGATAAGCGTCTTTTATTGTCATGATATATTAAAGTGAACCCGTCACTTGGCACAGGTAAAATTCACTTATTAGTTAATTATTATTTTAATCATTAATTATTATCTTACAAATAGGCTTAATTAAAAATTTACGCTTTGGTCGCCTTTTACGACAAGGTTGTAGGACCTGCCCGGATATTCTTACCCGTCCGCGCACAGGAACAATTTACTTACTAATTTAAATTTAACGTGAAAAAAAAAATCATCCGTCTAGTTTTTGTCGTTACGGTACCTCCTTAAAATATTGCGTTTTACTTTTAACTTTTCAACCAAATATTCGTACCCTCATAAATTCCTCAGGTAATCCCCACGTTCTTTACGATTTCGAATAAACATCACTTTTACTTTCAATTTATTTAACAAATACATTCCTTTAAGACGGCTACCTGGTCTGCTGACCTATATATTTCGTACACATGGGCGTACTTTTTAATTCTTTCACGGGGTGATTTCTTTCAACATAGTAAATTTTTTTAAAAGTGGTTTATTATTTACATTTTTAATTTATTCGCGGGGTGGTTTAATATTCAATATATAAAAAAAAATTATTTTATAAGAAGGGGTTGTAGGGTTTAATAATAATCGAAATCGGCTTGATTTCTCAATGCTACCTTCTTTACATAATTAATTTGCATATTTAGATAAAAAATTAAAATTGTTTAACGATTGTACATTTAGTTAATCAACATGATTTGTATTATGAAACTTCCCTAGATTTTATTAATCTAATTAATCAGTGTCTTTTCCGTTATCATTTAATTTAGTGTCAAACATTTCGCTTAACAATGAACTGCTTCTCCATTAATTAAAAAAAAAATCTTATTAGTGTTTTAATAACCTAAAGTCATTCAGTATTAAGGTTACTTGATTTCGAAATCTATTGAACTATGTTTTTAATTTTTTGTTGTATTCGGTGAAGATTAATAATTTTGGTGCTTTTAACTATAATTTTAAAAGATTCATTAATTCATTACTTGATTTTCTCGTTTAACTTTATTTTTTCCCTTAAAACTTTTATGTCAAGAGCAGGTAAATTCTTATCAAGGTATTATGGGATGTTCCGTCCTAAACTGGTTAGTTTAAGGAATAAACTCTAGTAAGCACCTTACTAAAGAATTCTAATTTTCAATGGTCACCGTTTTTACTTTTCTCTTTCATGCATTATGCTAAAGATTTTTTTTTCAGTAATCCATGAGTGATTTCCATGGAGGGATAAAATTTTATTTATTCTAATTTACATGGAGGATTTTAAAGACTTATTCTACTTACTTAATAAAATTTTAATTAATTATTGATTATTAATTATTAGTTTCTAATATTAATTGATTTAGTTAAACTAAGGTAATATAAGGTAGTGAAATTTAAAAATTCATCAGTCAATCACTGTTAAATAAATTATAAAAAAAAATAAAATTAAATATAACGTTCCTACAATATAGTTTAAGGTTTTTAATTTTAGGGGATGTAGTTTAATCTACGGGGTGTATTTTAAGAAAAATTCTTTACTTTAGGGGATGCATTACGCACAAAAAAAAGGTTTTTACCTTAGGGGATGCAGTTTCAATCTACAGGGTGTCTTTTAAGGTCGTACCCAGGACCATTGAGGTTAATTAAACTATAAAATTCATAAGTTGCATTAACTCTTGATGGAGTTACAAAGTTTAAAAGTAAAATAAATTCTAGACCTAAATATAGTATTAACGTAAAAGTATGAAGTTTAACAAAAAAAACATAATTTTTCTACTAATTAGTTGTCGTATGAAGTACGAGAGAAAAAAAAAAACTTTATGAGAAACGATAATTATATATAAAAAAAATTAAAATTAATAAATTGAGATATTTCTACAATAAATAAGTTTAGATTACTTTTAATTTTATTGGAAGGTAATGAATTTTTGTTTAAATTTAAACTTAAAAAGTTGTTTAATTTTGACGTACTTAAATATTGTTATCTCTTCCTTATAGGTGATTACCGCTATGATTAAAATTTTTCTGCTTTCTTCTTCAATCCTAGTTCTTATTTTGCATATCTGCATTTTAACTTTAAATTTGATAATTATTTTATTACTTACTAACCTTAAGGTTCTAATGATTAATATTCTTTTATCCGTTATTATTTTTATTCGCGCCGCGAGTTTACGTCTATCGTAATTTTGGTTGATCTCCCGGGCTTTAATTTTAATATCGTTACTTGTTGCTTCACGATTAGCTTTATTAGTTAATTCATTATCATGTTTATCTCTTAGTCTATTCATAATTATTATATTTTTATGATTTGCAATTAATTTTCTGTTTACTTTAATTATATTATAATCGATCCTATTAACTTTTGAGTAATTTATACCGCTTGTTTCGTCATCGGAGTGTTCTGTTTCACCCGTATACCTAATTTTGTTATCAATTTTAACTTTTATAACCCTTACCTCGTTTTTATTAATTACTTCATTTTTATCGCGAACTTTAATCTTTTTACCTCTTAATTTTAAATTGGGTTCCTTAGTTTTACCTGAGTACCGCTCTGCTAATGTTATTTTATTATCATTGGAATGTTTTTCTAGGCCCTGCTTACATTTATAGTTTACTAATTTATTTAACTCACTTCCTTCAATATATATCGACTTCATTATTTGCTTATTAAAAGATTTTGAGTACTGCTTCCTCATTACGTTATTTAACTTATTTATTTCATTGGAGACGTCCAATGCTCCGTCTTCATATTTCATTTCATCAACTTTCTTAAATTCTATCAAATCTACTTCATTCCTATCAATGGACTTATATACCTCATCGGCAACCCTTGCGCGTTCATAGCTAATTTCATTAACATATTCGTTACATTTAGTTTCATTAAAATAATCGTCGTGAACAAACCTCGTACATTTACTTTTCCCTACATAATCTTTAACGGTTCCTACCCACGGGGTGTCGAGGCCTACCTGGGAATATGACGTCTCACATTGTCCAGTCACGTGCCGCAACCCTTTAATGCCCGGTAATGAATATCCACGTACACTATCTGCGATTGATTTCTCGACAACCTTACGACCATTGTTAAACGGCTCGTCGGTTTCTACTACATCATCAGATAGCGATTCAGGTTCATGTACCACCTTGGTTTTGTCATAATCAATTAACTCTAACTTTTTAACTTTTTGTCCCGCTAAACGATGCAAACCCGGTAGTGAGTATTCATGTTCATTCTCTGCGATTGATTTCTCGACAACCTTACGACCATTGTTAAACGGCTCGTTGGTCTCTTCCTCATCATCAGACAATGATCCATGTTCAATTGTCACCACACGTGAACCAACGGGTTCCTCAACCTCTTTAATAACATCATAATCAACTAATTCTAATTTTCTTAATTCCGTACCTACACATACTTTTCCGGTTACAATAATTTGACCGTTAACATTTTCTTTATTCTTTCTTTCCTCGTCTAATAAACTTAATTCGCTTTTTGCGTAAATCTTAATTCCCTCTAAATTTTCGTTCCTACAATTACTATTAGCTTTTCTCGCGTCCATTAATAACCTTAAATCTCCCATTTCCTCTCTACTTGTATCAAGGCCTAAAAATCCATAGTTTTCATTTGCATCATACCCTTCTATATCTAACATAATATCTACCATTGTCTCCGATCCCTTTGGCAGTTCTCTAGCGATTTTATCATCCCTAAATCTAACGACCTTCGCGTTTATTAGCGGTCTAACCCAGTCATTATTAACATTTTTATCGTAATCATTATTTCGCGTATTAGTTATAAATTCATTATTTTCTTGTTCCTCTTCCCGAAAGCAATGATTATCATTTAATTGATTATATTCATATATCGAATCGAATTGGTCAATTTCTTGTTCATTTTCCCGAAAATAATGATTATCATTTAATTGATTATATTCATATCGCGAATCGAATTGATTACTTTCTTGTTCATTTTCCCGAAAATAATGATTATCATTTTGTTGATTATATTCATATCTCGAATCGAATTGGTTAATTTCTTGTTCATTTTCCCGAAAATAGTGATTATCATTTAATTGATTACATTCATATATCGAATCGAATTGGTTAATTTCTTGTTCATTTTCCCGAAAATAATGATTATCATTTAATTGATTATATTCATATCGCGAATCGAATTCGTTAATTTCTAATTCATCTTCCCGAAAGTGGTGATTAATATTTAATTGGTTGTGTTCATATCGCGAATTGAATTGATTACTTTCTTGGTCATTTTCCAAATCGTAATGATTAAAATTTTGTTGATTATGTTCCAAATTAGATTTATTTGTGTACCGATAATAATTACTTCCGTTCTCGCGATAAGAGTTAAATTGATATGACCGCCCGTTAGCATCTGAATTTTTATATCGATAATTACTGTTGGCCTTGTGCCTTCGATTATTATATTTATTAAACTTACGTGCCCTACGATTATTACCGTAATGATTTAAATGATATCGATTATCGCTATCTTGATTAGGATCATAATCATGGTTAAGATTTATATTGGAAAAATTTTGCTCGTTAGCACATGTATTGTGTTGATAACTATTGAAATGCCAGTCTAGATTATCATCGTTACTTTGTTGATCCCGATAATACTGATTTGATCGATACGAAGTTTCTCCATGGAGTGGCCTTTTAGTGAATTGATTAATAAATTTTTGTTTAAACTGTTCATAATTCCACGAGTCTGAATCTAGGTTTACTTCAAAAAACTCACTAGCGTATCCGTCTAATCTGTACTTTATTACATTAAGTGTTGTACCTTCGTCCCATTTTTGCGTGAAAGCTATTTGTTCAATCTTTTCAAAGTAGCAGCTTGGGTCTGTTTTACCATTGTATTTTTCTATCGTACTAGCAAACATCCCTATTGTCATATAAGGCCATTGTGTAAAATTGTCCGCACTAAAAAATCTATCTGATTCGTTTACAATAAAATGGTTTTGACTCGACATTTTTAATATTAATTTTTTTTTCTTTGACTTTTCTTTTTCAAATGAATTAGTGCGATTAACCGTTAGTTAGCTAAGTTATAAAAACCATAATTTTTGTTTCATTAGATCTGACATTATACTGTGACCCATTTAATAAAAAAAAATCTTCGTTGTACCATTTCCTGAAAGTGGTTAGTTTCTACTATTAACTACTATCAAACTACTATGTTTATGTTTGTTAAACAAAGTCAAGATTATTTTTATCCACATTGTTAGCTGTCTCAAGTGAAAAAAAAACGTTACAAAACAAAAAAAATATTTTCTCAATTATTGTGTCTATAGGTATTCTGTGCGTGGTGATTGTTTGTCATTCAACTCGTGAAAAAGTTGTTTTAATTACCGAATCCCAACGCTTAGCCACCAAATGTACAAATCTCTACAGTGGGTTTTGAAAATTCCACCGCGGATCCACCAAATGTACAAAACGGAACAGTGGGTTTTGATTTTATTCCACCGCTGACTTCCAGATGTACAAAACTCAGCTCGTTGGTTAATTGAAAATTCCACCGCTGAGCCCAAGTGTACAAAACTCAACTATTATAAGTTGAAAAACCCATCGCTGACTTCCAAATGTACAAAACGGAGAACGATGATTTTGATACTGCCACCGTAAGTCCCCCAAATGTACAAGACTCTTATTTATGGGTTGGATTGATTAACCCCTTCCGTTGTTTAGCGCTGCCACTAGGACCGTCGGTTATCCTACACTTGAACGTGATAGGCGAGTAGATGGTCCAAAACTCGATTAATTACTTACTTACGACGCCTTTTAGCGTTGGTAAGCGTGTGAATTTGCGGAAGGCTTCCTCTAAGGCGCGGGGTATTTATGACAATCAAACTACCTCACACTAATATAAACACCCAAGTGTTTAAAAGAAAAGATTTTTCTTTTAACAATAAATGATTTATTAAATAATAATAAACAATAATTAAAACAAAGGTGAAAAAAAGATCAAACCAATTGGTTCTACAGCTATATGTAACATTAATAAAAATAATCTAATTTTAATTAAATAATTGCAATTTATAATTGACAAGAGACAGTAGGACAAATTATAATCTTTCTACAAATTTACCGTGTAGGTACAATTTATGACATAGTATACCTGGGTTTACACTCCTCGGCCTTCGTTAACGAAAGTGAAATTAAATCCTTGGATATTTATTTGAACTTTAATTTATTTATAAGTCACAAGAACTCGCGAATATGCTTTTATTGAACCAATTCAGAGCCACTTTAATTTATCAAACTGATTTTAAAATGAATAAAAGAAAACTAGAAATTTTAGCACGTTTAATTTTATGAATTCAAATAATTAAAAAAAAAATATAAAATGAAATACTTCTTTAAACTGGGTGAACACTTCTAATGAGCTGAACTCGATGATTCGCTCGAATTAACATTAATTAATAATCGATTTTACTTGAATTTACACTTAGTTAATTTACTTGAAAATTTATAGAATCACGTACGATAAAAATAACGATTCTTGTAAGAAAACTTGTCTAGGAGCCACCTCCTAATAGAACTAACTAATTTTGGATATTACATCCCTATTTATTAGCGTGACTTATTTCCATTGGTAGTGGGGTTGCAGTATGTTATTTAACAAAATGAAGTGCCCTTCTTTGAGATGGTGTGATATACTATTTTACTTTTTACTCCGGGTGTACCTTTTTGAGACCACACACTAAGTTTATCAGTTTAAAGAAATCTTTTAGTTTTAACAAAGGAAGATTTTCACCTGCCTCCTAATAAGAGCTTTTATTTCTATGTTCTGAATTTTAGGGTAGGCTATTAATTTCGATAAATGTCAATTTTTATTATTGCCCTAATGGACTAAGATTTTGAATTTGTATACTTTGGTGAGATAAAAATCATTTCTTTAAGTTTTTGGCTAACCTTAAGAATAGGGATCCTTATTTCACTGTCTTTTTGTCTAGACTAAATGGTAAAAATACATTTATGCTATTGTCTCTTTGTTTAAGATACTTTGACCACACACGAGTCAATTCCATAGGCGTATCCGAGCATTTTAGATGGAGATTCAAATTAAAGTTAATTTGAATCTTCATTAAGTGTAGTTGATTATTATTATTTTAAAATAATGTGTTTAAATAATTATGGATGGGTTAATCGTTTTAGTGATTAACAATTATAACCTATTTTATACGTAACATAATTTAATATTTAAATTCAGCTTTACTTATTACAATTTCCGTGGGCGGTATATAATTAATTAAGAATTAATTACGCGGGTTGTTACAAAAAGAGCATTTGAGAACTCACACCAGGGATAAACCCTTTGCTTGTGCAATATGCGACTACAAATTTGCACGTAAAGGAACTTTAACAAGGCATTTAAGAACTCACACCGGGGATAAACCCTTTGCTTGTGCAATATGCGACTACAAATTTGCACGTAAAGGAACTTTAACAGCGCATTTAAGAACTCACACCGGGGATAAACCCTTTGCTTGTGCATTATGCGACTACAAATGTGCACAGAAAAGAACTTTAAAAGGTCATTTAAAAACTCATACTAGCTAGTAAATCATCTTTGTAGATTCTTTATAATAAACAATAATTCAATTTAATATTCTATTTATTCCACGTGCTTATTATAACCTTATAATAACCTTTATACCCGTGCTTTATACATAACCTCTCTCTATGGCTCTTTCCACGCTGTTTGTAGTGTCTCACATCACTACATTTCTTCCTTCTTTTAAAACAAACCTTACATGCATAATAAACTAAAAGTTAAGCTATAAAATTAATTTAAAGTAACAAGTTACAAAACATAGTCTTTTAAATATTGCGGAACCTTCTTTGTTCTCTTTTCTCCGATCTCACTTGTTTTATCCCGATTATCACTTTCTTTAATTTCTCTGCTTTTTCCACTTTCACTAACACATTCATTTTCTTCTACTCGTTCTGGTTCTTGATATTTCTTCACATAACTAGAAACACTTTGGCTTTTGGTGATTCTAAAGTTACTTCATTTCCTTTCTTTCGTAGCACTTCACATTTCTCATCTCCAAACGTTGTTGTTAATTTATTTTGTGTTGCTTGTTTTACCAATACCCTATCTCCTGTTTTTAGTTCACTTATTTTTGAATGTCTTTTCTGATCTGCATAAATTCTGCCTTTTTCTTTTTGTTCAAAGTCCTTCTCTCTTAATCAAATCTAAGTTGAATTTGTTAAACAAATATCAACAAAGAATGAAAATTTTACAACCAGTAAATATTGTAATAAATTAAAACATAAAAATGTTTTAGAGGCGTTTCTGGTTGAATAGAAACAGCTTATTAGCTGAATACATAACCGTTGCAAAAACAAACGAAGTGTTTAGCGAGAGCACAGACGAGAATCCATCATTCAAGTCGTGAACGCAGGCAGTTCATCAAAAATGAATCACTCCACCTATCGTATGACTATAGTTTCGCTGTTACCCTGTATGGGATTCAGCTCATCAGATACGCACTGGTGGGAGCGATATCATTCTCGATTCACAACCTACTTGTGTGTTCACAGAGCTCAAACTTCAAGAGAATCGTGAGTTTGCCCCGCCACCTATCGAAAGTATTTTGCAACAGTTTTGTGAGCGTCCTGTATCCCAACAGGTCACTTTATGATTACTAAATGTAATCTCTCACGAAAATTATTACCCCGCCAAGGCATTGTGTGATAATCAAATCTAAGTTGAATTTGTTAAACAAATATCAACAAAGACTGGTTAATAAAAAAGAAGAGAACAAAAATTACAATACATTACTATACGATTCCATTACAACAACAGACCAATTGTTTGAAGATGTCGAAACGAGGTCCCTTGGATTCATTTGTAAAGAGAGTAACATCCACTGCTGCTCAACACCAAATTACGCCAGATTCCGATGACAGTGATTTAAGTACAAGTCAAGTACCTTCAACATCAAAACGATTTCGTTCGACATACAAGCGACAATATGACGCTTCCTATATACAATTTGGATTTGTGGCTTTCAATGATGATGATGTGCCGAAACCCCAATGCGTCGTTTGCAGTGTCGTTTTATCAAATGACGCCATAAAGCCATCAAAACTAAGACGGCACTTAAATACGAAACATAACGAACTTTTTGAAAGAAATCGTGCTGATTTAAAGGGTCGCCAGAAGCAAATATTTCAATTATCCCATGTTAATACTGCTGCTCTACGAGCTTCTTATAAAGTAGCTCTTAGGATTGCTAAGGCTAAAAAGCCGTATTCAATCGCCGAGACATTGGTGGCAGGTTGTATTGAAGATGTTTGTTTGGAAATGCTAGGCGAGCAAGCATCAAAGAAAGTTTCACAGGTGCCACTCTCAAATGACACCATAGCTCGCCTAATTCAGGATCTCGCTGATGATATGGAAGATCAGCTGATAGAACAAATAAAAAAAGCGAAATATTTTGCTTTGCAACTTGATGAATCCACAGATGTTGGCAATCCTTTTGGTATTATATGTAAGATACTCGTATCAACGGGGCGACGACTTGAAAGAAGAGATTTTATTTTCGGCTAGTTTACCAACAAAAACTACTAGTTCGGAAATATTCAAAACTGTGAGAGACTATGTGGTTGATAAATGTGGATTGGATTTCAAATTTTGTGTAGGTGTGTGTTCTGATGGGGCTGCTGCAAAGATAGGTCGATTTTCAGGAGTGGTTACGCAGATTAAAGAGCTGCACCTGAATGCAAGTCAACGCACTGTTTTATTCACCGCGAAAATTTTGCAACAAAAAAAATGTCCTCAGAATTATATAGTGTGCTCAGCGAGGTGGTCAAGGTTGTCAACTATGTAAAGGCCAATGCTTTAAATTCGCGACTCTTTGCTCTATTATGCGATGAAGTGGGAGCTGCTCATAAGAAGCTCTTATTACATGCTGAAGTGCGTTGGGTATCAAGAGGAAAAGTCTTCTCAAGAGTATTCGAGCTTCGCAACGAACTGATGGAGTTCCTTCAAAACAAGAAACCAAATTGGGCGCAACTTTTCCTCGATGTAAATTGGGTGGCCAAGCTTGCCTATTTAGCTGATATTTTTTCCATCTTCAATGATCTGAACAACTCGATGCAGGGAATGATGACTTCCTGTTTTACTGTTGCAGACAAAATTGATGCACAGAAACGAAAACTACAAGCATGGAAAAGTCGAATCGCAAGAAATTGTTACGATATGTTTCACAACCTATCAGCATTTATGATCGATGCAGGAGAAAAGCTTGATGTTACATCTCTAAGAAATGTCATCAACCAACACTTGACAAGCTTGATAGAACGTTTCGAATTTTATTTCCCAACAGATGAAGATCCGCGCAAAGAAAACGACCCCAAACTCAAAGGGTGAAAAGTGGCAGCTGACTTTTCACTACCGACCACAGGCAGAAGATATGCGTCTAAAGAGCTGCGATTCAGAAAGCAAACGGCGAAATGGCAACCATGAAAACGGCGTTCGTACAGCGGTGTAGAAGGCAACGGAAAACCACTACACTACGATTTCCCAGGAAAAATCATGATATTGGCTGTAAAACTAAAAAACGGCCCCGAGTACGGGCGTCCCTTCACTGGGACAGGGGTGCGAAGAATATCCCGAGCAGCCAAAGTCAGATTAGAAGACCATTCACAACACCATAGGAGAAATGACAAGACTCAAATTGTCCATACTCGGAATTAGTGAAATGAGATGGCCAGACGCCGGTAAACTTACTATCGATGATCACGGGGTATATTATGCAGGAGGAGATGGTTCGCGACACCGAAATGGAGTTGCTTTGATTGTAACAAAAGAGGTAGATCGGGCAGTGTTGAATTGGGTGCCTGTTTCAGATAGAATAATTATGATAGAAGTTAAATCCTCGCCAGCGAATATCAATCTTGTGCAGGTCTATGCACCGACTTCTGCGAGTGGCGAAAACGATATAGAAAGGTTCTATACTGATATTATTACCAATTTATTACGGAAAATTAAGAAAAATAACATTACCATGTTGATTGGCGATCTTAATGCTAAGATTGGAGCTGGCAGGGATGGAGATAGTGTTGGAGAACACGGGCTGGGGGTTAGGAATGATAGAGGAGATAGGTTTGTACAATTATGTGTGGAACATAAATTAATAATTATGAATACCTTTTTTAAACTTCCGAAACGACGATTGTACACATGGAAATCTCCGACCGATTCGAAAAATAACTGTATATGCAATCAAATAGACTATATACGTAAAGCCCGTGATACACATGCTATTAAAAAGCGTGCTGTTTGATAGCGTATACTTTTTTTAAAGCATTATCAGCATTCTTTTTTATAGCAGCTTTGTATACACATGCCACTAGCAGGCAATTACGTCATAATAGCATGCTTTTCGTGCCATTAAGTAGCATGTGTATCAGCGCCTTAACTATAAATAACAGATACAGAAATGCAATTAAGATGGTCAAGACATATCCTGGTGCCGATGTCCCTTCAGATCACAATCTTCTGGTGGCTCAGATCTGAGTGCGATGGAAAAGAATTAAAAAAAACGGAAAAATATATGAAATTAGATCTTAACAAACTAAAAGAGGAATCCAATAGAATTGAGGTTGAGACGAACTTGGAAAGAGAATTCCAAGATATAGACTAGGAACGCTCGACAGAAGCAACATGGCAAACTCTGAAGATCATCATACACAGAATAGGACTGTAACAAACCGCCCGTTCATTTTATTCATAATTACTATACAAATATTAAGTTTGTATAACCTACTTCCGACATCGGTAATTTATATGTTTAAACTAACTGAGGAAAAAAAATTAAAATACCGCACTTATTGTAAAAGAAAAATATACATCTTAGGTAAATAATTTTAAACACCCAGTACATTGATTTAACTAAGAAACGTTTTGCTATAATTGAAAATATCAGGGGTAGGCAGGAATCCCATGTCGGACCACACGGTTTGAAATGACCACCTGCTGAAACAAGCCACCCGACCTCCCGGGTTATTAGTTAAATCAATGCAAACGGTGGGAACGAAGTCATTTCTAAGTAAAATCCACACGTGAAAGGAAATGAGAGATTATCAAAGATATACCGCCAAAAGATTCGTTTTAAGAAATATTCAAATTCTTCATAAGGCGTGATTCCAACTTAATGCCTCATTTGCTTTAACGAGGTTAGGAATTATATTTTAAATTAAGAAATACAAAATCTGTGGGAAAACTACACTATTCACATGCGAATCAGTCACACACGTGCAGGGAAGTAAGTTTTGAGAGTTCCAATTAATAAGACAACCCTCTTCCAAAGTTAAGGGAAAAAGCACACACGCAATTGGTCAAAGAATTCAAATCGAAGGCGTAATATTAATATTCAGAAACGGGGACAAGTTTATAAAATACCCCGGGAGCGAATCGAGAGGGAGTTCAGTGTGGTAGTAACACGTTTCGCGCTTTGATTGTTTCAGTCAGTAACCCAAACGGGTGAATTTTAAATTCAAGAGTTAATTCGAACTCTACCCAAATCGGAATTCACATATTCAAGTGTAAATTTTTCTAAGTCAAGTGAAAGAGTCAGTTAATCATAATTTTATTCATTGAAACTTCGGTAGTTCGAGAAACGCGAATAAATAAATTCTTTAAAGTGATAAAGGTTCAATATTTTAAAATCATTTTGCTTGTCATTAACTTTTAATCACTAAATGAAATGATTGTGTTAAACGAATAAGTGTAACCATTTGGGATTACAATAAGGATATATCATCTCAAACCTTACCACCCTTGGAGCACAGGATTTTTGTAATAAATAAAATAGGTATTGTGACTTTTAGTTAACTTAATGCTTGTAACCAATTTTTCTTTGTATTATATGTGTGTGGAATTTTACTACCCTATTAATTAAAATTATCAAATTATAACCGCTTACATTATTTCTGAAATAATTGTGTAATTTGTGTAATTCTTGTAAAATAGTTAATTTTTGTTCAATATACGCAATTATACCAAATTTAAATCTTTAATTGTTCGTTACTCCAACGATCGGCTAGTAATTAGTAAAGTGTAAGTTATTTCTCTGGGTTTTCCTACGACTTCCAAAACAATAGGAGAGGCACGTTACCTTAATTCAAACACCAAGGTCCAGTGAAGTTGAAAGGTAGTCAACTTAGAGGTTTTCTTAATTCTATCCTCCGGGCTTAACCCACAAGGTGGTTACACCCGTGAAAGCCAAACGAATTGAGTGGTGGCAGCTATCAACAACAGTATAAAAATCGTACCAAGGACCGAATCAAACCCTTTAATTCAAACGGGGTTCAGTTTTGTTACATGTTGACATTGAAAGGATTAAATTACAATAACGCTACCCAGAGTTGTTACAGGACAATCAACACTGCAATAAGACAATAGATCACTCCCGAGGAAGAGAAAATAGATGAAGGATGAAATTTTGGAGCTGATGGGGTGTGACGAATTTTAGATTCGTCAACGTCAACCTTTCACTGCCGTTATCTTGCGGTCTGGCGGTACTTAAGACACTACCTGCATTGACCTCGATCTTAGCGCGTGAAGTTTCATTTTTGTCCGCTTAGTGGAGGGAGTGATTTCCGTCGGCACTTTTGGTGTAGTTCTCGCTAGATTGATACGTGTTCCATTTCGTGTGCGTTTAACATATATTTGAAGATTCAATCGTTTTTGGATTTGGAATCAGTGGGTCATTTTAACAAGTTGCGAGAGTGATTTGGGCACGATGATTTTTGCGCGCAGCAGCGTATTTTGCAGGAATTTTGTGTTGCAATTATTTCGATCCAAGTTCGTTATCACCACATTTTTAACGTCGACTTGTTATCAGTGCGCACGCTTAGACCTTGGCGTTTTTGTTTTACCTAAGTGGGTAAAACTGTTTCGAGCTGTCAAATATTTTTGGGATTAACCTAAAAGTCTCGCGAGAAGTTAAGCTACACAAAATTTTTTGCTGTGAAGCAGTAGTCTTCAGTAAGTTGTGTCCGTCTAAATTAACTGTCTCAAGTACGTCTATTTACCATCACAATCTACCGCCCGAAGTTATAACGGATTTTGGACTTTACATCCGTTATGATCAACCTTATACATCAATTTGGTTGGCCACTGCCATTACATTTAAATTGAATGAGATGGCGTTGTGGACTCTGCGATATTTTGGTTATCTGTTTTCCGGAACGCAGGTCGAGCTGCGCGCTGAGAGGAACTTGGGGAAAAATGGCGGACGAGAAGGTCACGTCTTGTGGGCTGTGAAGTGATTTTCGGGGTTGGTTTTCGATTTTGCGGAGTATGGTTACGTTTGTGGGAATTTCAGTCCGACAATCCGGATATTATATGGAATATGCTGTTTTTCCATCCCAGTAGGGAATTTGATCCGCGATTGGAGGATTGTGGTTTTTTTGTCCGTGCCATGTGTCCCTATTCGACCACCCTGGCCCATAATTTCTGGGAAGGATGTTTATCCGGTAGCATCGGTGAGTAACATGTTTTATTTGCTATTACTTCACAGTACCTGTCGATCGATTGGCCAATATTTTAACAACAGAAGCTCGATGGCATATTTTTTCCCTTGGCCTTTTTAAATGTGTTTTATTTTTTATTTATGTGTAACAATCTGGTATATTTTTGTGCTGCAATTTTTATTTAAATAATGGTTGCAATTGATAGATAAGTGACAGGTTACAACTTTCTGCACTTGGTGATAAATTGCAATCTACTACTATCTCACGTTGCAGTCGTCGATAATAATACCAAGTTTAAGTGTTGTTTTTGATAAATGTAGTAATGCTACTTATTTATATTATTACGTTTTGGTTATTAAACTTTGCTTGGGTATTATTTCCTTTAATTTTATGTCGACGTACTGGTAAATTGTATTAGCAGCAAGACTCTAGATTTATCGACGTAAGTTCAAATTTCATACTTGAAATTTCGTGTCGATACCTTTTTGTGTTTAATTATGATTTTATATTTTATTTAATAAAGGCTAAGATGTGTGACTTACATATATACAGGGTGCGACATTGCACCGGGGTTCGCTGCCGCTTGGTTTGGTCGTCGGAAGCTCGATGTGGTTACCATTATGGGATTGTATATGACCATTCGAGTGTTCCGTCGATTGATTGTGTGGGTGGTGATTCTGAGTGTAAATGTGGTCGCTACTGTGCCGTTCTGGTCGGCTCCTGTAGTGGACTACTGTTGTTGCATTCCACTGGCGCAATACTAACACCATAAGCATCGACTTTATCATTAAGCCTTTAAGCAATGTCCACCGTATTGTTTATTTTTATGTTTATTTTAATTTTATTGTTAAGTTTATTTTGTGTGTGTTTGCAAAGCTGCTTCCTTGAGTTTATCCGAGGCGTTTTTACACGACTCATGGCCCTCGCATACCGACGTTTCCATCAAAGAGCTAGTTGACCTAACACCAGGGCTCCACACATTTAAAAGCAGAAGGTTCTTACCTTCTGCGTGGACTTTATCTTCTCCAAACTGCTTCTCATTAGAGCAGTAAGGAAAGATTTTGTATCAAAGTTTCGTAAAAACTGCTATTTTTCAACCGTTTGGTCAACTCACTGAAGGTTCAACTCTTTCCTTGGTTGCGTTCCCGACATCATTTTTTTGCCTGTCTGCTGTTCGACCAAACCTACGCCGAAGCATTGGAGTCGCTCGATCAAGAACCATCCAAGAGAAGCGTGTCCTGTCAACCCGGTGACCAGAGGGTGTTTCGGAGTAGCTGTTCAATCTCAGTCTCGCAGCAGTCTCCGGCATTGGAGTGTTTCGTCGTCTGTCTTGGCTAGGGTAAGTCGATTTACATTTTCATTGTTTTGGGGGCTGTGTGTTATTGCGAGATATTTTTTTATAAATTAAATATAAGGTACGTGTTGTTTTTGCCACCTTCAGTTTTAGTAGCTCTTCGAGGCAACGTTCTGGTTCACCGGCTACAGTTTGATCGTACGCTGTTTTTTTAATTTGTTTGGTTGATTCCCATCAGGAATCAACGTTTTCATTTTTGTATTGTACCACTAAATCACCTGTTTAACCGTTGTCGTTATTGTTGACTACCATTTTGTGTGTCATTAAATTGTTACCTTTAATACCGTTTTTTTATTTCCCTTGTAGAAGGGTATTCTTTTATAAAGCTTTCAGGAGTTAAGTTCGCAATCGGAATCCACGGCTCTCGCATACCGACGTTACCATCTATAAAGCTAGCTTAACTTCGACCAGGGCTCACCACGTTGTAAAGTGGAGTTCGTCACTTCACGTGGGAGGAATCTTTCCTTCTCGTTTGCCGTCCTCTCATTAGGGACAGGGAGAAGCATGGGGTTTGTTTCAGGAGGAGAGAAGGAAAGCTAAGAACAGGAATCACACTATGTATAAAGAGCTAAATCAAGAAATAAGAAAACAAATCAGAAGAGCTAAAGCTGAGTGGTATTCTCAAGAATGTGCAGAGATTGAATAATATGAGAAAAGACACGACACTTTCCATCTTCACAAAAGAATCAAGGAAGCAGCTGGGTTCCAACGAAAAAAATGTTCAAGGGCTTGTTAACGACCAAGATATCCCAATTGTTGATATACGGGAAAGAATAACTAAATGGAGTTAATACATCGAAAGTTTATTTAGTGATGATTTGAGAACTGATCACGGAGAGAGTGACGATCTGCAAGGTACCCCGATAGCAACTGATGAAATCATGAAAGCTATTCAAAAAGCTAAAATGAGAAAATCAGTTGGACCAGATGAAATACCAGCCGAAATTATAAAACTTCTAGGTGAATGCGGAATACAACAACTACTACATCGACTGTTGAACGCAATTTATGACAAAGGAGAGATTCCATGTGACTGGTTGAGATCCACATTTGTGACAATTCCAAAGAAAAGTAAGCCTAAGAAGTGCAATGACTATAGAACAATTAGCATAAGGAGTCACGTACTGAAGATGTTTCTAAGTATCATCCACGAAAGAATATATCCTGTAATTGAAAGCTACATTGGGGAAACACAGTTTGAATTTCGTAGGGGTATAGGAACTAGAGAGACTCTGTTTGGGATTCAAGTCTTAGTGCAACGATGCAGGGATGTCAATCATAACGTTTTTATGTGCTTTATAGATTTCGAGAAAGCCTTTGATAGAGTAAAGCATAATAAAATGATAGAGATAATGATAGAGATAATGAAAACAAAGACCTCAGATTATAGCCAATCTATATTGGAACCAGCGAGGAAAAGTTCGAGTTGAGAATACCATGACAGATGATATCGAAATACAAAGAGGTGTTAGACAAGGATGTGTTCTCTCTCCACTGATTTTTAATTTGTACTCCGAAAATATTTTTAGAGAAGCCGTGGACGCGGTTGATGGCGGCATAAAGATAAATGGTGTACCCATAAACAACCTATGATATGCAGATGACATTGTACTTTTAGCTGGTAGTTCGGAAGAATTACAAACCTTGCTTGACCAGGTTGTTGAAAAGTGTGAGAGCTACGGCCTTGGATTGAACATACAAAAAACGAAATACATGATTATGAGTAAAGAACAAGTCATTGACGTAGGAGTACAAGTTGACGGAGTTCCGTTGGAGAGAGCGAGAAAAATTAAATACCTGGGGTGTACAATCAATGATCAGTGGGATCACTCTTTAGAGATTCGGTGTCGCATAGAAATAGCCAGGGCGGCTTTTGTACGCATGAAGAATGTACTGTGCAGCCACGAGATAAAATTAAAACTACGAATTAGAATGGTGAGGTGTTATGTTATATCTGTTTTGCTATATGGGGGTAGAATCATGGACCTTAACTGAAGCTTCGTTGAAGAAACTCGAAGCTTTTGAAATGTGGTTGTACAGACGTATGCTCAGAATCAGCTGGATAGACAGAGTGACAAATCTCGAGGTCTTAAGGAGAATGGGTAAAGAAGTGGAAATAATTAAGACCATCAAAACCAGAAACGGTCGTTAGCTAAATAAGCGGTTATGTGCGTTGCTGCTAATGCGGAATGCTTGGTTCGACTCCGGGCTCAGTAAAACTTTATTCTGATCGTCTCCCCTCGAAAGGCAATGGCAAACCACCGAGGTGTAATCTGCCTGGTACAGCCTCTCTGGAGATGAAGTGTATACACTTCCCGCGGTTCGGAGCCCGCGTTAAGCAGTAGGTCCCCTATGTGTGTGATAATACTTCAAACGCATAACACACACATAGGAGAGAGGTGGCCAACGTCCAGGGAACCGGATATAATGGCACACTAAGAAGAAAACCAGAAAACTTTCTTACCTTGGGTACGTTATGAGACACCCAGAGACCTACAGCATACTGATTCTTATCATCCTGGGAAAGATACAAGGTAGAAGAAGTCCGGGTAGAAGGAGAATATCGTGGCTTAAAAACTTGAGACAGTGGTTTGGAAAGACAACGATTCAACTTTTTAGATCTGCAGTTGATAAAGTTGTGATAGCCAACATGATTGCCAACGTCTGATAACAGATACGGTACTCGAAGAAGAAGAATGTTTGCGAAAATCCATAGAACGGGTTTACTGAAATTGTGAATTTCTTCATTGTATAGGGTGTATTTTTAGCTACATGAGATCTTTCAATAGGGATAACTTTTGAATGAAGTTTTCAAAGTGGCAGTTCTTTGACATTTGTGTTTAGAAAAGTTTGCCATTTAACCATGAATAAATTAACACTTGAACAACGCTACCAAATTGTGGAAATTTATTTTCAAAGTCAGCGTTCCGTTGGCGAAACTTATAGAGCTCTTTGCCCACTATATGGTCGACATAATCGATCTTCTGAGCGGGCTATTGGTGCGGTGATGGATAAATTTCGTACCACTTGTTCATTGCATGATGTAAGACCACCAACAAGACAAAATAATGTGCGTACCAAATAAACTATCGCTTCTGTGAATGAAAGTGTCCAAGAGAACCCAAACATTTCAATTCGCCATCGTGCTCAACAACTTGGGCTTTGTCCTTCCACTACATGGAAAATTTTACATCAAGATCTTGGTTTACATCCTTACAAGTTCCAGTTGTTCAAGAATTGAAGCCTAATGATCATCGATTGCGTCGTGCGTTCGCAGATTGGGCTCACAACCAATTGGAAGAGGATCAATTTTTTTACCGCTAAATTTTGTTCAGTGACGAGGCACATTTTATGCTAACAAACCAACAACTCTGAAAGCATTGGAGGTCCATATTCGGCAAACCATTTATGACATAAGGCCAGAAATATTGGAAAAGTGGTCAAAAATTGGACTGATCGGATGCGCTTCGTAACGATTAGTCGTGGTGGTCACATGCCGGAAATTATTTTCAAATCATAAATGGCATTAAATTTACTTTCATAAAAGATAATTAAAAAAACATTTCATCAATTTTTTAATGTTTTATTACAATTTGAAGTTCTCATCCAGCTACATTCTTATGTGAAATACAAGATAAAATAAAGTGCAGTTTTAATTAATATTGTCAACACACCCAGGCCATTGCTCCCTGTATACCATCGTATAATAATTATTTTGCATCTTTTAATTCTTTGGGTATTCAATTGGAGTGTATATTTCCATATACATACAAATAAACGAAACTTCTTTATTTAGATACAACAATTTCAGATCAACTTTATATCTGCCATCGGGAATAAGTGGAGGAAACTTAGTTGTATCCAAAACAAAATTGCACATATGATATGTAACATCCTGGAAATGGAAAACTTGAAATAATTTTATTACGAGAAAACTTTAAAAGAACCTTTTCTAAATAAAAACTTGTAAGGTTTTATTGCATCTGCCTGAAAAGCCTTTTGTAAATTTACTTGAAAACGTAACGGAAAGTGGCGATACTCATTACTCATAAACTTCAGTGCTTGTACGACTACCTAAAAATATTGGTTTATTAGCAGTGCGCACCATACCCTAGCGCTGTGTAGTAGCTATTTCGCAGTACTAAACGAAAAATAGCTACCGCGCAATAAAAATATTTTTGTAGATTCCCAACTAATACAAAAATAACCGTAAAAAAGTTGATAAGCGTTTAAGGTCAACATTACCTCGGCTTTGTCTTTCGGGTTAATTTTCAATCTAAATGTTGCATTTACGGCCGGGGTAGTGCGATTGTACTTAAAGGTTTTTATTTCAATGAAATTGTAACAGTTTTCATCGTAACTAATTAATTCTGCTCGAAAATCCCTAATTTTGAAGCTATTTTGATGAAACTGAAATGAAAATTATTATAATACGAATAAACTTTCCTAATTCATTCAAATCATGCATTATTTTTAAACGTGATTTTAAAACTTTTTGCAGTAGTTGTAATCTGAAGTCGGCGATCAAGTCATTTATTCCATTTATTTATTTAGCAGTGCCATCTGTTGATAACCGTCTGAACTCCACCAGGTGTTTCCAAACCTCCCTTAAGGTTTGTTTATCCGATACTACATAATCAAATATGTATATTGCACTGATCTTTGACAAGATCCTCTACCATGTGCCCTCTTATGTTGCCGCACTAGCTCTTGTCGGAAAAACTCTTTATCAGGATCGAATTCTAAGGTTGTTCTGGTTCTTTTGTATTCGGTAGATAAATACTTAACTTTATTCAGTTGTCAAACCCTGCAAGATAACTTGGGTCGTATTTGAATAAAAGATTTAATTAATCAAAAATAAGCTTATATTATTCAAAATTAATCGCAATGCGCACACAAATCAAATAAATAAATGTTTACAACCAAGTAGACTAAAAGCCTACACCAAAATGGTTTACAATTTTATTAACCAAAATAAACGCAGTGTTCCTCTTCTCTCTTCTCTATGCTTAGTGAATTTATTTCACTAAGTCTTTTCGCTTTTAATAACGATGTAAAATTTAAATTGTTTGTAATGAATAGCGTAAAATAAAAATAATAATGTTTATGAATTTTATTAAAAAGGGTAGCGTCAAAGTTATCCGTAAATACTTCTTCACGCCCTGTAGTTTTAAACGTTGATGACCAATTTATAATAAAAATGATAAGCGATACCTTATTATCTGCAACTATCCAGCAGTTAATCCAGTTAATCAGCTCGTTGTGAATGACACACAAAGTTGACTCATCCAGACATATGATTCATCCAGACATATCCAGACGAGAAGGATCGACGCGGACAAGCTGAGAACCGCGGTCGAAACCGAATTGAGCCGATCGGAGGTGAAGGACTCGGAAGAGCTCTCCGAGGCCCTAAGGCGCGTTTGCGATGCTTCCATTCCCAGGAGGAGAGTCGGTTACCAACGAAGGCCGGTCCACTGGTGGAACGAAGAGATCGCGGAGAACAGACGCGAAGCCTTGCGCCTAAGAAGATCGGCGGGAAGGAAGAGAAAAGGATCAAGGGAGAGGGAAGAAGCCGATGGGGCCTACAGAGTTACCAAGAAAAGGCTCGTACGCTCCATCGCCGCGAGCAAGCGCCGATGCTGGAACGAACTCCTAGGCCAGCTCGAAGAAGACCCCTGGGGACTCGCCTACAAGATCGTGCGAGGAAAACTCATCCAGAAAAGGTACGAGAGGTGGCGACGGCACTCTTCCCCACACACCCGAAGACGACCGAACCGAGAAGACCCCCATCGGAGGAGAGGTCCCGGTTCACCCTGGAAGAACTAACCGTGGCGGCGTCCAAAATCGCGCCCGACAAGGCACTCGGCCCGGACTGCATACCCGGCCGGGTCATCAAGGAGGCGGTGACCATAGCAGGACGGACCTTCCTGGAAATTTACAACAAATGCCTCGAAACCGGCATTTTTCCCGCACATTGGAAGGTCGCGAAGCTCGTCCTCATCAGAAAGGGCACCAAACCCCCGGAAGACCCCACCTCGTACCGGCCCATCTGTCTGCTCGATCACGCAGGCAAGCTGCTCGAGATGTTGATACTTAACCGCCTCGAGAAGAACATCGAGAGCAGCGGCGGCCTCTCCGACAACCAATACGGTTTCAGGAGGGGAAGATCGACCGTGGATGCACTTAAAAAGATCACGGAGATCGCGGTCGAGGCCAAGATGGGAACCCGGCGTACCAGAAGGCTTTGCCTACTCGTCACCTTGGACGTCAGGAATGCATTCAATAATGCGGGGTGGAGGCACATCCTGGGGGCACTAAACAGCCTGGCGACGATCGAAAACGATACGTTTAATCTCGTCGCCAGTTACCTCGAGGATAGACGCCTCTTAATAGGCGATGGGAAGCAGGAAGAAATCGAGGTCACAAGCGGAGCCCCCAGGGCTCGGTTCTTGGGCCGACGCTCTGGAACCTCATGTACGACGGAGTGCTGTGTCTGAAGCTCCCAGACGGATGCACCACCGTGGGCTTCGCGGACGATCTCAACGTAGTGGTCGTGGGCAAGGACGTGGCGGAGATAGAGACATCGGCGACAGAGGCGCTCGAGACCATCTCCGCCTGGGTGACCGAAATAGGACTCACCCTAGTCCCTGAAAAGTCGGAGGGAGTACTTCTCAGCGGAAGAAGGAAAGTCTCCAAGGTTTCCCTCCGACTAAACGGAGTTCCAATTCCATCTAAGGACTCCGTAACCGTTCTTGGCGTCAAGATCGACAACCACCTGAACTTCGCCGAGCACATCAGGGACGCGTCCGCAAAGGCAGGAGCAGTGACGACATCGCTTGCCCGCCTTTTACCCAACATGGGAGGCCCTAAGCAGGCCAAGAGAAGAACCCTCGCCCTCGTGACGCAGTCGATCATACTGTATGCGGCACCTGTATGGCACGAGGCGCTGAGGGTTAGCAGGAACGCTCAGAGACTGCTGAGCGTCCAGCGCAGAATGGCGCTGCGCGTTTCCTGCGCTTACAGGACGGTCTCGCTCGACGCGGCCCTCGTTCTGGCGTCGATGCTCCCCATCGACCTCCTCGCACTAGCAAGGAGCAGAACCTACGACGGAGTGGGGGGTGCCGGAAGTGAGGTGGCCGAAAGTTGGCAGGTCAGGTGGGAGGAGGCAACTTGCGGCTTGTGGACCCGCAGACTCATCCCCAACATCAAGAGATGTTGGGGTACCTGCATCGATTCGGCATATTGGGAAGCCCCAGGTGCAGGTTATGCGACGAAATTGATACCGCGGAACACTCCCTCTTCCAGTGCTGGAGATGGGAGCGCGAGAGAACAATGGTCTCGCTTGCACTGGGGTACACAATGACTCCCGAAGACCTGGTCGAAGCAATGCTCGTCGACGAGGCCCAGTGGCAGCGGATAAAGACCCTCAACGAGGAGAAAAACTCGGACAGGTAGAAGAGAGGCATGCGAAAGAGCACACGTTTAATCGAATTCCATCGCAATGCCCCCTACCTGACTGAGCAACCAGGAAGCCATACATGAGGAGAGGAACTTGGAGGCCCAAACGAAAAAGGCGGGTCTGTACACGATACTGCAGACCCAACGCAGCTGCCCGAACATCCATCAGGGCGGGAGATGTCGAAGATCCCGACATCTCGGACCGAGCATCCCGGAAGAAATGCCTGACGGCGAAACCCGGGTTCTTGGTAGGGGGGAGTTTTAGTCAGTGAAGTCTGACACTATCCACTTCGATTAAGTGGGTGTCTCGCACGAGATTTCTCCCCCCTGTGTCGAGCTAAAAAAAATCCAGACATATGGCGACGAACACAGTTGTACTCGTTGAAAAATTTGCACAGTTCACGTTAATTTATTTGCACTCAAATACTTATTAATCGTAGATAATTGTTGATTATTGTTGACGAAGCTGGTAAGTGAATGATGGTATTTATTAATAATTCGGCATAGTAAAATTTTGAGTTGAGTTTTTACATTTAATTTTGATAGATCATCTCTAATTTGTCCGCCATTGTGTATCCAATTATACTTGTAATAACCTTAAAATGCGGATGGGACAAAACTAGCGTCTGCCGTCTTCAAATGCTGAAATCCAACTGAAACTCGCGAACTGAAGCGCGATCGACCAATATTTCCAAAATTATTGACTATGGAGTCAAAAACGTTCCATTTTTAAAATAATTTAATTTTATTTGATATGACTCTGTTTACAGGTGAGTTTATTAATTTGTAAGATGTTATTTCCACTAATTGATTTTGTATTTTGTTTACAGGAGCTGTTTTTGTTTTATAAATTGGAATTGTCTTGACTGATGTTTCGCAATCTATCCAGAAATCTCCAGTGGTACAAGATATTAGTCCTTATGTTATTAGACACTTTCGATGCACAAATTTATAACGATCATCTAGAGTTCTAGAGAAACACATGCTCGAATTTTCGACATAATTCAATTTACCAAAAACATGTTTTTTACATAGAAAACAGACATTGAAATAACAAATTTTATAGGTTATGTTATGATGTGTAAACACATCATAAATTTACTAATTTTTGATTAATTAAATGATTCTGGAGATTTTTGACATTACAAATCTCAATATGAATAATGCTTTCAAGTTTTGAAATGATCTTTCAGTCTTCGACAACTTTATCAAATTCACCAATTCTGAAATCTGAAGTGGAGTTGTAATATTTGAATATTTATGCTTTTCGAAACCTTACAATTCCTTCTTTAAGGAGTCTTACGATCATTTATCGAGTCATAACAGACCACAGCAATATATTAAGATATCTACATACCAAGAAATTTTAAAAAGACATAGGTTTACGCTTGTGGGAGACCGCACTAGACAACTTTCTTGAAAAGGTGAAAATATTGGCCAGATTCAGTGGCGTAGCTGGGCGGGGGGGGGGGGGGGGACCGCCCCGGGTGCCACCCGTCTGGGGGTGCCACCCGACCCGAATTTATCCTTTTTCCTTAGGTGTAACCTCTAAAAAAAAAGCCAAGGTGGGGCTGACACCTCACCTGTCTGGGGGTGACACCCGACCCCAAAAAATTATCTGACTCCCATGCCTCATGGTTGTTTCCTTGAGTGAAACCCCTAAAAAAAAAGGTCATCACCCTAGGTGGGGGTGCCACCCATGAAATCCACCCCGGGTGTCACCCATGCTAGCTACGCCACTGCCAGATTTGAACAGCGACATAGTTAATCCCTAATCGGATTAAAAACGATTTAACCTTTTTGCATAGTCACAACGGACATTATGTAATTTCTACCGATGGGTCATAGAAAATCATCTCTGCCGAAATGGTTACCGATGAGCACCCGTAAATTCTACCGACGATAAAAGGCCTTCAAAAAGCTTAGGGCCGAACTGCGACACAGTTAATCTGTAAATCTATCTATATTCGGTTATGAACGTCTTGCGACATTTTCCCGATACTCCCTGTCTCTGCTCGTTGCGTGTTGAAAATGTGTGACGAGCACAGAGGACCTACAGCTTAACGTGGATTCCTAACCACGAGAATAGACGATTTTTACACCGCCTACTCCATCAGGGAAGTTTTTTAGCCATAAATAATGTTATCTGGGGCCAGCAGATAGACATTTGGTGAGCGAAAATTTCTTCTATAGATAGTACCTCACAGGATTTGAACCCGTGAATATTGGCTTGAAAGCGAACACGCTAGCATTTCAGCCATTCGCTCACCTTAATCGTTAATCGTTAACCTTACACGTTAATCTGTAAATCTAATTATTGAAATTATGAATATATGAGACGGTCGTCAGCTTAAGCGGTTAAGTGCGTTGCTGCTAATGCTGAATACCTGTTTCAACACCGGGTTCAGTAAAACTTTATTCTGAACGTCTCTGACCGTCTTCTGACGAGCGGTTTGGAGCCCGAGTTCAACAGTAGGTCCCCTACGTGTGTGATAATACTTTAAACTGTTGTACGGGGTACAACAAACTGACGTCCCTTGGACTATAAACGGTTTCACATATTTAAAACATTTTCTTGAAAAATTAAATTTATAGTCCCTCTGATTATAACAAACCGCGATCATCCACTGACGAGTTGGTTAGTTAGCCCCCCCCCTCAAGGTGATGAATTCGCGAAATTAAATTGTTTTGGCCTTCCTCTCGCCTTTCTATCGGAAGAAATAAATTAGTTAGGACGCTTGCTTGCTTAATTGGCGCGTAGCTGGATATTTTGTGAGCGTAGCTCGCTTGACTCCCTTCATCGGGTGTTTGAAAAACTGCCTTTGAAAGCAATGTAAATTTTGATCATTTACGATTTGAGCTGCGAAGAAGATTACATCCTCGGCCGGTCATGATTGATTTAAAAACTAAAGATACAGCAAACCGTGAAACGATTTACTAGCAATTCTAAATTGTTGATGAAGTCAACAATTATTGTGGAATGGAAAGGGACGCAGTTCCGTTTTACCCTGCCGCAAATACTGAATGAGTTGGCCAAGTCAAGCGTGGCCTTTGAAAACAAAATAAACGTACCAAGAGGTGTTAAAAATTTTACTAAAACATAAACTGATTAAAAAACGCATAATTTGACGAATATATAATTTTAAAAATTTGAACATAATACCTTCGATAAAATGATTTCATTACAGGAGACATCGAAAATATAAAGTAATTGGAGTAGCAGCACCCAAATTAAATTTTTCATTACACTTGATAATATGATGATTATTCAAATAACAATTTTCAACTATAGCTGGAAGTCGACTAATGAAAATTGTCAGGGTCGTCCATTTTTATATCAGATAAGCTATTATTTTAATGTTCTGTAAATACGTAACTAAAAAACAAATGTCTCATATCCTTTAAAAACAACATTAATTTTTATAATAATTAGAAGTAATAATTAGCACAAGGGTGATTTGTTCCACATGAAAAACACAAACAAACACAAATTCTGATTGGTTAGCCAATCAGAATTGTGACAATATTATGACTGACTGAGATCGTTGGAACTTTCTCATAGAGATAACGTTAACACGTATGCAGTTGCTAAGTCAGAATAAAGGAATGATTTCATATCGTAATATGGAAAATTTTAACTAAAGTAATCAATCCCTATTTCTTGGCCGAATGCATTACAAGAGAACGATGAAAGATATATTATTTTAGTACGTTCGTTTTAGGAAACAAATCGATTTTCTTACTTGAAAAGAAATTAACTTGACAGATAAATTAAACTCCAGGTCGATGTGTGACCCAAAAACTAATTTAACATACGATAAGGCCACCACTTAGGGGTTAGAACTACTGCCCCAAAATTGAACCATTGAAGAGTCTAGTCACTGCCGGTCTAGTTTTCAAAGTTTTGTTTTCAAATTAACTGAAATTTTTTGTTTATTACGTATTATTAAGTCGCGACTCCGACAATAAAACTTTTGTGTTTGTGTTCAATAGCTAGGTAAGGGAATCGATTCCATTTTAAATTTGTGTTTTGTTTAATTGAAATTCGCCAACAACGAATTATTGTCCAAATTATAATATTTTTATTTGTTTTTGGTTTTCCTTGTATATATTTTTTGTGTTGAGTTTTTAATAAACCCCGTTAAAATTTACTTCAGTGTTTAATTAATTTGGTGAAAAGTTGAGTTTATTTCCCTACGTTATCAAACGCTACCCATTTAATTAGTGGCAGATACGACGAGCCACTACACAAAATCATCATCAGATCTGGTGGCAGCGATATAAATAATAACCACCGGGATATAAGCATAAAATATCAGAAACAACAAAATAACAATTTTATCCCGAGAAGAAATGGTAGTTGTTAACAGACCGATTTTCTACACAACAGCCTGGCATATTTGAATTAACAAATTAAAATTCACTATGTTTGTAGAGGGTACATGTCACTATGAGGGTAGAAAACAGATTCGATAAACTGGAGGAAGGGGAAGACAATGGAGAGGTAGAGGGAAAAAACAATGAAGGCAGCAATGAGAAACTCGCCGAGAGAAAACCACCACCAATATTTGTGGCTAATGCCGAATGTATCAAACCGCTAACGATACTACTTGATGAAAAAGCAAAGGATGGATACACATTGAAAACACTATATAACAATGAAGTGCAAATACAACCCAAAACTGGGGAAATATATAAGACAATCATTACAGCGTTAAAAGAGAAAAATACGCAACTTCATACATATTGTTGTGTCCACCGTGTACCCCCTATTATGGGCGAACACTGCAAGGGGAAACGATCGGAGATGTTTTAAATGTTTTAGTTAAGTTATTGTTAGATTAAGTTTTTGTGATTATAAAATAAACGCCTGATGATAACTGGTGTAGGCAACACACAAGGCATAACAAAATGATGAGATGAAAATCAAAGGTGAATAAAAAAAAAGGAAGAAAGGTTGTCAAGGGGATATAAACGGAGAGTGAAAATTAAAGATGCGACCAAGAGAGTCGCAAATCGAGAGTTCAATGTGAAGAAGCGACTACGATAGTCGCATAATAATTAAAAGTGCGATTTGATGAGGCGACCAAGATAGTCGCAATTCGGGAGTTTAATTTCAAGAAGCGAAAGAGAGTTGCATATAAATAAAGAGTTCAAAGTGAGGAAGCGACAAAGAGAGTCGCAGAATAATTAGAAGTGCAATTTAAATAAGCAACGAAGAAAGTAAATCGTAGAAAAAGTCGAAAGAGTAACGATTTAGAGAGCGTCAATATAGGACGTGTGTGTGATCAACGATCGATTTGAAGACAGAATTTCTCCTACGGAGAGAATTAATTTGAGAACGACAATTGGACTGGGATTGAGCAGGTCAGGAAAGCAGTACAATTTGGACCAGGCGATTCGTGATAGAATAAAGTGTATGTGCGCATATTGTGCGATCCGTCTATGCCGAGTTATCATTCCCATTAAAGGTTAGCATAAAATTTGTTATAATTTTAAGTTGTTGGATTTTTATGTTTACGTTGTTTTTTGATTTTGTTATTCCGTTTTAAATTGATGTTAATAAATATGTGTTTTTGCTATCCGATGGTTTTCTTTTGCACTGTTGGCTTGTAAGACGTTTTTTTTAAGCGAGTATTGATAGAAATACTCCTGAGAAAGAGAAGTGTTCGAAGTGTGAATCCTTTTCTTGGCCATTTCTCAAATAGCCAAGTTGGGGACGCAACAATATAAACCAAAGTCAGAACGTTTATTTAGAGTGGTTCTCAAGAACGTGCACCCAGCTACTGATGTAAAAGAAATAAAAGACAACCTAATAGCGATGGGTAATGAAGCAGTAAACATATGGAATATTAAACAAAGACTTACACAAATACCATTGCCTATGTTTTATGTAGACTTAACACCCAAAGACAATAATAAGGAAATCTAAAAGGCAGTCTATTATTCAATGTTTCATGCCAAAATGGTGTATGGACTCTTGATCTGGGGTAATGAAGCGCAGATAAAGAAAGTGTTCCTACTACAGAAGAGGGCTATACGTGCACTAGAAGGAATACCTTCAAGGACTCACTGTAAGCCAATTTTCCGTAATCTGTGTATTCAAACGATCTCATCTGCCTATGTTTACGCTAGTGTAGTGAGAGTGAAGACAGATCGGAAAATCTCAGACAACATCGCAACACACGAGCATCAGACCAGAAGCAGAAATGAAGTGAGAACTGAGAGAAATAGGCTCAAATGTTCTAATGGAATGAATCTGCAAATAAAACTGTATAACAAATTGCCACAACGAATCAAAAATCTTCCGACTAGGAAATTTAAAAGTGAAATGAAGAAAACACTAAATGAAAGTGCGCTATATGATGTGGACGAATTCTTCCAAATTGAGTTGAGATGAAAACCAGCAACTGCTGATCTCCACCATTTAGGACTGATGTAAATTAATTTTGTACTTAGTAACCTAATAAAGATTATTATTATTATAAAGTGAAAGCACTAATGAATGCAATTGTGATATTCGAGCCACCACATGTCAAAAGAGAGATACCTTAATGCTCGAGATGTCAGAGGTACGGTCATACGAAAAATTTCTGCACAAGGCGTCCGCGCTGCGTGAAATGTACTGGAGATCATGCAACAAGTGCATGTAGCAAGAAGGAAAAAAAATACGGATGTGAAATGTGTCAATTGTGACGAAAATCATCCTGCCAACTACAGAGGTTGTGCAGTGCATAGGCAGCTTCAACAAAAAATGTATCCAACATTACGAGAACGAACAGAAAATCCAACAAGGAGGACCCAACCAGAAGTATCGTATGCGCAAAAAATTAGACAAGTTCCCCAAGATCCACGATTTACTAATAATGTCAACCAAAATGAACCAGTTATGGTGTATCCTCCACAAAACAATGAAATGACAGAACTGAACCAGATGCTTAGACAATTAATGGAACAAATGGGAACAATGATGAATCTGATGACTGCATTAGTTAGCAAGTCACTTCCTATCAATGGCCCAACTAATTAATCTAGCTATATGGAACGCCAACGGCTTGTGTCACCATACACAAGAAATAAATCAATTTTTAAAAATACACGATATCGACATTATGCTTATCTCGGAAACGCATTTCACAGATCGTAGTCACATAAAAATACCATACTATAGTATATACGACACAAAACATCCCGATGGAACAGCACATGGGGGGGGGGGCAGCAATAATTATAAGAAACAGCATCAAACATCACCAAATTAATAAATTTGAACACTCATATCTTCAAGTAAATAGTGTAATCAATCATAAATGACTTATCAGGACCAATAACAATATCTGCCATCTACTGTCCCCCCAAACACAATAATAAAATGCATCATTACGAACAATTTTTTACAACGTTGGGAAACAGATTTATAGCAGAAGGTGATTATAACGCAAAACATCCTCAATGGGGCTCAAGACTCACCACCACCAAAGGACGAGAATTGTTGGCAGCAATGAAAGCAAATAATCTAAATTCCTTGTCAACAGGCGAACCAACTTATTGGCCAGCCGACATACATAAGACGCCAGATGTCATCGACTTTTGTATCACGAAGGGCATGAATAGTAAGCAAATAAGGATGGAAACGTGCTTGGACCTCTCATCCGATCACACTCCAATAATAATGACTATAAACTCGAAAATAATAGAAAAACCGAAGCAACCATCACTGTTTAGCAAGAAAACAAATTGGGAAGCCTTCAGAGAACAACTAGATACATTGATCGACCTGAAAATACCACTTAAATCAGAAGAACAGATAGAAAAAGCAGTGGAAGAACTCACAAAAGCTATACAAAAGGCGGCATGGCAAGCAACACCAGATGCGAACAAACCGCAAATAAAAGAGACATGCCCGATCGTGGTTAAGGAGAAAATAGCCATAAAAAGAATGGCAGACGAGTAGAAATGAACAGGACAAGAAAAAATTGAATAAAGCAAGTAAAGAACTCAAAGAATTATTACTAAATGTTTAATTTAGAAATTAAACAGGTTTTTGTTGGTTGGGTGAGTTCTAGTTTAGAACCATCCTATATTTAATAATTTAAGTAAATATGCAAAATTGTACAAATTTAAAAGTGTAAATAAAGCTAATATGCACAATAACACTTTCCAGTAGGTCAATTACAAATATAATTTTCATTTCCGCATTATCAACATTTAAAACAATTATAATCAGCAAGTACTACATTTAAAATTATTAATGGAAAATTTATATCATAAGTCATCAAATTAATACCTTTAATGTAATTGGAATGTGATAACCTAGCTATTAAGTTTTTATATAAATACCTGTATGTAAAACTTAATAAATCAGTAGCATTTGAATTTACGACTTAAATGTTATTCATCAATAAATTAAGAGAAGTACTTCTTGCCACTTCTCATAATTTAGAGTAATCACTAGAACTTACAAGTCTAGTGATTCTCACTTCACCTAAATTAAGACGGGTACTTCTTGCAACCCTAATCTTAAATTTAGACATGGTCCTTCGAACCTAAGAAGATAAACCATCAGCAGCATCAAATCAACGGTCCAAACAAGAGATCGCACAGCAACACAACATACAACGGTCCAAACAAGAGATCGCACAGCAACACAACATACAACAGCATCAAATCAAATACAAGGGTCCACACAGCGACGCCAAAATAAAAATACAAGGGTCCACAGCGACGCCAAAGCAATAAAATACAAGGGTCCACACAGCGACGCCAAAGCAACAAGAAGAATAAAATACAAGGGTCCACACAGCGACGCCAAAGCAACAAGAAGAATAAAATACAAGGGTCCACACAGCGACGCCAAAGCAACAAGAAGAATAAAATACAAGGGTCCACACAGCGACGCCAAAGCAACAAGAAGAATAAAATACAAGGGTCCACACAGCGACGCCAAAGCAACAAGAAGAATAAAATACAAGGGTCCACACAGCGACGCCAAAGCAACAAGAAGAATAAAATACAAGGGTCCACACAGCGACGCCACAGAAGAATCTAAATACAAGGGTCCACACAGCGACGCCACTAGAAGAAGCAAAATACAAAGGGTCCACACAGCGACGCCACTAGAAGAATAAAAAAAAAAAAACAAGGGTCAAGAAGGCACCACAAGCAAATACATTATCATGGTCTTCACTGTTAACTATCAAAATACAAGGGTCCACAGCGAAGCCACAAGAAAATACAAGCAACGAGCAAGATCAGAACGAGATACAGAAATGGGTGCCCAAGCAAGACGGTTAAGAAAACATCAAATACAAAAAATATATGGGTCAACCAACGCTTATGCATCAAAAAAGTTTTGTTCAAGATGTATCTGTTGCGGTCAACAACATATCATCTACGACTGCAGCGAATTCAAGAACATGAATCCAGCGGAAAGAAGAAGAAAAGTGACAAAAAACAAAGGGTGTTGCAATTGTTTAATCTATCATGACACTACCGCACCATGCTTCAGCAAGAGAAGCTGTAAAATTTGCTTCAGAAAACATCATACGTTATTACATGATGATTGGAAACCAACGAATTCAAGATTTGGAAATTGGAAACCACAGCAATCATCCACAAGACAGTATAATTCTTATCAAGGGCAAAATCAAGTCAGATCAAAACACACAAATACAAAACAAAACCAAAAGCACACCGCAGAAGATAGAAATATTCCAACAGGTTCTTATACAACTAGTCAAGACCAAAGTACAGTGTTATTACCAACAGCGTTAGTATACACCACATCTTACATGGGCAATATGGAATATTTGAGAGTCCTTATCGACTCCGGGAGCCAAGCAGCACTGATAACTGAAGAAGCCGCACAACGATTAGGATATCCCAAGCAAAAAATGGTAGCAGAAATAGCAGGGATAAGCGATGCAAATCCAAAAGTATCCAAATATCAAATACAAGTTACAATTAGACCACGAGTTCCAAGCGAGTTTTCGCTAAAAATCAATTTCAAGATACTTCCAACATTAACACAAAATCATCCAGATCAACATATGGATATGGATTTATCTTGGGACAACGAGTTACTAGCAGATCCAACATTTAATCAAAGAGGCCCAATAGACGCAATATTAGGGGCTGCCGAATTAAGCCGCATCATTCAACAAGGTTTACGAAGAATGGAGAATGGACTAGTCTGCCAAAACACCCAACTAGGATGGATCCTGTCAGGCAGCGTGTCACACCAAAATCAACAACCAATCAAAATAAGCAGTATGATCAGCCGTTATGAAGAAGACAAAAAATTACAGAAATTTTGGGAACAAGAAGTAGTCGAAAATAAGAAGCCCATGTCAGTAGAAAACGAAAAAAGCAAGGCACATTATGCGGAAAAAACCAAAAAAGAAGAATTCGTCCACAACATTAAGAAAACACCATTTAAAAAAGATCAACCAAGAAACAAAAAACTTCGAAATCAATACAACAAAGAAGAACCGAAACAATCATCAATTTCAGCAAAGGCAAATACATTGCTAATATTATTATTAGTAGTCTTAATAAACGTAATAACAATACAAGCAGAAAACATTAATATTACGAAATTGGATTCAGGCATTTTTAAAATTTCTTTTGGAGGCGGCAGCTTACATGAACTAATACCACCAGTTCATGTAAACAACATGATGACAACAAATTTAAGTTCCAGATGGAAATTAGTCCAAAAACTCAAGCATGACTTTTGGAAGGCATGGTCATCGGAGTATTTAAATCAAATACAAAAAAGATACAAATGGCAATCAAAACACAGAAACCTTCAAATAGGAGACATAGTAATCATCAAAGAAAAAGACATCAATCCCAGTCAATGGCCATTAGCAAAAATTAGTGACAAACATCCAGATCCAGACGGTACACTACGAGTCGTCAGTGTCAAAAAAGCAAAGGGTCAAACAACGCGGAAAAGTGTTCACCATTTAATACCATTACTTGAGGACGACACTTCAGAAGAAGATTCAAAATTATCAATTTCAGCAGTTCAATGATGACCAAACGCCATTACCCAGTCGCCATTATTTTGGGAGGTGGCAATATGTTTAATTTAGAAATTAAACAGGTTTTTGTTGGTTGGGTGAGTTCTAGTTTAGAACCATCCTATATTTAATAATTTAAGTAAATATGCAAAATTGTACAAATTTAAAAGTGTAAATAAAGCTAATATGCACAATAACACTTTCCAGTAGGTCAATTACAAATATAATTTTCATTTCCGCATTATCAACATTTAAAACAATTATAATCAGCAAGTACTACATTTAAAATTATTAATGGAAAATTTATATCATAAGTCATCAAATTAATACCTTTAATGTAATTGGAATGTGATAACCTAGCTATTAAGTTTTTATATAAATACCTGTATGTAAAACTTAATAAATCATTAGCATTTGAATTTACGACTTAAATGTTATTCATCAATAAATTAAGAGAAGTACTTCTTGCCACTTCTCATAATTTAGAGTAATCACTAGAACTTACAAGTCTAGTGATTCTCACTTCACCTAAATTAAGACGGGTACTTCTTGCAACCCTAATCTTAAATTTAGACACTAAACATAAAAAACCAAGGAATACAAGATTATTTAAAAAATCTCTCGCCGTCAGAAGCAAGTGACTACTCCCTCTGGAAAGCAAAAAAGCATGTCAAACAACCAAAACAAACAAATTCACCAATTAAGGACTCCAACGGAAAATGGACAAGAAATAATAAAGAGAAAGCGACAGCATTTGCACAACATCTGGTAAATGTGTTCCGACCATTCGTATCAGATGAACTAGAAAATGAAGATGGAAAAGTATATCACTACCTAGCTGCACCCTACCAAATGAACTTACCAATAAAAGCATTCAAGTTCAAAGAAATACAAACAGTGATCTTTAAAGAACTGAACCCAAAGAAGGCGCCGGGATTCGATCTTATCACTGACAGAGTTTTACAGGAGGCAACAAACAAAACTCTAGCAGCCATTACACAAATTTACAATGCGATAATGAGATTGGGTTACTTTCCAAATCAATGGAAGGTAGCGCAAATTATTTTACTTCCAAAACCCGGTAAAAGAGCAGAAGAAATAACATCCTACAGACCTATCAGGCTTTTGCCAGTCGTGTCAAAGGTTTCCGAGAGGTTGTTTCTTAGAAGATTGCGGCCAATCCTGTTGAAAAAGAAGCTCATACCGGACCATCAATTTGACTTCAGAAGCAAACATGGAACAATTGAGCAGATACATCGAATAGTTTCGAAAATTGGTGGTGACCTTGTGGCGGCACTCATTTAAATTTAAAATAGTTGCCGCGTTCGCGCCTTGCAGGTTGGCAACCCTAGAAGCATACCGGCTCAACGGTTGGAGAGGAGACGGGAGCAAATTCGTCAAGACTGCAGATCAATGACCCAAAAGTGCCTCGCTTGCCAACGATCCAAAGTGCAACGCCACAACAAGCCACCACTAACAACTTTTTTGGTTCCAGGTGAAAGGTTCAGCCATATCAACATCGATTTGGTCGGACCACTTCCCCCATCCCACGGATTTAGTTACTGTCTAACATGCATTGACAGGTTCACTCGTTGGCCAGAAATAATTCCAATACAAGACATCACTGCCGAGACGGTCGCCAGAGCTCTAGTTTACGGTTGGATAGCGAGATTTGGTATTCCACTCCACATCACAACGGACAGGGGTAGACAGTTTGAATCTGTGTTGTTCAACGAATTAACCAAGACGTTGGGAATCAAACATTTGAAAACAACAGCGTATCACCCACAGGCAAACAGTTTAATCGAACGACTCCATCGTTCAATCATGACGTCGATAAAATGCCACAATTCAAACAATTGGGTCGAATTACTACCAACCATCCTGCTGGGTTATCGATCGGCAGTAAAAGAAGACATCAGCGCAACTCCCGCCGAATTAGTTTACGGTACCACCATAAGACTACCTGGTGAAATATTCGAAAAAAACCACCAACACATCGCCAAGTGAGTTCGTGACGCAAATAAAAGAGGCAATGCTGAAATTACGACCAACACCGACCTCGAGCCACGCAACCAAGAGATCGGTATTTGTACAAAAGGAACTAACCAAGTGCAAATACGTTTTTCTTCGAAACGATGCAGTTTCACCACCCTTAACACCACCTTATGACGGACCATACGAAGTGATAGAACGCAAAGGAGTCACGTTTATCATTTTAGTAAAAGGTAAGAAACAGGAAGTCACGATCAGCCGGCTGAAAGCAGCATTTACTGAAGAAGAAGCGGAGGACACAACCGAAAATCCTCCACAGGAAACACCACAAAATGTTGTAATCACGCCGACCATCAAGAAAGTCACATTTCAAGATCGACAAGAAAAAGCGATCACATCAAGAACAGGACGCCGCATCAAACCACCGTCCAGGTTCATCGCGACTTCGTCACTGGAGGGGGAGTAGTGTGGCGGCACTCATTTAAATTTAAAATAGTTGCCGCGTTCGCGCCTTGCAGGTTGGCAACCCTAGAAGCATACCGGCTCAACGGTTGGAGAGGAGACGGGAGCAAGTTCGTCGAGACAAGTGCTTCAACCATCTTTTTAGTTCCATCGTGACGTGTCAGCTGTTCCAATTAATTGTTATTATTTTTCGTTATTTGTTATGTTATATTTAATTGTTATTTTGTAATAATTTCCTTCGTGAATAAACATTATTATTACGTGGGTAGTGTTAAGAACATTAGTAACCGACTTCCCACAACCTAAAGGATGAGAGATTCTGCTCTGCGGCATTTCTGGACATAAGTCAAGCGTTTGATAAGGTGTGGCACGACGGCTTGAATTACAAATTGAAAAAGAACTTACCACACAACTACTATCAGGTATTAAAGTCATATCTACAAAACAGGTATTTCCTAGTTAAACACCAAGAAGAGCACACAATATTGCATCCCATTAATTCTGGAGTCCCGCAGGGCAGTGTACTGGGTCCCTTTTTGTATCTACTTTACACCGCAGATATACCAGTGACCCCAGAAACAACAACAGCTACATTTGCCGACGATACGGCCATACTGGCTTCACATGCTAACGCAGTATTGGCTTCGCAAAATTTGCAGACACCTCAATGAATTCCAGAAATGGTTGAAGGTATGGAGAGTGAAAGTCAATGAAAGTAAGTCGACACATGTGACTTTTACTATGAAGAGAGACACCTGTCCCCCTGTAAGGCTTAATAACAGCTAGTTGCCACAATCAGAAGATGCGAAATATCTTTAGAAGATTAACGTGGAAAAAACATATAACCGCAAAAAATAAACAATTACGAATAAAATTTAGGCAGATGTACTGATTGTTAGGTAGAAAATCCGAGTTATCACTGGAAAGCAAGGTACTGGTGTACAAATCCATCATAAAACCGGTCTGGACCTATGGCATTCAACTCTGGGGAACAGCCAGTAATTCCGAAATACTACAGAGATTTCAGAATATCGTACTGCGAACAATGGTAAACGCCCCATGGTACGTCCAAAACAAATTAATTGCAAACGACCTAAATGTGATAACAGTGAAAGAAGAAATTATGTCTAATTCCATTAAATAATAATAATACTAATAATAATCTTTATTAGGTTACTAAGTACAAAGTTAATTTACATCAGTCCTAAATGGTGGAGATCAGCAGTTGCTGGTTTTCATCTCAACTCAATTTGGAAGAATTCGTCCACATCATATAGCGCACTTTGATTTAGTGTTTTCTTCATTTCACTTTTAAATTTCCTAGTCGGAAGATTTTTTATTCGTTCTGGCAATTTGTTAAACAGTTTTATTTGCAGATTCATTCCATTAGAACATTTGAGCCTATTTCTCTCAGTTCTCACTTCATTTCTGCTTCTGGTCTGATGCTCGTGTGTTGCGATGTTGTCTGAGATTTTCCGATCTGTCTTCACTCTCACTACACTAGCGTAAACATAGGCAGATGAGATCGTTTGAATACACAGATTACGGAAAATTGGCTTACAGTGAGTCCTTGAGGGTACTCCTTCTAGTGCACGTATAGCCCTCTTCTGTAGTAGGAACACTTTCTTTATCTGAGCTTCATTACTTCATTTGTTGTAACTCTCCTTTATCGCTTGATATTATAATAATGTCATCGGCAAACCGTAGATGATTTAACCTGTCACCGTCGATAACAATGCCCTTTTCATCCCATTTTAGTTCCTTAAACATGTCCTTCAGGGCAAGATTAAATAATTTCGGAGAGATCGAGCCTCCTTGTCGAACGCCTCGATTAATTTTTATCTTCTTAGTTTTTTTATGTAAAAGAACTTGGGATGTTGCGTCTTTGTATATATATTCTGTATCAGAAATGTACCTATATCTGTAGTCTATACGGTTGTTGCTTAAAGCGGTTAGTACTGCCCAGGTTTCAATGGAGTCGAATGCTTTCTCATAATCTATAAATGCCATCCATAGTGTGATGTTATATTCAGTTGCTTTCTCGATGATCGTTCTGACCACCTGTAGGTGGTCCGACGTACCAAATCCTTTTCGATAGCCATCTTGTTCTCGTGGTTGATAACTATCCAATTTATCAGTTAACCTCTGTGTTATGATCTTTGTGAAAAGCTTGTATAATACCGATAACAAGCTAATAGGCCTATAGTTGCTTAATTTGAATTTATTTCCTTTTTTGAATAATAGAATCATTAAGGTATTATTCCAGTCTTCTGGTATCCTTTCTTCTGTTAAGCATTTGTTATATAGTTGCTCGAGAAGCCTTAGTATTGGTTTTTCTCCATATTTCAACATTTCCGCAACAATATTGTCTTCGCCTGATGCTCGTCCATTTGGCAGTTTTCTCAGTGATTCAGCTATCTCATCCTCTATTATGTTCGGTATTTCTTCTGACCCTACGTTTTGAACTACAGTTCTTTCCACTTCTGTTTTTCCTTGTGGTGGATTTGTTTTTTTTTTCATATCGTCCATGTTATTCTAATACCTCGTAACCCACAAAATTTGAAATTTTCGTTGAAATTCGATTATCTTTTCTTTACGAGTTATTACATTGTTGTTATGATCTAGAAGTTTAATTATACCAGGCTTCCCGTGTGTCATTGATCTCATCACAGTCTTCAAGCTCCTCCTCTCTTCCAATACTTCTTTTATTTGCCGATCATTATAATTTTTAATATCCGCTCTTATTTTCTTTTTAATCGTTTTATTGATCTCTGCCATTTCAATCATGTTCACCTCGTCGCGTTTCATTTCTTTGCGTTTCATAATTAGATCTATTGTATCTGGACTAAGTCTTTGTTGTTTTCTTAGTTGGTTTCCTGCCACTGTTTTGGAAGCAGTCATTATACATTGTGTAATTTTTCTGTTTAGATCATTTAAGCTATCATTTGTGGTTATCGTTTGCGCTTGTTCCTCGATTTTTTCCTGATATGAAGGTCTCATTATATTTAGCTTTTCGACATCAACTCTTTGTTTTTTATTTCTTAGAAGCTTAGTTCTTTCCAGCTTCTTGTCTATATATATTTTAGCCCTTAGCATGCGGTGATCGCTACCTACGTTTATGGAGTTAAGCACACTGGTGTCCAATATGATGTCTTTGTTGTTAGTTAATATGAAATCAATTTCATTTCTAGATTTTCCGTTAGGACTTTGCCAAGTCCATCGTCTTGTTTTTGTTTTCTTAAAATAAGAGTTCATTATATAAAATCCATTTTCGCCAACATAGTTTACCAGCATGTCTCCTCTTTCATTTCTTTTCCCCAAACCAAAGGGCCCTACACCGTCTTCGCTAGTATTTCTCCCTCCGATCTTTGCGTTAAAGTCCTCAACGATAATTATGTATTTTGCTGGGTCATCTTGTATAGCTGTGTTGATGTCTTCGTAAAATTGTTCCACCTTCTCATCCTCGTAGTCTGAGGTTGGTGCATAGACCTGTAATTTGTATATCCAGCAGGATCACCCTTTCAGATATACTTTTATATTGTGTTATGTTATATGTTATATTTTTGTTTACTAGAAACGCAACTCCGCCTATTTGTCTGTCTTCCATTCCTTTGTAGAACAGTATATGACCATTTTTTAGAGTTACGCACCCTTCGCCCATCCTTCTCACTTCCGATAGTCCTATAACATTCCATTTCGCTTTGTTCAGTTCTTGTTCCAGTTCTATAAGCTTATCATCTATTGCTAATGTTCTTATACTGAATGTTGCCACATATAATAGGCTTTTCTTTATTCTTCTTGTCTTCTCTTCTTTCATCAAGTTTTTACCTCCCCCAGAATCCATGAGGCGGACTGATTTAGAATCAATGTGAGATTCCGAGAAATCATCTCTACTCACCTGGTGTATTTGTGTTTTAAAAATCGACATCATACATTTCGCATATGGGGGGTTGTTAGCCTTAACTCGTCACGCTGGCCAGACGGGTTGGCCAGACAGGAGGTGTTTGATTTTCCTCCTACCTCTCGTATCTGAGGGGCATTCCCCTATCCGCCACGCGGGGACGCGTCCTTTAGGGGTTTCAGGTTTTCCCGAGGAACATGAAGGAACACAAAAAGTGTTCCGACAATTTTTCATTCAAAAAGTGTTGTGTTCCCCGAGGAACACAAAAAGTGTAAATCCATCTAAATCTCAATTTCTTTTTAATGAACGATTACAACACTTTTCAATATTTTGTATGGTAATGTAAAAAGAAAGATGGTAATAAATAAAATCCAACTCGAATAAAGGAGTTTCCTAGTAATTCAAGCAGTAGGAAGTGAAATCAAAGGCGGCCGATAGGTCGCTTGACCTCCTATTTATAATTATTGCAATATTTTTCAACCAAATTATGTTATGTTGCAGAACCTTTAAAAGTTCAGTTTTAGATAGTTGGTACACAATGACCTCTATGGTGATGAACCATGGAGATGGTTACTTCAGATGAAAAAAACAATTTATGCAGAATCATTTTAATTCAGTATTCTTATGTGAAATACAAGATAAAATAAAGTGCAGTTTTAATTAATATTGTCAACACACTCAGTCCACTGCTCCGTATACCATTGTTTAATAATTACTTTGCATCTTTTAATTCTTTGGGTATTCAATTGGAGTGTATATTTCCAAATACATACAAATAAACGAAACTTCTTTATTTAGATACAACATTTTCAGATCAATTTTATATCTGCCATTAGGAATAAGTGGAGGAAACTTAGTTGCATCCAAAACAAAATTGCAGATATGATATGTAACATCCTGTAAATGGAAAACTTGAAATAATTTTATTACGAGAAAACTTTTAAAAAACCTTTGCGAAATAAAAACTTGTAAGGTTGCCACAATTTTTCATTCCTTGAAGGCCTATTGCATCTGCCTGAAAAGCCTTTTGTAAATTTACTTGAAAACGTACCGGAAAGTGGCGATACTCATTACTCATAAACTTCAGTGCTTGTACGACTACCTAAAAATATAAAATATTGGTTTATCAGCAGTGCGCGCCATGCCCTAGCGCTGTGTAGTAGCTATTTCGCAGTACTGAACGAAAAATAGCTACCGCACAATAACAATATTTTTGTAGAGTCCCGACTAATACAGAAATAACCGTAAAAAAGTTGAAAAGTGTTTAAGGTCAACATTACCTCGGCTTTGTCTTTCGGGCTAACTTTCAATCTAAATGTTGCATTTACGGCCGGGGTAGTGCGATTGTACTTAAAGGTTTTTATTTCAAAGAAATTGTAATAGTTTTCATCGTAACTAATTAATTCTCCTCGAAAATCCCTAATCTTGAAGCTATTTTGATGAAACTGAAATAAAAATTATTATAATACAAATAAACTTTCATAATTCAGTAAAATTATGCATTCCCAAATCGGATTAAAAACGATTCAAACTTTTTTCATAGTCACAACGGACATATGTAATTTCCACCGATGGGTCATAGAAAATCTTCTCTACCGAAATGGTTACCGATGAGCACCCGTAAATTCTACCGATGGTAATAATAATAATATATGCCTTGAAACAGTTTAGGGCCGAACTGCGGCACGGCTAATTTGTAAATCTAATTGAAATTATGAATATATGAGACGAAGTCAGCAATTATTGCGGAATGGAAAGCGACTCAGTTCCGTTTCACCCCACCACAAATACTGAATGAGTTGGACAAGCCCTTCGTTTTCGGTAATAGAGATCGAAAAGTAAGTTTACACTTCAACGCCGTAGAGCAACCTCCCACACTTTTGTCTCTGAAGATAATACTTAACATGTTGTAAATCTGACCTTTACCTGAAGGTAACAATGACAAATAATAATTAGTGTTCGTTATGATCAGTTATGATGCTACCGCCCGGCTGCAAGCTTATCTTAAAACATTGTACAAAACTCTACAATACGTTTTAACAATGTTTTAACATTAAAACAAATGCTATAAATCAAATTGAAATTTTTAGTAATTATGTGAATTTATAATTTTTTACATACACCTTGTTCATTATTTTCAGAGTTTCTGTGAAAACGGTTGGTTGCCCAAAAAAATTTATTTGACGAAAGTTGTAGCCCGTTAAATTCCCTATCCGGTTTGGGCCGTTAGTTTTTCTCTTAGACGTTTCGTTTAAGAGATACGGGGTTCGCAAGAAAATTAAAAAAAAAAACCTGAATTTTTTAAACATTTTTTCCCTTAATTTAATTTATAACTCGAAATCCGTTGATTCTAGACGATAAGGGGTTATGACCTAATTTGTAGACAAGCGAATGATCTTTAAAAAAGTTCTAATCTATTAACCTTAAAAAATCAATAATATCGGAGCTATGGCTGTTTGAAATCAGAAATTCAAAAAATTGCTTTAAAGGGAGGTACCCCCCAAGGGTTTGGACTTGGGCAAAAATTTTATTTGAAAATTTGTCTTAGAAAAGTGTCCTTTATCACCACCTCAAAGGTTCTCCACGGTCACGGGGACACCCTGTATAATTTTAACAATTTGAACATAATACCTTCGATAAAATGTTTTCATTACAGGAGACATCGAAAATATAAAGTAATTGGAGTAACAGCACACAAATTAAATTTTTCATTATACTTGATATGATTATTCAAACAAGTTTCAACTATAGCTGGAAGTCGACTGACGAAAATTGTCAGGGACATATAATTTTATATCAGATAAGCTATTGTTTTAATGTGGTGTATAAATGTAACAAAACAATTGTCTCATATCCTTTAAAAACCAAATAAGCTTGCATAATAATTATGAGTTATTAATATTTGCTATATATGATATAACATAGCACAATGGTAATTTGTTCCAGACGAAAAACACAAACATTGGTTAGCCAATCAGAATTATGATAATATTATGACGAGAGCGTTGGAACTATCACGTAGCGATAATGTGAACACGAATACAGTTGATGAGTCATAATATAGAAATAATTTCATATCGTAATATTCATACAGACTAATACAGGCACCCACGTGTTATTGCCGTGCGTGGAGACCCGTACGGTGGGATGAAGGGGGCCTGGTGGCTGAGTCGGCTCGGGAGCGGTTTAGATCTCCTGGGTCCGACAACACTCCACTTTGGCCTGGATTTCCACTCAAACGGGAGGTCCGGACTAGTCCACCCGGATCAATCGGCTTGGCTGATTCCGTCAGAGGAACAGCAGGACGAGCCCTTAGGAGAGGACGGAGTGTGCAAACACTTTGCCTCTCCGGGGACTATACCTTCCGAGTAGCCCTGGTGCCGTGGGTGGCGTCCCCCTGGTTGGACTCTGTGACGGGTGGGGAGCTCTGGAAGATGAAAATGTACCTCTAATCAATGGATGATTTCAAAAAACCAAACCAACCTGAGGCTAAGGTGCTCCTAGTGAGCGAAAAGCCTAAAGATACAGAGGGTATGTCCCCACGGGATGTCCCTCAAACAAACACTGCGATGGGCATGTCCTCACAGGATGTCCCGTCAAACAGCAACAAGGCGACCGCTTCAACTGTGGGTATACCCCCTGTGGGTGTCCCACAAGATCGTGGCAACGCGGGGTCTGGCCCTAAAAAGCGTGGACTCTGCGGCGCAGAAAAGAAGCGGCGCAGGAAGGCTAAAGAGGCCGCGGTTCTCGCGGCCTCAAAGCAGCCAAAAACCGCTCATGAACAGGCAGTGCTGTCCAAACCCCAGGGCAAGGACGGCGCCCCTGCCGGAGTGGCTAAAAACAAAACGGCGCAGAAGGGGAAGTGGCAAAACGCTTCCTCTCAAAACGCTGATAAGAAGCGGGTGAGGTCGCGGGACTCACAGCCCTCACCTCGGAGCAATCCGAGTAAGAGGGTTAAAACGTCCCAACCCACCTCCACCGTAACACTTAGTGCGGCTAATGCTGCCACTTATAGGGAGGCTGCCACCAGGCACCTTCGAGTGGCGGTTATTGACCGCTCCAAACCTTCGGGCAAGATAACAACTGCCCAAAAGGACCTAATTGAGGAAGCCCTCACTAAGGCCATCGACAGGACCCTCTTGAGGGCCCTGGAGACAGCAATAGTGGCGCCAACTTTCGGAGGCTTCCGTTACTCGGGCGAGATCCTCCGGATCACCTGTGATAACGGGGCCTCTCTGGATTGGCTCCAGAAAACAGTAGCCGAACTACCACAATTGTGGGAGGGGGCAAAATTGGAAATCGTCCAGGTGGACGATATGCCTAGGCTGTCTAAGGCCACCATTTGGGTACCGGGGAAACCCGAGCCCACTGAGGAGGTCATTGGACGGCTAAGGGCACAGAACCCCTGGATCGACATCAAAGAATGGTGTGTCTTCTACGATGCCGACAATAGTGACCCCCCGGGGAAGCTTATTGTTTTCGGTGTCAGCAAAGAGGACAGCGACACCCTAAAAACAAGAAAGGAGAAACTGAGTTACAGATTCTCCTCTCTAAAAGTAAAAGTACAGCGGATATCCCATGATGCTGAGACCGAACCCACTGCAGAGCAGGTAGCTGCTGAGCTGGAACTCATGCACGTAGATGAGGAACCTCCAGCAGAGACTGAAGCTCGTGCAGAAGACTTCACCACAAGAGATGCCTAATGGCGACTCTATGTGAGTGGAAATTCATACAAACTAACCTGCAACACGGCCGGGCGGCCACGGCTACCTTATGCCGCCGCCTGGCAGGATGTACGGACACAATAGCTCTAATTCAAGAGCCATATGTAGTTAGGACCAAGATAACAGGCCTTTCTATGCTGAAAGGACATGTCTTTACAGGTAACCTATCAGATAAAACCAGGACATGTATTTACATTCCTGGCAACATTCAGGCTAACCCTTTGCCGCAGTTCAGCAGTGGTGACCTAACGGCTGTCCGGCTGAGCTGTGACTTGGGTGACGGTCAAAAAGATGTCATACTGGCATCTGCCTACTTCCCAATTGACTCTCAAGAGCTGCCACCAACCAAAGGTCTGGCGGATCTTGTCAGGCATTGCGAACAACACAAAAGACGCCTCATTATTGGATGCGACTCTAACTCCCATCATAACGCATGGGGAAGCGACGGTTGCAACATACGAGGTATGTCCTTATTTGAATACCTAAATGGTACAAGCCTAGAAGTACTCAACAGGGGGGGCGCGCCAACTTTCTACGCGTCGCCCACTCGCTACTCTGTGATTGATATCACATTAGCTACACCGAGTATTTCAACAAAAATTTATGACTGGCATGTGTCCAAAGAACTGACAATGTCGGACCATAGATGGATATGCTTTAAAATTAAAGCCCTTAAAGTGGAACCCAGACATTACAGGAATCCGAGGAGGCTGTATAGGCGGACCTTTTTGGATCTGCTTTCTGGCACCTTGGAGGCCGATATGCCTGGTGATGTTGCCACTAAAGTCAAATTTGACAACACTGAAGAGATCGAAACATGCACAAGTGCATTGCAAAGAACTCTCAATAGAGCATACGAAGCGTCGTGTCCGCTAAAGGCGGCTGGCTCTGGCAAACAGGCAACACCTTGGTGGTGCGGGGAACTAGAGCGGCTGAGGAAGGCGGTCACGAAACTCTGTAATAAAGCGAAAAGTACAAGGAGCGACTCTGACTGGGCGGCATTTAGGGTGCGACAGTCGGAGTACAAGAAACTGATTCGCCAAAAACAACGGCAATCCTGGAGAGACTTCTGCAGTGGCATAGAGTCCACCAAGGAAGCTGCCAGACTGAGGAAGCTCATTTCCAAGGATCCAAATCACCAGCTTGGCAGCGTGTTGCGAGAGGATGGCTCCTTTACGGAGAGCCTTGAGGAAACCGTTGAAATAATGCTACAAACACACTTTCCCGGCAGCAGGACTGTCCCTGATCACGTGTGGACTGAGCACAAAGCTCGGACACCGACGGGGGCGGACTGGGAAATTGCAAACCAGATCGTTGACCCGATCAAAACGGCTTGGGCTATCCGATCCTTCAGCCCTTACAAATCGCCGGGACATGATGGGGTGTTTCCGGCCCTACTACAATTGGGCTTGGACCACATCATCCATCACCTGGTGAGGGCGTACAGGGCATGCATTGCGCATGGCTACACGCCCAGAGAGTGGCGGAGGGTCAAGGTCATCTTTATACCCAAGCCAGGCAGGGGGGACTACTCCCTGGCCAAATCCTTCAGACCAATAAGTCTGACGTCTTTCTTTCTGAAGACCTTGGAAAGACTGTGCGATAGATACATTCGTGATGTGGCCTTGGTAACCAAGCCGCTACATCCGAATCAACATGCGTACACCCTGGGGAGATCCACCGAATCTGCATTACACGTCGTTGTGGAGCGGATAGAAAGATCGCTGCATTTCAAGGAATGCACCCTAGGAGCGTTCATTGATATCGAGGGGGCCTTTGATAAAGCCACTTTCGAAAGCATAGACACCTCCCTCAGGGATCACGATGTGCCCTGCACCATCGTAAGATGGATCAACTCCATGTTGGAAGGCAGGGCTGTTGAGATCAGCGTGGGAGATGCAAACATTAAAGGCATTGCCACCAAGGGCTGCCCCCAGGGGGGCGTGCTATCCCCACTATTATGGGATTTGGTAGTAGACGGCCTCTTACAATGTCTCAACAACAACGGTTTTTATACCGTTGCATACGCAGATGACATTACCATACTGCTTACGGGTAAGTACGAAAGTGTCCTGTGTGATCTCATGCAGGCAGCCTTTCGTACCTTGCAAACATGGTGCAATGAGCAGGCTCTTTCGGTTAACCCAACCAAGACTGAGCTTGTCTTATTCACCAAGAAGAAGAAGCTACAGAGCATGCGAATGCCGAGGCTGAACAGAACCCCACTCAAACTAGCATCGGAAGTCAAGTATCTAGGCATAATACTTGACAAAAAGCTGAACTGGGGCAAACATGTCAGTTATAAAACTGGAAGAGCGAGCATGGCCTTCTGGCAATGTCGTGGGGCAATGGGGCGATCCTGGGGCTTTTCCCCTAGGGTTGCCCTCTGGCTCTACACGGCCATAATAAGGCCCATGCTAAGTTATGGTGCTTTGGTTTGGTGGCCTAGAACCAAGCTGGCAACAGTGGCGTCCTCTCTTCACCGGATGCAGAGAATGGTCTGCCTGGCGGTGACAGGAGTGATGCGAACGGCTCCCACAGCGGCCTTAGAGGCTCTTCTCTGTCTCCCTCCACTGGATCTCCACGTGGAGGAGCAGGCGGTCAAGGCTGCCCTCAGGCTGCGAGCGTGGGGGCTTTGGACCAATAGGCAAGGAGTCGGGAGACATTCGGGGGTCCTGGGGGGGCACTATTTCGATAGGCTCCCCATCCTGGCCCTGGATGCTGACAGGATTCCCCCTATTCACCTATTTGATAGGAAATTTAGCATTTTGCTAGATACAACAAGAACCGTAGAGACAGACATATCTCTGTACACTGACGGTTCCAAAACTGGTGATGGCTCAGGTGTGGGGATTTTCTCCCGGGAACTGCAGCTAAACACATCTATATCGCTGGGTAAGTATGCCTCAGTGTTCCAGGCGGAACTTGTAGGCATACTACACGGCGCAAAAACAGTCAAGGATAGAGGCATCCGAGGCAAAAGAATTCAGATATTTACAGACAGTAGAGCGGCTCTTGTGGCACTAAACCGTCACAAGATTACCTCGGGGCTGATACTTAATTGCTATCGGACACTGAATGAGATATCAACCCACAACAACCTTACACTCAGCTGGGTGAAAGGTCATCAAGACAATGAAGGGAATGTGAGGGCGGATGTGCTGGCGAGAACGGGCTCGGGTAACACACCGTGCGGTCCTGAGCCATTTGTCACGCCGGCCATCAGCACAATCAACACCCTCATAAGAGAACAAACTCAGAAACTACATGGTAGAAGATGGGAGAATCTACAGGCATGCCGTCAAGCGAGAGCAGCTATATGCGGGCCCTCCAGCAGAAATGCCAAATACTACACACAGTTGTCTCGGGATAGTCTCCGTATTATTGCGGGGATTTTGACGGGACACTGCAAGTTAAATAAACACCTACACATGATGGGTCTTGTTGAGAGTCCCATATGTCGTGGTTGTGAAGAAGCAGACGAAACGGCGGAGCATCTGCTTTGCAGATGTCCTGCCCTTGCGTCCATCAGAGGATCCATGTTGGGGGAGCTCTGGCCTAACATGGCCAGTATTAGGGATATGCCGCCCTCTAAGATTCTCGAGTACATTCTAAGGTTGGGATGGCTTGAGGAGTAGAGGGACGGCTTCCCTAATGAAGGCAGCATAATGGGCCAATTGTGGCCTGAGTGCGTACGACCTCGTAAGAGGCTGTCCTTCACTTACAATCCAGAATCCAGAATATTCATAAATAGTTTTTTTTTATTCCCCATTAATATTTACAATCTGTTTAGAAAATAAACAATAAGTAAATCGTTTGACTTAATCGCTGCATTGCTCCCGTTCTACTTAATCTCAATTTTTACAACATACATAATAAACAACTTACGCAGTGAGACAGTATTGATTTATTACAGTGTTTCAGAAAGAATAACAAACAAATTTAATGGTTAAAGCGTGTGGCCAGGTCTGTGGGCTTGAATCTTTTCAATCTGCGAATTTCGTTGGATTTGTTCAGCAGGGCATTTGCCAATTCGTTTGGATGCGAGTTTATTCGATCTTCATACTTGACTATGTGGTTTCTAATTTATTCCTGTATCGTAGGGATTTGCAGATCCTTGTGGATTACGTCATTTGTCACGTACCATGGGGCTGACACAATCATCCGAAGCATCTTATTTTGGAACCTCTGCAGTATTTCAACGTTAGACAGACTCGCAGTTCCCCAAAGCTGGATACTACCTATAGGTCCAGATTGGTTCCAGTATTACTTTATATACTAAAAGTTTACTCTCTAAGCTTAATTCTGAGTTTCCACCCAACATCCAATACATTTGTCTAAGTTTAATCCCAAGTTGTTTTCTTTTATTGAATATGTGCTTACGCCAATTGAGTCTTTTGTCTAGATGCATACCCAGATACCTTGCGTCCTCGGCCTGGGGCAGAACGCAATCATTCAGGATTACGGCAGGACAATTCCCTCTTCTTAAAGTGAATGTTACATGCACAGACTTCGTTTCGTTGGCCTTTATCCTCCACCTCTTGAGCCACTCTTGAATTTCATTCAGGTTATTCTGCAAATTTCTCGAAACAGCCTCCGGATTATTGTGTGAAGCGAGTATAGCTGTGTCATCGGCGAAGGTTGCTACCGTCGTCAATCTAGATGTTGGAAGATCTACGGTGTATAGTAAGTACAAGATCGGGCCCAGTACACTGCCCTGCGGCACTCCCGAATGAATCGGACATATATCGGTGTATGCTTCCCCATGCCTAACCAAGAAGTATCTGTTGCGTAAGTAGGATCTCATTATTTGGTAGTAAGTATGCGGTAGGTTCTTCTTCTCTAAAAAAGTTGCAGAGCAGTATCTCCTGTTCTCCAGGTCATCACTTATTTGTTTTATTACTCTGTGGACCTGTTCGACTGTGCCGTGTTGACTTCTAAAGCCAAACTGATGGGTAGGGATAAGGGTTCTTTCTTCTATAATTGGTTTCAGCCGTTTAAGGAAGAGTTTTACGAAAATTTTTCCCAAGATCGGCAATAAACTTATTGGGCGATATGAAGTTACATATTCTGGCTTTTTTCCTGGTTTCTGTATGACAATGATTTGCGCCACTTTCCATAGGTTTGGGAAATGTTGTAGTCTCAATATTGCATTATATAATATTGAATGTAATCATTCTTAAGCATTTAGGTGTGATTTCTTGTAACACTTTACCAGTTATCAAGTCGAAGCCAGGTGATTTTTTAGGGTTGATCTCATGCAGAACCACTCGTTTAACTTCTTGCACTTTAAAGCCTTTTATTGGCAAGTCCGTTTGGTGTGGTGCATCCAAATAGCTGTATATCTCTCTCTCTTCCGTTAGTGATGGAAATGGTTTGAAGATGTTGGAAAGATGTTTCGCGAACACGTGTGCTTTTTCATTGTCACTTCTTGCCCATTTACCTTGATCATCTCTGACTGGTGGCGCCACCTCTTGTGGGTGTTTAAGTTGTCTCGTGGCTTTCCACAGTGAATAATCATTCGCCTTGGTAGCTGATAGGTTACCTAGATATTCTTGGAAAGACTGGTTTTTGAGTCTCAGGAGAAATGTTTTAAGTTTTCTTGCAGCTTTGTTGTATTTTGCTTTGTTTTCTGGTATTCGTGCGTTTTGTCTTTGTTTTCTAAGCATTCGTTTCTCGAGGATTAATTGTTTGACCGACGTTGGGGGCGATTCTTGGATGTACTTTTCATTTTGTTCAGGAGTTGCTTCCCATGCTGCTCTTTGAATAGCCTCGGTTAGGTATTTAACTGTAGTTTCGAGGTCTTGTTCTGATTTTAGAGGGATATCCAGTTGAATTTGTGTATCTAGTTTCGTTCTGAACAAGTCCCAATTAGTTCTTTTACTAGACAATGTCAAATGTTTTTGTTTTAGTAGGATTTGTGAGTGCAGCGTTAGTAAAACGGGTGTATGGTCGGATGTGAGATCCAACGACGACTCAATTTTGAATTGTTTGACATTTAATCCTTTTATCACATAGAAATCTATTAAATCTGGCATTTTATTTTGATCGCTAGGCCAATATGTGGGTTGTCCCGATGATAAGCTTGATATTCCATTGCTCACTATTGTTGCGTACAGTTCTCTGCCTTTGGTGGTTGTACATCTTGATCCCCATCAATGTGCGTGCTTGGCATTGAAGTCACCCCCAACAATAAATCTATTGCCGAGGGTGTCAAAAAAGTGACCATATTGTTGTCTTTTATTGTTATGTTTTGGCGGACAGTAAATTGCCGAGACGACTATAGTGCCCATGCAGTTTTCTACAACTATGCTGGTGGATTGGAGATAATCTTGCTGATATTTTTCAAGTTCGCTGTGTTTGATATTGTTTCTGACAATTACCGCCGTTCCGCCGTGAGCCTTGCCACCTGGGTGTTGGGTGTTGTATATTACGTAATTAGGAATTTTCAAATGACTCTTTGTTGTAAAATGGGTTTCGGAAATCAACATAATGTCTATTTTATATGTTTCGAGGAATAAATTTAGTTCTTGTACATGCTGGCACAAGCTGTTGGCGTTCCATATCGCAATCTTGAGTAATTCTGTCATTATCCCATTTTAGTGACTAGAGTTGTTAATAGGTTTAACATCGTACTCATTTGTTCCATGAGTGTTTTTAACATGTTTTTGAGTTCTACAAAATCATTCGATTGTGGAGCTGGATTTCCTTGGATTGGTTTAGTTATATAATTCATATATTGATTTGGATTTGGATTGAACAAGCTAAACAAAATACAAATAAATAGTAAAATTAAATAATACGCAACTTGTATAATAAAAAAAATAATGTAACCGCGTTTGTAACTGGTAAATTTAGTGAGGTGCGCAGAAACATAAAATCGTTTTCAGCGCATCCTCGGTTCGCACTAAATCGACGAAAAAAACGCTATAATGTTCATACTAAAATTGCATCAGATGCCGTATAAATTTGTTAATCTTCAGAAATTTATTAAGAACCTATGCTCGATACCACAGTCAGTCGACGAACTGAAAAGATGCATTTGTGAGCTAGAAGACAAGATTATGTAATCTCAAACAAACTGCACAATTACCATACCGATCCCCGACCCACGTGAATAAAAATCATGTCAAAAATAAAATTTGTTAACTCCCTCGCTGCCGCAATCAAAACATGAAATCCATAACCATAGGCAGACGAGGTGGAACTCCAAGTCGGAACAGCTATCTTTCTAATACTTGGTGCCACTTGATGACCCACAAAGCCCGGCGATGAACACCTAAGATAAAGCATTGGCCAAAAGTCTGAAGATACAATGCAGACTAAACGCTGGTAGCTCCGATCCTGACCACACCCAACAAATCAACACAACTATCCCTAATGCTTTTTACTCTCACCATCCTACTTCATACCTTCCAACTCTCAATCGACAACTAGGTGTAACTAAATCAGTTAATGGGGGGAGGACACCATTACTGACCACCCGAAATCGATCGAAAATTGTTCTATAGCCAAGAGGAAGGTTAATAGAGTACACTGTAAAAGGTTCATGTGCGAATGTATAGTCAAAATTTTGAGAAAAACCAATTTGAAAAGTACGGGAAATTAGCATCGAATATGCCGCACACCCCAGGCAGACCCTTGAAATCGCGTAAAATTTTTTCGCTCCGATTTGAATTTTTCTTTGAAATTCGGATAGGTGGGGGTGTGATTAGTAGATATTAGTAATAAATATAATCGAAAAAATGAAAAATAACCCGTGTATTGCCGAAAAGAAAAAAATGTCAACTTTGAGGTCATTTTTTTTGGGTCGCGGAAGAATAATATTACTAAATATTTTTCGACAAAAATTCTTAGAATTACTCGGCAAATGAGATTTCGTCGTTAAAATTTTGATTTTCGAAAAAAAAAATTTGCAATTTAGATTTTCAAAAAAATTTTGGAAATTTTGTTATTCATTTTACAGCTTTGCGTTGCGAGATACGAAAAAAAGCTATAGAGGTAAAATTGTTCAGGCCCGGGTCTACTTCCGATGCCGGTGGAAAATTAAAAATCCCTTCGTAAATAAGGACGCTATGGCCGTTTGAAAAATTTTCTAAATTTCGACCTTAAAGTCGTTGTGGCGCGACGACTATGAAACAATTTTTAATTTTAAAAACGGTATTGGGTGGCATTTCTCGAGCGCGAAATTTTCGAAATGTATACTTTTTTTCGTGCGGCGTCAATTAAGGTGGCAAATTGCAAAAACACAAATTTTGAAAAATTTCGATTTGAAATCGGACCCATTTTGCATATTATAAATATTTGCGCGCAATTTTAAGCGAAACGAGTTGGTTTTTCGAAAAATTTTATTGAACACTTTCCGTTTTATTTGGCGAATTTAAGCGGTACGTGAAAAAAAATTTCAATTTTCCCATACTTACAACAAAGTATTGGGATACTTTTTGAAAATTTTACATCGCATCCCGCAATACTTTTTAGCCGTCGAGTTTGTGATTTTGTACGGTATTTGGAAGAGCTTTCTACATTTTGCAAAATTTTTCCACAAAGGAAAAATAATTTTTCTAAATTTTTTACCTCGATTATCTACGAAAATGCTCACTGAATACGCTTATTCCGTTAAAATAGCAAATTTCGTTTGAAAACTTCAAATTTACATTACCATTTCAACGCAAGGACATTTGAACGCGAACAGTCAGGATTGACGTTTTTTTTTTTTGGTTTGTGTTCGCCGAATTTTTGTGATGACTTTTAGCGGTTAAATGCTATGGCGGGCGGTGTCTCCTAATTCCTAAACCATAAAGGCTAAAACAACAATTTCTTAGTTTTATGTATAATTTTTATTTACCAAACGAGACAAAACTCAAGCTGAAGGTTAAAACATAGAAACAATAAAGTACTAACCATCAGAATACAATTTATTACATATAATTCAAATAATTTAAACAAACATAAAAAAATATGTCAGAAACAACCTAAACTCTTATACAAAAATAAACCAAAACAATAATTAAAATAAAACGATTTTTTATTGTACTTTTGTGTTTGAACGGATTCCAACAGGTGCTGGTGTGATATTAGCAACGTCACTTAAAGGCGAGTTGCTGTCGTTTCCGTTGGTTTTGCCACGCCCACCGCGCTTACCGCGGTTCCTCCTGTTACCACTGTCGTCGTTATTCGGTCGATGTAAATTGTCTTTGTGTTTAGTCAGGCTGTCAATGTCTAAGTTATTTTCGTTACCAATCTGTAATAACAGAAATTAACCGTTAATTTTTGCACTAAATTTACTTAGGTCTACTTTTTGGGGCGAATTTGTCACGCTGGAAGATACGGCTTGCGCATGCCGCTGTTGCTGTTTCATCGATTTCGATTTGTTGCCAGGTAAATTTGACGAAGTCTGAGTTATTATGCGCACCACGTTGCCCACCGCTTTCGTGCGACCTTCGCGGAATACCATCCTTTGTCCAGGTACGATGAATTCAGGGTGTTTTATGAAGCGGAAGTGCACGAGAGCTTTGTCGCCCGTCCGTAGACAATCCTGAGACATACTGAGAATACTCGCAGTTTGTCTTATGCTTCCACAATGAACTGAAATTAAAATTGATGTTAGACTTTTGTGAGTTTGAGTAAGGGCTGGTTGTACCCATGGCTTGGTAACGGGAACTGATGGTTGTGCAGTGGTGAAGTACTAAAATGTCACCTTCGAATTCCCAACAGGCTTGAGGATTTAAAGCTGGACATACCATGACCATGCCTTTACGAATTTGTGAACGCTTTATCTATAACAAAAATTTTACAATAAATTGACCCCCCATCTCCAAAATTATAGAAATATATATATTTTTGCGCCTTATGCGTTGGGCGCCAAAATCTTCTTTTTTACCTTTTTTAGTGCAAAACTTGCAGTTTGGCCAGCGCGAACTTCAGTCACCACCATACGCTTCCTATGGATGCTTTTAATCGTGATAGATTGGAAGTGTCCCAACGGATCAGGACCCAACAGTAACGTGTCGTTAAGTTTAATGACGCCTTTTAATGTGGTTCCCGAAACTACCGTGCCTACACCCTAAAATTTATCCCGCTAAATTATAAAAAAGGTGTGATTTAATTGAAAAACTTACCGGGACCGAATAAGTATCGTCGATTTGAAATTGTGCCGGTTCGTTCTCGTGATATTCCATACGGGTAGTCAATAAATTAAGAAAAGTTTTAAGTAACCCAAGATTTTCTCCGCTGACGTTAGACACTTGAAAGATTGGACATAATCTGAAATTTCAAATTAAATGAGACGCCTTGGGTAAGTCACCAGACGCCCAAGCGATTTCCTTCTAAATAAAAATTTAAGTTCGGGAAATCCCCCGAGTCATCCATAGCACTTTTACCTTTCTGATACGAAGTTTGTTGCGCTGAGAACTACATCGTCGGTGGTTTTAACCATGACAGGCAATTTTCGACAACCGGGTGATTTTAAAATACGAAGTAATAGTTTTATGTTATCTTTTAGGATGTTAGGAGGACACATGTCAATTTTGGTGACTACCACAAAAACAGGAACAGAGAGCGCCAACGCAAGACCCAAGTGTTCTTTAGTCATACCCACGATACCGGCATTTGCACCAATCTAAAATAAAAATGTGAGTCCAAACAGCGAAACAATTTAATTCCGAAATTTTACCATCAACATTCCAAAATCTGGCGCGTGACCAGTCATCCCAAATACCGTGGTTTTTAAGTATCGCTCGTGTCCCGCCAGATCTATAAACGTAATCACTTTCGAACTCTTTTCGCAAATTTTAACCCAGTCTAGAGAGCCATGTTCGGGCTTATTCACCACGTTACCTTAAGAAACCATATTAGATTTGGATCAAATAATTTAAAAAAGTTTGAAATACCTTCACTGTCAAAACCCAAGATGTCGTTACCTACGGAACTCGTTCGGCCCGATTCCATTTCGTGCTTGTGCCTAAATAACTTTTGGCGCGCGTGCCCGCGTCCATTGTCCAATTCTCCGTGCGTCAAAACGCCCAACAAGGTTGATTTTCCGGCATCTACGTTTCCAACAACGGCTACGCGAATTTCCAAAAAATCTATAATGATTAAAATAGATAAAGCTAAGTTTGCAACTTTGTATCTGTTTGAATACTGCTGTTTTATTAAAAAACAAGAAGTAATGCGTGACAGGCAAAATTTGCCGAAAGCATAGCCGAGCCTAAATGGCAATGGGCAGGTCAGTTAAAGAATTGCAAAGTGGAAACCTAGGACCTCGACCAAGATGACTTGGAGAAAATAGCGGGCAAGCAGTGGATGGGGCACATTATATTGGGACATTATATGCACATTTCATGTGTAAACTTACATAAAAAAGAAGAATTTATGTAAAACTGTAATAGCATTCTGTTTTTAATGAAATATTACATAATATGTATTTTTAGATGATTTTAAATGTAGGGTTTTCTAAGTATATTTACATGTATTTTTTTACAGTGTATGTAAATATACAACACCATAATGTAATTTTGAATTTGTAGTGATAAAAAAAAGTACATTTACATTTTTATGTAAAGTTCCATCAGTTTTAAGAGTAAAATTACTTATATTATGTAAAGTTGCATAACTTTTAAGAGTAAAATTACTTATAAAAGTATAAAGGAAAAATGTAATTTCACACTATTGTTAATGAAATATTACATAAAATGTATTTTTAGATGATTTTAAATGTAGGGTTTTATAATTATATTTACATGTATTTTTGTGTGTAACAATAAATTCTTTATGTAAAGTTCCACAAATTTCAGAGTAAAACTACATAGAAAAAAAATTACGTTATGTATACTACCTTATATTATGTTCTTTTACATCATCTTCAATGTCAAAATTACACTTTTGTTAATATACATTTACATCCATTTTTTACCAAGTATGTAAATATACAACACCATAATGTAATTTTGAATTTGTAGTGATAACTAAAACAAGTACATTTACATTTTTATGTAAAGATCCATCAGTTTTAAGAGTAAAATGACTTATATTATGTAAAGTTGCATAACTTTTAAGAGTAAAATTACTTATAAAAGTATAATTAAAGGAAAAATGTAATTTCACACTATTGTTAATGAAATATTACATAAAATGCGATTATACATCATTTTCAACGTAAAAATTACACTTTTCTAAAAGTAAATTTACATGCCAATTTTACAGTGCGGGATAAATTTTGATAAACTGAAATTGCTCATAAGTTTTTGACTCTGTATATAGAATGTATATATAGAAAACTAAAAACTACGTGTTTTAGGCAAAAATCCAAAAAAATACCATTTTAAGGAAGGCTGTGTTTCGGAATCTATAGGCGCTACAGCAATAGTTTTTTTTTTAGTTTCTGCTCACAATTTTATTGGATGTAATTCTGCTAATACCTTTTTGGGCATAGGATGCATTTGTAATAACCAAACTGCGACTTTGGGGTCGTCCATAAATTACGTCACGCAATTTTAAGCAATTTTTAACCCCCCCCCCCATCGTCACACAAACCTAGATCATGCCTAGTCCCCTTCTCCAAGTATTAACTCGGCTGATGACCTTTTTTTTTAGGGGTAGACCCAAGAGGAAACATTATGAAGAGTCGGGTGGCACCCGGGGCGCTCCGACCCCCTCCTAGTTACGCCACTGGCTTCTGTATATTTATACATAAACATACACGCAGCGCCGTAGCCAGCTCTTTTGGCGCCTGACGCAAATTTGAATATATGCGTCCCCCTCCCAAAAGATTCCCATCATTTTGAAAATTTTAAACTATTATTTATTGGGTTTTGTCGCAGTTTAGCGCCCCCATTGCGCTCCCTTGCTTACAGCTTTAACCTAGCTACGGCGCTCGCTTACAGTAATAAAAACAAATGGATGCTTATCAGGAACTCATTTAGGCTGCCGGGACCGGGGGGGTCTGGGGGGTATGGAATACCCCCCAGGTACACTTAATATATTGCGGAAGAAAAACTTTCACTTTTACGTCCCTCGGTATTAAGAAGAACGGTACTGGGATAGTTATGAAAAATATCACCTGCTAGCCCCCCTTCGCGGATTAAAAACGAAAATTGCAAAAGATGCAAAGAAAAATAATAAATTTTGATGGTTCTGAATAATGGCAAGTGTACCTGGGGGGTATTCCATACCCCCCCAGACCCCCCGGTCGCGTAATATCGATTTTTTTCGTTGGGAACTTCTGAAGATCTTCTATAAAATGCGTATAGTATGTCAGAATCACCGTTTCCATGGTAACGTAACGGAACCCCCCCCCAATATGGAGATTATTTTTATCTTTTTTAAAATATAAGAACACCTGCTATCAGGGCCGTAGCGAGCCCTTCTGGCGCCTGAGGCAAATTTGAATATATGCGCCCCCCCTCCCAAAAGATTCCTATCATATTGAAAATTTTAAACTATTATTTATTGGGTTTTGTCGAGGCGCCCCCATTGCGATGGCGCCTGAGGCAAGGCCTCGATCCCCTCACCCATGCTGTGGCGCTCGCTTAGAGTAATGAAAACAAATGGATGCTTATCAGGAACTCATATAGGCTGCCGGGACCGGGGGGTCTGGGGGGTATGGAATACCCCCCAGGTACACTTAATTTGATTGCGAAAGAAAAACTTTCACTTTTACGTCCCTCATCGGTATTAAGAAGAACGGTATACTGGGATAGTTAAGAAAAATATCACCAAAAATACCCCACCTGCCGGATTACAAACAAAAATTGCAAAAGATTCAATGAAAAATAATAAATTTTGATGGTTCTGAATAATGGCAAGTGTACCTGGGGCGTATTCTATAGGTATCACCCCATTGCGCCGCCTCATATTTCGCCGCCGCTTTTATTCTCATTTCGCCGCCTGGTACCATTTCATTTCGCTGCTTTTCAGTTCGCCGCCACTTTTTTTCCCATTTCGTCACCGCCAGTTTAATTTTAATTTGATTTATTTAAAATAATAAATTTACAGTTTAGTTACAGTAATTAATTGAAATGTCCATAAATGTGACTAACACCGTCCAAATATTTAATCCACTGAATTTCATTATTCAACACAAGTTGTTGCACGTTCTGGATACGTTCATTGTTGCGAATATATTCTGGTCGCTTACATGTTCTTGGTCTACCATTGGCAATTGCAACCACGTCACGTTCTATTTTATCTACCATCTCTACCAACCGTAAATAATTGATTTTTGAAATAAAAATCTGTATGATTGACTTTGACAAAAATTAGGTTAAATGCTCGGTTAAATGTTATAGATTTCCACGCAGGACAACGTAACCTAATTGGTTAAATGTTTTGCTCATGTCCCCCCCTTTGCTCCGCCTTTTCTTTACCCCCCCTCTGTTGATCCCGCAATTTCCTTATCCCTCCCCCTTCTTTTCGGCTGTAGGCCCAAGTGTACGCTCTTCGGCTGTGTGATTGACTTGACGATCATGTACTTGGCTTGCGTTACGCGTACACCGACCGATATTTTGACGCTTGGTGGCATTTTTTCCAAAAAAAATTAATTTAATGCATAGGCGGCGATATTGAGGCTGCGAAATGAAAAGCGGCGAAAAGGGAAGCGGCAAAATGAAGGCGGCGAAATGGGAAGCGGCAAAATATAAGGCGGCGAAATGTCGTGTAATATCGATTTTTATCATTGGGAACTTCTGAAGATCTTCTATAAAATGCGTATAGTATGTCAGAATCACCGTTTCCATGGCAACGTAACGGAATCCCCCCCCCCCAATATGGAGATTATTTTTATCTTTTTTTTTATCCCCAGGTATACATAATTTGTGAAAGAAAAAATTTCACTTTTACGTCCCTCATCGGTATTAAGAAGAACGGTACTGGGATAGTTATGAAAAATATCACCAAAAATACCCCACCTGCCGGATTATAAACAAAAATTGCAAAAGATTCAATGTAAAATAATAAATTTTGATGGTTCTGAATAATGGCAAGTGTACCTGGGGGGTATTCCATACCCCCCAGACCCCACGGTCGTGCAATATCGATTTTTATCATTGGGAACTTCTGAAGATCTTCTATAAAATGCGTATAGTATGTCAGAATCACCGTTTCCATGGCAACGTAACGGAATCCCCCCCCCAATATGGAGATTATTTTTATCTTTTTTTTAAATATAAGAACACCTGCTATCAGGGCCGTAGCGAGCTCTTCTAGCGCCTGAGGCAAATTTTAATATATACGTCCCCCTCCCAAAAGATTCCTATCATTTTGAAAATTTTAAACTATTATTTATTGGGCTTTGTCGAGGTTTAGCGCCCCCATTGTGATGGCGCCTGAGGCAAGGCCTCGGTCGCCTCACCCTTGCTACGGCGCTCGCTTAGAGTAATGAAAACAAATGGATGCTTATCAGGAACTCATTTAGGCTGCCGGGACCGGGGGGTCTGGGGGGTATGGAATACCCCCCAGGTATACATAATTTGTGAAAGAAAAAATTTCACTTTTACGTCCCTCATCGGTATTAAGAAGAACGGTACTGGGATAGTTATGAAAAATATCACCAAAAATACCCCACCTGCCGGATTATAAACAAAAATTGCAAAAGATTCAATGTAAAATAATAAATTTTGATGGTTCTGAATAATGGCAAGTGTACCTGGGGGGTATTCCATACCCCCCAGACCCCACGGTCGTGCAATATCGATTTTTATCATTGGGAACTTCTGAAGATCTTCTTTAAAATGCGTATAGTATGTCAGAATCACCGTTTCCATGGCAACGTAACGGAATCCCCCCCCCCCAATATGGAGATTATTTTTATCTTTTTTTAAAATATAAGAACACCTGCTATCAGGGCCGTAGCGAGCTCTTCTAGCGCCTGAGGCAAATTTTAATATATACGTCCCCCTCCCAAAAGATTCCTATCATTTTGAAAATTTTAAACTATTATTTATTGGGCTTTGTCGAGGTTTAGCGCCCCCATTGTGATGGCGCCTGAGGCAAATCCTCGGTCGCCTCACCCTTGCTACGGCGCTCGCTTAGAGTAATGAAAACAAATGGATGCTTATCATGAACTCATTTAGGCTGCCGGGACCGGGGGGTCTGGGGGGTATGGAATACCCCCCAGGTATACATAATTTGTGAAAGAAAAAATTTCACTTTTACGTCCCTCATCGGTATTAAGAAGAACGGTAGTGGGATAGTTATGAAAAATATCACCAAAAATACCCCACCTGCCGGATTATAAACAAAAATTGCAAAAGATTCAATGTAAAATAATAAATTTTGATGGTTCTGAATAATGGCAAGTGTATCTGGGGGTATTCCATACCCCCCAGACCCCACGGTCGTGCAATATCGATTTTTATCATTGGGAACTTCTGAAGATCTTCTATAAAATGCGTCTAGTATGTTAAAATCACCGTTTCCATGGTAACGTAACGGAATCCCCCCCCCAATATGGAGATTATTTTTATCTTTTTTTAAAATATAAGAACACCTGCTATCAGGGCCGTAGCGAGCTCTTCTAGCGCCTGAGGCAAATTTTAATATATACGTCCCCCTCCCAAAAGATTCCTAACATTTTGAAAATTTTAAACTATTATTTATTGGGCTTTGTCGAGGTTTGGCGCCCCCATTGTGATGGCGCCTGAGGCAAGGCCTCGGTCGCCTCACCCTTGCTACGGCGCTCGCTTAGAGTAATGAAAACAAATGGATGCTTATCAGGAACTCATTTAGGTTGCCGGGACCGGGGGGTCTGGGGGGTATGGAATACCCCCCAGGTATACATAATTTGTGAAAGAAAAAATTTCACTTTTACGTCCCTCATCGGTATTAAGAAGAACGGTAGTGGGATAGTTATGAAAAATATCACCAAAAATACCCCACCTGCCGGATTATAAACAAAAATTGCAAAAGATTCAATGTAAAATAATAAATTTTGATGGTTCTGAATAATGGCAAGTGTATCTGGGGGTATTCCATACCCCCCAGACCCCACGGTCGTGCAATATCGATTTTTATCATTGGGAACTTCTGAAGATCTTCTATAAAATGCGTCTAGTATGTTAAAATCACCGTTTCCATGGTAACGTAACGGAATCCCCCCCCCCCAATATGGAGATTATTTTTATCTTTTTTTAAAATATAAGAACACCTGCTATCAGGGCCGTAGCGAGCTCTTCTAGCGCCTGAGGCAAATTTTAATATATACGTCCCCCTCCCAAAAGATTCCTAACATTTTGAAAATTTTAAACTATTATTTATTGGGCTTTGTCGAGGTTTAGCGCCCCCATTGTGATGGCGCCTGAGGCAAGGCCTCGGTCGCCTCACCCTTGCTACGGCGCTCGCTTAGAGTAATGAAAACAAATGGATGCTTATCAGGAACTCATTTAGGCTGCCGGGACCGGGGGGTCTGGGGGGTATGGAATACCCCCCAGGTATACATAATTTGTGAAAGAAAAAATTTCACTTTTACGTCCCTCATCGGTATTAAGAAGAACGGTACTGGGATAGTTATGAAAAATATCACCAAAAATACCCCACCTGCCGGATTATAAACAAAAATTGCAAAAGATTCAATGTAAATTAATAAATTTTGATGGTTCTGAATAATGGCAAGTGTACCTGGGGGGTATTCCATACCCCCCAGACCCCACGGTCGTGCAATATCGATTTTTATCATTGGGAACTTCTGAAGATCTTCTATAAAATGCGTATAGTATGTCAGAATCACCGTTTCCAAGGTAACGTAACGGAATAACCCCCCCCCCCAATATGGAGATTATTTTTATCGGTAGGAATTTTTCTTATCAATTTAAATATTTTATATTTGAATAATTGTCGTGATGATAACGTGATAGTTTTACCGGTTACACAGTCAGTTAAAGAGAAATGAAAAAAAAGCGTGGTTGGAATCAACTTTCCTTGAAACCAAATCTGAAGAGGAGAAAATTCTCTACAAAACGAGGTTTCAGGATTTACTTCAGATCTGAAGTAAATTTCCTTTTTATTTCATAAAAATTTTGTTAATCTGTTTTATAGAGAATTTTGTACTCTTCAATTTTGATTTGATGATAATTTTCTCTTAAAAATGAAGGTAAGCGTGTTATAGGCGAAAAACTACTGTAGAGGATGCGATGTTACAAATAAAAACGCCGTCAAATTTGAATATATGCGCCTCGCCCCCCAAAAGATTCTTATCTTTTCGAAAATTTTAAACTGTTATTTATTGGGTTTTGTCAAGGTGTAGCGCCCCCATTGCGATGGCGCCTGAGGCAAACACCTCACCCTTGCTACGGCGCTGCATACACGTACAGAATACCAACTACAATAAATTAATTAAAAAAAAAATTGTAATTTTAAAAGTTCAAAAGATACTTTTAATAAAATGTTTAATCTATATATTTTGTAACGTCACAATTTTTTACACCCCCCCCCCGTGCCCCATCGTCACAAGGGTCGCAATCCCCCTCCCCCCTAGGAGCGTGACGTAATTTATGGACGACCCCTTTGTGATTTTTGGAACGTTTATTTGCTGGTGTCGATCATAAACTTGAGGCGTATGACACGATCCCCATTTTCTTCAATTATGTGCAGAACGCAGTGCGCAAATGTACTTAAGAGCGCGCTGCGGAAAGAGAAAGAGGGAAGCAGTAGATATGATGTTGAAAGAAGCCTCTAATCTTTTGTAGAAATTTAAAAAATTTATTTGCGCCATATCTAAGGGAACCCTTGGTGCATTAAGTTGATTTTATATAGTTTAAAACTCCACTAAGGGCACTTTTTGATTTACAAGTTTTGTATAAGTTTTCTATAATTGATGATGGAATCGCTTCAAAATCAGGTTTTGTCCTTATAATGATCTGCAGAAGGCAATAACGAAGTTTCATTAAGATCGGTTGTCATAAAAATTCAAAATTGTCCTTTTTCATAAATTAAATTAACCTATTTACGTTTAATTTAAAGCGCTCAAAATTGGTTATTGCCTTCAATAGTCTTTTCTTATTAATATAAAAAAAGAATTACATTGGTACGACGCGACGAGTTATATATTCCAATAACTAAATAAATAATTATATAATCCTGGTAATTTTCCGATAGATGATGTAACAGGAAATACTAATATTGTAATTGCTTATCCATTTGTCAATTTAGCAAAAGGAAATCTAGAATGTTCTAGAATAAAAATTCCGCTAAATAAACTATTTGGAAAAATACATAAAAATCAATGTTAACAAAATTTCATTATTATTGTATAAGCTAAGTTTAAGGTGTAACTATGCTAGTTTTGTAATGGGGAACATGCATGAATAAAAAAATTTAGTTAATACAGTATTTTCCGATTAATCCTATATATTAAATATCAAATCAGCAAAAATAACTTCTATTTATTGTATTTTGTTATAAATAATCCATTTTAAAATTCAATGATAATTTAAAATAAATCATATGACCTTAAACGCAACGAAGTCACCGGCACAATAACAATAACCTCACTTCATGTTTATTCTACTCGTGTAAAGTACTTTTTTAACTTTCTTGTTTTTAATTGATTTAATTATGATAAATAACAGCTTTAACACTAACAAACTTCAACTTTCAAAGCACAAAACCACAGAAAAATAACATAAATGAATGTAAAATTTAACTTGTGACGTCATCAGTCACTTGGCAAATTGCGCGGTCGTTTCGTTCAATTCAAATTGACGGATTTTTAAATATTTTTTAAATTATTATCAAAACGAAAATAAATAAATTAAATAGCATTAATTAGTATATTTAGTTATTTTTGATCCAACTACGCTATAAAAAAAATTTATGCATCTTCCCTATTGAAATTCAAGAAATCATTTTGTGGAAATTAAAAGTTAAATAAAAAATCAAATAAAGAAATTTTAAGTGTTTTTTAATAAATTAGTGTATAAGTTCAACGTATACAACTGGCGCAGTCGTTAAACGGATCGAAATTTTTGGGAAAATTGGAACAAAAATCGTCCAAGAATTCCAAAAACCACGAAAACTGCAAGATTTCAAATGGAAAGCAAACAAGAATCGTTGTGAACATTTGGAATCAAACCTTAGTTTAAGAAAAAACAAGATTTCAAATTGAAAGCGAACAAAAATCGTCGTAAACATTTTGGAATCAACCCTAATTTTAAGAAGAGGATCCAACAGCCGAAAACGTAGACAAGCATCGCTACAAACAAGTTGTGGATCAACCAATTAATTTTAAGAAGAACGTGGACAAAAATCGCCACCCTAATTTTAAGAAAAGGACCAACGACCTGCAAGCAACGTAGACAAAAATCGCTACAAAAGCAAGCTGACCGTTGACCGACTAATTTTAAGAAGACATATGAAGAAAAATATTATAACGTGAGTAAAAGCTCAAATTAAAATTCCTAATCCAAAAATTTAAAACCTATAATTAATTAAGAAAATTTTGATTTAGTCATATACGCGAAAAATTTAAATAAGCAAAATTTACATTTTAATAATAATTAAATCACATCACGTAATAATAAATACTATTCATCAATTCTATTTTTAAAACTTAAGTTAATGAACTAACATTTCTGCAAGTTATCATTGCAAAAAGATACAATGACAACCACAAACGTTAATCTAAATAACAGTAATTTAAATCAAAACATCTGTAACCAAAATAAAATAAATTATCAATATTTAAAATCATATTTAGACATAATTCCAACATTTTATGGTGATCAAAACACGGTAAATATATTTATCGACACATGTGAAAGTTTTTTGTCAGCATTTTATAATTCAGAAAACCCGGCAGACGAAATAAATCAATTTTTATTAAGGGCAATTTTAAGTAAATTGCGAGGTCGAGCATTAACGTTAATTGGTAATGGACAAGAACTAAATGATTGGGATGCAATTAAAAAGACAATAATTTCAAGTTTTAGCGATCAAAGAAATCTAGATTGTTTAGTGCAAGACCTGATTTTGTTAAGACCTGACGCGAATGAAACCCCTCATAATTTCGGTAGGCGTTGTCAAGATTGTAGATCTTTAATTTTATCAAAAATAAATGTAAGCAATTTAACACCTGCTGAGAAATTGCTACAAGTAAAAAATTACGATGACTTATCATTAAAAACATTTATACGAGGGCTTTCGGGACAATTACAAAATAATGTCAGATTAAGGAATCCGGACTCACTTGAAACTGCAATGGGACTTGTTTTGGAAGAAGAGAACTTCTTGTATTACTCCCAAAAACAAAATTCATTACAAATTCAAAATTTACAAACTAACAACACGCAAAATTTTACCTTTAAAAATAATTATAAACCTAACAATAACTCGATGCAATTCAATAAATTTAAATCAAATTATCTTCAACAAACTGCAAATTTTCAACATAATGATTTTCAATCATCATCACATTTTCAAAATTATCAACAAACACCAAATCAAAATTTCGATAACTCATTTCGACCTGAACCGAATTTCCAAAATTCTAATTTTCAAAATTTCAACAAACATTCTGTACCCAGACCAAATTCCAACAGAACTTCATTTAAACCTACTCCAATGGAAATAGATAGCGGTAGAACGAATTTCCAAAGGTCATACCATTTGAACGTCAACGAAGCAAATATTAATAATCCTTACGAAAATCGAAATCAACAACACCCTGAACAAATTTTTGAACAAACTTCCTTAGAAAATTTTGAAAGTTATCCAAATGAAGAAATAACCGAAAGTTTCGAACACGAAACAGCCGGCAATTTTCAATTAGAAGACGATCAAGACCATTTAAACATAATAATAAATTTAACCAAAGTCGCAACAGACCCAGGATTATCCTATATTCACTTACCGGAAATAAATGCAAAATTTTTAATTGATACAGGTAGTAGTAGAAGTTTAGTAAACCCGGAACTAGCAATTAAACATTTTAAAAACTCCATAACTAACGAGAATTTCCAAATTCAAACCGCTCACGGGTTATCACAACATAATAAAATGTTACGTATCACTTTACCCAAAATTTTTAAGAGCAACGAAAAACATAAATTTTACATTTTTAAATTTTCCTCACAATTTGACGGACTTATAGGCTTAGATTTAGTGAAGCACCTTAAAATGAACCTTGACTATGTTAATAATGTATTATTAACACCTAAAACAGCCATCCCTATAAAATCGCAATTAAATAATGCTTCAACCGACAACTTCAAAGAAAACACCAATTTAAATTTCAACTTAAGGATTAACCCCAGAACGGAACAAGTAGTTAAAATTCCAGTGAACCAAAATAACGGTGTAGGAGTTTTACAATATCAAAAATTTAAACCTGGTGTAGAAACACCTACAGCTGTAGTTAACGTAATTAACAACTTTGCCATTACAACTATTTTAAATTCAAATGATGAACCAATCACATTAAAATTTGATAAACCTTTATACATAGAAACTTTAAATTTAACCGAAATTAATTTCATGGAAAAAATGGAAATCGAAGATGACTTCAGTCAAACACAAGATAATATTCTAAAAGAAAATTTAAAAAATTTACGACTAAATCATACCAATAAAGAAGAAAATAATCAGATCCGAAGATTATGTTTCGAATACAGAGATATATTCTATTGCGAAAAAGTTCCATTAACTTTCACTAACCAAATTCGACACCATATCAAATTAAAAGACGAAACCCCAATTTATACAAAATCCTATAGGTACCCCGAAATACATAAGACCGAAATAAGAAACCAAATGAAAGAAATGCTGAAGCAAGGTATAATTCAAGATTCTAATTCACCATTCTCTTCACCAGTCTGGATAGTGCCAAAAAAATTGGACGCTAGTGGGAAAAAGAAATGGAGAATAGTAATTGATTACCGGAAATTGAACGAACAAACCATTGACGATAAATATCCGATTCCTAACATCACTGACATTCTAGATAAATTAGGAAGATGTCAATATTTCACTACCTTGGATTTAACCTCAGGATTTCATCAAATCGAGATGAACCCCGACGACATTCCCAAAACAGCCTTTACTGTCGAGAACGGACACTACGAATTTCGTAGGATGGCCTTCGGTCTCAAGAACGCTCCAGCTACGTTCCAGCGAGTCATGGACAACATCTTAAGAGGAATCCAAAACGAGAAATGCATGGTGTATTTGGACGACATAATCGTCTTTTCAGTTTCACTGCAAGAGCATTTAGAAAGATTAAGGGAAGTTTTTGAAAGGTTACGAAAAGCAAACTTTAAAATCCAACTAGATAAATCGGAATTTCTAAAAAAGGAAGTCGCATACTTAGGACACATCATAACACCAGACGGAGTTAAACCTAACCCAGACAAAATTAAAGCCGTACTGAATTATCCATTACCAAAAACCGCGAAAGAAATAAAAGGATTTCTAGGACTCCTTGGCTATTACAGAAAATTTATCAAAGATTTTGCTAAATTAGCAAAACCCCTAACCGTTTGTTTAAAAAAAGGAAAGGTAATAGAACATACTCCAGAATTCATAAATGCTTTTAAAACTTGCCAACAAATTTTAACTAATGACCCTATTTTGCAATATCCTGATTTTTCCAAACCCTTCATATTAACTACCGATGCCTCAAACATGGCTTTGGGCGCGATTTTGTCCCAAGGATCAATTGGATCAGACCACGCAATAGGCTACGCTTCACGTACCCTAAACGAAACGGAACAAAGATATTCGACGATTGAAAAGGAGTTATTAGCAATTATTTGGGCTACAAAATACTATCGGCCTTACATTTTCGGTCGTAAGTTTACCATTGTAACGGATCATCGACCCCTTACTTGGCTTTTTAGTCTAAAAGAACCGAATTCAAAATTAATAAGATGGCGTTTGAAATTAGAAGAATTCGACTATGATATAGTCTATAAAAAGGGAACATTAAATTCAAACGCAGATGCTCTTTCGAGAGTAAAAATAAATAACCTAGAAACTTTCGACAATGAATCGACTTTTAACAATCCCGGAGACGTCGACGAAAATGTCTTAGAATTATTAAGAGATATTACATTAGATTCCACACGACACATCCCAAATACTTCCAGTTCAAATGAAAACCCCAAAATTAAAATTTTATCCGACATCCAAATAAAATCCCCAAATTTACTTACCCACGGTACACCACATTCAAATTCTAACGAAAACACCAATATGGGAATCCCAATTTTAGAAGACGCTGTAGATAACAAACCGAACCAAATAATCATCTTACCAAGCCATGATCAAAATATGCATGTTAGTGATAACAATTATGAAAATTTCAAAATTAAAATTCTTAAAACTTAACAAATACATGATTCTTAAATTTTTACAGACCCATACAACACCGGAAAAAACTTATTACTTGCACTTCCATACAGAAAAATTGTACCAAGATTTTTGTCCAATTTATTTGAAGAATTTCTCCGAAAGGGGACCAAAACTAATTCGTTGCACTAAGAGACTAAACTTAATCAAGGACAGAGAAGAACAACTTCTGTTGATAAGGAACCATCACGAAGGAAAATCCAACCACAGGGGGATCACCGAAACCTTAGAATACTTGAAAAGAAATTATTTCTGGAAGGATATGAAAATAAGCGTCACAAACTACATTAATTCTTGTAATTCATGTCAAGTCGCCAAATACGCAAGGAAAAAACCATACGTCCCATTACTCATTACAGAAACTCCTAGCCGACCATTCCAAATCTTGCATATGGACCTGTTTAGTTACAATAACAAAACGTATTTGACAATTATAGACGCATTCACCAAATTGGCTCAAGCATTTAAAATTAATTCGAAAAACGCAATAGAAACAACAAGGAATTTAATACAGTACATCAATTTTTACGGAATACCTGAAAAAATAATTTGTGACAATGGCGGAGAGTTCAAAAACGAAGTGGTTAAAGAGTTCCTAAAATTACATAAAATTGAAATTCATTTTACAACACCCTCTCATCACGATTCTAACGGAATAGTCGAACGCCTACATTCAACTTTAATTGAACATTTACGCATACTACAAACAGAATTCCCAAAAGACGACGACATAATGCCATACGCGATTACAGCCTATAACAATAGCATACATAGCGTTACAAAATTTACCCCTTTCGAACTTGCTTTCGGACACACTAATCTGAGAGACAATACAAATTTATTTTTAGAACAAAATTTTTATCAAAAATATATAGATGATCACAAATCAAAAACCCAAATAATCTACGACAATTTGGAAGATAAAATCAAACAACATAAAATTAGAACCATCGGTAAAATCAACACTGAAGGAGAAGAACAACATGATTTTCAAATCGGACAACAGGTTTATAAAATAAATACTCAAAAACGCACTAAGAAGGATAATAAATTTATAGGACCTTATACTATTTCTTCATTACTACCACAAAATAAAGCAGAAATAATTAATAATAAAAATAATAAATTCGAAATCATCCACTTAAAAGAATTAAAGAAACCAAATTTTATTTCAGATGTTTCTGGCTAATAATAACTAACTTACAAATAAATTTCACAAATTAACCCTCTGAATCCGAATAGACAAAAATGCGGAGTTATAAACGGGCTAGGATCCTTGAAAAAAAAAAAAAAAAAATTTTTTACATTTTGACAATGCCATCCAAATTTTGAATAAAAATCAAAACAGAATGAAAATTGTCACCAATAACCAAATAACGATAATGCAATCCGTAATCAATAAATTTAACCAAACGAGCATTAATCTTATTTCTAATCAAAAACTATTAGAATCCAAATTAAACAAATTTCAAAAATTAATAACAACATTTCAAACAATAAATAACTTAATAAATGAATTACAAAATTGAAAATATGACTACTTCAAATCTTATCCTTACCAATTCATACTTCCGAAAACAACTCTAAAAGGGATCCTTTCAAATCCAAATTTCCTTGTTGTAAACGAGCAATACTATTCTAATTTCGAAAACGAATGTCAAGAAGTAAAATTCGAAGAAATTCAAATCATTCAAAATACCGGACCTAAGAGTGTCTACAATAAAAGACGCGAGTGACAGTTATTCGGAACTAAAACCCCTAGTGCTTTCTAAAGTGGACTTAAGTGACATTAATAAAATACAAAATAAACTTAATGATCAAAAGTTAAAATTAAACAATAACACCGTGATACATTTCAAAAAAAACAAGTGTATGGACAATTTTAATCTACCTTATCATATTGTTAGTGGTAATTTATAAAATTTTCATTTATAAAAAAAGCATAGACATTATCCGCCTGAAATTCAAACCAATCCACAACACCTGGAAGATACTACCCAAAACGTCATCGAAACTATATTGGACGCTGATAAAAATTTAGTCACCAATAAAGTTCCAAATTTTTCATCTAAAGGGGGGAGAAGTTATATATTCCAATAACTAAATAAATAATTATATAATCCTGGTAATTTTCCGATAGATGATGTAACAGGAAATACTAATATTGTAATTGTTTATCCATTTGTCAATTTAGCAAAAGGAAATCTAGAATGTTCTAGAATAAAAATTCCGCTAAATAAACTATTTGGAAAAATACATAAAAATCAATGTTAACAAAATTTCATTATTATTGTATAAGCTAAGTTTAAGGTGTAACTATGCTAGTTTTGTAATTGAAATTCAAGAAATCATTTTGTGGAAATTAAAAGTTAAATAAAAAATCAAATAAAGAAATTTTAAGTGTTTTTTAATAAATTAGTGTATAAGTTCAACGTATACAACTCGACGTTTAGTTTTTTAAATTTCTACAAAAGATTAGAGGCTTCTTTCAACATCATATCTACTGCTTCCCTCTCTCTCTTTCCGCAGCGCGCTCTTAAGGAAAAAAATAAGTTCCATTTCATACAGCTGTTTTAAGCCAAAAATCGTATTTGCAAGTTATGATTGGACTATTTATCAAGGTCATGTAGAAAGAAATTGCAATGAAAAAAAAATTGAAAGCAAATTTTAAACAAGTGAAAAACAAGCAAAAAAAAAAAATTAAAAAGTAAATAAGCAAAAAAAATTCCTTTTAGCCTGATTCGCATTATTTATGTATAACTTTTTAATTGGTAAATATTTCGCAATATAATCATTAAAAAGGAAAATTAAAATTTGAAAAAATATACAGGATGTTCCATAAAAAAAATTTACATAAATAATTTTTTATTCCTAATGTGATAATTGAGTGCCCCCCCCCCTGTATAAAATATGTCAAATTACTTACCAGTACGATCCAACAATCTTCTTATCAAATATTGAGCAATATTGCCATGAAGTTCCTTACGTTCCCTTAGCAAAACACAGCTGCACTCTAACGTGGCAGCCAGCGATTGCAAAGTTGCCACTGCAGCCTCCTTTTCCTCATCGTTAAAACTGTTTTCGGAACTCTCCTCCAATCCACCAATCTAAACAATCCAAAAATTAACCACAACCAAGCACTCGGCCCCGAAACACTCACATCCACAATAACTTCCCCTCTTCCTTCATCCAACTGTTGCTTCAATTTCTTGGTAAGAAGATCAAACTGTTCTTCATTTGGACTAACCAAAATCGTTTTTCCCAAAAGGCTGTTGAAACTTACCACCTTGTCGTCCACTTTAGGTACGAAACCACCGGGACCCCCTTTCTCGTTCATTCTCACTTATCTAATGCCACTTATAATTTATTTCCGTTCCTTTTATCAGTAAAGTGCAAGAAATGCTTTACATTGTTGTGAAATTCACTGCAACAGAAAAACCAAATTTGAAACAAAATGTTGCATCATCCAGCCAAACAATTACAACAACACAGCAACGCGATTGACCAAAATAAACAATTTACGTAACCAAAATTTGGCAAAACGTACAAAATTTTAGAGGGCAAAACCCCGCAGATAATCGCATCCACGCGAGTTCATTGACATCAACATATGGACAGGACGTCTTTACAAACGTCAAATTTAATCAAACTAAAATAAAACCCAGTTTTCCTTTATTTATTTTAGATGACCATTTTCCTACCTTTACGGCGGAGGACAAATTATTATTATTGGACGTCCGACAGGTAAAATATTACCTGGTTACGCGGCACCGCAACACAGACTTTTTAACTTTCTAACCTTAAAATTTTGACACTTAGTGCAAGGTTGGTTTTAAAAGTGATGTTGACTTTCCAACGTTAAGTAGGTTCGTTTTAAAAGTATCGGAGTGCTTGTTGTGTCGTTTCTGAACGTTCAACGATAAAAATGCTGAGATTATTCAAAAGCGGTTTGCCAATTTTGAGGTTAGGTGAAACTGCATGTGCGTGTTTTTCGACTCAAAACTTCCGCAAAGTCAGCGATGGACTGTTGGAAAATCGTGGTGTGTCGTTGTGCGATTTTGGAAAGACCTCGAGATGGTTTTGCACGGCTGTGACCAATTCGGAGGAAGGTACGGTTTGTTTACTTTTTTGAAAAATCATTAACGAAAGGGAATTTTAGAGCCTATTTACAAGCCAAACTTCAAAGCGATAGCAGCTGGAGACACCGAAGTGGAGGATAGATTGAGGTTAATACGGCTGGAACTGGAAATAGCGAAGCACGAAGGCGACAGTGTTCCGTCGAACGAATTTTTAACCGACCACTATTGGAGGGAACTGCTCGATTTTACCTCGAAATCGCAACGCAGGAGATATTTAAACTTTTTGTTTAAGATTGAAAAGAAACAAGAGAGGAGGCAGGCTAAGAAAGAGCAAAGCAAGATAGAGAGAGAAGAGGTGGTGAAAGTCGAGAGGCCCGAGTTTACTTTGGATTACAATTTAGGACGTAATCAGTTCATGTTGAGGATTTATGAGACCACGATGAACAATATGTACAATCATCGTTTAATGCAGGCCATGATGTTCGGACAAAAATTGGTGGTCGATTGCGGGTATTACGAAGATATGACGATCAGAGAGAACCAAAATTGTGCCAAGCAACTTATGCTCCTGTTTGCTGAAAATAGGATAAGTAACGGTAAGAATTTTGGTTGTATTATTATTTGTGTTTATCATAATGAAAATAAATGAAGGGGGGATTTACTTGACGGTGTAATGGCGTAATGCATCGTAACTTCGAAACGAAATTAAATTCGTAAAAATATTAAGGACCAAAAATTATCGCTACAAAATTGCCTACATTTTTTGTTCTATAAGTTTTTCTCTAAAATTTACGGTTGAGATAGAAGTGCAATAAAAATATACAGGGTGTTTCAAAAATTTTCGTCAAAATTTTCTGACGTGTTCTACTAATAAAAAGAAGATGAAAAGTTCCTGATAACATGTGTCCAGAAATGAATCGTTTGCAAGATATGGGCATTTAAAAGCTTTTTTCTTCCTATGTTTTGACGACAGTCATAGCACCCTTATTTAGAAACAATAACAAAATTATTGTATGCGATTTTTGTGCAATTTTAACAGTAGGTCATTTAGATGACCATTCCCAAAAAACCTACTGTGAATTTTATTCTTAAAATTTTTTGGATAAACCGGGATAAACATTAATTTAAAACATTTTCATAAATTTACTGTGGAAATCACTTAACAAAATATAATTATTAATAAAATTTACTTTTGTTTCGAAAAATTAATTCGATGGCCACACCAGATTTTTGTATAAGTGGACGTGGAAAATATAAGCAAATTTAATTCCTTACAAAATGGTTCATATAATATATAGCTTTTTCTTATTTGTTATGGTTTTTGCAGTGTTTCGAGCGAAAGTTCGCGGCAACATTCCCTTGGTTATTATATGTACTTATAAAGTTATAATTATAATGGTTCGATTTAATTCAAACAACAAGCCAGTAAATTTTGTTATCGAGTAGAACAATAAATTGTGCAACTTTCTAATGTTACTAAGGGTGCGACCAGGTCATCTACATTTCCATTTTGACTCCATTAAGAACACGATTTCACTCGCTACCGCTTGTGAAGTTTTTACATTATCGTGAAAACACATACGCTGTGTTCGGGGACTTTTTTAAATTTGAATTTAACTGTTTACTGCATTAAGGTAGAAATTTTGAGAACGCCCCCTCCCCCATTGCTAATCCGTAGGTAACGCTTTGGTTCCATTATTAAGGAAGCAGAAGTTCAATTTTTTTATATTTGTTTAATCGCGTATTTTGTGGATGTTTTCATCCTCGCTTTTTTATTTAAACTAGCCACTTGAAAATCGGCCTTTCGGCCGATTTTCGTGGCTAGCTCTGCGAGGCGCGCGGCCTGTGGCCTCGCTGTTGGCCTATCGGCCTCCCGATTGTTTATGGGCTTACCGACCGGTTTTTAGAACTTTTAAGGATTCCATGGTCGAATGTTGGTTTGCATGTGAGATCTCGGGTTTCTTTGGTCCGGATTTGGCATCTCAATGGTGTAGCGAACCCGAGTCGGTCCTCGGCCTCCCGATTGCTTTTAATTATACGGGTCGGCATTCGGCCTCCCACTTGTCATTTCCGATTTACTTTCGAATATTGCGGATCCGACATCCCATTGCATATCCGCGGTACAAATTCAAAATTCGATTTGGCGACAAATTTCGGCCTTAAAAATAATTTTCGAGACCACGTGTCTTGGAACAATTTAAAGCCAACGACGGTGTCTATCGAGAACTTTAATTTGGGCAATTTTGTAGAAGATTTCTAAAATTCGCTTTAAAGCCCGTAACTGCGCCCTCGAAAAAGATTTCAAGGTAAAAATGAAAGTGCATTTAATAACTGCGCAAGGGCAATAAGATATCGCACATTTCAAATTCTCCCAGATCTGGGATAACCGTCGGAAGGACACGTAAGCATCACCGCGCTCTTGCACGAAAAATATCCAATGACCTAATCGGGGTCGCCTAACAAATCTGCACACGATTACGCAATATCGTCATTTGACCTTGTGGACTTAAAAAAAAGCGACAACTTACTTACTGGTCGAATACGATCTACGACCTACGTATTGTTTTGCGGAAACGCGAATCCAAATTTGAGGGCGTCGCGATGCGACCCAAAAATCGAAATTTTAATCTCCACCAAAAAGGTCGAGGTTTGCAATCGAAAATTTTCAAAATTAGCATTTCTGCATTTTGCCAGCTTATCGGACGTCCGACGAAAAAAAGTATAACTTTCGAAAAGGTGGAGCCCGAAAAATGTCGCGCGAAACCGTTTTTGAAATTAAAAATTTTTTTGTGGTCGTCGCGCCTGGACGGCATTAAGGTGGAAATTTTGAGAATCCTTCAAACGGCCACAGGGCCCTTATTTAGGGGCGGATTTTTAATTTTCGACCGGCAACTAAAGCAGACTCCGAGGATGTATAAAATTGCATTTATAGCTTTTTTTCGTATCTCGCACCGTACGGCTATAAAATTAAAAAGTAATTTTCCAAGATAATTTCCAAAGGTTACCTTCAAAACCGAATCGAAAAAATTTTTTTTTTGACGTGAATACGTCTAAAATCGGTAACGTGTTTAAAAATTTAATAAAAATGTGTAACGAAAATTGTATGTGTGTACGAAAAGTGTGGAAATGATAAATTTCGAATTGTCATTATTCAGCAAAAGCTTGGAACGAAAATGGGTATCCTGCGACGACGTATTCACGTTAAACCATAGGCCATGTCCCCGAACATAGCCTACTTTAATTTTTATATAAAATTTTAACATCGACTGTAACGTGGAGATGAGACGCCACTGTTTTCCAGTCATTTTAAATTCAATTTAGATTTATTTTCATATGTAGACAAAATTATCGTTGACATTCTACATATATATGTTTCCGTTTGCAAGTTTTAACTTGCTCGATGAGTAATTCACGTGCTCACGTTGTGATTAGGTATTTTTAATCCAACTACCATTTCCCCCTCTGAGGCGCGGTTGCTCTTCACGGGACGGGTGACAATGTTCCATCATCGAATTTTAATATTTTTTGGTGACTTTCGGGTAGTTTAATGTTAATAAATGACAGCGGCAACCCTCCTATAGCAGGATAAACCAACTTTTGATAGAGAAAATCGACTTTGAAAGTACATAATTTTACATGTAAACGGGTGGAATCTCACTCATTTTGTTGACGGTACGTGCAAGTTGAACTAGTCTTAGACTTAGCCGTTTGCGGAGAGGCCCCCCCAGATTCTAATTTAGTTAGCTCGCCAACGCCAATTATACGACGGTAGATGCAATTCGCATCAACCGTCAATTTTTTCAGGTAGGAGCCACTTTCTACGAGGATATCTTCAATCTTCGAATTAGGGATTCTACTATATCAATAACGTAACTTAAATTCTCTCTTTTCATATTCACTTACCACAGCCACAACCCAGGTATTTCCCAGTCAGTCTAGCTCAGCGCTATTCCGCGAGGCCCACCGGCCTCCATAATTTCCAATGTCACTAATGTATACTTTCAGATGAAGGAGAAGGCCGGCTACGCCGGGATGCTCCATTTTGGTCAGTCCAGAAAATCGAAAAAAAAAATTGCGGAGAGGCAGTTGCAGCCCGACTCGACTGCATGTAACATCGATTATTTTTTGTTTTTGCGCGCTTTTTTGGGGGTTAAACGTAATAGATAACTGCCGCATACCGCGACTATACTTTTTAATGCATTTTCAAGGGTCCCTAACATCCCGGTTGCATAGATCCCGGTTTTCTTGATCGGTGGCGCTTCTCGTATGTTTAGCCTAGTAACCAGAGTCAAATCCGCTCTGGAGGGGTGCAGAGCGGAGCGGAGCGGAGCGGCGCCCCGGAAGAGTAGGATTTGACGATGGCTGACCCTCCCTTTCGAATGCACACCCCTAAAATTGGAAGGCAAAAAAAATTTAATTTTTTCACTTTTTCGGCAATACACGGGTTATTTTCCATTTTTTTGCGAATATTTATTACTAATATCTACTAATCACACCCCCACCTTCCCGAATTTCCAAAAATATTTCAAATCGGAGCCAAAAAATTTCACCCCATTTCAAGCGACCGGCCGACGATGTGACACATCGACCCGGTGGTACATCAGCGACCCGTACTATTTCAACTCGCAGCATCTTTCTTATTTTCACACTTTTTTCGAATTTTTTTTTATGATCACCTCCGCGCCGACAAAAGTTATACATTCGCATCAAAACATTGCCAAAAAGGCCGTGATAAACACAAAATTTTTGGAAATTAAAAGTTGGGGGCGTGTCAATAATTCTTCAAGCCACGCGAAAATTATGCCGGCAGCCTATCCCGGCCATGGGTTATGGTTTTTACTCAATTTTCGGTATTAATTCTTAAAAATCCTCAATTATCCACCTCTTATTGTGTACCTTAACCCTTTTTTGACCTATATATCAAGGGATAATTTTTTTCGGATATTCCTTGTCACTTGGGCCGTTCACTCTCTCACCCTCTTCACCTTGATTGTGGTACTTCTTGGCAGTTCCCAGCAGTTCCCGCTCGACGTTGATATCGAGAGGTTGCCGTACCGTCCCGCTCAGTTTGTTTAAGCAAGGCAGGGTTTACGTTTCGACCAAATGTAGTCATGGTCGTTTTTGATTCTCGTGGCCCGCTGGTGCGAGAATCTTGTAATCGTTTTTACGATGTTCCGATTTTACCGAAGTAATTTGGGCAGAAGTGAGTGTAGTCGTGGGTGTTCCATTGTTATCGTTTATCGTCAGTCAATTCGAGGTTAGCACGATCTTACCGCCTAAATATAGGGATTTTGCGATCATGCAGCAACGACCCTCGTATTTTGACTGGGTTTCGGCCCATTTCTTCTTCGGAAGGATTTTATTTATGTTAAGTCGATGGACCCAACTATTACAAGCTGAAGCGCCGATTACTAATTCCGAATTCATGACAACCGACAACTCTCGTTCGACTCTAGGAGAATCGCCTTCTACCATTTGTGTAAGGTTAGTTTTTTTATTTGTGTCATTTGTACAAAACTTGTACCTACGTTTTGTTTTATTTTATCAAAGTGTTTAGTTCATTATACGCAAAGTCAAATTTATTCCAGTGTTTTATTTATAATGTGTTATTTTCTTTTATTATTATGTTAGGAAGGGAGGATCCTAGGTAAAGCACGAGAGAGTTTTTGTAAGCACTTAAGGTGGTAAGTTTGGCTTTCGCTTTCTTTTCCACTAGGCAAGTTGAGAGAATTCCTGATTTTCGCTCTCAATTGGAATGCCCAGTCTCGAAATTAGGTGGCGCCTTAGGTATCCCGTTTTGACTACCGGTTCGTTCAACCCTTCCAGGTTTGTTTTCGATCTGCCGTGAACCCCCCCATACCATGAGCTAGTCGGCACTTTTGTTACGGGAGGAGGGTGTTTGATCGAACTGGGATTTACCGATTTTGACGATGAGATTGCAGGCTCCGCTGAGCCGGTGTCTCTGTGCGGTTTTCGCCCGTAACACGACATCGGATTTGGCGAGGAATTTTAATAATTTTTGATGCAAAACTGTTGGGAAATTATTCTTCTCGACCAAAAAAAATCACTTCAAAGTTGTCGGCGTACATGCAGGACTTTGGTTTGTTTGGTGCGGCTTTGGCTTCTCGACAACGGTGAAACGAACACGAGTCGGCCTTCGGCCTCCCAATTGCTTGTCACAATACGGGTCGGCCTTCGGCCTCCCACCGGTTTTTAAGAATAAGGGTCGGCCTTCGGCCTCCAACTTGCTTATAAGTATACGGGTCGGCCTTCGGCCTCCCACTTGCCTTTACGAATACGGGTCGGCCTACGGCCTCCCACTTGCTTTTAGAAATACGGGTCGGCTTGCGACCTCCATATTTTTGCTCCATCAAAATTTTATTAGCACGGACCAATATATTGATCTTACCGAAATTATGTGAGACGTCAAAATGTAATTTTAATGAATTTTTAAAATTTGCCGTTTTTTAATTTGTATATCACGATTACTCGATACCGGCCCATTTTTCGACAAAAAATGTATCTACAAATTTTGTCGGGCATACGGTCGGCTCGACGACCGTGTATTTTTTTCGCGATTCGTTCGACGCCGCCTGGCGTAGCGCAAAAAACGGCGAAAAAATGTACCTAATTAAAATCGTCGGCTCGCTTAGCGGCCGTAAACGATCTACGACCTACGTATTTTTTTGCAGAAATGCAAATCTAAATTCGAGCGGATCCAAATGAGATCAAAAAATCCAAAACTTTCATCTGAAAATAAGGGAGGTGGGCGAAAAAAAAAAGAAAAAAACGCGTCCCCCTCTCTAAAACGGAAACGGAACAAAATTTCGAAAATTTGTACCTACCGATGTCCGTTTTCGCCGCCCCCACCCCTCTCGAAAATTTGAGTTCGATCGGACGAAAACCCCGGAGGTAGATACATAAATACGAAAAATCGCGCGGATCCGCTTTATGACCGCTCGGAAAAAAAATTGTTTCGCCCCCTCGACCGCCGCCCGGGGCTGCCTGCAAAATTTCAACTCTCCAAAATGAATTCTCAAATTTTGCGACCACATCCCATTGAAAAACGGACAATTTTCCCGTTCAATCCTCGTAAAACCACACGGGTATGCAAAATTTCAACTCTCCACGACTCCCGTAGATATGCGTTGTAAATGGTAAGTCAGTGAGTGTCGCGGTCAGTTTTATATTTTATAGAATTATAATATTTTGATTTAATTCAAACAAGTCAGTAAATTTTGTTGTTTAGTAGAACAATAAATTGTGCAACTTTTTAACGTTAAGGGTGCGACCAGGTCATCTACATTTCCATTTTGACTCCATTAAATACACGACTTTACTCGCTACCGCTTGTGAAGTTTTTACATTATCGTGAAAACACATACGTTATTTTAGGGGACTTTTTTAAATTTGAATTTAACTGTTTAAATTATAAGTGCAAACCTCGAAGAATCACGTGGCAATCGCGGTGTCAAAATGCTTTAAATGAACTAAATTAAGATTGGATTCTGTATTGTATCACTGGCTCAGACGCAGATCTCCTTCAGTTTCTATTATTTAAACATTTAACAAAAGCGAATGATCTGCCCTGAACAGGAGATTTGTGGACTAATCGTTTCTTGGTGCAATTCGGGTGTACCGCTTAAAAGCTTTATTCAGGACCGTATACAGGGGGGGGGTAAAGGAGTTTTAATTGATAAGAATCTTATTAGGGATTCCCCTTAATTGATAAGAACTTCCCATTAACTGCAGTGGGTTTTTTAAAAAATTTCAAATTACATAATTTTATATTTTTTAACTCTAACTCTCCCTCCCCCATTGCTAATCTGTAGGTAACGCTTTGGTTCCATTATTAAGGAAGTAGAAGTTCAATTTTTTTATATTTGTTTAATCGCGTATTTTGTGGACCTTTTCATCCTCGCTTTTTTATTTAAATATTTAAAACAATTTCTATGAGATTATTTTTTTATAACAATTTTATTTAGAGGGTGTGACTGCTTTACGGTCCGACCGCGCAATAATTTTTCATTTGGGAACGGTCCGACCGGCCGATAATGATTTATTCGAGAACAGTCTGACGTTATTGTATATAGTTGTTTAACCAGCAGTAGTAAATATCCTGAAAAATTCATGTACTCAAGAATTGGAATTACATGGAATTCCCAGAGATTATAAACGAGTTTTCTAAATGAGAACTCAAAGGATTTTGAGTGATTTTAAACGAATTGCAAATACAAAAATTCTCGAAAATCCCAAATTAAGTAATTATATAATATGAGATCATAGAAATTTTAAATTAGTACTTGAATGCCCGATTTTCGTCCTTCACCATGGGGATCTTGGTTATCTCAAGAGATACGAAGTTTTTTAAATTAAGGAACAGTTGGGTAATTTCTCTCTGACGAACAATGTGAAATAGTGTGTTAAATTACAAGAGACTAAAGCTAGCCATTTAATCTCACGTTCCAAGGGGATTCCCACAATAGCGCAAAGCGCCAGCGACCGAAAAATTTACTGAGTTATCTGCGAAAATCCGCCTTGGAGAGGGGAGAGATGAAATCTCCAATTGGGCGATACGCCGAAATTAAAAATTCCCGAATAATAAACAAAATAATTCCTACCTTATTTGATGTCAATTTACTTGTCCATTATCTTATTAATTTAAGCATTTATCCTTAGTTTTATCCTAATCTTGCACTTTATGTTATCACTTGTTTGTTGTTCACGCCTTCCGCTTCTCTAATCTTTTTATCACTTCATTACACTACTTTACACAAATCTACCATTGTCTATACAGTTGTATTCTTTTTCAGTTCCGTTTGATTTGCACTTCTGTAATGCAAATCCCGAATCAACTCTCATGAAGCGACTCAAAAGTTACATCAAAACGATGTACGACCCTGAATTTCCATTGAATCTTCACCAGGAAAGTTATTTGGACCACTTCCCTAAAGAAAAGCTGGTTTATCTCACCCCTCACTGTAGGGAAGTACTGACGGAGTTTAATCACGACGACGTTTACATCATCGGCGCTATTGTAGACAAGGTAACAGTATCCTAAAAAGATTATCAACCTTCCAATAAAATTCTTTTGTTTCAGGTAAACACGGAGCCGATTTCGCTGGCCAGGGCAAAACGGGACGGTTTAAGAATGGCTAAATTACCACTGGATCGTTATTTGCAGTGGGGTTCAGGTTCAGGCAAATCTTTGACGATCAATCAAGTGACGTCGATTTTGCTAGATATAAAAACTTCGGCGGATTGGAACCACGCTCTTAGGCACGTGCCTAGACGAAAATTAGCCCAATTTAAGACTTCCGATGCGCCTAAAGATGAGTCTGAATCGAAAATTAAGAAATATCAGTCCCAATTTTCTACTTGGAAGCCCAACAGAGAACAATTTAGGAATAAGTACGATAATAGGAACGATCAAAGAGGCGGAAACCAAAAAAGACTGTCTAATTTAGATAATATTTTTGCTGACGAATAAAATTTAGTTTTTAATTTTTTATTTGCGAATTATTTTGTTACCTTTGTGTTAGAAATTGGTGCTAAAACATGGATTATGAAATGATTAAAGAATAAGTGGCAGCTGGTCCTTGGAGGCCGACGGGGCGCCGCACCCACAAAATAAAAAAAAGGCCTATTAGTGGGGTCACTATAAGTTTTCGCCTTGTCAGAGGCAAATTCCCAAATAAATCAATTTATTATAGGTATTGAATAACACACTGCTCTCTGCAGAATCTTAAACTTTTATCTGTTGTCTCATACTTATTGATAGATGGTGAATAATGCGGCTGTCTATTCAAGGTTACAATTTCACAAACGTACGTATTCAATTTAATTTAAGTAAACTCGCACTTCACAAATGGCGTAAACAATTTCTTCAAGTGTTAGTTTTCAATTCTGCGCAGGAACGAACTTGGAGCGTTTGCGCAGATTTGGATACAATTTAGTCTGAAAATTAGTATCCTATCATACACCCCTGACACCATCATCATGGCAACAAAAAAATTTAATTTGGCACTTCAAAATTCAAATGTAGGTACTTAATTTTTAAATAAAAAATGAACAAACTCCTAAATGATATACCTTCAATACCACGAATTCCTTCGTTTGCACCTCTCCACATAGGAATCACCACGCGAGTTATGGCAAAGAGGCAGGAACTCGAAAAAATTCGAAGAAACGTGCGTATAAATCAAAAGGGTCCAAATTAATAATAAAACGTATAACAATTTCTATTTTATATTGTTAGTCAAATTCGGATTCCATAAAATCATATAGACGCCGTTCTTCGAGATTCCTCGAAGGGGCCGCCATACCAAACTCGATTATTCAGCAGGAACCAGAACATTTGGAACCGGAACTGAAGGATCCCGCTTCTAGAAGAAAGGAGCGGGACGAATTTGTCGCCAAGGTGGGTTTCCATTCTGGGTTTCTTGTGTAAGTTTGAGTGTTTTAGCTGCTAAAACGGTTACAACCCGAAGAGCTGGATCCGCAAGCTGGTTACGACGAAGATGTTGATAGGGACGCTTTAAATAAGATAAAAGAGGAATTGCGTCGAACTAGTTTGGTAAGGCAACCTCTTTTGACTTGCTTTTTTGTCAACTTCCTTTGAAGGTGCCGTTAGGTAACTCCGAGCAACAAAAACGATTGAGAATCGCTATAAAGAGAATGAGAGCAAACAGCGATGTAAACAAATCGGCAAGTTCAGGTATGAACGTTTCGAAAAAAAAAAGGTTTGGTTCCTAATTTTACTTTTTAGATCCCTGGGAAGCGCTGAAAGAAAAGAGGAGAATTTCGCACCGAACTTCTATTTTAGCCCCGGTAAGCAAGGAAGCCGACAGTTACACCATTGTTAAACGCTTTTTAGTTGAGCGGCAAAAGGCGTTCCACCTACGAGTCCATCAAGACCGCAATCCAAAATTCTACCGTAATTAAACAATTGTTGGATGCGGATAAGATGGAAAAACAAAAAATGAAGCAAATTCAAACCGGTTCTTCCATACTTCCCGACGAACTCAGAGAGAATTTCTTCGAGAATTTTAAAAAGTACGAGAAATCTTCTAATACAACAAGTAAGGTGCCCAAAAAGGAGACGACGAAAAATTTAAATAAGGAAAAAAAGATCACGAAGAGAAGACCGACGAAGAGTGAAAATGGCGGCGTTTTAAGTGATCGGCCGCTGATTAAAAAGAGATCTTCGATTGATTCGAAAAAGTCTGCCAAAAGGAAATTGACTTAGAAGCTTTCATTTTGTAGTGCCTATCCTGCACGCAGCAATTTAGAAAACATTTTAAGTAGTTGACAGCGAGTTTTTGTAAGTTAGGAGATGATCAAGATTTTTTTTACCCAATAAATTCTAATTTTTATATATTAAGTACTGTTATTTTTAGAAACTGTCCCAATTGGTTGTAAGATTTTTTTTTAGTAGCTCTCTGTGGAAGGTTCAAATTTCAGTAATAAAGTTAATGCGGCTCCCAGCGCAGTAGCGAGCTCTTCTAGCGCCTGAGGCAAATTTGAATATATGCGTCCCCCTCCCAAAAGATTCTTATCATTTTGAAAATTTTAAACTATTATTTATTGGGTTTTGTCGAGGTTTAGCGCCCTCATTGCGACGGCGCTGTCTTAGAGTAATGAAAACAAATGGATGCTTATCGGGAACTCATTTAGGCTGCCGGGACCGGGGGTTCTGGGGGGTATTCCATACCCTCCAGGTACACGTAATTTATTGCGAAAGAAAAACTTTCACGTCGTACGGTATTAATCACTTCACCCGATAGTACGCACGGGTGCGTGCAAAATGCATTTAGTTACAAATAACCCGCGGGCGAAGTGGTTAAGAAGAACGGTACTGGGATGGTTATGAAAAATATCAAAAAATACCCCCCCCCCCTTACAAACAAAAATTGCAAAGATTCAATGAAAAATAATAAATTTTGATGGTTCTGAATAATGACAAGTGTATCTGGGGGGTATCCTATACCCCACTCCCCACAGACCCCCCGGTCGTGTAATATCGATTTTTATCGTTGGGAACTTCTGAAGATCTCATATAAAATGCACATAGTATGTCAGAATTACCGTTTCCGCGATGTTACAAATAAAATCTCGGTCAAATTTTTAGAATTCAATCAAATTTGAATATATGCGCCTCCCCCCAATATTCTTATCTTTTTGAAAATTTTAAACTATTATTTATTGGGTTTTGTCAAGGTTTAGCACCCCCATTGCGATAGCGCACGCTTAGAGTACTGAAAACAAATGGATGCTTATCGGGAACTCATTTATGCTGCCGGGACCGGGGGGTCTGGGGGTTATGGAATACCCCCCAGGTATACTTAATTTATTGCGAAAGAAAAACTTTCCCTTTTATGTCTCTCGGTATTAAGAAGAACGGTACTGGGATAGTTATGAAAAATATCACCAAAAATACGCCCCCTGTCGGATTACAAACAAAAATTGTTCTGAATAATGGCAAGTGTATCTGGGGGTATTCCATACCCCCCAGACCCCCCGGTCGTGTAATATCAATATTCATCGTTGGGAACTTCCTAAGATCTTATATAAAATACGCATAGTAAGTCAGAATTACCGTTTCCATGGTAACATAACGGATTACCCCCCCCCCCCCGAATATGGAGATTATTTTTATCGCTAGGAATTTTTCTTTTCAATTTAAATATATAATTGAATAACTGTCGCGATGATGACGTGATATTTTACCGGTTACCCAGTCAGTCAAAGGGAAATGATTCTTAAAATCTCAAGTCTTATCATTGGACCAAATCTGAAGAGGAAAAAACTCTCTACAAAACGAGGTTCTGAAACATTGTTTTGTTTTGTTCACCATCGATGGTAAAGTTTAAATGTAGGAAAATAGTTATTCACATATGAATTGGGGTCATCTGGGGTAAATATGCTACAAAATATAAAACTGTCAATTTTTAGGGCACTTAGAAATACAAATTAAATATTATAATTTTACTATCCCATGCAGTTTTTCGTGATCTTGACAATTATGCATTTTATTTCATAAATACTTAGTATGATGTAGGCAAATTTTGTTAATCTGTTTTATAGATAATTTTGTACTCTTCAATTTTGATGTGATGATAATTTTCTCTAAAAATGAAGGTAAGCGAGTTATAGGCGAAAAACTACTGTAGTGGATTAAAATTCCCACTTGGAGAAAAGGCCGGCAGGGAATTTTAGGCGATGTTACAAATAAAATCTCGGTCAAATATTTAAAATTCAGTCAAATTTGAATATATGCGCCTTCCCCCCCCCCCCCAATATTCTTATCTTTTTGAAAATTTTAAACTATTATTTATTGGGTTCTGTCAAGGTTTAGCGCCTCAAGGGTCATTCACATCCACGTAACGTACTGCTGTGAAGTTTCTTATGTAAAATGGCACGCCTCGGTTCTATGTTGAGCGCCTCTTTCAAAAATGAAAGAAAATTTTTAAGTTGAAAATTGAAATTTTCGAGGGTGCAATTTTACCAAGAAGCTCACCACCCTTGTCCCTCTAGTATAGCTCAGCCTTGAGATTCCCTCAGAGTATTGTAGATTCAGTTGAATTAATGGATGTTTATTAAGATCAAAATAAAACTTTTGAATTGAAAAATTGTTGACGAAATAATTGTATGGAGAGATAAACGAAATTCACCTTTGCTTTTGATGACCTTAAGAATTGGAATACTTCACTGTCGTGGTTGAATCAATAAAAGTTGCATTTAAATCAAAAATAATTTTATATTGACCAAAATATCAAATCGCATGCTTTTTGTATTTGTTTTATAATTTAATGCGCATTTTTGCTATTTTTTAATTTTGTCGGTCACCCATCCGAGTGCTTTCCCGAACTAATATTGCTTTGCGTGCTAACATCGCACGTCTTACTACAGCACCAACCAACCACATTATTGGCCTTTTTGTTGATTCACAGAATCAAATTATGACCTTTACATGGAGCAAATTATTTAACACATCTGGATGTAATCAGTTTTACACATAATAAGTTATTCATAAAGTAAATTCAATTTTTATGGTACAAAATTATTGGTTATGTTTTTACTGATAACAGCATTCAGTAAAATTACTGTTTCTGATCTAAATATCCTTTTTTATGAAATTTTGATATGGCAATTTCCTTAATGAATTTATCTAACAGCTTTTTATCTAGTGTTCCAATCTTTAAAGATCCATATTTCCTCATAATATTGAAAAATAGTGTGAATTGTTTATCACTTCAATCTGTGTTACTTTAAGTAGGTCAAATTTTATTCATTATTTCAAATTGAGCTAGAAATTTAATATTTTGTGTTGGCTCGGTAGCTTGGATCACAGCAGTACGTTCCGGACATACAATACGTAACGTAGAAAACGTAGTTTTTTATTTGCCATTCACATCCACTTAGTTTACTATGTTTATACTATGTTTCCATAGAAACGAAAAGCACGGGCACCTGTATTTGCATTGGCTATCGGTTGACAGTTTGACAGCATTCATTTTTGTGCCTTAACCTTAAAATTGAAAATACAGTAAAAGGGGTGTTGCCTAATAAAATCAAAGCATCTCCATTGGTCAAACATACCAAACATAACGTACAAGTTGAAGTTGAACGAACTTTTTGTTACGTTACGTTATGTCTGCCATGTTTTTTCGAATGTGAATGGTGCCATTTGAAACAATGCATTTCAACTTTCGTTACGTATTGTATGTCCGGAACGTACGTTACGTGGATGTGAATGACCCTTAACCCTTGCTACGGCGCGGGCGACTCCTCCCCGAATCCGGCCCTTATCGGTCGAGAGGCTTCAGCTAATGTCCGAACTCTTGAGCCCGAGTAAAAACCAAAGCATGTTATAAAACAAGAAGGACCACGAAATATTAAAAAATATATTTTATACAAAAATATTTGATGACCTTTATAAAAAGTGTGTATGAAAGTGTCCAAATGTTTATGTAACGTAATAATAGCGGAGTAATTTATAAAATCTCATATCAGCTTTATTTTATGTAAATAACAAATTTTTTTTTGAAATTAGTAAACCATAACAAATGATTCATTACCTAAAATTATAACAAAGCCTTTTTTTTCTAAAAAATAATTGAGATATATTCAATTTATAGCAAATTTATATGGTGTCCGAATCTTTAGGTCACTCACTGTACATATTATTTATTTAAACTATTTACGAATATTAGGACGATATGAAATCTTTCCTTTATTCTGACTCATCACCTGCATTCGTGTTCACGTTAGCTCTACGTTCCAACGACCTGAGTCATAATATTGTAAAACGAGGCCATTTGGTCAAATTAGTCACTTCATTAATTGAATATATTTATATCTCTATCCCCCCTTAAAACAATGGCCGCCACAGTTAGTAGATGTAAATTAAGGATAAAAAAATCAGAACACCTCATATAATGTGACGTATCTCACATTTCTTATTGGCTAACCAATGTTTGTGATTTTTGCGTTGAACGAATCAGCATTGAACTCGTATACTCCATTATTTATAGCAAAAATTACACAACTCATTAGTATATAAAAAGTTAATGTTGTTATTAAAGGATATGGCACTTTTTGTTCTTTGTCACAAAAAAACACCACATTGAAATAATTACCTATCTGATATAATATTATATGTCCCTGACAATTTTCATCAGTAGACTTCCAGCTGGGCGGAGGTAAATGTGCCACCAGTAATGTTATTCTACCTGCTACGAATTTAGGATATTAAAAGTACACAGGTATTTGTGCCACCGGAGAAAATGGCATCTACCTGATGCATCTCCTACATGTAACATCGATTATTTTTTGATTTTACACGATTTTTTGGGGGTGAAACGTAATAGTTTACTGCCCCATAGCGCAACTATACTTTTTAATGCTATTTCGAGGGTCTCTCACATCCCGGTTGCATTTATCCCGGTTTCCTTGATCTGTCGCGCCTCTCGTATGTTTAGCGCCCGCCGCGTAGCGGCTCGGAGCACGAAAAACCGCCCGGAGATGCGGAGCATCGGAGGGTAGGTTTTTTGATGCTCGCAGTTCTGGCCAAGCCAAAATTTATTATTTTGCCGAGTTGGTCTATGTATTTCCAGGTAGAAAATTTGGACCCGGATTAAATATCTGACCATTTGCCGAGCTGGCCTACAGCCTTATCGAATGCACACCCCAAAATTCGAAGGCAAAAAAAATTTAATTTTTTCACTGTTAGTGGCACAAATACCTGTGTTTATTTAAAGAACCCTTTTGGTCGGTGGCACATTTACCGGTACCCTTTTCTGGTCAGGTACATTTGGTGGCACATTTACCTCCGCCCTTCCAGCTATAGTTGAAATTTGTTCGAATATATCAGGAATAATGAAAAATATAACTTGGGTTCTACTACTAATTCAATTATTATATATTTTCGATGTCTCCTGCAATCACCAAATTTTGTCTAAGGTATGATATTTCAATTTTTTTTTAAATAATATAGCAGTCAAATTATGCGTTTTTTAAAATTATTTTTGTGTTTATAAGAAAATGTTGACGTAAGGCCGACCAGGCGGCTCAGCACAAGGCGCTGCTGAGTTGCTGGCGTTGCACAGTCTGGCGGCGAACGGGGCACAATAAGCTTCTGCTTCAGTGCAGTGGTGGTAAGCACCACACCCGATAATAAATAATAATTAATCACTTCACCAGATAGTACGCACGGGTGCGTGGTTACAAATAACCTGCGGGTGAAGTGGTTAAGAAGAACGGTACTGGGATAGTTATGAAGAATAACACCAAAAATACCCGCCCCCCTGCCGGATTACAAACAAAAATTGCAAAGATTCAATGAAAAATAATAAATTTTTGATGGTTCTGAATAATGACAAGTGTACCTGGGGGCCCTAGACCCCCCGGTCGTGTAATATCGATTTTTATCGTAGGGAACTTCTGAAGATCTTATATAAAATACGCATAGTATGTCAGAATCACCGTTTCCATGGTAACATAACGGATTATCCCCCCCTCCCCCACAATATGGAGATTATTTTTATCGGTAGGAATTTTTCTTTTCAATTTAAATATATATTTGAATAACTGTCGCGATGATGACGTGATAGTTTTACCGGTTACCCACTCAGTTAAAGGGAAATGAAAAAGAACGCGGGGTTGGAATCAACTTTATTAAAATCCTTAGTCTTATCATTACACCAAATCTCAAGAGGAGAAATCTCTCTAGAAAACAATGAAACATAGTTTTGTTTTGTTCACCATCGATGGTAAAGTTTAAATGTATGAAATAATTATTTAGAATATGAATTATTCAAAACCTCTTTCAATTGTTTTCACTGGATTTTCTTTTTATTTCATAAATACTTATTATGATGTAGGTAAATTTTGTTAATCTGTTTTATAGAGAATTTTGTACTCTTCAATTTTGATTCGATGATAATTTTCTCTAAAAATGAAGGTAAGCGTGTTATAGGCGAAAAATTACTGTAGACTCTACTTTTTATTTTTTTATATCCTCTACAGTGTAGAGGATTAAAATCCCCACTTGGGAAAAAAGGCCGGCAGGTAATTTTAGGCGATGGCGATGTTACAAATAAAATCTCGGTCAAATTTTTAGAATTCAGTCAAATTTGAATATATGCGCCTCCCCCCACCCCCCAAAATATTTTTATCTTTTTGAAAATTTTAAACCATTATTTATTGGGTTTTGTCAAGGTTTAGCGCCCCATTACGATGGCCACCACAGCCAGTCGATGTAAATTAAGAATTAAATAAAAATTTCGGAACGCCTAATAATATGATGCAACTCCATACTTCTTATTGGCTAACCAATATTTGCGATTTTTGCCTGTTGAACAAATCAGCATTGTACACGTACTACACCATATAATTTATAACAAATATGACTGATTAGTATAAAAAGTTAATGTTGTTTTTAAAGGATATGGCACTTTTTGTTCTTTGTTACAAAAATCACCACATTGAAATAATAGCTTATCTGATATAAAATTATATGTCCCTGACAATTTCAATCAGTAGCCTTCCAATAGTTGAATGTTTTTTGAGTATATCAAGCACAATGAAAAATATAACTTGGGTGCTACTACTACTCCAATTATTATATATTGTCTACATCTCATGTAATGATGCTATTCTGTCAAAGGTATGATGTTTCAATTTTTAAAACAATATAGCAGTCAAATTATGCATTTTTTATAATTTTTTTCGCTATTTTTAAGAAAACGTTGACGTGTAGGTGAAAACTCAAATGTTTGTATAACTAACCAATAAAATGGGGCCCATCGAAATAGTACTTTGATACTTGGTTCATGTACTTTGGTACATGGGTAATTGTTTCACTCGGCTGGCGCCTCGTGTAAACAATCCTTTACCCTCGGGCCAAAAAAGTGTCACTTTGCTCCCTTGGTGCATATACTGGTGCATATACTGTTTTTTGCAATTCCGGAAGGTAAAGTAGGAACTTCGTCAATTTAGAAACTTAAAGCAAAAATTTAACGAATTTTTTTAATAATGCACGTGCTCGATGGTACCACAAAATAGCACTAGTAATATTACGAACTACTACCAAAAAGTAGTAAAAATCAGGCACCCTTGATTCTACCAATGGTTCATTTCAGTTCATTTACATTTGTGCCTTGTAAACAGCAAGACGTACCATGAGCGAGAACCTAGAAATTGTCGAAAAAATCGCGCGTCCTACCATCAGACCACGTGGCGACATTTTTAAAAACGGCACCTCGTGAGAATTATTTGGTAGCTAAAGTAAGTACTTTTTATTTATTTATTGACTCATCAATTTATTTCATTGTTTGAAAAAAATTTGAGCGTGGCAGATGTGAAAGAATTTGATTCTTCCACGCTAATATGCACGATTCAAAAATCTAAAACCGGCGTGGGGCGCACTTTCGTCATTAAGAACGGCGAAGAAAACCCCATCGATCACGTGCCAATCTAGTGACTTTTTATCAGTCATCTGGTAACTTTCTTATTGCCCTAGAGAAAAAAAACGTTTTTTTTCTCCCGCTCTCCACCTATTTTTTAACTTTACTCCCCCAGGGTAAAAAACTGCCCCTTTACACCCGAAAATCGGGGTAAAAAGGGGCGATTGTAACCTGTATGTAAGTTCCACCGCCGGGTCGGGTGGGTCGAAGGTACAAAAATATAATCTCTTAATTGCTGAGCCTATAAGTACTTCTTTTAAGTAGGTAAGTTTCCGACTAAATTATCCGGTTCTTTAATTTATATTGGCGTTATATTTTGTCTATATTTTTATTGTTATAAATATTACATCGCGAAATTTGCTCAGTAGAAGTTGCGATTATAAATTAGGTTAGTTATCTGTGGGTTTTTTTTAAAACTTTACTGCCGCATACCGCAACTATACTTTTAAAAGCTATATCCAGGATTTATAGGATCCCGCTTTTCTAGGATCCCGGTTGGGGTGGATTAATATTTCTCAAGTATGTTTAGCCCAATTCATCGTTTTCAAAACTGCCCGCAGGCGGTACTAGCCTAACCTATACCCTCTGGGGCCTCCGCTCCGCTCCGTACCGCCTCCGGACGGTTTTGACAACGGAACAACCTTCGAATCGAATTCACACCTAAAAAATCGAAAATTACATCAACATGTCTTTTCTTTTTTTAATCTACCTATTGTACTTTACTAATACTTTTAAAACTATACGAATTACCATCGGTGGAATTTACGGGTAATTAACTGTGACCACTTCGGCAGTAAGGATTTTCTATTAACCATCGGTGGAGATTACATACGTCCTTTGGTAACACCTGGTGGAAAATGGCTTGATCACCGACTTTAAATTACGACTACTGCAAAAAGTTTCAAAACCATGTTTAAAAATAATGCATAGTTTGACTGAATCAAAAGTTTAAAGTTTATTCCTACTATATTAATTTTCATTTCAGTTTCATCAAAATAGCTTCAAGATTAGGGATTTTCGAATGGAATTAATTAGTTACGATGAAGACACTTACAATTTCTTGAAAATAAAAACCTTTAAGTACAATCGCACTACCCCGGCCGTAAATGCAACATTTAGATTGAAAATTAGCACGAAAGACAAAGCCGAGGTAATGTTGACCTTAAACGCTTATCAACTTTTTCATAGTTATTTCTGTATTAGTCGGGATTCTGCAAAAATTTTGTTATTTAGCCGTAGCTATTTTTCGTTTAGTACAGCGAAATAGCTACTACACAGCGCTAGAGTGTGGCGCGCTAATAAACTAATATTTCATGTTTTTTAGGTAGTCGTACAAGCACTGAAGTTTATGAGTAATGAATATCGCCACTTTCCGTTACGTTTTCAAGTAAATTTACAAAAGGCTTTTCATGCAGATGCAATAGGCCTTCAAGGAACGAAAGATTGTGGCAACCTTAAAAGTTTTTATTTCGAAAAGGTTTTTTAAAAGTTTTCTGGTAATAAAATTATTTCAAGTTTTCCATTTTCAGGATGTTACATATTATATGTGCAATTTTGTTTTGGATGCAACTAAGTTTCCTCCACTTATTCCTAATGGCAGATATAAAATTGATCTGAAAATATTGTATCTAAATAAAGAAGTCTCGTTTCTTTGTTTGTATTTCGAAATATACATTCCAATTGAATACCCAAAGAATTGAAAGATGCAAAATAATTATTATACGATGGTATACAGGGAGCAATGGATTGGGTGTGTTGACAATATTAATTAAAAATGCACTTTATTTTATCTTGTATTTCTCATAAGAATATTGAATTAAAATGATTCTGCATAGAATGTTTTTTTTTCATTTGAAGTAACCACCTCCATGGTTCACCACCATGGAGGTCATTGTCTAGCTGTCTAGCAACTATCTAAAACTGAACTTTTAAAGGTTATGCAACATAAAAAAATTTGTTTGAAAAATATTGTAATAATATTATAAATAGGAGGTCAAGCGACCTATCGGCGGCCTTTGATTTTACTTTATACTGCTTGAATTACTAGGAAACTCCTTTCGACCTGAGATTAAGAGGTTGCTTGCAACTTTATTTATTACCATGTTTCTTTTTAATTTACCATACAAAATATTGAAAAGTATTGTAATCGTGCATTAAAAGGAAATTGAGATTTTGATGGATTTACACTTTCTGAGATCACTGAAGTCGATAATGACCAATTACTAAAAATGCTTGTATATGCCTGTGGTCAAGTTGGTGTGCGGTTTCATAAATACAATGAGCAAATTCGTATATATTAGGGTGTTTTTTTAGCTGCATGAGAACTTCAAATTGTAATAAAACATTAAATAATTGATGGAATGTTTTTTTAATTATTTTTTATGAAAGTAAATTTAATGCCATTTATGATTTGAAAATAATTTCCGGCATGTGACCACCACGACTAATCGTTACGAAGCACATCCGATCAGTCCAATTTTTGACCAGTTTTTCCAATATTTCTGGCCTTATTTCACAAATAAAGCCGAATATTGACCTCCAATGCTTGCAGAGTTGTTGGTTTGTTAGCATAAACCATGGATTTAACATACCCCCAAATCGTATGCACGATCTTGAAGGCCAATTGATAGGACCATTTCTTGAAATAATGTTGTCACCAAATTGTCCTTTCAATAAATCGATGGTTTCGGTTGCTGTGTGGCACGTAGCACCATCCTGTTGGAACTATAAGTTGTAGATGTTTAACTCTTGGATTTGTGGAAACAAAAATGTATTGAGCATATGTCAATATCTAACACCAAATAATATGGACCGATGATGCCGTTGGCGTGTATTCCACACCAAACCGTCAATTTTAATGGATGTGTAGGTTCGCATGGGGGTTAAATACGTAATTCAACTCGTAGCCAATCCTAACTTGCATATACTACTCCAGGTTAATTGAAAAGAATGAAACTCACATTTATAAAATTAATATTTAATATTCGCTTGCTAACGGTAGGCCGGTCAAGTAACAACTAACTTCCAACATGGCCGTCAGTAGTGCTACCAACCCTTCAGATGCCTATAAGAGGCCCAAGGCGATTCTCGCGCCGGAGCCGCCCGTGCTCCAGCGTTGCCAGGATACGGCACTTCTTGAATCTCGCGACCCCAGGGTTCGCGATATGCGGGAACTGCAATACCACAGGCCATACGGGGGTACTTAGCTCGCTAAGAACTTCTTTCTGTGTTTCCTTTTCAGGATGTCTGCCTTACCAACTCCAAGGGCGTAAATTGTGCTTGAAGCTCGGTATACCAGACTAGACCAGTGACCTTCAGTCATTGGCGGTTTTTGCACACCTCATCTTGGGTGGACTCTTGGGGGTATTTGTTTAACGACTCGCGTTGCGAGTGGTTGGGATGAAATGTAGAGCGGATGTATACGGGGGATATCTCGTTTTGGCGAAAACCGTTAAATTCCCGCTCCATTGCCTCTTTTCACGTTTGTAGATGGACTGTACGAAAAGGTCTAGCTCATAGGAATTACCCAGTGTCGGAGCTCGCTGGGTCGCTCGAAAGCGTTCGTGGGTTCGTTTAAATATAGTTGATCTGCTTTGCTGAAATAACTGTTCCCAGGGCGCCAGGCGAAAAAAATTAAAGATTCCAGATACCTCTTAGTCCCTTAAATCATCACCAAAAAGAAAATAAAAAGTACAAAAAAATATCTGAGCACACACTGATGTGAAATAAACTCTACTATAGCTCATGGTAGGTAAGCGGAATACTTCTCATGAAAGAAAGAAAGAACGAATTCCAAATTAAATGAAATCAAAAAGTTCTCGGCTCAAGCCAGTGTGTATTAAAATACCAAAAAATCGTACAATCAAATTCGAAATGTGGACTAGTTTCGAACTTATTTGTTCTCATCAGCACAATATACGAAGAGATTTCACGAGCGCATTACGGCTATTTGCCATCCACAAGCAAAGTAAAGTTATAGACTTACAAAATTACTTGTTTCAGCAGCGCCCTCGCGCGGTTCTTGGGAGAGGCCCCATATAATATGATGAAATCAAAAAGTTCTCGGCTCAAGCCAGTGTGTATTAAAATACACACTGAATTTGATTGTACGATTTTTTGGTATTTTAATACACACTGGCTTGAGCCGAGAACTTTTTGATTTCATCATATTATATGGGGCCTCTCCCAAGAACCGCGCGAGGGCGCTGCTGAAACAAGTAATTTTGTAAGTCTATAACTTTACTTTGCTTGTGGATGGCAAATAGCCGTAATGCGCTCGTGCAATCTCTTCGTATATTGTGCTGATGAGAACAAATAAGTTCGAAACTAGTCCACATTTCGAATTTGATTGTACGATTTTTTGGAATTCCAAATTAGTTAAACTAATTAACCAACGAAAAAAATAACTACCAAGGCTAAAGCAGAGCCATTATCCGTTGTAATAGGTGGAATAACTAGTATCTAGATGTTGTGATACTTAGTTATGAAAAATAAAATGATAAAATGGTTTACGATGTTATAAAACCAGTAAGTGAACGAACCTTAACAGATTGTCCTGATTCATGATGTTATCGAACCAGTAGTTAACTGGTTTTTCTGACCCTATAACCTATCTGACCTATAGCAAGAATAACAAGGGAGCTCGGCCCTGTCGGCCGGCTTGAGATGAGTTTCGCTAATCAGAATGACGTCGAGATCGTGTCTTCTCGCAAAGTCAAGTAACTCGACTTCACGAGATCTGATCCCGTTGGCATTCCAATAAGCTACTTGTAAAGATGAAGGTTTAACTTTTTTGCGTAGCATAATTAAACTAGGTTTTTAGAATTTTTTGCTTTGTTCTGCTTTGAAGATGCAGTTTTCTTTGGTTTAGCGACTTAGGCGCAGTTGTTCAGTTTCGGGTTATCTTTTAACCTGGGTTATTTTCCATAGAAATGATTGTTTCAAAAATTGTTTCCATGAAAAATAATTCAGGTTTAAAGATAACCTAATACTGAACAACTGGGCCTAAGGAAAGAATAGCAGCTAATTGTTCAATAAGAACCGGGTTTAAATTTGAGAGGTCAGATATTTTAACTCCTGGTTTCCCATTGACTTTATTGCTTTTGTTATTTGCGGGGCGATTCGCAGATGCTTTATTTTGAATAAGGCATCAAGAAAGGCATCATTCAAGAAAAATTTGAATATATGCGCGAAATTATGCGAATATAAAATATAAAATTTAAAAATCAACAAGCTAAGTAAACAATTCGTTATAAGCTTTCAGCAATTTGTCATAACGAATTTGTTTCTTCAAATTGTGGTAAGGAGGGAGGCTAAAACCAATTAATATCGTAAGTCTGTTATTCTGAGGGGGGTGGGGTTTAACTAACCAACTCGTCAGTGGATGCTCGTGGTTTGTTACGAGTATAATGAGGGGGGTCTATAAACTAAATTTTTTATTTTTTAATAAAATGTTTTAAATCTGTGCCACCGTTTATACCTAGTCTAAGAGACGTCAAATTGTCCAATATTCGGCATTACATTCGCATTACAAAATACTATTCTAAGTTGGTATTCTGTTGTACTCCGTACAAGCTTGGTGACGTTACAATTTTGGAAACTCTCCCAACGTTCAATCTTTTTTTAAATCTGATTAGGGATTAACCACGTCGCAGTTCAGATCTGACCAATATTTTCACCTCTTCAAGAAAGTTGTTCAGTCCGGTCTAAAATGAAGTCTTTGTAATATATAGATATCACAGTTTTGATTATGTAGTATCAGATAGACAAACCTTATGGGAGTTTTGAAAACACCTGATGAAGTTCAACAGGTTATCAATAGACGGCAGTACTAAGTTGGAATGCGGAATAAATTGCTTACCACCAATACAAATGAAGAATTATAATAATAACAAATTACTGCAAAAAGTTTCAAAACCGTATTTGAAAATAATGCATAAATTTGACTGAATTAAAAACGTTTATTATTCGTATTATAATAATCTCCATTTTAGTTTCATCAAAACAGTTTCAAGATTAGAGATTTTCGAATAGAATCTTCATCTTTGGCGGAAGAGGGTGTCTTTTTAGTGTACGGCGTACCGGAGACTATCATCTGCGATAACGGTGTGCAAATGCGCAGTAACGAGTTTCGTCAGCTTTGCGAGCGGTATCGTGCTAAGATACAGTACACAGCTTTGTACTACCCTAGAGCCGACCCCACGGAAAGGGTGAACAAGGTGGTGAAAACCATGCTGTCCTCTTACGTGAAGGACAACCATCGCCGTTGGGATACGTACTTAGCTGCGATAGCGTGCGCCATCCGTACGTCGAGACACGAGACCATCGATTTTAGCCCCTATTTCGTAAACTTCGGACGAGAGTATGTCAGTTCGGGTGACCACCATCTACACCCCGAACAACAACATCATGAGGACGAGATTCATAAGCGTTCTGCCGGTTTTCGAAAGATGTTCGAAAGGATCAGTGAAAGGTTGCGCTTGGCACACGACCGAAACAAACGCGTCTACGACCTACGCCGTAGACCTGCGCAGTTTGTTGTTGGTCAATTGGTTTGGCGGAGGAATAAAGTTCACTCCGATGCCTCCAAGTTCTTTTCGGCCAAGTTAGCACCTACTTTTGTTGGACCTTACAGGGTCAAAAAGAAAACCGGTAGTGTCACTTATGAACTCGAGGACGACCAAGGCAATTCAACAGGCATCTGGCACGTACAGGATCTGAAACCCCAGATAGACGACGAGTATATATAGTTTTTTTGTTTTATCGTTTGTATATATCTTTCTTTGTATATATTTTTCTGTTTTGTCGTTCCGAGTTACCTTTTGTTTTGTTTATCTATCGTATCGAAGGTCCGAACATCTGGACAGCTTTACATCTTCACCATCGGTAAAGTTCCTATTATATTTCCCGTATCGTTGGTTTTCTCGTTTTGTAGAAACTTTACCTCTTTCCAAGTAAAGGGGGAGTGTAACGATTTAAAATTTTCCGCCGAATTCTTTGGGTTTGGAACCAGTGACCGTTGGTACGAGCGGAAATGCGCAAGGGTAGGTACGCGTAGACGGGAGGTGATACGTGGAATCGGATTTTCGAGAAGAATTGGTTAGTGGTTACCATCCAGTGGCAAACTGGGATTATCTTCTCGAATCCGTAGGTCGAGAAACTCAATTTTTTTGGAGTTACTTTATCGGAGTTCTCTTCCGCCTTTATGGGATTAGAAGCTGGACAGATTTTGCATAGGCCGCAGATCAGCGTAGTTGAGGTATCGTATCATTTTTGGTTGGTTATTTGTGATAATAATTATTAATTATTTAGTTGATTTACTTATCACAACGTGTAAATTTTGTATAAATATTCCGTCGTTTTTGGGTGATAATCAACATATGGTTGATAACATTTTTGTGTGGTCCGCCATTATTTTGTTAGTTCTTTGCGGGACTGCGCGTAAGATATTTGCGCTTTATATTTGAGCAATTATTATTTTCGTTTACAAAATTTCTTCGTTGTTCAAAATTTTCCGTATGCCCTGATCTCATGCTGGATTTTGTTTGAATAATTATCTTTCCAAGCTAGCCGGCAAGATTTACAACGATAGCTCGTGTTTTCTCGATTTTCTTTGGATCGAGTTATCTATTCTATCAGAACGACGTATGGTACATTTGAACGAAATCGAGTGGCGCCTTCTCCATCTTTTTTTTTCTTCGTCGTTTTCAATTAACACCTATTGGATAGAAATTATTTTAACATCGAGTATTAACGTCACATTTGGGAAAAATTCTTGAGGAATTTTAACCGTTTCATCTTGGCGCCCAACGTGGGGCGTCGGGTTTTTCTACGTTAGTACCTATGATGCAACCTCCAGTAGGTTTTGTATATACCCGCATGACCTGCGGTAGGCTCATCATGGCACTGACGTAGAAAAACCCGACGACCTTCCTTGGGGACAACCACTTTCCAGTTCTCCGCCTCCTGACTCAACTCAGGGATACGGACCTTGACATATTTGAAAAGGCGATTGTCCTCCAATCTCCACTGGGGGTACCTGTTCGGGTGTTCCTCAACCCGTTGTCGCATTCTCAAATACCAGGCATCCTCTGTGCCACTAAAATCGTCGACCGGAGGGGCCACTTGAATAGGTGCCACCGGCACGGAACGCGACAAAAAATCAGGCACGACGTGGTCTTTCCCCTTTCGATGGACGATGGTATAATCGAAAGGTTGGAGACGCAACGCCCACCTAGCCAACTTACCAGTTGGGTCCTTCAAATTATTCAACCAGATTAGGGAGGCATGGTCGGTGATGACCGTAAAGTGGGTACCCTCAAGATAATGGCGCAACTTTTCAATTGCCCAGATAACGCTCAAGCATTCTCGCTCTGTGGTGGAATATTTCTGCTCTGGTTTAGTTAGCGATCTAGAGAGGAAGCAAAGCACCTTCTCTACACCGTCGAAGCTCTGTGTGAGTACTGCGCCGAGGCCGTAGGCTGAGGCGTCGCACTGCAGGGTGAAAGGCTGAGCGAAATCGGGACAGGTCAATATTGGGGCCGTAACGAGGCAGCTCTTAAGATGGTTAAAGGCCTGCTCACAACAATTATCCCACTTGAAGGGCACTCTCTTTTGAATCAACCGGGTCATGGGCGCAATGATGGTTGAAAAATTCGGCACGAACCGCCGATACCAACTGGCCATGCCCAGGAACCTCCTAATCTCGGTAGGGTTAGCGGGAGACGGGACATTCATAATCGCCTCGACTTTTTCCACATCGGTCCGTAGACCGTTCGAATCGACTACATACCCTAGATATTTTAACGACGGACGACAAAATTTACATTTTTCCTGACTTAAAGTTAAGCCAGCGGCAGTAAGCCTATCAAAAACTTTTCGTAAAATATCTAGGTGAGATTTAAAGTCGGGGGAAATAACAATAATATCGTCCAAGTAAACATGGACGAAGGGTTCGAGGTCGACACCCAGTACCGTGTCAATTAGCCTCTGCCAGCTGGCAGGTGCGTTCGTTAGACCAAATGGCATCTTTTTAAACTGGTACAAACCTCTACCTGGCACGGTGAAAGCAGTGTACTCTCGTGAAGATGGACTCACAGAGATTTGCCAGTAGGCGGTCTTAATATCGAGGCTGCTTATGTACTTGGCTCCTCTTAACCTATCTAGGATGGCAGAGATATAGGGAAGTGGGTATGCGTCTTTCTCCGTTACGGCATTCAGTGCTCGATAATCAACACAAAAGCGGTACTCTTTGCCACCTGACTTTGGCACCAAGATAACTGGAAATGACCAAGAACTTTTTGACGGTTCTATGACGTCCATTTCCAGCATTTTCTGCACCTCGTCGTCAAGGATCTTTTGCTTAAAAGGCGGGACTGGGTAGTACCGTCTCTTAATTGGTTTGACATCGGGTTTGATGTTAATTTTATGCTCGGCTACAGTAGTGCAACCGAGACCGGTACCCATTTCAGAAAATTTCTCCTCGAGTAACTTATTTAGCAGAGAAGTTTGCTCAGAAGAGAGAGTTGATAATTCTCCTAAAGCCGAAACGGAAGATAGAGCAATAGAATCGCCAAAATGCCAAACATCTCGATGTAAATCCGGGACTACATCCATCTCTCTCCAGAAGTCCATACCTAATATGAGCTTCGATGACAGATTCTCTAACACATAAACATCAATGACCCTGACTCGTCCCATCAAACACATAGGGACCTTCAACATCCCAATGGTCCGACAGTCCTGACCATTAGCTACTACACACGATAAATTTTTGGAAGTATCCAACTTTAAACCTAAACCTAAAAATGTAGCCAGGCCAGACTGACCGACCACAGTAAGTGAACTACCCGAGTCCAGGAGTCCTAACATAACTCGACCAAAAACTGTGACCTTTAAGTGTGGTCTTCTGTCATCGTTGTCGCCATGTGAGAGGATATAATTTAACAGGATCTTTTGTTTGGTCGGATTAAAGGAACGAGACACTAACCGACCAGTTAGTGGCTCGCGTTTCGGTTTTCCGAACACGTAGAACATGAAGCAACGGTAAATCCTACTCTACCACAGCGGAAACACAAAACTCGCTTTTGTTGCCTGCAGGACGACCGTTGATGGCCTGGTCGCCCGCAATTCCAACACTTACTATCTATCGAGGAAGGAGTGTTAGTAGTCGAAGTACCGTGGGTGGCCTGGTCTGAAATAACGTTTACTCGGCCAGATTGGTTACTGGAGCATCTTTTATAAACAGACTCAGGTTCCACTGTGAAACCTTTTACCCCAGAAGGTGGGCAATAGAATCGTGCGCGGTATTCGCTTTCCTCTACCATTCGACCACAATCGATCAGTTGTTCAATCGTGTTGATGGTTAGACCTGCCATACCTCGCTGGATGTGTGGAAGCAAATTTCCCCTAATCGTGTCGACTCTGATATTTTCAGATGGAATATTCGACAGTTTACGGTACAAGTTCTCCATGACAGAAATGTACAACACTAATTTCTCGTCGGAGCCTTGTGTTCTTTTTTTAATCTCTGACTCGAGACGCGACTCGTAGCCAGGCGGTAAAAATGATTTCCTTAGTTGAAAAACTAGGTCATCCCAATCTTTAAATAAATGTTTGCGGGGTCGAAACCAAGTTCGAGCATCCCCTTTAAATAGTTCGATAGCAGATTGAAAGAGCTGGGCTTTTGAAACACCCCGTGACTCACGAAGCTCTTCAATATTTTCTAAAAATGTAGTCACACTACTAGTTCCGTCGAACTGGACGTTCCAAAGACAAATAGGTGGAATTTTCCCAAAATTTTGTGGTGTTGGGTCGGTAAATTGTTTAGCCTCTTTAGGAGAACTAAAACTAGTATCACGATTTTCCTGACGGTCATTGAAAGAGACTCGCCGTGCGGTAGAATTATGTACGGTACTCATATCAACTGAGCTCAAACGCCTTATAATCGATTCTACATTTTGATGTAATTGTTCGTCTGGAACAGGTTGGGTTTGAATAACTGAGGCAGCACGAGAACCGTTAGGTAAATTCGTGTTTAATTCAAGATCAATCAGCCGAGAATTTGTCACCCTGGGCAAAGGTGGTGTAAAATGTGCTCTGGGGACCGAAAAATCAAGAGGTGGACTCATGACGTCCATCTCGGAGGGAATAGGTTCATCCAGGATCGAATCAGAAAGTGATATTAAATCGACTTCCTGATCGTCCGAAATATTTTCAGCCCTACATGCGAGAGTGAGGTTCATTAATAATTCGTCTACTATTGTAGAAAGACGATTTACCTCGGACTGAAAATCTGGGGAGAAAATATTCACCAAGCGACGCTGGACGTGCAAGAGACGTGCTCTTATTCGTTCTTCGTCATTTTTTATGTTTGCTCGATCGAGCGCTTGAATTTCCTTAGCCAATTCAGATAATTTGGTAGACGAAATACCTAATTCGGTGTTTACATCACCCACAAAACGAATAATTTGTGCATTCTTTCGAATGGCATCTCTTAACAAAGAACGCTTTTTGCTCACTGTGAGGCTTTCCGCCTCAATCCCTCTCACTTCTAATTCATAGGAGAGTTCATCTCCTAATAATCTATCCACTTTCATGATGGATGAGATTCGAAAAAAACACAATAAGAAAATTTTCAAAAAAAATTTCAACTTGAAATTTCCCTTCCCCCTCCAAAAAAAATGGTACAGGGTAGAAAAACCAAAAACAGAAAACTACTTAAGAAAGTAATTAGCAGTTTTCAACAAAAATATTTTTTTTCTACGACTCGAGAACCAAATTAATAGGTATTAAAATTTTACCTTATTAATATTTTAACAGCGCAGTAGAAAATTTTTGAATGCCAATAAAAAAAAAATTTTATAACATATCCAAAAAACTCGTAAAATAATCCCAAAACAATTCATAAACAAAAAAAATAATACGAATACAAGATTCGAACGTAAAGTAACTTTGGCGGAGCCCGTGGTATAACCACTAGAGTACACAAGCTCATATAAAACAAAACGTTTTTAAACTAATAAAATTAGCAAAATTTTACCAAAAACACCATAGTATTAAAAAACAGGTACACAAATATTATAACCACTAATTAGCTAAGCCAAAATTAACTAATTAGCCAAAAAAATATAAATTTCCTAAAACAAAATGCAAAAAAAATAAAACACAGTTAATAATTTATTTACAGTAATAAAAATGCAACAAATAAGGTTGTATTTACTTAATACACAAAAAAAATTAAACCTAGAGAACAACAAAATAAGTAAATATCACCAAATATTAAAAATAAGATAAAAAAAAATTGTTGCAACTGTAAGGTGAACCCAGAAAATTTGTATAGTAAAATAAGGTAATATCGGTTGACCTCACAGAGCCGCTACGATATATAAATTTATCTGTACACAAAAAGTTATAAAACGATTACAAATTGTAATCCAAGAAAAATAAAATAAATGTTAAATTTTTCACATAAAATGTTACGAATTTAAATAAACTAAGAAAATCAAAAATAAAGTTCACTTCAAAATATAATCTACGTTGTTCAAAACAATTTTCGTTGGGCGCCAAGATGAAACGGTTAGAATTCCTCAAGAATTTTTCCCAAATGTGACGTTAATACTCGATGTTAAAATAATTTCTATCCAATAGGTGTTAATTGAAAACGACGAAGAAAAAAAAAGATGGAGAAGGCGCCACTCGATTTCGTTCAAATGTACCATACGTCGTTCTGATAGAATAGATAACTCGATCCAAAGAAAATCGAGAAAACACGAGCTATCGTTGTAAATCTTGCCGGCTAGCTTGGAAAGATAATTATTCAAACAAAATCCAGCATGAGATCAGGGCATACGGAAAATTTTGAACAACGAAGAAATTTTGTAAACGAAAATAATAATTGCTCAAATATAAAGCGCAAATATCTTACGCGCAGTCCCGCAAAGAACTAACAAAATAATGGCGGACCACACAAAAATGTTATCAACCATATGTTGATTATCACCCAAAAACGACGGAATATTTATACAAAATTTACACGTTGTGATAAGTAAATCAACTAAATAATTAATAATTATTATCACAAATAACCAACCAAAAATGATACGATACCTCAACTACGCTGATCTGCGGCCTATGCAAAATCTGTCCAGCTTCTAATCCCATAAAGGCGGAAGAGAACTCCGATAAAGTAACTCCAAAAAAATTGAGTTTCTCGACCTACGGATTCGAGAAGATAATCCCAGTTTGCCACTGGATGGTAACCACTAACCAATTCTTCTCGAAAATCCGGCTTCAACAAAATTTCGCACAGCACACACACAACTACCTCGCACCAGATTCCACGTATCACCTCCCGTCTACGCGTACCTACCCTTGCGCATTTCCGCTCGTACCAACGGTCACTGGTTCCAAACCCAAAGAATTCGGCGGAAAATTTTAAATCGTTACACTCCCCCTTTACTTGGAAAGAGGTAAAGTTTCTACAAAACGAGAAAACCAACGATACGGGAAATATAATAGGAACTTTACCGATGGTGAAGATGTAAAGCTGTCCAGATGTTCGGACCTTCGATACGTATGAACCAAATAACATTTAAGTACAATCGCACTACCCCGGCCGCAAATGGAACGGATAGATTCAAAATTGCTGTGAGAGATAAAATAGAGGTAATGTTGACCTTAAACGTTTACCAATAATTATTTTTAGGGTTACTTATTTATTGGTCAGGATTCTGTAAAAATATTTTTATATCGCAGTATTAGCTATTTTGCGTCATAAATTGTTTTTTATGCCATTTCTCGTCGAGTGCTGCGAAATAGCTACTAGAGAGTGCTTGATTTCCATTAACGATTGCCAGTAGGGCACGCACTGCTAACAAACAATTATTTTATATTTTTAGGTAGTCGTACAAGCACTGAAGTTTATGAGTAATGAGCATCGACACTTTCGGGTACGTTTCCAAGTAAATTTACAAAAAGCTTTTTAGGCAAATGCAATAGGTCTTCAAAGAGTAAAAGAGTGTGGCAATATTACAAGTTTTAATTTTGAAAAGGTTATTCAAGAGGTTTTTGGTAATAACATTATTTCAAGTTTTCCATTTACAGGATGTTACATATCATATCTGCAATTTTGTTTTGGATGAAACCAAGTTCCCTCCACTTATTCCTAATGGCAGATATAAAATTGATCTAAAAGTGATGTATCTAGAATCTAGATGAAGAAGTTGCGTTTCTATGTGGCTATTTTGAAATATACACTCCAATTGCATACCCAAAGAAGTAAGAGATACAAAATAATTATTAATCGACGGTATGCAGTAAGGAACAATTTGGATCTGTTAACAGTGTTAATTAAAAACTACACTTTATTTTATTTTGTATTTCACATAAGAATACTGAATTAAAATGATTCAGCATAAATTGATTTTTTTCATCTAAAGTAAGCATTTCATTCTTTTTCTTGTGTTAAGTTAACCTGTTAGCAAAGAGGATGTATTTATATATAGAGGGACAGCTCTTATGGAATTACTTATAAAAAATATTTTGTAGATCCTCTTTGCTGTTAAGTAACATGGTGTACCAACTGCCTAAAACTGAAATTTTAAAGGTTATGCAACATAAATAAATTTTTAGAACAATACTGCGAGATGAATATAATAATAATTATAAATAGGAGGTTGTAATTGTTCAACCCAGTTTTCAAATTTCCCGCTCCCATTTCCTAAGCGTAAACGAACTTCAGGTCTGAACAAGCGCACCTAACCTTAAACAAGGTGGAAATCGTTTTAGCGGTAGTTCCTAGGCTTCTATACAGCTACCTTTCTGGTGTGAAAAGTTGTCGTTGCTAGTTACTTTTGGTCGACATAATACTTATAATGTAATATCAGATAATCCGATAATAACCTACACTAATTAATTTTTTGCCTGTCATGATAATATTCTCTCTAAGGTATGATGTTACAATTTTTTTTTAAATAATATATGCAGCAGCCAAATTATGCGTTTTTATAATTTTTTCGCTATTTATATCAAAACGTTAACGTAAAAATTCAATTGTTTGTATAACTAACCAATCAGATGTCGCAATCACTAAAATGGGGCCCATCTAAAAATTATTTTTACGCACAAGAATAAAATATTAATTCTAAAGCGATTAGAAAACAATTTTAAAAACAGAGCAGTATTTATAGTGGTTGCTTTAATTTTAAATTACATAAGAATTGTGGTACATCACCACCGTCGCTAAAGGAACCATTTACATAAGCAAATACGGAGGAATTTTAATTTTCAAATTTCAAAATTACATTGTCTCAATTTAAAATCATTTTGACTACGGAAGTTACGAGTATTATAATAATATCCACTTATGGACCTCTTGTGTATTTACCCTCAAAAACTAAAAAAAAATTATTAAATTTCGTATTTTCAAAATTTAAACCCCCTTTAATATATTTTATTCGTTAAACAATTTTTGAGATTAATTTTCCAATTTTAATGATTATTATTATTGCAACCGAAAATTCTAAATCAAGATGAAAGAGCCGGTTTTTTTATTTATTTAATTTTTGATATTGCCCACTGTCAACAAATTTTCACATTCTTCAGGGGGTTTGATGAACTGTAACGGGATTCAAATAAATGAAAGTTATGTTCACTCGAGTTACTGCTAATGGGAAACGCTCGGTTCGAATCCAGGTAGGGTAAGAACTAATCAACGCAGAATAACCAAATCCTTTTGTTTTTCTTTTACTTTCAAGTAATTTATTCACAGTGTGTCGATGTTCATCGGAGAGTCGCGCGAAGAAATTTGGTCAAGTCCGCAATTCGAACCCACAATTTCCGCGCTGTAACTCAACTAAGGATCACACCAAGCCACTGCTGTGTTCATCCCTAAAGTCATATTTAAATTATATAAGAAAATTTACAACCTTTGGTGCTTGTTCGCAATGAACGTAAGACGTCAATTTTACATGGAGCCCAATTTTAATACATAAAATTAAAATCATTCCAATTTAATGCAATTGTGTTGAGATTATGGTCGTCATTAAAATTATACGTAACATAAATTTTACGTCTTATGTATTTCTTATTACGTCTTACATTCTTTGTGAATAAGCACTAAGTCCCGCAGTAACAAAAAATCCAGAGAAAACAATGTAAAAGAAAGATTTCCACAGAATTAATGAAGAATAAAAACAATTGTACCTGCGGGTTATTCCATACCCCCCAGACCCCTCGCCTTCAAGTCGTTTCTAAATGCAGTCGTCAGCCTTGTATAAGTTAGTATATTGCTTTATGTGAATAGTAAAAAATTCCTGAGAGGTAATAATAATGTAATAAGTATGCAGTGTCCTCATAAGACTGATTCCGAGCAAAAGACGAGTCTTGGCATCACTCACTAGCTCCATTATGCTCTATGGAGCATCGGTGTGGGTAGCGGCCATGGAGGTGGCGATATACCGCCAGCATCTGGAAAGGGTTCAGAGGCAGATGAGCTTTAGAATAGGATCGGGATACTGGACAATATCGAAAGAGGCGATGGCGATTATTCCGATAGATCTTATGGCTACCGAACGGACAGAAAACTACGACCAGAGCGCTGGAACACAAACAAAGATCGCCAGCTGGAAAAATCAGTGGTCCAAGGGCACCAAGAGAGCCTGGCGAGCTAAATTACGAGCTCACGCAGAATCTGGCGGGTCAAGGATGTTTCGACCACTACCTTCACAAGTTTCGCAGGGCAGTCTCACCTGAGTGCACATATTGTGAAGGGGTAGTGGACGACACGGAACACACAGTATTCCAAAACCCGAAATGGGCCGAAGTGAGTAGAAAATAGAATACAAGACTTGAACCCAGAAACAATAATCAGGGAAATACTCAATAGTGATGAGCGATGGAACGAAGTTAGGAAAGGAATAACCTCCATCCTCGGAACCAAGCATGAAGAAGAACTGCTTAGGCAGAACATATAAAAAAACATCTCAAGAAGAGCAAAGTCCCGAAAGCGCAGAAGTATAAGAAGATCGGCCGATGGCATCGTATGAAATACCATTTGGTGAACCCCGCTGTCATCCGTGAGGGGGTTTTTAGTGAGCTGACCCCATACTACCACCCAGCACGGACTGGTGGTGTCTTTATTAAGATTAACAAAGGGGTTTCCTAAAATGTGCCGGAATAAGGAGCGGAATTCCAGTGCAGTGTGATCCAGGTGCCGAGTTGTCCGGTACCGAGTGATCCGGTGCCGAGTTGTCCCGGTGCCGAATTGTTCGTTTCCTAGCCGATGAATCGTTCCCTCAGTGCGGCCTTCAGACCGCACAACCTGGGCAATCACGAATTTCATATTATTTATTTGAACTTGTAGGGCAGGTTTGTCTTGTAGGGGTCTATGATGAATACTTTTATTTATTGTAATAATATTAAGTTATCATTATTACGAAGTACAACTGTTGACTATTGATTAATTACTAATTCCTTATTGCAATACTAGCAACTTATATTTATAATAACAATTGACTTACATTTTAATGCATGCGTGTAACCTACATAAATCCTAGACGCTCGTCAGCGTTTACCCAATAACTTAACTATAATTATTATTGCAATGTTACTACATATTAGGTCACCACAAACTATTTACGAATGTTAGTACGATATGAAATCATTCCTTTATTCTGACTCATCAACTGCATTCGTATTCACGTTAGCTCTACGTTACAACGACCTGAATCATAATATTGTAAAACGAGGCCATTTGGTTATGTACAAGGTGGAAGTTAGTTAAATTAGGCACGAATTGAATTATTCATATTCATGAATTGAATATACATTTCTATCCTCCCTTTAAAACTATGTCGCCACAGCCAGTCGATGTGTAAATTAAGAATTAAATAAAAATTTCGGAACGCCTAATAATATGATGCAACTCCATACTTCTTATTGGCTAACCAATGTTTGTGCTTTGCCTGTTGAACAAATCAGCATTGTACACGTACTACACCATATAATTTATAACAAATATGACTGATTAGTATAAAAAGTTAATGTTGTTTTTAAAGGATATGGCACTTTTTGTTCTTTGTTACAAAAATCACCACATTGAAATAATAGCTTATCTGATATAAAATTTGTGTCCCTGACAATTTCAATCAGTAGCCTTCCAATAGTTGAATGTTGTTTGAGTATATCAAGCACAATGAAAAATATAACTTTGGTGCTACTACTACTCCAATTATATATTGTCTACATCTCATGTAATGATGATATTCTGTCAAAGGTATGATGTTTCAATTTTTAAAATAATATAGCAGTCAAATTATGCGTTTTTAAAAATTATTTTTGTGTTTATAAGAAAACGTTGACGTAGTATACGTAAAAATTCTATTGTTTGTATAACTAACCAATCAGATGTCGCACAATCGTTAAAATGGGGCCCATCGAAAAATAATTTTTATGCACAAGAATAAAATAAAAAAGGATTTTAAAATCAGAGTAGAATTTATAGTGGTTGCTTTAATTTTAAATTACATAAGAATTGTGATGCATTACCACCGTCGCTAAAAGAACTATTTACATATAGGCAAATACGGAAAAATTTTAATTTTCAAACGTTAGAATTATTTTGTTGCAATTTAAAGCCATTTTGTCTACAGAACTTAATAATAATTCCACTTATTATAAACTATAATATTTGTTTTTTTTAAATTTAAATCCCCCTTAATATTTGTTCTAATGCATATAAATAACTTTCGATACTTCTTCCCTGTGTTGTTATCCCTTTATATATTTTTGAATTCAATAAATTCAAGTTATTATATAATTATGTTTTAATAATTAACTTGTGAAACGAATTCTTCTTAAAATTAAAAAATCAACAAGCTAAGTAAACAATTATTTATAAGCTTTCAGCAATTTGTCATAACGAATTTGTTTCTTTAAATTGTGGTAAGGAGGGAGGCTAAAACAAATTAATTTCGTAAATCTATTACTGGGAGGGGGGTGGGGTTTAACTAACCAACTCGTCAGTGGATGCTCGTGGTTTTTTATAGTGAGGGGGGGACTATAAACTAAATTTTTTATTTTATTTGTTTATTTATGAATACATATTTTATGCATTATACTCTCAATTAGAATTACAGATTAGCCGTGCCGCGGTTCGGCTCTAAACTTTTTACGACCTTCCCGCAGTTGTGACTATGAAAAAAAGGGGCGATTGTAACCTGTATGTAAGTTCCACCGCCGGGTCGGGTGGGTCGAAGGTACAAAAATATAATCTCTTAATTGCTCAGCCTATAAGTACTTCTTTTAAGTAGGTAAGATTCCGAATAAATTATTAGGTCTTTTAATTTATATTGGCGTTATATTTTGTGTATATTTTTATTGTTATAAATATTACATCGCGAATTTTGCTCAGTAGAAGTTGCGATTATAAATTGGGTTAGTTATCTGTGGTTTTTTTTTTAAAGTTTACTGCCGCATACCGCAACTATACTTTTAAAAGCTATATCCAGGATTTCTAGGATCCCGCTTTTCTAGGATCCCGGTTGGGGTGGATTAATATTTCTCAAGTATGTTTAGCCCAATTCACCGTTGTCAAAATCGCCCGGAGGCGGTACTAACCTAACCTACCTCCGGGGCCTCCGTACCGCCTCCGGGCGGTTTTGACAACGGAACAACCTTCGAATCGAATTCACACCTAAAAAATCTAAAATTACATCAATAAAATGTCGTTTCTAATGAAATTAATTTTTTTAATCTACCTATTGTACTTTACTAATACTTTTAAATCTATACGAATTACCATCGGTGGAATTTACGGGTTATTAACTGTGACCACTTCGGCAGTAAGGATTTTCTATTAACCATCGGTGGAGATTACATACGTCCATTGGTAACACCTGGTGGAAAATGGCTTGATCACCGACTTTAAATTACGACTACTGCAAAAAGTTTCAAAACCATGTTTAAAAATTGGGGGGTCAAATTTTGACTGATAACAATACTTTCCTTACCTAGGGGTTCGGAAAGTAAAAATAATGCATAGTTTGACTGAATCAAAAGTTTAAAGTTTATTCCTATTATATTAATTTTCATTTCAGTTTCATCAAAATAGCTTCAAGATTAGGGATTTTCGAATAGAATTAATTACTTACGATGAAGACACTTACAATTTCTTGAAAATAAAAACCTTTAAGTACAATCGCACTACCCCGGCCGTAAATGCAACATTTAGATTGAAAATTAGCACGAAAGACAAAGTGGAGGTAATGTTGATCTTAAACGCTTATCAACTTTTTCATAGTTATTTCAGTATTAGTCGGGATTCTGCAAAAATTTTGTTATTTAGCCGTAGCTATTTTTCGTTTAGTACAGCGAAATAGCTACTACACAGCGCTAGAGTGTGGCGCGCTAATAAACCAATATTTCATGTTTTTTAGGTAGTCGTACAAGCACTGAAGTTTATGAGTAATGAATATCGCCACTTTCCGTTACGTTTTCAAGTAAATTTACAAAAGGCTTTTCAGGCAGATGCAATAGGCCTTCAAGGAACGAAAGATTGTGGCAACCTTACAAGTTTTTATTTCGAAAAGGTTTTTTAAAAGTTTTCTCGTAATAAAATTATTTCAAGTTTTCCATTTACAGGATGTTACATATCATATCTGCAATTTTGTTTTGGATGCAACTAAGTTTCCTCCACTTATTCCTAATGGCAGATATAAAATTGATCTGAAAATGTTGTATCTAAATAAAGAAATCTCGTTTCTTTGTCTGTATTTCGAAATATACATTCCAATTGAATACCCAAAGAATTGAAAGATGCAAAATAATTATTATACGATGGTATACAGGGAGCAATGGATTGGGTGTGTTGACAATATTAATTAAAACTGCACTTTATTTTATCTTGTATTTCACATAAGAATATTGAATTAAAATGATTCCGCATAAAATGTTTTTTTTTCATCTGAAGTAACCATCTCCATGGTTCACCACCATGGAGGTCATTGTCTAGCTGTCTAGCAACTATCTAAAACTGAACTTTTAAAGGTTATGCAACATAAAAAAATTTGTTCGAAAAATATTGTAATAATATTATAAATAGGAGGTCAAGCGACCAGTGGCGTACCTAGACCACTTGGGGCCCGGGGCGGATTTATTTTGGAGGCCCCCCTCACCCTCAAAAAAAAACATTTTAATGTGGCTAGCCTTTTTTTTGCCTTAATCTAATATGACGACGGTCATGACCTGATAGTTAGCGCGATCAACTGCTAACGTAGGGCTCCCTGGTTCGACTCCGGGTACAGTCTAAAAATTTCTTGACCGTCTTCCGTGCTTTCGGAGGGCACGTAAAGCCGTCGGTCCCCCTGTGTTAATGATTTGCCATCATAATAATAAAAAAACAGGGTACAGGCACATCGAAAGGCAAGCCTAGCAAACTACCTGAGATGTAAAATCCAAAAATGCTCACAGAACTAATACAAAAATTAGTAAAAGAACAGGTCCTGGATCTATATTAAGAGGGAGACTTCTTAATAAAAGTGGAAGAAGAAGAAGAATCTAACCGTCTTCCATAAGCTATTGCCCTGTGCAGAGAAATAATAGATAGAATAAGGGAACAAACTCGTGCAGTCCGAGGTCATCAATTATCATTACTGTTAAAAATGTTAAACTGATAAAAAGTTTTATCGTAAGAGCCCGAATTAGAACAATTGAATCTACGACGTTCAGCACGACGCAACGCAGCTCCGAAACCGACGCTCTCTGAACGACTGAGCCACGAATGAGCTCGCTCACTTGAGAAACATGGAATTATTTATTTTTGGGTGGGGCCCCCTTAGTAAAGGGGCCCGGGGCGGACCGCCCCCCCGCCCCCCCCTAGGTACGCCACTGCAAGCGACCTATCGGCCGCCTTTGATTTCACTTCCTACTGCTTGAATTACTAGGAAACTCCTTTCGACCAGAGATTAAGAGGTTGCTTGCAACTTTATTTATTACCATGTTTCTTTTTACTTTACCATACAAAATATTGAAAAGTATTGTAATCGTGCATTAAAAGGAAATTGATATTTTGATGGATTTACACTTTTTGAGATCACTGAAGTCGATAATGACCAATTACTAAAAATGCTTGTATATGCCTGTGGTCAAGTTTGTGTGCGGTTTCATAAATACAATGAGCAAATTCGTATATATTAGGGTGTTTTTTTAGCTGCATGAGAACTTCAAATTGTAATAAAACATTAAATAATTGATGGAATGTTTTTTTAATTATTTTTTATGAAAGTAAATTTAATGCCATTTATGATTTGAAAATAATTTCCGGCATGTGACCACCACGACTAATCGTTACGAAGCACATCCGATCAGTCCAATTTTTGACCAGTTTTTCCAATATTTCTGGCCTTATTTCACAAATAAAGCCGAATACTCGTATTGACCTCCAATGCTTTCAGAGTTGTTGGTTTGTTAGCATAAACCATGGATTTAACATACCCCCAAAGAAAATAATCTGGAGGCGTCAAATCACACGATCTTGAAGGCCAATTGATAGGACCATTTCTTGAAATAATGTCGTATTTAGGCCCTTCTGCCTAAATTTGGGATCTTATCTTGGGGTGTAACTTTTAAATAATAGTCATTCAACAATTAACTAATCTATTTAAATAAAATAATATGGGGGAAAATATTACATATATGGTTACTTAAATTAATTCTTACTCTACAATTAAAATAATCCATAGGACCCAAGTAGATTGGATGACTCGTACAACCTACATCTTCTATTCTTGTTCGTTAATATTAGGATGCACCAACACCCGTCACTTTTAACCGATTCACTTCTTAGTCCAAATGACAACTAACTGTTCTATCCTCATTTTCGGATATTTAATAACTATCGGTTGTTCCACATTTTTGTGGTATCTTTCCTGAGCCCTACTAATAACCGCTGACTTCGTAACTTCACAATGCTCGTGTATAATTTTGCAATATAATTTAGCAACTCGTAATTATAAAATTTACTCTACAGGGTGATATTTATATACTGGCCATTTTAATATAATTTAATTATCTATTTGTGACATGCCCCCCGCTGAATTAAAGGTTGGCCCAAACCTTTGTTTTTAAAATAAAGTCACGGTTTTCTACACGAGAATTGCTCCACCACTAAAAAATTGAAAAATTTTTTATATTTAACTAATTAATCGTTAACATTAAAGAAATTATCTTAAATTTAACATATTGTTTATATAATATTTTACAAACACATTCTTAATTTACTTTATACTTCTTTTAGGGACCTCTTCTAATTCTTATCAAAAAAAATTTTTTAGCAATAAACCAGTTTCTAATGTTTTCATATGTTGTATCTCTCATATTCATTTATAACTGCACTTTGAATCTCCAAAAAATCTTTTTTTTCACACCATTTTTAGTTGACTATTAACAAATTCGTACTTACACATTGAAAATCCCAGGTTTTGTAAAAATTTTTTCAAAAATTTATTTTTTGTTTTAATTCTTATTTGAATTTTCTGAATTATTTTAACTTTATGGTATATTGACGTGTATAATATTACAGTGTATCAATCTGAATATTGTTGAATTTACTGCTATCAAACGTTAATTAAGTCTTGACCTATCCACTTGTAATATACTTATTTAAGCAATTTTTTGCCGTACTACTACATTCCTGTATTAGGTTCACTTAATGTATTTATTTTGTCTACCTAAAGTGTTTCCCGTTGTGACCTTCAATGTGTATTTTTTCAATAATTATTTTGATTAATCGTTCAAAATTGTTACTTTAAATTTTTTTTTTTTGAGGATTCGTATACAATAATAAAAAATTTTCTTTATTTATTCTCCAATTTTTTAATTTGACCGTTTCTTTTTTTTTTGATAAGTTTCTCTTTTAATTTCTTATTAGTGTGCCTAATACATTTAGTGTATCTTTTCTTATTACTTTAAACAACCCTTATTTTGATCCTTTTTGATCTAACTATAATTTACCATTACACTGTATCCTGTCGATACATGTTTATACTAGAATAATACAGATTATTCCGATTATGGTGCCCTTTTACAATATCTCACAATAGATAACTCTATTACACCGTATCCTTTCGATACGTGTTTATACAAGAATAATACAGATTATTCTGATTCTAGTGCTTTTTTAATTTCCCTTTTTGAACTATCTTTACTTTATTTACACCGTATCTTTTCGATACGTGTTCATACAAGAATAATACAGATTATTCCTTTACATAATATTATTAATGTTTAGAAATTTTATTCGAGAAAGTGGTATTTTGATCTTATTTTGCTATAGCTTATTACTGACTTTCTTTTATAAATTTTCGCTACATTGGGACGTCCTTACTCCTAATGGCTTTGTTATAGTACAGACTATAGATTTGAGGTACAGACCTCATTTACAATATTTAGCCATTTTCTTTAAATAATTTTTTATTATTATTAGCACTTTACCTTTTTCTTCTATTTATTATATATTCGTACCATTTTATACACTTTTATTGTTCCGCGTTTTGGGCACCACTTTGTTTTATTTGCTCTGCTTTTCACTAACTTTTCCATTTTAGGCACTTTATTATTTTTTCCTTTTTGAAGCTTTTTCTTCTTTCTCCTTGACTGGATAGTCTTTTTTCTTTCACATTTTGGGTTTTTTCGAAATCTTCTAAACTCTTCGCGCGGCACTTTAATTTTACTTTAATTTTTGAATGTTCAGGGGTCCTTTCTTTACTTATAACCTTGATATACTTGGTTATTCGGCTTACAACTTTTATTAATATTTTGACTGTTTATTTCACTGAACTGGATTACGTGTGGATGGTGATGATTGAGACATCCCAAATTGGTTGACCCATAATTACGTCTATTTTCCTCCATTTGAATGTACGCCTTCGTTACTTATTCGTATAACTCCCAAACGTGCACTTTTGGAAGTTACTGAATATATTAATTGTAACGCCACTGTAGTTTGAGTAAATGCTTTCCATTTTTCTACTTCTTGTTATGCAGTTGTGGCTTCCCCGACAATCGGCAACACCACCTTGGTTTATTGTTAACCATTCCATCTCTCCATAAATCGATTGTTTATCTCAATCCAATTTGGTTTGTTGTTATCCATTCCATCTCTCCATAAATCGATTGTTTATCTCAATCCAATTTGGTTTGTTGTTATCCATTCCATCTCTCCATAATTCTATTGTTCATCTCAGTCCAATTTGATTTGTTGTTATCCATTCCATCTCTCCATAATTCGATTGTTCATCTCAGTCCAATTTGATTTGTTGTTATCCATTCCATCTCTCCATAAATCCATTGTTAATATTATGCTCATCACCCTTGGAAGTGTTTTCCCTACTGTTCCTAGTGACTTTTTGACTGTATATATATATGGACACCTATGATTATTTTGACTTGTTATCTAAAATCAGAAAAATGTTATAACACGCCTAACGTAATATCCTCTTTTGGCTCTTTTGAAATTAAATTTGTGAATAATTTTTTCTTCTTTTTCCTCTTAGGTCCGCTTTTCGTTTCTTCTTTCTAAGGTCTACATTTATATACTTCTAAAACTTAAAAAAAATATTATTGGCTTACTTCCTACACTTATTATCACTAAATGACTATGACTATTTTATCCTTTTATCTTGTATTATAAAAATTTATGATTTTGAAAAATTCAAATTTTAAATTCAAATTCCTATCTTTTGTTTTCAAGGGAACTTTCAAATCAATTCTCTTTATTTGGGTGGCTACAATTTATTTTATGATTCATATAATTTTATTTGCTATTTTGCGACAATTGGTTTTAATTATACTTTTTAACTGGTATTCCCATATTTTCTCCCTTAAATCAACTTCACCTTTGACCACCTTTGGCCCTATTAATACTTCATAATACATCTTAAACCCTCAACTTTTATTTAGTCATTTTGGGCTCCCCATAAAATTCCTACAAATTCCTCATAATAATTCTCCTTTGTTTCATAATTCTTTATATTCATTGGAATACCTCTTTTATCAATATACCCCTTGTCCTTTAAATTAGCTTATTAATTCTTATTCAATCTCAAATTCATTTTTTCCACCCAAAATTTTTTAAATTTAATTTCCCATTTAAATAAGTAAATCTTTTATTGTTCTCATTTTTACTTTTTCAATAACGATAAAATTTTGAAACAATGATTTCGTGGAATTATAACCAATATTTTTTTTTATTACTAATTATTTATTTATATAATTTATTACTACAAAAATAAAATTTAAGTTTGTTTATTGTTCAAATTATAAATAAAATTACCCTCTTAAAATATCCTTATTATAAAATTCTTTTTTCCCACATTTAAATTTTGATTTTATTAAATTCTTGAACACTTATTATTTCATCTTTTAAATTTGCTAACTTTGCTTTTTTGTGTTGAATAGTTTTTTTAATTTATTTATTTTAATGCCGATTCTTTTAAAATTTGAGCTTTTATGTCGTTTTAGTACCGCTGTTACAATTTATTTATTATAATTTACTTCCATATACAATTATTGTCCTTTTTAAAAGACATTTTCCGACATTATAATTTACACAATAAAAAATTTCATATTTTGAAAAATTAGTTTTCAATGCATTTCTAACTTCCGCATTTGATTTAATATAATATGTTTAATAAAATTATCTATCAGCAAATTTTTTCTTCGTGTTGTTGAACTTTGAATTCATATAAAATTACTTTACAAGGTATTTTGCCGAAAGTTTTCTTTTTCATTTTAATGAATTTTTGTGCTGAAAATGGCAATGAACGATTTAAATACATTTTTGTGTTTATTAACAAAATCCATTTAAAATAAAATTTACCCTTGTTAAAATAAATTTTGATTGCATGCCTTTAAATATTTCTAAAATATTCTTCGTAAAACCTTGAACTTTTCAAAATTGTTAACTTTCAAATTGCAAATTTTTCTTTTTAAAATATGTGTTATTTCAAATCGCTTCGTCATATTTTTATATACTTCATTCTTAATAACTTGTCGATATAGCAAATAATTTTCAATACCAATGTTAAAACAAAACTTGTGTTAATTTTTTCGTTTTACTAATTGAATCCTTTTAATAAAATTTTTAAATTCTTTTAGTCGATATGCAGATACTTGATTAAAAATTATTAATTTACATTTAACCATTTAAATTCAATCTTATTGAATTTTAAATAACATTGTTAAAATAATTATTATTCCTTAAAATATTGCGAATTAAGATTTTTTTTTCTTTTAACACAGACAAAAAAATGTTTTCCTTTCAAAAATTTAGGCTTAAAAAATGTTATTTATTCGTATAATTATGCCCAAAAATGATTTTAATAAAATCTTTCATTTAAATGTGATATCTGCATACTTGCGAGACGTTGAAGAGTTCCATTATAATGTATTTTATGTCAAGTCCGTTCTTTAACCTTTATAACATCTAAATATAAAACTTTTTTTTTTTTAATAAAAACGAAATTTACCTTCCCTAATCCCTAATTTGGGAATTATTTTTTAAAATTTACCCTATAAAAAAATATTGTATAGTCAATTTATTTCACGTAATGAATTATTAAAATTTATTTATAAATAGGTATGAAGTTTATTTGACTGTGTTTGGATTTTATTTTAATTTCCACTCTTTAAAAGTGACGTTATTATTATTTGCCGCTGATTCATTAAAATAACAACTATTTATTTAAAATTTTGTTGAAACGCAATAAAATAATTTTATTTAAAATTTTCTTTTTGTTTTCGTAGACAATTTTTTACATTTTTTGTATCTTAATTATGGGCCTCCATAACTAATTTCGAGGTTTTATGCCTTCCTCAATACAAAAAACTGTAAATTTGTTATACAACCAAAATTTTAATTCTGCCTGAAACCCCTTCAGCGTATACAGAATTAAAATTTAATCATATTTACAAACAAAAATCACTTTAAACCATTTCCCAAACATTCTGGACTTTACCTCACCACTTACAAAAATTTACTTTAACACACCATCGGCATAATTTTTTCAACGTATGGACTTTGGTTATGGAAAAAATTTTTATACAAATTAATAAAGTACCATCAGCAAATTCTTTGTTTAACTTATTGCCATCATTAAACCAATTTCGACGACCTTTTTATTTTATTTCGAATAATTTATTCACAAATTATTTACCTAAAATTTATTTACCTACTTTCACCGCCATAATTTCGTATTATTGATAGAATTTAAACTGTATTAATGACCATTATTTAATTATTTTAAAACCAAAAATTTTGTTTTTTAACTTCAACCCTTAAATTTTGAAATTTATTCGCTGATAAATTTCGGATAAAATCCGAGCACCTCCACCATGTCGTATTTAGGCCCTTCTGCCTAAATTTGGGATCTTATCTTGGGGTGTAACTTTTAAATAATAGTCATTCAACAATTAACTAATCTATTTAAATAAAATAATATGGGGGAAAATATTACATATATGGTTACTTAAATTAATTCTTACTCTACAATTAAAATAATCCATAGGACCCAAGTAGATTGGATGACTCGTACAACCTACATCTTCTATTCTTGTTCGTTAATATTAGGATGCACCAACACCCGTCACTTTTAACCGATTCACTTCTTAGTCCAAATGACAACTAACTGTTCTATCCTCATTTTCGGATATTTAATAACTATCGGTTGTTCCACATTTTTGTGGTATCTTTCCTGAGCCCTACTAATAACCGCTGACTTCGTAACTTCACAATGCTCGTGTATAATTTTGCAATATAATTTAGCAACTCGTAATTATAAAATTTACTCTACAGGGTGATATTTATATACTGGCCATTTTAATATAATTTAATTATCTATTTGTGACAATAATGTTGTCACCAAATTGTCCTTTCAATAAATCGATGGTTTCGGTTACTGTGTGGCACGTAGCACCATCCTGTTGGAACTATAAGTTGTAGATGTTTAACTCTTGGATATGTGGAAACAAAAATGTATTGAGCATATGTCAATATCTAACACCAAATATGGACCGATGATGTGAAGGTTCGCATGGGGGTTAAATACGTAATTCAACTCGTAGCCAATCCTAACTTGCATATACTACTCCAGGTTAATTGAAAAGAATGAAAATCACATTTATAAAATTAATATTTAATATTCGCTTGCTAACGGTAGGCCGGTCAAGTAACAACTAACTTCCAACATGGCCGTCAGTAGTGCTACCAACCCTTCAGATGCCTATAAGAGGCCCAAGGCGATTCTCGCGCCGGAGCCGCCCGTGCTCCAGCGTTGCCAGGATACGGCACTTCTTGAATCTCGCGACCCCAGGGTCCGCGATATGCGGGAACTGCAATACCACAAGCCATACGGGGGTACTTAGCTCGCTAAGAACTTCTTTCTGTGTTTCCTTTTCAGGATGTCTGCCTTACCAACTCCAAGGGCGTAAATTGTGCTTGAAGCACGGTATACCAGACTAGACCAGTGACCTTAATCCATTGGCGGTTTTTGCACACCTCATCTTGGGTGGACCCTTGGGGGTATTTGTTTAACGACTCGCGTTGCGAGTGGTTGGGATGAAATGTAGGGCCGGTGTATACGGGGGCTATCTCGTTAATCTCTGATTAACTTTATAAATCCGGCGTTTCCGGGTAACTCGAGCACGCAGGCTCTGAAAATAGATCTATTTTATTCTCAATAAATTCAGCTTGACCCTCGTATAAAGATAGTTTCCGAAGATAATCGCGGGTGACTTGAACGCGAAACACCCAGACTGGCATTCAAGGAAGGACAACCCTGCCGACAAAGCGCTAAAAAGACTAGCCGACCGACTCGACTTTGTGGTAGACGCGCCAGAAGAAATTACGCACGAAGCAATCTGCGGACCGCAAAGCGACGACGTCCTGGACATTGTCCTCCTAAAGGACGTGCCCATCACACACCACCTAGAAGTTGGTGAGCCACTAGATTCAGACCATTACCCTGTCTTATTCTTCTTGGGAAACTCACAGGGAAATAACGATGCGGATGATCGCGAATACGTCCAGAGAACTGATGCATGGCCGGTATTTCACGACCACGCACTTCGTAATCTGGGCAAAATTCCGATCATCAACTCGGAAGTCGAATTGATGGAAGAGTACGCCCAAAAGTTTGAGGACAAAATAAATGAGTCCATCAACCACGCGACCACCCAAGTTCAAAAAAGGAATTTCAACGAGTGCCTACCTCCGGATATCAAAGACTTGATAAGGGAGAAAAGAAGGGCACAAAGAAGATACAATTGAAGTTAATTTATTATATATAATAAAAAACAGGTTGGCAATTGCCAAACAAAAAGATAATCTGCAAATTGGCAGAGATTTCATGTTGTCATAAAAAATAAAAAAAATAAATTATCTCAAAATTTAAATAGCTGTTTCGGGGTCTTTGGTATGAATTTTTGATGGGGTTTCAAACCGCATTCGTTGGTTGGTATTGTAACATACATTTAATCTGCATAATTTTATAGGTTATTTCTAATGATTTTTTTTGTTTTTCAGGTTTCCGAATCCGGTTTGTATGGGCGTTTTTCATTCTTCACTTGTTGGTGGGTATCATGGTAAGTATTAAATCATTTTTCTTTTCGGTTCTAGTATGTCGTTCTTATTCGCACCCAGACCTTATTTCATGTCGGGTTATTGGTTTATACGATTAGTTCTCGGTCATATTAACGGTCTTGTTTTTGGGTAGTTTACACATCACGTCACGGTTATTTCTTTCGTTGTCAATGGTAGTTGCTATGGTTTGTGCAAGGGCCATAAGACGGTCCTTATATACTTTACACAGGGTTGATCCTGTGGAGTGCTTATTGTCACTGAGCTTCGCTCTGACACAGTTGGCGCATACATGCATAGCAGGTTCCTTTTGCACTACACAGTCACGTGAAGCGTGTTCTGTTGAGGTGCAAAAGGCGCATGTCTCATTTCCTTTGCAAAATTTGGCTGTGTGGCCAAAACGTTGGCATTTATAACATCGGGCAATTCCGATGTGGTTCCGCACTCGGTAGCTTTTCCAGGCCACTGTGAATTTACCTTCCTTGATTGTTGCTTCATGGATCAGAGGGTGAAGCTCTAGGATCCATTTGTTGTGTGTTCTTATTCTGGTATGTACGGGATTGACTCTTTTGAGCCACGAACTCCCGGCCATATTGACTGCCTCGGGAAAATTTCTTTCTATTTCCGCTATGATTTGGTTCTTAGAGACGGATTTGTCTACCATCTGTATAGCAATTGATGGCCAGGTAGCTGAAGGCTCCCGGGCCATCAATTGGTTTTCTGCTAGCAGAGTGCTGCCTACTAGTTTTTTGACCGAAGGGTGGGAGGATTCCACCACCACACTTTTGTTTTTTGTCAGATAGAGCCTATCTGCTTTTATGCCAAGATCTTCCGCTCTGATGCTAGTCAGGGCGGCCCTTGTGCTTTCCGCTGACTGGAATGAGCTACCCTCTCCAGGGTAGACAACCACTTTGTATTTCTTGCGCGTGCTCCGGGGGTTGCTGATGGCAGCCCTCTTCATTGCTGTTGGGTACCTTCTAGGTGGGCTGTGCTTCGTGGGTTCTTCCTGAGGGGAAGAAACTGTTTCCTTGGATTCCCGGACCTTGAAGAGGTTCGGGGGGTTGGACTCTGCCAATTCTTCCTTAGGTGGGTCCTGCTTTTTGGGCTCTTCCTGATGGGAAGAAATTGTTTCTTTGGGTACCCGGACCTTGAGGAGGTTCGCGGGAGTGGCAGGGGCAGGGACCGCCTCTGCTGTGTTTACTTTGGACGGGGGAGGGGTGGCTGAAGGCTCACCCGTCCCTCGTATGTTGTTATTGCCCTTCAATATAAATTCTAAAAGTTTCAGGGTGCTTTCTTTCATGTCTTCAACATTTTTTTGTGCGTTTTCCTTATCTTTGAGTTCTTCTTTACTTTGGATGATGAATTCCATTACTTTGTGTGCTGCGTTCGATACATTGGACAGTATTTCTTTCGCCCATTTTGTTGCTTCCATATGCCTTTTACTTGGTGTTTCTTCTATTTCAGGTTCTTCATTTTCTTGTATTATCTGTCTGATTTCGGACAATGCTTCGAGCAGTTTTGTTCTTATTTCTATTTGTTGATCGCCCTGTGTTTTTTCAGTTTCATCGTTTTTTTCCTTTATTTCGTTACTGTTTTTACTTAGCGTTTTCGTTACTTGTCTTTCGTTTTCTTCTTTTTTTTTTTTTTTTTTTTTTTTCTTTCTTGTTTCGCCAGTCTGGCACGTTTCCTTTGGTTTTTGTTGGGTTTCTTTTTTGCTTTCTTTTGAATTTCTTCTTTATTTTCGTTGTCCGAGCTGTTACTTGCTTCATCTTCAAATGTGGGCCATTCTTCGGGCCACTCGTGGGGACTTTCTTCTTCGTCTGTCTCAGGATTGTTTCTACGTTTCTTTTCGTTTTCTTCGATTTTTGCTGATGAGGCCATATTAGACGATTTCGACTTTCTCTAAGTTAAGTGCCACAAAGAAGATACAGGACGACCTGGCACCCGGACGACAAACGGTATTTTAATCAATTAAGAAATAGGTTAACCCAGGAGCTGAAAGATCTTCGCAACGAAAGGTGGGACAGGAAACTGGACCTCTCCTGCGAAGACAATTCAGTCTGGAAAATGGCAAGAGCCCTCCGAAATACCCGGTCCACAACCCAGCGATAAACAGTGACAACGGCCTTGCAGTCACCGATCAAGAAAAAGCTGAAGCTTTCGCCGACGCATTCAAAGAGCAATGCACCTCCAACTACGACAAAGCAGACGGGGTCCACATCGGCAACGTCGACACGGAAGTCGCGAGAAGACTACAGGAAGTTGACCTGTAACGCGCTTGCTAGCTCGGTGGAGAGAATGTACTTGAAGTTCGACTCCTTCCCTGGGTTTGGCTTGAATATTCGTTCGAAAATAATAATGAAATACTTTTGATTGAACAGTAATATATTAAAATTAAAATTACAATTTGTAGACCCCACTTTGGTCTACTACGACATATACGGTGGCTCCTATCCTAGGAAACAGCTGTTTTTACTGCAACAAAACTTATGATCTAAACTATAAGACTAACAAACTAAGGTAAATCGGTAACACAAAAATAAAATCGGTCCTCTTCTATGGAATCCTGGAGCTTCAATATAAAATTAGGACTTAGCTTAATTTTCATAAACTATTAACTAACTAGATGATACCCCGTCCGAGGACGGGCAGCTAGAAGGACGGGCAGGCAGCCAAGGCCATATCGTCACCTCAGAATTGGTTTGTTCTACATCCATTTTTAAAAAATTTTTATTTTAGTGTTGGAATTGAGAGAATACTATTGGTTTGTTCTATATCCATAATAAAATTTTTAAAAAGTAAAGCAGAAGTAGTATATTTTAGCATCACTTTTGTTCTACATCCTAAAACTGAAGTGATTTCTTAGAATTGTTTTGTTCTAAAGCTACCGCATCAAAATTGTTCTATATCCTAGAAGAAAATAACAAAGTTTTTTGTTCTATATCCAATCTAATCAGCATTACAATTAATAATAGAAGCGCTGTGTTTCGTTGCACATCTGCAGTTATTTGTTCAGTTTGCTGAAATCTGTCTTGGTGTTAGGTTGGTGTGATTATTAGTTTTGTGCTATTCAATTTTGTTGTTATATTTTTTGTTGTTAAATTATATTATAAACTATAATGAGCTCTGTGGGAACGGAATCACCTTGTCCGGATAATATACCAGAGGAACTTTTAAGGTAAATAATATTTACAATGTTATATTTATTTGCAATACATTTTAAAAAATTCATTAACTTATTAGAATGACTGAAGAAATTTTGGAAAGTCGCGCTTCAACTTCCAAAAATTTAGATGAGGAAGGAAGTGAAATCGATTATTCAGATAGTGATCTAGACTTTATTCCACTACCAGCCGACGAAGGACCTATAAGCGAGGTACTTGAAGATCAAGAATTGGAAGACAAAGTAGAGAAAAAATCTTCTAGAAAGAGAAAACGGAATCCAGACCAATGGAAATCAAACATAAAGAAACGCCGTAGAGAACATGGACAAAACTACGAAGACATCAAAGGTAATAAGCACCTATCAAGACTTGTTATAAAAGGTTGTACAAGTTGTGCTTTTCGTTGTACTACCTTAATTTCGGAAGAAGATAGAGTGATAATAAATAAAAACTTTTGGAATCTTCCTGACCAACAAAAGTCCCACTTTTATAGCACATATGTGTCAAGAGTGTTAGCTGTGAGAAAAAGAACAACATCAGAAAATTCTAAAAAGAAGTACAGTTTTATTTACAATTTGGAATTTAATAATACGACTTTTAAAGTTTGCAAATTATTTTTTTTAAGTACTTTAAACATAAGTCAACAACGAATTTATTACTTTTTCAATTCACTTCAAGATCCTGTTACAAATACACCACGATGCATTAGTAAAGGAAAAAATAAGAAAAAATTTACTTCAGAGGATAAACTAAAATCAGTAAAAAATCATATAGAAAGTTTTCCCATTATTGATTCACATTATTGTAGAGCCAATACAAACAAAAAATATTTAGAACCAGGGCTTAACTTAACTAAAATGTATAATTTATATAAGGAAACTGTCCAAAGTGACCCTGTAAAATTTAATATTTACTCCCGTGTTTTTAACACAGAATATAATATTGCCTTTTTCAAACCAAAAAAAGATCAGTGTGATAAATGCATTGAATTTAACTTAAATAAGAATTCCACGGCTGACCAAATCTCCAACCATAACAAACATCTTGAAGGTAAAGAATGGAGCAGAAATGAAAAGAATTTAGACAGACAAATTAAAAATGCTGATATTGCTGTCATTACTTATGATTTACAGAATGTTTTCCCTTTACCAAAGGCCAATGCGTCAAGTTTTTTCTATAAACGAAAACTGAATTGTTACAATCTGACAGCTCATTGTAATATTAATGGGATAACTTATTGCAGTTTTTGGAACGAAACTATTAGCGGACGAGCTGGTAACCATATTGCTAGTGGGTTAATCAAAATTTTAAAAGAAGTCGTTAAAGACAATCCATCTATTAAAAAAATAATATTATGGTCAGATTCTTGTGTTCCTCAAAACAAAAATTCATTTACGTCTATGGCTTTAATTGATTTTATTAATAACTCTAGCATTATAGAAACAATTGAACAAAAGTTTTCAGAACCAGGTCATAGCAATTTACAGGAAATAGATGCTGTACATAGCGCCATAGAAAAATATATAAGACATTTAGAAATTCATAGCCCGCTTAGTTTGTTGCGTATTCTTACAAATCTAAAATCTTCAAAAGTGAAATTGAAAATAATGCAATTAAATAAAAATAATGATTTTTATAATTACCAAGCAGCAGCTGCGAGCTATAATTTTGTAAATATTCCTTATTCAAAAATTAAACATTTAACTTACAAAAAAGATTATCCTTTCAAAATTAATTTTAACGATACTTTTGATAATTTAACATTAAAAACTGCAAATATTATAAAAAATCAGAAAACTAGAAAAACCAATGTTACACCAACTTTGCCAAAAATTCATGTTTTAAGACAAGATGTAAAATTGAATAAAGATAAAATAGCTGATTTAAAATCAATGTTATCCTGTATGCCAGAATGTGATAAAAATTATTACAAATCAATTTTTGCTTAATAAATAATACTTGTTTATGTTTATCTAATATTTATGTTTATCTATTGTTTATGTTCGAAAAACAATAGCAGCTTTGTAATGTGTACAACTAAAATACAGAAAAATATGTAAAAAGAATTGTCGTTTGATTTGGTGTATATCCCGAAAAATTTAAAAGAACGTTCATAAATAACAGACATTGTTCTATATCCAATTGCATTTAATTTAATTTAATTAATTTAGTACTGATGGCAATTAATACTAAAACATTTTTTGGTGATAAGTGATAGGGTTTAACATATAAAAGACAATATGCTAATTAAAACTTTTAGATATAATATGGTTTCAACTATAATGATATTTAAACTTCAAATCACTTTTTCTTGATATGCAATTGCGAGGAGATAGAACAAACCAATTCTGAGGTGACGATATGGCTTTTGGATTGCACTGAGAGCTTTCCTTAATCTTCATTCAACTTAAGTTACCTTGGGTAGCTGCCCGTCCTTCTAGCTGCCCGTCCTCGGACGGGGTATCATCTAGTAGGCAAATGCTTTGCATCGCCATAAAACATGAAGAATAGTTAAATCTTCCATTAAGGTCTTCAACTTTAGCTTAAAGACCCTGGCAACTAAGTCAGGACGATCTGATGCCGATTCTCCCCGTCTTAAAGTAGTTGTTATTTCTGGCCACTTTGGATTTGCAGTGAATGTGACGAAAAGGTCAGATGGGCCGTATTTTCCAAAAATTGACATTGCATCTTGAAGTCTTTGCCGCATGTTTCTCGGAGAGCCTTCGAAAGAGGAAGGAAGAATAACCGACAAACCAGCTTGCACTCCAGCATCGTGTGCTGCATTTTGAATATGATCGGATAGACCTTGATACAATTCAGTACGCAATTTACTTTGTTGATATCGTAAGTAGTTCAAATTATTGGCTTCCACTTGCAAATATGAGTCGACAATCCACTGTTGCGTAAGTTTTCCCGCACTCATGATCGGATTGAAATCGTTTGTAATTGCTGTTTGCGCAACTTTAAATTGTAACATGCTGATTTTATTACGGGATTGGCGATATCCTTCGCAACTCCAATTGGGTTGCCACCCCGGTTCGCCAAACGGATAAAGAATGCCATAAGTCATAGGGTCAAGATTTGGACTGAGAATATTGATACGAATGAATTGTTGTGCATTGTCGACGGGATTTCGATGTAAAATACGGATATCACGTTCAAATGGAGGTTCGCCGTCATCATTTACGAACACCATTGCAATTTCATTGGACGTGGGAGCATTGTAACGTCTTTGATCAGACTGCCGATCGCGCCGCATCACCATATTGACGACCGGAACTGGTTGTCCTTCTTCTTCGGCTCGTACACGCTCTTGTTGCTCAATTTCTTTCATCAGGCAATATGAAGCTGCGATACGATTGTTGACGCGGAAGAAACGATCGATTTTCTCAATCACTTCAGGTAGACAACCTCTATTCTCAGGCAGATTTACTCGTTCATTGACCGCTTCTGTCGTGTCCATTACATACAGTTGTGCAAACTTTCTTGTTTGTCCTTCAGGTGGATACAGGTTTGTGGTTCTGTGGTACGTCTGTCCATGAATTTTGAAAACGTATGGTCCGTTACCCGGCATTGAAACAATCTCTGCTCCCATTGAAGCGAAAGAAACCGAGGAATTGTAAGAGCGGATGTGCTGACGAAAGTTCTTGTAGTAAGGATTATCTGAATCTGAAAGCATAGAGCGAAGAAATTCGGGATATAACAATAGATTCCCATGTTTATCGAGCGGTTGCGGAATCTTCACTTTTCCTTTATGACAGCAGTTGTTAAATTGTTTATCAACTGGACGCTCCTTGGCGAAATTCTTGGAGCCGCAGAACTGACAGATGGAATTCATTTCTCCACAATCGTGTCGAGTAACGTGAGATTCATCAAACCTCAATGCTCTTATTTGGAGTTGAATTGCTTGACTTTGGTATCGATTTTCTTTCTGTCGATGTATCGCATGGGACCGAGCGTCAGCAGCTTGCCGCGCTTGAGTTTCTTCTAAAGTTTCACGTTGTTGACGTATCGCATGGGACCGAGCGTCAGCAGCTTGCCGCGCTTGAGTTTGTTCCAAAGTTTCACGTTGTCGACGTATCGCATGAGACCGAGCGTCAGCTTGTCGCTGTGATCGAAGCTGTTCTTCTGTGTTATTAGCTCTTGTACGTGCTTTTCTCTCACGATTCAATCGCCGTCGCTTTGCAGCAGGATTTTCAAAATTTTCATTATCCATTATGGAAGTTCACATAATGCTTTTTTGGAAATAGCTGTCCTATATAGACAAAATGATAAGATGATACGTTGATCCGATGATACGTTGATACGATGATACGTTGATACGATGATACGTTGATCCGATGATACGTTGATCCGATGATACGTTGTGCGTTCGGTTCGGTTCGGTTTGCTTCGGGTATTTCCGTGGGACAGACAGAAAGAAAGAAAGACTTGGCCTTTTATAATAAGAGATACAAATTTCTAAAAAAAATATAAAAATACCTCGCTAGTGTGATCTGTCACAGGTTGGTGAACGTTTGGTTCAATTGTCAGAAGATTCACTTATTTTAAAATCGTCGCACTAGGTATGTTTTACACAAATTTCTCACTCTGGTTTTATTGTTCTTATTTCTAACACAGATAGAAAATTGGTTTAATGCGGATTTACTTGCAAATACAAAAAATCAACTTTTTCACAGGTATACTAGGTAAACTTCGATAAACCGATATTCGATAAAATATTTTGATCAACAGATATTTGATAAAATAATTCGATAAAATACTTTGATCAACAGATATTCGATAAAATGATTCGATAAATACTTCGATTAACAATTATTCGATATTTTCGGTAACAATAATGAAGTTACCTCGTTGTAGCAGTATTGCTTTTCTGATCCTTCTGCTTGGTCACACGTCTCTTTTATTTTCTTTCTGAAATGACTCGGTCAGCAAAAAAACGCTTGGTGACCAGCTTGTTATTTCCGCGGTTCTTTCCCGGAATTTTGAGATAAAGTTATTTAAATCAGAAAAACTGTACTCTGTTACACAGCTAAGTCAATATTTAATACTTTGTTGCTTTGTTCTTGTATCATTTTTTGGAACGTTACAATACCGACGCTACTTGATCAGCAAAAATATCGCCTTGCGAGCTTGTTGTTTGTCGCGGTTCTTTCCGGTATTTTCGGGATGAGATCATTTGAATCATCAAAACTGTGTTTTTACATTAAACTACGTTACACAGTATTAATATTTAATACTTTGTTTTTAATACAATTTAATACATTTTTTGAAACGTTACAGACCCGGATCCAATAAAGCCAGCATCTACAGACGAAATAGCACTGGCCATAAGGGCAACTAAACCGAAGAAAGCACCGGGGCCAGATGGTATTAAAAACCAAGCCCTAAAGAAGCTTCCAAAGAAAGCCGTCACAGCACTGACGGGGATGATTAACGCAGCACTAAGACTGAGGTATTTTCCGGACAAATGGAAGTTGGCCGATGTGGTCGTCATCCATAAGCCCGGAAAACCCAAAGCCTTAACGCAAAGTTATCGACCGATCAGTCTGCTTCCAACGATAGGCAAGATAGCGGAAAAGATCATCCTCACCAGATTGAACGAGGAGGTGAGCGACAAGAACATAATCCAAGAAGAACAATTCGGCTTCCGTGGGGGGCACTCCACCACCCAACAGATACTGCGAGTGACAGAAGAGATTACCGGTGCGTGATGGAACCGTAAGAACGTCGTAGGGGCGATCTTCTTAGACGTCGCGAAAGCGTTCGACAAGGTTTGGCACAACAGTTTAATTTTCAAAATGCTACAGGCAGGCGTCCAACCGGGACTTGTAAAACTGGTAGCATCCTACCTGAAAAACAGACGGATCAGGACAATCATCGACGGCACAAGATCTCAAGAAAGAGTAGCCGAGGCTGGAGTGCCCCAAGGCTCCCTACTTTCTCTGACACTATTTAGCATCTATGTCAGTGACATCCCGAGAACTGCAAGAACGAAGATCGCGCTATATGCAGACGACACCGCGATCCTTGCCCCCCTCCCTTAATCCGGTCATGGCAATCAAATACTTGCAGGAATCGATGGACGCCCTGGAAACATGGTTCCGCACTTGGCGAATCGAGGTAAACTCGGACAAAAGCGAGGCAATCATGTTCACCTGGCGTCGACCGAAACTGGACAAGAGAGTTCAAATATTCGATGAAGAGATACCATGGACCAGCTCCGTCAAATACCTTGGTGTGACCCTCGATAGTCGATTAACTTGGGTGAAACACATCGACCAACGAGTGATTCTAGTAAGGGGTCTAATGTCTTCATTGGCCTTCAAATCCTTGATTCCTGTACACTTGAAGACAACGTTTTGGCCACGATTTTAGCGATCGTTGTATCATTTCCAGAGGAATGTTTTCTATCTCACGTTTTATTAGTTTTTTTAGCTGTTTAAGGGTTGTAACTTTTGACTTATTTAACTGAGATTTTAAATAGCCCCACAAAAAATAATCACAGGGTGAAAGGTCCGGTGATGATGGCGTCCATATATCCGGATGAATAAAAGATACGCCGTTATGTTCAAGAAAATTTAAAGTCTTCTTAGAAGCGTGAGCTGGTGCCGAGTCTTGGTGAAATATCCAATCACCAGCAGAATATAATCTTTTTGCGTCAGTCAAAAGTGGCTTCAAACAATTCTTAATGTAATATTCCGAGTTAATTTTAGCACCAGGCTCAACAAATATTGGCGTTGTGGTTCCATAATTCGATATTCCCATGAACACCATAACTCCCTTCGGATGGGACTGTTTTGTGAATACGTCCAATTCTTTTGCCGATTGCTCACGTCTCAAGTACTGAACTTTTCGTTGGCCATCAGCATTTGTTAGATGGAACCATGCTTCATCGACAGTGATGTATTTTTGCCATTTATCACAATTTAGTATGTGATACAATCCTAGTGAGCGCTGGTGCCGTTTAATAATTGTTTCTTCAGAAATATGATGTCTCCTTGGTTTCTTCATTAATTTCAGGTTTAATTTTTTATTTAGATTATACCGAATGATATATTCAGATGTTTTGAAATGATTAGCCATATGTTGTAGTGTCGGAGGATTCGTTTTTAATGCCATTTTCTTTAAATTCGATAATTGTCGATTTGTCAGAGTTGGCTTCTTTCCGCTGCCTTTCTTCCGAATTTTGGATTTAAGTTCTGGGATTCCATTTTTTTTGTAGTTAGAGAGTGTACCTTTCAAAACACAAAAATGGTGGTCTTTACACCTTTTTTGTATCATAGCAAAACTACATTGTTGTTTTAAAAGCTTAAAAATTATGATTTGTTGCTCTTTAGTTAACACCATGTTTGTAACTGACATTAGAGAAAAACAAAATTGACATCGATAAGTTCATATCGCGTGCTCTATGGAATACTTTGAATTTTGTTTAAAAAAATAACTCTTATTGGTGAAAATTGAATTTAAATTCGTTCAGTTTTTCAATCACGGTACCGGTAGAAAGAAGCCTTATGGTCTGGCTTCGTGTCCGTCCGCATGTTTCAGAGCCAATCATAACGTTGATCAACTGATACGTTGTTATATTGTAAATTATTATAAAAGGCCAAGTCTTTCTTTCTGTCTGTCCCACGGAAATACCCGAAGCAAACCGAACCGAACCGAACGCACAACGTATCATCGGATCAACGTATCATCGGATCAACGTATCATCGTATCAACGTATCATCGTATCAACGTATCATCGGATCAACGTATCATCGTATCAACGTATCATCGTATCAACGTATCATCGGATCAACGTATCATCGTATCATTTGGTCTATATAGGACAGCTATTTCCAAAAAAGCATTATGTGAACTTCCATGATGGATAATGAAAATTTTGAAAATTCTGCTGCAAAGCGACGGCGATTGAATCGTGAGAGAAAAGCACGTACAAGAGCTAATAACACAGAAGAACAGCTTCGATCACAGCGACAAGCTGACGCTCGGTCTCATGCGATACGTCGACAACGTGAAACTTTGGAACAAACTCAAGCGCGGCAAGCTGCTGACGCTCGGTCCCATGCGATACGTCAACAACGTGAAACTTTAGAAGAAACTCAAGCGCGGCAAGCTGCTGACGCTCGGTCCCATGCGATACATCGACAGAAAGAAAATCGATACCAAAGTCAAGCAATTCAACTCCAAATAAGAGCATTGAGATTTGATGAATCTCACGTTACTCGACACGATTGTGGAGAAATGAATTCCATCTGTCAGTTCTGCGGCTCCAAGAATGTCGCCAAGGAGCGTCCAGTTGATAAACAATTTAACAACTGCTGTCATAAAGGAAAAGTGAAGATTCCGCAACCGCTCGATCAACATGGGAATCTATTGTTATATCCCGAATTTCTTCGCTCTATGCTTTCAGATTCAGATAATCCTTACTACAAGAACTTTCGTCAGCACATCCGCTCTTACAATTCCTCGGTTTCTTTCGCTTCAATGGGAGCAGAGATTGTTGCAATGCCGGGTAACGGACCATACGTTTTCAAAATTCATGGACAGACGTACCACAGAACCACAAACCTGTATCCACCTGAAGGACAAACAAGAAAGTTTGCACAACTGTATGCAATGGACACGACAGAAGCGGTCAATGAACGAGTAAATCTGCCTGAGAATAGAGGTTGTCTACCTGAAGTGATTGAGAAAATCGATCGTTTCTTCCGCGTCAACAATCGTATCGCAGCTTCATATTGCCTGATGAAAGAAATTGAGCAACTAGAGCGTGTACGAGCCGAAGAAGAAGGACAACCAGTTCCGGTCGTCAATATGGTCGTCAGTATAACCGCAAAAATATATTTAGTGCAGATTATCTATTTTCAATGCACACCAAATATAAGTTATATTTTATTTTCATAATTTTTCACCTATATAGGAAATTTAAATAATTTGATACGTTGATACGTTGATCCGTTGATACGTTGATCTGTTGATAAGTTGATCTGTTGATACGTTGATCTGTTGATACGTTGATCCTTTGATCCGTTTGATCAAAGATCATCCTTTGATACCCTAATAAGAAGATATCTCGAAAAATTTAATTGGTGCAGATTATCGAATTATCTGATGTTACATTACAAATATTATGTCGACCAAAAATAACTAGCAACAACAACTTTTCACACCAGAAAGGTAGCTGAATAGAAGCCTAGGAACCGCTGCTAAAGCAAGTTCCAACTTGTTTCTATTCTATTAACTAGATGATACCCCGTCCGAGGACGGGCAGCTAGAAGGACGGGCAGCTACCCAAGGTAACTTAAGTTGAATGAAGATTAAGGAAAGCTCTCAGTGCAATCCAAAAGCCATATGACCTTGGCTGCCTGCCCGTCCTTCTAGCTGCCCGTCCTCGGACGGGGTATCATCTAGTATAACAATAGATTCCCATGTTGATCGAGCGGTTGCGGAATCTTCACTTTTCCTTTATGACAGCAGTTGTTAAATTGTTTATCAACTGGACGCTCCTTGGCGAAATTCTTGGAGCCGCAGAACTGACAGATGGAATTCATTTCTCCACAATCGTGTCGAGTAACGTGAGATTCATCAAATCTCAATGCTCTTATTTGGAGTTGAATTGCTTGACTTTGGTATCGATTTTCTTTCTGTCGATGTATCGCATGGGATCGAGCGTTAGCAGCTTGCCGCGCTTGAGTTTCTTCTAATGTTTCACGTTGTTGACGTGTCGCATGGGATAGAGCGTTAGCACCTTGCCGCGCTTGAGTTTCTTCTAATGTTTTACGTTGTTGACGTATCGCATGGGACCGAGCGTCAGCAGCTTGCCGCGCTTGAGTTTCTTCTAAAGTTTCACGTTGTTGACGTATCGCATGGGACCGAGCGTCAGCAGCTTGCCGCGCTTGAGTTTGTTCCAAAGTTTCACGTTGTCGACGTATCGCATGAGACAGAGCGTCAGCTTGTCGCTGTGATCGAAGCTGTTCTTCTGTGTTATTAGCTCTTGTACGTGCTTTTCTCTCACGATTCAATCGCCGTCGCTTTGCAGCAGGATTTTCAAAATTTTCATTATCCATTATGGAAGTTCACATAATGCTTTTTTGGAAATAGCTGTCATAATTTTTCACCGATATAGGAAATTTAAATACGTTGATACGATGATACGTTGATCCGATGATACGTTGATCCGATGATACGTTGTGCGTTCGGTTCGGTTCGGTTTGCTTCGGGTATTTCCGTGGGACAGACAGAAAGAAAGAAAGACTTGGCCTTTTATAATAAGAGATATCATGCCTCTCGGGGCATAATGCGACTGGCTTCTACGCCTTTTCAGGGTTTTAACCCATATTACATCTTCAACGAGAGTTTTTATTCAATTTTTGAGCGTTGGAGGAGGCAAAGCTGGGCCCCGCCCAGCACGTGCTCCGCTTCGCGAACCATGCTTGCTAAAGATAGTTTAAAGATATGACACCTAGCTGTTCAGAATTCGTTCGGTACGCGCATGACGTCAACCTGCAAGCTAAATATTTCATGCATTGAATATGAAATTAAATTACTACAAAATGTGATATTCTTTTTTAAAGCTCTGTGTTAATTAATGTACTAACTTCTTCTCTTTTTTTTACTGTCCAGTTCTCTGAGCCATATAGTATGGTAGGAGCAGCCATTGTATTAACTATGAGTATTATTTAATTTTTGTGAATTACTTTTATTTTATTTTTTTAAATAATTATTATTTATCTGGATCTGGATCTCTGGATCTGGATTGTTTGGGGAGGGCAGATTTTCACTGCTAGCACTCAGGCCACACATCGGGCCCATTATGCTACCTCCAGGTAGCCCATCGCTCCTCTAAGTCTCAAGCCATTCCACATTTAGGATGTACTCAAGTATCTTCGAGGGCAATGTGCCACTAATACTGGCCATGCTAGGCCAGCAGTCCCTCAGCATGGATCCTCTTTTCGAAGCAAGGGCAGGGCGGCTGCAAAGCAGGTGCTCCGCCGTTTCATCTGCTAGGTTACAGCCCCGACAAGTTGGGCTGTCTACCAGTCCCATCGTGTGAAGATGTTTGTTTAGTTTGCAGTGTCCCGTTAGGACTCCTGCAATACTTCTTAATTTTTCTCGCGATAGCTGCAAGTAGTATTTTTGGTGCTTACGCAAGGGTCCACGTATAGTTGCCCTTGCTTGTCGGCAGCCTTTGGTATTTTTCCATCTACTGGTGTGCAGTTTGAGGGTCTCTTCTGTAAGAAGGGTGTTGAAGAGCTCAATGGTCGGCGTTATGAATGGCTCAGGTCCACAGGGTAGTTTAGCCGAGCCAATTCCCGCCAGAGCATCTGCTCTTTCATTGCCTTCGTTTCCTTGGTGCCCTTTGACCCATCTGAGTGTTAGGACATTGTTGTTTATCGATACTTCATTTAGCGTCTGTATACATTTAAGTACCAGATTTGAGGTGATCTATGACAGTTGAGTGCCATAAGGACCGCCTTGCTGTCGGTCAATATCTGTATTTTTTTGTACCGGATGTTCTTTTCCCGGACTGTATTTGCGCAGTGAAGTACGCCCATGAGTTCTGCTTGAAATACAGTGGCATATCTTCCCAGCGATAAGCTTTCGTTTATTTCCAGTTCAGGAGAGAATACTCCCGCACCCGATCCAACTTTATTTTTGGAGCCATCTGTAAACATAGTTATGTCTGACTCGAAGGTTTCTATTTTGTTTAATAGGATGTCAAATTTCCTATCAAAAATATATTTTGGAGGGGTACTATCGGTCTCAAGGTCCAGCAGAGGCATCCTCTTAGAATAGTCCTCCAGGATCCTCGAGTGTCCTCCTTCACCCCGTCTATGCGTCCACGTGCCCCACGTTCGCAGCCTAATGGAGGCCCGTACCGCACATTCCTCCACATAGATATCCAGTGGAGGTAGGCAGAGGAGAGCCTCCAGGGCCGCACTTGGAGCCGTTCGCATCACACCCGTCACCGCTAAACAGACCGATCTCTGAAGTCGGTTAAGGGATGACGCCGCTGTCATTATCTTGACTCTAGGCCACCACACAAGGGCGCCATAGCATAGCATTGGCCTAATTATTGCAGTGTAGAGCCAGAGAGCAATCCTCGGGGAAAAGCCCCAGGACTTTCCCATCGCCCTCCTACACTGCCAAAAAGCCACGCTTGCTTTCTCAGTTTTAAGGCTGACATGTTTTCCCCAGTTCAGTTTTGCATCCAGCACCACTCCCAGATACTTAACCTCTGGAGCCAACTTTAGGGGAATTCCCTTTAGAATAGGCATTCTCATGCTTTGAAGTTTTCTTTTTCTGGTGAACAGGACGAGCCCAGTCTTAGTCGGATTGACCGAAAGGGCATGTGTCGTGCACCATTCTTCTAGTATTCTGAGTGCCCTCTGCATCAGTTCGCACAGAGTGCTCTCAAATTTTCCTGTTAGCAATATGACTATGTCATCTGCATAGCCAATGGTATAGTACCCATTTTTATTTAGGAGTTTCAGAAGGCTATCTACTACGAGATCCCACAGGAGTGGAGAAAGGACTCCCCCCTGAGGGCAGCCTTTAGTAACAATACCCTTTATTGTTGCACCTCCCACATTGAATTCAACCATCCTCCCCCTCAACATTGAGTTGATCCATCGTACAATGGTATAGGGAACACGATGTGATAGTAGTGAGGCGTTAATACTTTCAAAGGTGGCTTTATCAAAAGCTCCTTCTATATCAATGAATGCTCCTAAAGTGCATTCTTTAGTATGCAATGATCTTTCTATCCTTTCCACCACTTCGTGAAGGGCGGACTCAGTGGATCTTCCTGGAACATATGCATGTTGTTTCGGGTGTAGCGGCTTGTGACCAAGTGCTACATCCCGTATTTCTCTGTCGCACAATCTTTCCAACGTTTTCAAAAAGAAGGACGTGAGACTTATTGGTCTAAAGGATTTAGCTTGAGAGTAATCTCCTTTACCTGGTTTTGGTATGAATACAATTCTGACCTTGCGCCATCCCTCAGGGGTATAGCCATGCGCAATGCATGCCCTAAACACCCTCACCAAAGGCTGAAGCAGGCTCTCCAGTCCCCACTGTAGTAGGGCCGGAAACACCCCATCCAGTCCCGGTGATTTGAAGGGGGCGAAAGATCTGATCGCCCATGAGGTTTTGATCGGATCTACAATCTTTTTTGCATTTTCCCAGTCTGCCTCGGTCGGTGTCCGAACTGTGTGTTCAGTCCACGCATAATCCGTGGCAGTTTTACTTCCGGGAAAGTGTGTTTTTAGTAGTATTTCAGCAGCCTCCTCTGGACTTTCGGTATAAGAGCCGTCATCCCGAAGAAGACTGCCTGGTTGCTGATGTGGATCCCTAGAGAGAATCTTCTTAAGTTTGGCAGCATCCGTTGTGGACGCTACCCTACTGCAGAAGTCCCTCCAGGACTTCCGTTGCTTTTGGCGAATCATCTTTTTGTACTCAGACCGACGCTCCCTAAAAGCGTCCCAGTCTGAGGTAACTTTGGAGGCTTTCGCCTTATTGCACAGTCTCGTGACCTCCTTCCTCATCCGCTCTAGTTCGCAACACCACCAAGGGGTGGTGCGATCCCCAGATCCAGCTGTCTTTAGAGGGCACGAGAGCTCGTACGATGTTGTGAGGGATTTTTGTATCGAGTTAGCGCATGTCTCAATCTCCTCAATGGTATGTAGCTCATTTGTGGTTTCCTCAGGCAAGTTAGTTTCCTGTGCACTCGAAAGCAGATCCAGAAAGATCCGCCTGTCAAGCTTCCTGGGATTTCTGAACCGCCTGGGTTCTATTTTTTTGGCTTTAATTTTAAAGTCAATCCATCTATGGTCGGACATTGTCAGTTCTTTCGACACATGCCAATCATATATTTTATTTGATATATTTATCGACGCTAATGTGATATCAATTACAGAATAACGTGTTGGTGACACATAGAAGGTTGGCGTGTCACCTCGATTAATAATCTCTAAATTTGTACTAATAAGATACTCAAAAAGTGACTTACCCCGTTTGTTGCAGTCTTCACTTCCCCATACAGTGTGACGGGAATTGGAGTCGCATCCTACAACGAGATGTCTTCTATTTTTCTCGCAATAGCTCACTAGGTCCACCAGCTTCTGAGAAGGTGGCAGATCCTGGGAGTCGATTGGGAGGTATACAGATGCTAGAATAACATTCTCCAGGTCATCACCGAAATCACAGCCTAGCCCTACCACTGTTAGGTCGCAGTCACCAAACTGCGGGAGGGGATGAGCCTGAAAGTTACTAGGTATGTAAATACATGTTCTAGTTTTGTTTGAGAGATTACCTGTGAAGATATTTCCTCTGAGTGTTGAAAGGCCAGAAATTCTAGCCTTTGTTATATATGGCTCTTGTATAGGAGCTATCGTGTCCTTGCATCTGGACAGACGGCGGCACAGAGTTGCTGTAGCCGCCCGCCCATGGTGCAGGTTAGCTTGTAAGAAGCTCCATTCCATTAGGTTGGCCATCAGACCATCCTGTTATAGAGCCTCTTTATTACTTTGAGGATTTGCCGCTTCTTGATTGTCCTCATCGGTTTCCATGAGGCTCACTATCTCTGCAGCCAATTCCTCTGCTGTTGGTTCTAGCACGTCGTCGTCAGTAATGACTCGCTGCACCTTTATTTTTAGGATGGAGAATTTGTAATTCACCCTTCCTTTTTTGGCTATAAGAGCGGCTTTGTCTTCTTCATTAATGCCAAAGACAATAAGCTTCCACAAGGGGTCACTTCTGTCAGCATCATGGAAGACGCACCACTCGCTGGTTTTTATCCAGGTGTTCTGTGCCGTTAGCCATTCTATGACCTCCCCAGTGGGCTCGGGTTTCCCCGGAATCCAGAGGGTAGCCTTAGTCAGCCTAGGCAAGATTGCTCACCTGAACAACCTCTAATTTTGCGTTCTCCCATAGAGGCGGGAGAAGCCCAATTGTGCTTTGGAGCCATTTTAGGGACCTCTCGTCACCGCAGATGATCCGTAGGATCTGTCCCGAGTAACGGAAGCCCTCAAAAATTGGCGCTCCTGTTTTTGTCTGCAGAGCCTCCAAGACGGCTCTGCGTAAAGCTATGTTTAGCTGTGCTTCAACAGTCTCCCTCTGGGCCTCTGTGAGTTTGCCCAGGGGATTTTGGCCAAACTGCTCTCGTGAGCAGTTTGGCTGCTGGGGTTTTCTGTTGCCATGCGCCTCACCGCTTTGGCTTTCCTTCTTCTTTTCTTCTCCGCTCCGCAGAGGTTACGCTTTTTATGGCGTATCTCCGGGTCGGTTATGTGTGGGGCATCCACAGGGGACGCACCCACACTCGAAGAATCGACTGTTTTTTCCGGGTGTTGTGGGACATCCTGTAAGGATACACCCACCCCGGCTCTGTTGGATGGTACATCCGCAAAGGATGTGCCCATCGCAGCACCAACGACTGGGGCCTCCTTAAAGGAAGCTCCCATTGTATTTTTTGACGATGTGTCCGAAGACACAACCGCCTGGGGTTTTTTAGATTTGTCTATGTTATCCATCCGGAGTAATTCAACATTTTCATCTCCCAGAGCTCCCCACCCGTCACAGAGTCCAACCAGGGGGACGCCGAACTTCGGCGCCAGGGCTACCCGAGAGATATAGTTCCCAGAAAGGCATAGTGTTTTCACACCACGACCTTTCCAAAGAGCTCGTCCTACCGGTCCTCTTACGGATCCAGCATAGCCGATTGACCTAGGTGGACTATTCTAGGCCGCCCGTTTAAGAAGAAATCGAGGCCAAAGTGGAGTGTTGTCGGACCTAGGAGATCTAACACCGCCCCCAGGCCGACTCAGCCACCAGGATCCTTTCATCCCTCCGTATGGGTCTCCACGCACGGCACAAACACGCGGGTACCTGTATTAGTCAGATTTCTCCACGTCGACCGTCATCCCGGTGTATGACAGACCTGGAGGCCAGGCACAAAGGTTTTTAGGCCCCGGCCTGGACCCGGCATGCCAAGCAGACCGAGCACAAGGAGTTTTACGTCCTGGCTCTAGCCCTTCCAGGTACACGCCCGGCGCTTCCTCAAAACACACAAGCCCCCTCACCACGGCAAGGTTCAGGTACATTCGAGGGGGATTATTATTTATTTTTCACAGGTTAAATATATAGTACTATAATAATAATATGAATAATTATAAATACATTGTGAAATTAAAAAAAATCAATTATTTCGCAAAAATCACAACACCAATCAGTGATCGCTAGCTTATTTGATTTCTTTCTAAAATTAAACAGGGCAACTTTCGACTACCCTCGTTTATCAACATACTAATTTTGACTAATAATGACTAATTTTGAACGAGGCGTAAAATAATCACAAATTAAAACTGATGCGGTCTCAAAGACCGCGCGATAGCGTTTAAGGGTTAACATCAGTTGAATTGTTATTAGTCCAAATCCCAAAAAATCTAAAATATTAATAAATTTATATCACAAAATTATTTGAAAACATTATTTGATATGAGTTCGGATATTCTGTGTCCTGATAAAACAAAGATGTTATTTTTTCGATCAAGAATGTATTTTAGAATTAAATAAAAATTTAAAAAATGAACAACGTGTAATTGTGACAGTGTTTGTAATTCCACGACCAAATTTTTATTCCTTGTAATGGAAGTTTATACAGATGTGGATAAAATGCATAGTTCGGTAATATTAGAAAATATGGAAACGAACAGGCAAGATTCAGAAACTTTACATATAAACGATATTAAAACCGAAGAATTAGATGATGTGCAATTTAATTTAGAATACTTGCATCATTCCATCGATATTAAAGAAGACGACGATACTGAACAATTAATGCAGGAGAAACCTTCCTTACAACTGAATTTAAGAACTCCTAGGGCTGAGAAACAATTTCATTGCAAAATATGTGGTTTTGGATGTGCGCTTAAGGTTGCTTTTAACAAGCATTTAACAATTCATACTGATAAAAAACCGTTCTCTTGTGAAATATGTAACTACAAAAGTGCAGAGAGATCAAAGTTAAAACGTCATTTAAAAACTCACACCGGGGATAAACCCTTTGCTTGTGAAATATGCGATTACAAATCTGCACGTAAAGATAATTTAAAACAGCATTTAAGAACTCACACTGGGGAAAAACCCTTTGCTTGTGGAATATGCGACTTCAAATCTGCAAAGAAAGAAAATCTAAAAATACATTTAAGAACTCACACCGGGGATAAACCCTTTGCTTGTGAAATATGCGACTACAAATCTACAAATAAACGAAGTTTAAAAGTGCATTTAAGAACACACACCGGGGATAAACCCTTTGCTTGTGAAATATGCGACTACAAATCTACAAGTACACAAAGTTTAAAAGTGCATTTAAGAACTCACACCGGGGATAAACCCTTTGCTTGTGAAATATGCGACTACAAATCTGCACGTAAAGATAAATTAAAAGGGCATTTAAGAATTCATACTGGGGAAAAACCCTTTGCTTGTGGAATATGCGACTACAAATCTGCACGAAAAGAAGATTTAAACTTGCATTTAAGAACTCACACCGGGGATAAACCCTTTGCTTGTGAAATCTGCAACTACAAATTTGCACGGAAAGAACATTTAAAGTTGCATTTAAGAACTCACACCGGGGATAAACCCTTTGCTTGTGAAATATGCGACTACAAATCTGCACAAAAAGAAAATCTAAAAATGCATTTAAGAACTCACACTGGGGAAAAACCCTTTGCTTGTGCAATATGCGACTACAAATGTGCACTCAAAGGAAATTTAAAAGGTCATTTAAAAACTCATACTGGCTAGTAAATCATCTGTAGATTTGATAACTTCCAATTAAATTATAAGAAGCCGGATTATTAAATTTTATCGTATGCAGTGGTGGCAGTTGATATCGGAGATTCACGTTGGACACTATGGCGCCACACTGTTACTTATAACTTTTGTAGAATTAAATCATTCATTTTTATTACAATTTGCAAACACCAACCATTGGTAATTATGATCGTCCCCTCAAAACAGGACACATTCTTCCAAAGCTTCCTAAAACTTTGTTGGTAATTTTATTACAATGACAAAGAAAACTATTGTATGCTTTACAATTGGTTTGTAATTTTAGTTATATCTATTTTATTTTTGTGAGTTTTTGTCATTGTGAGATGTTCATTCTAAATCAAAATCAAATATTGTTAAAAATCATAATCGCTACTTCAAAATTACTAGAGTATATTTATTTTCCATTTTTTAATTTTGTTGTAACAAAAAAGTTTATAATTTAACGAATTCATAATAAATTACAAGATTAATTTGTCTAATGTGAAAGTTCATTCATAACAATATAATATGTAAGTAATTCGGTTGATACGAAAGAGATAAGCACTATTTCGTAAAACAGACTTAATTTTTATCCTTTTTAATCTTCGCCATCGCCTTTCAACAGCTGATACGACGCCGACGTTGCTAACTGTACGAAAATTTTATAGAAGTACGCCGCCTCATATTTAATAATTATTTTTCAATGTTTATAAACTACAGTGACTCGAAAAAGTCCTCGGACATCTAATAAAAATTGCAATAACTTCAATGTAATTAGCTTTTTTCACGTAATTTGGGAAGAAAACAGTAGTTTCAACCAGTGGCGTAGCTAGACCTGTGGGGCCCCTGTGCAAGACAAGAAAATGAGGCCCCAGCAAAATGCCCAACCGCGAGGTCCGGTGTCAAAATTTTGTAAATTTTGTCCTTGAAATCACTGTTTAACACCATTTTTTAACAAAACATTTACACACTTCAGAGTGGCATTTAGTTGAACATCACATTAATGTTCCTCCTTTAGTTCATGAAAGTAAGTAAACTATTATTTTTTTTACTTTCATTCAGAACTACTTACTGTAGTGTTTTCTAAAATATTAATAAATTTAAAGAAGTAAATGTTTAGTTGTAAATATAATTTTAGCTACACATTTCATTTAACTTTGCAACTACAGAAGTACATCTTAAACATCTATCAATATTTAAAGAGAAGAACGACAAATTTTATGATTTAACTCTCCCCCATAACTACTCAAGTTAATGTAAGCTACTCAAAGTCAAAATTATGTATGAAAGGGCAATAAAAAAACAAATACATGTACATTTTTAACACTGAATTTTATTTCTACACAGTTACAATTTACCAATAGTATTTACTCCAGAAGTCAAAAATGGGATTGTACTTGTGGTTAAAAACGCCTCTTCCTTGTTTTTAATTCACTGAAAACATCGACTACTTTGTTTATATTTATTAGTCTTGATTTTTCATGTTCTATCGACAACAAAGCCAGGCCAGATAGTCGTTCTTGGCTCATGGTGCTCCTTAAATAATTCTTTATGATCTTCAATTTGGAAAATGATCTTTCAGCTTTTGCAACCGTCACTGGTAAGGTTAAATACAATACACTTGCAGTACAAACATCAGGATAGGTGCTGGATAGTGTGCTATATTCAACCAACAGCAAATTGGCAAGTTGCCTTACTTCAGTCATTTTATCAATTTTTGATTTGAAGGAACTCCGCACTGATAAGATCTGTGAGCGAAATAGAGGGGAGATGTCTTTGTTAAACGTTTCTACAAACTTATCCGCCTCTTTGCCAAGCTCGGCATCAGAAGACGATGACAAAAAACTTGGCTGAATCACTCTATAAGTGTCCATCACTGCCTTCATACCTTTGAATCGTTACTTATCATTTGATCAATTATTCCTCAAGGTCACCGATAAACACGAAAGAGTTTAAAAAAATTCAACCACAAACCGAAATTATACGGTTTTAATCATTGTATAGTTGCAATTCTAATTAAATTATGTATGAACAAGTCCTCGGACACTACATAAATTAGCACAGTAGTTCAGGGAAACTGAAAAAATTAATATTTGGTGGGGTACCCTTTTTGTTTTATAACGTCTCTGAGTCGATTGGGCATGTTACAAATTTTTTTTTAATAGTCTTCGTTTATAAGAGCCCATTCCTCCTGTAAACGTCGAATTTATTCTTGTTTGTTATTTATACGGGTGGTTCGTATCCAACGTTCTAATTCATACTATTGATTTTCTATATAGGATTAAGATCGGGTAGCTGAGGGGCGGATGCAACACTTTGGGGTATTTGTATAAAAGAAACTTACACTAAACGGGATTTATGTTTGGCATCGTTATCTTCGTAATATTTAAAAGTGTTTTGAATTCTCATTTGGACCGCACTTGGTAACAAATTGTCTTGAAGTAGCTGCAAATATTTAAAACGGTTCATAATGCCGTCGATCTCAACTAATTTTCCCATCCCCTGAGTGGAAATATAACCACAAACAAGGGCATTTCCAAGTCCATGCTATATCGTACCGCGTAAATTTTTAGGATTAAGCTCTTCATTGACTTTACGCCACTCCATGGTTCCCCAATCAAAACCGTAAATGTTATATTTGCTCTCGTCAGCAAATATAACATTGTTCCACCACGCTAAGTCTTTTTTGTAGGTACTCTTTGGCGCAAATAAGACGTTTCTTCCTATTAACTTTACTTACAAATAGATTTTTTCTAGCCACCCGGCCATTGCACCCTTCTTTTTTTAAAATTTTGCGGATTGTATCCTCATGCACATTCTTCCCTAGTTCGTGTAGCACTTGAGTTTGTAATTTAGGCGCACTAATTCTAGGGTGTTTTTTAACTTTTCTTAAAATACACTTCTCATCTTTATATGTTAATTTACGTGAACGGCCACTTTTCTCTTTGAAATTGATCCGATCTTCTTTGTTAAAACGCTTAACAGTATCCGCTACAGTACTCTTGCTCATATTGAGTAACTTCCCAATTTCCCGCTGCGATTTTCCATTGGCAGAATGAAAAATAACTAATTGTTTTAAATCAAAACTTGTGTATATGGTATTTTTACGCTCCATTGTGCTAAATATTCAATGTCAAAATTAAAACTAAGCTTAATAATCTCTACTATTTACAAAATGCAGCAACTGCATTTTAAAACTATTGCATAATTCTAGGATGCGTTACAGTAATACATGGTGCCCGAGGACTTGTTCATACATAATTTAATTAGAATTGCAACTATGCAATGATTAAAACCTTATAATTTCTGTTTGTAGTTGAATTTTTTTAAACTTTTTTGTATTTATCGGTTACCTTAACCCTAGTGTCAATAACCGGGTACCCGGGTACCCTTCTGAGGTTAGAAACCTAAAAAAAAAATTTTCTATTTTTTCAAATTGTTTTTCCGCCGAGATCTTCGCTCTACAACGTTTTTTAAGTATGTTAATGCTTCTTTAAATTAATTTTAGTAATATTTACTATTTTAAAATTGAAGTCAAAGCTGACTATGCGCTTGTTCAATAACCGCGGTACCCGGGTACCCACACATTGCGAGTGTTATTTAGTACTACAGTAATAATTTGTATAATGCTGAAATTAGTAATTAATTTGATAGTAATTATCTTACGAATAAATAGAAGATGTATAGCTTAAAAATAATTATTTATTAATCATAATTTAGCTTAACATTCAAAACATTTGGCAATTGTCTTAGCATGCTCATCACAAACAGGTAGATTACATTCTGCACATAAGGGAGCGTTCAAGTATTACGTAACGAATTTGGGGGGAGGGGGGGTCTTGTAAAACGTTACGATGCGTTACAGGGGCGGGAGGGGGGGTTTGAACTACGCGTTACGTAACATTGTTTTTGCCACATAATTGTGACTTTTAGGTATAAAAATGGTCACTTGATGGTTACGTAACGTTTTACTAGGGGGGAGGGGGGTTACAGAAAAACGTTACGGCGCGTTACATGGGGGGGAGGGGGGGTCAAAAATCTCCAAAAATTGCGTTACGTAATACTTGAACGCTCCCTAATTTTCGAGTCTTTCTTCGTTTTCTAAACCATAATCGTACGACGTGTCCATTCAAATAATATAATAGTACAAGCTAACAAAAAGTACAGGCGAAAAAGTACAAATAACGGATTTTATCTGCTTGGGTACCCGGGTACCCCGGTCATAGAATGACGTGGACAATTCTGGTTATTGACACTAGGGTTAAGGAATAATTGATCAAATGGTAAGTTGAAACCCGCGTTTTCTTCCCAAATTACTTGAAAAAATCGAATTACATTGAAGTTATTGCAATTTTTATTAGATGCCCGAGGACTTTTTCGAGTCACTGTATAGTATGTGAAACTCGTTAATCCATTCATGCGCGTCAATTTTTTTAATAAAAAATATCAAGAATCTATTTTTTATGAAGCTTTGCAATACTACTAATACCCTAAAAACATATATCCAGTTTAAAAGTCAATTAATTAACACTGCTATGGTTAAAATAAATAAATAATTATTTTATCACATCAAAGTAAAATAGAAGCCTTTTTTTAAGTTTTTTTTTCAGTAAAATATAGTAGATAAAATAAGACAATAAATTTAATCCGTTAATTTGATAACTTAATCCGTTGATACCTTGATCGGTCAGATCATCGGATAGTCTACTACACCTTTTCCACTTTTATTTGAGAAAGCGTTAATTGTAATTCAGATTAGTAAGTTGTATTTGAGAAACCGTCAATTGAAATTCAGATTAGACAGTTGTATTTGAGAAAGCGTCAATTTACATTCAGATTATTAGTCAATTGAAATTGAGATTAGTCAATTGTAATTCAGATTAGTTGACTATAATGTCAGGAAGCGTAAAGGTTATTCAAAATTGTGAATATTTTTTAGTTTGGAATAAATGAATGAACCAATCAGAGATGAGTTATAGCAATCAGACGGATAATATTCGTTTATTATTTTCATCAGTATGATGCTTTCTCAAATACAATTGACAAATCTGAATTTCAATTATCGCTTTCTCAAATACATGTGACCGTTTCTGAAATAAAACTGGAAAAGGTGTAGTGCTATTTTGTGGTACCATCGAGCACGTGCATTATTAAAAAAATGCGTTAAATTTTTGCTTTAAGTTTCTAAATTGGCGAGGTCCCTACTTTACCTCCCGGAATTGCAAAAAACAGTATATGCACGACGGGACAAATTTTTTTTAAACTATGACAATTTAATTGAAAAAACAACTTTTTCGAAATAACTAAGTAACTTGTTAGTCCAGTAGATATGTACATTGTACCTGGAAAAAATTCCGAAGTTAATGGAACTTTTACAGGTTGTTCGGGGGTGCTGTGGGATGACTCTGTCAAGTTTTCCAATTCGAGGACCCTGTGCTAACTTGGTGGGGGCCGAAAAAATCAAAATTTTCGGACTTTTGTCGGTTTTTCGCTCATAACTTCTAAACTAAGCGATTTTCGACCAAAATATTTATTTTCAAAGTTGTAGAGCAGTAAATTTCCTATAATTTTGTATGCTTAAACTTCTTCCTAAACCTAATATTAACCGAGATACAGCCGATCAAAGTTAGAGAGATTTTCTCAAAATAGCAAAAATTGGCCAAAACCTTCGTTTTTGGCCCTCTAACTATCAATTACAATCAGTTCTATGGTAATTATGGTAATCACTCATCAATATCGACATGATGGAACACGGGGGGGGGGGTCTGCTGACCAAGTGCCTGTTTCTGTGAAGTGTAGTTATTTCAATGTTATCGTGGCAGGTTATCACCCTACTACTGTAATTACTGCCAATCCATAATCTTGAACCTCAATAAACATAGATCAGGTTGTTGAAATCAATGAATAATAACCAAGAATTAATTAAAGAATATAATTGATATAAAAATAATGGTAGTATGTACAATAATACAAGTATATGAAATTTATGTCTAAAAACTTCATGAGGCCACCAACAATTTGGAGCGCTTGGGGGCTGCTGCTCCATCCTCGTCATCGTCGTCGTCGTAGTCGTTTTTAAAGTTGTCGGGGTCAATGTACATGTCTGGTGCAGGCGTAAGGGGGAGATTTTCCTCACTCTCGTCGTCAGCATCAACTTCGTTGGTGTCAGGCTGAGGGCTGTTTTCGCATGCTGAGCCTACGCAGTGCTTGCATACTGCGGAGCTCAACAGACCAGCCTTTTTACAGCTGCAGCCGGCGGTGGCGCAACCAGTTGTGCACTTGCAGCTGACGATGCGGAGCAGCTGTTCTGGGGCAGCATCCATTGTTGTGGTGATGGGAACCACACCTGTAAACATATGAATCACTCAATTAACACTGGTGACTTTGTTACAATATTGAAAAATAATGAGGGGGGTTTTAAGAATGAAAAATGTACTACTTCAGGATGACGAGAATAATAATACCCACCTTGTTTGGTAATTTTCCATCCCCAAGCAGATGGCAACTTCTCGTAGACCCCTTGGCTTCCCATCCACGTCTGGACTTGTTGGTAAGTCCTGAATGAATGGTACTTAGCGGCATCTCTGGTTGGTGGCAGTCTGGCAAGTTGGCAGCTCGGCTTTGCCACGACAGTGGTGAAAATGCGGTATCTCAGGTCATCGAGGTTGTCACGTCCAATGTTCCCTCCATACAGTTTCACCAAGAACTTCTCTCCAACGTGAGCAATTTGAGCTGGAGCTGCCTCGGGGTCCTTGAAAATCTTCAACATCTCGGAGAGGTCGGGGTTCTTCTGATACGTCTGTACCACCTTCCTCTTCCCAATTCCAAAGGGTGCTGAAGTGGTGTCGCACCCACTTATCGCGTGCAGGAAGAGTATGTCCTGTGGCCCGTGTTTGAAAGAGTGGGAAGAGTAAAGGACGGTTGGGGTTTTACCCTTCCCACTCTTTTGGAAGTAGACGTTTTTCTTTGAAAACCCCAAAGCATTCAGCAGCACCAGAAGATCAATGTCCTCCCCTGTAATGACGACACTGTCGTAATCCTCGGCAACTGAGACACCAGTCAGTACGATCAGCGTCTTCTACTGCCTGCTTGACTTGGATCCCCTTGGCTTCCAGTTCACCCTTCAGCATCGTTATAAAATTCATCTTGTTTGTGTCGTTGGAGAGAAATTTCGCCTGCGTGATGGTGCTGACTGCTGTTGTCTTGGAGAACACAAACTTAGTAGAGGGGTTCAGCAAGGAACGCCGATACCGTTCTACTGCCTTGGTGCTTTGGTAGCTTATCCCACTAGGATAACCATCAAAAACCACTATAGCATTGCTCCCAAAGTGCCTTTTGATGTAGTCCACGTAGTTTTGGCAGACTACCTGCACCACTCAGCGCCCCCCCCCCGCGTGTTCCAACATGTCGATATTGATGAGTGATTACCATAATTACCATAGAACTGGTGGTAATTGATAGTTAGAGGGCCAAAAACGAAGGTTTTGGCCCATTTTTACCATTTTGAGAAAATCTCTCTAACTTTGATCGGCTGTATCTCGGTTAATATTAGGTTTAGGAAGAAGTTTAAGCACACAAAATTGTAGGAAATTTACTGCTCTACAACTTTGAAAATGAATGTTTTGGTCGAAAATCGCTTAGTTTAGAAGTTATGAGCGAAAAACCGACAAAAAGTCCGAAAATTTTGATTTTTTCGGCCCCCACCAAGTTAGCACAGGGTCCTCGAATTGGAAAACTTGACAGAGTCATTCCACAGCACCCCCGAACAACCTGTAAAAGTTCCATTAACTTCGGAATTTTTTCCAGCAGACCCCACTTTTTTTGCTCTGTCTACTGGACTATGTTGGATTAAAAAAACTTTTATTCGTTAAAACAAAAATTTACTTAATTTAAAAAAAATTTATGTTGTTCACAATGACATATTTTTGCAAAATTTAAATAAAAATGATTTTCTAATGAATATAAATTTTATTTCTTTTAAAACAAATTAATTTTATTAACAAGCACATTTTTAAACAAATGCAATAGGTACATTAAAAATTTATATATAAATGTCAACTAATAAGTAGATAGTATTTTTAAAAATGCCATCACTTTTTGCCACGTAATGCGAGTAAAAATTTATTAAAATAAAATATTAAATTAAATGTTAAAACGACAATGTTTCAAAAGGATAAACCGCACTTCGTTTTCAAGTTACGCATGTATTTATTATAAATCGTCTGCTTACTGGTAAAACCAGGAACTGACACCTCCATCAAGTTAGCCCCCTTCAATCGAATTTTTAACTTTTTCTTATGCCAAACGTTTGGTAATCGTTAGGTAAGATTTGGTAGTTCAATTAAAAGTTTTGGTAGTTCTTTGTTTTTTCGTAATTAACCAATCAAATTTTTTTTGTCAAGTTAGCCCCCCTTCAATCGATATTTTAACTTTTTTTTTAGCTCATTTGATCGATTATAATACGCAGAGGTTTGGTACCCCAATAAAAAGTTGTGGTAGTTTCTAATTTGGTGGTAAATAATTAATTAAGTTAATACAAGATGCAGTATTTGAAATACAGGTTATTGTTTTATCATTATTTTTTTTTATTCGATTTTTTGGGGGTGATACGTAAAAGGTTACTGCCGCATACCGCAACTATATTTTTAAATGCTATATCCAGGTTTTCTATGATCCCGATTTGTTGGATCCCGGTTGGGGTGGATTAATATTCCTCTAGTATGTTTAGCCCAAGTCTCTCTCTCTCTTCAGTCCATAACCCTTCGTCAGGGTGTGGTGGTATCAATGTAGAGTTTGTCTGACTATCTGTCGCCAGGCTTCTCTGTCTTGTGCCGTTGTAACTGATTCATGTAGTCCGCATCCTATTAAGTTCCTTGTGCGGTTCCTTTCCTTTAGCTTAGCCCAAGTAACCATTGTCAAAACCGCCCGGAGGAGTCCCGGGAGCGGAGCGGAGCGGAGGGCTCAGGAGGGTAAGTAAGGGTAAGTTTAATTACCTTCTAATCGAATCCCGAAAAAAAATAGATACCTAATTCGTAAAAATTTTTGGTTCTGAAAAGAACCGATATTTTTACCAATGCGACGACAACATGTACGGTTACACCGGATAACTTTCGGCCATTTGCTCCAACATGTTGAAGAGCACGGTTACCACGAGTTACCGTGTCGACTGCGAGTGGCGTACTGACACACCTCCCGCCGATGTGTTGTATTTATAACCTTTTTGGTGGGCGTGGCCTTAATTTGAGAGGTTAGCCAATGAGTTCTATAGGAACGTTAATTTCGAAAAAAAAGTGCGTGTAGGGCCTTTTACCGCTAATTTCATTTTTTTGGTATACTACTTAAACCTTCATCTTTCCGAATCTCAATAGGAAAATTTCAATTTTGTGGTTGGACGTTTCGTGTCGGCACCCTCTAAGTTATTGCGATGCTAAAATTTAAAAATAGCTGATTTACTTCAGATCTGAAGTAAATCCTTAAACCTCGTTTTGTAGAGAGTTTTCTCCTCTTCAGATTTGGTTCAATGATAAGACTGGGGATTTTAGGAAAGTTGATTCCAACCCCGCGTTCTTTTTCATTTCCCTTTAACTGACTGGGTAACCGGTAAAACCATCACGTCATCATCGCGACAGTTATTCAAATATATATTTAAATTGAAAAGAAAAATTCCTACCGATAAAAATAATCTCCATATTCGGGGGGATAATCCGTTATGTTACCATGGAAACGATGATTCTGATATATTATGCGTATTTTATATAAGATCTTCAGAAGTTCCCAACGATAAAAATCGATATTACACGACCGGGGGGTCTTCCATACCCCTCAGGTACACTAGTCATTATTCAGAACCATCAAAATTTATTATTTTTCATTGAATCTTTGCAATTCTTGTTTGTAATCCGACAGGGGGGGTATTTTTGGTGATATTTTTCATAACTATCCCAGACCGTTCTTCTTATAACCACTTCACCCGCGGGTTATTTGTAACTAAATGCATTTTGCACGCATTCGTGCGTACTATCGGGTGAAATGATTAATACCGAGGGACGTAAAAGTTTTCCTTCCGCAATAAATTAAGTGTACCTGGGGGGTATTCCTTACCCCCAGACCCCCCGGTCCCGGCAGCCTAAATGAGTTCCTGATAAGCATCCATTTGTTTTCATTACTCTAAGCGAGCGCCATCGCAATGGGGGCGCTAAACCTCGACAAAACCCAATAAATAATAGTTTAAAATTTTCAAAATGATAGGAAACTTTTGGGAGGGGGACGCATATATTCTAATTTGCTTCAGGCGCCAGAAGAGCTCGCTACGGCGCTGCCACAAGGCGTTTTAAAGGGGCTAATGCAGAAATAATTATGGGACGCTGGAATAAATATTATTATTACTATTTGAAAAAAACATACAAATTTAGCAAGCGTTAGGGACTTCTAATTTGGCTACCATATTGGAAACACATGGAGGTATTCGTGTGTTTATTCTTAGGGGTCGTCCATAAATTACGTCACGCAATTTTAAGCAATTTTTAACCCCCTCCCCCCGATGGTCACACTTTGTCACACAAACCTAGACTCCCTCCAATTATTACGTCACATATTCTTGAACCCCCCCACCCACAAATTTTTCAAATCTAAACTTTATATAATAAAAAGAAACCCGGGGCGGATTTCATGGGTGTCATCCCCACCTCGGCTGATGACCTTTTTTTAGGGGTAGCACCCCTAAAATTAGGAATTCTGGCAAACAAACTTTTATTTTTATAGAGTAAGATTTTGGGTTGGTAATAAATAAATCAAGCGATCAATAATTTTTGAGCGAATGAACAAACTTTGATTTTTATCCAATAGAAGATAGATAATTTAAGGTCAATTATGAATAAATATATTGACGTGTTATTTTCTGTCCAGCGACCAACCATTTATTTTTTGAATCCGTGAATTCTGGAATCACTTCTCCAAATTTATTTTACTTTTCCAAAACACTTTAAATCAAACGCTTTCAATTTTCAAAATAATTTCTCGTTTTTTATTTACAATAATTTACTATACAAAATTTTTATAAACATCTAGCTCAAGCGTGCTATCCGCTTCACTGCCTGGCGCTCTCTGCTCGAGCGTCCTCTACGGTCGACTGCCTGGAGGTGACTCTTTAAGCGTCCTCTCCGCTCCACTGCTCGGCGCGGATTGACCCCCTCTTTCTTCCATCACAAAATATTTCTTCGTTATGTGCGCACAAGGATTTTTATCCACCAACTCCCCTCTTCATTTTAGTTATGGTTTACAATAATTCATTTACAATTTTATTTTTAAAACATGTTAATTTTTAATTTTAATTTTTGAATCTTTCCGAAATTTGGCATTGAAATACAGTTCAATATATTTTGTTTATTGATACCACATAACAACCATTACATAACGTACTGAAATTTGGCAATGGGAACATAATTGAGATAAAAATAACAATAACTGATATATCAGCATAATGATATTATTGGATTTAATTTATTATATATATGAATAAAAACCAGATTGAAAAGATTATATTATAGTTATTGTTAGATATAAATATACATTAGAATATTATCTGATATAAAATTGCAGTTTTATAAAAACTTTCATCAGTAGACGTGGACTTGTAGTTTAAAACTGTTTGAAAATTACTAGATCACAATGAAAATTATAACTTGGCTGCTGCTATTCGTATTAATTATTTACGATATCTTCTGCACTGAGAGTTTTTTGAGTAAGGTAGGTTTAAATTTTTTTACAAATTGATAGTAATGAAGTTAACACCAAAATTTTATCAGTTGGGGTTAAAGACCTACCTTTTAACAAAATTGTAGGTATTTGATAGTAATATTTGAAATGAAATGCAATAGCAATATTTTTCTGTTATGCCATTTCATATGTCTGCAAAAATTTTGCTAAAATTTCCTAATTTTAAATTTCTAATGAATTTATTTTAGTTTCATCAAAATATTTTTAAAATTAGAGATGTTCGAACAGAATTAATAAGTTATGATGAAAAAGCTTTCAATTGTTTTGAAATAAAAACATTTAAGTACAATCGCACTACCGCAGCCATAAACGCTACTATTAACTTAAAAATTAATGTTCAAGATAAATGCGAGGTAAAATAACACAATTAAGTTACGTTCTCATTCCTTCATATTAAATATGCATGGCCCCCATCCACAGATATTTTTTTGGAATTTCTGCACAATGCAGTGGAGACGCTGCTTAATAATAGATTACTGTTCAAATTTGTAGTTCCTCTGTCATAATTTAGTAGTTACCTTTAAAAACTACAAAAATTAATTTTTTGTACTTATATATTTAGATCGTCATACAAATGAATAAATTTTTGAGTAACGAATATCGATATTTTCCGGTGCGTTTCCAAGCAAACTTAAAAAAATGTTTCGAAGCAGACGTAATAGGATTGGCTAGCGTGACCAAATGTGGCAACATAACAAGTTTCTACTTCTACAAAGTTTGATGAACGATGCGATGCATTGTTATGAAGAACTTTCTAACGTTTTTTGATTACAGGATGTTACTTATCACGTCTGCAACTTTCTTGTCGATGCAACTCGTCTTCCTCCACTTATACCCCCTGGCAGATATCAAATTCAAATAACATTTCTGTATTTAAATAAGGAAATAGGGGTAGCAAATGTTTATATTGAAATATACATTCCAATTGAGTACCCTAAGAAATAAAAGTTATCTGCTAATATTATTAATTGGTCGAGTTTTGCTATTTGAAAAGTGGTGTCAGGTTAGTTTAATGTTATAAAAAATTATTGTAATGGTGTGGGGATTAAAAAACCAATAAGGTGTTGGTAAACATTGCTCTGTTTGCCAGATTTATTTAAATGTTTTGCTTTGTGCTGCACATGAATAAATTACTATTTTTCTGTATAAATGTATTTTATTTTAAAATGAATCCACCAAATAACTAAATAATCCAACGAAGAAATTCACAAATAAAGTATTCCAAAGAGAAAATCATAACATGTTAAATTTTGGAACCCACTTTTAAAATTTATATTAAATTAATATAAATTATAACCATATAGTAGCGTTGTAACCATTTGTATACATATAAATTCATAAACATATTTAAATAATAATAATTTATATTCTTAGAATTGATTATCTCACTCTTCTTGAAGTAAGATACCATCTTCATGTCTTCGGAAAAATTTTCATACCAAGCAAGTTATTCGAAAGGGTTTATGAACCCGGGTACGCTTCGAACCTTTGCATTACCAACGAGCGAAATTTAAACGAACATCAAATTAATCCGATTCCCTTCATTATCGGGTGCTGAATCAAGTTTGTTGAGAATTGAGTACTGTGTCCACACTGATAAACAAAAGGTTGGAAAAACATGCTGAGGAAGCGGTAGGATAATATCAGTATGACTTCGAGTGAAAGATTATGCGGAAAATATTGGGTCCAGTGCGAGATAATGGTCAGGATAAAAGATCGATGACGAACAACGAGGTACTAAGGGCATAGGGTAATGAAGATATAATCAAGATCAAATCAAATCAAATCAAGCAGAATCGGTTGGCTGGGTCATGTAATGAGAAAGAATGAGGAGAATTGCTGAATGTAAATCCACAGAGAACCGTGCAAGAGGAAGACCAAACTTGCGATGGTACGACTAAGTGGTCGGCAACATTGAAGAGGAATTGTATTGAATGCGAGAATAGATGAAAATTTATAGAACGAAGTGAACTGTAAAAGAGGATTAATTCCACCTCAAAATAGTATATTACACACCAAGTGACAAAAGGAGGCCATTTAATCTCGCGTGCGAATTGGGATCCGATAGCTTCCCCCTCTACCAAGGGATCCCAATTAGCACCAGAGATTTCATGGCACTTTTACCACTTCACCTGAAGAAGGTCATTACGAACTGCAGAAGTAGTCATAAATCCCTGTTAAACACGCTATAGGATTGCATAAAATGGATATGTAAAGTCTCACCGAGAGAGTCAAATTCTTACAAGAATAAAAGACATTATTATTATTGCTATATTGTATTTCTAGTCGTAATATACTTTCTTCTTGCCTCTTCCTCTTTTTCCTTCTGGATATCTGCTTCATATGTTTTCTTACTTGGTTGTAGCCTTCTCTATTAGTTTCTGTATTATCACCTACAATTTTGTTTCGTGCATTTTTCTTTTTCGTGAATTTAGAATTTTTCTTTGGGTCTTTAAATATTATGGTCACCCGACGAGCCTTAATGAAGTCGAAACAACGTCATAGTATCCTATATTTCAAGAATTTATTGCATGTAAGTTAGTTACCATTAACTTGGTAAGTCAATATAAAATTTATATACTATTCCGGCCGCACTGAAACCTTTTTAAGTTAGTAACCAAAAATAAACCAATAAATATGCGTGGTGTTCTAATGTCGCAATAATTCGTGATTACCCATGTTGTGCGGCCTTGAGGCCGCACTGAGGGAACGGATAATCGACTCCATTCAACGTAACAGGCAGACAGATACATTTTGGGTATTATAATATGTCGATAAAAATGATGATATATCTTTTACCACCCCAGGGATCCTGAGTCCACACAAATACTTAATAATGTCGGCAATAAAACAATAAAGCTTTTCAATATTTTTTATTCCCCCCCCCCCCAAACAATTCACTTAAACAAATTATGCTGACTTCACAGTCCAGGATATCTTTTATTTCAAGAAGTAAACGCGACATTGGAACATGCACTTTGTCGGTTTGATAGGCTAGATCTAGATGATATTCATGTTTTGTTTTGAGTAGTGGCAGTTTAGTCTAAAGGACACACTGGCACGCGCTCACCTATTCAAAATTGGAAACAACTATACACAAATAATGAAATAAAAAAAATGTTAAGTAAATATATATGTTTCCTTAATTTATAAATTTTGTACACTCACATTCCAAGAAGTCACGAAGTTCTACTAAATAATAGGAAGCTGCAGGCACTGGTTCTGGGGGCGGGGGGGGGGGTTAAAGGACCTTAAACCGGACCCTGAAATTGAAATTTCCCTATTGACTTTCGTAAAGTTGAAGGTTTATATAGTATAACTAAACAAGAATTCCGGACCGTTCATAAGTTTTTGAATAAATCGACTTTGAAGTTCGAAAATTTACACATTCCGTGACGCGCATAAGGTGATTTACGGAATCTCACTGTATTCTGTTGACGGTACGCGTGCAATCATGTTATACTCTGACACTTAGAAATTTTTGTACGGTACTGTATTAATGTTAAAGCTCCGGGCGGTTTTGACAACGCAAACCACATGACAGTCGAATTCGAACCTAAATATGCTCAATATGTCCCAAAATTACACCAATTTCTTTTAAATTTGATGGTGGGCGTGGCTTACACTTTTCCCTTAATAAAAGGATTGTTTATGATTTTTTTGCTAATATTTATTGCTAAATCGACTATTCAAACCTTCAGCTTTCCGAATCTATATAGGAAATTTTAAATTTCCGCATGAGCAAATCCGGACTCTTACGAACCAGGGACCGCAAATGCGCTACCGGGAACCGGCACCGAACCTCCTGCTATAGTAACATGTATCCCCGAGTATGAAATGTTGGCGATTTTCGTACTATTTTCGGACTTTATGGATTCTTCGTTAATGTTAAACGACACTTTACTGTGTTACACTTTACGTTACACTTTATGTTACACTTTACTCTTAAAAAAAGGATGAGTTTATGGTTCGTCCGCAAATTTTTTTAGTTAAATCGACTATTCAAACCTTCAGCATTCCGAATCTCTATAGGAAATTTTCAATTTTCGGGTCCGGTTTAGGGTACTATTATCCCATCTGGTGGGTATGAAATAACCCCCTGAGCAGTCGCCATCAGGCGGTAAAATATTAAAAAACATTTTATAATACTGCTTTACTTTTCTGCTGGGGGCATTCTATACACTCACCCCCTCAGACCCCCCGGCTAAAGTAATAGTATAAAATAAAACTGTTTGGAATTAAATTATTTTGTAAAAGTAAATAAGCAAATTTATATGTTTCCGATGTTATTTAAATTTTTTCTCCTTCCATTGCTAAAAGTCATGTAAAAAGTATAGTATATTATACTATATTATTATTATCTCTCAGTTTTTTTAATTCTGCGTATAAATCGAGATATGCAAGACAGACGACTGCATTTAGAAAGCAGGATTTCAAACCAGTGGTCGGGGGGGGGGGGTAAATAAATGTTTATTCTTCAACAATTCTGTTGCAATCTTCTTTTTTAATTAATTTTATTTTGATCTTCTGGTGTTGAGGGGTTTCAGATGCTAAATTTGATATTCGTAGTTTAGATATGAATTGGGGGTGTTGTGTACCTGGGGGGTATTCCATACCCCCCAGACCCCCCGGTCGCTAGATTTATAGTTTACAGGTCGACACTTTGCATACTTACTACATTATTACCTCTGAGGAGATTTTCATTCTTCACAGAAAGCAATATAATACATGCAGATCTGACGACAAAATTTAGAAAGCACGGCCTGCAACCGGGGGGTCTGGGGGGTATGGAATACCCCCCAGGTACGAATGTCTTTATTCTTCGTCGATTCTGTGACAATCTTCATTTTGCATTGTTTTCTATTGATTTTCTAGTACTGCGGGTCTTAAGACATTTTGCATTCTGAGTAAGTTATTATCTTTGAGGAGATTTTCATTGTTCACATAAAGCAAGGTTGACTTAAGGTTGTAAATTGATGACTGGATGAAGGGGGGCAAGTTATACCCCCAATTTCTAGAATTATGGTCTATAGATAAACACTTTGCATACTTAGTTGTTATCTCAGAAGATTCCGCCATTCTGCACATAAATCAAGATATAAAAGGCTAAATACACACAACTGTATTTGTAACGGGGGGAGGGATGGAATATTCTCCAGCCACACAGGTGTTTATTTTTTGTTGATTTTATCACCATTTTCTTTTTGAATTGTTTTCTCTTGATCTACTGGTAATGAAGGGTTTAAGGAGGTAAATTTTGCCTTCATAGTTTAGGTGTGACTGGGAGAGGGGTTATGAAATACCCCTCAGACTCCCGGTCTCTAAAATTGTGGTTTATAAGTGGTTTTCCGGCATGTGACCACCACGACTAATCGTTACGATGCGTATCCGATGAGCCCAATTTTTGACCATTTTTTCCAATATTTCTGGCCTTATTTCATACATGGCTTGCTGAATATTGACCTGAATATTGAAGCATTAATTCTTCCAGAGTTGTTGGTTTGTTAGCATAAACCATGGATTTAACATCATCATCATGCACCAGCGCTATGTGTTCCATTTTTGGACAAACGCCTCCCCTAGCTGCTACCATTCTGCTCTATGCGCAGTCCGTCCCATCCACTATTTGCCACCCATTCGCTCCAAATCATCTCTCCATCCCGTTCGAGGTCTTCCACGGCTTCGCTTCCCAGTTTTTGGTCTCCGAGATTCGGCGACAAATCACACGATCTTGGAGGCCAATGGATAGAACCATTTCTTGAAATAATGTAGCACCATTCTGTTGGGACCATAAGTTGTCGATGTTTAACTCTTGGATTTTTGGAAACAAAACTGTATTGAGTATGTGTCGATATCTCACACCATTTATCGTAACGGTAACTCCTTCCTCATTTCGAAAGCTATATGGACCGATGATGCCATTGGCATGTATTCCGCACCAAACAATCAATTTTAATGGATGCAATGGAGTCTCAAGATAATGTTCCGGATTGGTCTCAGTTTTTTTGTTCACATACCCATTCAACCAGAAATGTGCTTCGTCACTGAACAAAATTTGGCAGTAAAAAAATGGATCCACTTCCAATTGGTTGTGAGCCTAATCTGCGAACGCACGACGCAATCGATGATCATTAGACTTCAATTCTTGAACCAACTGGATCTGGTAAGGATGTAAACCAAGATCTTGATGTTAAATTTTCCAGGTAGTGGACGGACAAAGTCCAAGTTGTTGAGTACGATGGCGAGTTGAAATGTTTGGGTTCTCTTGCACATTTCTTTATCTTGTTGGTGGTCTTACATCATGCAATGAATAAGTGGTACGAAATTTATCCATCACCGCACCAAGAGCTTGCTCAGAAGGTCAATTATGCCGACCATAAAATGTGCGAAAAGCTCTGTAAGTTTCGCGAACGAAACTCTGACTTTGAAAATAAATTTCCACAATTTGGTAGCGTTGTTCAAGTGTTAATTTATTCATAATTAAATGGTAAACCTTTCTGAACACAAATGTCAAAGAACTGTCACTTTGACAAACTCCATTCAAAAGTTATCCCGATTGAAAGATATTGAAACACCCTATACCTCCTATACTAACAAATCAAAAATGTTATAGGTTATTACAGAGTAGGCTATAGGGTTGTAGCGGTCCTAGAATTAGTTCTCAATAAATAGAAGTTCCGCGCTACATAAACTAATCGCCTCAGCAGCGCAGTTGTTTAAGTGCACGTATTCACAGCTAATACGTCTGGGTTCGAATTCAAGTTGAGGAACATATTTTTCAGTATACCATCTTGCTAAAGGGTGGTATGTCAAGTTTTAAGGTTGGATCCCTCCCATCCCTAGAACCGCCACTGCATTACAGGAGTGAAATTAATTATATTGATCTCTAATGTCTAAACTTTCTGAACAAATAAAAGAAAAGCGATTGCAAAACTTCCAGACAATTTATTGATATGTTCTTCTTCTTCTGAATTTAAGCCTAGGGCTTTCATTTTGTTTAATTATCCCTGAATATTTTATTTAAATATTACTAGTTTTAATAACTTTGGAAAAGTTATGCAAAAAATCCATTTTTATAAATATTCGTGAATATCTCAGTTCGGGTTCATTTTAGAGCAAAATATTAAGTAAGTGAAAATTAAACTAACTAAATTTTCTACAGAAAAGATTATTTTTTAGCCTTGAAAATGGGCCAAATTTAAATGGCCCAAAACGTTGAAAAATAGTCTTAGAATTTTTCACTATATTTGGTGTTCTCATAAGTTTCATTTTGGCAATATTAGTAAAGTAATTTACAAAATTTCAGAATTCTCAAAATAAAAATTATTTTTATATCCCTTCAAAAACACTCCCTTCTACAACCTTTTTGAGTGTTTTTGGTGTACTAGCAGGTTTATTATTACTATATCAGATATTTTTTAAACAAAATGTGTTTTTGACCCCCTTCCAAAATAACCTCCGTAAGGTTTTAGAATTTTTTCACGATTTTTGGTGTTATTCCAGATTAATTATTAATGTATTAACAAAGTTTTAGAATTTTTAAATAAAATTTATTTTTTATTTCCCTTCAAAAACCCTTAAAAAAAAATTCAGCGCTTAGATTTTTTTTTCACTATTTTTTCTAGATTCACAGGTTCAATATTAGTATATTTACAAAATTTCAGAATGTTTAAATAAAATTTATTTTGTATTTCCCCCCCCCCTCTTCTCTGTTTAGAATTTTCCTGCCATTTTAAAGTTCTTCTAGATTCGAATTTACATGATTTAAATACGATTTTAAAAAAATTACACCATATCGAAAAAGAAATGGTGATCCATTTAGCATTAGATCCATGTTTAGTTGGGACCCACAGCTTAACGTGGAATCCAAACCGCGGCAAATTTGTTAAGTCGTTTCTACGGTAGCTGTTGTTTGCAACTTTTCAGCCGTTGTTTTAATTTAGTCACGTTCATTTCTACTGAATATTTCAAAGCAAATTTCCCAAGCTTTCCAGATTTAAAATTTGTCTGACTTTTTCAGTAAATCGGGAACAAAAATAAAGGGAAACATTAAGATTATGTAAATGCACTGACAGGGGTAGATAAGTTCTAGTTCTAATTTCCCTGAGTTAACGCTAAAAATGAAAAATTCCCCAACTTTTGCAGATCAAATTTGGGAAATTTTAAATTCCCTGACTTTCCAGGTTCTCCATACGAGTGGGAACGCTATTATAATACGTTTTATCTGATTTTCCAATTAACGACTCTTTACATGGATGACTCAAGTTCTACCACACTTTTTCTCAGAAACAGCAGACAAATACCAAAGTGTGACCTTTGTTTAAAAAGTTAAAATATTTTCTGACCTTTTTTGGTGAAACCTCATTGGTTAAAAATTTTACAGGAACATAAATTTGTACAACATTAATAAGTGTGACCTTGCTTTAGGAACGATGTGGTTTTTTGGCCAATCAACCAAGCCGATAAAATAGCGACCTTTTTATGGACGGATTACCGAATAAAAAAACAAATGAAAAGTGGATTTCATTTAAAAAAAGGGTCCCCGGTGCCTTGGTTACAAAAGATGTAGTAACCATTTTTTAAAAGAAAATATAGGATTTAAAATAATACACTCATACTGGGAAGGTGACCTTTGATTAACTAATTTTAGTTGTGCGGATAAAATTTATGACCAATAAAAAGGTTTGACCTTTGCTTAAGAATTTCTTGAGCTTTTCTGATCTTTCTTCAAGGACCCCCCTCTTTTAATCGAACTTGACACATTTGGAATTTGGAATTTCTAATTTAAATAGAAGTTCCGCGCTACATAAACTAATTGCCTCAGCAGCGCAGTTGTTTAAGTGCACGTATTCACAGCTAATACGTCTGGGTTCGAATTCAAGTTGAGGAACATATTTTTCAGTATACCATCTTGCTAAAGGGTGGTATGACAAGTTTTAAGGTTGGATCCCTCCCATCCCTAGAACCGCCACTGCATTACAGGAGTGAAATTAATTATATTGATCTCTAATGTCTAAACTTTCTGAACAAATAAAAGAAAAGCGATTGCAAAACTTCCAGACAATTTATTGATATGTTCTTCTTCTTCTGAATTTAAGCCTAGGGCTTTCATTTTGTTTAATTATCCCTGAATATTTTATTTAAATATTACTAGTTTTAATAACTTTGGAAAAGTTATGCAAAAAATCCATTTTTATAAATATTCGTGAATATCTCAGTTCGGGTTCATTTTAGAGCAAAATATTAAGTAAGTGAAAATTAAACTAACTAAATTTTCTACAGAAAAGATTATTTTTTAGCCTTGAAAATGGGCCAAATTTAAATGGCCCAAAACGTTGAAAAATAGTCTTAGAATTTTTCACTATATTTGGTGTTCTCATAAGTTTCATTTTGGCAATATTAGTAAAGTAATTTACAAAATTTCAGAATTCTCAAAATAAAAATTATTTTTATATCCCTTCAAAAACACTCCCTTCTACAACCTTTTTGAGTGTTTTTGGTGTACTAGCAGGTTTATTATTACTATATCAGATATTTTTTAAACAAAATGTGTTTTTGACCCCCTTCCAAAATAACCTCCGTAAGGTTTTAGAATTTTTTCACGATTTTTGGTGTTATTCCAGATTAATTATTAATGTATTAACAATGTTTTAGAATTTTTAAATAAAATTTATTTTTTATTTCCCTTCAAAAACCCTTAAAAAAAATTCAGCGCTTAGATTTTTTTTTCACTATTTTTTCTAGATTCACAGGTTCAATATTAGTATATTTACAAAATTTCAGAATGTTTAAATAAAATTTATTTTGTATTTCCCCCCCCCCCTCTTCTCTGTTTAGAATTTTCCTGCCATTTTAAAGTTCTTCTAGATTCGAATTTCCATGATTTAAATACGATTTTAAAAAAATTACACCATATCGAAAAAGAAATGGTGATCCATTTAGCATTAGATCCATGTTTAGTTGGGACCCACAGCTTAACGTGGAATCCAAACCGCGGCAAATTTGTTAAGTCGTTTCTACGGTAGCTGTTGTTTGCAACTTTTCAGCCGTTGTTTTAATTTAGTCACGTTCATTTCTACTGAATATTTCAAAGCAAATTTCCCAAGTTTTCCAGATTTAAAATTTGTCTGACTTTTTCAGTAAATCGGGAACAAAAATAAAGGGAAACATTAAGATTATGTAAATGCACTGACAGGGGTAGATAAGTTCTAGTTCTAATTTCCCTGAGTTAACGCTAAAAATGAAAAATTCCCCAACTTTTGCAGATCAAATTTGGGAAATTTCAAATTCCCTGACTTTCCAGGTTCTCCATACGAGTGGGAACGCTATTATAATACGTTTTATCTGATTTTCCAATTAACGACTCTTTACATGGATGACTCAAGTTCTACCACACTTTTTCTCAGAAACAGCAGACAAATACCAAAGTGTGACCTTTGTTTAAAAAGTTAAAATATTTTCTGACCTTTTTTGGTGAAACCTCATTGGTTAAAAATTTTACAGGAACATAAATTTGTACAACATTAATAAGTGTGACCTTTGTTTTAAGGAACGATAGGGTCTTTTGGGCTCTCATCAACCACGCCGATAAAATAGCGACATTTTCCTGGTCAGACTAGCTAATAAACAAATGAAAAGTGGTTCTCATTTTAAAAAAAGGCTCTTCGCTACCTTGGTAACAAAAGATGTAACCTTTTTTCAAAGAAAATATAGGAAAGGGTGACCTTTGTTTAAAAAGTTAAAAGCTTTTCTGACCTTTTTGGTGAAACCTCATTGGTTAACAATTTTGCAGGAACATAAATTTGTGCAACATGAATAAATGTGACCTTTGCTATAGGAACGATGTGGTTTTTTTGGCCAATCAACCAAGCCGATAAAATAGCGATCTTTTTATGGACGGATTACCGAATAAAAAAACAAATGAAAAGTGGATTTCATTTAAAAAAAGGGTCCCCGGTGCCTTGGTTACAAAAGATGTAGTAACCATTTTTTAAAAGAAAATATAGGATTTAAAATAATACACTCATACTGGGAAGGTGACCTTTGATTAACTAATTTTAGTTGTGCGGATAAAATTTATGACCAATAAAAAGGTTTGACCTTTGCTTAAGAATTTCTTGAGCTTTTCTGATCGTCCATAAAGGACGTCCGCAATTTTTTCCGACTATTCAACCATCCCTTACCCACAGTTTGTCACAATCTTCGAACCCCCCCCCCCCTCAGGAACGTCCTAGGGTCGAAAATCAAGGACCCCCCTCTTTTAATCGAACTTGACACATTTGGAATTTGAAATTTCTAATTTAAATAGAAGTTCCGCGCTACATAAACTAATCGCCTCAGCAGCGCAGTTGTTTAAGCGCACGTATTCACAGCTAATACGTCTGGGTTCGAATTCAAGTTGAGGAACATATTTTTCAGTATACCATCTTGCTAAAGGGTGGTATGACAAGTTTTAAGGTTGGGTCCCTCCCATCCCTAGAACCGACACTGCATTACAGGAGTGAAATTAATTATATTGATCTCTAATGTCTAAACTTTCTGAACAAATAAAAGAAAAGCGATTGCTAAAATTCCAGACAATTTATTGATATGTTCTTCTTCTTCTGAATTTCAGCCTAGGGCTTGAATTTTGTTTAATTAGCCCTGAATATTTTATTTAAATATTACTAGTTTTAATAACTTTGGAAAAGTTATGCAAAAAATCCATTTTTATAAATATTCGTGAATATCTCAGTTCGGGTTTATTTTAGAGCAAAATATTAAGTAAGTGAAAATTAAACCAACTAAATTTTCTACAGAAAAGATTATTTTTTAGCCTTGAAAATGGGCCAAATTTAAATGGCCCAAAACGTTGAAAAATAGTCTTAGAATTTTTCACTATATTTGGTGTTCTCATAAGTTTCATTTTGGCAATATTAGTAAAGTAATTTACAAAATTTCAGAATTCTCAAAATAAAAATTATTTTTATATCCCTTCAAAAACACTCCCTTCTACAACCTTTTTGAGTGTTTTTGGTGTACTAGCAGGTTTATTATTACTATATCAGATATTTTTTAAACAAAATGTGTTTTTGACCCCCTTCCAAAATAACCTCCGTAAGGTTTTAGAATTTTTTCACGATTTTTGGTGTTATTCCAGATTAATTATTAATGTATTAACAAAGTTTTAGAATTTTTAAATAAAATTTATTTTTTATTTCCCTTCAAAAACCCTAAAAAAAAAAAACTTCAGCGCTTAGATTTTTTTTTCACTATTTTTTCTAGATTCACAGGTTCAATATTAGTATATTTACAAAATTTCAGAATTTTTAAATAAAATTTATTTTGTATTTCCCCCCCCCCTCTTCTCTGTTTAGAATTTTCCTGCCATTTTAAAGTTCTTCTAGATTCGAGTTTCCATGATTTAAATACGATTTTAAAAAAATTACACCATATCGAAAAAGAAATGGTGATCCATTTAGCATTAGATCCATGTTTAGTTGGGACCCACAGCTTAACGTGGAATCCAAACCGCGGCAAATTTGTTAAGTCGTTTCTACGGTAGCTGTTGTTTGTAACTTTTCAGCCGTTGTTTTAATTTAGTCACGTTCATTTCTACTGAATATTTCAAAGCAAATTTCCCAAGCTTTCCAGATTTAAAATTTGTCTGACTTTTTCAGTAAATCGGGAACAAAAATAAAGGGAAACATTAAGATTATGTAAATGCACTGACAGGGGTAGATAAGTTCTAGTTCTAATTTCCCTGAGTTAACGCTAAAAATGAAAAATTCCCCAACTTTTGCAGATCAAATTTGGGAAATTTAAAATTCCCTGACTTTCCAGGTTCTCCATACGAGTGGGAACGCTATTATAATACGTTTTATCTGATTTTCCAATTAAGGACTCTTTACATGGATGACTCATGTTCTACCACACTTTTTCTCAGAAACAGCAGACAAATACCAAAGTGTGACCTTTGTTTAAAAAGTTAAAATATTTTCTGACCTTTTTTGGTGAAACCTCATTGGTTAAAAATTTTACAGGAACATAAATTTGTACAACATGAATAAATGTGACCTTTGCTTTAGGAACGATGTGGTTTTTTGGCCAATCAACCAAGCCGATAAAATAGCGATCTTTTTATGGACGGATTACCGAATAAAAAAACAAATGAAAAGTGGATTTCATTTAAAAAAAGGGTCCCCGGTGCCTTGGTTACAAAAGATGTAGTAACCATTTTTTAAAAGAAAATATAGGATTTAAAATAATACACTCATACTGGGAAGGTGACCTTTGATTAACTAATTTTAGTTGTGCGGATAATATTTATGACCAATAAAAAGGTTTGACCTTTGCTTAAGAATTTCTTGAGCTTTTCTGATCTTTCTTCAAGGACCCCCCTCTTTTAATCGAACTTGACACATTTGGAATTTGGAATTTCTAATTTAAATAGAAGTTCCGCGCTACATAAACTAATTGCCTCAGCAGCGCAGTTGTTTAAGTGCACGTATTCACAGCTAATACGTCTGGGTTCGAATTCAAGTTGAGGAACATATTTTTCAGTATACCATCTTGCTAAAGGGTGGTATGACAAGTTTTAAGGTTGGATCCCTCCCATCCCTAGAACCGCCACTGCATTACAGGAGTGAAATTAATTATATTGATCTCTAATGTCTAAACTTTCTGAACAAATAAAAGAAAAGCGATTGCAAAACTTCCAGACAATTTATTGATATGTTCTTCTTCTTCTGAATTTAAGCCTAGGGCTTTCATTTTGTTTAATTATCCCTGAATATTTTATTTAAATATTACTAGTTTTAATAACTTTGGAAAAGTTATGCAAAAAATCCATTTTTATAAATATTCGTGAATATCTCAGTTCGGGTTCATTTTAGAGCAAAATATTAAGTAAGTGAAAATTAAACTAACTAAATTTTCTACAGAAAAGATTATTTTTTAGCCTTGAAAATGGGCCAAATTTAAATGGCCCAAAACGTTGAAAAATAGTCTTAGAATTTTTCACTATATTTGGTGTTCTCATAAGTTTCATTTTGGCAATATTAGTAAAGTAATTTACAAAATTTCAGAATTCTCAAAATAAAAATTATTTTTATATCCCTTCAAAAACACTCCCTTCTACAACCTTTTTGAGTGTTTTTGGTGTACTAGCAGGTTTATTATTACTATATCAGATATTTTTTAAACAAAATGTGTTTTTGACCCCCTTCCAAAATAACCTCCGTAAGGTTTTAGAATTTTTTCACGATTTTTGGTGTTATTCCAGATTAATTATTAATGTATTAACAAAGTTTTAGAATTTTTAAATAAAATTTATTTTTTATTTCCCTTCAAAAACCCTTAAAAAAAAATTCAGCGCTTAGATTTTTTTTTCACTATTTTTTCTAGATTCACAGGTTCAATATTAGTATATTTACAAAATTTCAGAATGTTTAAATAAAATTTATTTTGTATTTCCCCCCCCCCTCTTCTCTGTTTAGAATTTTCCTGCCATTTTAAAGTTCTTCTAGATTCGAATTTACATGATTTAAATACGATTTTAAAAAAATTACACCATATCGAAAAAGAAATGGTGATCCATTTAGCATTAGATCCATGTTTAGTTGGGACCCACAGCTTAACGTGGAATCCAAACCGCGGCAAATTTGTTAAGTCGTTTCTACGGTAGCTGTTGTTTGCAACTTTTCAGCCGTTGTTTTAATTTAGTCACGTTCATTTCTACTGAATATTTCAAAGCAAATTTCCCAAGCTTTCCAGATTTAAAATTTGTCTGACTTTTTCAGTAAATCGGGAACAAAAATAAAGGGAAACATTAAGATTATGTAAATGCACTGACAGGGGTAGATAAGTTCTAGTTCTAATTTCCCTGAGTTAACGCTAAAAATGAAAAATTCCCCAACTTTTGCAGATCAAATTTGGGAAATTTTAAATTCCCTGACTTTCCAGGTTCTCCATACGAGTGGGAACGCTATTATAATACGTTTTATCTGATTTTCCAATTAACGACTCTTTACATGGATGACTCAAGTTCTACCACACTTTTTCTCAGAAACAGCAGACAAATACCAAAGTGTGACCTTTGTTTAAAAAGTTAAAATATTTTCTGACCTTTTTTGGTGAAACCTCATTGGTTAAAAATTTTACAGGAACATAAATTTGTACAACATTAATAAGTGTGACCTTGCTTTAGGAACGATGTGGTTTTTTGGCCAATCAACCAAGCCGATAAAATAGCGACCTTTTTATGGACGGATTACCGAATAAAAAAACAAATGAAAAGTGGATTTCATTTAAAAAAAGGGTCCCCGGTGCCTTGGTTACAAAAGATGTAGTAACCATTTTTTAAAAGAAAATATAGGATTTAAAATAATACACTCATACTGGGAAGGTGACCTTTGATTAACTAATTTTAGTTGTGCGGATAAAATTTATGACCAATAAAAAGGTTTGACCTTTGCTTAAGAATTTCTTGAGCTTTTCTGATCTTTCTTCAAGGACCCCCCTCTTTTAATCGAACTTGACACATTTGGAATTTGGAATTTCTAATTTAAATAGAAGTTCCGCGCTACATAAACTAATTGCCTCAGCAGCGCAGTTGTTTAAGTGCACGTATTCACAGCTAATACGTCTGGGTTCGAATTCAAGTTGAGGAACATATTTTTCAGTATACCATCTTGCTAAAGGGTGGTATGACAAGTTTTAAGGTTGGATCCCTCCCATCCCTAGAACCGCCACTGCATTACAGGAGTGAAATTAATTATATTGATCTCTAATGTCTAAACTTTCTGAACAAATAAAAGAAAAGCGATTGCAAAACTTCCAGACAATTTATTGATATGTTCTTCTTCTTCTGAATTTAAGCCTAGGGCTTTCATTTTGTTTAATTATCCCTGAATATTTTATTTAAATATTACTAGTTTTAATAACTTTGGAAAAGTTATGCAAAAAATCCATTTTTATAAATATTCGTGAATATCTCAGTTCGGGTTCATTTTAGAGCAAAATATTAAGTAAGTGAAAATTAAACTAACTAAATTTTCTACAGAAAAGATTATTTTTTAGCCTTGAAAATGGGCCAAATTTAAATGGCCCAAAACGTTGAAAAATAGTCTTAGAATTTTTCACTATATTTGGTGTTCTCATAAGTTTCATTTTGGCAATATTAGTAAAGTAATTTACAAAATTTCAGAATTCTCAAAATAAAAATTATTTTTATATCCCTTCAAAAACACTCCCTTCTACAACCTTTTTGAGTGTTTTTGGTGTACTAGCAGGTTTATTATTACTATATCAGATATTTTTTAAACAAAATGTGTTTTTGACCCCCTTCCAAAATAACCTCCGTAAGGTTTTAGAATTTTTTCACGATTTTTGGTGTTATTCCAGATTAATTATTAATGTATTAACAATGTTTTAGAATTTTTAAATAAAATTTATTTTTTATTTCCCTTCAAAAACCCTTAAAAAAAATTCAGCGCTTAGATTTTTTTTTCACTATTTTTTCTAGATTCACAGGTTCAATATTAGTATATTTACAAAATTTCAGAATGTTTAAATAAAATTTATTTTGTATTTCCCCCCCCCCTCTTCTCTGTTTAGAATTTTCCTGCCATTTTAAAGTTCTTCTAGATTCGAATTTCCATGATTTAAATACGATTTTAAAAAAATTACACCATATCGAAAAAGAAATGGTGATCCATTTAGCATTAGATCCATGTTTAGTTGGGACCCACAGCTTAACGTGGAATCCAAACCGCGGCAAATTTGTTAAGTCGTTTCTACGGTAGCTGTTGTTTGCAACTTTTCAGCCGTTGTTTTAATTTAGTCACGTTCATTTCTACTGAATATTTCAAAGCAAATTTCCCAAGTTTTCCAGATTTAAAATTTGTCTGACTTTTTCAGTAAATCGGGAACAAAAATAAAGGGAAACATTAAGATTATGTAAATGCACTGACAGGGGTAGATAAGTTCTAGTTCTAATTTCCCTGAGTTAACGCTAAAAATGAAAAATTCCCCAACTTTTGCAGATCAAATTTGGGAAATTTCAAATTCCCTGACTTTCCAGGTTCTCCATACGAGTGGGAACGCTATTATAATACGTTTTATCTGATTTTCCAATTAACGACTCTTTACATGGATGACTCAAGTTCTACCACACTTTTTCTCAGAAACAGCAGACAAATACCAAAGTGTGACCTTTGTTTAAAAAGTTAAAATATTTTCTGACCTTTTTTGGTGAAACCTCATTGGTTAAAAATTTTACAGGAACATAAATTTGTACAACATTAATAAGTGTGACCTTTGTTTTAAGGAACGATAGGGTCTTTTGGGCTCTCATCAACCACGCCGATAAAATAGCGACATTTTCCTGGTCAGACTAGCTAATAAACAAATGAAAAGTGGTTCTCATTTTAAAAAAAGGCTCTTCGCTACCTTGGTAACAAAAGATGTAACCTTTTTTCAAAGAAAATATAGGAAAGGGTGACCTTTGTTTAAAAAGTTAAAAGCTTTTCTGACCTTTTTGGTGAAACCTCATTGGTTAACAATTTTGCAGGAACATAAATTTGTGCAACATGAATAAATGTGACCTTTGCTATAGGAACGATGTGGTTTTTTTGGCCAATCAAATTTTAAATATAGGATTTAAAATAATACACTCATACTGGGAAGGTGACCTTTGATTAACTAATTTTAGTTGTGCGGATAAAATTTATGACCAATAAAAAGGTTTGACCTTTGCTTAAGAATTTCTTGAGCTTTTCTGATCGTCCATAAAGGACGTCCGCAATTTTTTCCGACTATTCAACCATCCCTTACCCACAGTTTGTCACAATCTTCGAACCCCCCCCCCCCTCAGGAACGTCCTAGGGTCGCAAATCAAGGACCCCCCTCTTTTAATCGAACTTGACACATTTGGAATTTGAAATTTCTAATTTAAATAGAAGTTCCGCGCTACATAAACTAATCGCCTCAGCAGCGCAGTTGTTTAAGCGCACGTATTCACAGCTAATACGTCTGGGTTCGAATTCAAGTTGAGGAACATATTTTTCAGTATACCATCTTGCTAAAGGGTGGTATGACAAGTTTTAAGGTTGGGTCCCTCCCATCCCTAGAACCGACACTGCATTACAGGAGTGAAATTAATTATATTGATCTCTAATGTCTAAACTTTCTGAACAAATAAAAGAAAAGCGATTGCAAAAATTCCAGACAATTTATTGATATGTTCTTCTTCTTCTGAATTTCAGCCTAGGGCTTGCATTTTATTTAATTATCCCTGAATATTTTATTTAAATATTACTAGTTTTTATAACTTTGGAAAAGTTATGCAAAGAATCCATTTTTTTTATAAATATTCGTGAATATCTCAGTTCGGGTTCATTTTAGAGCAAAATATTAAGTAAGTGAAAATAAAACTAACTAAATTTTCTACAGAAAAGATCTTATACCTTTTTCTTGTAAATCGATCGGTTACACAGTTACAGCCATCAAAGCATTCGGTTTCGGTATATATTCGCCATTTTGTATTATTGAATTTATTCGCGTGGTCAAATCTCGAATCGCTAAACCGCTCAAAATTATAATGTCGTTTTAGAAGACCAAATTTAACATTAATTTTTTGACCTGAAAGAGGTCTCAGGTAAAGCAACTCGGTCTCGATACGGTCCTGCAAAGGTAAACTTGTCGTAACTTGCCTGAACACATAAAGGGCTGTGCAGGTAAAGGCAAGATAATACTGACCATTGTAATTACACAATCGAGATTAAAAAGGACAAATTATGAAGTTAATTATTATTTTATAATAATAAAAATTAGGGGCCCTCACACTGGAAACGGATCTGTAGAGAAGTCAATATTGACGCAATTACAAGTTATACGATAAGATAAAAATGACAAATTCGAGTAAATCTGCGTTATCTTAATTACGATTTAAGATTTTGAGGTATAAAGGAACCCATTCGAGAGATAATTTAAAAAAAATTCGAATTGATGGCCCGTACGAGGGCGTGGTGCGCACGCGCGAAGTGTGACAGTGCAGTCGACCAATCCGTTAGTGCGTTTAGTTGTCTGTCATCGTCGTGTTAGTACAGGCGATGCAGTTTTGTGAGGTTTTGTGTACAAAATGTGGCATTGTGCGTGTTGTTTACGATGTAAATTTACCCCCGAAGAAATAGAACAGCGGCGGAAGAGCCAAGAAATTGATAAAATGCTGGAGAAAGACAAGCAGTCACTCAAACGCCAAGTAAAATTATTATTACTGGGTGCTGGCGAGAGTGGGAAGTCGACCTTCCTCAAGCAAATGAGAATTATTCACGGGCTCAAATTTGAATACGAATTGGTGAAGGAGTATCAGCAGGACATTTATCAGAATGTAATTAGGGGCATGAAAGTGCTGGTGGATGCTCGCGATAAACTTGGCATTTCGTGGGAGGATAATAAAAATAATGACACAGGAAGGTTGCTGTTGCAGTACAACAATACGACCCAATTGGATCCCAGATTGTTTAATCAGTATGCACCCTTCGTTGCAAGACTTTGGAAGGACACGGGTATAAGGAAAGCCTTCGACAGGAGACGTGAATTTCAGTTGGTTAGTACAAATTGTTTTAACAACCCATAATTAACTGGTTGTGTAATTTTATAAATATTTTTGTTGATGATTCACATTTGATTAACTCACATTGAATTTTCAAATGCATTGCACACTTACGTACCACCACTCGATCCTACATCTTATTAGTCAACATTGCTTTTAATCACTGTTGCGGTTACTGCAATGCGAAACAATTTTCAATTTACTGCTAAGAAAAGCCTCATTTCCAGACGCATTTTTTTCTTATCCAGTTTTTCTAGTATAAATTATATCACTTCCAAGAATTCTGTGATTAACTTGGTTATCTTGAAAAAAATTGTACTTTTTAATTATTGTTTATTATATTTGCTACTTCTTATCTGAATCATTTTAACATTTTTAGTTGGTTTTTCCACACCGTCAGTCAAAATCAGTGGTCCTTCAATTTTTGGTAACTTTCGGACACATTTTACTCTCGATCTTAAGGTGGTTTTCAGTGACCACTGCTTTAGTTGATGCAATGTTTTGTTACTTTGCCCAATTATCCTATTAAGTGGTTGATTTAAATTTTGTTCATTTATTCACCATAGAAGAGGTCACAAAGGTTGTCGCCCCATTTTTGTTTATAAGTGGGCTAAAGGTTCACTTCTTAAAACAAAGGTTAAAACATTTTTGGTCATTTTGTTAGGTTATTAATTAAAAAAAAAACGTTAATTTTAAGCAGAATTTTTATACATAGGCGGTTGATGTAAAATGTCTCGGTGAAGGTGTAAAAGATCAAAGGCTTTAATTTTTTGTAAAATTAATGATCCAGCAGTATTTTATTTAATTTCTTTAGGTCCCAATTTAATGGTCAATTTGTTTAAAAAAGGGGTGCACTTTCATTTTCAGTTTTGAACATCAGGGTAGTTTTCAACTGATGATTGACCAGGAGGAAAGGTTGCTATTGTATCGCGGTGGGTGGTAAAATATTAAAAGAACTTACTGATTTTTAAAACAAAGGTCATAATATACTTATTTCTATTGCACAAACTGATGATCTATCAACAATTTTAACTAATTAAGATTATCGATTTATTATTACACTGAGAACTCCCAAAGAATAAAACTTCTGTTTTTAATATTATGAACTGTCAAAAGGCCAGTAATGCGCAAAACGTCTTTAACAAAGGTCACCTCTTTTTTTTCTCCATTCCTGTCTGTTTGCGACCCTTCTCTTCCAGCCCTCTATCTTCATCTCTTTAAGGTTATCAAACCATTTTAGTCTTTGTGACTTCATGTACCTAACTACATCCACTCCTTCCATTAATCTTGCAATTTCATAGTTTATCTTTCCCTCCTTGGCCCAAATATACCCTTCATCATCCCCTTGCGCTCAAACACTAGCATTTCTTCCTTATCCGCTGACATACATACTGTCTCAGAAGCATATGCAACTACAATGTACCGGCTTCTGTGTTTTTAGCAGTTGATAAAATATTCTAGATTTTTTTTATATTTGTTACTTTTTTTTTGCTCGAAATCGAGTTATTCGATATTCGCATGCAAGCAACACTTGTTTGGGTAACCACTTGTGTGGGTGACCGACTTACAAAGAACTGCGGTCGGCCGTGTTTCGGACGACACGTTAAGGGCTCGCCACATAGCCTGAGCTGTGCTATGCCAATGTCAAACATTGAAGTAGAAACATAGGGTTTCAATAGTGACGTTCACATAGTTATGAGTTGCTATGCTATTTTGCGCATGACCATGACATTGTTCAACGTTTGTGTTGACATAACACATAGCATAGCACAGCACAGGCTATGTGGCGGTCCCCCTGATTTTTTAACGAGACCAAGTTAGGGTTACAAACAATTCGCCTCCACCCTCATCGACTGTGCAACGCTTTATCGAACTTTCGTCGTACGTCAGGCTGGACCTACGCGATGGTGGCGGCCTGCGGGACTCTGGAAGAACCGGGGGAGGTGCCAGTACCGGGACTCATTGAGAAACCGGGGTCGTGACCGCTTGTTGGTGGTGTTATGGTGACCAAGCGGCTCAGCACAAGGCGCCTGGCGTTGCACAGTCTGGGGGCGAACGGGGCACAATAAGCTTCTGCTTCAGTGCAGTGTGGTGGTAAGCACCACAGCCGATAATAAATAATAATACTTTTTTTATGTCTGCCATTGTTCTTTCCATCCGCTCATTCTTCTTATCCGTCTTTATAGTTTACGTGCTTCTCTTATGCTTCATTTGTATGTCACGAGGTCTTCCTGCTTTCCAGTACCAATCGATCTTTGCCTTAATTCTGTCTTCCTTTCACTGGTTCCCAACACATTCCTCATCAAACCACTCTTTTCTCTGTTTTGCATGCCGTTTATACCCAATTTTCTCAAGCTCAGCACTACATTTCTCTTTTACTGCAAACCTTTTGTTTCTTTTTTTACTTTGTAAATTCAACTTTGTCACTTTTTGTGTGATTTTAGCCATTACTAGATGGTGATCGGAGTCCACAATGGCGCCCCTATAAGATCTGACATCATTTACTCTCAAGATATGTATGTATATTCGGTTATGAACGTCTTTCGACATTTTCCCGATACCTCCCTGTTTCTGCTCGTTGCGTGTTGAAAATGTGGGGGCCGGTGACATCGGCCCAAGCGACAAGGAATGTCCAAAATTAAAAATCCTTCGGTACATAGGTCCAAAAAGGGATAAGGTACAAAATAAGGTGCGGATATTTGAGGATTTTTAAGAATTAATACCGAAAATTTAGAAAAAACCCTATGCGGTGCCCGGGATAGGCTGCCGGCCTCTTTTTGGGCGTGGTTTGAAGAACTACGGACACGCTCACAAATTTAATTTTGCAAAATTTTGTGTTTATCGCGGCCTTTTTGGCAATGTTTTGATGCGAATGTATAACTTTTGTCGTCGCGGAGGTGATCATAAAAAAATCCGAAAAAAGTGTGAAAATAACAAAGATGGGCGACTGTGCACTTAATGTAACCACTCGAAACAAAATTTCTTCAGCTACACACTAAAGAATAGGCTTATTTTAGGCTATAGAAAAAATAACTTGCGAGAAATTTTGAAAAATAACCAAAATATCGACTTTTGAAAAGAAGGGAAAAGTAAATTCATGTAGCCGGTCGAACCCGGGGTCTGCACATATATCCGGTTACAGTCCCTTGAAATGGAGTGAAATTTTTTCGGTCCGATTTGAATTTTTCTTTGAAATTCGGATAGATGAGGGTGTGATTAGTAGATATTAGTAATAAATATAATCAAAAAAATGGAAAATAACTCGTGTATTGCCTAAAAAGTGAAAAAATTAAATTTTTTTTGCCTTCCAATTTTAGGGGTGTGCATTCGAAAAGGAGGGTAATCCATCGTCAAATCCTACCCTTACGGGGCGCCGCTCCGCTCCGCTCTGCACCCCTCCAGGGCGGATTTGACTCTGGTTACTAGGCTAAACATACGAGAAGCGCCACCGATCAAGAACACCGGGATCTATGCAACCGGGATGTGAGAGACCCTCGAAATAGCATTAAAAAGTATAGTTGCGGTATGGGGCAGTAAACTATTACGTTTCACCCCCAAAAAATCGCTTAAAAACAAAAAATAACCTATGTTGCATGTACGACCGTCGACCTGCATCTGACGCTCCGAAATTTTCTAAGTGTAAGAGTATATCAGTCTGCACGTACCGTCAACAAAATGGGTGAGATTCCACCCGCGCGTCAGTGAAACATGTAAAATTTACGATTTTCAAAATCGATTATTTCTAAATTTTGATAACAAATTCTCGGTTCATATTTTGAGAATTTGTTATATTAACTGTGTTCTTTAGTGTGTAGCAGAAGAAATTTAGTTTCGAGTGGTTACATTAACTGCACAGTAACCCAAAGATGCTGCGAGTTGAAATAGTACGGGTCGCTGATGCAACACCGGTCGGTGTGTCGCATCGTTCGGCCGGTCCGTTGAAATGGGGTGAAATTTTTTCGCTCCGATTTGAAATATTTTTTGAAATTCGGGAAGGTGGGGGTGTGATTAGTAGATATTAGTAATAAATATTCGCAAAAAAATGGAAAATAACCCGTGTATTGCCGAAAAAGTGAAAAAATTAAATTTTTAATTTTGGGGTAAATAAACATAATAAACGTTGGCTTGGCCAGAACTACGAGCATCAAAAAACCTACCCTACGCCCCTCCGGGGCTCCGGGCGGTTTTTCGTGCTCTGAGGGCTAAAGAAACGAGAAGGCGCCACCGATCAAGAACACCGGGATTAAGGCAATCGGGATTCGAGAGACCCTCAAAATAGCATTAAAAAATATAGTCGCGGTATGGGGCAGTAAACTATTACGTTTCACCCCCAAAAAATCGCCTAAAAACAAAAAATAATCGATGTTACATGCAGGCGAGTCGGGCTGCAACTGCCGGTCCGCAAACGGCTAAGTCTAAGACTAGTTCAACTTGCACGTACCGTCAACAAAATGAGTGAGATTCCACCCGCTAGTCGGTGAATACATGTAAAATTAACGATTTTCAAAGTCGATTTTCTCTATCAAAAGTTGGTTTATCCTCCCCTAAAATTGTTACCAGTGTCTTTTAAAAACATTGAACTATCCGAAAGTCACCAAAAAATAATGAAATTCGATGATGGAATATGGTCACGCATCCCAAAATGTGTAACGAGCACAGAGGACCTACAGCTTAACGTGGATTCCGAACCACGGGAATAGACGATTTTTACACCACCTACTCCATCAGGGAAGTTTTTTAGCCATAAATAATGTTATCTGGGGCCAGCAGATAGACATTTGGTGAGCGAAAATTTCTTCTATAGATAGCACCTCACAGGATTGGAACCCGTGAATCTTGGCTTGAAAGCGAACACGCTAGCATTTCAGCCATTCGCTCACCTATACTCTCAAGATATAACAAAGTTAATTAATTAACAAAATATATTACAGTAAATTTAACAACCTTCAACCTTTCGAGATATATGTACGTCTAAACATCGCCATGTTGTTGTTGTTAGTGGCGCCACCAACGGTAATGTACATTGTTAATAGTCGTACATACACGGTAGACCATCGGTTTTGCTTGTTGGTCTTTGGCCTTTCAATGGTTTATGTGAATACGAGCCGGCCTTTGGCCTCCCATTTTCTTTTAAAAATAGGGGTCGCCCTTCAGCCTCCTGATTGCTTTTAAGAAAACCGGTCGGCCTTCGGCCTCTCACTTGTTTTTTATAAACACGGGTCGGCCTTCGGCCTCCCACTTATTTTTTAGAATCACGGGTCGGCCTTCGGCCTCCCATTTTTGTTTTTAAAAACACGGGTCGGCCTTTGGCCTCCCACTTGTTTTTTAGAAACATGGGTCGGCCTTCGGCCTCCCAATTGTTTATAACAACACGAATTGGCCTCCAGCCCTAATTTAACAAATATCGTGAAATCAAATCCAAAAGGTAGTAAAAATCCAAAAAAAATCGCAAGAATCGATTCCTTTCAACAAAAGTTGCCTCAAGTTAAAATTGCTTAAAGTGAAAAATTACAATTTCATGATCATACAAAAATCAGGGTTCCCACTTGTATGGAAAACCTGGAAAAGTCAGGGAATTTAGATCTCGTCAGGGAAAGTCAGGGAATTTTAAATTTTTAGCGCCAATGTCAGGGAAAGCAAAAAATTTGTCAAAGAAGTATTTTAATTTCTATTTTCAGATAAAATATTTTTAAATATGAAATAATTTTTTTTAAATTTTCCATATTTTTTTAATTGGTACTACTGATATAAATATGCCACTTGCATGAGTGCAAAAGTGACAAACTGGAAAAACCTATCCAGGGCATAATTGTTATTGATAATATTTGTTTTTATTTATTAAATTATGTATTTTTTTCGGTGCAAATTGTTTTCCGATTACTGTATTACGATACTAAAATGTCAAGGAAAAGTCAGGGAATTTGCTTTGAAAAATTTAGTGGGAACCCCGAAAAGTAGTTATTATCAATATTATAAAAGATAAAATTTCCTCATAAATTTTTTAATGCTAGGATCCGTGGTAAAGGAGATTTAAAATGAGGGCCACTTAATATTTATTTGTTTGGTTATCAATTACAAAAAACCTTATCTTTTAATCAAAATTTTTGGGTGATTTCTGCTTGGTTTTTATAGCAGTCCATGTAAACCAAAAGACAAGAATGTTTTGGGAGAGCTGACAAAAGGTCACATAAGCTAAGAACTTTTTCTCAGCGGGATTTTTATGTAATTCAATTATGTATATTGGGGACTCGAAAACGTCACAATTTCTTTAGTATGAAATTTAAAGTCACAAAAGCTCATAACTTTTTAAACAAAGTCAAGGTGATACTATTTTCTTATTTCTCTTAAATTTTTTTAAATCTTAAAAAAGGATGCACTTTCATTTTTAGTTTGAAGATAAGGGGTCGTCCATAAAGGACGTCCACGCCTAAGGGGGAGGGGGATTTACAAAATGTGACCCATGGGGGAAGGGGGTTGGACAAATGTGACGTCCGCATAAAAATTCTATTTTCTAAGAAAATTGTGTTTAAATATTTTTCATGTAATATTTTGTAAAAAAAATGTACTCCTTAAATTCCAAATGTGTCAAGTTCGATTAAAAGAGGGGGGTCCTTGATTTGTGACCCTAGGACGTTCCTGAGGGGGGGGGTCGAAGATTGTGACAAACTGTGGGTAAGGGATGGTTGAATAGTCGGAAAAAATTGCGGACGTCCTTTATGGACGATCAGAAAAGCTCAAGAAATTCTTAAGCAAAGGTCAAACCTTTTTATTGGTCATAAATTTTATCCGCACAACTAAAATTAGTTAATCAAAGGTCACCTTCCCAGTATGAGTGTATTATTTTAAATCCTATATTTTCTTTTAAAAAATGGTTACTACATCTTTTGTAACCAAGGCACCGGGGACCCTTTTTTTAAATGAAATCCACTTTTCATTTGTTTTTTTATTCGGTAATCCGTCCATAAAAAGATTGCTATTTTATCGGCTTGGTTGATTGGCCAAAAAACCACATCGTTCCTAAAGCAAAGGTCACATTTATTCATGTTGCACAAATTTATGTTCCTGCAAAATTGTTAACCAATGAGGTTTCACCAAAAAGGTCAGAAAAGCTTTTAACTTTTTAAACGAACGTCACACTTGGGTATTTGTCTGCTGTTTCTGAGAAAAAGTGTGGTAGAACTTAGTCATCCATGTAAAGAGTCCTTAATTGGAAAATCAGATAAAACGTATTATAATAGCGTTCCCACTCGTATGGAGAACCTGAAAAGTCAGGGAATTTAAAATTTCCCTAATTTGATCTGGAAAAGTTGGGGAATTTTTCATTTTTAGCGTTAACTCAGGGAAATTAGAACTAGAACTTATCTACCCCTGTCAGTGCATTTACATAATCTTAATGTTTCCCTTTATTTTTGTTCCCGATTTACTGAAAAAGTCAGACAAATTTTAAATCTGGAAAGCTTGGGAAATTTGCTTTGAAATATTCAGTAGAAATGAACGTGACTAAATTAAAACAACGGCTGAAAAGTTGCAAACAACAGCTACCGTAGAAACGACTTAACAAATTTGCCGCGGTTTGGATTCCACGTTAAGCTGTGGGTCCCAACTAAACATGGATCTAATGCTAAATGGATCACCATTTCTATTTTGATATGGTGTAATTTTTTTAAAATCGTATTTAAATCATGGAAACTCGAATCTAGAAGAACTTTAAAATGGCAGGTAAATTCTAAACAGAAGAGGGGGGGGGGAAATAAAAAATAAATTTTATTTAAAAATTCTGAAACTTTGTAAATATACTAATATTGAACCTGTGAATCTAGAAAAACTAGTGAAAAAATTCTAAAACCTTACGGAGGTTATTTTGGAAGGGGGTCAAAAACACATTTTGTTTAAAAAATATCTGATATAGCAATAATAAACCTGCTAGCACACCAAAAACACTCAAAATGGTTTTAGAAGGGAGTGTTTTTGAAGGGAGATAAAAATAATTTTTATTTTGAGAATTCTGAAATTTTGTAAATTACTTTACTAATATTGTCAAAATGAAACTTATGAGAACACCAAATATAGTGAAAAATTCTAAGAGTATTTTTCAACGTTTTGGGCCATTTAAATTTGGCCCATTTTCAAGGCTAAAAAATAAATAAACGATTAATTAACTAATTAAACGCTTTTGGATTGAAAGTAATTGACAGGAACAATTAATGTCAATTTAAAATTGGTGTTTGTGATTTATTTTTTTGAAGAACTGTGGGGGGGTTAAGTTATTTAATGGGAAAAAATGGCAACCAATTTTAAATTGTTTTTAATTGTCATTGTCAATATTGCTTTCAATCCAAAAGTGCTTAATTATTTATTAATAGTTTTTTTAATTTTTAGCCTTGAAAATGGGCCAAATTTAAAAGACCCGAAATGTTGAAAAATTATTGTGTGAATACACCAATAATAGTGAAGAAATTCAAAATGTTATGGGGGTTGTTTTGGAAGGTGGCTAAAAATAAATTTTGTTTAACAATTCCGAAACTGCGTTAATATACCAATAATAAATCTGCGAATACACCAAAAAATAGTGAAAAAAATCGAAGCGCTCGGGATTGTTTTGGAAGGGGGCTAAAAAATAAATTTTGTTTAAAAATTCTAAAACTCTGTTAATATACTAATAATAAACCAGCGAATATACTAAAAAATAATGAAGAAATTCTAAACGCTCTCGGTATCGGGTGCAATATGCAGTACATTTTTGAGAAAATTACAATATTGATATGAAAAAAAGCCAACTAGTACATGCAAAATTTTAGGACGATTTTCTGAACTTAAATGGTCGTTTAATACCTTGTTATCAAAAATATTCATATATAATACCACAAGAGACTATCAAATTGTCGGCAATAATTTTTGAAACTGGAACTGAGTGTTTGTCGCCCTTAAAATCACCATGAGTGCTTTAGCACGAATGGTGATTTTAAGGGCGACAAACACGAAGATTCCATGGTTTAAAAATTAACCGACAATTTTATAGTATCGTGTGGAATTCGTTTGACAATTTCGTAAATAAAATTTCAATTTTTTCTGACAACAAATAATAATTTATAGTATGCGTTTACGTAGTTTCCATCGTTACTTGACAATACAGACCACGGTGGTCGTATTGCCGCGACAATACACCACCGTGGTCTGTATTGTCAAAGGAAGTAGATTATGATTGGTTCAAATTGATGAGATTCTAACATCCTATTGGTTGAATTATTATGAACGAAATTGTCAAGCTAATAAATAAATAGTTCTCCCATAACAAAATATATAATTTTTAATTGTTTCTTTTGATATTGGTATCTTTTAACAGCTATACAAGCATTTTAAAATAATTAATTAAAATGTATAATATAAATTCCTGAAGGTGTGAAATCCGCTAATTGAACCTTTTATAACAATGAACTACAGGAAACCACACTAATTCGCAGATATATAAGTAACATTGTCTGATCATTGATCGCTCATGAGAAAGCCAGTAAAGGGTAACATATTTATTATTTGACGGAAAAACTACTTTTGCCAAATACTTTTTTAAAAAAATAATCACAAACAAGACAAATTCTATATACTGATATAGAAATTGATGAACTAAAATATTTTTCTGCTCTTTTAAATGGTCACTCTGACCTTAACGGTTGGGCTATGTTAAAATCTTCTATAAATAACTTAAACCCCCCCCCCCTCTTCAACCACATAAATTCACTGATTCAATTTTAAAAGATTTAAAAAAAATTGTTCGATCAGTAAGCTTACAAAAAATGTACACCGACTGATCATACATTTAAAATTATTTTGAATAAATAGGAACCCCTCAAGCTAACATATCTCCAGATTAAATTAAGGGAACCGGGTTGGTTTTACAATAATTAATTATTTGCACTAAAAGAAATTTTGGGATCGTATTACCCCTCTAATTCTAAACATTCGCCTTTGTTAAACATCTTAAATAAATAACTGCCCCCCCCACCCCGCTCTTCAACCCTATAAATGAATCATCCCTCCCCACCAATAGAAAAACTTGGTTTTGCTGAACATTCGCTTTTTACATTTGGTTTCATTTTACAGTGTAATTTATTTGTGAAAATTTGGGCTTAGGTTATACTAAAAATACAGATATGAGTAATTACCACTTTCTCAGCTTAATCAAAATTACAATTTAAGGTCGTAGTAATTTTGCTTTTAGAATTTAGATCAAGGCCCACTTTGAATTAATCCGGTCTCTTCCTTTTTCTACCTCGTTGTATAGCAAACCTTCTCAAAATCAAGCATATCACATTTCTTGTGCTTTGAAGCCCGCATTAAACAGTAGGTCCCCTAAGTGTACGATAGCATTTAAGGTCGCCAACATCAGTGAGATTTTTTAAAATATTGGAAGTATTCAAAGCGTTTTCTTTTTTCACAAAGCTAAGAATGTCCCATAACAAAGGTTACAATTTTCTTGTTGCTCCAGTAACATTTTTAACTACTTAAATTTTTTTCAATTACATTCGACACTCTTTAAAGGTCATAATTTATTTAGTGTGAGTTTGAACTTTTTAAATAAAGGTCACATTGTGCATTTCTCCTAAATTAAAGTAAATTTTATTTGTAAAATAGTGGCCCTGAAAGGTCAAGATTTATTTTTCTCGTGCCGGAAGAGCCTTTTTAGGTTAGGTAACGTTTTTTTGTTATAAAACGCTTACCATTTTTGGGTTGTTATTTTATTGGAGTGGAAAGAAAACAAAAGGTTCGACGAGATCATTCCTTTATAAAGCAAAGGTCACATTTCAATTTTAACCCGAATTTCGGTCTGAAATAATCGTTTTTATCGGTACCAGTTAAAGGTCGCCACTTGCTCAAAAAATAAAATTTTAATAAAACCAATATTATTAGCCTTTTCTAACAATAAGGCTTATCTATCATACGGGCACTGTCGCGGCCCAGTCAGCTAGATCCCCCCCCCCCAATGAGAACGTAGAAATTCAGTGTAAAAAACCTAAACTTTTTATAATTTTTGAAACTAGGTTGCTTTTACCTTAAATTTAGGGCAAAGGTCACTTTGAATTAGTTTTATCAAATAAGATAAAAACGTCTATAGTCCATCTGGTTTTGGATTGCAGTAGAGGTCGCCTTGAACGGCAAGTCAGATTTACACTGGGAAACGTCATATAATTAAAGTGTATGAGTGACAGAAACCAAATGTCACTTATTTGATACTTGAAATAATCGAGTTAAAAGTATTTTTTTGTCAAATAGCAATTTATCTTGTACAAATTATTTAAATTTGCCAGAAACTTTTAGAAAAAAATATTCGTGAGTCATCAATCGCAAATAAAATTCTGGCAGTGTAAACCTGTAAAAATTTTAACCAATCACGTTCCGAGTTCACAATTTTAGTACAATCTAGTTCTGCATTCTTAAAACGGATGGACTATAGAAGCGGTAATCTGTTTTTTAAAGCAACTGTGAAAAGAACAGGTCATCGATTTGTAAAGCAAATATCACACTTTTCACACTTATTCGAGTACTTACTAGTTTTCAAGGATTTCTCAGGTTAAAAGAAACTTTTAATTATTAATCGCGATAACTGAATGACGGCAGAAGTGGTTGAAAATTTTTGCTTGTACCTCCAAAGAAAGGTCACAATTTTTAAATCTTTCTGCCGAAGAACCTCCTTTATTTCACGAGTTTTACCCCAAAATTAATCAAAGGAGGTCACGTGTTTTTTTTGAATAATTGGCAGTAGTTCAAAGATGCGGTTCTTTTCCCTAAAAACAAAGGTCGCAATTCAATTTTTACTGCAAATCACGTCTAGTATTTTCAGCTCAATGATGAATTGATAAATTAGTCGCAACTTTCTCGGTTTGAGTGAAAAAGGTCAAGAGGGCTTATAATTTTTAAAACAAGGTCACAATTATCTTGCCTTTAGGTCAAATGTCACTTTGAATTAATCAGTTTTATTAGTTGTTAAAAGTGTTCAGATAAGCGACGATAGTCGGTTTCTCAAAGGGAACGAAAAGAGCCAAGCTTGGAGTTTTGTGACACAAAGGTCACGTTAATTTAGTTTTGTGAGGGTTCAAGGGTAGCTCAGGTTGAAAACAACTTCGTGGTAGCGCTAAAAGTAATTAAAGGTCCTCGAAACAAAGGTCACATTATTCTCAGTTCTGAAAAGGCGTTGGAAATTGACCAAAAAAGTTTCATTTTTGTAAATACTTACTCTGATGTGCACTTCTTCGCACAAAGGTCGTCATATTTTCCTTTTGCTCTGCCCTGTATATTTTTATAATTTACTCTGTATTTGGCAAAAAACTTGAAAGAAAATTTGTAACGTTTTCTGATGAAACCGAAAAATGTTCATCAAATTTCAACAAGTTTTATATCGCGATTTTTGTTGCATCTTGTATAATTTAAAAAATTATATCGGTCTAGTATTTATATTTTCATTTTGCAAGGGTCATCATGCGCTTTTTGACCGTTTTACCTCATACTCATTTCGGTACAAATTTTTGTGGCATTGAAAAATTATATTTTTGTTCGATTGGCCCCCAATTAAGTTTTATGGTTTCTTTTTAAAAAACCGAACTTTTAACAAACAGTTGCGCGACATTCTTTTTTATTGTATTTTTAATAATAAAACACAATTTTTTAAATGGCCCACAGGGGGCCCTCGACCCGTTTACCTTCCCAGCGGTGTTCTTTCAATGGTGATTTATGATATCGCATTTTTTAAGTAGATTTTTGTAGGATGTTTAACTAAAATTAAAAAATTCCATGCATTATATTATAGGTTTTCAGTTGCTTTTTTTTCTCAAATTTTTCGAATCTCATCAAACTTGACGAATAGCAAGATTCAGTCTGTAGGGGAATCATAATATTATAAATAGATTGATTCAGTCCTTTGTTTGGTTTTAGGGGCACTTGAGCAATAATTGTAGAGGCCTATTGTATTTTGTTCCACCAACCCTCGAGTTGTTTCCTGGAACTGAACTGAACTCGGCCACTGTTCATAATTCGGCCGGGAAGCGAACTTCAGTATGTTATTATTTAGTCAATTTTGTTCTGTTTCGTTATCTCTGACCGATCACGCCACTTTAAACGTTTAATTTGTTTCATCGTCCATTGTGACTGATTAATTTTATTTCAAGCTTATTGAAGCAAATTTTTAATCTAATTTTTTAAGTTATGTTTAAATTACAAGCAGCAAAAGACAACTTCCTGTGTTTATTTAAGCTGAGTTGATTTGTGCATTATATTTTGCCGTACTGCAAATTATAGAATATTTTATTTATGTATTTATTATTTTTATTACAAAAAATTTAGACTGCGATGTTTTATCTCTCATCTGAACTCGCTACAGTTCATGTGTAAAAAAAATTCCTCTTCATATCGTTATCCTCGATACATTTTTATCATTACGCATACGTATTTGCAATCATTTCATCAAAAATTTGCATTAGTAATTTTAATTCCATTGTGGATGAGTAATAAATAGAAAATTTCGTGCTAATCTCGAGTTGTAAAATCGCACAAATTACTGTGTAATAAAAATTTATTTCAGGCGAATTCGAATAACACAAAAAACTGTAAATAAGTACAGAAAGCAATTCGGTGCCCTAGGGTTGTTTGGGGTGCAACGGTACTTTTATTGTGTATTACTCGGAAAGTGAAAGTCATAAAAGGGAAAGGATCAGGGTGGTTTATGTGAGATCGATTATTTAAATAAAATTTTGTTGTGCATAATTGAACCCCCTTTTGGGATAGGGAACCAACCAACATAACGCCATTTCGAGTTACAGGAATTCGAAAGTTATATTTTTTTTTAATTAATTATGCATAGGTATCAAAATTTGGTACATTAAAATTTTTTAATTTTTCAAAATTAAAAAGGTATACCTACGAAAATTATAATAATGTCAAAAGTAAATAAATATTATGAGATTTTTTATCTTCTGGCCTAAAATCTAAGGTCTGTGGTTATGAAGAGGGGTAGGGGTTATCGCTCCCTCCAAACCACTATTATTTTAATCATTTTAAATCTGTCTTCAAAATAACTTTTTTCAATTATTTAAATTTTGGATTTTCTGGAATATTTTCATGAAATATGTATTTTTCATTATTTTGGGCTTTGAAAAAATATATTTCCAAAAATCCCCCCCCCCTCCTTGAAAATGTAATATATGACTGACCGTTTTAATGTCCCATTTAAACCGTTGATATTCTTTGCAATAGTTGGTTTCGACTTCAATTGAATTCCATATCGAATAAGCCAACGTATTTTCATGTTCCTCTTCAAATTTGCTATATTTCTAGGTTATGCCAAATAAACGGACCCATATTTTTTGTTTGCCCCTAAAGTGGCTCGTTTACATTGTAAATAAGTCAAATTTCGCTTGTCGAGTTTCGATAAATTATTTCAGTGAGAAAAAACATTCTTGGTGTTTGAACTTGAACCTTTGATGATGTAATACGATTACGACGGGAGGTCCTTCTTTGCAAGACCACACGATCCGCCTTGTGAGCATGTCAGCCTCCCCACCAAATCGATTTTTTTAAATCTGGACAATTATTGGTGTCGATGGTTCGAGTATCGTTTTAGCCTCAATGAGTTTCGTTTGTGCTTTAAAGCTTGCGGAATTATTCGCGATAAACTTGAGGGTTATACACATGATAGCCCCCCCCCTCTTGGTCAAATTTTTTGGTTAAATCGGTGTCAAAAGTTAGAGCATCGTTTGATTCTCAATGAGTTTCTTCTCTTTATTTGACACTCAAACGTCGAAGAGTAATCGCAAATTTGGGGGGGGGGGGCTGGAGACATGTTTTTTTAATCTAAGCCTCCAAAAGCTGGGAAGTTAAAGAATATAATATTTTAGTTAATACCTATAAATGATCGATTTCTATCTTGTATCAGTTTTGCTATTTTCAGCTTTCACAAAATCAGGGAAAGCTGAAATTTAGCACATGTGTTTTTAGTGTCTGAATGAACTCCAACAGTCCCCTAAAATCCCATGTCGGATCCCCCCCTCCCCGGGGGGGGATTGTTAATCTAACTTGGTTTTTGTCTATTGTCTAAAATTATTATTATTATACACCAAACTTTAAGAGCAAAAATTTCACAGATCTAATAAATTTTAGTTTGCCCTGATTTTGTAAAAAATGAAGGCTACTGAATAAAATAAAAAGTTAATGGGTCACTCTATATGAAATCAACCAATATTTTGCAATTATTATTTTCATGTCCCTCTTCCATTTTGCTCAAAATTTGGTATACTTCGTTATGCAAAATAAACTAACACGTATTTTTTTGTTTGGCCCTAAAGTGAACCGTTTACATTGTACAGCCCTCCAAGATAATTCAAATTTGGCTTTGTAGAGCGTTAAGGAGTGACATCGAAATGAACGATCGTGGTCATAAATCGCGTATTTTCATGTCCCTCTTCGATTTTGCTCAAATTTGGTATACTTCTAAGTTATGCAAAATAAACTAACCCGTGTTTTTTGTTTGGCCCTAAAGTGAACCGTTTACATTGTACAGCCCTCCAAAATAATTCAAATTTGGCTTTGTAGAGCGTTTAGGAGTGACATCGAAATGAATGATCGTGGTCATAAATCGCGTATTTTCATGTCCCTCTTCGATTTTGCTCAAAATTGGTATACTTACAAGCGCTTACAAGTTACGCCAAATAAACAGTATTTTTTTGTTTGGCCCTAAAGTGGGCTGTTTACATTGTACAACCCTCCAAAATAACTTAAAATTTGGTTTGTAGGGCCAAATATTTAGTAATAATTATTATTAAACTGTTGATTTATGATCACGATCATTTATTTCGATGTCACTCCTAAACCAAAAGCGTGCCCACTCTAAAATTTGGTATGCAAGTAGCCAAAAGTATAATAAAGATAATGCGGTTTTTTGAGAATTTTAAATTGCTCCTTTTTATATCGAAGCTTAATTTGCAAATTAGCCAAATTTGACTTATTTTCTAGGGCTTTAAAATGCAAACGGGCCTCTTTAGGGCCAAACAAAAAAATACGGGTCCGTTTATTTGGCATAACTTAGAAGTATACCAAATTTGAGCAAAATCGAAGAGGGACGCGAAAATAATTGCAAAAAATTGGTTTGTTTGCCTATTGTAGTATGAGGAGACCCCTCAGACTTCACCCTAAGCAAGGGGGTCTAAAGTTAGCCCCTGAAAATTTTTTTAAATTAAGGGCGGAAATTATTTCACACGATATTTTAATGCGAGACTCCGTTTGAAAATCGGATGTTATATTGATAATTTATTTTTCGTGGGTGAGGGAGGACACGTAACCCCAGTGCCCCCCCCCCCCCATAAGGGACATATATGGCAATCTATCTTGTCATCTATTAATATAAATCTCATTCTGTTTCCTTCCAAATTAATAAATTAAAATAATAAAAAATAGTTGTAGAGCAAAATATATATTTGTAGTTGGCTCTCACGCTCGGGGGGGGGGGTTGTCAATAAATTGCAGATTTTAGATTTAGGTAATTCTGAATTTATGTAGATGGCTTAACATGATTTGTTAAACTATGGTGAGCACCAAACGAACACTTGGTAGCACGTTCGTTTGTTCGTTCGTTCCTGTTTACCCTTGCACGTTTTATTTTCAAGTTTACCTTGATGGAGAGAAAATTTTTGTATAGTTTAGAAAAGCTTAACTGTGATGCAGCCATTTTTACTCCCTGTTAGCCTTAAAAAACCAACGAATATTTAGCTGATTGTTCGTTCGTTACACCCTTCTGTTCCTCTACTTCCATATCTTTACAAAAGGAACTTACTGGATAGCGTTGTTTCTAATTGGATTTTTGTTGCAGAGCGATTCCGTGGAATACTTTTTCAACAATTTAGACCGAATATCGCGGTTGGACTTCATCCCGACCCACCAGGACATCCTACACTGCCGTAAAGCGACGAAAGGTATAACAGAGTTCGTGATTCCAATAAACAAAGTGCCTTTCCTGTTCGTCGACGTGGGCGGACAGAGGTCGCAGCGCCAAAAGTGGTTTCAGTGTTTCGGTTCAGTCACCTCGATATTATTTTTAGTTTCGAGTTCCGAATTCGATCAGGTTTTGCTGGAAGACAGAAAAACAAATCGGCTGGAAGAATCACGCGACATTTTCGACACAATAATAAACAATTGTATATTTTCTAGTGTTTCGTTTATTTTATTTTTAAATAAGTACGACCTGTTGGTGAAGAAGGTGGCGAATCCGGAAACCGACATTCGTTGGTATTTCCCCCAATTCGCGGGCAATTCTCATTCGATTCACGACGTGCAAGTTTTCGTCTTGAATATGTTCACCAGTGTTAAACGCGAACCTAAAAAGGCGCTGTATCATCATTACACAACCGCCGTGGATACGGAAAATATTAAGGTGGTTTTTAATTCCGTCAAGGATACGATTTTGAATCGGAATTTGGAACAGTTGATGTTGCAGTGACGCTTGAGCGAGGGTAACGATCCAGGGCTGTGTTTAACACAAAATGTGTGGTGGAAAATTTTTATTATGATTTAAAGACTGACGAAATTGTATATAGTTTTATTATTTAAAAAAAAATATTTTATGAGAAGAGTTTATACAAAAATTTTAGTATTTTTTTCAAGTACAACAGCATTTTCGATCATCTTTTGTTTTAAATTGTGGTTGTGTTATTTTTTTAAATGTATTCCAAAGATTGTTAATAATGTAGGAATCGTCGTAGGGCCGATTTGCTTATTTATTTACGCGACGCTTTTAACTAATGGCGCCCAACGTGGGGCCTATGACTTCACTCGCAGTTTGATCTGTGATTTTGATATTTTTTATTAACGGACCAACTTTTATAATCGCATTGTGCCTAAATACTCGGTAGTAATCTTCCTTATCGACGTAATTTAAAGAGAAAAATATCCAAAAATTTAAACTATTCCTTTAGACTTAATTTTATATTATTATAGGCGACTTCACGTCATTTTTTAGTGCCTTAAAATACAATTTTGAATGTTTTAGATAAAATTTGATGATTGTGATATTGCATACCCAGCCACTCACTGCGGGTTTTTAAAATTGTATTTCTTGTAAATAGCGTACATGTACATACCCAAAAAACATGATATCACAATTGTTGACTTTTTTTACACAATGAGTAATTTTATGTGAACTGTTCCTATAGTAAAATTTTCATCTGATATCAAAGAAGACGTAAACCAACGATACGCAACCCGTTTCTTCCGCATGGCCCATGCGGGGTCACCAAAAAGTTTTTATACAAATTTTTTTTTTTAATTTTGAGTAGAAAAAATTCTATGGTTGTGTATCGTTGACGTAAATGAAGGAGTCTTCTCCTTTGCTCTTACTAGCTTAATTGTAAAACAAAGATTAATTTATTCTATCAATTTTACTCTCCTAAGTTAAGAATTAATAGAACTTAGAGCTTCCATGTTTTTTGTAATTTAAAAGTTTTGCATGTTTGTAAATACTGTAAGTACCATAAATTTTATTGTAATGCTGTATTTTAATAAAAATATTTATTTAGGCTTACAAAAGTATTTTTGTAATTAATTATTGTTAATAAAATTTTTATCAATTTTATATTTTGTTTACTTATTTGATACAAGATATATTAATTTTGTACAATCAATCATAAAAACATATTGGCGAAAAACGCGCAAAGGAAGATGTATTTATAAATATTCGTGAATATCTCGGTTGGGATTCACTTTAGAGCAAAATATTAGGTAATTGAAAATGAAGCTGAGTAAATTCTCTACAGAAAAGATCTTGTAAGTTTTTGCTGTAAATCGACTGGTTGCAGAGTTACAACCATTTTTTAAGTCGCTTAACCGAGATATTCATAAAAATGTCTTTTTTCGCATAGTTTTTCCAATATGGCGGTCAGTCCGGGGTCCCTACACCGTGCAAAATTAGTATGTTATTTTAGAGGTCGTAATAAAATTTATTCCAGCCTGCCCCTAATTACTGCATGTTTTAGCGATCCCGGATTTGGCCCCGCCATATTGGAAAAACTTGGTGAAATTACACATTTCTCTGAAAATCCTCGTTTCATAAAAGCATAAATCGGACTTTTAAAAAAATTTTAGCAAACAAATACCAAATAATGAAATTAAAAAAAAGAATGGAAAACATATACCGTACATTCTGATGGCTATAACTCGGCAACCGATCGATTTACAAGAAAAAGTGTAAGATGTTTTCTGTAGAGAATTTCATCAGCTTTATTTTTAGTTCTTTAATATTTGGCTCTAAAATGAACACAAACCGAGATATTCGTAAAAGCACGTTTTACCTCTTTGTTTTTTCAACATGGCGGCCAAATTTAAATGTCTTTTTTCGCATAGTTTTTCCAATATGGCGGTCAGTCCGGGGTCCCTACACCGTGCAAAATTAGTATGTTATTTTAGAGTTCGTAATAAAATTTATTCCAGCCTTCCCCTAATTACTGCTTGTTTTAGCGATCCCGGATTTGGCCCCGCCATATTGGAAAAACTTGGTGAAAATAGACATTTCTCTGAAAATCCTCGTTTCATAAAAGCATAAATCGGACTTTTAAAAAAATTTTAGCAAACAAAATGCCAAATAATGAAATTTAAAAAAAGAATGGAAAACATATACCGTACATTCTGATGATTATAACTCGGCAACCGATCGATTTACAAGAAAAAGTGTAAGATGTTTTCTGTAGAGAATTTCATCCACTTTATTTTTAGTTCTTTAATATTTTGCTCTAAAGTGAACACAAACCGAGATATTGGTAAAAGTACGTTTTACCCATAGATGGTTTTACCTCTTTGTTTTTTCAACATGGCAGCCAAATTGAAATGTCTTTTTTCGCATAGTTTTTCCAATATAGCGGTCAGTCTGAGGTCCCTGCAACGATGCAAAATTAGCATGTCTTTTTAGAGGTCGTAATAAAGTTTATTCCAGCCTGCCCCTAATTACTGCATGGTTTAGCGATCCCAGATTTGGCCGCCATATTGGAAAAACTTGGTGAAAATAGACATTTCTCTGAAAATCCTCGTTTCATACAAGCCTAAATCGGACCTTTAAAAATATTTTAGCACACAAAATACCAAATAATGAAATTAAAAAAAAAGAATGGAAAATATATACCTACCGTACATTCTGATGGCTATAACTCTGCAACCGATCGATTAACAAGAAAAAGTGTAAGATGTTTTCTGTAGAGAATTTCATCCGCTTTATTTTTAGTTCTTTAATATTTTGCTCTAAAATGAACACAAACCGAGATATTCGTAAAAGTACGTTTTACCTCTTTGTTTTTTCAACATGGCGGCCAAATTTAAATGTCTTTTTTCGCATAGTTTTTCCAATATGGCGGTCAGTCCGGGGTCCCTACACCGTGCAAAATTAGTATTTTATTTTAGAGGTCGTAATAAAATTTATTCCAGCCTGCCCCATAATTACTGCATGGTTAGCGATCCCGGATTTGGCCCCGCCATATTGGAAAAACTTGGTGAAAATAGACATTTCTCTGAAAATCCTCGTTTCATAAAAGCATAAATCGGACTTTTAAAAAAATTTTAGCACACAAAATACCAAATAATGAAATAAAAACAGAATGGAAAATATATACCGTACATTCTGATGGCTATAACTCTGCAACCGATCGATTAACAAGAAAAAGTGTAAGATGTTTTCTGTAGAGCATTTCATCCACTTTATTTTTAATTCTTTAATATTTTGTTCTAAAGTGAACACAAACCGAGATATTCGTAAAAGTACGTTTTACCTCTTTGTTTTTTCAACATGGCGGCCAAATTTAAATGTCTTTTTTCGCATAGTTTTTCCAATATGGCGGTCAGTCCGGGGTCCCTACACCGTGCAAAATTAGTATGTTATTTTAGAGGTCGTAATAAAATTTATTCCAGCCTGCCCCTAATTGCTGCATGGTTTAGCGATCCCGGATTTGGCACCGCCATATTGGAAAAACTTGGTGAAAATAGACATTTCGCTGAAAATCCTCGTTTCATACAAGCATAAATCGGACCTTTAAAAATATTTTAGCACACAAAATGCCAAATAATGAAATTAAAAAAAGAATGTATACCGTACGTTCTAATGGCTATAACTCGGCAACCGATCGATTCACAAGAAAAAGTGTAAGATGTTTTCTGTAGAGAATTTCATCCACTTTATTTTTAGTTCTTTAATATTTTGTCCTAAAGTGAACACAAACCGAGATATTCGTAAAAGTACGTTTTACCTCTTTGTTTTTCGAACATGGCGGCCAAATTTAACAAGTTATCTTTAAAAATTAAAAAATTGTATTTGTACGCTACTGACTTATTTTTTGTTTACCACTCTAGAAATCAAACGTCAATTTTGTGTGCCTTTTCAAAAATGATTGCGGAATTCCTGAAAGAAATCCACAATGTCGAAATTTTCGACATCGAAACTCCCGACGATTTGTACAAATTATTCTTCATGTGTCACCTTTTTTCGTGGACAGTAATTTTGTGGAAGTTACGCGCTTGATTCTGTAAATGTCAATAAAGTTTAAATTTGCCGCACATTTGCAACGACTTTTTTTGACGTTTGTTTACGTCCCGAGCATTTGAATTTGTTGCGACTTTTTTTTCACTTAAAAGTACTTAATTATTGACAAATTCGATGGATAGCACATCGGATAGGTTTATTTTATCAGTTCATGTTCAAAAATTAGGTGAAAAACTGTAGCTTTAATAGAATTGCCACATAACCTCACTTTTTGAAAAATTTTAGGTCACAAATTAGAAGAAATACGCGAAAGGGCCTTACATAATATAATTTCGAAGTTGGAGCATGGCTTCTTGTACGATAACGATCTTGCTAGAAGTAAGGAAATTTTATCCAAATTGTTCGAGTGGTTTTTATTCGAACGGTGCAGCCAGCAGGAGGCTGTCTTGCGGCTTATTTTGAGGATACTTAAGGTTAACGCGTGAGTATTGGAGTAAAATTAAATATTTACTGTTTAATTTTTAGTCTGAAAGTGGTGTGATACTTGTTAATCATTATGGTTCTAAAACTCTCGACTCTGAAGTTCGGAAAATACGGTCCAATGTTGAATCCAAATATTTTTCTTTGGTGGATGAAATACTGGATTTTGTACGACAGTTAAACAAAACTCGTGAAGAGGTGCCTCCTTTGCAAAGTGACCTGCCTCTAAGTTATAGAACTAATGAAACATCAGAACGAACAGGTGTGGGGACCACTGGAACAACCATTGAAGGTTTTATTCAGCAGAAGTCGAGTGTTGATGTTGCATCAGGGTATGTGATTAACTCTTTTGTTTAAATTTGGTTAAACAAAGGTTCCTTGATTCTGATTTTCTTCAAAAGTTTTTTGAGAGCTTGGTGGATTAGCTTTCAACATCAACATTTTATGAAGTTGCAGTTGTTTCTGAAGAGTACAACAAAGTATAATAAATTTTGAGGGCGCTCTCTGGAGTAGTGGTTGGCTACTAACACAAAAAATTTTAATTAGGGCTGTTTCAGATGATCTGGTATGATTTTTTTGACGAATTACAAATCTGATTGTATTTACTTTGATTTGTAATTTTTGAGTAATTTTGAAAATCGCTCTTGAGCGCGGTGAATGCGCTCATTAGCTCCTAGCAATAATATTGAAGTTTGAGTTGTTTCAGATAATTTGGAATAGCTTTTAGTATGTAAAAGTAACGATCTGAGTTCGTATTAACTTCATTTTGTAATTTTTGAAAAATTCATAAAATCGCTCTCGGGGGGCGTTGTATGAGCATATTAGCTGAGAACTCCGAAACTCCAGTTTGAGTTATTCTAGATAATCTGGCATGACCATTTCTATGCAGAATTGATCATCTGAGTTCTTAGAGTATTTAGTTGGTTTTGTAATTTAAAAATAATTTATTAAATCGCTCTTGGGGGGGGGGGGAGGCTGAATGAGCATATTAGCTGCAAAACTCCAAAATTTAATTCTGAGCTTTACCAGATGATTTGGAATGACATTTTGTATGTAGAAAGAACAATCCGAATTCGTATCTACTTCCTTTCATAATTTTTGAAAAATTTCTTAAATAGCTCGGATGGGCAACAACTGTGCAAAATTAGCTCCGAATTCCAAAACTTATATATGAGCTGTTTTAGACAATTTGGAATAACATTTTGTATGTAAAATTATTGATCTGAATTCGCATTTATTTCTTTTTGTAATTAAAAAAAAATTAATTAAATTGCTCTTGGGGGGGGGGGCGTGAATGAGCATTTTAGCTGCGAACTCCAGAAGTTTAATTTGAGCTGTTGCAGACAATTTGGAATAACATTTTGTACGTAAAATTATTGATCTGAGTTCGCATTTATTTCTTTTCGTAATTAAAAAAAAATTAATTAAATCGTCTTGGGGGCGGGCGTGAATGAGAATTTTAGCTGCGAACTCCAGAAGTTTAATTTGAGCCGTTGCAGACAATTTGGAATAACATTTTGTATGTAAAATTATTGATCTGAGTTCGTATTTCTTTCTTTTTGTAATTAAAAAGTAAATTAATTAAAATAGCTCGGATGGGCAATGACTTTGCGTATTAGCTCCGAACTCCAAAACTTAAATTTGAACTGTTTCAGGCAATTTGGAATAACATTTTGTATGTAAAATTATTGATCTGAATTCGCATTTATTTCTTTTTGTAATTAAAAAAAAATTAATTAAATTGCTCTTGGGGGGGGGGGCGTGAATGAGCATTTTAGCTGCGAACTCCAGAAGTTTAATTTGAGCTGTTGCAGACAATTTGGAATAACATTTTGTACGTAAAATTATTGATCTGAGTTCGCATTTATTTCTTTTCTTAATTAAAAAAAAATTAATTAAATCGTCTTGGGGGCGGGCGTGAATGAGAATTTTAGCTGCGAACTCCAGAAGTTTAATTTGAGCCGTTGCAGACAATTTGGAATAACATTTTGTATGTAAAATTATTGTTCTGAGTTCGTATTTCTTTCTTTTTGTAATTAAAAAGTAAATTAATTAAAATAGCTCGGATGGGCAATGACTGTGCGTATTAGCTCCGAACTCCAAAACTTAAATTTGAACTGTTTCAGGCAATTTGGAATAACATTTTGTATGTAAAATTATTGATCTGAATTCGCATTTATTTCTTTTTGTAATAAAAAAAAATTAATTAAATTCCTCTTGGGGGGGGGGGGGGCGTGAATGAGCATTTTAGCTGCGAACTCCAGAAGTTTAATTTGAGCTGTTGCAGACAATTTGGAATAACATTTTGTACGTAAAATTATTGATCTGAGTTCGCATTTATTTCTTTTCGTAATTAAAAAAAAAATTAATTAAATCGTCTTGGGGGCGGGCGTGAATGAGAATTTTAGCTGCGAACTCCAGAAGTTTAATTTGAGCCGTTGCAGACAATTTGGAATAACATTTTGTATGTAAAATTATTGTTCTGAGTTCGTATTTCTTTCTTTTTGTAATTAAAAAGTAAATTAATTAAAAATAGCTCGGATGGGCAATGACTGTGCGTATTAGCTCCGAACTCCAAAACTTAAATTTGAACTGTTTCAGGCAATTTGGAATAACATTTTGTATGTAAAATTATTGATCTGAATTCGCATTTATTTCTTTTTGTAATTAAAAAAAAATTAATTAAATTCCTCTTGGGGGGGGGGGGCGTGAATGAGCATTTTAGCTGCGAACTCCAGAAGTTTAATTTGAGCTGTTGCAGACAATTTGGAATAACATTTTGTACGTAAAATTATTGATCTGAGTTCGCATTTATTTATTTTCGTAATTAAAAAAAAAATTAATTAAATCGTCTTGGGGGCGGGCGTGAATGAGAATTTTAGCTGCGAACTCCAGAAGTTTAATTTGAGCCGTTGCAGACAATTTGGAATAACATTTTGTATGTAAAATTATTGATCTGAGTTCGCATTTAGTTCTTTTTGTAATTAAAAAAAAATTAATTAAATTGCTCTTGGGGGGGGGGGGGAGTGAATGAGCATTTTAGCTGCGAACTCCAGAAGTTTAATTTGAGCTGTTGCAGACAATTTGGAATAACATTTTGTACGTAAAATTATTGATCTGAGTTCGCATTTATTTCTTTTCCTAATTAAAAAAAAAAATTAATTAAATCGTCTTGGGGGCGGGCGCGAATGAGAATTTTAGCTGCGAACTCCAGAAGTTTAATTTGAGCCGTTGCAGACAATTTGGAATAACATTTTGTATGTAAAATTATTGATCTGAGTTCGTATTTCTTTCTTTTTGTAATTAAACAAGTTGGAACTTGCTTCAGCAGCGGTTCCTAGGCTTCTATACATACAACTACTTTTCTGGTGTGAAAAGTTGTTGTTATCTGGTTATATTTGATCGCCATATAATGTACCATCACATAATCAGATAATCTGTACCAATTAAATTTTTTGCGGTTGGTAATTATCATTTACTATATAATTAATAACAATCAAACTTTTCCATTCTATTCGAAACTTTACTTCTCTGTAATGTATGGTCCTTTTTTGAGGTGGACCAATCCTCTCCTTTCTCTTTTATTTACAACTTAACTTCACTAACCACATCAATAAAAATTATTTTTTCACATCAAAGTAAAATAAAAAAGTAGTTCTTAGACCTCTATACACACAGAGTATTTCCAACACGATTTGAAACGCTCTGTATGATTTTGAATTATGCGGACAGACAGACGGACACGGAGCCAGATCATAAGGCTTCTTGCTATACTTTGTATCGAAGCCTAAAAGTAAATTAATTAAAATAGCTCGGATGGGCAATGACTGTGCGTATTAGCTCCGAACTCCAAAACTTAAATTTGAACTGTTTCAGGCAATTTGGAATAACATTTTGTATGTAAAATTATTGATCTGAATTCGCATTTATTTCTTTTTGTAATTAAAAAAAATTAATTAAATTGCTCTTGGGGGGGGGGCGTGAATGAGCATTTTAGCTGCGAACTCCAGAAGTTTAATTTGAGCTGTTGCAGACAATTTGGAATAACATTTTGTACGTAAAATTATTGATCTGAGTTCGCATTTATTTCTTTTCCTAATTAAAAAAAAAAATTAATTAAATCGTCTTGGGGGCGGGCGTGAATGAGAATTTTAGCTGCGAACTCCAGAAGTTTAATTTGAGCCGTTGCAGACAATTTGGAATAACATTTTGTATGTAAAATTATTGATCTGAGTTCGTATTTCTTTCTTTTTGTAATTAAACAAGTTGGAACTTGCTTCAGCAGCGGTTCCTAGGCTTCTATACATACAACTACTTTTCTGGTGTGAAAAGTTGTTGTTATCTGGTTATATTTGATCGCCATATAATGTACCATCACATAATCAGATAATCTGTACCAATTAAATTTTTTGCGGTTGGTAATTATCATTTACTATATAATTAATAACAATCAAACTTTTCCATTCTATTCGAAACTTTACTTCTCTGTAATGTATGGTCCTTTTTTGAGGTGGACCAATCCTCTCCTTTCTCTTTTATTTACAACTTAACTTCACTAACCACATCAATAAAAAATTATTTTTTCACATCAAAGTAAAATAAAAAATCAGTTCTTAGACCTCTATACACACAGAGTATTTCCAACACGATTTGAAACGATCTGTATGATTTTGAATTATGCGGACAGACAGACGGACACGGAGCCAGATCATAAGGCTTCTTGCTATACTTTGTATCGAAGCCTAAAAGTAAATTAATTAAAATAGCTCGGATGGGCAATGACTGTGCGTATTAGCTCCGAACTCCAAAACTTAAATTTGAACTGTTTCAGGCAATTTGGAATAACATTTTGTATGTAAAATTATTGATCTGAATTCGCATTTATTTCTTTTTGTAATTAAAAAAAATTAATTAAATTGCTCTTGGGGGGGGGCGTGAATGAGCATTTTAGCTGCGAACTCCAGAAGTTTAATTTGAGCTGTTGCAGACAATTTGTAATAACATTTTGTATATAAAATTATTGATCTGAGTTCGTATTTATTTCTTTTCGTAATGTAAACAAATTAATTAAAATGCTCTTGGGGGGAGGGTGAACGAGCAATTTTGCTTCGAACTCCAAAATTTAAATTTGAGCTGTTGCAGACAATTTGGAATAACATTTTGTATGTAAAATTATTGATCTGAGTTCGTATTTAGTTCTTTTTGTAATTAAAAATAAATTAATTAAATCGCTCTTGGGGGGGGGGCGTGAATAAACATTTTAGCTGCGAACTCCGAAAGTTTAATTTGAGCTGTTGCAGACAATTTGGAATAACATTTTGTATGTAAAATTATTGATCCGAGTTCGAATTTATTTCATTTTGTAATTCAATTAAATCCCTATTGGAGGAGGGCGTGATTCAGCAGTTTAGCTGCGAACTCCAAAATTTAAATTTGAGCTGTTGCAGACAATTTGGAATAACATTTTGTATGTAAAATTATTGATCTGAGTTCGTATTTAGTTCTTTTTGTAATTAAAAATAAATTAATTAAATCGCTCTTGGGGGGGGGGCGTGAATAAACATTTTAACTGCGAACTCCGAAAGTTTAATTTGAGCTGTTGCAGCCAATTTGGAATAACATTTTGTATGTAAAATTATTGATCCGAGTTCGTATTTATTTCATTTTGTAATTCAATTAAATCGCTCTTGGAGGGGGGCGTGATTCAGCAGTTTGGCTGCGAACTCCAAAATTTAAATTTGAGCTGTTGCAGACAATTTGGAATAACATTTTGTACGTAAAATTATTGATCTGAGTTCGTATTTATTTCTTTTTGTAATTAAAAATAAATTAATTAAATCGTCTTGGGGGGGGGGTGAATGAGAATTTTAGCTGCGAACTCCAGAAGTTTAATTTGAGCCGTTGCAGACAATTTGGAATAACATTTTGTATGTAAAATTATTGATCTTAGTTCGTATTTCTTTCGTTTTGTAATTAAAAAGTAAATTAATTAAAATAGCTCGGATGGGCAATGACTGTGCATATTAGCTCCGAACTCCAAAACTTAAATTTGAACTGTTTCAGGCAATTTGGAATAACATTTTGTGTGTAAAATTATTGATCTGAGTTCGTATTTAGTTCTTTTTGTAATTAAAAATAAATTAATTAAATCGCTCTTGGGGGGGGGGCTGAATGAGCATATTAGCGGCGAACTCCAAAATTTGATTTTAGATTTGTAATGACATTTTGTATGTTAAATAACGATCTGAGTTCGTATCTACTTTGTATTGTAATTTTTGAAATATTTCTTAAAAAAACCATCGGATGCACAATGACTGCATATTAGCTCCGAACTCCAAAATTTAATGTTTAGCTGTTCCAGATGATTTAGAATTACATTTTGTATGTAGAAATAAAGATCTTTGTACGTAGTATTTACTTAGTTTCGTAATTTTTCAAAAATTTCTGAAATAACTCAGTGGAGCAACGACCTGTGGATATTAATTACGAACTCCGAAACTTAAATTTGAGCTGTTCCAGTAGATTTGGAATGACATTTTGTGTGTAGAATAATCGATCTGAGATCGCATTTACCTCGTTTCGTAATTTTTGAAAAATTTCAGAAATAGCTCGGAGGCGCAATGACTACATATTAGCTGCTAACTCCAAAATTTAAATTTCAACTGTTCCGGATGATTTGGAATGACATTTTGTATGTAGAATTATCAATTTCAGTTGGTATTTACTTCGTTTTGTAGTTAAATAAAAATATTTAGTTATATCGCTCTTGGGCGCGATGAATGAGCATGTAAGCTGTGAACTCCAAAACTCCATTTGGAGCTATTCCAGATGATCTGGACTGACCTTTTTGCATACAGAAATAACAATCTGAATTCGTAGTTAGTTCGTTTCGTAATATTTAAAAAAATTTTTAAATAGCTTCGGGGCGCAATGACTGACATATTAGCTCCAAACTCCAAAACTGAACTTTGCACTTTTACTTGATGATTTGGAGAGTGACATTTTGTATGTAGAACTAATGAACTATCATCTGAGTTCGTATTTACTTCGTTTATTATTAAAAAATAAATTAATTAAATCGCTCTTGGGCACGGCTAATGAGCATATTAGCTGCTAACTCCAAAACTTGAGTTTGAACAGTTCCAGATTATCAATCTGGCATGACTATTTCTATGCAGAATTAACCATCTGAGTTCGTATTTACTGCATTTTGTAATTATTTACAAATTGATTAAATCGCTCGTGGGCGCGGTGAATGAGCATATTAGCCGCTAACTCCAAAACTTGAGTTTGAACAGTTCCAGATAATCTGGAATAATTATTTCTATGCAGAATTGGCCATCTGAGTTCGTATTTACTGCGTTTTGTAATTTTTTACAAATTTATTAAATCGCTCGTGGGCGCCGTGAATGAGCATATTAGCTGCTAATTCTAAAACTTGAGTTTGAACAGTTCCAGATTATCTGGAATAACTATTTCTATCCAGAATTGGCCATCTGAGTTCGTAAAACTCCCGTAAAGTTTTGTAATCAGAAATAAATTAATTAATGTAACGATCATCTGAATTTGTATTTTTTTTTGTAATTTTTGAATAATTTTTATTTCAAAAATTTAAAATTTGAGCCTATTCACTTTTTTATTTATATAAAATTCGTATTTACTTTGATTTTTCATTTTTGAACAATTTTTTAAAGCGCTCTGGGGAGCCGTGGAGAAGCACATTCTTTGTGCTTTGCCTTGAAGAAGAGAGAAGAAAGCTTTGTCTTGAGTTTTATTGATAAAATTGCATTGTTTTCATTCTTAATTACACGAAATAATTTTTAAGAGCAGCGTTCTGCACAGTGGATTACAAATCCGTGTCTTTAATTATATAGGATCAGATTGGCAAACCTTATGGGAGTTTTGGAAACACATGTTGTAGTTTAAAAGATTATCAATAGATGGCGTTGATAAATTGGAAGTTATAATAAATTCCTTTTATTATTGCAATTTAAAGAAGTTACAATCGGGGCTCTCCAACAACGACATGGATGTTTCGATCTTATTAGATTTCATCAGTGGCGCATAGAAGGAAGAGACTTGGTAGTGACGGTGATGAGATCTGATAAGATCGAAACATGAATGTATGTCGTTGTTAGAATTCCCTGATTGTGACTTCTTTGAATTATTTTACTCCACACAAACGGATAAGTTTTCTTTGGTCCAATCTTGTATGGGATTATGAGTGAGGTTCAACCCTCATTGCACTCTGGAAACTTTCTTAATGTTTAGCTTCTTAACGCGAAAAGCAGAGATTTTGGTAACGATTGATTTTTGGAGAGGTGGTTGGTGGATTAGCATATTGCCCTATTGGCTACCAATACCACAAAATTAAAGTTTTCATCACTTGTGCGTTCTTATTAACTTATTATTTATAACTTTTCACAGCGCTCTCTGGATTTAGCGCCTAATACCGAAAACTTCATATTGAAATGCTCTCGAATCTAGAAGACAACATTTGCTTTACTGACAATTGCTTTAATTCTATAAAAATTAGCGTCACATGAATTACAAACACATTTACTACAGTTTATTCTGCCAATCGGTGCGATTCTGATTTGCACATGGTTATATGTGCAAATCATTGTTATGACTAGATTGCTATCCTAAGTTATAACCATCTTCGTAACAATGTTACCGAAAATTGATATTCTGTTTAAACACGCATAATCATGATTGTTATCATTTAAGCATAACCAAACCTTGTTATAAATAGTTCAAATGTACCGTAAAAATACTACAAAAATATGACACATCGTTCCATCAGTTGTGATTTAAAAACTTTAATTTTGTTTTGAAATTTTGTAATATATAGGTATATCAAAATAAATTTTTATTTAAAATTGTTTACTAACTATAATAAATAATTCAAATATTTATATAACAACTGTCTTTCACGAACGCAACAATGATCAAAATGAGCGTAACAAGCACTAAAATGCAGTTGCTATCATAACCATGAAATATAACAATAATTGTGACAAACCACACCCCCATGATTATGTCTTCAAAATCAGAATAGCAAATCGGCTCAAATAACCATATTGTTACAAAATAACCAAATGATTATCATAACAAGATCGTTATGTCAAATCAGAATCGCACCGAATGAGGGCTAATTTTGTAGTTTTCATTTGTTTTTCTTCAATTTTGTTATCAACGCAGGCTGCTACTCCCGCGAAGTACATCACATTCTGAAGATGACAGCCCTTTGGTCCACCACCAGGAAGGGGCAGAACGTGTAGTCAATTTTACATTACAATGGCAATTTTTGATTCCATCCGACGGCGGAGTTCTGACCGCAATAGAAAATACTTTAAGAAATCCTACAGATCCCGCACAATTACTCAACTCTTTGGAATTTCTCAACGACGTAATTTTGCAAGATTTTCCCGCAGAAATTTTCCTGCAAAGACCTTACATAGTGCAGGTAATTTTTAGCCCGATTGAAGAGGAAAAATTACAACCTGAATTTTTGCAGTTATTTTACGATTACCTGAAGACGCCCACTTCGACTCGACTTACCCATTTGATTCTTAATTGTCTACTGAAGTTGACCAAGCAAATCATCGTTAGAATATGTTATTATGAGGATCCATGCATGCATAACTCGAAACAATACGTGAGTTTTGTACCTTATAACCAGAAAGTGACCTGCATTCTGTGTGCCAAGGGTTAAAGATGAACAGTGGTCCAATCACCATTGATCATGTGGAATCAAAAGAATGTTGATTTTAGTCCTTGGTGCCCAAGAACGCGATATTCTATATCTCCTACCTCCAAATATATTCCTACTCCTCCACAGATATCACCACAAATCATCGCAACAAATATTTCCGCACCTTTCTCGCCGAGTGAAACGGACACGGCGCGGTCTTACATACAAAATTTTGGCACCCAAGACCACAACTTTAACTACCACGAAGACGATGTCGAATTGTTAAAAGCCAACCAGCTACCCCTTCCCCAATTCTGCTTCACCACCATGACCACCATACTCGACTTCGTTTGTTTCAAAACCGAACATTTCAACGACGCCAGGACGAAACGAAAAAACTTTGTCGCCGTTAACGTAGCTCTGATTTTGTTCAACGAAATCGTCGTCCTGTTGAGTTGGTGTCTTAAACCCGACTCGTGGGATAAGACGCCAAGTAATCCTATTTTACGCCAATTTGAAGAAATTTTAACGAAATTTGCGGACGCGCTGGAACATTTCAGGCTCGAGGTGGGATTGAACGATTTTGACAAGACGCGTCGTTCGGTGCACATGTATTTGTTGTGTAGCTGTGCGAATTTGCTGCTGAAATTTGTTCCACTGAAGAAAGCGGACGTTATTTTGCCGCGAGGTTTTAAAAACGCACTGGCGAATATGCTGCTGGATTCCGTATTGGCGCGTTTGTATCCCGAAGTGCACGAAACCGTTCTGTTGTTTGTTAGGGTGAATATTTTGCGTTTTTCTTTGCGTTTACGTGTTGTCGTGCAGTGTGGTTTTGCAGGAATTTGGCGGTCACTTCGAGACTGATTCGATGACGAGGTACAAGGACGTGAAGGACGTTTGCGGTTCGATTACGGCGTTTTTGAAGTTTTCGAGAAGTTTCAAGACGCTACCGATTTTGGAGGCGATTAAACTGGCCAGAGAGAGCGTCGACTGTTTGGAGTTTCACAGAAATTTTCAATTTTTGAATAACGTTATTTCGTTGTTCGCCAATCAGCTGCCCCTTTGCACGTCGCATCCCAACGCTTTTGAAATTGCTGAAGGTAGGATTAAAAGTACTTTAGTTTCCCATTTTGAAGTATCAAATTTAGAGGTCATCCTGTTATTATTGGGACACAACGATTTGGAAATACAAGAAGAATCCTATAAATTATGCCACTTGCGGATTTTAGCCGCGATTGGAACGAAGTCGAACCTTTCTTGTACCGGAGCGCCCGGATCCCAAATTTTATTTTTATTGAGAGCGCCCATATTAGCCGAAGTGAGTGCACACGGCTTGAGAAGCGAAAATAATCAAGTAATTTTACAACTTGAAAATCCATCCCACTTCTGATTTTACATATTTTGTTTAGATTAAAAAGTACGCTGACGAAATATTGGTCCACATCCTAAAATGCAAGATTTTGGTGTCGGACGAAATTTGGAACAGGGTAGTCGAGGCGCTCATCACGTCTCTCCCCATTTTGGCCTGCTATGCCGACAAGAACTCCCCACTAGGCAGAGCCATCATCAGCTTAATGGATCCCGATGCTGCCGCATCTTATTTTATTCCCCAGATTGAAGTCTTAAAAGGAACCTTGCGTCTCCTCTTCGTGGACGATAATTTGGCACGAATTGAGGCCGTTTCGCGCTTGATGTGGCTGTTGGGATCCCAAACTGATTCGAGGAATTTACTACCCAGAATCAACACTTTGAACAACAAGTCTTTGGAATCGCTTTGTCAAGTACAAAGAGTTCTAGATATTAACAATTCGCGAATGTTGCAACATTTTTATCAGGTACTAAGTCTTAACACTATTGATTTCATCGTGAAAATTTGATTTCCCTTTCAGCCGAGCGCTTTGACCCAAGTTCTTCAACTCTTAAATTCCGAAAACGTCGAGCCTGTGATCAGAAGGTCGGCTTTAACGCAGATTAGCGTCATGATGGAGGATTCCCTTCTGCATCACACTTTTATCGAGCGTGACGGTGTTGCCACAATTTTGGACATAATGAAAAGTGCGTTGGTGGAAAACAGTTACAAGGATTACGTCGACTGTATAGTTTCGGCAATTTCAATTTTAAAAAACGTTTGCCTCTACAATCCCACAATTCGCCAAGAGTTAAGTAACAACATTGACGTTTACTTTTATACTTTGAGGGGTAAGGAAACGTTGCCTTTTATTGGTTTAATTTTAATTTTTTGTTATTTTTAGGGTTGTTCATATTTTGCGCGGAAGAGCGCACGCGGCAGGATAGCAGCACTTTGTTGTGCCTACTGTTATTTGATCACTACATTTTGGGATCGCCTAACAAAGCCAATTTTTCTCTTCCAGTTGTGGTGGTGGACAAGTTGGTGTTGCCTTTTACATGTAAAACACATTGGCGCACAAGTCGATATGGTAGACCAAGTTTGGCAGGTAAAATTTGATATTTTTATGACTTGTTAATAGGTTCCGCCATCTTAGTCACTTTTGTTATCGTTTTTGAATCTTTTCTGATTGTTGTTGCCGATTTATAGTGTTCTCTGTTGGATATTCATGCCCTTTTAGCCTTTTTGAAAACTTTTTTTTTTTTGAAATTTAGATAAATTAATAAAACTGGGCCTTTTAAAGGCTGTGGTTTTTCATTCAAGAAAATGATAGGCATTTAAAGCCTTTTTGTATAAATCTTAAGAGGAACTAAATCTTTTTTGAATTTAAGTTGTGACCATGGCCTGTTTGTAATGTGTAATTTTGTGTTTTTAATTGATCTTGTTGAAGCTTCATTTCGTAGCTCCCAAAAAACGGGCGACCTTTGTGGTTTACTTTTTTAGATTTGTAATTCACGACCTTTTTAACGTTTCCCTCCCTATTTTCGTGCTTATACCAATCACAACTGAGGAATTATAGCCTTTGTTCCTGCCTATGCAAACTTGTGACCTTTATTAAGCCTTTTATTTTTTATTGTTTACACATTTATTGCTTTTAAAGGCTTAGGTTTAGAACTTAGGAAAATGCCCGGGCGGATACAAGAGTAAGAGGGGGGGGGGGGTAAAGGAGAAAATTAAAAAAATACAGTTAAATGGAAAAACTTTGCTATAAATTTGAAAAAATCTTCACTTTACCCCCCCCCCTCCCAAGAAGTTGGATTCGCTTGAAATTATGATCTTATACCAATTTTACCATTCTATTGTAATTAATGACCTTACCTAATTTTAAACCATAGCCTAGAAATGTATAGCCTTGATTGTATTTTTTATGGTTACCATTTTTACAAAGCGGACCTTTTTAACCCTTACCATCGAAGCCAGCCATTTAAGCCTATTTTCGAGTTTCTATTTTAATTATTTTTAGTTAATTTTAGTTTAATCACAATAATTAAATAATTGTTTTTGATATATCTGAAAATTGATGACTTTGTGGTGGCCTTTTTTCATATTTGTGGATTTGGACAGATTTTTTTACAGTGTTCAGCGGCGTAATTATAACTTCAATGGGAGGAAATTACATTAAACTGGCCTTTTTAAAGGCTGTGGTTTTTCATTCAAGGAAATGACAATTACAGTCAATTTTAACCGCTATTTTGCCTATTTAAAGCCTTTGTTGTATAAATTTCAACGGCAACTAAATCTTTTTTAAATTTAAGTTGTGAGCTTGGCCCTTTTGTAATGATATAGTTGTGGAATTAACTACCCCTTCTTGTAATTTTGTGTTTTTTGTTGAATTTAGTTCCTATTAATAAAGATTGATTTCGTGGCTTCCGAATAAACGGGTGACCTTTGTGACCTTAGATTTCTAATTCACGACCTTTCGAACGTTTTTCTCCCAATTTTTGTGCTTATACCAATCACAACTGAGGAATTATAGCCTTTGTCCCAGCCTATGCAACCTTTATTCAGCCTTTTATATATTTTTTATTATCAATCAAAAGTTCTCTTCTGTTTGAGATTATTTGCACATTTATTGCTTTTAAAGGCCTGCTGTTACAACTTAAAAAAATTACTGGGCGAATACAAGACTAAAGGGGGGGTAAAGGAGGATATTTCCTCCCTCCATGAAGTTGTAAAAATTTATGTGATGGCCTTTTTTGATATTTGTGGACTTGAACCGATTTTTTACAGTGTTCAATGGCGTAACTATAACTTCAATGGGGAGGGGGGGATTATCATTATTAACTTATTATTATCTACGGGCTTTTCTAGTATTTGCGGGATGAGCGCCCCCCCCCCCGGCACGGCCGTATCTACGAACTGACTGGCGGGTTTCAGGGGGTTCAAAATCCTCAAAACTTAAAATTTTATTGTTTTTCAAAATGTTTATTAATGGGGAAAGGAGGTTGAACTCCCCCCCTTCCCTAAATTCAGATCTGCTTCTTGATTACGCTCCTAACTTTATTCTTTTGTTACCATTTACAAAATGGTAGCCTTTGTTTGTAACCTTTTTAAAACGATTGTTTTTCGCGAGCTAGGGGCTCTTTTAGTACTTGCGGGATGAGCCCCCTCCCCCCCGGTATGGCCGTATCTACGGACTGACTGGCGGGTTTTATGGGGTTTAAAAATGGAAATCCAAAACTTCAAAAACGCAATCGTCAAGGGGAAGTACAAATTCATAATTATTGATATTGTTTTTCAAAAATTTTATTAATGGGGAAAGGAGGTCGAACCCCCCCCCCTCTTAATACAGCTTTGCTTCCTGGTTTACGCTCCAAACTATCTTCTTTTGTTACCATTTACATTGTAGCCTTTGTTTGTAACCTTTTTAAAACGACGATTTTTCGCGAGCCATTGGAGCAGCTTTTTAGTAAATTTTCAAATTTTTAAAATTTATTTTATGTGACAATTGCGAGATTTTTTAGCTTTTTCTATTTCTGATAAAACTTGAAAACATGAAAAATTGCGATGCCTCTTAGCGTTTTGTAATTTTGGTCAATTACGTTGCTTAAACCTATGTATTAACGCTAGGAATTTATATTATTTAGGGCCATTTTATCCATCTCCAGTTCAATTTACCTATGAGATAAATCGACCACGTGACGTCTTTTAGTCCAATGAGAGGACACCAAACCTCACTTACCTGTCAGATAAGTGTAACTGAAACTTTAACTAGAGATTGATAAATTGGTCCTTAATCACTAAAAGGCAGCCCCATAGTCAGGTGTTTCTTGGGGGGGGGGGGGCATTTGTGGTTTATGAAGACAGGGACGGATTCTGTCAAATTTTTTCTAAAAGTAATTTTTGGGGACCTGCGCTTTCTCTTTACAACCTTTTTTGAATATAAAATGCGTAAAAGATAATTTTAACACGATTTTTAGTACCTTTTGATGACCCCCCCCCCCCCGGCCTCAAGTCTGCTAAAAGGTAATCTATTTTTTACGTTTTAGCAAAAATGTATGAAGGTAAAGATAGAAAATGCTATACAAATTTATGCTTATATTTCTCCCCAAAAAAGGTATCGCCATCTAGCGCCCTGGAAGTCTTCCATAAAGGACGTCTACGCCTGGGGAGAGGGGGGGTTTACAAAATATTACATAAAAAATATTCAAACACAATTTTTTTAGAAATCTCAAAAATGGGATTTTTATGCGGACATCACATTTGTCTACCCCCTCCCCCTGGTCACACCTGGTCACATTTTGTAAACCCCCCTCCTCGTAGGCGTGGACGTCCTTTATGAAAGAAAAAAATAAATGTTCGGTTTGGTTACAAGTAAACTTTGTCTGATTTTCTAACCAATGGGGGCACATATTTTGTACTTTCCGTACTAAGGCGCTAGGTGGCGATGCCTTTTTCGGGAAGAAATATGATGCATATAAATTTCTATAGCATTTTCTATCCTTATAGTCCAGTCAAATTACGAAATCTTCAAACATAAAATTATGTAGTTTGGCGATTGTTAAGGATCGATAGGGGGGTGCATTCTGAGCATACATTTCAATTTGAGGGGTTCTCCGAAGGTCAGCTGTACCTCATTTCGCTAAAAACGCGTTTAATTCGATATCTTGAGAACGGTTAGTGTTAGGCAAAAAATTGTAGAGACCTTTTCTCTTCTAAATTAAATTGACTAACTTTTTTATCTGAAACTTTTTTTTTTAACATCAATATTTTTCAACTTATTACTTCCGAAAGGCAAAAATTTTCCTTTCCGATAATTTCCGAAAAATTCCGAAATTTCCGAAAAATTTTCCGAGCGGATTTCGCTCGGTAAAGTAAGGTATAACTCCGAAGGTATTGGTAGTAGAGAAAAAAGTTTTAGATAAAAAAGTTAGTAAATTTAATTTAGAAGAGAAAAGGTCTCTACAATTTTTTGCCTAACACTAACCGTTCTCAAGATATCGAATTAAACGCGTTTTTAGCGAAATGAGGTACAGCTGACCTTCGGAGAACCCCTCAAATTGGAATTTATGTTCAGAATCCACCCCCCTATCGATCCCTAATAATCTCCAAACTACATAATTTTATGTTTGATAAACCCATTTTGAGCCGTAATTTGACTGGACTATTACAGCTCTTTTATATTTGGTTCTAGCCAATTTTAGATGAAACATGAAAATTATGTCCAATTTTTGTGATAGATCTTTGCGACCTTTGGTTACTTTTTAAAGATTTTCTAATTGGAATATTCTCAGTGCCATCAAAGAAAATTATCGATTTGTAGCCTATTTTTTATCTTTTTGCTATTTCGGCCTGTTTTTTTTACTGATGTGTAATTTGTGACCTTGAGCCTTTTCTAGGTAATTCAAGGCCGAATTTTTAGTTGACCATTTGAGCTTCTTATTCTTGGCCTGTAATTTGTGACCTTTTATCCTTTTTTATATTCTTAATATGAGTAATTACGCCACAAATTGAAAATTTGCACATTTTTATGATGCAATACTATTGTGGCCTTTGACTAGCTTTCTGTAATATCGTAGGAGTGATCTGGTGCTTTTATGCTAAATTTTTAATGCTACCTTCAAAACTCTGCAATCTCTAATTTAATTTAAGACCTAAATTACGATTCCTTTTTTAATTTCCTGTGATTTTAGTCAATCTATACAGTTTTGCTTTTTTTAAGCTCCTGGGCAAATTTTTTAATTTTTATTTAGGCTGCTATCCAAGCGTGGCCTTATAGGGCCTATTTAAAATTATTGTGTAGTGAATCGCCTTTTCTGAATATTTTAGGACTTGAACGGAAATGAATGACCCTTTTGCGGCTTCGACAATTTTATTTAAAATTCCATGGGGCACAGTGGTACAAAAAAGTACTAAGCAATCTCTTGGTGGAATTCGAATTTGTTGATTTGGCCCTACCATCGTAGGATAGGCACAATTGATGTATGCTTTTCTTCAACCCGGAGATGGGCCACCGATTTCGTTGACTGAGGGGGGGGGCATCAAGATTCTTAATAACACCCTGAGGAACCATCATATGAAAAAATATCCAGTCAGAATTATTTCTTAACTTTTTCGACTTGGCCCCTGTCCTAATCAAAGGTTTCAAGTTTTTTCTCAATACCATACTTTATTTTTCATAAGCCTATTTCGTCATTAACGTTTGAAAAGGGGTCTTCATTTTAAATTAATTTTATTTTCCACCGAGAAAGTTCACAATGTTTTACCCTTCCTCATAAATTCTTTCAGTATTGCTGGACGACAAATGGTGCGCCAGTTCTATCCAAATGCACTGGAACTCGGAATTTTTCGGCGGTTTTAAGAAAATTTTATCGTGGAACGAAATCAATTATTCCGAATCCGATGCGATCCAATTTAGCAACAAACTGTGGTTAAAAAGTTCCGATTTAACGACACTCAAAAGTTCCTCATTGGATTACTGCCTTGCCAAGTACTTAACGGACATCCAAAACGCCACCTCGCACGTCAGCGTCGTCGATTGTTTCAATAAACTGCAATTGTGAGTTCTCACTTAAATCTACGAAATTTTATCATTACGCACTCTCTTTTTCAGTTACCTCAATTTTTACGTTCTAACCAAAGACGACGACAATAGCGAAAAGAAAGACATTTTGATGCTTCCATGGGAGTACACCCTGTTGAGATTTTTGAGCGCTCCGCCTGCGAACGAGGAAGACACAGTTCTGTTAACCTGTTGCTTAAGGTTATTAACCATTCTCGTTCCACTGTATACCGTCCAAGATAAATTTTGTTGGGTTATTACGATTCTAAAAGATCCTGGCCAATGTTTGCCCAACCTATTGCTCACGGAATTTTCACCAGAACACCACGAAATGGCAGTTTTGAACCGCGAGTTGTTGACCTTGGTGTCGGTTTGCGTTTGGCACGAGCAGCAATATTTTGATCTACACTTCTCCAAATTTGGCGAAAACCCAACGACGAACAGTTGGTTTTACCTTACCAAAATTACGGCGGACAATTTGAAATTTAACAATGGCGATCCGTTTTATAATTTGGGTAAGTTTTTTCGCGAAGTTTTCTGGGTTTGTTGTGACCTTTTTTTCTACAGCCCATTTGGATGCTGTTTTATCGTGTTTGGTGCATTTGACGTCGGCGATTGGATGGAGTTGTAGTAAAACCGGATGTCCGCCCAAGGAACCGATTCCTGGTTTAATTTTAGACTTGTGCGAATTCGTGGGGACTTTCCATTGCGGGAAAGGAAGTGTCGCGAACGTTTCTCTTATGGGCGTGAGCATCACCCGTCATATTTTTCTGATACTTAACCACCTTTTGGCCGAACTGAAATTTTTTAACGCTAAGGTACGTTTTTTGGCTTGGGTGGGCTTGTGATAGCTTGACTTTTTTTCAGAACTGGGAAATGTGCTTTGTTGGGGAAAGTGTGGTGGAAAAAAACCTTTTGGACGTGATCTACACTTTGTTATCGAGCAGAGACGTGGTTTTAAGAGCCGCACTCTGGCAATTGCTGGCTGGATTATCGATTTCTCCTCGCGCCTCTATCGAATTGGTCCAAGGTAAAAAATTTTGTTTTCTGTGAATTTGGGTTACTAAATTGTTGTCTAGAAATAAAAGACGAAAGGAACGGTAATGGAATATGGGAGCTCTCAATGGCAACTCTGTTGGATCACGAGGAAGCCAGCGTGGTAAAGGAAAATGCGGCAAATCTTCTGACCAATTTGATGAGTCACACTCTCCTTCCCGGTTCCGACTTTGTGATGATCACATCTTTGACTCCCAACAGTTCCAAAGAGAACAACAATGTTATAGACGCCATCTTGTATTTACTTGAAGACTTTCAATTTTATAGCGAATTGGAAACCATTTTGGCGTGCCTCTATTTGAAAATTAAGTGCGTGGTTAAAGAAGAAAAAAGTTGCTCAGGTGAGTTTTTGTTGTTTAAAGGCGGTGTGACACTTGTGTAAATTTTGTTGTAAATTTGCGTGTAAATTTACGTGCAAATTTACGTGTAAATTTTTACACAAGTGTCAAACACGTAAATTTGCTTGTAAATTTTGTTGCAAATCTGCTAGCAAATTTTTTTGCGAGTGTGTTTGCCACTTGTGTAAAATTTTGCTGGTAAATTTAGAATTTGCGCACGCTCTTTCTAGTATGGCGACCCTGTTTTTGATATTCATTTATCAAAATTCTAATTTTCTCTTGCGATCACGTCATTATAATATTCAAAAATCAACAATTCAAGAACGAATTAGGAAATATATAACATAATATAACCAAACTTTTTACTTTTTACATTAAGCAAACGCCACCATGCGGGAGAATTTCAAATTAGTAAATGACGTATTAAATGAAAATAAAAATTCATTCTTCAGGCTCAAAATATAACAAAATAAACTAATTAATAAAATGTATTATAATAAATTTAAGACTATTACTGAAATGTTTGCAAATTTTCACCAGACTATGACTTTGAATTTCGAAATATACGTCTAAACACAGCCATGTTATTGTCGCTGGTGGCGCCACCAACGGTAATGTAAATCGCCAATACCAATGACAACATTCTTGTGCGCAATTTTACACGCAGGTTTAGCAAAAAGAATATAGAAATATTCCTACAAAAAATTTACAACAAAATTTGCTAACAAATTTACGCGTTTGACACTTTAACAAAATTTACACAAGTGTCACACCGCCTTAAGAATCGCGCAATCGAAAAATTCTACCCATGTTTACCGTTTTCAGGCAGGCCCTCATCGGCGCGTCTGATAACTAAAGGCGAATTTTCTTTCGCCTACACTAAAAACATCGTGCAAGATATTAGCGAGAGTTTAGCGAGCCCGAAGACTTCGGGGAAAACCCTAAACTGCGCTATGTTTACGACTCCGAGTTTGGTTAGGAATTTAACGGGACTCCTGCAAAATTTGCTCATTTTGACGCAAAACGAAATAATTGGTTCGTTGCAGGAGCACAGCCTGGTGAAGCTCTTTTTCAGATGCTTGTCCAATCCGCCTAACGCCATCGACGATACCAAAGATCTGTCACTATATTGCGACGTTTTGGAGATGAACTCGGCGATTTGTTCGCTACTCACGAAAGCGGTCGGGAATAATTACACTTGTTTGGGCATGGTTTTGCAGACGCGCGATTGTTTAAACGTCATGCTATCGCTACTCAATCCGGATTTGTACTGTAAGTTTTGACTCCTCCCTTATTTGGTGTTGCTTAACCAATGAAATTTTAGTGACGAGTCTTCCTCAGTTAGTTTTCTTGCGAAATAGATTGTGGACGGAAATTTTTGGATTGATTGCCACCCTCCTCGACGGTTCTGCGATAAAATTTTCCGAAGAGCCAACGCACGCCAATTTCCGCGCCTTAGACGCTTTAAGTATCGTGTCTTCGGTGCTCAGCGAATGCGGCCACAGGCCTTTTTTGCAAACCTTGTGCGAGGCCATTAGCACCAACAGTTCGTCAGGTAAGTCGACATTCAAAGTAGAGACGGAAGCAGGATCATTTTTTTCTAATAATTCAAACGATAAAACAAAATTTTCAACATAGATTTACAACAATCGGCCCTCTCGTCTCTAACTTCCCTCCTGCGCATGGAAAGCAAGTCGTGTTTGGAAGATTTCAAGTTACCCGAAACTACGCCGTCGTGGATATCCATTCAAAACGTTTTGGATACGTACCGCACGCCGCGAACCCCCTCCAGCGACGACAATACATACGAACGCGATTACTACGAACCGCACCGCGTGACTTTGTTGTGGGAGAAAAACCGCAGGAAAATTTCGCCTAGAGAAAGGATGGCCCTCCTTCAAAATGCCTACTTTGGAAAGGTGAACTTTCAAGAGTCGACTCGGACCGGTCGGCGTAGCGAAGAGGGCGAGCCTTTAATGGCGGGCGCCGAATTATGCCGCATTTTATTGCATCTGTACGACGTCAGCAATCTTAAAGTTAAGGATAACAGGTACGCGAAGAAGAAGACCATCGTCATCAACACCTTGACGAGCATATTGTGCGTTTCGCGCGAAGCGAAAAAACTCGCGCTTCAAAGTGGTTTGGTAGAAATGGTGGTTCAACAGTTCAAGGAACTGCACATTAAGTTGAGTTTAGAATCCGTCGAATGTTTGAGGCGGGCAAACGACAAAAAAAGGGTCTGTCCTTTGCTCAAAGAGTTGGGATCGTTGGTCGGTTTGATTACTAATTTTATGTTGGGCGATGAGTCGGTCAAGAGCGCGATTTCTATGCTAGGATTTTCCGATTTGATGCACAAATTGTGGATTTGGTTTTGTGTCGAACGCGTGTTGCTGAACGACGCCCTGAAGATGTTGTGTACTTACACCACTGACTGTTATTTAGGTAAGACTGGGTGATGTTTAATCTGTGCGTTTGTGCTTTATGTCAAGTTTTAGCTGTTCAGTCTTTGCCATTAACGAGTTCGGCGGCGGGTTCGGGACCACGCAAAGCGCTGAGTAATTTTTCGCTTCTTCACGAAGTAGTTGCGATTGTTTCGAGAGAGATGGACCTAGTAAGTCGCATGCACGATCTTAACATTTTAGAACTGTCCTTTCACCTCTTGCATAACGCTTGTACTGCTATCGAGTGTCGAACGGTTTTGGCAAAGGTAAGTCGCTTTTTTTTAATCGTTTTTTGTGTTTTGAAGCCGCCTGAGTGAAGTTGTATTATTTGACGCCATTTTGTTTACAGAGCAATTTACTGCAATCCTTGTCACGATTACATCCGGCACTTACTAAGAGACAGAAACCTTGGGACAACGTGGAACTGCTTTGGTTGGAGTTGTTGCTTACTCTAACGGGATATCCAGAAGGTCAAGCGTATGTCGCCAAAGCGGGGGAAGCACTGGACCTTGTTATGATGTTTATCGCGAATTCGCGACTGCCAAATAAGAAAACTGCCCTTTTGGTGTTGAGAAATATTGCGTTTTATCAGCAGAATCGTCCCAAACTTTTAAATTCAGGTAAAGCATGATTTTGTTAGGTTGATTTTTTTAAATTTTTTGACGCGATTAAGACGTAATTTCAACGGAAACGGAATTTATTCGGTGATAACTCGTGGATAACTCGTGGATTCGCAACAAGTCATTATCTGATAAGTGCGAGGTTACAGCATGTCAGTAACCCCCCCCCCTCTAAAATTGATTTTTCTAATTAAATTGGTGTCAATCGACGGAGCATCGTTTGTGCTTTGATGAGCTTCCATTATTTTCGTTCGAGTCTCATAGGTTGCGGAGTTATTTGCATAAAACTTGGGGGGGGGGGGGGCTGTAGACACGATAGCCATGAAAAATCGAATTTTTGGGTGAATTTGGTGTCAAACATTAGAATATTGTTTGTCAGCGCCGTAGCAAGGGTGAGGCGACCGGGCACCATCACAATGGGGGCGCTAAACCTTAACAAAACCCAATAAATAATAGTTTAAAATTTTCAAAAAGATAAGAATCTTTTTGGGAGGGGGGGGCGTATATATTCAAATTTGATCGCGATTTTTGGACCAATGATAAGACAGGGGATTTTAGGAAAATTGATTCCAACCCCGCGTTCTGTTTCATTTCCCTTTAACTGACTGGGTAACCGGTAAAACTATCACGTTATCATCGCGACAGTTAATCAAATATATTTAAATTGAATAGAAAAATTCCTACCTATAAAAATAATCTTTGAGCCATATTTAATGTTACCTGTGGCCAGCAGATAGACATTTGGTGAGCGAAAAATTCTTTTATAGATAGCACCTCACAGGAATTGAACCTATGAATCTTGGCATGAGAAGTTAACATGCTAACCGCTCAGCCATTCGCCCACCTTGATTCTGATATACTATGCGTATTTTATATAAGATCTTCAGAAGTTCCCAACGATAAAAATTGATATTACACGACCGGGGGGTCTGGGGGGTATGGAATACCCCCCAGGTACACTTGCCATTATTCAGAACCATCAAAGTTTATTATTTTTCGTTGAATCTTTTGCAATTTTCGTTTGTAATCCGGAAGGGGGGGGGGCAGCAGGTGATATTTTCATAACTACATATCTTAGTACCGTTCTTTTTAATACCAAGGGACGTAATGAGTTGCTCATTTTTTTTGTTTGAACCTCAACCGTTATGGAGTTATTAGTCATTCGCAAAATCTTGAGAGGGGGGGTCAAATCAAGCCGAATTTTTGTGTGAAATTGGTGTCCAACACTAGAGCATCGTTTGAGCCTCAATGAACTTCCATTATTTTCGTTAGAAGATCAACCGTTGCGGGGTTATAAACGGAATAGTGGAGGGGGGGGGGCTTTGGTGGTTCATTTAGACACTATTATATTCTCTAACTTTTCAGCCCTTTAACAAAACATGTCTCCAGCCCTCCCCGTTCATTTGCGATTACCCTTCGACGGTTGAGCGTCAAACCAATTTTACAGAAAAATTCAAGTGGGGGGTATCATGTCTGCAGACCCCCTCCCCCCCCCTTTTCTCAAGGATTTCTATAATAACTCTGCAACTGTTGAAGCTCAAATGTACAGAATGACTAAAACGATGCTCTAACGTTTAACACCAATTTTACCCAAAAAATTCGTATGGGGGGGGTTATAATGTCTTCTTCTTCTTAAAGTGCCGTGCCTGACTTCAGACGTTGGCGACCTCTCTCCTATGTGTGTGTTGTGCGTTTGAAGTATTATCACACACATAGGGGACCTACTGCTTAACGCGGGCTCCGAACCGCGGGAAGTGTATACACTTCATCTCCAGAGAGGCTGTTCCAGGCAGATTACACCTCGATGGTTTACCATTGCCTTCCGAGGGGAGACGGTCAGAATAAAGTTTTATTGAGCCCGGAGTTGAACCAGGTGTTTAGCAGCAACGCACTTAACCGCTAAGCTGGCGACCGTCTCTTAATAATGTCTACATCCTCTCACATTTATCGCGAATAACTCCGCAACTCATTAAGGCTCGAACGATTGACACCAATTATTGTCAAAATTAAAACATCGATTTGGGAACACGGACATACGCACCGTTATGGAATTATTAGTCATTCGCAAAATCTTGAGCAGGGGGGGGGGAGTCAAATCAAGCCGAATTTTTGTGTGAAATTGGTGTCCAACACTGGAGCATCGTTTGAACCTCAATGAATTTCCATTATTTTCGTTTGAAGATCAAGCGTTGTGGGGTTATAAGCGGAATAGTGGGGGGCGGCTTTGGTGGTTCATTTAGACACTATTATATTCTCTAACTTTTCAGCCCTTTTACAAAAAATGTCTCCAGCCCCCCCCCCCACCGTTAATTTGCGATTACGCGACGGTTGAGCGTTGAACGAAAAGAAGAAGCTCATTGGGGATCAAATGATGCTCTAACTTTCGATACCAATTTTACCGAAAAATTCAAGTGGGGGGGTATTATGTCTACAGATCCCCCCCTCTTCTCAAGGATTTCGATATTAACTCTGCAACTGTTGAAGCTCAAATGTACATAAAGACTAAAACGATGCTCTAACGTTTGACACCAATTTTACCCAAAAATTCGAATTGGGAGGGGGGGGGTTATAATATCTACATCCTCTCAAATTTATCGCGAATAACTCCGCAACTCATTAAGGCTCAATTAAGGTTGTGGTGTTATTCGCATAGAATTGGGGGGGGGGTAGACAAGATAGCCATGAAAAGTCGAATTTTTGGGTGAATTTGGTGTCAAATGTTAGAGCATCGTTTGAACTTCCATTATTTTCGCTCGAGGATTAACCGTTGCGGGGTTATAAGCGGAATCCTTCGGGGGTGGGGGTATAGATTCCCTTGACGAATTTTTGGGCGAAATTAGTGTCAAACGTTAGAGTATTATTAGAGTCTCAATGAGCTTTTAAATTTTCGTTTGAAATTCGACTGTTGCGGAGTTATTCGCGATATAGTGGGGGGGGGGGGGTTGGTGGTTCATTCAGACACTATTATATTCTCTAACAACTTCTCAGATCTTTGAGGCTGAAATACTTGACATTAATTTTACACGAAAGTTCAAAGTGGAAAATAAAAAAAAACATGTCTCCAGCCCCCCCCTCTATTAATTTGCGATTACTCTTCGGCGGTTGAGTGTTATACGAAAAGAAGAAGCTCATTGGTGATCAAACGATACCAATTTTACCGAAATATTCAAGTGGGGGGGGGGGGGTATTATGTCTACAGCCACCCTCTCTCTAAAGGATTTCGATAATAACTCTGCAACTGTTGAGGCTTAAACGTACAGAATGGAGGCTCATTGAGACTAAATCGATGCTCCAACGGTTGACACCAATTTTACCGAAAAATTAGACTTGGAGGAAGGGGTGTCTACAACCCCTCAAATTTATCGTGAATAGCTCCGGAACCTTTGAAGCCCAAACGAAATAATGGAAACTCGTTGAGGCTCAAACAATGCTCTAACGATTGACACCATAAAATGCATCGATGTGGGGACACATGTTTTGACCTGCACGAGATCGATGCGCACGATCTCGTTTTCCCCAATTTTTTGTTAAAGAAATCCTTCGAAATTTAATTTACAAATTTGTCTTCCATGGCTGGCTTCTGATAGGGAAGTGGAACAAACAGAATTTCGTGATTCATTTGAACCGCAATGAGTTGCTAATCTTTTCTTTTGAACCTCAACCGTTATGGAGTTATTAGTCATTCGCAAAATCTTGAGCGGGGGGGGGGTCAAATCAAGCCGAATTTTTGTCTAAAATTGGTGTCCAACCTTAGAGCATCGTTTGAGCCTCAATGAACTTCCATTATTTTCGTTTGAGGATTAACCGTTGCGGGGGTTATAAGCGGAATCCTTCGTGGGCGGGGGTATAGAAAATAGGGGGATATAGGGTGGGGGGAATTAAAAACATGTCTCCAGCCCTTCCCTCCATTAATTTTTGATTACTCTTCGGCGGTTGAGTGTTAAACGAAAAGAAGAAGCTCATTGCGGATCAAACGACACCAATTTTACCGAAAAATTCAAGTGGGGGCGGGGGTATTATGTCTACAGCCTCCCTTTCTCTAAAGGATTTTGCTAATAACTCTGCAACTGTTGTGGCTTAAACGTACAGAAAGGAGGCTCATTGAGACTAAATCGATGTTCCAACGTTTGACACCAAGGGTCTACAACCCCTCAAATTTATCGCGAATAACTCCAAACGAAATAATGGAAACTCGTTGAGGCTCAAACAATGCTCTAACGATTGACACCATAAAAACCATCGATGTGGGGACACTGACATGCGCACAGGCCGAATGGTGTGGTCTTGCAGAGAAGGACGAGTCGTATTACATCATCAAATATTTTTTGTACCTATTTTTTTTTGGCAAATTTACGGGAGAAAGGTTCAAGTGCAAACATCAAGAATGCCGCGTTCAAAAGCTTGAGAAAGAAAAAAAAATAATAATAGAAAATAATATATTATAAAAATTTAATTGCTTCCTGAGAATTTTAATTATAAAATAAATATGCGCGCCACTCATCAAACGTAATTAATTGTACTTTATGTAACTCGCGCTGCAAGTTATTACCTTTTGTACCGAAACAGGGGGCGACGCACCAGACCGCACCGAATAGGAAAATTTCTTTTGACTAACGTCCAATAATTTTTTTCAGACGAATTTCTTAACATTTTGCAAAGTAAGCTTTCCAGTGGTAACATAGAAGAACAAAACATAATTGTGACAATCATTTGGGCGCTAAGTGCCAACAGTCAGAGAGCAAAGTTGGTGTTAAAATGTGCCGGTCTCGACGTTAAATTGCAGGAGTGTTTGAAGAGGATCAATTTGACGCCTGACGAATACGTCGATAGGGAGATCGTCGAAAGAATGCATTTTGTTTACAGTATTTTAAAGGAAGGAGATAAGACTAAGTGATTAATTAATTATCTGTTGGCTAATATTTTTATTGTAATTGTAAATAATTTATTTTTGTACACGTTAACTTATTAAAAAACTGTTTTCGATTGTTAAACATTATAAATTATTTAATTGACTTACTTCCAAGCTCACAGCAAAACATCAAGCATTTTTACAATAATAATTATATTATTTAAGTTTTATTTTTAACAAATTAAAATCGGCCTGATTGGCACTATAACATTTAAAAAAAACAGGGCCACAGTCATAGAAAATATTTATGCATTTCCACGAATGGAACATCCACCGTCAAAATTACAAATAAAAAAACAGTACAACCCCGATAATCAAAATTCGAAATTTTTTAATTTAAAAATTTAAAACCGATAATTTAATATAGGCACTATCACAATTTTATTACTAAGAAATTTGTAGACAACTGGACGGTTTTAACAGTTCTTTAGCAAGTGGTTGATCCAAAGCGTTTTCAATCCTTCATATTTTTTTGGAGATAACTGCAGCGGAAAATGCCCCAGATATAAATTTTCAGCACTATCTGCATACGGAAACTCATTTATAGAAAGATAAGTTAATTCTTGACAGAATGGAATTACCATAAAAATTTTACGATACAAAATTTGTAAAAATATTCCGACACCGTTTGTACATTGAGCAGCGTGAACGTTATAACTATTTTGCAGGCATCCATTTAATTCCTTTTTACAACAAACTCGTTTATTACAAATCCATGCACCGCACGTTAAACACAAGAGAGGAAAATTTCCTTTTAGGCGATTGTACGATGGACAAATATATTTGGACGTTGCTTTGATTAATTCGTTGTAATCGTCGGGCAATTTTATTATCCACTTGGTGAATTTTGGAATAACTTGGCCGAAATTGGGGCGACGATGGTTGATGAAGGTGATTACTTGTGGATGTTGGCACCAAGTTTTAATAACGCGTAAAACTCCTTGGGATCCAAATATTTTGTGGCGGGTTTGGGGAAGACCCAAGTATGAACACAAATTTGAAAAAGTATCGCCCCCTAATATGGTGAGATGCGAGGGTTGGGGCACGTCGGTCAAAAATTGGTAAAACAACGCAGCACAGCGCAAGAAAGGTAGACAAGCTTCTTGTAGGTGAGTCCAAATGGCATCTTCGTTTAAGCTTTTGGTGGGTTTTGATAAGAAATTTAAGATCTCCGTTAAAGGAGTTTTCGAATCGTCTAATTTTATTTTTTCGGGGATTCCCAAAGTATCAAAATCGGTGACGATTAAAATTTTTACAAAATGAACTAGGAGGACCAAATGAATGATGTGGGAACCGAACGAGGAATTCGAGTTTTGCTGCATGGAAAGCGTTAGGTTGATTAATAGGTCGGTGGAATCCCACGCCAAAGGGGAGTTTTCCAAAACTATCGATGTTGGCGTCACAGAGGTGTTTATATTTTTTAAAATCGATGAGAATCGTACCAAATCTTTTAGAGAATTTTTATTAATATTTGATAAATCTCCCAATAGGGGCTTATTAGTGTATCTTAACCTAACCTCGGTGATGTGTACAGCGTAAGCCAGACTTTCCCACATGAGTTCTTCTTTAACACCAGACACTTCATTATAACGAATTTGAAAATCGTGAATTGCTTCAATTAAATCATCGTTTAACTTATTTTGAGAATCTTCTATATTGTTTTCCACATTGAAACTCAATAGCCAATAGGTAAACGACATTCTGCATCCAGAAAAATCGAACTTAAACGATGACGGCACGATGGGTAGCAAACTGTTTCCCAAAAACTTGCAAAGCGGGCATCGAAATTCATCGTCTTGGAGGAGATTTTGCTCACGCCTAGCAGCATACGATTTCCAACAATTTAAATGTGCTACATGAGTGCAATTTCGGATAGAGGGAATGAAATTCTTAGTCGACTTAAAATTTGGGTAATTGTATCGATTGTGACAAAATACTACTGATTTTTTGATAAAAGCAGGTGAGACTAACACTTGCTTCTCTTCATCGAGTGTATGGCATTCGTGGCATAAAATGCAAGTGTGAGTATCTTCTGAATTTTCAGGTACTGGGAAAAATTGTTCCTCGTTGTCTTGTAAGAATTTACTTTGAATTACTGTCATTTGTTTCAAAAGTTTCGCACGTATTTCGGCCACCTTCGCACTCCGATCTTCCCTATCATTTTCTTCTGATAAGTTAGATGGCGGTATTACCACCGCTTCTTCTATTGGAAAACTAGCAATTTCACGGTACTTCTTCAGGGTCCATTTCAGCAAGTCATGATAAAGTTCAACGTTCGGATTGGTTAAAAGGTTTTCTAAATAATTTACCAGATTCCATTGTTTTGACCTTTCGGTGAATTGAAAGGACGGGTAATACCCTGTTTGTTCCTCTTGTAATGCGTAACCAATCAATTGTAAAACTTCGTGTAGCAGATAACCAGAAACGTAATTGGTATTCCATTTGGTACATCGTCTTAAAATAGTTTCCATGATGTGTTGCATAATATCGCATTGCAAAAGATTAACTATGTTGCTGTATGATTTCGAAAGTTTTGGTAAATTGAGAGCCGAACAACAATTCGTATTGGCGGCTTTACGACGTTGGAGCTCTTTCAGGTAAACATCACGAGACTCTTGCGTGCTGTACCTATAATAGAATGGATCGAATTCGTTGTAAAATTGATCCTTGAGGCGATAACCATCGACCATTGATTCATCGAATTCCGTTAGCTCGTTTGTCACATTGTTAACAATTTCAGAAGATACTGGTATATACCGACTAAGTATACAATAGAAAGTTAATGAAGTAAAGCTACCGGAACCGTAGAGTAAATAATTCGGCGAAAGAAATATATGAATAATAAGCTTCTTCGCGATATCTTCATGATACGTATCCTTAGTTATTTCTAGAAATTCTCGTTCACCAATTACGTTAATTATAAGTTTTAAAACATTTTCTGCTACAGGCACATCTTCTCTCCGATTTTCCAATTCTTCACTTGTATTGGTCCAATTTATCAGCTTGAACCAAATAAGTAAATTCATTAAAAATTCATCACTGTCCATTAGTGAAGCACCAAATTGTAATAATTGAAGATCATGTTCTGGTACTTTCCCTAACGCAATAAGATTTGTAAACTCTTGATTATCGTAGATCTCAGCCACAAGAGATTTGGCTTTTAAAACAGGTTGGATTATTTCTGCAATTGACGGTTTCGTCACTTGAAACTCAGGCCCATTAAAATGTAAGTTAAATTTTTCTAACAGAAGATTTAAGTTGCTAAAAAATTTCGTTAACGGTATCACACCCGAAGTTAGGTTAGCTACATCATCGGGAGGGATAAACGCGCCTCTATAACCTGCCACTTGGTAAATTTGTTTTTTTTTGTAAGGCACAATTTTCTGCAATCCGATTAAGGTAGCTCGATAAACTACAATTAAAACAGTTTTGTCCGAACCACACCATTTTAAGATGGTCATATTAAGTAATGCCATATTAGTCATGCACGACAAATGGAAACCTTGCTGATTAATATCGATAGGTGTTGATTGCGTGAGGAAGTGTTGTCCGTATTGTAGATAATCTAAAAAACAAAATAGCCCCCTTAGAAAACCTTCTCTCAATTGAGTCGTCCATTCTATAGGAATTGTTGATAACAGCGCGTTGAAATTTCGATCGCAATGTTCTCTTTCTTGAACGTTATCATATATTTCTTCTTGATCTTTAAGTATTTTAGTTTTCCAAGAGTTGGAAATAATAGACAATGCATTTTCGTTGGCAATTAGATAATGAGCTACTTCTGAAAAACTAAATAGTAATTGGGTAAAACCATAGATAAAATTTTGCCTGTGGATTTGGATACCTTCACCGATAAACAATTTTGTAACAGTGCTATAATTTCTAATAAAAACTTGGGCCAATGCTATTCTACCTTGCACATCCGCCATCATACCCAATTTCACTAATTTCTGGAAATGTTCTCTCGGTTGGGTATATAAAGAATATTCGGATTTAACGATTTTCTCCAGCATGCTCACGCCCGACTCTTCGATTTTTATCATTACCTGACAGAATATCTTTCTAAAATCTGCATACTTCAAATATTCTTCCATCCAAGATAATAACTTAGAAGCAAAATATTGAACCGCTATTTGACTGGCAGGAATGGTTACAACTTTTCCAGTAATATAATCTGAAATACTATCTCGAAAGTGTTGGTCCAATTCTGTTTTCAAGACATCGCATTGCGGCAAAGAGTCGCACTTTATAATCATCCTACCTTTGCTTTCAAAATCTACCAACAGTTTATGGGCGTCATTTGGGTTAAATTTGCAATTCCTTAAAGCTTCATACACTTCGGGCATTGAATCCTCGCATAATCTGTCATAAGCATACTCAACACAATAAATATCATCTTCCACATCCATATCGAAAACAAATTTCTGGACAGAAACCTCGAAGGAAAAATTTAAAACAGCTTGGAAGACCAGACGACTTTTTTCCAAGGTATCATTTGGGAATGAATCGCTTTCTTCTGTAACAACGTGTAGTGCACAGCAATGATCATTTCCCTTCCAAAATTGTTGGAATCCACACATGCAGTATTCCTCAAAGCTTGGATGTGCGATCCGATATTTATGGTTCACATGTTCCGAATTATGAAAACATTCACTACACAAGAAAGAATTTGCTCCACAATCAGAACAGGCATATTTTATTCTGTTGCTTAAAGCATCACAAATAGAAAACGGTTTATCATTTTTACGAAATGTAGTACTTAATGCCGATGGGCTTCCTCCAAAAATAAACTTGTCCAATAAATCGGTAAGTGAGGTAACCTCTTGGGTATTTAGTTCCAAGTCGGGTACCATCTCGTTTCCAACAAAATTGAAAGCCGGCTGTTTGGTGAAGAAGAAATATCGAAAATACTCCCAAGGCAGATCCTTACGTTGAAGTTTTTCGTTCCACCATGCGATTTCTTCCATTTTTCTGTAAATATTTTGAAACACAAATAATGAACTGGATGTTGTCAATTTATAACTTGACGAAATTTTCAAACCTTCAACATTGAATGTAGTGATGATTTGATAAGTACCAAGTGATACCAACTGTTAAACTATGCATTGAGGTCAGGGCAGTACCCATACTTTCGTGATGTTATGAAAAATAATACAGCCCCTAGCGTGTTGGAAAACAGAAAACAAGTTCGTGATGTTGGCAGCGCCATGATCGTCATGATTACAATAATGTTTAAGATCTTAAAGAAATTTTTATGGAAATTCCATCTATGCGTTTCTTGAACAGCTCGTTCCTGCCTAGACCTATTATTATTATTTATTATCGGGTGTGGTGCTTACCACCACTGCACTGAAGCAGAAGCTTATTGTGCCCCGTTCGCCCCCAAACTGTGCAACGCCAGCAGCGCCAGGCGCCTTGTGCTGAGCCGCTTGGTCGACCTTACGTCACCATAACACCCCCAACAAGCGGTCACGACCTCGATTTCTCAATGAGTCCTGGTGGTACTGGCACCTCCCCCGGTTCTTCCAGAGTCCCGCGGGCCGCCACCATCGCGTAGGTCCAGCCTGGCGTACGACGAAGGTCCGATAAAGCGTTGCACAGTCGATGAGGGTGGTGGGGATTTTTTTTGTAACCCTACCTTGGTCTCAACAAATCAGAGGGACCGCCGGCTTAACGTGTCCTCCGAAACACGGCCGACCGTAGTTCTTTGTAAGTCGGTCACCCACACAAGTGGTTACCCGGACAAGTGTTGCTTGCATGCGAATATCGAATAACTCGATTTCGAGCAGCATATCTGATGCCTAGACCTAAGAAATTTTTTGAATATTATAAAATTATTTATATTATAAAATTCAGTTCGATAAATCGATATTTTTTCAGTGTCGCCTAACCTTACTATTGTCTAATTGTATTGGAGCACTTCTCGATTAACGAAAACCAAAATATCAAAGACTAACGATTTGGCTTTCGCCCGGGCCCCTCTACCGTCCAAAAAATCATCAGGCTGATAGAACACATCACGGTGCACTGGAAGATAAACCAACCAACAGGTTCTGTGCTCTTGGATATAACCAAAGCATTCGATAGAGTTTGGCACCAAGGTCTGCTCTACAAAATGTTGGAAGCTAACATCCAGGCAGCCTTTGATCACATGATCGCTTCACACCACCACAATCGTCGCTCTGTTTTCATTTTTTCTAGTTGTAATAATGCCCCTTCATCAACGAATTTTTGATGATCGTTGGGGCATTCGTTGGGGCATTTATATCTTTTTTTTGCGTTGACCAAAATGTGGTCCGAATCAGCTTCAGCATCTCTGCAACCTTTCACATCAAGTACATTCCTCCTATGTCTAGATCTATTTGATTTATGGTGCACCCATATCATTTGATATTCAAGTTTGTGTGTGATTTTTTTGTGTGGGAACATTGTTCACTTTATTTTCAAGTCATTGGACCATTAGATTCTACGTTTAGACTGTGACGACCGATGAAAAATACTGCCGTGGGTTCTTTCCCAATCTTGGCTCGCCAATCACTAGCATCATATCCTTTACTTATCAATTTCTCTACTGAGCCATAGAAGGAATTTTTTTCTTCGTCTGCTTCCTCTGTTAGCGTAGGGGAGAAGGGGGCAGGTTCGGAGACGGGGCACCTCCGGACAGTTCAAATTTACCGCCAAGAAATATTACTAGAATAACCAATCTCTGGCATAAACATCTGAGCACCGTTTAGAATAGTGGACAATAGGTCATGTGCCGTGAAAGTGCAAATTAAAAACGTTATTCGCCAAAGTGTTAAAAACAGACTTTTGCTGTAAGGTTGACGTGTGTACTAGTAAGGTCCTACACTTGAAGTTTTGAATCTCAGGTAAGAATTAATAGTTTCACTAGAAAGAGGGCTGATTTTTACGTACATAACTTCAAAAATATATAACGGTTCCACGTGTTTCTAGACGTTGTAGCAATAAAATGCAATTATGTGCAGCTGGGGCAGGTCCGGACAATTGATGTGGGGCAGGTTCGGACTGTCTAAATCAACCAAAGTATTTGAAATTTTTGAAAATGAAGAATTTCAAGTTATATTTTTAAAGAAGTGTACGCAAGGATTGGGTTGAAGATATTTCCAGCGTTGAAAGACAGGATGTTGTGTCAAAGTTGCCCAAACCCTCGACAATACCAGGAACATCAAGAATGACATCCTATCTTCAATTTAATATCAGTTTTTTTGGTTACGATGTTCAGTAATGTTATAAAAACTAATTTTGTATTATTTCCTGCCTAATAATTTTTGTTTTAAAAAAGCAGTTCTTAAAAAATTAAACTTGTCCGAAACTGCCCCGGCCATGTCCGAAAGTGCCCCATCATGGGGTAATTCCGGACAATTCCCTAATTTTACAAAATAAACCTTTTCTGGAAAACGGTTTACTATTTTTATTTAGATTTAACAGGAAAACATTAAGGAAACATGGCTATACTTACTATAATTTTTACAAATCTTTATGTCAAAAATCAATGGATATATAGCAATTTGAAAAAAGCTATCCGAACCTACCCCCTTCTACCCTATATAGGAATTATATACCATTATACCATTTAGCATAACAACTTATGGTCCCAATAGAATGGTGCTACATTATTTCGAGGCCATTGGCCTCGAAGATCGTGTGATTTGACGCCTTCAGATTATTTTTTTGGAGGTATGTTAAATCCATGGTTTATGCTAACAAACCAACAACTCTGGAAGCATTGAAGGTCAATATTCAGCAAGCCATTTATGAAATAAGGCCAGAAATATTGGAAACAATGGTCGAAAATTGGACTGATCGGATACACTTCGTAACGATTAGTCGTGGTGGTCAGATGCCGGAAAACCACTTATAAACCTACTTATAAATCACAATTTTAAAGACCGGGAGTCTGACGGGTATTCCATAACCCCCCTCCCAGTCACATCTAAACTATGAAGGCAAAATTTATCTCCTTAAACCCTTCATTACCAGTAGATCAAGAGAAAACAATTCAAAAAGGAAATTGTGACAAAATCAACAAAAAATAAACACCTGTGAGACTGGAGAATATTCCATACCCCCCCCCCCCGGCAATACAGTTGTGTGTATGGCGGGAGAATGGCGGAATCTTCTGAGATAACAACTAAGTATGCAAAGTATTTATCTATAGACCATAATTCTAGAAACTGGGATTCCTGGGGTATAACTTGCCCCCCCTTCCCCCAGTCATGCTTAAATTATATAAGAGAAATTTACAACCTTAAGTCAACCTAGTATATTATATTGCTTTATGTGAAGAATGAAAATCTCCTCAAAGATAATAACTTACTCAGCATGCAAAGTGTCTACCTGTAGACCACAATTCTAGAAACTGAGATTTCTGGTAACCCCCCCCCCAGTAATGTTTAAATTATATAAGAAAAATTTACAATCTTAAGACCCGCAGTACTAGAAAATCAAGAGAAAGCAATGCAAAATGAAGATTGCCACCGAATCGATGAAAAATAAAGACATCTGTACCTGGGGGGTATTCCATACCCCCCGGTTGCAGGCCGTGCTTTCTAAATATTGTCGTCAGATCCGTATTTATTATATTGCTTTATGTGAAGAATGAAAATCTCCTCAGAGACCTGTAAACCATAAATTTAGCGACCGGGGGGGTCTGGGGGTATGGAATACCCCCCAGGTACACAACACCCCCAATTCATATCTAAACTACGAATATAAAATTTAGCATCTTAAAAGAAATTGGTGTAATTTTTGGGACATGTGGTTTGCGTTGTCAAAACCGCCCATAGCTGAGCGGTGTACATGGGGGGTATTCCAGACCCCCCGGTTTCAAGCCGTGCTTTCTAAAAATTGTCGTCAGATCCGTATTTATTATATTGCTTTATGTGAAGAATGAAAATCTCCTCAGAGGTAATAATGTAGTAACTAGTAAGTATGCAAAGTGTCGACCTGTAAACAATAAATTTAGCGACCGGGAGAGTCTGGGGGTATGGAATACCCCCCAGGTACACAACGCCCCCAATTCATATCTAAACTACAAATATAAAATTTAGCATCTTAAAAGAAATTGGTGTAATTTTGGGACAAGCTGAACTTAGCTAAAATAATCCTAAAGACGATCTTCTTGGAATGTGAGTGTACAAAATTTATAAATTAAGGAAAAATATATATTTACTTAACATTTTTTTTATTTCATTATTTGCGTATAGTTGTTTCCAATTTTGAATAGGAGAGCGCGTGCCAGTGTGTCCTTTAGACTAAACTGCCACTACTCAAAACAAAACATGAATATCATCTAGATCTAGCCTATCAAACCGACAAAGTGCATGTTCCAATGTCGCGTTTACTTCTTGAAATAAAAGATATCCTGGACTGTGAAGTCAGCATAATTTGCTTAAGTGAATTGTTTGGGGGGGGGGGGGGGAATAAAAAATATTGAAAAGCTTTATTGTTTTATTGCCGACATTATTAAGTATTTGTGTGGACTCAGGATCCCTGGGGTGGTAAAAGATATATCATCAATTTTATCGACATATTATAATACCCAAAATGTATCTGTCTGCCTGTTACGTTGAATGGAGTCGATTATCCGTTCCCTCAGTGCGGCCTCAATGCCGCACAACCTGGGTAATCACGAATTATTGCGACATTAGAACACCACGCATATTTATTGGTTTATTTTTGGTTACTAACTTAAAAAGGTTTCAGTGCGGCCGGAATAGTATATAAATTTTATATTGACTTTTTTAATTACCAAGTTAATGATGGTAACTAACTTACATGCAATAAATTCTTGAAATATAGGATACTACGACGTTGTTTCGACTTCATAAAGGCTCGTCGGGTGACCATAATATTTAAAGAACCAAAGAAAAATTCTAAATTCACGAAAAAGAAAAATGCACGAAGCAAAATTGTAGGTGATAATACAGAAACTAATAGAGAAGGCTACAACCAAGTAAGAAAACATATGAAGCAGATATCCAGAAGGAAAAAGAGGAAGAGGCAAGAAGAAAGTATATTACGACTAGAAATACAATATAGCAATAATAATAATGTCTTTTATTCTTGTAAGAATTTGACTCTCTCAGTGAGACTTTACATATCCATTTTATGCAATCCTATAGCGTGTTTAACAAGGATTTATGACTACTTCTGCAGTTCGTAATGACCTTTTTCAGGTAAAGTGCCATTAAATCTCTGGTGCTAATTGGGATCCCTTGGTAGAGGGGGAAGCTATCGGATCCCAATTCGCACGCGAGATTAAATGGCCTCCTTTTGTCACTTGGTGTGTAATATACTATTTTCAGGTGGAATTAATCCTCTTTTACAGTTCACTTCGTTCTATAAATTTTCATCTATTCTCGCATTCAATACAATTCCTCTCCAATGCTGTCGACCACTTGGTCGTACCATCGCAAGTTTGCTCTTGCACCACGGTTCTATGTGGATTTCCATTCAGCAATTCTCCTCACTCTTTCTCATTACATGATCCAGCCAACCGATTCTGTTGATTTGATCGTCTTGATTATATCTTCATTACCCATTGCCCTTAGTATCTCGTTGTTCGTCATCGATCTTTTATCCTGACCATTATCTCGCACTGGACCCAATATTTTCCGCATAATCTTTCACTCGAAGTCATACTGATATTCTCCTACCGCTTCCTCAGCATGTTTTTCCAACCTTTTGTTTATCAGTGTAGACACAGTACTCAATTCTCAACAAACTTGATTCAACACCCGATAATGAAGGGAATCGGATTAATTTGATGTTCGTTTAAATTTCGCTCTTTGGTAATGCAAAGGTTCGAAGCGTACCCGGGTTCATAAACCCTTTCGAATAACTTGCTTGGTATGAAATTTTTTCCGAAGACATGGAGATGGTATCTTACTTCAAGAAGAGTGAGATAATCAATTCTAAGAATATAAATTATTATTATTTAAATATATCGTCGGCATACAATCAAAAGTGACCATCTGCAAAACCCTAGTTTTACTTTAGAGCAGTTTTTAAGTTATACTTCGCCTGTAAATAGTCAATTTTACCAACTCTATAACTTATTCATTTAATTTATAATAAAGATGGGCATTTTTCCTTGTAACCGTACTGGTTATTCAATCCCATTTAGTCAATTTTCTCATTTTCAGAATTTTGTAGTTGGTCACTTTTGCTTGTATGCCGACGATATGTTTATAAATTTATAAGTAACCAATTGTTACAACGCTACTATGGTTATAATTTATATTAATTTAATATAAAATTTTAAAAGTTGGTTCCAAAATTTAACATGTTATGATTTTCTCTTTGAAATACTTTATTTGTGGATTTCTTCGTTGGATTATTTAGTTATCCTGGTGGATTAATTTTAAAATAAAATACATTTATGCAGAAAAATAGTAATTTATTCATGTGCAGCACAAAGCAAAACATTTAAATAAATCTGGCAAACAGAGCAATGTTTACCAACACCTTATTGGTTTTTTAATCCCCACACCATTACAATAATTTTTTATAATATTAAATTAACCTGACACCACTTTTCAAATAGCAAAACTCGACCAATTAATAATATTAGCAGATAACTTTTATTTCTTAGGGTACTCAATTGGAATGTATATTTCAATATAAACATTTGCTACCCCTATTTCCTTATTTAAATACAGAAATGTTATTTGAATTTGATATCTGCCAGGGGGTATAAGTGGAGGAAAACGAGTTGCATCGACAAGAAAGTTGCAGGCGTGATAAGTAACATCCTGTAATCAAAAACCGTTAGAAACTTCTTCATAACAATGCATCGCATCGTTCATCAAACCTTGTAGAAGTAGAAACTTGTTAAGTTGCCACATTTGGTCACGTTAGCCAATCCTATTACGTCTGCTTCGAAACATTTTTTTAAGTTTGCTTGGAAACGCACCGGAAAATATCGATATTCGTTACTCAAAAATTTATTCATTTGTACGACGATCTAAAAATATACAAAAAATTAATTTTTGTAGTTTTTAAAGTAACTACTAAATTATGACAGAGGAACTACAAATTTGAACAGTAATCTATTATTAAGCAGCGTCTCCACTGCATTGTGCAGAAATTCCAAAAAAAAATCTGTGGATGGGGGCCATGCATATTTAATATGAAGGAATGAGAACGTAACTTAATTGTGTAAATTTTGTGATATATATGAAAGAAACTTGAGTTAGTCGAATCTAATCTTACCTCGGCTTTATCTTGAACATCCATTTTTAAGTTAAAAGTAACGTTTATGGCTGCGGTAGTGCGATTGTACTTAAATGTTTTTATTTCAAAACGATTGAGAGCTTTTTCATCATAACTTATTAATTCTGTTCGAACATCTCTAATTTTAAAAATATTTTGATGAAACTAAAATAAATTCATTAGAAATTTAAAATTAGGAAATTTTATCAAAATTTTTGCAGACATATGAAATGGCATAACAAAAAAATATTGCTGTTGCATTTCATTTCAAATATTACCACCAAATACCTACAATTTTACAACTGATAAAATTTTGCTGTTAACTTCATTACTATCAATTTGTAAAAAATTTAAACCTACCTTACTCAAAATACTCTCAGTGCAGAAGATATTGTAAATAATTAATACGAATAGCAGCAGCCAAGTTATAATTTTCATTGTGATCTAGTGATTTTCAAACAGTTTTAAACTATAAGTCCACGTCTACTGATGAAAATTTTCATAAAACTGCAATTTTATATCAAATAATAATGTTTATTTATATCTAACAATAACTATAATATAATCATTTCAATCTGGTTTTTATTCATATAATAAATGGAATTCAATAATATCATTATGCTGATATATCAGGTATTGTTATTTTTATCTCAATTATGTTCCCATTGCCAAATTGCAGTACGTTATGTAATGGTTGTTATGTGGTACCAATAAACAAAATATTATATATTTATTCATAGTTGACCTTAAATTATTATCTATCTTCTATTGTATAAAAATCAAAGTTTGTTCATTCGCTCAAAAATTATTGATCGCTTGATTTATTTATTACAAACCCAAAATTTTCCTCTATAAAAATAAAAGTTTGTTTGCCAGAATTCCTAATTGCTTTGCCCGCAACCCCACATTAAGCTGGGGGCTTAACGTCAAAGGGAGTCTCTGGGACTCATACCAAAAAGTCACATTACCATACATTGTTTTTTGGCGTAGAAGATAGAACGGTGGTGGCAGCTAAATAATTAAAAATTGGTCTTAGATCGATAAACGACTGGTCTGGATTCTGGATTGTAAGTGAAGGACAGCCTCTTACGAGGTCGTACGCACTCAGGCCACAATTGGCCCATTATGCTGCCTTCATTAGGGAAGCCGTCCCTCTACTCCTCAAGCCATCCCAACCTTAGAATGTACTCGAGAATCTTAGAGGGCGGCATATCCCTAATACTGGCCATGTTAGGCCAGAGCTCCCCCAACATGGATCCTCTGATGGACGCAAGGGCAGGGCATCTGCAAAGCAGATGCTCCGCCGTTTCGTCTGCTTCTTCACAACCACGACAGATGGGACTCTCTACAAGACCCATCGTGTGTAGGTGTTTATTTAACTTGCAGTGTCCCGTCAAAATCCCCGCAATAATACGGAGACTATCCCGAGACAACTGTGTGTAGTATTTGGCATTTCTGCTGGAGGGCCCGCATATAGCTGCTCTCGCTTGACGGCATGCCTGTAGATTCTCCCATCTTCTACCATGTAGTTTCTGAGTTTGTTCTCTTATGAGGGTGTTGATTGTGCTGATGGCCGGCGTGACAAATGGCTCAGGACCGCACGGTGTGTTACCCGAGCCCGTTCTCGCCAGCACATCCGCCCTCACATTCCCTTCATTGTCTTGATGACCTTTCACCCAGCTGAGTGTAAGGTTGTTGTGGGTTGATATCTCATTCAGTGTCCGATAGCAATTAAGTATCAGCCCCGAGGTAATCTTGTGACGGTTTAGTGCCACAAGAGCCGCTCTACTGTCTGTAAATATCTGAATTCTTTTGCCTCGGATGCCTCTATCCTTGACTGTTTTTGCGCCGTGTAGTATGCCTACAAGTTCCGCCTGGAACACTGAGGCATACTTACCCAGCGATATTGATGTGTTTAGCTGCAGTTCCCGGGAGAAAATCCCCACACCTGAGCCATCACCAGTTTTGGAACCGTCAGTGTACAGAGATATGTCTGTCTCTACGGTTCTTGTTGTATCTAGCAAAATGCTAAATTTCCTATCAAATAGGTGAATAGGGGGAATCCTGTCAGCATCCAGGGCCAGGATGGGGAGCCTATCGAAATAGTGCCCCCCCAGGACCCCCGAATGTCTCCCGACTCCTTGCCTATTGGTCCAAAGCCCCCACGCTCGCAGCCTGAGGGCAGCCTTGACCGCCTGCTCCTCCACGTGGAGATCCAGTGGAGGGAGACAGAGAAGAGCCTCTAAGGCCGCTGTGGGAGCCGTTCGCATCACTCCTGTCACCGCCAGGCAGACCATTCTCTGCATCCGGTGAAGAGAGGACGCCACTGTTGCCAGCTTGGTTCTAGGCCACCAAACCAAAGCACCATAACTTAGCATGGGCCTTATTATGGCAGTGTAGAGCCAGAGGGCAACCCTAGGGGAAAAGCCCCAGGATCGCCCCATTGCCCCACGACATTGCCAGAAGGCCATGCTCGCTCTTCCAGTTTTATAACTGACATGTTTGCCCCAGTTCAGCTTTTTGTCAAGTATTATGCCTAGATACTTGACTTCCGATGCTAGTTTGAGTGGGGTTCTGTTCAGATTCGGCATTCGCATGCTCTGTAGCTTCTTCTTCTTGGTGAATAAGACAAGCTCAGTCTTGGTTGGGTTAACCGAAAGAGCCTGCTCATTGCACCATGTTTGCAAGGTACGAAAGGCTGCCTGCATGAGATCACACAGGACACTTTCGTACTTACCCGTAAGCAGTATGGTAATGTCATCTGCGTATGCAACGGTATAAAAACCGTTGTTGTTGAGACATTGTAAGAGGCCGTCTACTACCAAATCCCATAATAGTGGGGATAGCACGCCCCCCTGGGGGCAGCCCTTGGTGGCAATGGCTTTAATGTTTGCGTCTCCCACGCTGATCTCAACAGCGCTGCCTTCCAACATGGAGTTGATCCATCTTACGATGGTGCAGGGCACATCGTGATCCCTGAGGGAGGCGTCTATGCTTTCGAAAGTGGCTTTATCAAAGGCCCCCTCGATATCAATGAACGCTCCTAGGGTGCATTCCTTGAAATGCAGCGATCTTTCTATCCGCTCCACAACGACGTGTAGTGCAGACTCGGTGGATCTCCCCAGGGTGTACGCATGTTGATTCGGATGTAGCGGCTTGGTTACCAAGGCCACATCACGAATGTATCTATCGACCAGTCTTTCCAAGGTCTTCAGAAAGAAAGACGTCAGACTTATTGGTCTGAAGGATTTGGCCAGGGAGTAGTCCCCCCTGCCTGGCTTGGGTATAAAGATGACCTTGACCCTCCGCCACTCTCTGGGCGTGTAGCCATGCGCAATGCATGCCCTGTACGCCCTCACCAGGTAATGGATGATGTGGTCCAAGCCCAATAATTGTAGTAGGGCCGGAAACACCCCATCATGCCCCGGCGATTTGTAAGTGCTGAAGGATCGGATAGCCCAAGCCGTTTTGATCGGGTCAACGATCTGGTTTGCAATTTCCCAGTCCGCCCCCGTCGGTGTCCGAGCGTTGTGCTCAGTCCACACGTGATCAGGGACAGTCCTGCTGCCGTGAAAGTGTGTTTGTAGCATTATTTCAACGGTTTGCTCAAGGCTCTCCGTAAAGGAGCCATCCTCTCGCAACACGCTGCCAAGCTGGTGATTTGGATCCTTGGAAATGAGCTTCCTCAGTCTGGCAGCTTCCTTGGTGGATTCTATGCCACTGCAGAAGTCTCTCCAGGATTGCCGTTGTTTTTGGCGAATCAGTTTCTTGTACTCCGACTGTCGCACCCTAAATGCCGCCCAGTCAGAGTCGCTCCTTGTACTTTTCGCTTTATTACAGAGTTTCGCGACCGCCTTCCTCAGCCGCTCTAGTTCCCCGCACCACCAAGGTGTTGCCTGTTTGCCAGAGCCAGCCGCCTTTAGCGGACACGACGCTTCGTATGCTCTATTGAGAGTTCTTTGCAGTGCACTTGTGCATGTTTCGATCTCTTCAGTGTTGTCAAATTTGACTTTAGTGGCAACATCACCAGGCATACCGGCCTCCAAGGTGCCAGAAAGCAGATCCAAAAAGGTCTGCCTATCCAGCCTCCTCGGATTCCTGTAATGCCTGGGTTCCACTTTAAGGGCTTTAATTTTAAAGCATATCCATCTATGGTCCGACATTGTCAGTTCTTTGGACACATGCCAGTCATAAATTTTTGTTGAAATACTCGGTGTAGCTAGTGTGATATCAATCACAGAGTAGCGAGTGGGCGACGCGTAGAAAGTTGGCGCGCCCCCCCTGTTGAGTACTTCTAGGCTTGTACCATTTAGGTATTCAAATAAGGACATACCTCGTATGTTGCAACCGTCGCTTCCCCATGCGTTATGATGGGAGTTAGAGTCGCATCCAATAATGAGGCGTCTTTTGTGTTGTTCGCAATGCCTGACAAGATCCGCCAGACCTTTGGTTGGTGGCAGCTCTTGAGAGTCAATTGGGAAGTAGGCAGATGCCAGTATGACATCTTTTTGACCGTCACCCAAGTCACAGCTCAGCCGGACAGCCGTTAGGTCACCACTGCTGAACTGCGGCAAAGGGTTAGCCTGAATGTTGCCAGGAATGTAGATACATGTCCTGGTTTTATCTGATAGGTTGCCTGTAAAGACATGTCCTTTCAGCATAGAAAGGCCGGTTATCTTGGTCCTAACTACATATGGCTCTTGAATTAGAGCTATTGTGTCCGTACATCCTGCCAGGCGGCGGCATAAGGTAGCCGTGGCCGCCCGGCCGTGTTGCAGGTTAGTTTGTATGAATTTCCACTCACATAGAGTCGCCATTAGGCATCTCTTATGGTGGAGTCTTCTGCACGAGCTTCAGTCTCTGCTGGAGGTTCCTCATCTACGTGCATGAGTTCCAGCTCAGCAGCTACCTGCTCTGCAGTGGGTTCGGTCTCAGCATCATGGGATATCCGCTGTACCTTTACTTTTAGAGAGGAGAATCTGTAACTCAGTTTCTCCTTTCTTGTTTTTAGGGTGTCGCTGTCCTCTTTGCTGACACCGAAAACAATAAGCTTCCCCGGGGGGTCACTATTGTCGGCGTCGTAGAAGACACACCATTCTTTGATGTCGATCCAGGGGTTCTGTGCCCTTAGCCGTCCAATGACCTCCTCAGTGGGCTCGGGTTTCCCCGGTACCCAAATGGTGGCCTTAGACAGCCTAGGCATGTCGTCCACCTGGACGATTTCCAATTTTGCCCCCTCCCACAATTGTGGTAGTTCGGCTACTGTTTTCTGGAGCCAATCCAGAGAGGCCCCGTTATCACAGGTGATCCGGATGATCTAGCCCGAGTAACGGAAGCCTCCGAAAGTTGGCGCCACTATTGCCGTCTCCAGGGCCCTCAGGAGGGTCCTGTCGATGGCCTTAGTGAGGGCTTCCTCAATTAGGTCCTTTTGGGCAGTTGTAATCTTGCCCGAAGGTTTGGAGCGGTCAATAACCGCCGCTCGAAGGTGCCTGGTGGCAGCCTCCCTATAAGTGGCAGCATTAGCCGCACTAAATATTACGGTGGAGGTGGGTTGGGACGTTTTAACCCTCTTACTCGGATTGCTCCGAGGTGAGGGCTGTGAGTCCCGCGACCTCACCCGCTTTTTATCAGCGTTTTGAGAGGAAGCGTTTTGCCACTTCCCCTTCTGCGCCGTTTTGTTTTTAGCCACTCCGGCAGGCGCGCCGTCCTTGCCCTGGGGTTTGGACAGCACTGCCTGTTCATGAGCGGTTTTTGGCTGCTTTGAGGCCGCGAGAGGCGCGGCCTCTTTAGCCTTCCTGCGCCGCTTCTTTTCTGCGCCGCAGAGTCCACGCTTTTTAGGGCCAGACCCCGCGTTGCCACGATCTTGAGGGACACCCACAGGGGGTATACCCACAGTTGAAGCGGTCGCCTTGTTGCTGTTTGACGAGACATCCTGTAAGGACATGCCCATCGCAGTGTTTGTTTGAGGGACATCCCGTGGGGACAAACCCTCTGTATCGTTAGGCTTTTCGCTCACTAGGAGCACCTTAGCCTCAGGTTGTTTTGGTTTTTTAAAATCATCCATTGATTAGAGGTACATTTTCATCTTCCAGAGCTCCCCACCCGTCACAGAGTCCAACCAGGGGGACGCCACCCACGGCGCCAGGGCTACTCGAAAGGTATAGTCCCCGGAGAGGCAAAGTGTTTGCACACTCCGTCCTCTCCTAAGGGCTCGTCCTGCTGTTCCTCTGACGGAATCAGCCAAGCCGATTGATCCGGGTGGACTAGTCCGGACCTCCCGTTTGAGTGGAAATCCAGGCCAAAGTGGAGTGTTGTCGGACCCAGGAGATCTAAACCGCTCCCGAGCCGACTCAGCCACCAGGCCCCCTTCATCCCACCGTACAGGTCTCCACGCACGGCAATAACACGTGGGTGCCTGTATTAGTCAGATTCCTCTACGGTGACCATCATCCCGGTTCCCCGACTGCCGGTAGCCCAAGCACGGAGGGTTTCAGACCTCGGAAGGGCCCGACAGCCGAACCAGACCGAACACGAGGGGGTTTTAATTCCCTGGCCCGTATCCTAACAGGTACATGCCCACCGCTTCATCGAAACACACAAGCCCACTCACCACGACAAGGTTCAGGCACATTCGAGCGGGCGATAAACGACTAACATAAGTTTAATTTTGTGCGATCCTGAAAAATCCTTGAATCGGATTTTAAAGTAATTCCATTGTCCAGCCGTTCCTACAGTGACTTACTCTTACTAACTACCAAAAAATCAAGAGAAAACTATTCAAAAAGAATATTGCAACATAATGAACTAAGGGGTCGTCCATAAATTGTTAACAGTTAACAGCATAATGTTAACAGTAAGAGGGACGTGGTGCATTTGACGATGTGAAATCGAATCGAATCGTAAATTAAAACTTGGAGTACTCGGGCCAAGCCCGTACCTCCTTGAGAAAGCTGGTGCGCCACGACACCTGAATTTATATTTTGCAGGGTTGGGTTTTGAGGCCCTCACCTGACTACGAGATCGTCGGAGTCCGGGTGGGTTTTACCCCCCCCCCTTCTTGACGACGATCGTGGCTTTGAAAAATAGAAATAAAGACATTTGCGCAGATGCCTTTTTGAATAAAGCTGGTAATGCTCGAATTAACGTCACCACATGATCCCCTTCGATGTCGGGGTCGGGTTGTGGTGATAAGAATGTGATAGAACACTGGGTGTGAATGAAGAAATAGATGCAAAAGTGATCGGTATCGGGGTCTAACCGTCTTTTTTTCCGTATCGGGGGAGTGTCAGTCGCTCCGATGCTGCGGAAAACCCTCTGGTTTTCTCCTGATGCCGGTCAGGTTGGGTTTCTGCCGGGGGGGGGGTTGCCTCCCCTCGAGTGGAGTCCGGTCCTGCGTGGCCTGAGTTCCTGAACTCTACCGGAGAAGAATACTCAGTCTTGCGACAGGGTAGAAAATCCCCCGAGTGCTTTACCCCAGACTGCCCCTATGCCACCCTAGACCAGTGAGGCAAATACCGACGGAGACCGCGAAATTTCCAAAAGCATTTGATCTAGTCTAGTGTATCAGTTATAAGAGCAACTTACTCTTAAACTGGTACGGCAGACAACTCTGAAAGGGAATATCATTAAATAACAATAAAATGCTAAGCCCGTTCCTATAGCTGATGGCAAACCGAATCACGTTGAAGAATTTGATGCACTGTGCAATCAACATCCCGTTTTTCGACTTGATTGGATTTCTTAGCGTTGAAAAATAAAAGTAGCTTTGAATTGACTGATTGTTGTCGTTCGTTACGGCGGAAGCCGCGTGAGAATGACCTTAGGTTTCTTATACCTTAGAAAGTCTTCGGGTCGGTAGTTACCGAGCCCTCTGACCAACGTGTTTTCGGAGTTGCCCAGGTTTCCGTAGAAGTTTTCCGCCGGGTGGCGCATAAAATCTTCTATCGTTTCCACATCTGCGTCCTCCCTAATTCGGAAATTTCTGACGTATCGGGGGGCCTTCACGATTCGCCTCAATGCCCTACTTTGGACTATGCGGAGTTTTTTTATGTGAGTGTCTGCCGCATACCCCCAAGCTTCGCATGCATACGTCATTACGGATCTGACGCATGATTTAAATAATCTCAACTTATTACTAAGAGAAAGTTTACTATTAGATCGCAATAAAGGGTCCAATTTCCTTAGCACTCCTCTGGCATTGTTACTTACCTTCGTAGTATGTGGACCCCACCGTCGAGCGTCACCCCCAAATATTTGGAAGTTTTGTTCTACAGGATTTCGGTGCCATACCTCCTCAGGCAAGTGTCGGGTTTTGAACCTTTATGTGATTTCCTCGTGAATAATGTTGCAGTACTTTTGCTCGGATTGACACCGATGCGCCAGGTGCTGAAATATTCTTCAAGGTTACTAAAATAGCTTTGAAGGCGGTTGACTACGAATCTCGGTTTAAGCGAGCTTGAATAAATAGCAGTTGTCATCCGCATAGAGAGCTGCTTCTGTTTTAATTTCAATTGGGTTTGAAATTGAATTAGAACTTGACTCTCGACTCGCCGCGGGGAGATCGTGAATATAGATAGTAAACAACCTGGGGGAAAGAAGACTGCCTTGAGGTACGCCCGCTGTGATGCACTTTTTAGTGGAGCGGACGTCTTCAAGTTTGACGCAGAACTTTATATTCTCCAGATACGAGTCTATCAGTATTACGAGCTCCTCTTGGATGCCTGCTTTCAGTATTTTATACAGTAGGCCCTGGTGCCATACCTTATCAAATGCTTTGGAAACATCCAGGAACACAGCACCCGTAGACTGTTTCTTGTACCAACTTAGTGTTACGTGTTCCACAAACCTTACCACTTGGTGGACCGTTGAATGCCCCGGTCGAAAACCAAACTGTTCGTTAGGAATAATTTGGCTTTCGCCCGTTGCCTTGTCCAGCCTTGTCAAAATGACCTTTTCTGCTAATTTTCCTAGACATGAGAGTAAACTTATTGGACGATAAGATTTTGCTTTTCTCAAGTTTTGGTTAGGTTTAGGGAACATGATTACGTCGGCCATTTTCCAACGCGATGGGAAGCGCCCTAGCCTTAACATCGCGTTGACAATGGTTGTGGTAGCCGCGAGAGCCTTCTTAGGAAATTCCGCAATTACCCGATTAGTGATGCCGCACGGGCCCGGAGCTTTCCTTTTGTTTAATTTTTTGACTATTTCTTTTATTTCATTGAAAGAGACTGGAGAAATTGAACAATTAGCTTCTTTTGATTTGATTTCGGCTATTCTCCTCCTTACCTCTTCGTTAACTATCTCGGTGTGCTTGCTTATTGTCGGATCAGTTACAGCGTTTGGACTGAACTGCTCCTCCAAGCTGAAAGCCAGCACCTCAGCTTTATCCAGAGAGCTGAGTGCCTGAGTGATTTTCACCTTTTTATTCCCTTTTATCGCTTTGACAAATTTCCAAGCTGAGGAAGTTTGGAGAGAAAGTTCCTCTAGCTTTTTATCCCACGTCATCTCCCGGTGTTCCCTGATTTCGCGCCTAGCGTCCGCTACTAGGTCATTATAGATTTGTCTGTCAGCAGGGTCAAAGGTGCGTTGAGTGCGCCTTCTAGCCCTGTTTTTCTGCCGGATCAAATCTCTAATGTGACCAGGAAGTTGGTCGCAAGGACCTTTTTTGGGGACTGAAGTGGTGGCAATTTGGACCGCTTCGCTAACCTTTCTTTCGAACTCACCTGCGAACCTTTCTATGTTTTCAGTGGTTCTAAGAATGGGGATTGGCCCTAGGTTAAGCGCGAGTTGGTCCTGTAAATTGGACCAATTGACTTTGTTGATGTAGGACTGAAAGTTGTCCTCTTTTTCTTCATGACGATGTGAAAATTTCTAAGTGTTAGAGAATTATATGATTGCACGCGGACCGTCAACAGAATGCAGTGAAATTCCGCAAATCACCTTATATGCGCGTCACTGAATTGTGTAAATTTTCGAATTTCCAAAGTCGATTTATTCAAAAACTTATGAACAACCAATTAGATGTGGATCCGTTTTTTACCACCAAATTTTGTTCAGTGACGAGGCACATTTCTGGTTGAATGGGTATGTGAACAAGCAAAATTGCCGTATATGGACTGAGACCAATCCGGAATATTATCTTGAGACTACATGGCATCCATTAAAATTGACTGTTTGGTGTGGAATATACGCCAACGGCATCATCGAATCACGAATGGTGTGAGATATCGACACATGCTCAATACATTTTTGTTTCCAAAAATCCAAGAGTTAAACATCGACAACTTATGGTTCCAACAGGATGGTGCTACGTGCCACACAGTCACCAAAAGCATCGATTTATTGAAAGGACAATTTGGTGACAACATTATTTCAAGAAATGGTCCTATCAATTATTGGCCTCCAAGATCGTGTGATTTGACGCCTCCAGATTATTTTCTTTGGGGGTATGTTAAATCATGAACATGTAAGTCGTCGAAATTCTTCATTTTTGGCTTATAAAGTTTTCGGTGCATACCCTGTTTATAGGCCCTACTTTGGCGCCAGTCCATCCCTGCATTGTTGATTTGACACATCTGCCAACAATTTTTGATACGAACCGACCTTGTACGCGACGCGTTCCTTAATACTGCCGCTTAATAGCCTAATAATTATCCAATCAATTGATTGTGTTTTTTTAGTTACTTTTTGTGTGTCATTGTTATGCAAATTTCGTTGAAGCAATAATAAATTAGAATCATAATGCATTTTTTTAAACTACCCATTGTTAAGTAATCAAATAGTAATTTTTTATCGTGCACTATCAAATTGTTTTTTTTGTTGTAATATAAGATTCAGGAAATGTTTTATTTTAGAATCACTTAAAAAGCCGGGTGACGAATACAGGCATGTCGACTCATTTGAACTAAAATTCAGCGGGTGAATGATAACAAATCGCGCAGACGTTCAGTAGCGTAGTTCGTCTCGTATTCGTGTCTCGACTTTGTTTACATTAACATATGTACCGTTGAAGTGTGTTCCGTTTAATTGATCCAAATATAGTAATTTAAGAAACAGAGAATGAAAATGACCGACATTGTTACTAATTTTCCACCACAAACTTACAGTTCTTCATTTTTCATCAACAGGCTGGGAGATGTAAGTAACATTTTTTTTAAATTCTATCAGAAAACAAATCGAACACCAACTAATAGGCGTTTGTACTTGTGGCAACTTAATTACTTTTTAATTGTTACAAGTTTTAAACAACGAAATGACATACCGATTTTTATTATTATTTAAAATGTCAGATCCGTACTGGCCATTTTTAAAACCCCCGACTGCGCTTTGTTTACTTTTTTTTTATAAACAAACGAAAGTTTTGGCGTATTTCCTGTCTACGTTGAATGTTTAAAAACTTGAAATTACGATGTACATAATTATTATTAGCAATAAAATTATAAAGTTGCAAAACCGTGGATACATAATTAATGTTTTGCGTCAAAAACAAAATCGGACTTCGAATCGTTCGTGTTTAGACTTGCATCTACATTTTAAATTTCCGTTGCAAAAGAAAAAATCACCCCCTCCATTGTTTGCAGTCGACACCCGAAAATCAACCCTATGCAGGTTGCCGGCCGGTCCTGTATAGTTTTTGTTTAGTTAAAAAATCAAGGGAAGAAAATCAAGATCAAGAAAATTGAAGAGAAAATGATACGAAAAACTGCCAGAAATTTTCGGTTGAAAGGTCGCACAGGATCGAATTCGTTTTCGTCTAGAAAAATTTGATAATTTTCTGGAAAATTCTTGCCTTTAAGTAAGTGGAAAGTCAAGAACACAAAAAAGTGGCGATAGAACTGGAAGCTTTGGCGATGAAATAGGAACGTAATTGAATGTTGTTCTATCAAGGGACAATTTTCCGGAAAATTCTTGCTGCCACTTAAGAATATGGCAACGCAAAAAATTTACCGGAAAGAAAATAGCGATGTAAGATTTTATCAACACATAAAAACTAACCGGAAAATTCGCGGTTTACAAGAAGAAACTGTTCAGAAAGTTCAGAACTTTTTTAGATAATTAATAGAAAATTGAACGAACTTCTTTTAAAATTGACAGATTCCGGAAAATTTTTAACGGTTAAAAATAAGATTTTTACAATTCAAAGAATTTACTTAAAAATTGCGAGTTTTTAAATAACATACGGAGAAATGGATCGGAGGGGGGGGGATTACCTAATGTTGACCACTCCAAATAAATTGAAAATTTCCTATTGCAAAGAGGAAGGTTTATATAGTATACTGACATAATTTTCACAAGCGAAGATATAATCAAAATTTCGAGAAAAATCAATTTGAAAGTACGTAAATTTAGCGCATTTTTTTTCGATTTTTGGGGTGTGCATTCGATAGGGAGGTTTATCCATCGTCAAAACCTACCCTTTCGGGGCGCCGCTGCGCTCCGCTCCGCTCTGCACCCCTCCAGGGCGGTTTTGACTCTGGTTACTATGCTAAACATACGAGAAGGCGCCTCCCATTAAAAAACCCGGGATAAATGAAACCGGGAGCTTAGAGACCCTTGAAATAGCATTAAAAAGTATAGTTGCGGTATGGGGCAGTAAACTATTACGTTTCACTCCCAAAAAATCGCGTAAAAACAAAAAATAATCGATGTTACATGTACGAGAGACGAGCTGCATCTGCCGGTGCGAAATACTCTAAGTGTTAGGGTCATTCATATTGCACGTACCGTCAACAGGATAAGCGACGCGCGGGAGCCTCGTTAATTTTACATGTAAATTTGCAAACTTCAAATTCGATTTACTCAAAATTTTGATTATATCTTCGCTTGTGAAAATGATGTCAGTATACTATATAAACCTTCCTCTTTGCAATAGGAAATTTTCAATTTATTTGGAATGATCAACAATAGATCATTCGACCCAACGGATCCAACAAAGCAATTCGAAGGACATAATAGAAAATTCAATTAGATTTTTTACCAATTCATGAAATTTTTTATTGCTTAATAAAATAACGATATCAGATTTTATCAATTCAATGCTTTAATCGAAAAAATTAACAGTTCTATAAGCAATTAATACAAAATAATGAGATTTAAAAAAAAACGAAATTTATTATTACTTAAGAAAATAGCGATATCAAGAAACTGATAATTAAAGTTTGCGAATAAAAAATGAATACTTATAGAAAATTCAAAAAATTATTTATTTTAGTCATAAATTCTGGAAAATTCTTTTCGTTTTAGAAAATAGCGATGTATGAATTTATAAATTCATTGAATTAAGGGACGAAGGCGACTGTGCAGTTATTCTGACCAGCTGAAAAATAATTTCTTCAGCTACAAACTAAAGAACAGGCTTATATTTGTCTATTAAAACAAAAAAAAAGGGTGAACGGGGTCAAAACAACCCCAATATCGACTTTTGAAAAGTACGGGAAATTAGCATCGAGTATGCGGCAGACCCCGGTCGATGTGCCATCGTTCGCCCGTGGTCCCTTGAAAATGCGTAAAATTTTTTCGTTCCGATTTGAATTTTTCTTTGAAATTCGGATAGATGGGGGTGTGATTAGTGTATATTAGTAATAAATATAATCAAAAAAATGGAAAATAACCCGTGTATTGCCGAAAAAGTGAAAAAATTAAAAAAAATTTTCCTTCGAATTTTGGGGTGTGCATTCGATAAGGAGGGTAATCCATCGTCAAAACCTACCCTTACGGGGCGCCGCTGCGCTCCGCTCCGCTCTGCACCCCTCCAGGGCGGTTTTGACACTGGTTACTAGGCTAAACATACGAGAAGCGCCACCCATCAAGAAAACCGGGATAAATGAAACCGGGATGTGAGAGAACCTCGAAATAGCATTAAAAAGTATAGTTGCGGTATGGGGCAGTAAACTATTACGTTTCACCCCCAAAAAATCGCGTAAAAACCAAAAATAATCGATGTTACATGTACGAGAGTCGAGCTGCATCTGCCGGTTCGAAATACTCTAAGTGTTAGGGTCATTCATAGCGCACGGACTGTCAACAGAATGAGCGACGCGCCCTGAATCTCGTTAATCTTACCACTGAATCTCATTAAATTTGCTAAGTTCAAAATCGATTATTTCAAAAATTTGGACCCGGTTCATATATAATATTTATATAAATCAACTCTATAAACCTTGTTCTTTAGTGTGTAGCTGAAGAAATTTTGTTTCGAGTGGTTAGAGTAACTGCACAGTAACCGAAATTTGTAATCGCTGAAGAAACAGCAAAGAAGATTTTATGAATTCAACGAATTAACCGAAATATTGCTCGTTTGTCAGAAAAATAAAAGAAAATTAATCGGAATTTACAACGCAATTAATAGAAAATTCGATGAGCTTATTTTACAAATTCTGGAAAATAGCGATGCAAAATTTTACCAACAAGAATAAGAATTTACCGGAAAATTGTGAGTTTTTGGCAGTTTGCCTGAAGATTTTTCAAAAAAAAGGGAAAACTGAAGTGGAAAATTTCACCGCTTACGACGCAATTTATAGAAAATTCAGTGAATGTATATTATCTAAATCGACAAATTCTGGAAAATTGCTATCGATTTTCTAAGTTTTCTAAGCAATTATAAAAATTCGATTTTTTTTATAAATTGCGAAATTCAGGAAAATTTATTACCTCTTAAGAAAATAGCGGTGCAATATTTTATCACCGAAAAATTGCGAGCTTTTCCGAAAAAATAAGAGGAAATGCAGCGAATAATTCAACAGTTCTCGAAGCAATTAACGAAAATTCAATGCCTTCGTTTACAAATTCAGGAAATTTGTTATCGCAATAAAATAGGGATTCAAAATTTCATCAATGGAAAGAATTGACTGTAAAATTACGATTTTTCCGAAAAACGAATAGGAACGGAACGGAAAAATCAACAGTTTTTGAGCCAACGAATAGAAAATTCAACGAGCTTATTTGGAAATAAAATTCTGGAAAATTCTAATTGCTGAGAAAATATCGATGTAAGATTGTATTAATTTTCTGATTTAACTGGAAAATTGGAGTTTTCTAAGCAATTAATAAAAATTCGATGTTTCTTTATAAATTGACAATTTCAGGAAAAATTATTTTCTCTTAAGAATATTGCGGTGCAATATTTTATCACCGGAAAATTGCAAGTTTTTCTGAAAAAATAAGATGAGAAAAAATTTAGCAGTGTTCGAAGCAATTAACGAAAATTCAATTAGTTTGTATAAATTCCGAAAATTTGTTTTCCTTGATAAAAATAGCGATACAAGATTTTATTGATGCCAAGAATTGATTGGGAAAATAAGAAAAAATTTCAGAGGTTTTCATCCGATATTCAACAATTTTCGACGCCATTAATAGAAAATTCATTACGATTTTGTGAACACAACAAAATTTAGGGTGTTTTTCAGAACAATAAGCCGAAACAGATCGAACAATTCAATGATTTTGGAGAAAATAATTTGTTGAATATGAGTTTATTTTATAAATTGCTATTTCCCGGAACATTCCAGAAATTTGAAGGTGCTGAAAAAAATTGGGAATATTCCAAACAAATCAGCGTAAAATTCGGGTCCGTTACTTTGGCCCCCCCCCCCCCCCAGTTAATATTTTTACACCAAAAGCTAGCACTGAGATCCTTAGAGCTAGCACCAGCTAGCACCCAAATATGAAAGCTAGCACCATTACAGTTTTTTCACAAATCGACTTTGCAACCGGGGGGGGGGCAAAGTAACGCTAGCCCCCCCCCCCGGTTAATATTTTTACCCAAAAACCTAGCACTGGGATCCTTAAAGCTAGCACCAGCTAGCACCCAAATATGAAGCTAGCACCATTACAGTATTTTCACAAATCGACTTTGAAACCCGGGGGGCCAAAGTAACGCTAGCCCCCCCCCCCCCGGTTAATATTTTTACCCATAAACCTAGCACTGGGATACTTAGAGCTAGCACCAGCTAGCACCCAAATATGAAAGCTGGCACCATTATAGTTTTTCCACAAATTCATTTTATTTATTTGCACCTAAACGCCTCGTCTACTGCGCACGCGTTGCTGGTTTTCGCCGCCATTTTTTCAAAATAACGATCGAAATATTGTAAACAAACTTTGCTTATCCGCGGTTTTTTATATTCTATAATTATTTTTGTTAATATAGCTGTACCAAATTTCAGATTGGTCTTCAGCACTGAAATATTCTTAACAAAATTTTGATCTATCATACGCCGTCAGTAAAACTTTTCTTTTAAAAAATATTTTTCTCATTTTTTTTTGTTTTGTTTTATTTATCTGATGATCTAAATTAAATTTTTATCTAATAAAACCGAATAATTTTTAAATTTGGAGTTGTATGGCATCTTGCACGGAGTACTTAAAAATTTCAATCATTTTAATTTAGGCGTTATTATCGGGCGGAGTGATAGAATTATGAAGGGGTACTTGCCTTGTACGTGTTTTATCGAGGCAAAAGGTCGACAGAAGGAAGCCAAAGGCCGATCCTTAATCCCAAAATATCGAGAGGTCGAAGCCCGACAAGAGGAGACCGAAGGCCGACTCGTGTTCGGTCGGAGCCGAGAGGCCTCGCAGCATCTGAGAGCGGACAAAGAAAAAACGGCCTAAGTACGCTTTTTCATTGGCTAGTAGTAAATTATTGTTAAAAATCTAAATTTTAGTTTTTTTTTGTAAAATACATTATGTAAACTGGTTTACATAATAAAGAATATTTCAGTGCTGAAGACCAATCTGAAATTTGGTACAGCTATATTAACAAAAATAATTATAGAATATAAAAAACCGCGGATAAGCAAAGTTTGTTTACAATATTTCGATCGTTATTTTGAAAAATGGCGGCGAAAACCAGCAACGCGTGCGCAGTAGAAGAGGCGTTTAGGTGCAAATAAATAAAATGAATTTGTGGAAAAACTATAATGGTGCCAGCTTTCATATTTGGGTGCTAGCTGGTACTAGCTCTAAGTATCCCAGTGCTAGGTTTATGGGTAAAAATATTAACCGGGGGTGGGGGGGGGCTAACGTTACTTTGACCCCCCGGGTTTCAAAGTTGATTTGTGAAAATACTGTAATGGTGCTAGCTTTCATATTTGGGTGTTAGCTGGTGCTAGCTCTAAGGATCCCAGTGCTAGGTTTTTGGGTAAAAATATTAACCGGGGGGGGGGGATAGCGTTACTTTGGCCCCCCCGGTTGCAAAGTCGATTTGTGAAAAAACTGTAATGGTGCTAGCTTTCATATTTGGGTGCTAGCTGGTGCTAGCTCTAAGGATCCCAGTGCTAGCTTTTGGTGTAAAAATATTAACCGGGGGGGGCCAAAGTAACGGACCCGTAAAATTCAACAGTTTTATGACAACATTAGAAAATTCAACGAGTTTATTTTAGAAAATGAGAAAGTCTGGAAAATAATCCTTGAAGAAAATAGCAATGTAAGATTTGATCAAATCAATGAATTGACCGGAAAATTCAACAGTTACCAAAGAAATTAATAGAAAATTTAATGGGAATTTGTACAAATAAAAAAATTCAGAATTAATTTTGTTATCGATTAACAAACCAGCGATAAAAAAAATTCATCGATGGAAAGAATTAACCGGAAAATTATGAGTTTGTGAGAAAAATAGAAAGGAACGGTTAGGAAAATTCAACAGTTTTCGAGCCAATCAATAGAAAATTCAATGATTTTTTTTTACAATTTGATAAATACTGGAAAATTATTAGAGCTGAGAAAATAATGATGATATAATTGTATTAATTCAAAGAATTAACGGGAAAATTATACATTTTTTAAGCAATTAATAGAAATTCGTTGGTTTTTTTTTTATAAATTGACAAATTCAAATAATTTATTATCTCTTAAGAAAATTGCGATGCAATATTTTATCAACGCATTTACCGGAAAATTGCGAGTTTTTTAGAAAAAATAAGAGAAATAAGCAATTATCGAAAATTCAATTAGTTCTTTTACAAATTTCGGAAATTTTTATCGCTTAAAAAAATTGCTATGCAAGATTTTATTGATGCCAAGAATTAACTGGAAAATTGTGGGAGTTTTTTTGTCAACAAAATAAAATGTATGATGTTTTTCAGAAAAATACGACGAAACAGATTAGAAAGTTCAACAGTTTTTGAGACAATAATTTATTAAATGAGTTTGTTTAAAATTAACATTTTTACGGAAAATTCCAGAACAATTTTTAACAGAAATTTAACAGAAAAAAGAAGGCAAGACTTTACCAACTCAAAAAAGTCCAAGTTTTGATGAAAATCGATTGGGAAAAAATAGGTTTTGATGAGATTAGTAGAAAATTGGACGCATATGTTTGACAAGTTGACGAATTTTAGAAAATTCTTGCCGCTTAAAGAAGATAGGTAGCTAAAAGCAAAATTTTGCCAACACAAAAATTAACGGTGAAAATTTGAATATTTAATCAAAAATAAAAGACCGATCTGAAAATTGAAGACTTTGATTAGTAAAAATTTAATGTACTCTTAATTTTTTGAAAATTCTTGTCCCTTATGAGAATAACGACAAGATCTTGGCCACAATCAAAATTTACCAAAATTGGTTGTAAAATTGAACAGTCTTTGAGGAAATTGGAAGAAAATCGACAATTTCCTGGAAAATTCTTATCAATTACGAAAATAAGGCTGCAGAATTTTGTTAATACAAAATTGGGGAAGAGTTCCATAATGTTGTACACCCGAAAAAAATTTCGTGTGCTACACACTAAAGAACAGGCTTATTTTAGTCTATAGAAAAAATATTTTGGGTGAACACTTTAAAAACAACCCCAATATCGACTTTTTAAAAGTAGGGAAATTAGCATTGAATTGGCCGCGCCCCCCAGGCAGACACGATCAAATGCATCGACGTTCCCTTCGGATCGAGTGAAATTTTTTCGCTCCGATTTGAATTTTTCTTTGAAATTAGGATAGGTGGGGGTGTGATTAGTAAATATTAGTAATAAATATTAGTAAAAAAATGGAAAATAACCCGTGTATTGCCGAAAAAGTGAAAAAATTAAACTTTTTTATTATCGAATTTTGAGGGGTGCATTCGATTAGGAGGTTTATCCATCGTCAAAACCTACCCTTGCGGGGCGCCGCTCCGCTCTGGTTACTAGGCTAAACATGCGAGAAGGGGCCACCCATCAAGAAAACCGGGATAAATGAAACCGGGATGTGAGAGAACCTCGAAATAGCATTAAAAAGTATACTCGCGGTATGGGGCAGTAAACTTTTACGTTTCACCCCCAAAATATCGAATAAAACAAAAAATAAATCGATGTTACATGTACGAGAGACGAGCTGCATCTGCCGGTGCGAAATTTTCTAAGTGTTAGGGTCATTCATTCCTCACGTACCGTCAATAAAATGACGACACGCGGAATCTCGTTAGGATTTTACATGTAACATATCGGCACTCCAACCCAAAAATTGCAATTAGAAAAATACAAGTTTTTGATTTTTATTTTTACAATTAGAAAATTGAAAGCGATCCTTTTTCGGTTTGGGCGAGGTTGAAGAAATTCAATGGAAAATGGACCTGATTTATAATTTTCTGAAAAATTGTTCTTTTTGCAATAAAATAAAGCAAGACAAGTCTAATCAAAATTTGAACAATTTTTGAATTAAATTTAGGGTTAAGCAGGAAAACAGGGACTTTCAGAAGAAAATAAGAAATAATAGCATGTAAGAATTTTGTGAATAAGTTCCAATGGTCTTCTAAGACCCCAAGGCTGCCTGCACTAGGTTGGAAAATTACGGTTGGTTATCAGCTATTCCCAAATTATTTCGGTTTCCACGTTAAGGAGGAGTTCCCATTATAATGTGCTCCCATTGTCCTAAAAATCTAATCGAGCACTGTAGGAAGAAGCCCGGATTTTTGGGTTCCACTTTCCCAATATTTTCCAGGATTAAAGATAGACTTTGTTGTACAATAAAATGACCTAAATTTAAATTTTTCGTTTACGTTATTTACTTTGCATAATAATTTCTTTTATTTCTGATAAGCTGCGATAACACATTTGAATGTAAAATGCCGATCCAATTTTGCTGTATTTTTAATTTTCTTTGTTGGATTATCAGACTCCTTGACCTGCTTATTTTGGTACGGTCTTCATTGTGTTTTCGGTCAGCAAGTCACCTATGTTATAAAAAATTTTGATTGCTTTATTTATAATAATTGGAACCCTGAAAGCGATTGTATTCAAAGAGATAACCTTCGGGATGTGATGGAATCAATTGAAAGCCGATCGGGAAATCCGAGCACATCTGTGAATTTTTCCTTCACACACCGAAGTCTTAACCACATTGCAGCCTTCCTTCCGGCAAGTGAAGATTTGTTTTTCTGATGTGTAAACTTCTTGAGGGGACAAAAAATGGCCTGAGTGCTCTCTCGATCAATCATAAGTTTAAAATAACCCACCATGTTGAATTCGTGCATTGAAAATAAGCAGATTAAGTTTTTACAATGTTTACGACATTTCATTGAAATTTTACTAGCACACATGCTAATAGTTTATGTAAAATTTCCACATGGCTTTTCAGTTTTATTACGTTCAACGTAAACAACCTGAAATGTGTGTAACGATTACGGCGAATAAATTTTGTAATTTGTTGTAAAAAAAACTATTTTTTTTTATAGGAAAGTGGGAGCAAAAGTACGAAAATCCACGAGTGTGCAAAAGAAACGCAGACTTCTTCAAATCTTCTGGACTGTTTTATCACCAAGGTAAGTTGTTTATTCTTTTTTTTTCTTCATTCCAATTACAGTTTTTTGGAATGGAATGGACGTATTTTTTTTGAAGTCTTGTACTAGCTTCCAATCTATAGGCTGCACTAAATCACAGTTCCCTCATTTGCACACTGCTCTTCTATCTTCATAATGTTTTCTACCCTTCTCATAAATGTTCTATTGGTTCAAATTCCGAAATATAGTTTGAAGACGTGCAGACTTCTTCAAATCGGTAAATCATTTTTTCCTTTCAAGAAGCTTATGACGTTCTTTGCTTATCGCTCATTCCATTATTTGTGTCCTCTTTTGGGTCGTAACTTGAACGCTTATCTTTCTTCTTCAAAACTGGAGATCTCAACATTTTATAATATACTTTGATTGATATTGAAGATATTTGTAATATCCTGTATATTACGAGGGGAAATCAATAAGTTCGGTCAAATCCGTGTAAGGATTAATTTTTCTAATTTTTGATCTCCGCTCGTATAACAATAATAAATTATTGTATACAGGATATTACAAATATTATCACACATAATATATTTCTTTATAAGATGTTATAAGATTCTACTTTTTTATTTTTTAAAATAAAAATAATTTATAGTAACAAAAAAACTTGTAAAAATGTATTTGTTTTAATGTTTACACAAAGCGGTGGAATTTCATGTCATAAAAAAATCGTAAAAAATTGAATTACAACCTATAAAAAAAAATTTAATTAGACAAAAACGGGCGACGCAATTTATTATTATTTTTTTACAGTTTTATGAGTTGTCTTTATTGTTATTATTGTCACTTTACGTACGGTTTTTCAATTAGTTGGCTTTTTTTAGTACAAACCATAATTTACATAAATGCGCACCCGATAGATAAACACCATACTTATGCAACATATTTTCAGTCGAGGTTCATTAGACACGGTGAACAGTTTTTTTTATTTGTTCGTTGCAAAGAATCCTCATTTTGAAAGTGAGAAATGTGAGTACTTTTTAATCGATTAAGGCTAATATTGGTAATAGAAACAATTGAACGATCGTTATGTTGGAATTTATTTCACAAATTAAATCAATTAGCGCTACTTCCATTTAATTCATTTGCTCCACATTTATCGACTTTTCTCAGTTGCTTTACTGAAGCGGAAGTTGAAGATACTCGAATGCTTGTGGTGGCTCAGGTTTACCTAAGACCACGAATTAATCGCAGAGGGAGAGAAATTAAGGTAAGGTGCGGAATTGGATAGAAATCAAATTTAAGCCCAATGATGAAGTGGAAACCATTTTCAAAGAATCTTAGACGGAAGTGCGAGATAAATCGAAAAGTCAAATAAATGGAAGCAGGTTCAGAAAACGAGAGATGGTCGTTCAAGTCACCTGGAACTAAAGTGAAGAATGGACAGGGAAGGAGAAAACGAAGTAGAAGGACGTCCAAGAAATTCTAGAAATATCAAATTGATGGCCGAAATGCATGTCCAAACGCTGACATAAGACTAAAGTTCTGAGGAGATTGTCATGGATTTAAAAGTACCGTAGAACCCCGATCTTCCGGATCAACCGATCAGAATCGCTTAAAACAATATTCTGTGTTATTCGAGGCACCTCTTAAGCTCTTCCTAAAAATAATCCATAAAAGAATCTTTGGAATATTCGAAGACTTCGTTTATTTTGCCAAATAGTGAACTGACCAAATAAATTTGGCTGAAAAACGCTAGGTAAATATTTGGTTATTGTTTACCTCAAAGAGGCGGTCATAGCTTGGCAGTTAAGTGCGTCTACTGCTAATGCGAAACGCTCGGATCGAATCCGGGCAGGGTAAGAACTTTATTCTGACCGTCTCTCCTCGGCAGGCAATGGCAAACCACCGAGGTAATCTGCCAAGAAAATCCATCTCGAAATTGAAGTGTAGTACACTTCCCGTGGTTCGGAGCCCACGTTAAACAAGTAGGTCCTCTATGTATGTGAAAACAATTTGAACGCACATCATATGCATAGAAAGAGATAGAACGAGATGGGTCACCAAACCCTCATTAGGGTAAAAGGACTGAGAAGGAAGGTTTACCTCAAAAAATTATTTATTTGTTTGCCAAACAGAGTGGACTATGGCGTGTGCCAAACATGCCAAATAAATTTAACCTGATTTGCCAAATTTTTTGTTTGACACTACTAGATTTTCTATATAACCAAACACTGTCAAATAATTTCAAATGTCAAAATGGTAAATCAAGATATATTTCCGAAAATTTAGACGTGACTTCATCTTCGAATACTTCGTTGAAAAGTTGAATGAAAAGATGAATCGATAGCAAAATTAATTTCTGCTAATGAAGTGCGGGAATTATTTTAGAATGCTGAACATGCAAATGATAAAAGTCGGAATTTACTATACGCAGAATGGTAAGAAATTCCCACTGGGCCCATTGTACTACCTCCGTTTTTTGTTGCTCACCCCCAGTTTGACCCACAATGCCAACATTGCAAGGTATGACCGCAGCCGTTAGGTGGCCTCTCACCACCTGACCATAACTCCCCAACAAAGGCTTTCGCTACGAACCAGGAACGTACGTGTCCCGTGATTACCACGATTCGCACCCCACCAGTGCTAGATGAAATGCTTGCAATATTTTCACAATTTCTTCGCTTTGATACTGAGGGGCATAAGGTTATAAATTTTTCTTTTAAAATTTTTGTGTAAACTACGACATATGTAGCCTATCACTTATGCGTAACTGGGGGGTATTCCATACCCCCAGACCCCCGGTCTACAGGTACAACTGTGGTCTACAGGTAGGTACTTGCTATTATTATTAATTTCTATTACAGTAGCTCTGAAAACAATTTTCCTCGGTATTCTAGGCACCAATATACAATCTGTTATATCTGAGCATTGCCGATTATGTAATAATATTTTGTTATATTACGCTTTGTCTGCGGTTGTCTACACATTTGTGCAAAAATTCTGTATAACACAATTTTTCGATTATCCGGATAAGGTTCAAATCTCAGGATCATAAACTGCGCAGTGTCTCCGGTCGTCCAATAGCAACTATGAATCAGTCTTTTATACCAGTTTCTTTAAAAATAGAAACAAGTCTATCGCTTTCCCGCATTTGTTTGGATAATTGGGATTCTACGGTATATAGTCGACTTCTTAATAATACCTAATCTCCGCCGCACAACCTAGGCATTTAGATACCATAGTGCATAGGTGGCCAATCATTGACGTCATCACATCACAATACATCAAATTCTACCTAAATTTGGTAAGTCTTACACTTTCAATAGAGGCGGTCATTGGCCTAGTAGTTAGAGCGACGAGCTGTTGATGATAAAGGCACTGTTTCGAGTCCGGGAAAAACCTTAATATTTTTTCTGACTTTCTTCCCTTTTATGACCGTCTCCCCTACTAACCTGGACCAGCGTGGTTAAACAGTAATCGACGTTAAACAGTAAGTCAAAAATGACTTGAAGGTCATCTTCAAAGATGACTATGAGTTACCTATGCCATAATTTAGGCTCAGTCCACATCCGATTTTTTGATTGTTTGCGGTAGAGATAGTTACAAAGCTAAAGAACCCTAAAAATCGACGCAGAACGCTCAAATTCGTATAAGTATGTATTTCGCTCTCTTAGCTCCTCCTCGCGCAGATTAGGGTTCTTGAGCTTTGAAACTATCTCTACCTCCTGCTCACATTAGGGGTTCTACTACATATTGATATCATATTTGGGAGAAATTTTTACATAATCGTGTGAGCTTCAATTTCCATCGTTTGTGCCCCAAAAGTTTTGAATAAAAATTCAATTCTTTAGACCTATTTTGGGATTTTGTGTACAAACGATTTTTATGGAAGCTCATTGGAGTTCAAACGTTTGACACTAATTTCATTAAAAACTTCGCGATGGGTGGGGGGGGGGCGAAATGTACATACATTTGAATAAATTTGATCAACACCATTTTGCCGTTCTATACCGCAAGTGTTCTTATCCTGATGCGCGTGCTTTCTTCAATAAACCATTCGCGAATATCACATTTTATATTTTCTTTTTATTAATGTTCCTTTTTTTTCACCCCTTCTTTCCTTCTGAACCACCCTATTATTTTTTTTTCACTTACAATTATCACAAAATATGGCCGAAGACTAAACTACGGCGTAGATAGGCCGTTTAGTTTCCGGCTACATTTGCCCATCTAGTGCATGATTGCCCAAATTAATTTTCATCTGCGCACTTATCCAGTTCTAGTTCGTGATTGCCTAGATTGTGCGGCCTGAACGCCGCACGAAGGGGGATTATTATCGTCATCAGTGTAAGCCGTAATTATTGAGTTTCTTCTAAATACGCAATTAATCTTATTCGAGGGCCAACTAACAACTATTACAGCTCACCTCTACCGTAGTTCAGGTTCTCGCCGCATTTAGCCATGTAGTATTTGATCACCTAGGTTGTTTCGGCCTGAAAGCCGCACTAATGCACCATTACGTGACTGACAGTTTTGAGTAATTGAAAGTTTTATATTTTGCTCTTCAAATAAAAATTCAAAAAGAAAAAGTCGCATCTACAGAGAACTTTGCAGAGTTGATTGCCCAAGTTGATTTTTAACTTATTGATGCTTATACAATTTTATTTTACTCGTTTTGTATGCATTGTTTATATGGGGTCGTCCATAAAGGACGCCTGCATTATTTTTCGACTTTTAACCCCCCCCTCTTGTCACAGTTGGTCAAATCTCCCCCAGGAACGTTCTACGGTCACAAATCAAAGACCCCCCCCCCCATTTGTCTAAAATAGAACTTGACCTTTTACACTTTTAAACCTATTCATTAATTTTTAAGGCTGTAATAAAAATTGGAATTAAACAAGAAAGAATTTAGGTAAACTTTATTTGACTATCCCAAAAATGGGATTTTTATGCGGACGTCACATTTGTCCAACCCCCTCGTCCTTTATGGACGACCCCTATGTCCTATGAAACATAAGTCAAAGAGAAAAATGTTGTTTTTCATTTGACAGATAACTAACTGTGGTAACTTTCCTTAATAGTCCTGATGAAGAGCAAAATGTAGCTCGAAACGTCGACAAGAAGTTGGAAGTTTGTTTGTAAACCGTAGTGCAAATCCCAATAAAAGTTTTTTGATTTTTTGAAGATCATTAATTTGCAGTTACGATTTTTATTATTCTTATACATATTTTGTAGTTACGACAATTTTCACAACCTTTTAAGGTTTCAAAATTTGCAGATAGGATCTTCAAACCCGGGGGAAAACGTGGGAAAAAAGTGATATTTTATACATAGATACGATAACTTGATTTTCGTAAAAATTTCAGATGCGACCTTCTTGCTTAGTACGACAGAATAACGGTCTGGTAACCAAATGGGGGGGGGGGGGGTTATAAGATATCCCCCATCTTCGTTGATTCTGTTGCAATTTTTGCTTTATATTGCTTTCAAGATTTCTACTCTGACACTGAAGGGTAGAAGGTTTATCAATTTTTCTTTTTCAATTTTCGCGTAACTTGGGGGTACTCAGTTCTTAGTTGAGACCGCGGTCTCAAAACTATGGTTTGTAGGTGGACACTTCTAGGCTATTGTTAATTGATTTTCCAGTAGATGCAATCTTCCGCGTTAACCGATCCAAACCTCTGAAAACAATCTTCCGTGGCATTTGAAGCACCAATATAAAATTCGCTTTATTTGAGGATTACCGATTATGTAATAATATTTTTTTTGCAAACTTGCGTAATAGGAGTTTTTGATTATCGGTGGTAACTCCTCCTTACTTTAGTTCAGATAACCGGGGCTCTACAGGCGATTATCATACATACTTAGATACGCACCCGAAGTGTAATAAAAAACCAAGTCAACTGGAAACGAGGTAAAACTCGGATGATCGCAGTTTCGAAGTTTCTATACATATTTTACCCTTCCGATTCACTACTTATTTAACCATGTATATGTCCGTCACGCTCAGGAACGCATCTCATTGGTTTAATATCATAAAATACTTACTATATGGCAAGAAACATAACAAGGGATCAACGAATATCACGCCATCTGTCGAGTAAATTTTAATGATAGGTGAGACGTGAAAAAATCGTCATAGATAGGTGTCGCAATTCACTCAGTGCGGCCTTAAGGCCGCACAACCACGGCCGACTAGTGTAATGATAATCGGATATGCACTAATTAATTTTTCAAAAATTGAAATTTACTATTTTACTCGTATATGGAAGTATCAGGTAATTACGTTGACTTTGAATTATGCGGACGGACGGACACGAAGCCAAAAATAATAACAAAACATAAGTCACTACCAATTTCATAAAACAAATAATTTAGAGCAGTCCGATTGGTTAAGAATTTGGAAGGTTCGGATTGACTAGAAGCCTAAAAGGTAAAACATTGGATGAAATGAGAAAATTTTCATAGATTTTTGGAAGAATTTAGACTGATGGAATGGAATAATTTTAAAAAGGCAAAGAGATGAGAAAGTAAAAGAAAAAGAATAGGAGGCGTAAGTTGAACAGACACAGACCGATGATTTGTCAGAAATCATTGAACCGGGAACCGGATCTGCGTCGATCTGGTTCATCAAAAGAATTTAGGGGACAGAGTGCTGTTCCATTTTGTCTGTTCCATTACATCCATCCATCACATCTTTTCTTTTGCGAAGGGAGGAGGGAATCTTAAGGAAGATACCGCTCAGCCCTAACTGAGCGATAGTGCGGGGTTTTATTCACTAAAACCACTTGGTATCACTGCGTATTACCGCTGGTGTTACGCTGGTCTACGTCGTCTTCGTCTCTAAGGATTGCTTGCTCTTCTGGTTTCATCAGCTTTTTGTCTTTCTTGTCCTTTTTCTTTGGCCATTTTATCTATAGCCTCCCATCCCTCTGGGCACTCTAACATAGATTAAATCAGTAGAGCAACTAATTCGTTTCTAGAGCCTGGGTGGTGAAAGACTACATTTTAACCCCCCCCCTTACATTTCACGTTCTAGACGTTTTCAAGCTTCCATTGTAATCAAACGACGCGACGTTCACTTGCATTGTCGATTCCATCACCAAAACAATTCCTAATTTGTTCTATTAACACTCGGCGTCATGTTTATGCATATTTCGTTAAATTTAAAAAAAATCATATTGCATGCAATCAACCGACGATTCGATTAATTAATATAAATTGAAATATTTTTAAACGATCATTGTGTTGACGTTGTGCATACTTAAACCGATATCTTCCGTACGTTACGCTCGTTGTGTTAATTTTAATTAATTAAAATATAAAAGACCTTGACGATTTTGCTTCTTTTTTTAGTTTCAAATTTATTTATTATATTTTAAATTATGTAAATTATTATGTTAAGTGGTAATTAATACATATTAAGTAGACATATTTATATTTACGGCGTTTTCTTCGTGGGTACTGATTTATTAATTTGTTTGGTTTATTTCATGTAATTTTTTTGAGGAGCCACTTTTTTTATGCATTTTTTTTCGTCATTTCCACAAGAAAACATCGGGTCGTTGTTTTGCATCGTAACACTTATCACCCCGTTTATTAAGTAACGAGGAATTTTTAATAGTCTCACTTCGATTAAGAGCAACGACCGGTGTGCTAATTAAATTGCTAATGATTCAACGATCAGACAGTTGGGTGACACTATCAACGAACCAAAAAAACAACAGCAAATGCTACGGTTGAAGGTGGCCAAATGAAACAAAATAAATTTAAACAGGTTCATCCCACTTCTGATTTCTTAATTTTAGATCTAAAATATGCATTTTTTAAAATTTAATTTCTTGATTATTCAGAAGGCGAGTGAAATGTGATAATTATAAAATTCGTTTTTTGGCGGGAACGTATTAAAATAAAAAATTGATTGAACGCTCAATTAAGTTTTATTATGTAGAAATGAAGCTTCGTGCGTCACAACATTGTTTTGACCTCTTGGTGATTTGTTGATTCGATCCAAGAGTGTGTAATGAATGTGAAGGTATGTAACGATTACACGTGCATATTAATTGGGGACCTTAAAATTTGACGGACACATTTAATATCTTTGAGTTGCAATGAACGTAATTACCCATAAATGACCGTTTTTTTTCGGTGAAAATTTGACGCTTTCAATTTAAAAAAAAATTCAGTAGTAACCTTAGCAAGGCCAAACATTTCTACTGTGATTGTTCTCGAACCTAATGGATTTCTTCCAGCAAAATCCTCAAATGGTTTTAATATTCCGATTAGCGTGAGATTACGATTTTGGTCGCCAAAACACCTGCGGTGTCTATGGTAGATATCTCACGTAAATATCGCATGTAGAAAATACAAAACTGTTTTGCAAGGATACCGACATTGTTTTCTCACCAACCCAAGTACTTTTATCAACATTTTATTTTTATATTCTGCGTTTTATCTCTCTGGCATTTTCCATTAATCGTTTTAGCCTTTAAAAATCGCGAAGTTTAATAAATTATCGGAATTAAATAGATACAGAGAGAGAGACGGAGAAATTAATGAAATAACTTTGCTTGTAGAATTTCAAATATCCTAAAGGAGAGACCGACTTTCACCGCTACTCATTTGGAGGAAATATCCTTAAATCACTTATTATTCCAAGGTTGTTGTAATAGGATTTCTGCAAAGGATGCTTCTTCAGTTATTAGCTTCTCATGTCAGTTTATGCACCGACCCATTTCGTTATGTGATAGACAACGAAGGACGGAACAATTGTGGCTTTTATACGTGGGAAAAATGAATTCCACGAAGCAGATGATAGTCGAATAGCCGGTCTTTGCATTCAACGTTCGACTATAAGGAAACGGAAGTCTGGAATTCCATTCTCGGTAATGCACTTAACCGGATTGGTTACCTAACTTTCAGGTTTAGAAACGATTTTTCTGCATCGAATTTTGGATCAATTCTTAATTTCCAATATAAACAGTTCTTTCATTTTCGGAGATCCTGTTGAAATCAAATTAGTTTTACATAAGGTGATGGTCTAATCGTAAAAAAGATTTTCCATCAGGATTTATTGAAATGCGGAAGAGGGGGGAATGGGATTCAGATTTCGGTTCTCAAGTGGAACTGATGAGAAATAGTGGATGGACAGATGGAGATCTATTTTTTCCTAGCCATTTTGCTATTCAAAACCCAGAAAAAATTCGATATGGGCTCAAAAAACCATTGCACCGAAAAAATTTCATTTTCGTGTTCTTTGGAAGACATCTTTTTAAAATGCCGTATCCGCTTAGCTAACGTTGGCGATCACCCTGACCGAAGCGATGACTTCCTATGCCATTGTGATTAATGAGGTAGTTTCTTTCTCCATATGGTGGACTTTAGCTTACACCAGTGTACCTTGAGTGACTAGGAATATCCTTTGGTTTGTCGATGTATGCTTAACATCTCATTTATGAATTTGGTGATCTATCTTATGGTGGAAAAGGAGACTTTTCCGTCTCTAAAGGTCGACAAAATGGGATTTTGAACCTGGATTCAGCATAATGGAATGGAGAAAGTCTTTTCAGGGATGTTGCGATATACGCATGGATTTGGCCATTCTCTTTTCAATACCTGTTCTGCTCACATAGCAAGAGTCCACATTATAAGATTTTAAGATTTTAACAAAGTTTTGAAATATAAGCCTTAACGAAGTCTCGCATCTCATAGTTTTAAAATATAAGTTTTAACGGAGGTTTAATTAAGGCTTACAGCTCTTAGTTCTGAAATATAAACCTTAAAGGACTCTTAAGGTTTTTATCTCATAGTTTGAAATATAAGCTTTAAATAAGTCTTCCTTAAGTTTTTTAGTTTTTCAATATAAACCTTAAGAAAGCTTTGCTTAAGGATTAGATACACTTTTTAAATACATGAGCTTTAATTGAAATTTACTAAAGGCTCATTTTTTAAATATAAGCTTAATAAGACTTCCTTAAGGCCTTTAGTTTTGCAATATAAATCTTAACAGAGCTTTGCTTTAGATTATATTTCACACTTTCGAAATTTTGAGCCTTAACGGAGGTTTCTTAAGGCTTCTATGTAACGAAGGTTTAATCAAGGCTTTTCAAGCCTATCAAAGCCAAAATAAGGCTAATTAAGGCCTTATTTTGAAAAATAAGGGTTAAATAAGTCTTCCTTAAAGCTTTTAGTTCTCCAATATAAACCTTAACAAAGTTTTGCTTTAGATTACATCGCACACTTTTGAAATTCAAGCCTTAACGGAAGCTTACTTAAGGCTTGTATGTAACGAAGGTTTAATTAAAGCTTACAACTCTCAGTTTTGAAATATACACCTTAAAGGAGCCTTATTACTTAAGGTTTGTATCTCATATTTTTAAATATAAAATTTAAATAAGTCTTCCTTAAGGCTTTTAGTTTTCCAATATAAACCTTAAGAAAGCCTTGCCTAAGGATTACATCTTACATTTTTAAAATGAGCCTTAATGGAACTTAACTAAGGCTTGTATGGGATATTTTGAAATAGAAGCTATAAATAAGTCTTCCTTAAGGCTTTTATTTTTCCAATATAATCCTTAAAGAAAGCATTGCTTAAGGATTATATCTAAAACTTTTGAAATTTGAGCCTTAACGGAAGCTTACTTAAGGCTTGTATGTAACGGAGGTTTAATTAAGGCTTACAGTTCTCAGTTTTGAAATATAAGCCTTAAGAGAGCCTAACCTAAGTTTTGTATTTCATATTTTTTAAATATAAACTTTTAATAAGCCTTCCTGCAGGCTTTTAGTTTTCCAATATAAATCTTAAGAAAGTCTTGCCTAAGTATTATATCTTACATTTTTAAAACAAACTTTAATGGAGTTTACTTAAGGCTTCTATGTCATATTTTGAAATAGAAGCTATAAATAAGTCTTCCTTAAGGCTTTCAGTTTTCCAATATAAACCTTAACAAAGCTTAGCTTTAGATTACATCGCACACTTTTGAAATTTAAGTCTTAACGGAAGCTTACTTAAGGCTTGTATGTAACAAAGGTTTAATTAAAGTTTACAGTTCTCAGTTTTGAAATATAAGCCTTAAAGGAGCCTTACTTAAGGTTTGTATCTCATATTTTGAAATATATACTTTAAATAAGTCTTCCTTGAGGCTTTTAGTATTCCAATATAAATATTAAGAAAGCCTTGCCTAAGGATTACATCTTACATTTTTAAATGAACCTTAATGGAGCGTAATTAAGGCTTGTATGGGATATTTTGAAATAGAAGCTATAAATAATAAGTCTTCCTTAAGGCTTTCAGTTTTCCAATATAAACCTTAACAAAGCTTAGCTTTAGATTACATCGCACACTTTTGAAATTTAAGTCTTAACGGAAGCTTACTTAAGGCTTGTATGTAACAAAGGTTTAATTAAAGTTTACAGTTCTCAGTTTTGAAATATATGCCTTAAAGGAGCCTTACTTAAGGTTTGTATCTCATATTTTGAAATATATACTTTAAATAAGTCTTCCTTGAGGCTTTTAGTATTCCAATATAAATATTAAGAAAGCCTTGCCTAAGGATTACATCTTACATTTTTAAATGAACCTTAATGGAGCGTAATTAAGGCTTGTATGGGATATTTTGAAATAGAAGCTATAAATAATAAGTCTTCCTTAAGGCTTTTATTTTTCCAATATAATCCTTAAAGAAAGCATTGCTTAAGGATTATATCTAAAACTTTTGAAATTTGAGCCTTAACGGAAGCTTACTTAAGGCTTGTATGTAACGGAGGTTTAATTAAGGCTTACAGTTCTCAGTTTTGAAATATAAGCCTTAAGAGAGCCTAACCTAAGTTTTGTATTTCATATTTTTTAAATATAAACTTTTAATAAGCCTTCCTGAAGGCTTTTAGTTTTCCAATATAAATCTTAAGAAAGTCTTGCCTAAGTATTATATCTTACATTTTTAAAACGAACTTTAATGCAGTTTACTTAAGGCTTCTATGTCATATTTTGAAATAGAAGCTATAAATAAGTCTTCCTTAAGGCTTTCAGTTTTCCAATATAAACCTTAACAAAGCTTAGCTTTAGATTACATCGCACACTTTTGAAATTTAAGTCTTAACGGAAGCTTACTTAATGCTTGTATGTAACAAAGGTTTAATTAAAGTTTACAGTTCTCAGTTTTGAAATATAAGCCTTAAAGGAGCCTTACTTAAGGTTTGTATCTCATATTTTGAAATATAAACTTTAAATAAGTCTTCCTTGAGGCTTTTAGTTTTCCAATATAAATCTTAAGAAAGCCTTGCCTAAGGATTTAGATTACATCGCACACTTTTGAAATTTAAGCCTTAACGGAAGCTTACTTAAGGCTTGTATGAAACGAAGGTTTAATTAAAGCTTACAGCTCTCAGTTTCGTAATATAAGCCTTAAACGAGCCTTGCTTAAGGTTTGTATCTCATATTTTCAAATATAAGCTTTAAATAAGTCTTACTTAAGACTTTTAGTTTTTCAATGTTAACCTTAACAAAGTTTGCTTATAAGGATTATAATTTATACTTTTTAAACATAAACCCTAATGGAAATTTACCTAAGGCTTGTATGTCATACTTTAAAATATAAGTTTTAAATAAGTCTTCTTTAAGGCTTTTTATTTTTCCAATATAAACCTTAAAGAAAGCATTGCTTAAGGATTATATATAAAACTTTTGAAATTTGAGCCTTAACGGTAGCTTACTTAAGGCTTGTATGTAACGGAGGTTTAATTAAGACTTACAGTTCTCAGTTTTGAAATATAAGCCTTAAGAGAGCCTAACCTAAGTTTTTTATTTCATATTTTTTAAATATAAACTTTTAATAAGTCTTCCTTAAGGCTTTTAGGCTTTTAGTTTTTCAATATAAACCTTAACACAGCCTTGCTTTAAATTATATCTCACACTTTTGATATTTGAACCTTAAAGGAAGCATAGTTTTGAAATGCAAGCCTTAACTAAGATTTAATTAAGGCTTATATTTTACAATTTGGAAATGTAATGTTTTAACAAAGCTTTACTTAAAGATTATATCTCACAATTTTAAAATATAAGCTTTAACGTAACTTTAATACTTAAGACTTATCTGCCATTGTTTTGAAATGTAAGTCTTAACGAAGCCTTAATTGAGGGATTTATTACAAAGTTTTTAAATATAAGCCCTAACAAGTCTTAAGCTTGTATCTCCTGGTTTTCAAATATAAACGGCAAGAAAACCTAACGGAAGGATTAAATCTCTCAATTTAGAGATATGAGCCTTAACGGAACTTTACTTATGGGTTGTAAGTCATAGTGTTTAAATATAAACCTTAACGGAGCCTTACTTATGTCTTGTATCTCATAGTTTTGAAATACAAGCCTTAACGAAGCCTTCATTAAGATTTATATCTCACAGTTTTCAGATATATTGATATATCAGATATAACAAAGTCATAATTAATGCCTTTATCGTTCAGTTTTAAAGTAGAAGGCTTACCAAGGACCTTATCTAATAGTTATCGAATATAAGTCTTAACGAAATCGTGATTAAGCCCCATATTTCAAAGTTTTTAAATATATACCATAACGAACTTCAGAATTGTATGTCATAGCTTTGAAATGTAAACCTAAATTAAGACTTATATCGCACAGTTTTCAAATGTAAGGCTGAACTAAACCTTACTTAAGGTCTCCCTCCATCTCGCTGTTTTGAAATATAAACCTTAACGGAGCCTTGTTTGGAACTTTTATGTTATAGTTTTGAAATATAATCCTTAACGAAGCTTAGCGTACGATTTGTAACTCATCGTTTTCAAATATAAGCTTTAGACTTCTCTCAAATTCTCTTAAACTCTCTCGAGTTTCTTCTTGACCGCACTCTTGCTTATGAGGGCAGCATACCCATCCGCCTCAATGAATCCAATTCCTCGCATAAACTAGCAGGCGGATCTGCGCTGAAAAGATGCGATGAAAGTGGGGACCGCTCGCAGAACGCCTCGTGCTTTTGTTGCAACTTCGCCGAAATGTTTGCCATTCCGCTCGCGGTAAGGTTCGGCTCGCAGTTTCGCTCGTTAGTTTGTACGAGGCATTTGATTCATTCGGAGTATTTGAGGTTTAGGAGCTGGTTTTAATGTAGAATATTTTACTGTTCGGGGATGACGGAATCGAATTCTTTCTAATGATACCAAGAGAGTTTTTTTCAAAATCGATTTACAAACTTCTTTAATCGATTTATCGCATCGATAGTCGATCTTCCCTTCCCTTCCAAGATGGTCAATCGGGTCATTCAGATCTATTCCGATTAACTGTACCTTTCTTCATTTTCTTACTGGATTCTATTCCCATAATAGAGGTTTTATTCGTTGTTTCTGTACAGGTCGGGGGGGGGGGGGCTCGTGCTCGTACTGTCAGATCGTATCCCGTCCTTTGACCCTTAAGTTATTAGCCAACCCTTTATTTGATCGCCTGGTTTAAGCCGACAATCAGTTAGACGAAAAATTATTTGACCGAAAAGCAATTTCCGACAATCAAATTTATTGGAATTGCTAAAGAAAATTTAAAAACTGATCTTTTTGAGTTATTTTGCAATTAATTCCCCCTCACCCTCCCAATGAACTTTCGCTGAATTCTCTATTGACCCGATGTTGATCAATATCGTTATTGAAACAATCTATCGGCTAAATTATTATCTATCAGTTAAAAATCCGTCGGTCGAATAAACTGTCGGCGAAATGATCTGTTGGCAAAAGGAGTTCGGACAAATGACCCCGAATCTGGCCAAATCTCTCAATACAGAAAATAGGCAGGCTGGTGCAGCCTTGAAACCAAGGGGCCACTTGAAACTTTTATTAGTAGATCATGAATCGTAACGAAACCTACGTGTGTATATACAGGGTGTTCTATAACTTAAGGACCACACCTTTTCCGGAAGGAAAATTTAACCAAAGACATGCAATTGAAAGAATTCTAACTTAAAATTATATAATAATGAAATGGGACGATTCTAACTTTATGTATTAAAATTATTAACGCGATGCATAATAGCCTGTATTGATTTGCGTATCTGTGCGGCCTTTAGGCCGCACACCCGAGATAGTAATGTTATTAGTGCTTAATATAAATTTTACACCTTATATATTTCTTACTCTGTTATTTCCACGTTCAAATTGCAATTCAGATTTTTAGTCAAAATATTTTCGAGTTCCATTTATCCGCTTTTAACGATACGTGTTTTCCCACAAAGTTTTTCTTTAAGATAACGATTTTGTGTACGTACAGCCAAGACAATATTTCCGACAAAATTAAATATTTTATTTGAATAAATCAATCCCATTGCCAGCTGCTGATTCGTAAAATAAGCGATAAAATAAATTTATTGAACTCGAACTCGGTTCACGCAGTGTGTTAACAAATTTGAGGTGAATTGATGTATTTTTGTGTTGTCCAGTTTTTAATTGTGTCGTCCAGATTTTTTGATAAGCAATCATGACGGTAATTATCAATTTTTTATTTAGTACATTTTTAAGGGGGCGTGTTTCTTTACTGTTCCGATTTAAATGTGTTTTGATCAAGTGCAATAATTTAACCTTGCACTATTTTATCGCGTTTTGCGTAAATTTGTGGAATCGTGATTTTTGGAAAGAATTCAAAAACTAAGGAAATTTACCTTGCATTTTTTTGATGGGGTGTTTTTTTTACGAAGGTTACTTAGCCAAAAAATTAATTGGGGTCACTTTTTGTTTTATTTTGAAAACTGATCTTAATCAAACATCTGGAAGAAAGATTCCCAAGCGTTTTGGAGAACAAGAGGAAGAAGAATTTTTTTCCGCGGTTTAGTTTCTGAATTCTTTAATTTCGTTACTTTTTGGGAAATGTTTAATAGTTGTTCTTTTTGCAGGTTTTTCCAAAATTCGTCGCATCAGCAATTCTTGCAATTTTGTTGTTACTTTCGTCGTTGCCACACTTTGCAGAAACAAGGGAATGTATAGGAACCGGTCGAGTTCGTGTGTTCAAGTCGTTGGTGGAGTTTCAAAATAACAAAATCAGTTTTAATCCAAAAAGCACTGCGTTTAAAGGAAACGACGTCATTATAGAGATACAAAGTGAAATATTGACGAAAAATAGTTTTGTCGCTCTCGATTCTGACTTTATTTTTAAACTGAATTTGGAAAACCAGAAGATTAACAAAATTGAGGATAATTCTTTTTATACGTTGACTTGTTTGCATGACTTAAGTTTGCACAATAATAGGATTGAAAAGGTATCTAGGGATAATTTTAATGGATTGGGCCACTTGCGGGGCCTAAATTTGGGAGATAACTTGATGACGGAGGTACCTGAATATGCATTTCAGGCGGTTCCCAATTTGATGGTGTTAAATTTGTCGAGAAATGATATTGCTAAGCTGTATAAGCAGTCGTTTGATGGAATGACGCACCTAGAGGTGTTGGATTTGAGTCACAATAATCTGTATCAGATAATTCCAGAAGTGTTTCAGTATTTCTCCAGTTTAAAAAATTTGCAGTTGGGATCAAATCAGATTCAATACGCCGATGCTGACGATTGGAACAAAATGAAAAATCTCACTCTGATGAATCTTACTGATAATGCTTTGGAGAGATTTGATAGTGCTTATGATTTTGCCTTCAGTTCAACATTACGTGAATTGTATTTGGGCAAGAACTTTTTGACTACTTTCAACGCTAATGCCGTGAGAAAAACTTTGCCAGGTTTGAAAACCCTGGATATAAGTGAAAATCCATTGTCGTGTTCGGATTTGAAAGCCATTATGGCAACCTTGAATCAATCCAATATTACTCAAATGGGAAGGGATGCTGATCCAGAAGAACCTACGGTCGGCGGAATTTCTTGCAACAAAAGCATAAAATGGTACGAGCGACGAAGATCAAGCCTAATTCATAAACCAACATCACCCTCGCCCAAGGACGTTCCCATTCCAGAAGGAGACACGCCAATAATCGACAACTCTTACATTAAGAGTGACATCCATCAACTGTACACAATTATTTTTTGGTCGTTTGGAATAGTTTTTACCTACATTTTATGTGACATTTTTTTGAAGACAGGATGCTGCAGGTGGGCTATATCCAGAGCCAACATGTACAGGCGCTCTGCAGCACTGAACCCCGAACCTGAATATTTTAATTTAAATTTGTAATTTTAAGATGATGTGATATTGCGCTATTGGCCAAATAAAAGTTTTTCTACTTCTAAATTATTAACCCTTTGGAATCTTTTTGAGAAATGATGAGCAGGCAAGGGTTTTTACATTTTTATTTCGTTTCAGTTCATTTCTGGAACGGACCGTAATTCTCCAAAATTAGCCAGCGAAGATTTTAGCTCCTTGGATGTGAAAAAGGTTAGTATTTTATTTAATGTTCTTTATAACAAAAAAGGGTTTCGTTATTGCGTACTTTTGCAAACGCTCGACAGATGACGGCACGTGTTTGCTTTGAAACGTTAACGATAAATTCAAATATTTGCGCCCATGCATTCCATTCCATTGTTGGTTTAACGTTTAATAGAATCCAGACCCTTCGTATTTTTGGGGATTTAGAATTTTCTCCCCTAAAATGGAGTTGACATTAAGTAAATTTCCATGGAAGATTATATTTATTTGATAATATGGTTTTACAATAAAACTCCTATGTGGATCAAGAGCTTGGTGAACTTCTAGTTGATATGGCTCATTGGAGGTCATTATTGACGTCAATTAAGCGTCACGTGCTACTTTTTCGAATTTCTTGTATATGTTGTTTAAGAAAGTTCACCATGGCGTTTGATTCCTTATACAAAATTTTGCCATCCAACACTCGCTTATTGGATGGAACCGATTGTATATTATATTATAATTAGACAATTACGGTGTTGATTTTGATTTTTGAACGCGTCATTTCACTAATTTAGAAGTCAAGTGCAAATTAAAAAAAAATTATGTAATCTTATTATGAAATTCAACAACTAATTTGTTTGTAATGACTTTTTTATGTTGTATGTATTTCTGAAGCAAATTTCATACATGCTCATACACAGGGTGGCTCGAAAATCGAATTATTTCTGGGTATATTTGGTTGTTCAGGGAAATGTAAGATTTCTGGAAAAAGAAGGTGAATAGTTGATCTTTGAAATAATGAATAAAAATGTTAATCACAGGTTTTATGCAACATTTTTGGGGATTAAGAGTGATTTTTATTTGTATCTGTCCAAAATTGGTATTGCAACCCCCATGATCCCGTTTTCAAACTTTCAGTTTGACTTTCAGGCGTAGCTAACAATTTTTGGCACGGCCACAAAATGTTGTAAAAGTCCCGGCCAGGCTACGATTGCGAAATTTTCGTAAGAAAACGCTAATTTTTAACCATTAATTATTATATTTTAAATTTAATAAAAGAAGCAGTTACCTTTTATTTTTACCTTGTTAATTTAATTAATTCGGGTTTAGCGCTCAGGGCTCTACACCAGCACAACACGTCAACACGACAAAATAAATCATTGTGTGAATCCCGCAGAAACAAAAGTTCATAACTATTAATTTCTAAATTTATTTTATAAGGAAGACCCCCCCCCCCCCGTTCTTAGTTATGACAATCGAAAACCATTTTAACTTCATTTGCCAAATTTCCTTCGGTCTTGGAGAACTCGGTATTTTCTATTGCAATGACTACGCGTCTTTGATTCAATGGCACGACCGGAAAGCCGTTTCTGGATTTTCTTTTTTTGGTCTTTTTTTAAGAAATGAACAATCGTCAATAAGGGAAGAGCGGAAGATACGATGTTTTGCGTTAAAAACTTAATGGAATTAGTTAGACAACATTAAAATTAAGCGAATAAGGTACGGAGTAATTTGATAGCCCATGTAATTTTGGCAATAATCGATATTGAAAATCGAGCTTAACCAATCAGAAGCTTGTTTTCGATTTGAGGCGGATCGACCTCTGCATTCTGTTGACGATCCGTGCGGTTTTACCTAGTCTAAACACTTAGAAAAATTTCACCCCAGAAGGTCATCATTCATTATAAGTGAAATAAGAAAAATCTAGATCCATTTTTTTTAAGTTCTGTCGATTTTTGGATCTACCGCACTTGGGGAAATATTTTCTAAGTTGAACGTAAAACGTTCGATCCACCCAAAAATAATAAGAAGTACCCGAAAAATCTAGATCCGTTTTTTAAGTACTGTCGTTTTTTGGATCTGCCGCTCAGGAATTAAATTGTGTTTTTGTTGGGGGGGAAATCTTTCCTATATTTGAGGTAATAGCACTAAAATCCAACCGTGATTGCCAAGGTTGTGCGGCCCGAAGGCCCCACACACATAAACAATTACAAATTTATGTGAATTTGAATTTTTTAGATCGTTGGATTCTCATATCTGGAACGGCATCAAGTCCATTTCGGTGTTTTATTTTTGTTCTTGAATATATTCGAGAATCAAGTCTCGAAAAAGTATATTCTCGTAAATGTTATTTTCGATATTCGCAAAATTTCATAGTATTAATGAAAAATGTTCATGGGATTTATGAATTTCTTCATTGTATTCATGAAAACTTTATAAAATTAGTGAATTTCTACCAATGAACCAGGATTCATTGATATGTACAGCATTATGAATACTTTCTTCAGTTTAGGACTTTTAATTACCATGGTTCTGCGGCCTAAAGGCCGCACTTTAACTATTTTAGGTTATAACTAAAAATTTAACCAATGAATATTACGAACAGTTCGACAAATTCGGCTGACAATAGAGGCTGCGATATATACGAGCTCTGATCACTACCTATTAGTATCAAGAATAAAACTACTAAGCAGGTGGAAGAAACAAAAACAACATAACAAAAATGATACAGTGAAAGAAATCTACAAAATCAACCTACTACAAGATCCAAGTATCAGATATCTATATCAAAAAAGGCTACAAGAACACCTGGAAAACACGCCAACCGAGAACGATACTAACAGAGAATGGGACAACATAAGAAAATGTATGAATGCGGCAGCCCAGGAAGCATTGGGAATGAAGAAAAAGACAAAGAACAAAAAAGGCCTCAAAATTTGGAATACAGAGATAGCAGAGGCAATTAAAGAAAAGGAGAAAGCCTATAAGATACATTTACAAGAGAACACCAACCTAACAAAGGAAAGATACCGAGAAAAGAGAAACAATGCAAAACGATTAATTAGAAGGGCACGCATGGACTCTTGGGAAATTTTTATTAGTAACATAGAACAGGATATACAAACGACTGCTGGCATAAACTAGAAATACCAGCAGAATGGAAGAATGCACGGGTTGTATCCATATTCAAAAAATGAGACAGAAGAGACTGCCAGAACTACCGAGGTATAAGCCTCCTTGATAGCGCGTACAAGATATATACAAAAATTATCAATAAAAGAATTCAAAAGATAGCAGAAGTCCTCATACTGGAAGAACAAAGCGGGTTTAGGAAGGGTAGATCATGCAGCGACAATGTTTTTACAATAAAACAAGTAATAGAAAGACGAAGAGAGTTTAATCTCGAAACCCATATTGCATTTATCGACCTTACAAAAGCCTTTGATAGTATAAATCGACGAAAACTCATGGAAATAGTGCAAAAACGAGGCTATCCCAAACACCTAATCTCAACCGTCAAAAAAAAACAACCGGGACACAATAATAAACTGTCTATTATTCGCGCACGATCTTGCAATAATACAAGAAACGGAAGACGACCTTCAGAGAGCGATATTTGTACTACATCAGCTGTGTATCAAGTATGAGTTAAAGATATCACAAAAAAAGACGAAAGTTATGGCATTTCAAGGAAAGGAAATAATTAGAAGCAAGATTGTTATAGAAGATCAAATTCTGGAACAAGTATCCCACTTTAACTTTTTGGGATGCGATATAAGTTTCGACCGAGACAATGACATTTACAACAAAATACATAAGTTCCAACACGTATGCGGCGTATCCAAAACTCTGAAGAATCTAACCCGAACGGAAACTAAAATCAAGTTTTACAAAACAATGGCGGTACCCGTTTTGACATATGGATGCGAAACATGGGTTCTTTCCCAGAGAGATAAATCAAAAAAACAAGCAGCGGAAATGACATTCTTGCGAAGAGCTAAAGGCTGCACAAGAAGGGATCAAATAAGAAACGAGGATATCCGAGATGATCTAAAAATCTTCTCCATCAATCAAAAAATCTCGGAATATAGAGAAAACTGGAGATCCCATATCAACAGAATGGAGAGCAAGAGAATCCCAAAGAAAATACTCTCATATAACCCAAAGGGGAGAAGAGACGTCGGCCGCCCAAGAAAGCGTTGGAGCGATCAATGAAGTCGGAACAGGCAAACACTGCCTATACCTTGAAAGGAAGAAGAAGTTCGACAAATTCACAGAAGTTATACATTGTAAGATATAATATGATCGTCTTATCATGATTTTGTTAAATTATTTTTCCAATTACGAAATATGTTAAAGCCTTTTTTCTATTAAAAACCAATATTTTCAAACAAAACAAAATCATATAAATGATTCCCAATTTTTTGCTAACAACTTTGCTAATCAATTGTTTAGACAAAATAAAGTCATAATAATGATTCTCGTTACTTTGGTAAACAATTGTTTGAAAAAAATTAAATCATACAAATGATTTCCGTTACTTTTCTAACCAATTGTTTTAAACAAAATAAAGTCATATTAATGATTTCTATTGCTTTGGGGTAATCAATTGTTTCAAACAAATTAAGTCATATTAATGATTTCTATTGCTTTGGGGTAATCAATTGTTTCAAACAAATTAAGTCATATTCATGATTTCCGTTACTTTGCTAACCAATTGTTTAAAACAAAAGAAAGTTATAATAATGATTCTAGTTACTTTGGTAACCAATTGTTTCAAACAAATTAAATCATATTAATGATTTCCGTACTTTTCTAAGCAATTGTTTGAAACAAAATAAAGTCATGTTAATGATTCATGTTGCTTTTGTAATCAATTGTTTCAAACAAGTTAAGTCATATTAATGATTTTCGTTACTTTTCTAAGCAATTGATTTAAACAAAATAAAGTCATATTAATGATTCCCGTTGCGTTTTGGTAACCAATTGTTTAAACAACTTAAGTCATATTAATGATTTCCTCTACTTTGCTAACCAATTGTTTAAAACAAAATAAAGTCATGTTAATGATTCCTGTTGCTTTTGTAATCAATTGTTTCAAACAAGTTAAGTCATATTAATGATTTCCGTTACTTTGCTAAGCAATTGTTTAAACAATAAAGTAATGATAATAATTCCCTTTACTTTGGTAACCAGTTGTTTATAACAAATTAAATCATACTAATGATTTCCGTTATTTTTCTAACCATTAATTTTAAACAAAATAAAGCCACGTTAATGATTCCTGTTGCTTTTGTAATCAATTGTTTCAAACAAATTAAGTCATATTTATGAATGATTCCGTCACTATGGTAACCAATTGTTTCAAACAAAACAAGGTCATAGTAATGATTTTTTTTACTATATTAACAAAGTATTTCAAACAAAACAAAGTAAATCAATGAATTCCCTTCTGCTGGTAGCCAACTTTTGTAAACAAAATTAAGTCATATTAATGATTCCCATTACTTTGGTAACCAACGGTTTCAAACAAATGGAGTAATATAAATAATTGTGTTACTTTGGTAACCAATTGTTTCAAACAAATTAAGTCGTATTAATGATTCCCATTATTTTGGTAACCAATTGTTTCAAACAAAATAAAACCCTATTAATGATTCCCGTTACTATGATAATCGATTGTTTCCAACAAAATCAAGTCATAATAATGATTCCCATTAATTTGATAACCAACTGTTTCAAACAAATGAAGTGATGTGAATGATTGCGTTACGTTGGTAACCAATTGTTTCGACCAGAAGAAAGTCGTAATAATGATTTCCGTCACTATGGTAACAAATTGTTGCAAGCAAAATAAAATAAATGAATAAATTCCGCTCCTCTGATAAATAATCAATTAATAGTAACCAAAGTTTTCATTCGGAACTTATAATTTCCGTTACTATGGTAATCAGCAATCTTCTTCCACTTTTACTAGGACAAGCCTGTTTTCCTTTAGACAATTCACCTCGGTGGTGTTTCTATAGATGACGATACCCAGCTCTCTCTCCATTGTTTTGGAGGTCTTCCTACTGGTCTTCTTCCGTGTCAGCAATCAATTTCCAAAAATACATACTTCTGTTTAAATTTGAATAATTTTCAGGTTTTACGGAATAATAATAGCGATTCCGACAAATCTAAATTCTCTTCTTGGTTTTTCTTTTTGTCATTTTCAGCAGTCACTTCCTCCTCTGCCTTGCGTTTCTTGCTAACGTTGAAAGTAATAATTAAGATTCCGATGTCAAAAAACTTGGAATATATTAATTTATTTACTGCTTTTGGGAAGAACCATGCAATTGGTTAGCAACATTAAAATTAAGCAAATAAGGTAAAGGGGAATTCGACAACCCCTGTAATTTTGGCAATAATCGATATTGAAAATTGTTAATTTTCAAGAGCTCAACCAATCGGAAGCTCGCATTCGATTTGGTGTCGCCTACCTCACGCATTATGTTGACGGTACGTGCGCTTTCATATAATCTCAACACTTAGGCGCATTTTACCTCTTAAGATTTAAAATAAATTAAAAAATTATGCTTACTCTCGTTTCTAACTTTGGTTCTTAACTTGTCAATTTAAATTTCTTTTGTCTCTCTTTCAGGATGTCTGCCATATCAGCCTTAAGAATACAAATTGTTCTTAAAGCGAGGTAAACCGGACCCTTTCTGACTTGATGGTCTTTGGTATTTTTGATTACCCGGTCTCTGGTGGCTGGGGGGATTCTTGGCGAATGGACACCGGGGATTTTTTCTCAACTTCGAGTTTCTCTAATTCTCTCCAGTTATTTTCAGGAATTCGAGCACGCAGGCTCGGGCTCCGTCTAAAGGGGGGGGGGGCTAAGTAAAGGAAGTGTGGGCTAGGCCCGGTATTCCGCAACTTAATACTTTGTATGATTCTGATTTTACCTTAGAAGTTCATTCGTCATTGTACTATTTATATTAAATTTTAAGTTAAAATAAATTTTTACAACTTCACCCGAAAAATCTAGATCCGTTTTTATGCGGACAGCCGTTTTTTGGATCTGTCGCACTCAGGGATATTTTTTCAAAGTTTAACGTAAAAAGCTAGATTAACGCAAAAATATTAATGAAATTATTCCACTATTTATTACAAAGTCGGGGTGGGACGTGGCCTAAGTGTGCCAACAGCCAATGGAAGACCCTCGTTTCATACAACTTTTAGGGGTGTTTTTTAGGGTTAAACATGTAGTATTTACCGCCATTTTATTAATTAATTTCTACTATATAAACATTCAGCTTTCCGAATATCTATAAGAATTGTTAAAATCGGGGTTGAAAAATTTGTGCTACTCTCACTGGTTTGGTTATAAGAGAAGCTCTTTGTTACGGAAATATGGCAGCATCTGGGAATTTTATGTGCAGCTCCTCGACTAAAATAATGTTAAAATATTCTTTAAAAAAAATTAATAATAAATTATTCTCCTAGAAAGTTAAAGTTTGTTAAGAGGGGCATCGCTGCGATGTATCGCAACAGATGGCGGTACGATAGAAAAACAACAAAAACAAAACAACAAATTTGAATTTTTCTTTGAAATTCGGATAGATGGGGGTTCAAAAAAATGGAAAATAACCCGTGTATTGCCGAAAAAGTGAAAAAATTAAAAAAATATTAAATACACATAAAAAACTATGGGGAAAACCTAGGCCCTTCGGGGCTCCGGGGCCGGTTTTGATGGCGCAAATTACTTTTTTGGGTGGATCTGGCACGGCCAGAATTGGGCGCAACAAAAAACCTAGCCTACGCCCCTTCGGGGCTCCGGGCGGTTTTTCATTCGCGGAAGCCGCTACGCGGCAGAGCTAAACATACGAGAAGGCGCAATCCATCAAGAACACCGGGATGAAGGCAACCGGGATCTTGAACCCCAAAAAAATCGCCTGAAAATAAAAAATAATCGATGTTACATGTACGAGAGTCGAGCTGCATCTGCCGGTTCGAAATATTCTAAGTGTTAGGGTCATTCATAGCGCACGGACTGTCAACAGAATGAGCGACGCGCTCCCGAATCTCGTTAATCCACCACTGAATTACATGAATATAGCCAACTTCAAAATCGATTTACTCAAAATTTTGATAATACATTCTCGAAATTTTTTTTTACTAGGGGCCTACATAAACCTTAATCTTTCCATTAGAAAGGTTCCTAGTTAGTTCGTAGTTTCAGTTGTTATGACACTCTCACCAAATATCCTAACCGATTGCCCTAAATTAAAATTCGTCACGAAATCTCAGTCTTCTTATTAGTCACCATCGTTAATTGGTCGCTTTTATAACAAATCGTTTAATGTTATAATTAACGATTTAATTCTTGTTTATGTTTTATTATAACATTGTTAATTGATCTTAATGTAACCATTTTAGTGTACGATAAACAACCAATATAGTAATTGTAATTTAAATCAATGGAACGAATATGGAGGTAAAGTGAATCAATATTGAACGTCGTTATTGTTTATTTCAATAAGTTTCTATTATTTATTATGTTAAAATTGCGTGCTTTGACACACATTGACGTCAATTACACAGTGAAAAGTGTGCGTGCACTTTGAAGTTACAACAAATTACAAAAATAAAATTAATACAGCTGACGAGGAACGTCACGGACGAATTAATTGTATTTCCAAAAGGTACACCTGAGACTCTCCAACTCGAATCTTCTTGGCAGCACTTCATATTCTCGGCGATGACAAATAAAAATAATTCACTTTCTTATGAAGAAATGGGAAATTTCGTTCAAATCGAAATCGTTCCATTTATTTATAAAAAAAAAGTTGGCGTTTTCCAGACGGTTGTAAATAAGTGCTCAGTAAATTATTTCTAGTTCACAAACGCGGAAGTTCGATTACAATTTTGAACTTCGATGACCTTTTAGATAAAGCGCCATTACAGAGGTGCTTTAACCTGTTGGATTTGTATCTCATCAGCAGATGGAGCAAATTTCACGTTAAAAATAGCTTTTAAGACGTAAAATTACCAAAAAACACATGATAACGATAGACAAAATTAAAACTTAACTGAGACAGATAACCTTGACGGAGTTAATTTTTACCCATTTGATAATAAAATCAAGTGATTTATTATTAAAATAGAAACAAACATATTTTCGAAATTCTTGCATAAAATTTTAGTATTGTTCCATATTTGCGAAAGAATTTGCATATTTAATTCAGATAATTAATCACACGCTCAAGTGCGTAATAATTATGTATTTCATTGGTTGGGAAAAACTGATTGCTAATAAGTAATAAGGAAGGAAGTAAAACGGCGAGTGGAAACAATTTTGAGAACTTTTAGCTAACAATTCAGCTCGAAATTGGGACTTAAAATGATCTTCTTCTTTTTTAAAGTGCTTTATGGGGTGTCTCCGATATTGAAACCCTGGGATTTGGTTCTTGGTTAGACCAAAATATGTCCAAAGTTCTGGTGGACAAGGGGACCTGCCTAAATTTTTCAACCACATCATCGTAATCAGATGGACAGGATACTTTTTAAACGTAGTGAAGCTAGAAAACGCAATACTACCATACTACCATACTGCCATTTGCCTCAGATGCTCGACATTGAGTGCCCCTTTTAGTTACGTTGGTTATTTTACTGGTATATCATTATTTTAGAATTGATTGAAATTTTCGCCTGCATCTCATGATTCAATAATAATAATAACTTTATTTACTCCAATTATACCTAATTACAATAAAATTAATTACAGTTGTCAAATACGAAAGTTAAAGTGTTTACAATAATGTAACTTAAACGTGTTAAGCTGAACCTTGATCTTGTAGTTATTGATATAATATGGCGTTCTCAGTTTTACCACACCGTCATAGTCTTGTAAACAACGATTGAAGCCACGTATCGTCGATTAACAACAGATTGAATATTTGCCACGTTATAGTACTCGAAACGCGAAGAAGATTTAAGCTGCATTAACAATCTCAAAATTAAAATTGTTATTCTTCTTCGTTCTATAAATTTACGACTTGTTGCTGTAACGTGTAACCGGCCTCCCCTATTAGAAGCTTGAGGCTTGCGCTCCCAAGAATGCTCTCTTGTCGTCATGAAATGTTCGGCAAGGTTCGGTATTCTATTTACATATACTTAGGCAGACAAAAAGACAATCGTAATAAGATTCTTACTTCACCAGGGATCGAAGTTCACTCGATCGCCAGACGAGAGGTTCAGCGAGCTTGCTCGCAATATACTCCCCAACGCCAATTTTGTATCTCATAGTCAATCTGCATCTGAAAATGATGAATCTAATTTTTTGGGTAATACCGAAACCTAGATCATGCAATACGGCTAATGTAATCCATGCTTTTTTGCCCATATTTGCGTTGGTATACCGTGAACAGAAGGCGCCCATCCATTGCTTGGTGTTGATGGCTGTAATGGGTATGCGTGAGAAATTTTCAACTAATATGATGTTTCACACGACCGGAAACTACTCTACTTTTATGTATTTTGTGTTAACAAAATCTTCGCATTCTTACGTGGAATCCAAACCACGGCACAAATAATTCGGAAGTAGCTGATATTCTAACTCAGACAATCAGGTTTACAGTTCAACTCCTTCGCCACTACACCAACCTGCATGTATTCAAATTTAAGATTCTATATTTTATTTAACCTGAAAAGCAGATTATGTAACTAAACAATTGTAGCTTAAACTTCTTCAAAGCTCTAAGTTCAAAGTAGTTGTTAAGCTACATCTACTTTTTTCAGAAAAGTAGCTAAGCTGTTGTCCAATTCTAGGAACCATCAGCGCAATTCTAAGACATTTACATGCCCTGGGCTAACAACATTGGATGTTCTTGTGGATTGATACATGGTTACCATGGAAACACATGAGCGTGTATCAATCTATTTGTTTATCTCCCAAATGGATAAATATTTTTTATTATTGTTTCAGATCTAATTATGATCTATAAATGGACAGATAAATAGATGGATACACATCAATCCGTTTCCATGGTAACAATTCATTAAATCACAAGAGTTTCAATAAATCATTCTATTTATCTGTCCATTACATGCGGATCTTTCCACATTAACTACGTGTGAATTGACAAGAGTTTCCATTGATTACAATGGAAATAAATCAGCATAGATCCATCTATTTCCCTGGCCATTACATGAGAATCTGTTTCCACAGTAACCATATGTAAATTTACAAGAGTTTCCTTTGGAAATAAATCAACATAGATCCACCTATTTATCTGTCCATTGTAAATCAGCCTAAATCCATCTATTTACCTACCCATTTCATGCGGATGTGTTTCCACTGTAACCACGTATGAATTCATAAGAGTTTCCATGGTTGTCATTGAAATAAATCAACATAGATCCACCTATTTATCTGTCCATTACATGCGAATCTGTTTCCACAGTTACCATGAAAATAATTCAGCCTAAATCCATCTATTTCTCTGACCATTTCATGCGTATGTGTTCCACTGTAACCACGTATGAATTCATAAGAGTTTCCATGGTTGTCATTGAAGTTAATCAACATAGATCCACCTATTTATCTGTCTATTACATGCGAATCTGTTTCCGCAGTTACCATGAAAATAAATCAGCCAAAATCCATCTATTTACCTGCCCATTTAATGCGGATGTGTTTCCACCGTAACCACGTTTGAATTCATAAGAGTTTCCATGGTTGTCATTGAAATAAATCAACATAGATCCACCTATTCATCTGTCCATTACATGCGAATCTGTTTCCACAGTTACCATGAAAATAAATCAACCTAAATCCATCTATTTACCTGTCCATTTCATGCGGATGTGTTTCCACTGTAACCACGTATGAATTCATAAGAGTTTCCATGGTTGTCATTGAAATAAATCAACATAGATCCACCTATTTATCTGTCCATTACATGCGAATCTGTTTCCACAGTTACCATGAAAATAAATCAACCTAAATCCATCTATTTACCTGTCCATTTCATGCGGATGTGTTTCCACAGTGTAACCACGTATGAATTCATAAGAGTTTCCATGGTTGTCATTGAAATAAATCAGCATAGATCCATCTATTTATCTGTCCATTACACGCGAATCTGTTTCCTCAGTTACCATGAAAATAAATCAGCCTAAATCCATATATTTATCTGTCCATTACATGCGGATGTATTTCAACTGTAACCAGGTATGAATTTATAAGAACGCCCGATGTTCATTTATCTATATAGGGCTTTGATTTTAAGATCGCAGCGCCATGCCGGCTAAACCAAGAACTCTCGCATGAGATATGGTCTGTACTTTGCGATATAAGGTTTATGTCAAGAGAGAATCCAATCAAAGTTCATGGGGTGGGGGCAACTTAACGGAATTACATAATTTTTAACTGCTACCGTAGATAGATTTACGAAATTCGCTAGTATGATAGATTTGACAAAAAAAATAATTATACATTAAAATGCTTAAGCCTATTAGCTCGCTCTACGGCTTCGAGCTTAGATTAATATAAAAAGTTGTTGACTTTGTTTGTTCTCTTTCCCGGCCCAAACGACTTCGCCACCGTAGAGATTATTTTTTTTATCTTTGCAGAATTGTAGATCTTGTTCGAGTTCCATGCTATTGGCTAAGTCTTGTTGAACTATTTTGATTGTATCACTCTCACTATCTCTAATTGGTACGGCCATATCTAGCCCGCCCTGCGGCCTCACCGGTAAAATTTAAAAGATTTTATGAGTAGTCATCCTTTTACTTTCCACGATGGAAAGTGACAACTTACGCGATATATCATGCAAAGCTTAGTATATATTCCGCTAGGTGGCGTATCGCTTAACTGCAAACTTCTATATCTGTTACTTTTTTAGTAACCTTCTGAAAAGTTCGAATGTGACCTTTTGTCGATTTTAAATATTTTATACTGTGAACTCAAAATTGTCGCAAATATAATAAAAATGTTCATTGAATAAAATTCACTGTATTTATGAAAATTTCATGGTATTAACGAAAAAATTCATTTGATTTATGAATTTCTTTATTGTATTTATGATAGCTTTATAAAATCATTGAATTACGGTTCATTGGTATTATGAATATTATGTTTTCGGCGCATAATGAAAAAATCTTGACTAAATCTGTTCATTTGTAACCAAAAAAGAACCAATCAGAAAAGTGTTTATAATAAACACATAGAAGTCGTGTTTTATCATTTTTTCACGTTTTATCACAGATCAGCAGCGTGGTGTTAACTTAGCGAGCGGGAAACCGTGGTTCTATACCTAATCGCGTCGGATATACTGCTGTGATGAATTTTTGAGTTATGGGGAAGGCAACGGGAAACCACCCCATTTAATTTCTTTCCCTAGTCATCTTGGATTCGGTCAAGTTGATAGCTGAGCGGATACGGCACTTTAAAAAGAGATGTTTTATATACTACCTTCCTTAGTTAAAACGTCCTAATTAGCAAATTGGTTTTGGTTGTCTTCTGTTGATGTAATGATTATATCAAATTTCTATTAAATGAACTGAAAATAGTTTTATAACATGAATATTAACTCATTTGTTAGTTGGGACCTTTTAATTAAGAACGGCAATATAACACTAGCACGTGATTTCCTTGGTTGTGCTGCATAAAGGCCGCATTTAGGCTATTATATTACAACACCGTAAGTTTACGACAACAAATTTTAATTGTACTCCGATTATGCCGAAATCTTCAAAAGGCACCGCCTAGGTCACGTTGGGCAGTAGTGTAATATTTTTACTGACAAAAATCCCTTGCCTCGATGATGCCGGGATTCGTTAAGCATTCCGTCTGTATAATCATCTGTTTATCTTTATCTACACTTTGCAGGTTGTCTGCACGTTGTTCCCGTCCTTTCATGTTGTCATTCTTCTGCTTGTCATTTTGCACTCCAGTTAGGGCAAAGTTAGGTGTGGTGAATGGTGTTCTCGTCACCGCAGTAGGGGCAGCTTCTGGTCGTGGTCCTTTTATTGTCTATTGACACAGACTGTCCCTATTATTGTGATGTTTGTTTTACTTACCCCTCCCTCATAGCCCAACGGTTAGGGTCGGCCTGGAAACGATTAAAAAAGATCAATCTAATTTTACAAGATGTTGGAAGAGAATTTTTAATTTCACCGTGAAAGCGCCATAGGCGATTTTTTTTGGAAGTTTCAAGATCAATTTCCTATATTCAGTTATTAATTATATAAACCTCAATCTCATTGGTGATTTGAGACCTCATGATGAGAGAGAATGGATGAACTCCTCCCCACTCGCGCTTTTCGAGTTTTCGTGCTAAATTTAAGTTTGTGGGGCTGCAGCACTAATTTGAAGCGCCATCTAGCAGTAGTCGATTTTTTTTCTTTTTTAGCTCGACGCAGGGAGGAGAAATCTCGTGCGAGACACCCACTTAATCGAAGTGGATAGTGTCAGACTTCACTGACTAAAACTCCCCCCTACCAAGCACCCGGGTTTCGCCGTCAGGCATTTCTTCCGGGATGCTCGGTCCGAGATGTCGGGATCTTCGACATCTCCCGCCCTGGATGTTCGGGCAGATGCGTTGGGTCTGCAGTATCGTGTGCAGACCCGCCTTTTTCGTTTGGGCCTCCAAGTTCCTCTCCTCATGTATGGCTTCCTGTTCCTGTTCCTCTTCTACCTGTCCGAGTTTTTCTCCTCGTTGGTTGGCCTCCTGGTTTGACGGTCGGGTAGGGGGCATTGCGATGGAATTCGATGTTACGTGTGCTCTTTCGCATGCCACTCTTCTGCCCGACCGTGTTTGGCCTCGGATCACTGATCTTCAGTGTCGGTATCCTCCCCCGTATGGGCAGCGGCGGCCCGTTGTTCGGCTCTTCCTGCTGCCTCCTTACACCTCAGGATGTTTGTGTGCGGTAGTCGATTTATGCAACATAAAACTACCCTCATCGGTAGCGTATTCACGCTGATACCCCAGGGTTCGAATCCAGATCGAGATAATATTCTTGAAAGGAAAAACGTACGTGGGTTTTGATGTTGATGTTATAAATGTTATAAACGATGACATTAACAAATTACAGCGATACATCCAATCTCTACCACATCCGTCAAATTTAAAATAAATAATATTATCGAAATAAAAGTGTAAATAAGAAAAATTCCTACTCGATGCTCAAATATTTAAAAATTCGTACTGAGAGGAACTGATAAACGATAAAATGTTTATTTTCATTGCTAATGCAATTAATACGAATAATTGGTCTAATTAAGTCGGAATTATGAAATTGTATGCAAATTGAGCGTAAAATGCCGCTGTTATTTATTTTCGGTTGTTAGACATACATACACGGAAATTAATTAGTGTAACGCAAATTGGACCCACATAAACTTTGAATTGTTTTGAGCGCACGTACCTCGTGCGGTGCATACGGTATCGGACAGAAAGGCGGTAGTTTTACAGGATTTTAAAAATGCATGTTTAAATATAATAATCGAGTTGTAGGTTGAAAAACCTTCAGTAAGCGAATCGACTCTGTTGTATCAGAGAAAGCTCAGCATTGACGTCAATGAATCCAGTGGCTCACATTTCCGTTCTTAAATACGGTTTCTAATTGTTAATTATTTATTTATAATTATAAATGCGTTTTCGTTTATCACAGCGTTTTTAATTTTATGTAATGTTCAATGCGATGTTTATTTATTTTAAATTTGAATGATTAGGTTAACTTATATTTATGCTTCGATGATGTGACGCTTTCTGATACAAAATTTTGCGGAATGCTTCTTTCATTCGCAAGACGCTTTAGCTTTGTCTTCGTTTTACCAACTAAGGTTTAAGTGCTCCAACGACTTTATAACCATTTTTTGATGCAATGATTCCGCGATTTTGAAAATGGATAATGCAGTGATTACATATTTTCTTCGCTGTCCCAACTTCGGTGTTAAGGTAATTAATTATTATTATTATTATTTTTAGAATTGTTCTTCGCTTACACCGTACATTTTTGAAACGATCGCGGTGTCTCAGAATCCGGCACTTATACCCTTTTTCCCAATATTGAGGTTAGGATTTTTTTAAATCCAAAAAAATTATATTAAATAAAATGTAAATAAAAACACTTGACAACTGAATGTTTAATTAATATAGCATTGTTTTGACGTCAATCTGTTTGACACACGTGGGGGCACTTTTTACAATTTATTTGATATTTCATGAATTAGTATAAAAGTCACCTCGTTCCAGACTATACTCGATTACTATTTAAATTTGTTGCCTATTTCCAGTTAAGAACACAATAGAACTTTGAAAATTATTGCCAAGTAGGCGGACTAATAGATTTTTTTTTAATTTATTAATTTCGTTTTGGTCAGTAAAGTTCTAACCGAATATACCACATAGTTATACCCAAAATGTTTAGAATAGTTTAGGAACTCAACTTCCGTTTGATTTTGTATACGATAACAAAAATATCTTCGGCTTACCTGACCTGACTGGAAATGTCGAAATTTAACAAAGGCGCCCAACAAAGGAACGAATCTGAAACCCGTTTTTTGCGGTTATCTCAGAAACGGTGCACGGTATCGAAAAATTGCACAAAAACAAAACTGATCTAAATAAAATTTCCAACAAAAAAGTTAATTTGCATTTTTAGCGCAGAATGTATAGTTCGTACGTAATCAAAGCTAGAAGAGATCAGCCAATTTCGGAAAATTCGAGGTCTGTCGTGAAGAATTTTTAAATGATCGAATTGTTATTGAAAATTAATAGGCATCATATGGTAAAGCGTAAAATTGTAAACAAACTTGCTTATAATATGAATTTTTTTCACAAAAAAGTAGTCGTCGTCTCTGGATTATTTACCGAAAACAAACCGTGCAACGCCATTTCTCCGAAGTCTACGACCATTGGAATGGCTTTAACTACGCACGAACTGGAGCAATTACGGTTAAAAATTTATTGTTTATAATTTTATTTCATTCATATTTGTTAATATAAGTTTTTTGTTTCGTTATTATACCGTTTCTGAGATATTTGCAAATCGTTGATGAAAATACAAGTCAGTTCTGGAAATTTGTGTTCCCTGTTTTTTTGGGATTAACTCACAAACGATGCGATTTTCAGTGAAAACGTAAAAAGATTAAATTGTAGCACGGGAAATTCTGCACAATTTTGTTTACCTGCAGTTTTGGTAAAAAAAAAGCCCATTTTTGAGTTATTTAAAGAACAAAGCGCTCCATAGCACTGTCACATTCTTTTAGTCTTAATTAGGCCCGAATTGAAGATTATCTGCCTAAAAAACGTTAAAACCTTTTTGTTTACAATTTCATTTCATTCATTTTTGTTAATACAAACTTTTTTGTTTTGTTCCACCGTTTCTGAGATATTTACAAAATAACAGTTCGATGATGAAAATGGAAGTCAGTTCTGGAAATTTGTGTTCCCTGTTGTTTGGGATTAACTCACGAACGATGCGATTTTCAGTGAAAACGTAAAAGGATTAAATTGTAGCACGGGAAATTCTGCACAATTTTGTTTACCTGTAGTTTTGGTAAAAAAAAGGCCCATTTTTGAGTTATTTAAAGAACAAAGCGCTCCATAGGACTGCCACATTCTTTTAGTCTTAATTAGGCCCGAATTGAAGATTATCTGCCTAAAAAACGTTAAAACCTTTTTGTTTCCAATTTCATTTCATTCATTTTTGTTAATACAAACTTTTTTGTTTTGTTCCACCGTTTCTGAGATATTTACAAAATAACAGTTCGATGATGAAAATGGAAGTCAGTTCTGGAAATTTGTGTTCCCTGTTGTTTGGGATTAACTCACGAACGATGCGATTTTCAGTGAAAACGTAAAAGGATTAAATTGTAGCACGGGAAATTCTGCACAATTTTGTTTACCTGTAGTTTTGGTAAAAAAAAGGCCCATTTTTGGGTTATTTAAAGAACATAGCGCTCCATAGGACTGCCACATTCTTTTAGTCTTAATTAGGCCCGAATTGAAGATTATCTGCCTAAAAACCGTTAAAACTTTTTTGTTTACAATTTTATTTCATTCATTTTATTTGTTAATACAAACTTTTTTGTTTTGTTCCACCGTTTCTGAGATATTTACAAAATAACAGTTCGATGATGAAAATGGAAGTCAGTTCTGGAAATTTGTATTCCCTGTTTTTTGGGTTTAACTCACAAACGATGCGATTTTCAGTGAAAACGTAAAAAGATTAAATTGTAGCACGGGAAATTCTGCACAATTTTGTTTACCTGTAGTTTTGGTAAAAAAATGCCCATTTTTGAGTTATTTAAAGAACAAAGCGCTCCATAGGACTGCCACATTCTTTTAGTCTTAATTAGGCCCGAATTGAAGATTATCTGCCTAAAAACCGTTAAAACTTTTTTGTTTACAATTTTATTTCATTCATTTTTGTTAATACAAACTTTTTTGTTTTGTTCCACCGTTTCTGAGATATTTACAAAATAACAGTTCGGTGATGAAAATGGAAGTCAGTTCTGGAAATTTGTATTCCCTGTTTTTTGGGTTTAATTCACAAACGATGCGATTTTCAGTGAAAACGTAAAAAGATTAAATTGTAGCACGGGAAATTCTGCACAATTTTGTTTACCTGTAGTTTTGGTAAAAAATGCCCATTTTTGAGTTATTTAAAGAACAAAGCGCTCCATAGGACTGCCACATTCTTTTAGTCTTAATTAGGCCCGAATTGAAGATTATCTGCCTAAAAACCGTTAAAACTTTTTTGTTTACAATTTTATTTCATTCATTTTTGTTAATACAAACTTTTTTGTTTTGTTCCACCGTTTCTGAGATATTTACAAAATAACAGTTCGGTGATGAAAATGGAAGTCAGTTCTGGAAATTTGTATTCCCTGTTTTTTGGGTTTAACTCACAAACGATGCGATTTTCAGTGAAAACGTAAAAAGATTAAATTGTAGCACGGGAAATTCTGCACAATTTTGTTTACCTGTAGTTTTGGTAAAAAAATGCCCATTTTTGAGTTATTTAAAGAACAAAGCGCTCCATAGGACTGCCACATTCTTTTAGTCTTAATTAGGCCCGAATTGCAGATTATCTGCCTAAAAAACGTTAAAACTTTTTTGTTTACAATTTCATTTCATTCATTTTTGTTAATACAAACTTTTTTGGTTTGTTCCGCCGTTTCTGAGATATTTACAAAATAACAGTTCGATGATAAAAATGGAAGTCAGTTCTGGAAATTTGTGTTCCCTGTTTTTTGGGATTAACTCACAAACGATGCGATTTTCAGTGAAAACGTAAAAGGATTAAATTGTAGCACGGGAAATTCTGCACAATTTTGTTTACCTGTAGTTTTGGTAAAAAAAAGGCCCATTTTTGAGTTACTTAAAGAACAAAGCGCTCCATAGGTCTGCCACATTCTTTTAGTCTTAATTAGGCCCGAATTGAAGATTATCTGCCTAAAAAACGTTAAAACCTTTTTGTTTACAATTTTATTTCATTCATTTTTGTTAATACAAACTTTTTTGTTTTGTTCCACCGTTTCTGAAATATTTACAAAATAGCAGTTCGATGATGAAAATGGAAGTCAGTTCTGGAAATTTGTATTCCCTGTTTTTTGGGTTTAACTCACAAACGATGCGATTTTCAGTGAAAACGTAAAAAGATTAAATTGTAGCACGGGAAATTCTGCACAATTTTGTTTACCTGTAGTTTTGGTAAAAAAAATGCCCATTTTTGAGTTATTTAAAGAACAAAGCGCTCCATATAGGACTGCCACATTCTTTTAGTCTTAATTAGGCCCGAATTGCAGATTATCTGCCTAAAAAACGTTAAAATTTTTATGTTTACAATTTCATTTCATTCATTTTTGTTAATACAAACTTTTTTGGTTTGTTCCGCCGTTTCTGAGATATTTACAAAATAACAGTTCGATGATAAAAATGGAAGTCAGTTCTGGAAATTTGTGTTCCCTGTTTTTTGGGTTTAACTCACAAACGATGCGATTTTCAGTGAAAACGTAAAAAGATTAAATTGTAGCACGGGAAATTCTGCACAATTTTGTTTACCTGTAGTTTTGGTAAAAAAATGCCCATTTTTGAGTTATTTAAAGAACAAAGCGCTCCATAGCACTGCCACATTCTTTTAGTCTTAATTAGGCCCGAATTGAAGATTATCTGCCTAAAAAAACGTTAAAACTTTTTTGTTTACAATTTTATTTCATTCATTTTTGTTAATACAAACTTTTTTGTTTTGTTCCACCGTTTCTGAGATATTTACAAAATAACAGTTCGATGATGAAAATGGACGTCAGTTCTGGAAATTTGTGTTTCCTGTTTTTTGGGATTAACTCACAAACGATGCTACTTTCAGTGCAAACGTAAAAAGATTAAATTGTAGCACGGGAAATTCTGCACGATTTTGTTTACCTGTAGTTTTGGTAAAAAAATGCCCATTTTTGAGTTATTTAAAGAACAAAGCGCTCCATAGCACTGCCACATTCTTTTAGTCTTAATTAGGCCCGAATTGAAGATTATCTGCCTAAAAAAACGTTAAAACTTTTTTGTTTACAATTTTATTTCATTCATTTTTGTTAATACAAACTTTTTTGTTTTGTTCCACCGTTTCTGAGATATTTACAAAATAACAGTTCGATGATGAAAATGGACGTCAGTTCTGGAAATTTGTGTTTCCTGTTTTTTGGGATTAACTCACAAACGATGCTACTTTCAGTGCAAACGTAAAAAGATTAAATTGTAGCACGGGAAATTCTGCACGATTTTGTTTACCTGTAGTTTTGGTAAAAAAATGCCCATTTTTGAGTTATTTAAAGAACAAAGCGCTCCATAGGACTGCCACATTCTTTTAGTCTTAATTAGGCCCGAATTGAAGATTATCTTCCTAAAAAACGTTAAAACTTTTTTGTTTACAATTTTATTTCATTCATTTTTGTTAATACAAACTCTTTTGTTTTGTTCCACCGTTTCTGAGATATTTACAAAAGAACAGTTGGGTGATGAAAGAGGAAGTCAGTTCTGGAAATTTGTGTTTCTTGTTTGTAGTGAATAATTCACAAACGATCCTAAAGGAATGAAATTACATATTGTAATACGAAAACTTTTTCACTAATTTGTTTACCTGTAGTTTTGGTAACAAAGCGCTCATTTTCGACTTACATATTTAAAAAAACAAAGATGACATAACTGTCATATTTTTTTGGTCTTAATTACGGCTGAATTAGTGCTGATTTGCCTAAAACCCGTTAAAACTTTTTTGTTGATAATTTAATATCCTTCAATTTCATTTCTATGAACTTTTTTATTTTGTCGCACGGTTACCGAGATATTTACAAAAATTGCGTTCAATAATGAGAAAGGTAGCGCGTGTTCCGAAAATATTTCTTTTCCATTTTCTGTAAATAGCTCACAAATGATGCGATTTTCCATGAAAATATGAAGAAATAAAATTGTAGTGCGGAAAATTTTTCACAATTTTGGTTACCTGCAGTTTTTGACATAAGACGGTCGCCAGCTTAGCGGTTAAGTGCGTTGCTGCTAATGCTAAATACCTGGTTCAATTCCGGGCTCAGTAAAACTTTATTCTGACCGTCTCCCCTCGGAAGGCAATGGCAAACCACCGAGGTGTAATCTGCCTGGTACAGCCTCTCTGGAGATGAAGTGTATACATTTCCCGCGGTTCGGAGCCCGCGTTAAGCAGTAGGTCCCCTATGTGTGTGATAATACTTCAAACGCACAACACATACATAGGAGAGAGGTCGCCTACGTCTGAAAGCAGGCACGGCACTTAAAGAAGAAGAAGAAGCAGTTTTTGTAACAAAGCGCTCATTTTCGAGATATCTAAAAAAACAAAGCGCTCAATTGGACTGTCACGTTTTTTTGGTCTTAATTACGCCCGAATTAGGGCTAATTTGTCTAAAACCCGCTAAAACTTTTTTGTTAACAATTTAGTTTCCTTCAATTTTGTTTCTATGAACTTCTCTATTTTGTCACACCGTTACCGAGATATTTGCAAAAAACGTTCGATAATGAAAAAGGAAGCCCCAGTTCAGAAAATGATTCCTTTCTGTTTTTTTGCAGATAACTCACAAGCGATGCGATTTTCATTGAAAATATAAAAGAATGAAATTGTAGTACCTACCGACAATTCTGCATAATTCTGTTTACATGCATTGGCAGTGAAAAGGTGCCGTTTTTGAGTTATTTAGGAAAAACCAAGCATCACTCAATAGGATTTTCACATTCTTTTGGTCTTATAATTACGCCTAAATTAGAGCTTTTACAGCTAAAATCTATTAAGACATTTTTTTAAGAAATTGGTTTCCTTCAATTGTGTTTCTAGGACTTTTTTATTTTGTCGCACCGTTACCGAGATATTTACAAAAAAGGCGTTCGATATTGGAAAAGGAAGCGCTAGATCCGAAAAGTTTCTTTTCTGTTTTTTATAAATAACTCGCAAGCGATGCGATTTCCATAGAAAATATAAAGAAATGAAATTGTAGCACGGAAAATTCTGTACAATTTTGTTTACCTGTAGTTTTGGTAAAAAGGCGCTCATTTTGAAGTCATTTAAAAAACAAAGCGCTCAATAGGACTGTCACGTTCTTTTGGCCTTAATTACGCCCGAATTAGAGCTTATTTGCCTAAAAGCCATTAAAACTTTCTTATTGACAATTTAATTTCCTTCAATTTTGTTTATATGAATTTTTTTATTTTGTCGCACCGTTACCGAATTATTTATAAAATAGGCGTTCGATAATTAAAAAGGAAGCGCGAGCGTGATTCCGAAAATTTTTTTTTTTCTCTTTTGTAAATAACTTGCAAACGATGAGATTTCTATAGAAAATAATATAAGGAAATGAAATTGCAGCACGGAAAAATCTGCACAATTTTGTTTACCTGCAGTTTTGGTAAAAAAAAGCGCTTACTTTCGAGTCGTTTAAAAAACAAAGCGCTCAATTGGACTGTCGCATTTTCTTTTGGCCTTAATTGTGCCCGAATTAGAGCTTATTTGCCTAAAACCCCTTAAACCTTTTTTGTTGACAATTGAATTTCCTTCAATTTTGTTTGTATGAACTTTTCTTTTTTGTCGCACCGTTACCGAGTTATTTACAAAAAAGGCGTTCGATAATGAAAAAGTAAGCGCGAGTCCGAAAATGTTCCTTTACTCTTTTTTGTAAATAACTTGCAAATGCTGAGATTTTCATATAAAATAATATAAAGAAATGAAATTGTAGCACGGAAAAATCTGCACAATTTTGTTTACCTGCAGTTTTGGTAACATAGCGCTCATTTAAAAAACAAAGCGCTCAATAGGACTGTAACATTCTTTTGGTCTTAATTACGCCCGAATTAGAACTTATTTGCCTAAAAACCATTAAACCTTTTTTGTTAACAATTTTACTGGCTTCAATTGTGTTTCTATGAATTTTTCCATTTTGTCGAACCGTTATCGAGATATTTAAAAATGGGCCGTTCGATAATGAAAAAGGAAGCGCACGTTCAGAAAATGTTTCGTTTCTGTTTTTTTTAAACAATTCACAAACGATGCGATTTTCATTGAAAATATGAAGAAATGGAATTGTAGTCGGAAAATTCTGCATAACTTTGTTTAGAGTTGTTTTTCAGTTATTTAAGAAAATCCAAGCGCTCAATGGGATCGTCCCATTCGTTTAGTTTTATTACGCCTGAATTAAAACTTTTACAGCTAAAATATATTAAAACTTTTTGTTAACAAGTTGATTTCCTTCACTTTTGTTTCTATGAACTTTTCTATTTTGTCGCACCGTTACTGAGATATTTACAAAATAGCCGTTCGATAATGACAAAAGAAGCGCGAGTTCCGCAAATTTGTTTCTTCTCTGTTTTTTTTTGTAAATAACTTACAAACGATGAGATTTTAGAAAAAAATCAAAGAGAACAAAATTATAGGCCGGAAAATTCTACACAATTTTATTTACTTATGTTTTTAGTAAAACGGCTCTAATTTTTGAGATATTAAAGAAAATAAAATCTTTTAAACGCACATCCTTCCGGCCTGAATTGCGCACAAACAAAGGCTTCCACGGTTAAAATGCATAACAACTTTTTTGTTTTAAATTAAATTTTCTTTGCTTTTGTTTATATACGTTTTTCTATTTTGTTGCACCGTTTTTGAGATATCTACGAAAAAAGAGTTCGGGAAACACACCTCTACATTACAGTTTTAGCTCCAAAAAAGTTACTTCTTACTTTTTAGACGTAATATATTATAAATCAAAGCCATTAAAGGTTTTTACAATTTTAATTTTTATTAGTGTTGATAACCGGTGTGCATAAATCGTGTTTGATCTTCTAGCGCAGTATGGTTCCAAGGGCGTAGAACGCACGACGCTCAAATGGTCTTAGAATAAAAAGTTCAAGTTGTTAAATCCTGACCCTATATAAAAAAGTTACCAATCAAAATCAACCTTATTTTTGAAATCGGATGGGTGACAACATTCCAATCTTGCAATGATTCAGCAGCATTTTTTCCGATTGTATCTCATATAGGGTGACTTGAAATCTTTCATTGTTGAATGGAGGTTTATTTGTTTTGTATAATTAATGAAGTATGCATAAGCTAATCAGATTCAAGAATTTGCATAAACTTATTTTATTGCAATATTATTGTAGCCTCACCCATCACATAATTGCTAATATCTTTTTTTTTCGCGTCCATAATCATAGTAATTAATTTTTTTAATCGAACAGAACGTTATTCTTGTCGTTGTGGTGTGTTCGATTGACGTCAAAAAGGGTGGGTGTGGATTTGGAGCGCTCGTTTTGATTTCCAAGCTAAACCAGTGCTTCCAAATTGTGCGAAGCTGCTTTTGATTGTTTGGGACCGCTGGTTTCGAGATCGGGTGAGATTTGTCGCGTGTCGCTATAAATTTTCGTGGTTTGTTGACTTCTTCGGCGAGGTTAACATTTTTTGTTTATTTTTTTGGAGTTTGCAGAAAACTGGCGCGAAAATGTTTATTATCAAACACGTATAAAATTTGTGTATTTAGGACAGGTAAACATTTTGCATTCTAACGATATGTATGTAAATATGTCAAATTGTGTTTAAATTTTACACAACAGAAGCTAAAAATTTACATTAAATTATGCAATGGCTAATTGAGAATATTTTAAGTAAATTTTTATATTATTTTTGTCATTTTAACGAGCTTTTGGTGTTGGACATGGGAAAATTATGTATTATGTAGAGGACGCCAGGTGGATGGGCACCCTGCGGTACCCCCTCATTTTGATTTATAAAATGATATATTGCAGATGTGCTAAAATGATGTAATATTTACTATAGCATAAATCATTTTTTGTGTGCATCGACAGTTAATCAGTGGGTTGTTATTTAATGTTTTATCAAAATATGCTATAACTCACTGTTTTATCTGGCTTCAAATGTATTATATGCTAAATCTGATGACTAACGAGGATATTAATGGTTTGATTATTTTTAGAAGTAAATAATAATCTTTGTGTGAATCAATCAAGTTTTTCAACAAAATCTGAATGGACATTCCGGTAATGTGTAATCCTCACGTCTCAATCATGTCGATATTTTGGTCATATGACTTACTTTTATCGTCTAGCAAATTTTATCACTATTAGTACTTTGAACACTTTAATTATTCATATATACAGGTCCGAGCCGCGCCCGACATTTCTTGACTTAGATGATCGTAAATAGTTCCTAGATTGCAGCTTCAAGTCGTAAGGAGGAGTGTTAACTTGTCAGACGGTAGTGGTTGTGTGGGATAAGATTAATCAGTCAATGACTTGGGGAATAAAAAGGGTAAATATAATGTTTCGAAACCATTGACCGATCTTCTTCTTCTTCTTCATAGTTCCTCTCCACGTTGGAGGTTGGCTATCATCATGGCTATCTTGACTTTATCCGCGGCGGCTCTAAACAGGGACCTTGTACTGGTATGAAACCACTCTCTTAGGTTTTTCAACCAAGAGATTCTTCTTCTTCCCACACCACGTCTTCCCCGAATCTTTCCTTGCAATATCAGTCTCAAAACTCCATACCTCTCTCCCCTCATGAAGTGTCCCAAATACTCCAATTTTCTTCTCTTGACTGTGTTCAACACCTCTTTCTCCTTTTCCATACGCTCCAGAACTTCTTCATTTCTTACTCTGTCTACCCATGAAATGTTCAACATTCTCCTATAACACCACATCTCAAAGGCCTCGACTCTCCTTGTGGTATTCTGTGTCAGTGTCCAAGCCTCTACTCCGTACAGCAACACCGGGAAGATGTAGCATCGCATAATACGGGTCCTTAACTGTAAATTAAAATCTCTATTACTGAGAAGGTTTCGCATCTTAAGGAAGCAGCTTCTTGCTAGTTCTATTCTGCACTTTATTTCTCGAGAATGGTCCCACTGGTCATTCAGCCAACAACCCAAATACTTATATTGGTGCACTCGTTCTATTTCTACATCTCCTATTATTATTAATGGTGCAGCGGGTATTTGACCATTCTTACTGACTATCATTAGTTTGGTCTTTTTTAGATTCATCTTAAGTCCGTACCTTTCACTGGCCCTGTTTACTCTGCACACTAACTCTTGCAACCCCTGCATGTTGTCAGCCAAAATAACCGTGTCATCCGCGTATCTGATGTTATTTATTATCTGTCCGTTTATAATTATTCCTGGTTCTTCTCCTTCTAGTGCTTCTCTAAAAATGGCCTCAGAGTAGGTGTTGAACAAAAGAGGGGAGAGTATGCATCCCTGTCTAACTCCACGACATATATATATTTCCTCCGTAATACTTCCTTCGACTCTGACTGAAGCTCTCTGGTTCCAATAGAGATTTCCAATTATTCTTATATCTCTACTGTCCAATCCAATATTTTTCAAGATATCTATCAGTTTTTGATGTTTTACTCTGTCAAACGCTTTCTCGAAGTCTACAAAACAAGCATACACATCCACGTTCATGTCCCGACACTTTTCCACCAACATCTGAACACTACACAGAGCCTCTCTTGTACCGTATCCGTTTCTGAATCCAAATTGTGTGGTTCCTACGCTCTCTTCGCATCTTGTTCTTATTCTTCCGTGAATTACCCTTAGAAAGATTTTTAGTATATGGCTCATTAGGCTGATAGTTCTATATATTCTTCGCATTTTTTCGCTTGTATCTTCTTTGGTATCGTTATAAATGTTGATTTCAGCCACTCGGAAGGTATTATACCTGTATCGTATATTTGGTTGAATAACTCTACCAAAATGTCTATGCCTTCGTCTTCTATTGACCGATGATGAGAATATTGTAAATTCTCGAAAAGCGTCTCGAAATTTAATTAAAAGACCTTGGGGGGAAAAGGACGAATTTTTATTGAAAACTTTAACTTGAATTACTGAAACGCTGATAACTTCTACAAAAGTTAACCGATTAAAATGTTCCTGGGCTCCTTAAAAATGAAATTCTTTAAGCTAAAAAACTTCGCTCGTTGCTTTATTCTTTAAAATGCTTAGTTTTTGTAATATCACTCATCAAAAATTCTCAACTATTACTATAAATTTTTTAATTGCAAATTCTAATTGTATTTCTTATTTGCAACAAAAAATGTTTTTGAAATTTTTCTGTACAGTTCATAGTTGCCGAGATATTCCATGTCAAACGTTACAATCACTTGACGTGGAATCTGAATCATGGCACAAATAATTGGGAAGGAGCTAAGATTCTGGATTTTGGTTTACTGCAGCGGGATTAAATTAACGGTTACTATAATAGTACGAAGTGCGGTGTGGTGCATTGAGACCCCACCCCTCCTACCCCCTACTTTCAGTCCCCCCACCCTCTCTTTTTAAATTTAATTCGCATTCATGTCGAGGCTCTTATGCCACTCTCTGAAATTCAAACCCTTTAAATATTCAAAATCAGTTTACACGCCAAAATCGTCAGATGAAGGAGATTAAGCGAGCTTCGCTCGCACATGCTCCGCTATGCGAATCGAAAAATAAGTGCCCGCTTTGAAAAAGTCGCAACTCCGCTGTGGTCAATTGCAGCTATAAAATGGGACTAAATTACAAGTGGAAAGGACTAATCCCAGATTTGTCAATCCGAGTTTCTACCGATCAGATCACTGAAATTTAGTCGGTATCATAGCAACAGCAGGTATTTTAAGGAAATATGGGGATTTAAGGGGAGGGTTAAGTTCCCTACTCTGGCCCAGTGCGGGTTGATAGGAAAAGGTCCTAAAGTCAAATTACTTATACCTGACGTGAATTGGTTACATCCGCGATAGTGGTAAGAAACTTATTGTATGAAAGAGAAGCAATCCCCCCCTCCATCATCACCATTAAATCTCGTTACAAAAACGTAGCCTTTCTTTCTAAATATTACGTCATGTATCTTTGTGCCCCCGTTGATTCAACATTCTACAAGTTTAAAATTAACAAACGAATAAAATTGTAAAAATTATCCTGATGATGTCACAATTTTTTAAGCTCCCCTAATTCGTTACTCTTGTCTGAACTCCTCCTTTTCTTTTACGAAAGACCTCTTAGGTTACCACAAGTTAGTTTAGTTCAAAATATTTATTGATTAGTAAGTTTCTTACATACATTATGTTGAAATTTATATAGTTATGGATATAGGGAACTTAAGCCCTTTCTACCATATTTAATTTAGTAGTGTTTGGCATGAAAAGTGAGAAGGTGAAAAGTTTGTTATCCGTTGAAAAGTTGAAAAGATCTAGGTTGTCCGTTAATTTATGAATAACTGTATAGGTTTAGTGGTGACTTGTACATGAAATGCTATGGGGTGCCGCCTTCCCAAAACAGAATAACAACTCAGAATAAAAAATAATATGGAAGGTACGCCGCTGAATATTGGACAATCCGACGTCGCTTGATTCATAAACGCATAATTAAATTGTTTTAACCGCCCCCTCCCCCCCCAAACTGCGTTCGTTATAATGCTAGCGCTTTTCTGCAAGCTTATTTTATCGCACTTCTACAGGGTGTTCCGAAAAAAGTACCTAAAATTACTCCCTTATTAATTTATCCACATGTTTCTATAACGCTAAATTAATCCTTTAATCTGCAGTTAGGCGTGTAGACCGCACAACCAAGGCAATCACATTTTAGATATTTTACATATATTATATGTAATTTTACATATGACTTTTTACATATTATATTACGTAGTAACTACATTAAAAAAATTTCCGTTTTCGATTCAGTATCCACGATGGCTATTTTATATAAATTATTTTCTAATTTATTTATTTATTATTTCCCTAGTATGTCATGGTTGTGCGGCCTAAAGGCCGCACTGATCTGTTTACAGACACAAAGATAAATTTAGGCCATTATATTTCGATGACGATGATGATATTGTCACATTAATAAAAATATTAGTACACGAGTCGCCTTAACAATTATGCCATTACTAGTAAAAGGCGATGCCCCGGATGTGATTAGTAATGAGAAAATAGATTGATAGGAAAGTTTTCTTATCAGAGCCATGGCAGTATCGCTCGGTGGCCCTCGATTTGATGTTCACCTTTTAACACCACATAACTAACCTCCTAACTGAACGTCACACTTTCTTTCACCTTTTTACCTTCTGAACATTTTTATGTATTATCTTTTCAAATAAGATTACAGTTTAGCCGTGCTGCAGTTCGGCCTTAAACTATTTCTAGACGTCACTCCAGTTACGATTATGGAAAAAGCCGGGGAAAAAGCTTTATTTTTTTTTAAATTCCATTAGGGTTTAACCACTATCAGGACCGCAGTACAACTCCTTCCCCCTATAATTTTTTTTTATTGAAATAGTTCAATATCGGGTTCAATAACAGGATCCTGGCTTACAGCGACACCCTGTATTCGGTATTTTAATGATTAAAGCTAATTAACCTCGAAAACAGTTGTTATTATGTGGAGAGGTGTACAAAAAATGTATAAAGTGCTCTTAGAAAAAATGAGTGAAATTAACGAAGTACGTCAAATTGCGTATTTTGTATTCTGACTTGGTGCTTTCATAACACAAAACGTAAATATTTTTCCGACAGGTAACAATTTAAATTTCAAATATTTGAATTGCTAAGCGCATTCGTAAAATTTTATTTGCTTTTGCTGTTTTTTGTTATTTTTGTCTATTGACTTTTTGCGATTAGTTATTGTCCTTTGTATTTACAAAATGATTGCGAGTGGTTCAATAGTTAGCCGTTAGATAGCGACAGGTATTGCCCTCCAACCTCCAATTTTTAACCCCCAACTTCAAAATAAGGGGCGGGTAGTACCCTTATATTCATTTTCAATTACCCCCTGTCCAGTTTTTTAACGGGCTCGATTCTAATATTTTTTCTTTCATTTCCAAAAGAATTTACGAATTAGGCACTCCGCAAGGGACGTTAAAGGGCACATATATTTTTTAAAATAGAAGCAAAAGTTTGTTTAGCAAAAAAATTTCATTGTGATATTAGAGCTTTGTTTTGATTTGTTGAATTAAAAACAAAAACAAAAAAGTGTCGCTTTCACTACTAGCGGCTCATAATAATTAATAAACATATTGATTCCTAAAATAAACTTTTATTAATGTCTTTGATGATGAGATCATACAAGCATTTTAATTAAAGGTCATTGTCTTTATTTTTAACTTTTGTCTTCATTTTTTTTATTAAACCCAAAATTGACCAAATTTAAATTGGCGCCCAACAATCTAAACCCAAAAATTTTGATTTTGTGTTGAAATGTAAAAATTTGCTATGTTAATTTTATATTTTAATTACACATTTTAAAGTATAAATTACATGTTATTATTTAAAATTTTAATTGCTATTGGTTGCGTTGTAATTAAATTTTTTGTCGTTTTTTGTTAAAAATTAATTTGTCGGTTTTTGCACTTCGTTGCATTATTAAATTGTTTTTTAGCATGGTCGACCTTTAACAGATTATTATTATTTGTTTGCTTTAATTTATTCTAATTTTATTTAAATTAAGTTTTTTGAAATGACATATTATGAAATTTTTGAATTAACACTGAACCGACACCTGTCATCATAAACAATGTTTTTCTGTCTGGATGGTACAAGGGAAAGCCGTATTTCAATAGAACTTGAGGTAGTTCAACTATTTTGTGCCGTAGGATTTTTTTATGTAACGCGATATGATGGCTATGGTTCTAACTCGAGCGAGGATTGAATCGGAACTGTCTTCTTGTCGAAGAACAGCGACCACATTGGTTTTCATTGGGATTCAGTTAGTAATTTTACTGCACAAGGAATTCAACAAAAATTTTTGAACTACCTTGAACAACTGGAATGTTCAGAAAGGCTCGATTAGACTTAAAAAAACGTGAGAATGTTGGACAAACACTGTCGTTCTGGAAACACGTGGATGTCATTTTCTGGCTCATGATGTGACTGAAGACAGACAATTATCAAAAAAAGCCACAGATTATGCCCAAGAATAAACTTTTAAATTTTTATAAACTGTACCATATGGAAACCAAGTCCCGTATTAACTTTTCATAATATATAATTTAATGCAAGATGTTCGGAAAAGTGGGTTTATTATGAAGGTCGACATTTAGAAAAAAATTATGATAGAAGACAAATAGCTTCGTATACTGGAAAATCATTGCGGTTTTTAGAAAAACTCTCCAGATGGTAGGATCGCGATGTGACCGTGGATATAGACATTGACCCAGTAAAAAAAATATGGTAAACAAACCACTTGCAGCTTATAAAACCACTTCATCAAATTTCTGAATTAAATATGCCGATAACGTCCATAAACAGCGTAGACTAGGTTAGCACTTGAATTTTTCTCGCTCTAACTCTTTTTGCGGTTTTAAGTCAAATTTGGACTTGGAAAAGTTTTTAAAAAAGTGGGCCAGAAGAGGGGTTGCTTAACTACTCTTGGCTAATCCAGATTTACGTTTAAAATCTACGTTAAATTAACCCGTTTTGCGGTTTTTAATCACATTTGGACTTGGAAAAGTTATTAAAAAAGTGGGCCAGAAGAAGGGTTGTTTAACTACTCTTGGCTAATTCGGATTGGTATCGTGGGCAGAAACACGTGCTCTTCCCAAGCGATTATCCATCGAAGAGTAGTTAAAAAAACTCTCTTCTGCCCTCCTATTTTAAAAACTTATTCCGAATTTCATAAATTGGAAGTTTGATTCGCATTTAATCTCTGGATTAATTAACCCTTTTAAAAAACCATGTTTTGTCGCAAGATTCTGAAAGATTTTCTGAAATTTGATAAACTGAATGTATAATTTGCGTTTAAAACCAGCGTTAAATTAACCCGTTTTGCGTTTTTTAATCAAATTTGGACTTGGAAATGTTTTTAAAAAAGTGGTCCAGAAGTAGGGTTGTTTAACTACTTTTGGCTAATTCGGATTGGTATCGTGGGCAGAAACACGTGCTCTTCCCAAGCGATTATCCATCGAAGAGTAGTTAAAAAAACTCTCTTCTGCCCTCCTAATTTAAAAACTTATTCCGAATTTCATAAATTGGAAGTTTGATTCGCATTTAATCTCTGGATTAATTAACCCTTTTAAAAAACCATGTTTTGTCGCAAGATTCTGAAAGATTTTCTGAAATTTGATAAACTGAATGTATAATTTGCGTTTAAAACCAGCGTTAAATTAACCCGTTTTGCGTTTTTTAATCAAATTTGGACTTGGAAATGTTTTTAAAAAGTGGTCCAGAAGAAGGGTTGTTTAACTACTTTTGGCTAATACAGATTGGTATCGTGGGCAGAAATACGTGGTCTTCCCAAGCGGTTATCCATCGAAGAGTACTTAAAAACTCTCTTCCGCCCTCCTAAAAACTTATTTCGATTTCATAAATTGAAAGTTTGATTCCCATTTAATCTCTGGATTAATTAACCCTTTTAAAAATGTAGGTAAAAAACTATGTTCTATCGCAAGATTCTAAACGTTTTTCTAAAATTTGATAAATTGAAAGTTTAATTTGCGTTTAAAACCGGCGTTAAATCAACCCTTTTGCGGTTTTTAATCAAATTTGGACTTGAAAATGTTGTTAAAAAAGTGGCCCAGAAGAGGGGTTGTTTAACTACTCTTGGCTAATCCGGATTGGTATCGTGGGCAGAAACACGTGGTGTTCCCAAGCAGTTATCCATCGAAGAGTAGTTAAAAGAACTCTCTTCTGTCCTCCTATTTTAAAAATATTTCTCGAATTTCATTAATTAAAAGTTTGATTCGCATTTAATCTCTGGATTAATTAACCCTTTTAAAAAAGTAGGTAAAAAACTATGTTTTGTCACAAGATTTTGGAAGCTTTTCTATAAATTGATAAATTGAAAGTTAAATTTGCGTTTAAATCCCCCGTTAAAATAACCCTTTTTGCGGGTTTTAATTAAATTCGAACTTGGAAAAACTTTTAAAAAGTGGGCCAGAAGAGGGCTTGTTTAACTACTCATGGTTAAATTAATAAAAAATGCCGTTTTAAAATATTTTCGAAGTCCAAAGTAAATTAACATAAAGTTTTAAATCCGCGAATTAAATTAAACCCTTTTTGCGATTTTAATTAAATTTTGAATCCATAAGTTTTTAAAATGTGGGACAGAAGATGGGATGTTTAACTGGGTGTAAACTGCCCCAATCCGCCAGGTAGATTTGAAAAAATCATATAAACAGACCTCCATAATATTAAGATGTGGTTGAAGGGAGTTTACATGCGGGATAAATAATTAATAAATAATTTAATCGAACTCATCTATAAATTACGGCATCGGCGAAGTAAGGGGAGGGGGGTCTTTCTAAGCTGAATTTTAAATCTTTGTCATTTGTCAGTTTTTCGATCTATTACCATATTTTGGTACTTCTAGACAATTGACACCTTTTTAATTTTAAATTTTATTGATTTATATGGATGACTCAAGAAAACCACCCTCACAAAAACATTCTGTGTACCAACTAGGGTTTTTTTTAAATAAATAAAATCAGATCCGACTCTAGAATAGTTCTTACTATGGGCTAATGGTAAGAATTGCGTCCATCAGGGCCTGAATAAAATCTTGGAAGAAAACACTTCTGGAGAAATTCTCTAGTAAATTGTTCCCAAGCCGTCATCCATCTGAGAGTAGTTAAACAACCGCTCTTCTGACGACTCTTTTAAAATCTTTTCTAAGTCCTAATTATATTTAATCAAAATATAATCCGCGAATTAAATTTGGACTCCAAGCGGGTTTTACAAAGAGGCGGTGGGAAAAATATTCTTGGCTAATGCTATGGTTGGTAGAGCGTTCATTCATTGAAATGTAGTTAAACAACCCCTCTTCCGCTGACTGTTTTGTAAAATCTTGTCAAAGTCCAAATTGAATTAATTCTAAGTTTAATCCGCGGGTTAAATAAACCCTTTTTGCTGTTTTATTTAAATTTATTGGACTCCTAACTGTTTTTAGAAAAGAGAAGTTGGGTAAATATTCTTGGATTTTGCCTATTTTTATGGCGGACAGAGGGTCATTCGTTCATAGTAGTTAAACAACCCCTCTTCTGCTGACTGTTGTAAAATCTTGTCGAAGTCCAAATTGAATTAATTCTAAGTTTAATCCGCCGATTAAATTAACCCATTTTGCCGTTTTATTTAAATTTGGACTCCAAACTGTTTTTAGAAAAGAGCAGTTGGGTAAATATTCTTGGATCTTGCCTATTTTTATGGCGGGCAGAGCGGTCATTCGTTTAAAGTAGTTAAACAACCCCTCTTCTGCTGACTGTTGTAAAATCTTGTCGAAGTCCAAATTGAATTAATTCTTGAGTTTAATCCGCGGATTAAATTAACCCGTTTTGCCGTTTTATTTAAATTTGGACTCCAAACTGTTTTTAGAAAAGAGAAGTTGGGTAAATGTTCTTGGATCTTGCCTATTTTTATGGCGGGCAGAGCGGTCATTCGTTCAAAGTAGTTAAACGATCCCTCTTCTGCTGACTGTTGTAAAATCTTGTCAAAGTTCAAATTGATTCATTGTAAGTTTAATCCGCGGATTAAATTAACCCATTTTGCCGTTTTATTTAAATTTGGACTCCAAACTGTTTTTAGAAAACAGAAGTTGGGTAAATATTCTTGGATTTTGCCTATTTTTATGGCGGGCAGAGCGGTTATTCGTTCAAAGTAGTTAAACAACCCCTCTTCTGCTGACTGTTGTAAAATCTTGTCAAAGTCCAAATTGAATTAATTCTAAGTTTAATCCGCGGATTAAATTAACCCATTTTGCCGTTTTATTTAAATTTGGATTCCAAACTGTTTTCAGAAAAGAGAAGTTGGGTAAATATTCTTGGATCTTGCCTATTTTTATGGCGGGCAGAGCGGTCATTCGTTAAAAGTAGTTAAACGATCCCTCTTCTGCTGACTGTTGTAAAATCTTGTCAAAGTCCAAATTGATTAATTGTAAGTTTAATCCGCGGATTAAATTAACCCATTTTGCCGTTTTATTTAAATTTGGACTCCAAACTGTTTTTAGAAAACAGAAGTTGGGTAAATATTCTTGGATTTTGCCTATTTTTATGGCGGGCAGAGCGGTCATTCGTTCAAAGTAGTTAAACAACCCCTCTTCTGCTGACTGTTGTAAAATCTTGTCAAAGTCCAAATTGAATTAATTCTAAGTTTAATCCGCGAATTAAATTAACCCATTTTGCCGTTTTATTTAAATTTGGATTCCAAACTGTTTTTAGAAAAGAGAAGTTGGGTAAATATTCTTGGATCTTGCCTATTTTTATGGCGGGCAGAGCGGTCATTCGTTCAAAGTAGTTAAACGATCCCTCTTCTGCTGACTGTTGTAAAATCTTGTCAAAGTCCAAATTGATTAATTGTAAGTTTAATCCGCGGATTAAATTAACCCATTTTGCCGTTTTATTTAAATTTGGACTCCAAACTGTTTTTAGAAAACAGAAGTTGGGTAAATATTCTTGGATTTTGCCTATTTTTATGGCGGGCAGAGCGGTCATTCGTTCAAAGTAGTTAAACAACCCCTCTTCTGCTGACTGTTGTAAAATCTTGTCAAAGTCCAAATTGAATTAATTCTAAGTTTAATCCGCGAATTAAATTAACCCATTTTGCCGTTTTATTTAAATTTGGATTCCAAACTGTTTTTAGAAAAGAGAAGTTGGGTAAATATTCTTGGATCTTGCCTATTTTTATGGCGGGCAGAGCGGTCATTCGTTCAAAGTAGTTAAACAACCCCTCTTCTGCTGACTGTTGTAAAATCTTGTCGAAGTCCAGATTTAATTAATTGAAAGTTTAATCCGTGGATTAAGTTACGATCTCAGTTAAATTTAGCCTCGAAAAGGTTTTTATAAAAATTGGAAGTGGGGTCGTTTAACTTCTGCCAAGTCCTCCAGCAGTGCACGCAAAACGAGAAAGAAGAACTGGATTACGAAATAAATAATATGAAAAACTTTACTATTTGGTTAAATTTAGAAACATGTTACGCAAATTCTTTGAATTACTTTTGGTTAATTTTGGAAAATCCCGCATATTATTATTAACTTTCTGTTTGAGGTTATTGGTATTACACTAATTGAAATTTGTGGTTTACATTTTTTCTATACGTTCCCACGTGCAATGCGATAATTCCGATTTCAAAGCTGAAATCAATATTTCTGATACTATTTTTGGCTATCAAAAAACCCATAGAAACTGCTCGTAAATATTCCCTGACTGGGAGTTAAACGTCATTCGGATTATCTAATCTAACAATATTAAGTTAATGTAAGTTTAGCATTGATTTCCCAGGTCGATTGGATCGGTGTTGGGTTACTCCTTTAGTTTTGCCTGAGAGACCAAACTTTAAAGGGGGGGGTTACTCTTTTATTTCATACCCAATTTTACATAATAAATAAAAATGTCTTCGTAATCTACCGCGCGGGGGCAAATACGTGCTGTTTTGAAAAAAACAAAATTCAAAATATTTGCGAAACGTAACCTCAAATAATCAATATTTGCACAATTTGATTGCCTTGGTAATTATTAACATATCACGTTTAATTAATGTATTATTTGCTCTAACGTTTATTAGCTTCATATTCTCTTATTTACCTCGAGGGTTTCTATTTATTCATAATACTATCATTAATGGAGTTTGTTTAGAACAAAGAGCTTTTGTAAAAAAAATTCTACAAAAAAAAACTAAATAATTACGGTATTTTTTCGTTAGCATACGTCAATTGGGTCAAATGTTAAAAGTTTTATATTAAACATTGCATATTGTAAAATCTAATTTAAACGGGTTATTTGTAATAATAATCTATATTGTTTACTTGAAATTTATAAATATTTTGGTTTATCTCAAAATATACTCTCTATTTATGGAATACAACAATGTATGCTGGATGACGAAAGTTAAGCAGCCTTTAGAAAATCTTCCTCGATCTGTATTCGAACTCTGATGGTATACTATGGTAATTCTAAGAGCAACCAGACATTCCGTTTAGAACAGAAAATGTTCTATCGGGGTCACCAAATACGAAAAAAAAAGTTCCTCGATCAGGAATAGAACCCTGGTGTATTAGTTCTGAATATACCCGCCTTTAATTCTAAAACCACTTCAAGTCAATTATAGTCACATCAAGAAATTTTGTGGGCAAGGTCAGTGTGTGCAAAACACACCACACCACACGGTTTTGCGATATCCGAGACACCAAAACCGCAGAAATTTCGGTGACACGACACGCCCACTTTATTTGAAATGAACCGCAACCTATAATAATTGTGAAACTCAATTAGCCGATCATTTATGATCGCAGACGGACACTTCTATTTTCAAGTTCAGCCGTAACGAGAGCAATAAAAGAATAGGGGTGCCCCAAGGACATAATATTGACCTCTTCTATTCTATTCAGCTTCTGACGCAGATTTTAAAAAATCTTGTTTGTTTACAACAAATTATTATTTCTTTACCGCTGATAGAGAGCTATTAATAATGGAAAACATAAATTTTGTTGCTATGGTTACTTAATCATAATTTTTGATATATTATTATTATTAATAATAAATTAATAAATTCACAATACAAGTTCGCGTTAACCTTAAAACGTGTCCGATTGTTTACAAATTAATATATCAGCGGCATTTGCATTATATAAAATTGCACGTGGCTAAGGGGGAGCGGTGTAGCGTCTCTTCATATATTAGCCCACCCTCGACTTTGTATTATTCAAACAGTTCTATTTATATCGCAATTGTTGCTTTTGTTTATATCGAAGAAAAATTAGTTTTAAAAATTTTCCACTCGTATGTTAATTTGAAAATTTAATTTTTACGGTTTTTTTTTTCGACGAATTTAAATTTACATTTTTAAATTAATTTTAACTAATTAGAATACTGTGATGGATTTAGGAGTTTTTCAAAGAATTTTCGATAAAATGAACATTCTAATGTTATTGTTTATAGTATCATCAATGATCGGTGCAGCAGAACTAGGATGCAAAAACAGTTTGCAGTTACCGCATATTATTATACAAATTACGCGACTGTTAACCTTTGTTGTTAAATTTTCCCTTACCTGAGCTGCGATTGTAATTATTCAATGAACATGTGCAACGATTGTAATCATAATGGTGCAATTACGGTGTAAATAATCTGATCCCCCTGAGTAATAATTATTACAATTTATTGTAAATTGTTGTATATTTTCATTGTTTATATTTTCATTGTTATGCAAGTAGAAAAGGTCATCGGTTAGATAATATTTTGATGATATCATCGAGTTTTCTGTATAACTGAACAATGGGGCTCGAATTGGATATTGAATGTTATAACCTGAAACGCCTTTAGAATTTTTTTAAGTACATTTAGTAAAAATGTCATGCCTTAAATTTAGCATCCAATGTTGATTAGAAATAGACAAACTGCTGGCTCTTGGCCAAACTCACGTTTGGACTGTTTGTAGAAGTAGATCTGCAAAATAGAAGAACACTGTTTTCCGTAAAGAAACAGGAAATAGACATACAATAAATTTAGTTCATCCATTTTAAAAATATTAGCATTGCCTTCTATGTTATGAAAATCCATAATACAGTAGAACCCCGATTTATCAGTGAAAATTCGTTACGAAATGTTACGGAAAAATCGCCTTCTCCATATTTTTCAAATGTGGAACGTACTGGTAACCGGCAAAATTGCCACATTACCATAGGGGTCCTTCATAAAGGACGCCAACAATTTTTTCCAAATTTTCAACTATCCCTCCCTCTTTGTCACAGTTGGTCACAATCTTCGGGACACCCCCCAACATTTGTCTAAAACCGAACTTGATCTTTTAAACTAAAAAACCTTTTCATTAATTTTTAATTTTGTTTTAAATTTCTGTCTGTAATAAAAATTAGAATTAAACAAGCAAGAATTTAGATAAACTTTATTTGACTATTTTATGCCAAAATTCCAAAACTGAGATTTTTCACACTTGATCATATTTTGCAAACCTCCCCTCCCCTCCCCCTGGGCGTGGACGTCGTTTATAGACGACGCCATTGTAACGGTCTGGCAATCGGTTATTGTCAGGTTAATATAGCGACGGTCGTTCAGATATATTTAAAATCTTCAAAAATCCCTTCTGATAAAGTAAACACTATAGACCGGGGGGTCTGGGGGGGGGGGGGTCTGGGGGAATACCCCCCAGCCGTACTTATTATTTTCACAACTCTCCTTGCGAGGCGTAAAAGCGGCGATCTCAGTAGCTTAAATTTTTATTTAGAGTTTCATTTGCATGATCACTTTTGAGTCCCTTCTGATAGTTCCTATTCTGATAAAAAATAAACATCATTGACCGGGGGGTATGGAATACCCCCCAGCCGTACGTATCATTTTCACAACTCTCCTTGCGAGGCGTACAAGAGGCGATCTCTGCAGCCTAAATTTTTCTTTAGTTTTATTTGCATGACCGCCTTTGAGTATAAAAACCTTGAGCCCCTAATAATTGTAATTTTTCTGGGGGAAACCCTTATTCTACAAGCATTCAAGACTTACCGTTTTTCGTTATTTCTGTTGTAATTTTCGCGTTGCATTGTTTTCAAGATTTCTTCTCTTAATCACTTTATACTGAGATGCATAAAGTTATAATCTTTTCTTTTACAACCTATGTTCACCTGGGGGTAGTCCAGACCCCCTAGTCTTCTTCCTCTTGTTATTTATAGATCTATGACCTAAGTATAGGTTAAGGCCGCACTGATGCATCTTTACTATGGTAACAGGACTGGTAAACGCTGAGATTGTCACGTTTCTATAGTGTATAAAGTTATAAACGTTTCTTTTACAATCTACGTGCACCTGGGGGGTATTCCATACTCCCCAGACCCCCCGGTCCATAACACTATGGTCTACAGGTAGGCATTTTCTGTACTATTCTTCGTCCTCTTATTATAGATTTATAACCTCGTTTTTGATAGGTTGTTATAAACCAAAGCAATTGAGAACTGAATTTAACTTTGGGGGCGCTGCAAATGTAACAAATATGGCGTTTTAAATCACTTTACGTAAAGAAAATAAGTTCACAATAAGAACAAGTTGCTGTGAAAGAGTTCAAATAATACCACAAATCGCTTTTAATTTAACCACACTTTAATCTGATATATTACAGTTCTATAAACTGTCACATGGTGGCGTTTTCTTATTTGGAGTTGCCAAAAGCATAAATTGTGCGGCTGATCAAAACTTCAAAACTGCAATTTTCGTTTTGCATTGATTTTTAAATTTCTAATCTTAATCACCTGGTACTGAGGTGCATAAGATTAAAATTATTGTGTAACTGGGGGGTATTCCATACCCCCCAGACCCCCGGTCTCCAAAACTATGGTCTACATGTAGGCACTCTGTATTATTCTTCTTCCTCTTATTATAGGTTTATGACATATTTTTAACAAGTTGTTAAAAAACAAAGCATTAAGCAGGTGGATACCGTTTTAAGTACGAATATAGTGAAGAATCTTCACTAATTGGAAATAACTAAAAATTTTCATTTATCGTGGTTTGGAATCCACGTCCATCTGTATGTTTCTTGAACTAGTTATACATTTTCTACATGCTATTATCAGTATTATCACAGTCAAGGAATCGGACAAAGGTGTAAGACGTTAGAAACCGAATAGACTTTCATTTATATCCGTTTTAACGTACCTGTCATTGTTTTTTTAAGTTACCAACCTAAACAAGATACAGTGCGGCCTTAAAGGCCGCACAATCATTTCAATCGCGAACTAAAAATGCCCAGTGCTCCGCGGTCGTTTTTCGGAAAAAACGTTTTTTGTAATTAAAATCACAAAAGTTCATCGAAATGTTCGCTATTCCGCTCGCGGTAAGGTTCGGTTCGCAGTTCCGCTCGTTAGTTTGTACGAGGCGTAAAGGGCGCGCCACATAGCCTGTGCTGTGCTATGCTATGCTCTGTGTTATGTCAACACAAACGTTGAACAATGTCATGGTCATGCGCAAAATAGCATAGCAACTCATAACTATGTGAACGTCACTATTGAAACCCTATGTTTCTACTTCAATGTTTGACATTGGCATAGCACAGCACAGGCTATGTGGCGAGCCCTTAAGATACTTAGGAATTTCCAGATTATGGTGTAAAAGTATCCCACAAAATATAATTAAAATTGCACAATGGGATGGTGTTTACAACTACCTGGCCCTGTCAACGTCATAAAAATAATTATTGTAGATATAAACTGGGATTAGCTGGCTTAAATTGTCTTTCAATTTAAAAAGTTTGAATTTATTTAGGTATTAAGTTTGTAAATTAATGGTAATGAAATGTAAAGTATTTGTAAAATGGAAACTATTTAAACTATTACCGAAGATATTATAGCTCTTATTTTTGCCATTAGTTAATAATTAGATTTATACATATTTATATTTTACCAAATCGAGTTAGAATGTCCGATCGAGTGGGTCGAGATTTATTGTAGAAGATATTAATCCTGTTGTGAAATACGAAAAAGGAAAGAAAAACAAAAGTGTTTTTAAAAATCTGTATAAAATGATATTAAAAAACTAACACATTTTAATAATCCAAAACGTCCTTTCATATTAGAAAATCGCCTGCGGCTCTGTTTTTCTCGAAACACTCGACTAATAAAATATGTTTGGCTATTCCCCAGGGCCCAGGATAGTCTAGCACCCCCCCCCTCCAAACGACAAGAATACCCCATTGATGATAGCGATTTTTTGAAATATTTTAGATTAACATTAATTTGATAGTTTTACTAAATCTGATCCCGTCCCCTCAGCGGTAGTTCGTCAGTACGGCCCTGATGCAGACCTAAATTTAATATTTGTTTATACAAAAACAAATAAAACATTTTTATCGATAGATATAAATAACTTTACAATATCGCAGCTATACAGACAAAATAAATTTAGTTTTATTAAAATATTATAGCTCTACGAGGCTGGCGGTCATAATTAGCTCGGCCTTCGGCCTCGCTTGTACTGTCGTTCCATTAATACCTATAGATCGGGGTGGTTGTCAACATGTTTTGTTTTTGGTTTTTTGTAGCATTCATCAAATTAAGATTATTTACGGCGACTCTGTCTTGATGATGGACTATGAACATATTGGCTATTATGGAGCGCCGCGGTTTGGTCCCATATTTCCTTCTTTTGGAACGTAAAAAACTGGGCTGTGGAATTTGGATGTTTGTAGATATCTGGGTTGAGCGCTTGGCTGGATCTGGCTGGCCGGTTTTGATGATTATTCTGTTGCTCTTCTTGCTGTTGGCTTTGTGGAGCATATTGCGAGCGGAGACCGCCTAATCTGCTTCGACTGGAAGAGACTGGCTTTTGGAAGTTTTAGGAACTGTGGTTCGGAATCTTCGTTTAGATTTTTTGGGTTTGTTGCTAACGAGGAGCTGCTTAGAACTTTGATGTTGGCAGCACTATGGACCCCAACGCTTTGTTCTTGTACCCCGTAATCCGGAAGTTGCTGGAGAGGTTTACTCCTTTCGTCTAATTTGATTTGTTATTGTCGAATTTTGTGATCCTTTTAATTTTTAATTAGGTGAGATGGCCCCATCGGGTATATTGTGGTGTGTCATTGTGAACATGATGGTGGCCATCACTGACAGTGAAATTTTGCTTGGGACTCCAGATGGTTGTGTCGAATTTGGATTTGCATTGTAGACTGATGGTGGCCTGTTTAGGTACCTGACCCTGGTACCAAAAGCAACGCACCCGCGAAAACTTGCATCCATCACGAGCTGGGCATCCAGGTCTTAGTGGATAACTGTTATGAGAACGCTTAATGGTTTTTCTTCGTGAAAGCGAGCGAGAAGAAGGCCCCTGTGGCCGCGATGTCCAAGTTTGTCTCGAAAAACGTAAACATTGCAAGGTAGTCATCTGAGGTGGAAGGTGAGGCTCTTCACGACGTTGATGACCTTGGAGTATTTTATCTGTTTAAATTTAAGCTATTCGACGAGCTTTCGGACGAGTGGTGGCACCCTGGTTCTTCTCGGTCTAATTGTTGAGACGGGTTGATGCAGCTCAGTATAGTGGCGATTCTGTTTGTTTGCTGTAACCTGGCGTCTGAGTGTCGTCCATTTCCTCCTCGGAATCGGTTTGTGTCAAATTGCCACTGCCAATGCCATGTGCCACTCTTCGTATTGTTTGCCCGGCCAATTCTTCCTGCTGAAGGCGAAAAATCATCAATAGTTGACAGTTGACTCTGTGGGCAGCTCGATCAGCTTTAAATAATTCGAGGTCCACGATGAGTACATACAGCACGATCTTCATCGATTTCCGCACGCATGGCTTGGACCTTCTGGAACTGACCCCTAAGGTCTTCGCGCATGAGTTCCATTTCTTGACTTCCGGGAAAAGGTCGGTTTGAGAAATCGCAAAAACATAAAAATTTAACATCTACTGTCGAAGCAACATTCTGGGACATCAAAAATGGCCTCTTGGCAAGTGCAAACTCGTTTATAATTAGAAATGCTTCTCTTAAGTAGTTCAATTCTTATTTAACAATTTGACTATTATTAGATCAATATTTTCGTTCAATTACATACAAGTAGTTGCGACCTCACAGCATAGACATGACCTACGATCACGATCCTCTTGCCTGATTTTAATTGTTATAAATTTGCAACTAAACAAATATGTTGAAAAGTTGTCTTACAAGTCGATATGAATGAACTCTTTGATATCGATTACGTGTTTCAGAAAAAAGTTGACCTTTCGAATATTATTTTTATTATTTTACGTCGTGATATTTACATTTGACATTTTAACAACTATTTGTGATTTCGATTTGCTTTCATTTTGTTGAAAAAGAACCGTTTGGGGTGATCGCATACCGCGGCATGCCATTGTTAGAACTTAAAGGTGGGGTTGCACGTTACGGTCCGTCGCGTTGCGTTACGTGCGCTCAAATTTCACTTAACTGTGTTTCGTGCAAACTTAAATCGGTCTGCTGAAGCGTAGAATGTTACGTCAAGTAAGAAACTAAAAAAAAACAACAATTAAACTTTAATTGACGTACTTGAATGTGTCAACACTGTTAAATACGAGTGTACAGCATAACATTAAAAGTTTAAACTTATTTCCTGTTTTTGAGATTTGGAATAATTTAACAGAGTGCGTTTTTACACGGATTGTTGATAGTTGACTGTAAGAAGGACAGTTTCTGTTAACCAACTTGTTGGAATGACGTCCGCCGATTTTATAATTATAAACATTTAAAGTATAAATAGCTAATTTGTTAATTTATAATGATTAAAAATATTAATGAAACTCGATGTTAAGAAATTTTTTAACGTTAAATAATTTGCGTAACTTTGCCAGACGATTTGACCTTAATTTAGACTAATCGATTTATATAAGCATGTTTGTACCTATTGGTTTTTCAATTATTGAATACAATAGTAATCTTTTTTTTTATTTGCTTGGCATATTTTAGCTTGTCTAGGGTTAAGTAACCCTTGTGTGCTCGGCTAGTTCAGACGTCATCGAACTGAGAACAAAACGCAGACGGTACTGGGATGTATTGATTAAACTTTTTTTTTTTATAAAACAGATTCACACTGAGCCGGCCCAGGGGGCTCGATTTCCTCGTCCTTGCATATCGTTTTCTATTTTGCTGGTATTTGATCAAGTAACTGTATCGTGTATGACGTCCAGTATAGTTGCAGGTTCTTCCTCCTTCTTGACCTTGCTAGGTATCTTCTTTTTTCTACACCTCGAATGCAACGGTTCTAATGTTTGCGTCAAGCCTATTTTATACAGTGGTAATAATTTTCACAATGGAAATTCGCCATTGTTGGACTTGCCCATTACAATTTCCTGCTATAGGTAATTAAAACCGGATCGCACTAGGTTTATAATCTTGTTCTAGAATATGAATCTTAAATTCCACTTTACATAAATATTGAAATAATTTCAGGTAATTAAAATATTAATTTGAAATCAAATGCGGAGACATCCGTTCGCCCGTTAGGCGGATAAGGCTCCCGATGCAAATCAGTTTTAATTCAATAGTTTTAATCAAACCTTGCGATCATTTTTTATTTTTGTATTGATAGGTCAACAAGTATATCTTGGAAATTCTTCTTTTTTTTTCCCAAGCGGGAAATTTATAATTGTCCCAACTACGTAAATAAAAACCCTAATTTCGAAGGATCTTACGTGGTCAGTATTGAGAAACATTTTACCTGTTTGAAATTAGCGTCATCGGTAGTTTTATAGAGTAATTAAATTTAAGAACCGTGGGGTTGATAAGGAGCAAAATATTGGTTATTGTTTACATAATCGAATTATTTATTACACCGACTCGATTATATTTTAATAATAGAATGGTCTGCGGAGGACGACGACGAAAACAGGTCAGGATCGTGGAAGTGGGTGGTCAGCGGTCGTAAAAGTTTGATGTAAAAATTTAATTTTACGGTGCAAGTCTGTTGAAATTATCGTACAATTTTTATCTGCCTTTTGTACGTTTTTATCTTGCTATAAAACTATATTTTTTATTTTGAAAACAACAATCAGTTTGATTGCATTTTGTTTAAAATAACGTAATAACTTTTTAATTATCTGTGTGTAATCTCAAGTTCGATAAATTGTTTATAAAAAAGTAATGATGAAAGACCTGGGAACTTATGTGATATTAATTTTTTTCTTAATTTGCAACTAATTTACTACTTACGAAACATCCGGTATAAATATTTTATTTTAACGCAGAAATCAACTGGGGAGCTCTGATTTTTGGGGAGAAATACCCGACACTTTATCTGTAATAACTCGAAAACGGTGGAAGATATCAAAAATGTTGAAGAGACCGAAAGTGTTCGGCGTAAAAACACGAACATTTGTTATTTTTAACAATTTTTGATATCTTCAACCGTTTTCCAGTTATTTCGTAAACAGTAGACTAAGTTGTGGTTGAACCTCACTTTTTTCGCCTCACTCACTCGATCAATTATGTTTTCCGGCAATGTATTGAGGTTATGGTCGGCCCATTTAGGCATTCCAACCTCATGTCAAATGATGTTAAAATGGCCGTCTGATGGCAAAGTCAGTTAAACGTCAGTTGTTTATGTTATATATTTAAATACATAAATTAGTAAAAATAACTTAAATATACGAAAAACCACATGCAATGTTTGACATTGCCGTCAGGCGTCCATATTGAATTCGAAAAATTTCACGTGATGTGGAATGCCTAATATGTAGTTGCCCAGACATTTTAGATTAAATTTTTGCTAAAACACAGCAAAAATATTGTAAGTCTGAAAATTGGCTTGAATGTTCCCGAGTCATTTCTGAACAATATACCAAAATTCCCGAAACCGCATCTGTCGTCTTCATTGGTTTCTATGTTAGTGAGTGTGAGCCAATATTCAAATTAACAATGTTTGTTTCCAAATTCTGAGAAATCACCTTCCCCATTACCCATCAAATATTACGTTATCATAGTAACCGTCTGATAAGCAATAAAATTATTACATTACCATAGCAACAGTATTAATCAGTTATAGTAAAATTCAAACGTTTCTACTGATAAAAATACGGGTCTAGGACGTTTCAACGCCGCCCTTTCATCGCTGCCAGTTCATCGCCGCCGTTTCTACGCCGAGACGGTTCTACGCCAGCCGGTTCCACACCGAGACGGTTCTACGCCAGCCGGTCTTACGGCGTACAAATTATGGCTTAATTTGTAAAGCAAGAATAAGAGATAAATAAAACTTGGGGGACGGTAACCTAACTTTGGTCACCCCTAAAAAATTTAAAATTTCCTATAGCAAAGAGGAAGGTTTATACTGAAGGTTACTGTAAAAATTTCACTTGCGAAAGTATACATAAAATTTCGAGAAAAATCAATTTGAAAGTACGTAAATTTAGCGAATTTTTCTTCGATTTTTGGGGTGTGCATTCGATAGGGAGGTTTATCCATCGTCAAAACCTATCCTTTCGGGGCGCCGCTGCGCTCCGCTCCGCTCTGCACCCCTCCAGGGCGGTTTTGACTCTGGTTACTAGGCTAAACATACGAGAAGGCGCCACCCATCTAGAAAACCGGGATAAATGAAACCGGGAGCTTAGAGACCCCAAATATATTCTCTTGATTATCTGATACTGACGGGCTTAAGCTCACAAGGACGATCCAGCCATAGTTGATAGGGAGGGAATAATAAATTCCTTGCATAATAACGCAAAAAAAAGGTAAATTTAGTAACAATTTTAATGCGTAACTTGGTTTTCTCTTTTTATTTTTTAAAAGTCGTGGTAAGGGTTAGTTATTAACATGGTGCATGGTAGAACATGGGTGCATTTTTGAAGTGTTGTAACAATTTTAATATATTAATCAGTTTTTTTTTCAATGTTGGAACATTTCTGAGAGTTTAGTAACCCCCTTCCCCCTGTATCCGCCCCTGTAAGGGTTATAATTTTTTTTTTTTTACAATTTAAACTTATATAGGTACCTTATACAGCCCGCCAAAATTGTGACGTTACCATAGCAATATTTAAAAGTTCCTACTATTAATAACTAGTCGGCCGTGGTTGCGCGGCCTGAAGGCCGCACTGAGTGAATTGTGACAGCTACCTATCTTCTATTTTTTTAATTTTTTTATCCTCCCAATCGAACGGACCGGCGAATTGTAGGTGAAATATAGAGTAAAAGTTTTTTCGAAAAGTCCTTCTCTTGCCTTCAAAATTCACATTTGGATTTTGCTCAAAAAGCACCCCGAATTTGCAGCGGCACCGCATTACCTTGTAATAATAATTATTCAGTTCGTACGGCACTGTTCATTTATAAAGAGTGACAGACGTCAATAATGAGTGACAGACGTCAAAAAGTTGTTAAGGTCGTACGGCACTGTTGAGCATCATTATAATATAATGAATGACAGACATCATCAAAAAATTTTGACGATAAAAACAAAAAACTATTTAACGGTCGCACCGTAATGATTCGTTCAACCAATGAAATGCGTGCGAGAGCGTGACGGACAGGTGATTAAGGGTATTATTTATAATATGTTGATTGATGATGATTGATAGACATTAGTAAACCGGGGGGGGGGGTATGGTATACCTCCTTTTCGAAGCGTTTAAAATTCATCTTTCTTGGTTGATTCTATTGCAATTTTCGCTTTGAATTCTGTTAATCGCATGATACTGAGGAGCATAAGGTTATAAATTTTTACCCCCCCCCCCTCCCCCCGGTGAACAGACCCCGGTCACTACAACTATGGTCTTCAGCTATTATAGACAGTTTCTGTAGTATTCTTCCTCTTGTTATGGTCTATAACCTGCTTTTAACAGGTTCTTAAACAGATTCATTAAACGTGAGCTTGTGCGGCCTAAATGCCGCACGGATGCACCTCTATTTTATTAACGAGTTTGATAACCGGTTGAAAATACCCATCAGTATCATTCAAGATTGACTGTTGCAATTTTCGTTTTGCATCAGATTTCTGTTCTTGATCACCTGACACTGGGCGGGGAGAGATAAGCCCACAAAAGCTAATCCAGCCAAAGTTCATAGTGAATGATTAAGTCATTTTTTTTTCCTGTTTCCCCATTGGGTTAAACCACCCAACGGGGGAGTATATTCTGCTATTGGATACAGACATAACTTAAAACTAATTAATTGACATGTAATTAATGTAATATAAACGCAAACTTATAACTAGGGAAAAATGGAAACACTTATTTGGTAGAACTATTAAAACTAAAAATTGATAAAACATGGTAATCAGAACAAATTAAACAAACACATATTAAGGCAAGAGATTGACTGTCCCTGCCCTGTATGTGTTTAGTGTGTGTTGGTGTTTAAATCTGTAGAGATGAGTCAAGGTTTGAGCCATGGCCAGAACGAGAGAATGATAGATTAGAAAAACAAATATTCATTTCGGCCCTTCAATATTCGATGTTGGTATGAGCTCAAGCTCAGGGTGGAGTATTAAAATCTTTAAGGGTGGAAATTATATGTTTTATGAAGGTAGTGAAAGAAATAACTAAGGAAGGATGTTTAAGAATTTGAAGGAGGTCGAGTGGATACTGAGTAGAAATTACAGAGAGTAAGATGGTTAAAACGGGAAGATACATAGCGTGGGCAATCGGACAACAAATGTTGTAGAGTTTGTCTACTCCTTGAATCGCAAGGACACACATCAGTAGGGCAGATCTTAAATCTAAATAGATACTCGCGCGAATACGAATGTCCCGTCAATATCTGCGTCAATTCAAAAGAGGTGTCGAAGGCACCTCGGAACAGTCGAACATCTTGCAGAGTAGGTAAGTACTGCCGGGTGGTTGAACCTTGAACGGCATTAATGTACTCAGAATTCCAAGTACTTGCCAGTTCAAGGCGAATCACCCTTCTTGCGTAACTCAGAGGGAACTGGGTGTATGCCAGGCGACTGTGCGACACGGCCGCATCTTTGGCACATAAATCTGCAACCTCGTTCCCTCCTATACCACAATGAGCCTTTACCCACACGAACTTGATGGTCAACTCGTTCCTCAGACGGAGAAGAGAACGATGGATGGAAGTGACCAGGGGTGAAGTACAGCTTCTGTCGCTGATGGAAACAAGCGAAGATAGGCTGTCGGAGAGGATACACGCTGAGTGCACTCTCCTGGGGGAGATCCAATTTAGTGCACTTAATCGATGTTTGAACATCCACCGGGGGGGGGGGAAGTCACCTTTACCCCCGCCTCTGTAATTTATGCGAAAAGGGGGAGGTGTATAAATTTTAAATTCAGGTTTTATCATCTTGTAACTTAGGATGTGTACCTACTATTTATTGCTGTATTTTTCAGTAAACTTTTTTAAATCCGGGAAACTTCCTTCTCCATTTTCTTTCAAATGTTACTTTACCATAGTAACGGTCTGGAAAGTAATAAAATTAATAGGTTACCATAATAACGGTCCAGTAATCGCGCTAAAAGTGTCACGTTACCATAGCAACCATTCAGATATATTAAAAATCTTCGAAACTAATAAAAATAAACCCCACTGCCCGCGGGCCCTAAAGCATTCCAGATTTACTGGAACATCAGGTTTATGGGTAACAATGAACGGACAAGGGTCTGAATTAACACTTGTAAATAAAATCAACTCGTAAAGATCATTAATGTGAACTATTACCCCTAATTAATTTTTTTTATACATAAATATTAAGCCCACAATTAAATTTTTTATTTAACGTGACGTCATTAGGAGGTTTTGTACATTTCATTTTCCATCGCTATCTTACAACCACGTACGGTATAAATCTTACTCCTTTTTTATTCTACGTCGTCACATACAGCAATAACTCATAATGACGTTACGACGTATTTCAAAATTCAATTTTGAGCTTAATATTAATTGAGTTACGAAAAATTAAAATGCCCAAACTTATTATTCTTTTAACCTACATTTTTAAATGCTTGGGGTATTCCTTCTTTCATTAGCTCGGATAATTGGGATTCTACTGTATATATTCGGCTTCTTAGTAATAATCCCCTACAGTGAGGCCTTCAGGCAGTTACATACAATATGACGGAATGTAGCCGGAGGTTGATCTACGATCTACGGCATATGTGGGCCGTGCGGCCTAAAGACAGCACTGGAGGAATTCGACCATTATGACTCACATATGGCGCAGTTTATGTTAAGCCACCCACATAGCACGAAATTAGATAGGTTGTGCGGCCTGAAGGCCGCACTGAGGGAGATTATTACCATCAGTGTAAGTCGTAATTATTCGGCTTTTTCAGATTTTTCTTTCGGGATTCGAATCTACGAATCTTGACGCGAAAAGCTAATACACTGAGCTAAAACTGCTGAGTCATTCGCTCACTCCTTTACGTGTGCTTTGTAGTTTCTCGGATATAAATCGAAAATTTATTTCGAAAAGATCGAAAGAAAAGAAACTTTTGAATATAACGTGGTAATTTTTAGTACGAATTTGGTAAATAAATATTTTCAAAACGACTAATTTAAAATAGTTAAATGTTGACTATCACTACAAATGCATGCATTCCTGACCCCCCCTTTTAATCTTAATATTTTGTTCGTTCTGGATTTTCTTAAATTTCTTCGGTTTTGCTCAAGAATGTATGGATTTTCATTAATAGTTAAAATTTAATTATTGTATTAGGGTCATTCCATATTAAATCAACCATTTTTTTGCAATTATTTCTATGTCCCTCTTCGTTTTTGCTTAAATTTGGTATACTTCTAAGTTATGCAAAATAAACGAACCCGTACAGCCCTCCAAAATAAGTCAAATTTGAGCGCCATAAAAAATTGTTAAAATTATGCTATTTTTGTGTCTTCTAGAGTGTCATTACCCCTTAAGATCACAAAATGGGGTCATTTTGAACAACATTGTAAACAACAAAATTACTTATGAAATAAAATAAAAATTATTTATGACCACGATCATTCATTTCGATGTCACTCCTAAACCAAAAACGTGCCCACCTTAAAATTTGGTATGCAAGTAGCCAAAAGTATAATAAAGATAATATATTTTTTTGAGAATTTTAAATTACCCATTTTTTCGGAGAAGGGCACTCAAAGTCAAAATTTGATCAGGGCCCCCCCAATTTGTGACCTTAATTATTTACATACAAAAAACCCTTTAATATCTTCATTAAAAAAAATCGTGTCTCTATGATAGTCTGTACAATGTAAACGGGCCACTTTAGGGCCAAACAAAAAAAATGCGGGTTCGTTGATTTGATATAACTTAGAAGTATGTTAAATTTGAGCAAAATCGAAGAGGGACATGAAAAGTCTTTTTCAAAACTTTTAATAAAATTTACTACTCTCCAACGAATAAGGTAAAGGCCGGATTTATATATGGTAAAAAACATCATTATAATTTCAGTAAAAATTTAAAAAAAAATATACTGCAAAAACGAAAATTTTGATATTATTATACACCATACATATTTATATTATGTATTTATTTAGCATATTCTTTTATTATTATTCCGTATATTGTATACGATTTAAATTGACGTCGCCAGACTTCCTGATTTGGGTGGGCCAAGATTAGTTTTTAAAGTGCAGAAAAGTGGTAATATTTTTTCCAAAACTTCAATAAATAAATAAATAAAGGATAATAAAAATGTATTCCTTCAGAAGATTTTGCTCTCATATGCGTTGCCTGATAATTAAATACAAAGTTGGAGATTTTTTGTCAGTTCCATTTCAGAACCCCCCTTCACACCTTTAAGGTATTATTTCCAAGGAGCAACCGCAACTGGCGACCTTGCGTACAGAACGCAATCAATCCTGTCAATAATTTCAGAAACCTTTAAATATCCCTCAAAACCAAATTCTTACATATTTAAATAATATACTATAAAAAACAAGGTGCACTACCCTTCTTCGGCGCGGACTAATTTCGGTAATTTTTTCGTACGTGTTTATTTTTATTTTCATTTTCATCTTTTAACTGTTCAAGAGTTAAAAATAGATAAATTGTCTAATAGAACCGCAACGATCGATGATGTCTTGGGCGAGCTTTCAACGCGTTTAGCCATCTGCTCTAACTCTCGTTAAATTATTAACACAGAAGTGTACGTACAACAAATGAAATAATTATAGCTGGGTGATGAACAAAAAGCGGATTTGTTTATGAAAATTATTGTTAGTCACGGTGTATAATTACTTATTATAAAAATTGCAGAAATCGTATTACGTTCGGGATATTATTTGATTTTTCATTAAATCACGAATTGTTGTGAATCACCACCCACGTTTTTGTGACGCAACTCCGGAAGTTGGATCACAATTCGAACCAACTTACCCCACCCGCAGGGGGAAAATGGGTACCGTCCTGTTTTTCAGGTGTGCGTCCTGCGAAATTTATAATCTTAAGGAAATTGTGGTAGATATTACATATTACGAAATTGTTGAAGGCGTAGTGTGCCACATAATTCGGCCTTGATGTACTATGTAAAGTAGAACCCGATGAGGAAGCGATCCGTTTTATATCCTACTTACGAAAACTCTTGTGTTTTGTATAGTTTTTATCAAATCGTGCACATAATTAACAATCAATTTTAAAATTCGAAAGTAAATTAAAATGCGAATATGGTACAGTTAAATTAGAGAAAATTATGAGTTTGACGTCAATCCATTTTTTGTGGTCGCACACCTTCAGGTTAATGCACTGGCATTCGAATTCAAACTGATAAGTTTGAATTAATTTGTTGAATTTTTATTCTGTTTCTGCTCGTTAATTTGTGCATCTTATGTATAACATACATTTATTCAAGGACAATTAGGTACATACTATTTTTAAAATGAAAAATCTGGAAGAACCGACGTCATTCGATGTAAATTTAAAACTCAAAAATCAGTAAATTAAGGAAATTAAACTAACAGGTTTTTTCTTTCTTCTATCTAAGATACGAGTCAAACTTGCTGTTTTTTACATGGTACCCTGTATATTTTTTGCAAAAAAATTCAAGAGGCCGCCGAGACGAGTTCAATGATGTGTAACAAAGCATCGATCGGATTTCTAGTTCTTGAGATATCACTCACACCGTTTTTTTAATGTTGAAAATATACAGGGTGTTTTGTGGTGCTTTCGGTTGGTCTGGAAACAAACAACAATAAAACGACAAGACATTTCAATGTTAAACTGTCAAGGCTATGACTAACATTCCAAGTTGTTATCTTAATGGAGTTACTCATTAACATTTTAAAAGTTTGTTGAAGAATCGATAAACAAAAATTTTGACACGAACATCGGAAGTTGCCATTTTAAACTGGAACATTCCAATCGTCCAAATTGCTCGGAGCAATATAAATTATGTAGGTGTGTCTGGAGATCCAGACCACATTTTTGAAACTTTTAGGAAATCCAATGTGGATTTATAACGTCTGAATTTATTTCTAAAACAAAGTAGGCAAATTCGTAGAACCAAGTTGCTTAGGCAACAAAATTTATTTGTTGACATCGGAAGTGCTATAGTTGCAAAATTGGGTTTGCAATATTGTACGAAGTGCAGTCGTACTCCAGAAGTGTTGTTCAATGGAAGCCATGGGGAAAATTCAGCACTTCCTGCATTGCAAAGCTCAGATTGTGCTTGAATCGACCGCACGTCTTTTGAACATTTCTTACCGGGTAAGTGAAACCAAATTTTGGTAAACCACCTTTCGGGGGGAAATTGATCAAAAACTCGTTTTTGTTGGAAATTAACCGGATAAAATTTACACGTTGAGGTTAATTTTGTTAATTATCGCACTTAGTCTAGATTATTTGCTTAATTATTACCTAAGTGCAACGTTTTCTTTTTGCATAACCTGATGAAATTACTACATCGACATAGCGAACAAATTTATTTATAGCTTTCTTTTGTTTTCAACATTGTGTAAGCGGTTTTATCGAATGGTCAATTTGTTATGTTTGCAGTTTTCTGCATGAAAATTTGTGGAAACAAGCAACGTATTTGTTCGGGAAGACTCGGTCTTACGGGAGAATTCATAGTCGTTAATATAGAATTCATTTAAATAAGGTGGAACTAGGATGAACGCAGTTCCAAGGCTTCTATACAGCTCCCCTGTGGGTTGGCTAGTTATTTTTAGTCGCCATATAAAGGACGTCCGCAATTTTTTCCGACTTTTCAACCCCCTCTCCTCTCTTGTTACAGTTGGTTACAATCTTGCCCTACTGAGCGAGAAGGTCCTAACTACATAACTTAAATTTGTTGTTAATGGAACGTAATGGAACGTTTTATATTCAGCTCCTCAAGCAAAAGTCGTTAAAAACAGCACACTATTAATTTAAAAAAATTCCGTATCGGACAAGACAACTCTGCAGATATGATTTTTTATATTATTAAATATGATTTACGACTATTTTTATTAGTAACACAGATTATTTTGTAATTGCGAAAAATTTCAGAACTTTTAAATGTCTCCAAATTTGTATATAGAGTCTTCTAACTCGATGGAAATCATGGGAAAAAAGTGATATCTTTCTTTGATCGATTATTGTAAAAATGTCAGATACGACCTTCTTGCTTAGCACGGCAGTATGGCCCTCTGCTTAAAAAGTTTTATTCGTTAAAAACGAATTAATCGAGAAATCAGTTCTGAAAATTTTATTGATTTTCACTAAAATTATTCGGCTCCGAGCGGCGATATCTCAAAAACTATGCGTTTTAAAGAAAATGAAAGAGAGGCGAATTATTTAGCATGACGAATTAGCTTTCTAGAAAGCTCGGAAAAAGTAAAGTTTGTTATATTTTGTAGCAGATTTCAACAAAAAACAAAATTTATGAACTTGTTATTTATTTACCCAAATTTATTATACTTACTTTTAAACAAAAAGTGGAAAAACAATTTTTTACCTGAATAAATTTGCCCGTCTAGAAAGCTCGAAAAAATTATAATTGGTTATCTTTTGTAGGAGTTATTGACATTTGAGCGATTCAAATTCTAGCACAAGTCAGGATGTCAGAATGGGATTGTTTAAAGAAAGCTTTTTGTTGTATGATGTATTTAATTGGCTTGTTAATTTTTAATTGTATAAATTTATGTATGATCAACTAGATTTTATCGTGAGTTAAAGCGTGAAAACCGGAACCAAGGGAGTTTCCATTCTAAACCGAAAATAACTACTGATAACAAAAATAACAACTTTACTTTTTCTTTTTTTATTTAAATAAAGTCAAAAAGGAAAAAAATTGCTTGCTTGCTTAAATGGGGCGTTGCGGGATATTTTGCGAGCGTAGCTCGCCTCCCTTCATAGGGTGTTTGCAAAACTGACTTTCAAAGCAACGTACATACATTTTAATAATTTACGATTTTGGCTGCAAGGAAGATTACATCCTCGACCGGTCATGATTGATTTTATCATCCACCCCACCACTAATACGGTTTTCGGTGGTCAAGATCGAAAAATAAGTTCCAAGACTTCAACGCCTTTCATCATTCATTATTTTTATTTTGATTCTAATAAATTGATGGTTCCCCTCCCCCTCCCCCCGCAGGTGCCGATAGGGTGATAAAACATTGAAAAGTGTTTTATGATACTGTTTGACTTTTCTTGGCTTTGATGATATGCTGGGACCTGGTGTCTGTTCATTTCTCCATTTCGGGAATTGAAATTGTTTTCTCTTTTTCTGTATAATATTGACAAGCCTTGGAGTACCTAACCTAACTTTTTTGACCGTTTTTTTGCTATTTTCTATAGTTTTTTTCTCTTGATGTAACTGCAATTTTATTAAGATTATGAATAGCCGTAATCAGGATTATGAACTCTTCAAAAATGATCTAAAAAAAGCGGTCCCTATTTAAAAAAAATTTAATGACGTCATCCATCTGATGATTTACCGTCGACAATCAAAGTTGAGCAGTAATTCAAATTAGGCCACGTTCCCTGGGTTTTTGTAAAAATTGTATATCTTCCGAGATATCCACTTTGTTCCATTCAGGATAACTGACGAACGGTTAAATTTACGAACAAACGACAAGGGAACAAAATTGTAGAGAATATTATTACCTCTAAGTACAAAAATTAGCATTAGTTTTGGACCAGTACTTCCCGAGATATTAAAAATTAAAGCAAGAAAGGTGGCTTTGATAGTGTTAGGTTTTACCGCGCCAATAAAAAATTAAATCGGAGGGGAAAATAATTTTTTTTAAATGTAATAATTATGTATGGTGTTCTAATAAGCCATGAATTTTTTTAGATTTTTAATTTCACGTTTACGTTGTTTCTATCAATCTTAAGTAAAACAGACGTAAAACATTAAGTAAAACTTGGCGTATCGAGAAGACAACTTCGAACGACTCGCACGCGTAAACCACTTATTTTATTTATGTGGTCTTGAGAACTTTCTTTTAGATAATTTTATACTCTACAAAAATTTCCTTTTGAATTTTTCGCCATCTCGCTTAGTTTGCGTAGCATAAACGATAATCAATAAACAAGTGCTATTTTTTTCATTTCACCTTATACTTCTGTATATAATTTTTTTAAAACTTAATTGCCAAGTTTCGGCCTTTCGCGATCTCTTTGGAGGTTTGATCGTAAAAGCACCGACCTAAATCACTTTTAAACTTGAAAATATGCTATAATTCTTTTTTTCTCGCCCTGCAACCCCCCCCCCCCCCCCGGAATGACTTGACCATTTAAACTAAAAGAAATATTCATTTATTTTTATTCTTTTGTAAATTTTTATGGGCTGTAATAAAAATTGTAATTAAATAAACAAGAATTTAAATTCAATAAACTTTATTTTTAACTTTTAAAAATATTCAAACACGATTTTCTTAGAAATCCCAAAAGATTTTTATGCGGACGTCACATTTCCCCCTCCCCCTAGTCACACTTCGCATTTTGAATCCCCCCCCCCCCAAGGAGTGGACGACCCCTTATTTAGCGGTGTATTTCTAATGTTTTGCTTTCATTTTGATCCTCTCAAATTTCGCATTTATGTCCGTAAAATGTTGTAGATCGTTGCTAATAGAGAAATTCAGTAAATTTTTTCAAAAAGAGAAAATAACCAAAAATCCAACCGCCCATAACCCTCCAGTACGTGATAGTCTTGATTGTAAGGCCTAAAGGCCGCATTGATTCTTGATTACCTTTTTTGTTGGCCGCCCGAAAGAAACATATCAAGAGATCGTTGACTCAACAGATCAATTCAGCATTAAAAACACAAATTTTTAGCTATCATATATTGGCGATTTACATTACCGTAGATGGCGCCACTAGCAATATTACCAAATTCGTATTCTGGCGAACATTTCAGTATGTTGTTAAATTTATTGTAATATGAATTCTTGACGGTCGACGGTCGTTAGCTGAAGCGGTTATGTGCGTTGCTGCTAATGCGGAATGCCTGGTTCGACTCCGGGCTCAGTAAAAACTTTATTCTGACCGTCTCCCCTCGGAAGGCAATGGCAAACCACCGAGGGGTAATCTGCCTAGTACAGCCTCTCCGGAGACGAAGTGTACACACTTCCCGCGGTTCGGAGCCCGCGTTAAGCAGTAGGTCCCTTATGTGTGTGCTAATACTTCAAACGCATAACACATGCATAGGAGAGAGGTCGCCAACGTCCGGGAGACCGGATATGGCACATGAAGAAGAAGAATTGAACCTGAAGAACGAATTTTTATTTTCATTTAATACGTCACTTTCTAATTAAAATTTCTCCCGCATGGTGGCATTTGCTTAATGTTAAGTGCGAATTGTTACTGTCCACCACCTAGGAATTTTTTAAGGGCATAAAATGTGAAATTCAAAATAATGAAAAAGAGATCAAACAATCGAAAATCAAGCGGAAATTAAAGGAAGGCTTCACAGTATGAAAAACCCAGCATAATATGATTATCAAAAATCAATATAGAATTAGTGCGGCCTTTAGGCCGCACAGCCAAGGGCGACTATGTGTCTGTCACGCTCAAAAACGCGTCTCATTGGCTTAATATTATAGAAACATCATAGTAACAAGAGAGCATCAACGAATGTCACGGCATCTTCGTGTAAATTTTAATGATAGGTAAGACGTAAAATAATCAATATATTAATATAGAAGATAGAAGATAGATAGCGGTCGCAATTCACTCAGTGCGGCCTTTAGGCCGCACAACCAAGGCCGACTAGTTAGAAAATATTTTATTGGACTGCGTTATTGTTCTTTGTCATTGTGGTGTGGCTGGGGGGTATTCCATACCCCCCAGACCGCCCGGATTATATTTTTCACTTTTAATTGTTGACTTGAGTATTTAATTTGACAATGATGAGTATTAATATTTTCAAAGTAACACAGGAAGTTGTGGCTTAAACCCCACACCACGGGGGTCGCATGCAAGACTTTATTTCTTAAATGTCCGCGTTTTTCCTAACAGTTATCGCTTAAGACTTCTTTGATATTAAATTTCCAAACTCTTAAATTGTGGACTCTCCAATTCAGAAGTGTGGAGAAGCGCCACTGCGGAAAAGTTAAAACAGATTAGTCGGAGCTCAATATCTGTCCAATCGGAGTGAAGCATCTTGTCTGTGCAAGATTTCAGTAATCTAATTTTATGATCAATCTAACCAACTGTCCTGTAGAGAGTGCTAGTAGATTTCTAGCGCTAGAGATATTCCGCTTTAATTTTATATGGCACTACTGGCGTTTTTAGTCATTTAGTACGTGATTGACCAGGTTGTGCGGCCTAAAGGCCGCACTCAGTAGTAGAATAGACAGTAATAATTGATCAGCTTGTCTTTGATTTATCAATATGAAATATTGTGGCACTTCCAAGTACAGAAAAGTTTTCACAAATTATAGTACCTACTATATTTAAGTCTCGTTAGTCCATTCATGAGCGCCAGTGTCTGACAGAAAAGATGCGATTTTCCTAATAAAAATATACTACTTAAGAATCTATCTATGAATTTTTTAAATACAACTAACAGCCCCGAAAAATGATATCGAAGTTAAAAATAATTTAAATAATATTTGATTTAATAGCAGTTCTGAAGTTGTTTTGCCCCACTGTGCGCCGATTGAATTGACACTAATTCCTACAACACAGATGATGAAACATTTGCACCGACACGATGCTACGAAACAATTTGAAACTGATAAAAAAAATGGGAGAGCACACGACAAATTCCATACAGAGAAATTAATCTGCGTAAACTTTCAAGAACAGTTTCCATCATATAAATACTATTTCCGTTCAAGTCTGTGTTTAGATGATTCACATGGAAATTGGACTACACCGTAAGTAGTATAAAACTTTACTACGTTACCTACGTACGTTGGTTGGTTTCTCATGCAATTATTACGTCTACTCTGCACCATATTATTTCCCTTCGGCCACTTCCATCAACATCCTTGATCGGAACGTGGGGATTTCTAATCGCGCTTTTTCATTTTGCCTTAAACGTAGCAAGCTCATAGGTCACAATTCACACAGACCTCACGTTTTTTTTTGATTGAAAATTTTGACATTTCCCAAAGATGACATTTTGAACCTTCTTGCTGATAAGTAACGAACTTGACCCATGGCATCAGCCAAATTTTCCAATTAATTTTTACTTACCCGGAGTTACTTTTTTACCATTAGTTTTTTTCTCACTTCACCTTCTCTTTTTTAGCTCATCGACTTTTTTTTGCTCTTTGTGTTTTTTAATTTATTGTTGTATGGATTGATTGCTGTGAAGTGATGACGTCAGTGTCGATGTTTTTAAATCATTAAACTATTCGATACGGAATAAAACAATTACATCGTTTCCTTTCGTTTTTTGATTCCAAAGAAAATGATGAATTTGTGTGACCGACATTTTTAGGTATGACAGAAATTTTTGTGGTTGCATTGCTGATGAAGAGATGTTGGTTCCACGAACGAGATTTATAACGTAGATAAAATAAAAAATCCGGTTGCATTTTTTCGGGCCCGGTTCGAGCATCGGTCCTCATTCCGGTTGACAAATGCAGCTTCCGGTAAATCTACGTAAAAGGAAGTGATAAGACACCCATTAGTTTTCTAAAGGAAACAAGATTAGCGCGGTGGTTAGTGCGCATCCTTTAGACATTTTTCACCTAGTATTTAGTTCAGCAAATCGAAGCCATTTCTACGTTTTATAGTTGATTACTTTGCTAATTTTTTGGATTTCTTAATACACACACCGTCAGTTTCTGCTGCTGTTACCACCATTGCTTGCACGATACGATAATATTTTGATGCGTTTGATTTATATAACCTTTTTATTAATTTAGGGTCAATAACTCGATAACGTTGTGTCGTTAATATAAATAAATTAGTCGAATCGATTCATTTGATCCTTTTGCATTAAAGTGGAGCATGATAACCAAACATAGAAGATGATGATTGCCTAATTGTTCGAGATATTTCGAACGTTAACTGGATTTGTCAACAGAATTTGTTCCGTCTTTTACAGGGGGGGGGGTTCAAATAACTCGCTGAAAACGGTCCAAAAGTAGGGTTATAATTTATTCAAATCCAAAAAAATATTTTGTTTCTGATTCTTCTCTTTAATAAGCAGGGCAATTCCAGAACTTTACTTTTTGACAAACTTTCTTTCCACGGCAACGCGGAAATTTTTTATTTGTCTTGCGGCATTTTTGTTATCATCTCCAAATCTTGCGATGCTTTTCAGGACGATTTTTAAGAATATTCTTCTTGTTATTCTGCCAATGACCCAAACTATTCGAAGTAACCTTACGTTACTTTCTCAAGTGAAAAAATGCATCTTCCAAATTTTTTCACAAATTTGAAAAAAAATTTTTGGTGGTGTAAATCTGGAATTTCAGTTTTCAGACTTCCATTTCTTTTCTCGTTTATATGGAATTACGAGGTGGCGAAATGGGGGTGGCCAAGAAGGTCATTGGCCGAGTAGTTAGAGCAATCGACTACTGATGCTAAAGGCATTGGTTCGAGTCCAGTAGGAGTCAATTTTCTTTCGGACTTTCTTTCCTTCAATGACCGTCTCCGTGCTTCGGAGGGCACGTTAAGCCGGTGGTCCCCCTGATTTGACCTGATCTAATATGTCAAACAGGGTAATAAAAATCACCCCTACTCCCTATCGACTACGCAATGATTGACTTTGTTGAGGCTTCGGGCTGGGTGGCCTGGTCCAGGGACCACCCATCGACTGCACCTAGCATTGGTGGGGTGCGAATCGCGGGACTTCTCAGAGCTCGGTCATCGAGCGGACGTCCCTGGTTCGTAGTGCCGGCCATTGTTGGGGAGTTCTGGTCGGTGGTGAGGCCGAGAGACCGCCTAACGGCTGCGGTCATACTTGGCAGTGTCTACATTGTGGGTCAGGCTGGGGGTGAGCAACAAAGTGGAGGCAGTACAATGGGCCCGGTAGAGTGGCCTAAGTGCATGCAAGTTAATACTTGCTCCTCCCCCGAAATCCAAAATCCAAATCCAAATTTCAGACTTCCAATTTTTGTTCTATCGGAAAAGCAAACTTTTTTTGGGGAAGATCCCGATTTCAATTTATTCCTCTTTTTCTTTAAATTTTCTTGTTTCACCTGAAGGTTCATTCGTTTAAGTTTCCTCCTGATAAAAACGCTACAAAAACTGTAAAAGAATACGGTTAAATTTGTACAAATTCCTCCATATCTTCATATTCAGGGGGGATAACTACCCCCCCCCATGAATTTTTAAACAAAAGATCAAAATTTTTTCTATAATTCGCCCCTGATCAGAATTTAAATAAGTCATTTTTGGAGTTAACGCTAATTTAATTTTTTACACTAATTTAAAGTAAAAAAAAATATTGCTGTGATAACGTTTAAAATTGTGTAAATCAGGAATTTGAATTTTATCTCTATGTGGTTGGTTGCTATGGCAATATAATTGAATATTTCAAAATATCTGCGGCATTTATTAATTTTCTACCTCCACATCTTGAATGAAAATGATTTTTCTTTGGAGGCGGCACTAATTTAATTCTTTACAGTAAAATTTAATGTAAAATAAATATTGCCATGGCAACGTTTAAATTTGTGTAAATCAGGAATTTAAATTTTATCACCATGTCGTTGATTGTTACGGCAATGATTAAATTATTGATAAATCTGTGGCATTTATTTATCACTTTCATATTTTCTCTCTTTTATTCTATCGGAAAGCGGTTTTTTGAGGCGGCACCGATTTGATTTTTTATTTTCATTTAATCTTCAGAATCAAAGGGGGGGGGTAGGCTATCTCATGAATTTTCAAATAAAACATCGAATACAACCCGAATAAATACAATGAAATTGTTAACAATTTAAAAAATTAACTTTTTTTACATTATCATACAATGAATAATTCCCCCCCCCCTTCATAAACTTTTCCTGGATCTGCCCTTGTTTAGAATTTAAATAAATCATTTTTGAAGGTGGTGCCAATTTAATTGTTTACGCTATTTTAAGTAAAAAAAAATGATACTGGTAGACAACATATAAATTCTTGAAAATCAGGAATTTGAATTTTATCTCCATGTTGTTGGTTGCTATGGCTATAATCGAATATTTGAAAATATCTGCGGCATTTGTTTTCTATCTTCATATCTTCAGACTTGCGTTTTAATTCTATCGAAAAAATGATTTTCCAAGAGTAAAATTGAATATAAAACAAAATATCGCCATGGCTACGCTTAAAAGGGTGTAAATCATGAAATTAAATTTTATCTTCATGTTCTTGGTTGGTGGACGATGATTAAATTATTGGTAAAATCTGCGGCATTTATTTTCCACCTTTATATTTTCTCTCGTTTTTATTCTGTCGGAAAGTTTTTATTTTCATTTAATCTTCAGAATCAATGGGGGTAACTACCCTCATAAATTATCAAATAAAAACCGAATAAAATCGATTAAATGCAGTGAAATTGTAAACAAATTAGAAAATTAACTTTTCTTGCGTGAATAACTCCCCCCCCCCATATGAACTTTTCCTGGAACCGTCCTTATTCAGAATTTAAACAAATCATTTTTGGAGGTAGTACCAATTTAATTTTTTACAGTAATTTAAAGTAAAAAGCTCAGTATTGCTATGACAACGTTTAAATTTTTGCAAATCAGGAATTTAAATTTTATCTCCGTATTGTTGGTTGCTATGGCAATGATTAAATTATTGGTAAAATCTACGGCATCAATTTTCTACCAATGTATTTTCTTTTTTTTATTCTGTTGGAAAACGGTTGTGTATTTTTTATGTAAACTAATGTTTTATGTAAAATAATGTAATTTAATGTAAATCCAACATTGCTATGATAGCGGCTAAATTTTCAGCGTGAACTGAACCATTTGCTTTTCCATTTTTCCAAGACAATTTTTACCCCCTTTTATTAATTAGTAGGTCATGGTTGTGCGGTCTTAAGGCCGCACTGAAGATTTTTTAGGTTGGCAAAAACAATTGGCCAATCATTTCCAAGTGATTTCCATCCTCCAACATATAGGAAACAATTTTTTCTGACCAAACTTGCTTAGATTGGTAACTATTTTTTTCGGCACGTTGGTTGCCATGGCAACTGCGAAGTTGTTTTAGTTACCACTATTGTTTTCCATCCCTCAATTTTCTTCCAAACTTCATCAGAGAAGTTGGCAATTTCTTCAGCGTTGTTTTACAGATACAATGGCAGAATTTCGATTGGATCTCCAAGTTGATTGCTAAAAATTGCTTTTTCGCTTCCACATTTTCTGAATTGCTCTCAGAAACAATTTTTTGGGCTTTCTGTTGACTTGTACAAACTCTTAGAATGGCTTAAGAATTTCCTATTTTTGCAACACCTCTTTACTATTTTTGGAGGAGCAATGTCGGAATTCCAATTTGTCTCTCCATCTCGGCGTTGCAGTGGCAAAAGTTTTCAGCTTAAACTGTCCATTTTATTTTCCATCCCTAAATATTCTTCTTCTTCTTCTGCACGCCGCTTTTCTTCTTTCTAGGACGGAATATTCGAAATTGCGTTATTTAAATTGCTTTTGCAAATCGTTTACCACTTCTAAATCTTCCGAGTTGTTCCAAGACTTTTTTTTTCGGGTATTATTTTATAACGTCGACGACCTAAGCTTTTCTAGAAGTTGAACCATCTTGTTTTTGCAACCAAACATGAAAGATCTCCCAGTTTGAAGTCGCCTTAGAACAATTTCCAGCTTGTTGGATCATTTTTTCGGAGGTAAAATATTGAAAACTTCTGTTTTCCAAGTCCTTTGATTATGTTGTATCGGATAGACAAACCTTATGGGAGTTTTCAAAAGCAAATGGTTCAGTTATTATTCACAAATAGTAAAAATAATTTGTGTTTGTGCAAAGTTCATTGTAAAAAATTAAATTCGGGCCATCTCCAAAAAAAGATCCATTTTCCGATGGAATAAAAAAAGAAAGTTTGAAAATATGTAGGTGGAAAAAATTATCGGCGATTTGACCAAAATTTCAATCAAATGCAAGGAAATAATTTAAGTGCCCGATTCGCACAAGTTTATCCCTTGTCATCACAATTTAGTGTCATCTCGAAAAAATTCATTTTCCGATGGAATAAAAACGGGAGTCTGAAGATACGGTGATGGAAAATGAATGCCGCAGATTTGACCAAAAACTTAATCGTTGCCATATAGTAACCATCAACGTGGGGACTAAATTGAAATTCTGAATTTTCGCCTTGCAAAAAAGTGCCCAACAAACCACTAATTTTTAGTTTGTTGGTGAACATCTGGTTATAGTGCATAGTTTTTGTTTTAGCTTACTCAGGAATCTGAGCTGGTAGTGTGGGACTTCAACCACTAAACTCATCCCCCCCCCCTACTACCGAGTATCGGGATTTCGCCTCATGGTATTTTTTCCGTAATTCTCTTGTGTCACTGTCTTGTGTGGTTTTTAGTGTCTTCTATTGTGTCGGTCGGGGTTAAATTTTCCTTTTGGGGCTTGCTCTGCTCGCTCCGCTTTCTCTTTTTGTTTCGAGATATCGGTGATGTAACTGATGATGATGTTCCGAGATTTTGTAGTTGTTGACTGTAACTTATTGACTTATATTGTTGTTAATAACCTAATCAGTTTTTTACATGCACGAGTAAAAAAGAATTTGGGGGGGGTAGGAGGTAAAAAGCAATTTAATTTCGCAAATCAATGACTGGGAGGGGGGTTGTTTAAATAACCTGCTCATTTGTGGAGGCTACTATGTTACGAGCAATAAACAATAGAATTCTAAGTTATTCTGCATTGGGAGGGAGGCGCCCCGTCGACCTCCCCGTACCGGCCGCCGCTGGTCTTTGGACCTCCGACTTCGACGTTACGAAAAAAAGTTAAGATATATTTTTTGTCCATCTTCTCGTTTCATTGACGACTGTGTTCTTGCCTATTTTTTACGGACGTTTAAAGCAATGTCACGGCCGGCAAGGAAACGTTAAGACGGACAAAAAAAAGTCTTAATTTTTCATCCTAATCAATTTAGCATTGCAGAAAGCTGTGGAGCTTGCAAGCTTTTACAGGATCTCTATAGCGCATCTGCAATGCAAGGGCAAATTACTCAAATATCGACGCTTGCTGATTAGCACACTGTTAACTTTTTCTATTTTCTTTCGTCGGCGGCCTTGAACTTTTCAAGACGCAACCAGATATATTTATTTAGAATATAAATTCTGTAATGAAACTTGAAATACGTAAATGCATTGGCTAATTACGAAATTACGTGTCATTAGGCTAAAGTTGTGGATTTGTAAACTTCTGGCTAATGCAAAAATTTCCTGGTAATCGAATTGAGTCAGATGGGGACCAGAATTTTTATTTGTTACCAATTTTTCGGCCTACTAGGTCAAGAAATGGACCACACGTGAGTAATTGGAAACCCATGGAAATTTGCTTCCACGCATTAGTTTTTGGTTCGTTAATCCTGCAACGTAATCGTCATTACCCATTATCTTTTACCCATTATCGTAAGCTTATCATTCAGAAACTGTTTAGTGTTTTTATGGTGAGGGAAAGCTGAATCTACAAACATGACGTGCGGACACAAAACAATATCAGAAACGAGCTCGAGCGCCAACTCAGTTTAAGTTAACTTGTTGAGTTGTGAGTACGTCACGTTGAGCTTCGTTCGCTTCGCGCGTAACAAAATTTCTCTGGTAGTGAAAGTTGTGACACTAATTTGTGATTGTTTGAAATTTTTTTTCTTATTAAAATGTTCGTTGAACACTTAACTATGATCCCCATGTATTTAAATGTTGTGGCATCTAAGGGAAAAGACGCTTATGCGGGGATTATCAGTGAACTCACCTGCGTTAAATGCAAATCTTTATCCGTAAGTTTTTTTTTTTTTTCGAAATTTTGAAAATTTTTGATTTCGTTGGATAATCGAATTTTTAGGAAATATTTGTGTGCGCTAATTTATGCAATAATTTCCTATGGTAATATAAATTCTTTCAAAGGACAATCAACACCCTCGAGGTTACATTTTGATTATTTTGCGTCAATACTTCTGTATTTGTAATATTAATTAGCATGGTTTTAAAAATTCTAACGTCACAGTCTTATTTTTTCCTATTTTCTCATAAAATTAGCCCAATTAGGTAGTCGGCACAACCATCGGAGAAAGCAATGCCACTATGGTCACCTCGATCCTAGAAAATTGCAAATCCAAAATCAAAAACTTTATTTTCTGTTACGGAAATAAGCGATAACCTCGAGATTGTGATTGCAAATGCTAAAAACTGTCCTCAAAATTGAATTATTGTTTCATTTTCACTTATAAGTTTTTCTATCAGTTGGAGGTCTTCACATAAATTTACAATTTGTTGAATTATTTAAAAGTTCACAATTTTTAAATTCTTTTGTTTGACGTTGGCGGTTAACAAAAACTTGCCTAATTAACATTTTTTCCTTTAAAAACATTCGAAACCGCATTTTTCCGATATTTTCGATTAACAGTAGCTGTTTCTATGGGTGAAATGCAGATAGACTTGACAAATCTTCAGGGAATTCAAAAACTATCGGATTTGATATTATAACTGTTTTGATTAAATAACTCAAGGTTATGTTTGTTTTTTGTAAAAATTTTCAAAATGTAGTCTTTTCGGCTTTGCTTACGACATTGTTTGCTTTTTCTAAAAATATAAAATCAAATTTTTAATTTGCAAGGGTTGAAAATTACCCCCCCCCCCGCGCCCCACCTTCGCTTACACAGAATCTACTTGATCAATTATTAAAGCAAACAAATTCAAAATATTTATACCAAATGTGGTGGAATTTAGTATATGGATGATAATACTTTGAAACCACCTGCGTAGTGGCATCCTTGCAATGTCATATATAATTTACGATTTTCAGGTGAAAATATTGCGTTATGCATTAATTCTCCCCCCCCCCCCCCCAATTAGTATTTAAAAGGCATAAAAATTAAACGTTTCGTTTTGTTACAGTCCAATGAAAAAGATCTCGAGGTATCAAGAAATTGGAAGTCAAGATCGTCGGCAGAAACTTCTAGCGTTGGATTTAAGAGATGGAGAAAAAATAACGGAATTAAATGTCTGAAAACGACCCTAAATGGAACGAAATCACAGCCGCCGGAGAAATACAAAGATGAAGACATGTCGCTACTTAAATTCTTAGCAATTGTAAGTATTCTAAATTATTTTTAATTAATTCGGCCCGTCGTGTATTGTACACAGGGCAACATATTATTATTATTATTATTATTATTTTATAAGCCCTTCCCCGATCTTTTCATTCAAAATTTTTTTTTAATTAATTAACACAATTTGGGTCACGTAATTGTTGCTTTCCCAAAATTGCAAATTTTCTTAGTTTTTCCGCCCGTTTACTGGAAGCGATGGAAGGTTACCGCAAACTTGTACGTAGTTACGTGGTTTTACTGATGTCATTGGACAGTTTAACCGAATGTTATCTTAACGCCAACAAAACTCTGCATCAACTTCCTGCCATATTAAAACTGTGTACCATTCAAGTTTTCCGATCAGTTTATAATATTTTTCGTAAAATGCGTGAACTCAAAAATGCGTGAACACTAAAACAAGGGGGGGGTGGGGTGAGAAAAAAATGTTTGACACTTTTTCTTTGTTACAGAATGCTTTAGACTTGAGTGCTCCGGCGAGCGACGTCCTATTAAAAAGCAGAAGTTCAAATTGGTTCCAATTGAGCGGTCATCCCGACAGTTTGGCTCCAGCAGGTCCCGGAACGGTTTGGAAAAAACGGTCCGGATCGCCCGACGATACGGAAAAATTAGTGTACGAAGAATTGTCGCAAGATCTCTTGCTCCGCGATATCATACCAAAATATTACAGACAAGTGGATTATCAAGGCGAAAAATTTATCGAACTGCAAGATTTGTTGCACGGTTTTCAGGATCCTCACGTCATCGACATAAAAATGGGAACGCGTACGTTTTTAGAGTCGGAAGTTCGAAAAAGCGTGGCCAGGAACGACTTATACCAAAAAATGATCGCGATCGATCCTAACTCTCCGACGTCGGAGGAACACGAACTTAAAGCGGTCACCAAATTGCGATATATGCAGTTTCGGGAGTTGCAGTCGGCTTCGTGTGAATACGGCTTCAGAATCGAAGCCATGAAGTGTCGTGGGTCGGCTCCAGTGACTGATTTGAAAAAAATGAAAACGGAAAGTGAAGTTATGAGCACGTTGAATTCGTTCCTGGGCGGAAGAAGAGACGTCAGGCAAAAGTTGGTCAGTCGGCTTAGTGAAATTAAAAGTAGGATCGAACAGTCGGAATATTTTAAGACGCACGAAGTTATTGGTAGTAGCATTTTTATAATTTACGACGACGTTAAGGTTGGGGCTTGGATCATCGACTTTGCCAAGACGAATCAAGTACCAACTGACATTATTTTGGATCACAGGAAGCCGTGGGTGCAGGGAAACCACGAAGAAGGCTTCTTGTTTGGATTGGATCAACTTGTTACGGTAAGTTTCCTGAAAATTTTTCCCAAGTTAACTTGACTGACGGATTATTTCTTTGCAGATGCTTGAAAGAACGCCGGTATCGGTAAATTTTGACGCTGTGAAGTTGTGATTATTGCAGCGAATTGCAACTCAATTTGGAACTTTTCCCAAATAGGCTATGAATGCAGCAAGTCAGGGCAAGATTGCGAAAATAGCGATGTGCGGTTTATCGAACTGTACGTTGCTTATACCGACCTTTATTCGCTTGAATCGAATCATGTACATACAAGTATTACTTTTTTTAAATGTTAGAGTAGTAATTTAATAAATTTAGATGTAAGCTTAATTATTTAAATTAATTGTGGCCTCTTAATTGTATTTTCTAGTCATGTGTCCAATTAAAGGAGTTACCACCTTTTAAAGAATTTTCGTGTAAAACTATTTCTTACTTTGTATTGTTTTATAATGCAGTACTTATTAAAAATTACTTAAACTTTTGTTGACTTTTTCCTGAATTCCTAAGACCCAACAGCTTTTTTGGGTGCAGATTTGGACAGCATTTTATGAAAACATATTAAAACGTAAGTAATTTTTAAAAACACTTTGGGGGGCAGTAACCTAAAGTTGACCACCCCAAATAAAATTAAAAATTTCCTATTGCAAAGAGGAAGGTTTATATAGTATACTGTAAAAATTTTATGAGCGAATGTATTATCAAAATTTTGAAAAAATCGAATTTGAAATTTTGGATTCGAGACTCGTCCGGCTGTGGGCATCGAAAAACCTGAGCCTCCGCTGCTGCCGCGGCTACGGCCGGTTTTTCATCGCCTGAGCCGCTACGCGGCAAAAGCTAAACATACTTGAAGTCGCCATCCTTCAAGAAAACCGGGATTCGAGTCATGTTACCTGTAGGACGTGCGAGCAGCATCTGACGAAATTTTCTAAGTGTTAGGGTATACCAATCTACACGTACCGTCCGCGCGTAAAGATTCCCGCGCGTCGGTCGGCTATTACATGTTAAATTTGCTAACTTCAAAATCGATTTATTCAAAATTTTGATAATACATTCGCATGTAAAATTTTAACAATCTAAATATATAAAAGAGAAGATCTGTTTGCGTGTTTGTTTGCGTGTTTGCGTGTTCGCTATACGTTCCTAGACCCTTGGACCGATCTCAACCAAATTTTGCACAGTTATTTTGTAGCTCCAGGCGCAACTATTCGTGCATAAATGGAGAAGAAATTCGAGCGGGGAAAAAAGTTATTCGCTTTTTTCGAAAATCAAATCACAAGTTTGACAAAAAATTTAATTTGTCAAATAATTAATCTGACGTACAGTCAGTGATTCAAAATACTGTCAACAGATGGCGGCTTTAATTCGAAAAATGCAAACCACTAACAAATTAACCTGAATGCCGCGAATAAGACCGGAGCACTTTATATAGGTCGCAGAACGTGGAAGATCCACCTCTTTGCAGAAGATTTAACTTTACATGAAGATGTAACTTTACGTGAAGATTATGTATGTATGTATGACAGATGAGAGACGACGGATGACAGATGTCAGATGAAAGATGACAGATGAAGGCCGAACAACTATGGCCTTCACGGACCTATTATGGTCCGGTCTGTGAGGCCGAAGGCCGAACAACTATGGCCTTCACGGATCTATTATGATCCGGTTGAGGCCGAAGGCCGAACAACTTTGACCTTCACGGATCTATTATGGTCCGGTCTGTGAGGCCGAAGGCCGAACAACTATGGCCTTCACGGATCTATTATGGTCCGGTCTGTGAGGCCGAAGGCCGAACAACTATGGCCTTCACGGATCTATTATGATCCGGTCTGTGAGGCCGAAGGCCGAACAACTATGGCCTTCACGGATCTATTATGGTCCGGTCTGTGAGGCCGAAGGCCGAACAACTTTGACCTTCACGGATCTATTATGGTCCGGTCTGTGAGGCCGAAGGCCGAACAACTATGGCCTTCACGGATCTATTATGGTCCGGGCTGTGAGGCCGAAGGCCGAACAACTATGGCCTTCACGGATCTATTATGGTCCGGTCTGTGAGGCCGAAGGCCGAACAACTATGGCCTTCACGGATCTATTATTGTCCGCCATGTGAGACCGAAGGCCGAACAACTTTGGCCTTCACGGATCTATTATGGTCCGGTCTGTGAGGCCGAAGGCCGAACAACTATGGCCTTCACGGATTTATTATGGTCCTCCCCCTGTGAGGCCGAAGGCCGAACAACTATGGCCTACTCGGATCTATTCTGGGTCTAGATGGCTAAGGGCGGCGGATGCCGCCCGTGCCAGCTAGTATACTATATAAACCTTCCTCTTTGCAATAGGAAATTTTTAATTTTATTTGGGGTGGTCAATTTTAGGTTACTCGACCCACACTTTGTAATGATGCTTTTTTAATTTGAATTTTAAATATTTCGCGCCGGAAATATTACGCCTAGCGGTTAAGAATGGAGACTCATTTTTGAAGTGGCAGGCGAAACGTGAATTTCTTTGTTCAATTTTGTTGCGTGTAGCCATTTTCCAAAAGGGGAAAATATTTGATCAAATATCTAATCTAGATATGATTAATTTTGTCAAAGCAGTTTAATTATTGTTCATTAATGTAGTATGTAATAAACATTAGCAATATGCTGATGGTTGAAAAAAGGAGACCTTTCATGCAAGGGGCAAATTAATTGACGATGAAATTTTATTTTATATGCCAAATGCAGAGTATTAATTTTAACCTTTACAAAATATGAGAACAACAAACTGTCTACTACATTAAAACTTGTACAAACAACAGAAGGGAACTATTATTGTGTTTTTTAATTAATTACATCAATTTATTACATTATGTTCACGTTGTCTTCACGAGGAATTTCCCAAAGTTTAGGTTCGTAATTACATACAAGGTGTTTTTCGGTTTGGTGGCCACCTATTTGCGTTTAGAAATTTTTAGGTAGCATTCAGCCTTAGTTAATTAGGAAATATGCGTGGGAATTTAACAAAATGGTGTTAATATTACACGTATTTAATATTTAGTCTTCAACAGCACCGAAGCCATAGGCGATTTTCTGTAAGTTTGATTTTAAGGTTGTCTATAATGAAGTGTTTTACAGCCATTTTGTTTCAAGGGGAATATTGTTTGGAATTTTTTATTCGCTCCAGATACATTTGGCCTATTCAAGCCAGTTTAATATTTTATTCGTATAATTTCAGGATTATGTAATCCAAGCTTAAAAATATATGTCGGTATTTGTTTCAGGTAGGCCTTAATAGCGAGGTCCGGATTGATTACCGCTCAACTTTAGTAATTTCCGATTGATTAAAACCTTATGCTTTTGTTTGATTAACAGTCCGCTCTTCAGAACGTTGATGTAAATTGGCAAGGTCAATTTCACCTAATTTTTAATCCACGAAAAATTTTCCAACTAAGTAGGTTTGTTTTATTACACCGACAGATTACATTAGATAAACAACGTTGGGAATTTGGTGGCGATCATCGGCGCTTGAGGTTCGGTTCAAGCCTGAAGTTAGTTTAGTTGATTGGGGGATTTAAAAATTTGGTGTAATATTACACCACATCTATAAAAAAACCATCGATGCAATCGCTGGAATGGTTAAAACACTTCCGGGTTCGAATTGCGGATTTCACGAAATTTCTCAGCTCGGCCGACTTCGGTGAACTTCAACGCGTTGTGGTTTTAAGACTTGGTTTTATATTACCTATACATAAATCTGGCAAATTGGAAGCTGCTGTCTCAGTGTCAGCAATTGTTACCGTGGACAGCGCCGTAGCGAGCTCTTCTGGCGCCAGAGGCAAATTTGAATATATGCGCCCCCCCCTCCCAAAAGATTCCTATCATTTTGAAAATTTTAAACCATTGTTCATTGAGTTTTGTCGAGGTTTAGCGCCCCCATTGAGATGGCGCCTGAGGCAAAGCCTTGGTCGCCTCACCCTTGTTACAGCGCTCGCTTAGAGTAATGAAAACAAATGAATGCTTATCAGGAACTCATTTAGACTGCCGGGACCGGGGGGTCTGAGGGGTCTGGAATACCCCACAGATACACTTAATTTATTGCGAAAGAAAAACTTTCACTTTTACGTCCCTTGGTATTAAGAAGACCCTTACCGGATTACAAAAGATTCAACAAAAAATAATAAATTTTGATCGATCTGAATAATGGCAAGTGTACCTGGGGGTTATTCCATACCCCCCAGACTCCCGGTCGTGTAATATCGATTTTTATCGTTGGGAACTTCTGAAGATCTTATACAAAATACGCATAGTTTGTCAGAATCATCCCACCCCCCCAAATATGGAGATTATTTTTATCGGTAGGAATTTTTCTTTTCAATTTAAATATATTTTAATAACTGTCGCGATAATAACGTGATAGTTTTACCGGTTACCCAGTCAGTTAAAGGGAAATGAAAAAGAACGCGGGGTTGGAATCAACTTCCCTAAAATCCCCTGTCTTATCATGGGACCAAATTTGAAGAGGATAAAATTGTTTTCTCTTGTTCACCATCGATGGTAAAGTTTACATGTACGAGATAATTATTCAGAATATGAATTATTCAAAAACTTTTTCAATTGTTTTCTCTGGATTTTATTTTTATTTCATAAGTACTTAGCATGATGTAGGCAAATTTTGTTAATCTGTTTTATAGAGAATTTTGTACTCTTCAATTTTAATTTAATGATAATTTTCTCTAAAAATTAAGGTAAGCGAGTTATAGGCGAAAAACTACTGTAGTGGATTAAAATCCCCACTTGGGGAAAAGGGCGGCAGGGAATTTTAGGCGATTTTACAAATAAAATCGCGGTCAAATTTTCGAATTCAGTCAATAAAAAAAGATTTTTATCTTTTTGAAAATTTAAACTATTATTTATTCGGTTTTCTTAAGGTTTAGCGCCCTTATTGCGATGGTGCCTGAGGCAAATGCCTCAGTCGCCTCATCTTTGCTACGGCGCTGACCGTGGATTACTTTCTTGTTGTATTTCATTGTTTAATTTTGAACAAGTAAATATTTGTTTGAATTTTACCAAATTCGGTTTGTTTAATTTTGGCAAGTCGGTTTAATTATTAACTCATATATAAGAATAATTTTGGGCATGACAAATAGTTGAATGGAGATCTATAAGGGAACACAGATGAAATGGACGAATGATTTGATGAGATCCGTAGAGCACGACTGTATTCAAAGAGCGGGAAACACTAAGGGGAAGATTATGTCTGATGATGTATAAGAATATATCCATTTAAGATAACGGTTACCAGGTACAAAATCCTGGAAGGTAGCACGACTATGTCCAGTCCTGAAAAAAGGTAGTCCATCAATGATCAGTAATTATCGGCCAATCTCTATCTTATCCAACTTGTCCAAGGCATTTGAACGGATTTTGTATGACCATATTTATGCTCATATCAAGAGTTCACTATCCCTTCATCAACACGGCTTTATGAACGGGCGCTCAACTGTCACGAACCTTGCGACATTTAAACAGTTCGTATCCGAAACTTTGGACTGCCAGGGACAAATCGATACAATCTACACTGACTTCCAGAAGGCGTTTGACCAACTTGATCTATATAGATTGATTGGGAAATTGTCATCGTTTGGCTTCTCTAATCAGCTGATTAATCTCTTCAGTACATACCTATTTGAACGCAAGCAATTTGTTGAATACCGGGGTCATAAATCTTCGGTCTTCTCGGTTAGCTCGGGCGTTCCTCAGGGGTCCAACCTTGGTCCTCTCCTTTTTATAATTTTCGTGAACGACCTGCCCAATATTATATCATCGCAAAAACTGCTATATGCCGATGATTTAAAAATTTACGCAGGCATTTCCTCATTAGAGGATTGCCATCGTCTGCAATCTGATCTGGACCTGATTGGGACCTGGTGTAGGAGTAATCGGTTGCAACTACAAATCTCCAAATGTAAAGTAGTCTCTTTTACAAACAAGAAGACTTTTATTGACTTCTCCTACACTTGCGAGGGCAGAATTTTGGAGAGATGCGATTCCTTCAGAGATTTGGGAGTTATCTTTGACTCACGACTAACCTTCACCGAACACATTAGCGATACCCTAGGTTGTGCGTCCCGCATGTATGGATTCATCTACAGAAACGCACGTGACCTTCAAAGCATTCCATGTTTGAAGCTTCTCTACTATAGCTTTGTTCGTTCAAGGCTGGAATACGCTGCGCTGATCTGGTACCCAACACATGCGTACCACATTAGGCGACTTGAGTCGGTACAACGTCGATTTTTGAAATTCTTGGCATTCCTTCAAGATGGTCTTTACCCGATACAGGGCTATAATCATCGCAAACTCTTGGCTCAATTCGATGTTGAAACACTAGAGAGCAGGCGCTTTGTATCGTCCGTCGTATTTATATACAAACTTCTGAGATACAACATCGATTGTCCACCATTATTGGCAGAGATAAATTTTCGAGTACCTAGAGGTAACTCTAGACAGAGCGACCTGTTCTACTGTAGGTTTAGCCGTACCAACTTCTTGGCCACGTCCCCCATCTCCATCTGCAGCCGCAACTTTAATGTTATTACTGACATTGCCGACCCCAACCACACGGGCCTCAAGGAGTTGGTTGCATGCTGTTACAGGCGAGTTGGGTAATCGCCCCGTCCAAACGATCCAGCACTGACTTATATAAATATGGGTTATTTTATTTTATTTTGTTTGTGCTATGTACTTCTATATATTATAGTTGGTATATATATGTATATACATTTGTATACACACTCCTTGTAATTAGTTTTTACTGTTAGGAGTGTGTCTAAATCTTTAAATAAATAAATAAATAAATAAATAAATAAATAAATAAAATTAATTTTTTTACCATCATAAAGTATCCGGTGGATAATCCCCAAGATTGTAATACTTGTAGATCGATTATCGCATGTAACAGCCCCCAGAGAGATGATAATATTCGGGTACAGCCCGATGATTGTTGCAGGAAAATACCCAAAATACGTATCAACTCACGTGGCCTGTTTGGTTCATAATTTCGAGAGAAACAGAAAACTTGAAAAAAAAGTTAGAAAACACGCAATTTTAATTTGTCGGGGACTGTCACCAGATGACAACGTTATCATCGATAGTTTAAAGCAAAAAATGAGCATTTTCATTAGTCCGAGTTAGAGAGCAATTTTTGTATGTAACGTCTCAACGGATATGATAATATTCGAATGTTTATCACTTCCCGGGGTCTGTTCTGGAAATTATAACCCTGAGGACTGTCACCTTTGGCTGTAATTCCTTAAACAGACGGGGAAGTGATAAAAAATATTCCACGTGTTTACCTTTGACAGTCATTTTGTTCTAAAGCGCTCTAGAAATCGATATTCGAAATACCTGCCGTCGGGTAAAATTTGAATATTATCATTTTCCTAGGGCTGTTACTTACAATTACAGCCGAGAGGCAACAGACCTTAGGTTGTAATCGTTAGAATTTTGTACATTTGTTTGAAATTCGACCTTTAAAATGTTAGGGCAAGTTGGTCCATTTGGATTATGTTTATGCCCAATTTCTATTACAGTTGAAGTTTGAAAATTTCTGTGCATTCTTCGGAAATTTGTGGCGGTAGAATTTTCAACTTCAGCAGATGTTGAACAACTTAATGGCAATTTATAGAATATTACTAAATATTTACAAAATTGATTTTTTTAGCATTCTAAATCATCCCCGTAGCCAGGTTTTTTTTGGATAGGGGGTATTCATTGTTTATGAAGACAGGGGCGTACTACGGCAAAATTTTCGAAGAGTAATGTTTGTGTAGTATCCCCTCATGATAGAGGTTCGAGATTTAAAATTGTTTAGAAAACTTAAAGCGGAAAAGAGTTTTATGACGCGAATTTTTCACGTAAATTTATATTTCTTCTTCTTTCTTCGAGTGCCTATCCGTTACCGGATGTTGGCGACCTCTCTCCTATGTATGTGTTGTGCATTTGTAGTACTATCACACACATAGGGGACCTACTTGTTTAACGCAGGCTCCGAACCGCGGGAAGTGTATACACTTCATCTCCAGAGAGGCTATTCTTGGCATATTACACCTCGGTGGTTTGCCATTGCCTTCCGAGGGGAGACGGTCAGAATAAAGTTTTTACTGAGCCCGGAGTCGAACCGGGCATTTAGCTTTAGCAGCAATGCACTTCACCGCTTAAGCTGATTACCGTCTTTTTTAATTTACCGTAATTTATATTTAAGGAGGGAGAACTCTTTGGCTACGGGTCTGTTCCATATTAAGTAACTTAAATTAAATTAATTATTGTTTGCATAAATATTATAAACTATGACACTGTACATATTTCGCTTTAATTGAAGGTCTTCAGATGGTTGTAATATTCAAATAATCCAATATGGTTGCGGCGGATCATCGCACAGGCGCATGAGGCGCGCACCTGGGATAGGGTAGAGGTTTTTTTAAGGGGACCTCCAGATCAGATGGTCTTACAAAATCGTAATCCGCCCCTGGTTGCCTAGTCAGTTTATAGAATAATTATGTTACAGTTTTGCAGGTTATGTTATATTATTGGAATTTTGGGTAGGAACCTTTCTGCATCTTTTAATTGCCATTTATTGTTGCAGGTGCCGTTCCCGACTCCATTGTCTGCAGTGTAGTAGGTGTCGGGTGGCTAGGGGGAACATTTGCTTGTTTGGCCAGTGGCGATTGGTGCGGTGAGGGCGACGGGGCGCTGCCCTCCCAAAACAGAATAACAACCCGGAATAATATTGTTTAATGCGAAGTTACTCTCCTGAATATTGAACAATTCGACGTTGATTGGTAGACAGCTTTGAACAATTTTACCAAAAAGTGAAAAATTACATCCCCCCACCCGACCACCATTATAGCACACCACGAGCCGCCACTGACGAACAGCTTAGTTAACACCGCCTGTTCCCCTAAGGTGCAAGATTTTCAAAATTAATTTGATCCCCCCCCCCCAATCAGAAGAAACAAATGTGTCTATCATATAACGCTACCAGTTGGCTCCTAGCTTATTTCATCACACCTACACAGGGTGTTCCTCAAGTTGACTTTATTGCTAATAAAAAATAATAATACTGATATGATTCTTTATCACGTTTTCACCGGCTAAAAGTTACGCAACAGTTGGCGCTACTAAATTGAAAGGCGAAATAAATGGTTTACATACATACAGTCCCTGACCATATTATTAAACTCAAATTTTTAAAATTAAAAATTTTAAATTTAAAAATATTTTTTGTGTTAAGATTAAACATTCTGTAATATATTGTACAATAAATATATTATAATACAATTAATAACTTTAATTTACAAGAATTGTCATTATTATAAATTGAATAATTGAAAACTCAAAATTACAAAAATTCAAATTTGGAGTTTGAGTCTAATACTATGACCAGGGACTGTACAAAGAATTACATGAACTAAAAGTACATTGCTATACAATGGAAGGCCTAATTATAATCGGGGGTATAAATGACTTTATTGTGAATTTTTTTTACTGTGGATTTTTTACACAGTAGTTTTACTGTGGATTTAGGGTCGAATCTCACTCATAATTCCGTGCAGTGTTGAGACAAAGCAAACTACTCCGTTGTTATGGATTAAATCAATTTAAAGACGTCACAACCAAGGAATTCCAAGAACCTCATACATGCTTCGATCTCATTAGTAGCGTATGGAATGAAAAACTCTGGTTGTGTGTTTTAAACCCCCCCCCCCGGTTTCTATTTTCACTCTTTACTGCCGACTTGAGTATTTGAGTATTTCATTTGATGATGAAGAATATTATTAGAAAAAGGTTGAATTTTCCTTCTTATTTAAATTTCTGCCCTCCCATTGAAACAAGTTACGAGCCGCCACTGCGTTTGGATGTGGTGCGGAGGCTAATCGGTATTAAGGTCTATGTTCCCCTAGTTGTACATGAATAATGGTTCGACCTCTTGGATTACTCTAAGGCAAGGATGAGCAACCTTTTTTTACAACGGGCAAGCTACAAATTAAAAAATTTTGTGCGGGCCGTATGTAAGAAACTTATGATTGTGATCATACAAATACTGAATGATGAACTAAAATGATCTCTTTATTAACAAACCTATAAGTCTAAATCTTAAAGGTCAAAATGTAAAATCTTGGAAGGGCCACACGATAGAGTGTGGCGGGCCGCGTGTTGCTCATCCCTGCTCTAAGGCAAGTTTAAATATTTAGGTGTTAGCTAAAAAAATTTATGTTTTCAGAATTTCACCGGTCTATGGCAGGAAATAATTTTTATCCTATTCTATCTTCAGGTTATCTGGGGTCACGATTCTCTCCGGCCAATGGAGACCTACCTGACCATTCGTACCCAGTAATGCTGGAAACTGCCGCACCACATAAGTGGCAATGTTTATGTGTCAATAAAAATTGGTACTCCGAGGCGGGGACCGAACGGATCGTTGATGTCATAAAAAGGAGGACGAAGTGTCGGCGTATAATTCGACTCCGGCTCCATCCTGTTAGACGGAAATCGAGTATTAGGAAGTCTCCCAGCCAAAGCCAAGAGTGAAAAGAGTTCGCACTCGGATCGAAAAGCGTTTGAGGGTGACCAGATTCTCTGGGCCTATATGGGGTAATGTAAACTGCCCTCCAAATTAACCTTTTTCTATTTTCTTCAATTTTAGTTTTTAAGGCGGCATGTAAACTGCCCTCTAACTGTATAATCCCTACTTATATGTACGTAAGTAGGAGATTATAACAATTATAATTTAAGAACGGCTTATTAAATAGACAGGGCCAGTTTAGACGGGGGATTGTAGGGGGATAGTGACCGAGTGAAAATCGCTAATTTCACCTCAGAACTTCATCGTTCACTTTACGTGTGATGCATTATAGGTACATTAATTTTTATATTAAACTACCCAGAACTATCTACTGCGCGAAAAGGTAAATCGGCCGCTCAGAGGTGTATCAGCCGGGTCGAGCTTATGTTAGTGTTAGGAAACGATTTTTTTCCGCAAGTTGAACGTTAAAAGTTAGAAGCACCAGAAAAATCTACATCTATTTTTCATAAATGCTGCGCGGAAAAGTAAATCGGCCGTTCAGAGGTGTATCGGTCGGGTCGAGCTTAGGTTAGTGTTAGAAAATGATTTGTTTTTCCGCAAGTTGAACGTTAAAAGTTTGAAGCACCAGAAATGTCATGAATCTGGATGGCTCAACAAAAACACCATCCGCAAAGAAATTCTGCGTCGAGCCCTGAATTGTCAACGATAATTACAATTTCTTGGTTTCATCCTGCATGTAAACAGGTGCATGTCAGTGGCCCCTCAGTTTCGAAATGTGTTATAAAAATGGTGTCAAACGTTAGAGCATCGTTTGAGCCTGAATGAACTTCCATTATTTTCGTTTGAGCTTCAAAAGTCGCGGAGTTATTCGCAAAAAACTTTTGGTAGCCGTATACATGATGCCCCCTCCCACTAGTATCGAATTTTTGGGTGAATTTGGGGTCAATCGTTTGAGCCTGAATGAGCTTCCATTATTTTCGTTTGAGTCTCAAAGGTCGCGAAGTTATTCGCAAAACACTAAGGAGGGGGGGTGTAGACATGATGGCGCCCCCAGTATCAAATTCTTGGGTGAATTTGGTGCCAAACGTTACAGCATCGTTTGAGCCTGAACGAGCTTTCGTTATTTACGTTTGAGTCTCAAAGGTCACAGAGTCTGCAAAGAAATCTTTTGTACGGTCCTGAGTTGTCAACGGTAATTACAATTTCTTGGTATGATCCTGCATGTAAACTCCCTTCATCCATTTTTACCTTGAGGGCAGTTTACAGGTGAGCTTAAGTGTTGACCTTTTGGCTCGGAGGGCAGTTTACATGCTTTTTGGAAATCTACCTGTAGGATAAGGGCAGTTTACATATACCTGCTTACATATATTATTATTATTATTTTAGCTATTACACTCTAAAAAGAATATCGCTATCTCTTTACGAGATTTACAAATCCTTTTTATAGGGGTGGATTAATCCCTGTATTACAGGTTGTTTCGTTACATTTTTGTGTGTCTTCCTCTTTGTCACTTATTCCGCAGCCTTTCCTCAGTTCGCTCCTTCCCACACACTTTCACAGTCTCGGGTGACTTGCGCCCTATCCACGATATCCCTCCAACCCCGTCTATCATAGACTCTCTCCGCCCAGCCGTCGATCCCCATCTCTCTCAAGTCATGTCTCACCTGGTCTAACAATCTAATCCTCGGTCTTCCCCGAGGTCTACTCTCTCCAGGTTTCCAAAGTGTTATCACTTTTATCGCAGTTGCGTTCTCTGATCTCATGACGTGTCCCAACCATCTCAGGCGTTGCGACTTTATGTATCTCACTATGTCTTCACCATCGATCGATCTTGCAATTTCGTGGTTCATAAAGGCTCCTTGTTCTCCGTCGACCCCCTTCTTTGATCCCAATATAATTCTCATAATCCGTCGTTCGAAAACTCTGAGTCTTGCTTCCTCATCTACCGACATACACATTGTCTCTGACGCGTAGGTGACCACAGGTCTTATCAAAGTTTTGTATACCTTTATCTTTGTTCTTTTTGTCAACTGTTTACTTGTCAGCAAGATCCTGTTCGCATAGTAAGCTCTGTTGCCGACGTTTATTCTTCTTCTGATTTCCTCTTGCCTTTCGCCCTTTCTGTCTATTAGTACTCCCAGATAGTTGATACTTTCTACTTCCTCGAATCTGTACTTGTCGATCTCATAACTTCGTCCCATGTGATATTCACTTCTATCGCACTTCATATATTTGGTCTTCTGCTCACTCACCACCAACCCCATCTTGTATGCTTCTCTTTCTATTGGCGATTTACATTACCGTTGGTGGCGCCACCAGCAACAACAACATGGCTGTGTTTAGACGTATATTTGGACATTCAAAGTCCTATAGTGTGGTGAAAATTTGCAAACATTTTAGTATGGTGTTAAATTTATTGCAATGTTCTATTAATTAGTTGATTTTGTTGTGTTTTGAGCCTGAAGAACGAACTTTTATTTTCATTTAATACGTCACATATTAATTTCAAATTCTCCCGCATGGTGGCGTTTGCTTAATGTAAATTGCGAATTGCTTCAAACAGTTCTCTAATCTTTCTTTGTGATCTCGCCACTAACACCACAGCGTCTGCGTATATCAGTATTTGGCTTTCCTTGGTTGTTATCGGACCTTCGGAGTTAACATTTTTAATTATTTTGCTGATTATTACGTTAAAGAGCGTAGCCGAGAGTGCATCGCCTTGCCTCACTCCTCCGTTGAATTCAAATTTTTCTGTCGGTCCTGTGTCTGTTCTAATACAGGCAAATGTTGTGTCTAACGTCATCCCAATCAGACGTATTAGTTTCGGTGGCGCACCACCTTCTCTTAGGGCTTTGAACAGTTCACGTCTATCCACCTTGTCGAAAGCCTGCTGGAAGTCGACAAACAGCAGATGCAGGGCCATAATATCATGTTCATAAAATTTCTGTATTGTTTGCTTTACAATATGTATTGCGTCTATTGTGGAGCGTCCCGCAACAAATCCATATTGACATTCTTCCAGCAGACCCCCTGTGTGTTCGATTAGTTTGTGATGTATCAATGTTGTTAATATCTTATACGCTGCGTTAAGCAACGTAGTGCCTCTGTAGTTTCTACATTCTTCAGAGTTACCCTTCTTCTTCAATACTATTATTTCGCCCTCACACCATTCCTTCGGTATAATCTCCTTGTCCCATATCTGTTTCATAAGTGTACTAATTCTTTCGCGTAATATATCTCCTCCGTACTTGATTAGTTCCGCACAGATACCGTCTGCTCCCGGAGCTTTTCCGTTTTTAACTGCATCTATTGCCTTCATGATTTCGCTGTGTGTTGGGCTTGTTATTTCTTGTTCGTCTTCTTCATCTTGTTCATCTTACATATAATATATAGAAGATTATTTGGGAGGGCGGCGCCCCGTCGCCCTCCCCGTACCAGCCGCCACTGTGAAGTACAGGGAATTTTCTTTCGATCAGACTATCCTGCTGTGAGTATGGTAAGAAGTGTCCTCTATTATTGTTCTCCGAAACCTTACGAAGTAATCAATACATTGACGATTTGTTAATCCTTGTAATACCAGAGAACCCTACATTTAAAAATTGTAATTAAGGGCTACATAATTTTGCACTTATTGAAATACGATAGATGGAGCTGGCATGTAAACATAAGAGTTAAAATGAAATATTTACAATGTACTTTTAATGGTTAAACGTTCTTAAAACAAATTTTTTCTTGAACATCAGCTGGAGAGTGGAGGAAAGCAAATGAAGAAGTGTTGTAGCTGGTGGGAGAAAAAAACTGAATGTTGCGGCCATAATTACGATTCATCAGAAGTGGGATTTATAAATAATTAAAAACCACTGAATTATAATTCAAACCAGGAAATTATTTATCTACATAAAATTTATTTAAATAAAATTTATCATACATTTAAGAACTACCTAAATACTAACTTTAAAATTGAAATATGAGACGAGGTTAGTGTACGTCATTATACACATCAATTTTTTTTAGTAAAAAAAAAAGAAAGCTTTGTTTTGACTTAAATTGAATGTATCGTACGAAAGGCACTCCAATAAATTAAGAATATTCTTAATTATTATCATTATTATTATTGTAACTTAGTTGTAAGTACATTTAACAAAAAGAATTGTTTAGTTTAACAGAATAAAAAATTTGTTATAAAAACACTTAAAATATAATACAGAGAGGTGCCGAATTATCATAATTAGCTCGCATTGACGCTCGAACTTGAACTTGAAGCAGTAAAATTTTCGAGGTCCCATTTAGCCATAAAAGCTCCCATTTCGGCTCGTAACTAAACCACTTTTTCCCACGAATTTGCTTTTTACTGTAATAATAATTATGATAATCGCTTATTTGCTTATTTACTAATTAATGAATAAAATATTTAAATTCAACACAGAAGACAAAAGTCTTTTCTTATAACGACAACATAAAAATATTTATTAGTACAGTTAAGCCAAATTTAGAGCCAAAATACACCTATAGATATGTGTAATAAATGTATATGTATACAGATTAAGTGAACACTTTACAAAGATATTTTATTAAAATTTAAATTTTATTGTCAGCATATACAGCCTCCGGATTAGCTTAATCGACTATATTACAAGGAATGAAAATTATTGTCAAATTTGTGCACATTTTCTTTATTATTTATTAAATGTTAACAGGACCGAACCGGGGATTCACTCGCCTACGTGAAAGTTATTGTTCCCCTATCGGGTCCGGCCCCTGTACTTTATTGTCACATTATTCTTACTTTATATTGACCTCAATAATTTATTATAAATTTTTTCTTACGTTAATAATACGTTTAAGGTACGTCAAAAATTTATTAAACCTTTCATTGCATGCTGCCTTACTTATTTAATACGACCATATCAAAATATCAACAGTACTCAACAGTTTGATAACAACAAACTTATCGTTCGAATTATTTAAAAAAATTTTTATTGTCGTCACTTTATTGTCATAAATTTCATGTTAAAAAATGCGGTTACGATCGAACGCAACAACAAAAGTCAGAACCGTGAAGGCCGTGGTTAAGCCCACGTAAGACATCAAAGATGATGAACCGCTCGTGTTTTTACCATTTTGCTGCGATATGTAACCCGGATTCACGACGTTAATCTTCCACCCCAAATTGTTATGCGTGTAGCACTACAAAAAAATGTAATCTGTAAAAATGACAAATAAAAAAAAACCTTATTTTACCTGATAGTAAAGCAAATCGGGGGCATCCATCTGGACGGTCCAGTTCAACACTGCAGGCGAGCCCTCGTCGCATTCCAATCGTAAGGTGTTTAAATAATCACTAAACACTTCTATTTCGGCTGCTCGATCGATACCTTTGTGGGCCCATTCGCAATATCTTCCAGCAGCGGTGGGATACGGAATACCGCCATGCTTGTATGCGACTCCGGCGAAAATTTTCTGTTTTCTCTGATCGGTTTCGTTCTTTTGGCCGTACCCTCCTTCTCTCGAATCGGTGATGTACAAGGGATGATAACGTGCAGGGTTGGTTTCGTCATCACCACCTTCCACCATGAAAGTATACGTTTGTCCCCTTTCGACGGTTATTTCCGGGATCAACAGGTCGTTTATGTACCAAGCGATGCCCCAGGACGGCAGACCGGTGATTGGGGTGTAACCTCGTTTACTTCCAGTGGGGCCGATTTTGGCAGTTAACACGTTTTCACCTAAAAGTAAAATAACGTTTTAGATTCGTATAATAGATTCGTATTTAGATTCGTATAAGGGTGTTGGGATGACGTGGTGCTGGTTGCTGGAGGCGTCAAAATTTCAAAAGTCGAATGAAATGTTTGCATTGGTTTGTTGGCCTTCTTACTCTACTTTTGGGTTGAGATTGTCTACCAGAAAGAGTTTTGCCCCTTTAGTCCAGTGAATTACAGTTATTTATGACTTCCCTGGGCAAACCTGCCAAGGTTTTGAAAACAGCGCCCAAAATAAGGGATTTAAGAAGGAATTTAGTGAAAATAAAATTTTTAGATTGAGAGACTCAATGAAGACCATAAAGAGAGATGATAATTTTTTTAAACCATGATCCCGAGTCTGTATAGCCCCTCTACTAATACCTCCTTCAAATTTACTAAATGACTTTTGTTCAGTTTCCTTATATTGTATTCTTCATCCGGCGTCAAACTGGACACAATTTTGGAGGTACACGTTCTACTGTCAATCCCTAACACTCGAGATTATTTGAAAACCCACAACTCCGACCCTGCATAAGGAATTTTTGAAAAATATCAGGAGATATACCGATTCCGTGTTTGACACCGGATTGCTCAATTTTTCACATAATTACAAAAACAAACCGAAACAACCCGGTCGAATCTCTACTGTAATTTGCGAAGACTTTGCTGCAGTGGCGGCTTACCTTAAAGGGCACTAGGGAATGTGCCCCCGTATCCACAATGGAAAACAACTATCCGAATATTTTTGTCACTATAAAAGAAGTTCTAAAACTTTGTAGCTGTAGGGATAAATGTAAATACGATAAATTGATGTTTTTCTTTAAATATTATACTCTCTTATTGAAAAAAGTCATGAGATGCCACCGTTTTGCTGTATTTTGAAGTGTCACAATTTTTCACATGTTACAAGTCAAAGAAAGTGGGATAAGTCAAATAATTACGACGTACAATTAAAGTATTGATTCTTAAAGTGCGGCCTTTAGGCCGCACAACCATGGCAATCATGTATTAGATGATTAAATGCGGCTGGAAACCAAACTAGGATCGAGGTGGGCCGATAATTATAACCTTCCTGTCTTGTAGCAAATCGTAATGTTCTGGAAGAGGAAAACGGGATTTTCACGTTTGGACGTAATTCCGTTATGAATCATTTCGACAGCAGAAGAACTACGGTCAATACATATTTTCGTCTTCACGATGTAAAATTTAAAGTTAGAAAATGTTCTTGAAATGTTTAATACCGAACATGCGTCCGCGAAAAACTTCCGCTTTTCGTGTGATTTAGAAGTAACTATAACCATTTTATCCAATTTACTTTGTTATTGTACCAAAAAATTTAAAAGTAAACTGACCCGTGTCAATGACCTGAGACTTCAGTATAAAGCCATTACCGGAGAAGTTTATGTAATAAATTATTGAATTCTCGTCGTAATCCCCCTGAGTGAGGTCGAAAGCCAGCAATTATGGTCTACAATAAATGCGGTCTTTAGGCCGCAAAACCACGGCAATCACGTATGACATGGCTAAACAAGCCGCCTATCCTAGCTTAATGCATAAATTTCGCAATTCTCCCAAACAGAAATCTTAAAGAAATTATGTAACGTAATCTAGTTTTTTTTTAGTTATTTACTCCACACCTTTATTAAAATCCTGGGTGACAGTGTCATAACTACCGCCACTACGAACTAACTTGTAACCTTCCTAATGGAAAGATGAAGGTTTATATAGGCCTCTACTACAAAAAAATTCTGAGAAAGTATTATCAAAATTTTGAGTAAATCGATTTTGAAGTTAGCTAATATTCATGTAAAAACCTAACGAGATTCCGCGCGTCGCTCATTTTGTTGACGGTCCGTGCGTAATGAATGACCCTAACACTTAGAGTATTTTGCACCAGCAGAAGCAGCTCGTCTCTCCTACATGTAACATCGATTATTTTTTGTCTTTACGCAATTTTTTGAGGGTTTAAGATCCCGGTTGCCTTCATCCCGGTGTTCTTGATGGGTGGCGCCTTCTCGTATGTTTAGCACTGCCGCGGAGCGGCGTACGCGATTGAAAAACCGCCCGGAGCCCCGGAGGGGCGTAGGGTAGGTTTTTTGATGCGCACAATTCTGGCCGGCGCGGATCCACCCTAAAAAGTAATTTGCACCATCAAAACCGGCCGCGGGGCAGAGCCCCGCAAGGCCTAGGTTTTCCCCATAGTTTGTTATGTTTATTTAGAGACTTTATTCTTAAAATATTTGTGGTTCTGAAAAGAACCGTTTTTTAATTCAGTTTGGCCACCGTGCTAGCGATGTTATAAGCACGGCAGTAGACTGGCAAATGCGCTCCGTGCCGAGCGAGCGTCACTTATATTTATAACCTCGGTAATGGGCGTGGCCTAAACATGCGATTTACATGTAAAATTTAGCTTTTTTCAAATTGATTTTTCTCAAAATTTTGACTATACTTTCTCGGGAGAAATTTTTACAGTACACTCTAATAAGGTTCCTTTTGCTATAAAAAAATTTTGAAATTATTTGGGGTGGCGGTAATTAGGTAATTCTTCCCAAAATCCTGTAATTGCTTTGTTTGTTGTGAATTGTGACCATTTTGCACACTTTTCTGTTTTTCACCCCCCCCCCCTTCGCGCAAGGTATTTAAGTAAACGATTCCTCAACATTATTGCTCTGAAATTTTTCGTTTGTTTTAATAGTTTGTTCTACTTCCCCCCCCCCCGTCTCTCGTTTTTAAAATTAAAATTGGCCCAAAATAATGATTGGCCCACCGTAAACAATACTAAAGACTATAAAATCCGAGGACTTTACATTTATATCAAAATCAATTTGCTTAAGAAGCCAATAAGCGTAGCGATGTTCTTACAGAACTTTCTGTAGCGAATTTCTAAGTCAACGCAACTATTTAGATATTTAATTTCCCACCGCGGAAGAAGTTATCAGAGTTTCTCTGGTAAAAGCGAGAAGAAATTTGAAATTGGAGACTTATAAGTGCATGATAATAGATTATGTTCTATATAGATAGAACATAAGATCGTTTAAGATTAGATCGGAGAAATGCCGAATTCTTATTTAGAAAGTTTTGATACAAAATTTTCGGTGAGCTGAAAATTATGGGCATGGGCATGACGTAAACCTTCTCTAACGTCCTGAGTGTGACATTAAAATACTTCATGGGAGGCGGATTCAGCCAAGGAACTGTCCATAAATGATGCCACACATTTGGGGGGGGGGTATTCATCAACTGTGACAAAGTGTGACATGGAGGTAGGGGGGTATGCTTCCTTGTGACGTCACTTCCATACTTATTAACAATAAAAATATTTGATCATAAATTATGAATTCTCCGAAGTAATTTTTTTTGTAAATATTATGGGACTCGTGGGGGGGGGGAATTAAAATTTTGTGACATCATTTCGGGGTGGGTCTTACATTTTGTGACCAAGTGTGACAAGGGCGAAGGGGAGGTTAGATTGGTCCTAAATTGTGTGACATCATTAATGTCATGTAAGGGGGGGGGCGGTAATTAATTGCATAATAATGCAAAGAAGGTCAATTCAAAATTGTTATTTTAGCAACTTTAGTACATTTAATCTGGGTTTTTCGACTTTTAAAAATTCGAGAGGAGGGCGGTAACCCCCTTTAATGCTCCTTATATCAGCCCTTGTCTTCGATGCCGTATAGGTTCTTATCGGCTGAATGCAGTGGGTCTTAACCTATTTGAAGTAGCGGAACAGTTTTAATTGTAAGAAAATTTTTTGGAATATCGTATTCACTAATAGTCCATACAGAAAATCCGAAAAATTGGCTAGAACTTGCAAAAATTCAGGCAAGCCGAATTTTTTTGGTGTCAATCTGTATTTGATTGTTCGATTTCGCCGCCCTCCAATTAAGCACTCAAAAAAATTTGCTCAAGAAGTAAATCAAGAATCCGTGCATTAAATTAAGAATCTTGAAAAATTCTTGATTCTAAGAACTTACTTCTTATTTTTAACATTTTGGTATTAAACCAAGAACGCTATTCTTATTCTTGCAGTACTTTATTAATTTAAGCTTAATTTTGGAAACAAGAATGACGTTCTTAAATCAAAGAATACAAGCTAACACGTTAATGATATCACTTTTGTTACTTTTTCGTTCAAAAACATAAATTATAATGCAATTTTAAGCATTTTTATCTTCGCTATCGTAATACAAAAATTGTCCTCGACATGAAAAGGCATATTTATAAAAAATATTTTACACACGTAACCAATTCTCGACTTTAAGGTTTGGACAAATGCCGTAAGCTTTATTCGCTGTACACTGGGCCAACTCCCTTTTTTGCTAAATTTTCTTCCTAAATAACAATAATTTACATTATGTACATTATAAATCAGTGTTAAATTAAAATAAATAAAACATTTTCTGAAATGTTTCTCAGATCAATTTTATATTATGAATTATTTAAAATAAATGCATGTTGCAGAAAGGGGAGAAACACGTGTCATATATACTTTTTTACAAGCATTATAATTTATTACATTAACCAGTATTTATTTAAAATAATTTATAACCACGTGTAATTTTTATTTAAATTAAGACAAATAAATAACTGTTATTAATTAATAAAAACAAAAAAAATACAAGCATTATAATTTATTACATTGAATTGAATTGATGGCAAAATTTTTTAATTAAATTTGAAAATTTTTTAACTGCTTCATTTTAAAGAAATCTTTAGTTTTTGATAGATGTTGCTATTTTTAAACACTAAACTTTGTAGGCTCTTGCACGAATATTTTAAGAATTTTGCTGAGCTACTTCGCTTGAATTAATGTCAAAATTTTTAATTAAATTTGAAAAATTTTTAACTGCTATTATTTGCGCGCTTGTTTATAATGCTTGATTGTGATATTTTTTTTACTTTTTGATAAATGTTGCTATTTTTAAACACTAAACATTGTAGGCTCTCCACGTGTAATTTGAAAATTTTGCGAGTCTCTCGCTTGAAATTAATGTCAAAATTTTTAATTAAATTTGAAAAATTTTTAGCTGCTTAATTTTAAAGAAATCTTTAGTTTTTGATAGGTGTTGCTATTTTTAAATACTAAACATTGTAGGCTCTTGCACGAATATTTTGAAAATTTTGCCGAATCAGTCGCTTGAAATTAATGTCAAAATTTTTAATTAAATTTGAAAAATTTTTAACTGCTGTTATTTGCGCGCTTGTTTATAATGCTTGATTGTGAAATTTTTTTTAATTTTTGATAAATGTTGCTATTTTTAAACACTAAACTTTGCACCACGTGTAATTTGAAAAAAAAAATACAAGCATTATAATTTATTACATTGAATTGAATTGATGGCAAAATTTTTTAATTAAATTTGAAAATTTTTTAACTGCTTAATTTTAAAGAAATCTTTAGTTTTTGATAGATGTTGCTATTTTTAAACACTAAACTTTGTAGGCTCTTGCACGAATATTTTAAGAATTTTGCTGAGCCACATCGCTTGAATTAATGTCAAAATTTTTAATTAAATTTGAAAAATTTTTAACTGCTATTATTTGCGCGCTTGTTTATAATGCTGGATTGTGATATTTTTTTTACTTTTTGATAAATGTTGCTATTTTTAAACACTAAACATTGTAGGCTCTCCACGTGTAATTTGAAAATTTTGCGAGTCACTCGCTTGAAATTAATGTCAAAATTTTTAATTAAATTTGAAAAATTTTTAGCTGCTTAATTTTAAAGAAATCTTTAGTTTTTGATAGGTGTTGCTATTTTTAAATACTAAACATTGTAGGCTCTTGCACGAATATTTTGAAAATTTTGCCGAATCAGTCGCTTGAAATTAATGTCAAAATTTTTAATTAAATTTGAAAAATTTTTAACTGCTATTATTTGCGCGCTTGTTTATAATGCTTGATTGTGAAATTTTTTTTAATTTTTGATAAATGTTGCTATTTTTAAACACTAAACTTTGTACCAGGTGTAATTTGAAAATTTTGCGAGTCACTCGCTTGAAATTAATGTCAAAATTTTTAATTAAATTTGAAAAAAATTTAACTGCTATTATTTGCGCGCTTGTTTATAATGCTTGATTGTGAAATTTTTTTTAATTTTTGATAAATGTTGCTATTTTTAAACACTAAACTTTGTAGGCTCTCCACGTGTAATTTGAAAATTTTGCGAGTCACTCGCAAAATGTATCTTATAGATACATGTATGATTTGTACGATACTCCATTGCAATCAAGTAAATTAAATATTTATTATGTATGCCACGAAGGTATTAAACATGAAAATTTTATTCTGTCCCAAATAGAATGCAAATGTGTTGCTATTGAGCATAAAAAAGGTTATGCAGTTTTTCCAATTCTTCATCAAAGACGTTAACGTGAATACCGAAAATGTAAAATTGTAAAATAAAAATGTAAAATAAAAAATGTAAAATACGTTATTTAATTTTGTCATTAATATTATTGTAGCCCGCCTGTGCTAGCTAGTCTTTTATAATTTAAAATTCGAATTAGAAAATAGGATTTTTATGACTATTTAAAATGACAATAGCCAAGCACGTCCAGGTAGCACAGATGTTATAGCGTTAGACTCAATACCTGTGGGTCCTAGGTTCAAATCCCGGTGGAGCCGTAAACAAAATCTAAGTATATAAATTTAATATTTTAACTTAATCAGGATTTTACAGATATGCAAAAACAACACATCGAATCGAGCTGGTAGAAAAAGTAAGCAGTACGTGTATAAATAAATTTAGTATTTAGAATTTAATCAGGAATTTACAGATATGCAAAAAACAACAGGACGCAATATGATGAATACCAAAATTACCATGAATAAGTAGTAAAATTTAAAATAATGAAATTGTACAGAAGTGATAATAGATAAATTGTGAAGTAAAATAATTGAAATAATAATAATAATTTTTATTATTTTTTTTAATTTGTTTTAAGACTGGTCATTCTAAAATTAATAACTTCTTAAATCTTGGAACCAGAATGTGTTCGCTTTGAAATAAACCTTGGGTGTGATTAGCATAAATTAAGAATGTGCATGTTTAAATAGAGGATGCCTGCTTAAGTATTAGGGTTTCTACAACCCTAATTAACAATAAGCTTGCCATTCTTAAATTATTCTCGATTCAAAGTACCCGGCATGATTGGGTCAATTTCCAGAACGTTTGTTCTTGATTTAAAGTTCGTTATTCTAGCTGGTAAGAATGGATTTTTTTGAGTGAGGATTTTAGCACCCAGGGTGATTACAGAAAATTTATATTAAACCTAATATGGAGTCCATAACATTTTCTACAAAATTGATTTTTTTCAAAATTTGCTAAGTCAACGCAAGGATGTCGAAAAAATGGTTCGAGTTTGCTAAAAATCTAACTCACGAAATCTAAATTTTAGCAACGTCTGCGCCTTTTCGCCTATAACTTGCTTAATTTTATTTTTACAGAAAATTTATATTAAACCGAAAGTGGGGAGGATAAAATTTGCTAGAAAATAATTTTTTTCTAAATTTTCTAATTGGTCAATGCAAGGATGTTGTAAAAGTGGTTCGAGTTAACCAAAAACAAAATCTTTATTTAACACCCCAAAATTGCGATTTTTCGACTATAACTCGCTTAATTTCATTTTTACAGAAAATTTACATAATATATAAAGCGGAGAGCGTAAAATTTTTTACTAGCTAGAATTTTTTCAAAATTTTCTAATCGGTCAATGCAAAGATATCGAAAAGTTGATTCGAGTTTGCCAAAAATGTAACCCTCAAAATCTCAATTTTAGCACTGTTAATGTGGTTTTTCGCCTGAACTGAGAGGATAAAATTTTCTACAAAATGGAATTTGTTTTAAATTGCCTACAAAATCGATTTTTTTTAAGTTAACTAATTGGACAATGAAAAGATCCTGAAACATTGGTTTGAGTTCGTCAAAAATCTTAATTTTAGCACCGTTAATGCGGTTTTCGCCTATTACTCGCTTAATTTCATTTTTACAGAAAATTTATATTAAACCTAATATGGAGTCCATAACATTTTCTACAAAATTGATTTTTTTCAAAATTTGCTAAGTCAACGCAAGGACGTCGAAAAAATGGTTCGAGTTTGCTAAAAATCTAACTCACGAAATCTAAATTTTAGCAACGTCTGCGCCTTTTCGCCTATAACTTGCTTAATTTTATTTTTACAGAAAATTTATATTAAACCGAAAGTGGGGAGGATAAAATTTGCTAGAAAATAATTTTTTTCTAAATTTTCTAATTGGTCAATGCAAGGATGTTGTAAAAGTGGTTCGAGTTAACCAAAAACAAAATCTTTATTTAACACCTCAAAATGCGATTTTTCGACTATAACTCGCTTAATTTCATTTTTACAGAAAATTTACATAATATATAAAGCGGAGAGCGTAAAATTTTTTACTAGCTAGAATTTTTTCAAAATTTTCTAATCGGTCAATGCAAAGATATCGAAAAGTTGATTCGAGTTTGCCAAAAATGTAACCCTCAAAATCTTAATTTTAGCACTGTTAATGTGGTTTTTCGCCTGAACTGAGAGGATAAAATTTTCTACAAAATGGAATTTGTTTTAAATTGCCTACAAAATCGATTTTTTTTAAGTTAACTAATTGGACAATGAAAAGATCCTGAAAAATTGGTTTGAGTTCGTCAAAAATCTTAATTTTAGCACCGTTAATGCGGTTTTCGCCTATTACTCGCTTAATTTCATTTTTACAGAAAATTTATATTTCGCTAAAAGCGTAGCGCATGAAATTTTTTATAAAATACAGTTTTTTCAAATCTTTCTAAGTGGTTAATGCAAAAAATTCGAAAAAATGGTTTCCGTTTGTCAAAAATCTAACCCACAAAATCTAAATTTTAGTGCCATCAATGCTGTTTTTTTGCTTACAATTCGTTAAATTACACTTTTACAAAAATTTCTATTTAACCAAAAGTGGAAAGCTTAAAATTTTCTACAAAATACATTTTTTCAAAATTTTCTAATTGGTCAATAATACAAAGATGCCGTAAAAATAGTTCGAGTTTGCCAAAACTCTCAATTTTTGTACCGTCAATGGGTTTTACGCCTATAATTCGCTTAATTTTATTTTGACAGAAATATTACATTAAACCAAAACCGTGGTAAATAAAATTTTCAACAAAATGGAGTTTTTTCAAAATTTCCTAATTGGTCACTGCAAGGATGCCGAAAAAATGGTCGGAGTTTGCCAAAAATCTAAACAACAAAATCTTAATTTTACCACGGTTAACGCGGTTTTTCGCTTATAACTCGCTTAATTTCAGATTTACAGAAAATTTATATTAAACCAAATGTGGAGAGTATAAAATTCTTTACAGAGTAGTTGTTTTTAAATTTTCTAATTGGTCAATGCAAAGATGTCGAAAAAATGGTTCGAGTTTGCCACAAATCTAACCCACAAAATTTGAATTTTAGCACTGTTAATGCGGTTTTTCGCTTATTCCTCGTTTAATTTGATATGTACAGAAAATTTATGGTAAACCAAAAGTGGAGAGCATAAAATTTTCTACAAAATGGATTTTTTTAAAAAATTTTCTAATTGGTCAATGCAAAGATGCCGTAAAATAGTTCGAGTTTGCCAAATAACTAAATTTTAGCACCGTCAACGGGTTTTTCGCCTATAACTCGCTTAATTTTATTTTTACAGAAAATTTATATTAAACCTAAAGTGGAGAACATGAAATTTTCTACAAATTAAATTTTCTAATTGGTCAATGCAAGGATGCCAAAAAAATGGTTCGAAATCTAAACTAAAACATCTCAATTTTTGCACCGTCAATGCGGTTTATCGGCTATAAATGCTTAATTTCATTTTTATTGAAAATTTTTAACAAAGAAAACTCAAAGAACACTAAATTATCTGCAAAATAGATAATTAAAAAAATTTCCAACGTCATACAATTCCTTAAAAAAAATTTAAATGAAATAAATCAAGTGTTTCATTGATTCCGGTTAATTCCGAGTAAAATTTTGTTAGATGTCATTGTCATTATCTGAAATAAATTTTGAAAAGGGTTTTATGTTATGCAAAATTATATGCTCTTCAATTTTGGTATGATAATATTTTTTTCTAAAACTGATATCAAGCGAGTTATAAGCAAAAAACCAATTTGAAGAAATTAAAATCCTAAATTGAGTGAGTAACCGACAGCGGACTTTTTTGGGGGGGGGGGGGTTATTAGGATACTTAAATATAATATATGTCTGTCAAATTTCAACTTGTCCGGAAAATTACAAAAATATTCATGAATATAAAATTTACCTTGATTATAATCATAAATTTTAACTGAAAATTGAATATAATTTGACGGAACACCGCACCGACTCAAAACCACTGGTTTAATGACTCTGGACATTGGCTCATAAATACTGATACCACACTTTGAGGTTTGTAGCGGTTCTAAAATGAGTTCACGATATATAAAAGTTCCGCGCTACTTAAACTAATCGCCTCGGCAGCGCAGTTGTTTAAGCGCACGTATTCACAGCTAATACGTCTGGATTCGAATCCAAGTTGAGGAACATATTTTTCAGCATGCCATCTTGCTAAGGTTCCTCATTAGAAGGAAGACATTCGTGAGACATCGAACTTCCTTACAAGTAAGTAACCAGACGTTCCCGAAATCCTTATAAGATCTTCAAAAAAACTTTAGGTTCCCCATATTTAAGTATTCGAATAAAAGTCTGAGTATATAGGAGGGACAGGACCACAACAAACATTTTTAAGTAAAATTAAAGTATTTCCATGATTGACCCACGGAAACTATTTGACAACAATCACCACCAAGAAAACACATACCAAGTTTTTATTAGAAAAAAAAATGAAATAAATTTTACCGATAATTTTAGCTGGCGGCCAAGGTTTCGGACCATCTGGATCGACTAAATCGTTCAGACTTCCAACACACTCGTGATCGTCGAATCGTCCAAAATCAATTCTTATATCATCTGTAGTCTTATCAGTTAACGAATGTGCATTAGCTTCCCGGCGTGAATTTAAAGGCCCAAATGCGGCGATAACGTTAACTTCACCTTGAGATGGTATCGGTCTATCATTGACAGCTTCATTAGTTTGAAGTGGCCTAGTGTAAACTATAGTAGTTACGCCATTATTTCTTTCACCAGATACTAATGTAACGTCGTTCCTGCCTCCTATTCTTTCGTCTGGACAAACGCCGGATTTGCCATCACATTGAGCAGGGTGCGACATATAATAATCTATGGCTTGAAAACTACGGCTAACCGTATCGTAAAACGCAACCGTCACATCTCCACCCACCTATAAATTTAAAGGGGTTAAGCACCCGCAGCGAAAGAAATAAACAGCCTTACCATCTGAGGTCGATTTTGAGCACCGGACAAACCAAACGCCACGTACTGATCTTCCCTCATTTTCGCAGACAGAGTTATTTGGACGTGATCATCTTTCGTTATCCATTTGACTTGGAGACGTTTGTCTAAAAATTCTCGACAATTGGTCACAGTTGTTGGTCGAGGTGTCGAACTTGTCTTTAGGGGAAATATAAAAACAACAAATAACAATTACATTAGTTTGGGTTTATTTAAAACACCAATACATTTTTATAAATATAATTTATTTATTTATAATTTTTGCGCTTGGCTAAAAATAACATTAAAAGCTAAAAGCACTTGTTGTACTTACAGGATTATACCACCAAGGAGGCTTTTGCAAAAATAAACGGCAAAATTTAAAATTTTTTTCAAATTATGTTTTCGATTATTGGCAATCAAAAATAAACTCACCGAAATTTTGGTTTGTCCTAATGCGGGCGGGACGTCCAAGTCTTTTGGTATTAAAACGTGACCAAAGTTGTGACGATATTGTACGCACCAAACGGATAACCAGTCGATATCGTACACCGTCAACGAACCTGGTAATTGAATTTCAATGTCTTCGCCTTGATAACCGCGAAGAGGATCCAACGAGCCCATCTCGTTGGGCACCTTTATTCCGAACGGAGTTGGTTCCGTTCCATTTCCGACCCAAAAATATGCATCGGGTCCAGCACCATCGTAGTGTAAATTTGGTATATAAAATGTTTTCGCATCTAAGATGCTTATATTGTCTGAACGAAGTCCATGAGCTAATCGTTTAAATTCGGGAAGAACTCTTGGTTTTGGTACTTCTAAATTAGGAGGAATAAACACTTCGCCAAAGTCCACCTGTAAAAATTAACCATTGTAAGTCGTTAAACAATTACGTATATAATACGTTGTAAACACGTCATAATGATGTAAATATTACGTTATAAATAGGTTATAACATTAATAATGCAATAAAATCAAAAAATTTTTAATACCAAAATTTTAAGAAGGCTTTACAATGTACTGAAATATAAAATACTTGTAGTTTCATTGTTAAAAATTTTAGTTCAACATTATAAGTCTGGTCCCGTGCGTTTTAGCACTAAATGTAATTTCAGCGTTTTAGCTTTCAGCATAGGGAAAAAAAATTTCGATTTTCATGAAAGCGATCCAGTATTGAAAATTAAATACGCGATTACAACGAAATGTAACAATTCAGTGAAACGTTTAAAGAAAATTGAAAGCAATAAACAAACAAATAATAACAGATACCTAAAAGAGATAAAAATTAATAGAAAATGTAGCCGGGTTCATTTCAGAATTTTCGTTTCGCTATAAATTTCCACGGTCTATAAATTTTCTTTAAAATAAGAAGAAAAATTTTTGCGCCAGCAACGCGAGGCGTGATTAATTAAATATTTAACTAAAAAAATAAGTAAAGTTGGTCCGAATTTGGAAAATGTATCTAAATTTGTGGAGCATAAGTGCGAAGGGGTTGCAGAAGGAATTACCGCGACTCCGGGAAGCGCAGGTCGTCAATATGATACTGTGACTCCGGGGACTAAGGCACCACCTCTGGACAAGCCTACGGTGGCCGAAAACAAACCGAAAATTCCTTTGATATAAAGCTGAAAAGCTTTTATGTGCTTGAATATTAAAACAAGAGGTTTATGATTGCGAACAATCAAAAAAATTTCCAAAACGTTTTAGGCAGCTTAACAGGCGAAAAAATTTGTTGCCGTTAAGGCGATAATCACAATTTTTTAAATTGTCGCTATTAGTTTGTCTTGTTAATTTTTAACGGTTTTGATTAGAATTAATATGGACAATGAAGCAGTCAAGTTTTATTCATTATTTTCACGAAAAAGGGAAAATAGAATGGAAAGCCGGAATGAAAATTTGATTAAAATGAAATTATTGCTACTGAAAGTACCTACTACACTTTCAGTATTATTTGAAATTTTTCCGATAAAACTGAAAGCGCTGACAACTTCTGTTATGATTAAAAAAACTATCGGAATTTTAATTCAGTTTTATGTGTAATTAAACATTTATTTAATATAAAAATTGCTTTTTACAATCGGGATTTCATTATCGCTTAAAAATAATTCCTAGGCGACCAATAAATACAGGATGAACTATAGATGATATCATAATTCGGGGAAGTACACACCTGAGGATTAACTGAGATAAACTCGTCTTATTTTCGAGTCTTATAAACTCGACATATTAAAACACCTCCCCGCCCCCCTCTCGTGACTATAATTTTCAAAAAGGAAGGGAAACCAATCCGCAGTAAAAAAACCGAGATCCACTTTAATCAATTCGCTTTCTAATGTCAAGCAATATCCCCCCCCTCTTGAATACAATTTGCGCTATCTTAGTAATAAAATATCTTACAAATACTTTCGCTCCTTCCCCATCTTTAAGCACTTAGTAACAACTATTTAGATTGGAGCAGATATTTGCGTAATTCAGGCTAAGTCGTCTAACCTCTCATGAAGTACGAGGCTCGAGTTTCTAGCATATCGAAGAAATTAAGTTGGTTAGCATGCGGTAGCCTGATATCGTAGTTAGAGAGGATTACATAAAAACGATAATCTGAATGCTTTTTTCAGGACAGGACCTTCTAATGAAAGGGAAGTTAACTGGAACAGCGTCGTATCCTCATGGTTGATAAATCGCGACCCTGCAGAGTTTGCCATTGCCTTCCAAGGATAGACAGTCAAGAATAAAGTCTTTACTCAGCTCAGAATTGAACCGAATACATTAACCGCCGTGCTGTAACTGCCTCTGCTGGGAAAGTCTCTCTCATCAGTTGTTTTTCTGCCCATAGAAGCGTCGTGATCGATTCTCTTCTCCTATGTCTGTGATGTGCGTTCGCAATGCAATACAAAAGAGAACCTACAATTGTTTAACGTAGTCTCCAAACCAGGGAAGCCTGGTAGCGCCTTGAGTGTTGAAAACCCTATAGGGGTATAAAATAAGGATAAAATTTAAGCGGGACGGTGACATAAGTAGTCCTAGTCGAAAAATTTTTCTTCAGCTACACACTAAAGAACAGGCTTAATTTAGTCTATAGAAAAAATATTCTGCGAGAAATCTCTAAAAACAACCCCAAAATCGACTTTTGAAAAGTACGGGAAATTAGCATCGAATATGCCGCACACCCCAGGCAGACGCGATACAATTCAAAGGCGGTCCCTTGAAATCGCGTAAAATTTTTTCGCTCCGATTTGAATTTTTCTTTAAAATTCGGATAGGTGGGGGTGTGATTAGTAGATATTAGTAATAAATATAATCAAAAAAAATGGAAAATAACCCGTGTATTGCCGAAAAAGTGAAAAAATTAAATTATTTTTCTTCCATTTTTGGGGTGTGCATTCGATAAGGAGGGTTATCCATCGTCAAACCCTACCCTTCCGGAGCGCCGCTTCGCTCCGTTACGCTCTGCACCCCTCCAGGGCGGTTTTGACTCTGGTTACTAGGCTAAACAAACGAGAAGCGCCTTTGATCAAGAAAACCGGGATCTAAAAAACCGGGAGCTTAGAGACCCTTGAAATAGCATTAAAAAGTATAGTTGCGGTATGGGGCAGTAAACTATTACGTTTCACCTCCAAAAAATCGCGTAAAAACAAAAAATAATCGATGTTACATGTAGGAGAGACGAGGTGCATCTGCCGGTCCGTAAAACGCTAAGTTTAAGATTAGTTCTTTCTGCACGCACCGTCAACAGAATGAGCGACGCGCGGCAATCTCGTTAATTTTACCACTGCATCTCCTTAAATTTGCTAAGTTCAAAATCGATTATTTCAAAATTTTGATAATAAAATCTCGGTTAATATTTTTACAATTTGCTATATTAACTGTGTTCTTTAGTGTATAGCTGAAGAAAATTTATTTCGAGCGAGACTACTTATGGCACCGTAGCCACTTAAGCAATGCTCCCTTTGTCACTTTTGAATTTCGATCGAATGCTGGAAGACTTTTCTGTAATCTTGAGCAAGTCCATTCCGAATTTCTGCTACCTTCGGGTCGGACTTTCCTCATATGAAATATGCCCGAAGTATGTGAGTATTTGGATTACCCTTCGCATGTTGCTCGGACCATTTAATTACTCTAAGAACTCGGTCTCTGAATTTTAAAATAGAGTCCCTTCAGAATTTGATATAGCCCTTTTCGGAACCCAAATATATTAGAATTCCGCAGCCACGCATATTGCTCGAAGTTATATATATATTTCGGGCTACTTCGTACATTAAACTTGCATTACTATACATTGAATACTGCACTATACAATTAAAATTGTTTACCCGATCCCCAATCTCCACCTCTCTCTATCGGTTGCATCTTGTTCCTCCAAGTTCCTCACTGCCATAGCTTTCTTTATCCCATCGTTCCAGGATCTTCTCGGTCTTCCACGCTTTCTTCTTCCTGGGGGTACCCACTTAAGTAACCTCTTTGGCCATCTGTCGTCCTCCATCCTTAGTAGATGTCCAAACCACCGCAGACCACGTTTTTCAATTCTCTGGGTTACTTCTTCATTTGCGTTCATTATCGTTCTTATATGGTAATTTCTTATGTGTTGTAAGCGAGATACCCTGGCACTTCTACGCAGGTAGTCCATTTCGACCGCCTTTAGTCGTCTTTGCATGTTTGCATTTGGACACCAAACCTCACAACCATAACACAGAACCGACTCAACCATAACCATTCCGACCCTTTTTTTATTTTTTGTCGAAATATTTTTGTCCCACCACAATGAGTTCAGCATTCCTATGATTTTTTTGGTTTGTTGAATACGAGTTCGAATTTCCTCAGTCCCCAGACCCTCCCCATTAACAGTAGCCCCCAGATACTTGAACCGTTCCACCTGCTCAACCTGCACCCCATCATCGATTAGGATCTCAAAGTTAGCGTCGGTGTTAACTGCGAGGTATTCTGTTTTTTTAAGACTAACTTGGAGTCCCCATTTTTTATACTCGGTGTATAGCCTCTTTATCATGAACTCGAGATCGAATGAGTCCTGTGCTACCACCACCTGATCGTCTGCAAAACTCAATGTAAATAGATGTTCATCATTGATTGGAATACCCATCCCCTCGCAGTTTCTTTTCCAGTTCTGTAGGGCACCTTCAATGTACAGATTGAACAATAATGGGGATAGGCTACACCCCTGTCTGAGGCCCTTATTAATTTTTATTTGGTTAGATAGTAGTTGGCCAAGTTTCACGTTTGAAGTGTTCTCATTATATAATTCTCTTATGAGCTTAATTAATGCTGGGCTTATGTTCATGTTGTGCAGAACCTGCCAAAGTTTACATCTGGGTACCGAGTCATAGGCTTTTTCTAAGTCTATAAAGGCCAGGTGGACTTCTTGGCCCATCGAAATTCTTTTTTCCATCAATTGTTGGAGGGTAAAAAGGTTATCCACACATGATCTTCCAGGTGTAAAGCCACTTTGATCTTCTCCTGCTCGGAGTTCTATTATTATAATTTGACACCGAAACCTTGGATTCACAATCACATTAGAATTTTCTGTATGAACGCCTTCAAAGTTCTGATAATATAAATATAAAACGTCAGTATTTTTCGGTTCCCATCGAAATTAGCAGCCACGTATGTTATTCGGAGCTATAGTATTAAGTAACATAGAGACCTTAATCAATGAATCTTGTTTAATAAATTATTTCAGAGCTCTGACTAGTATATTACAACACCTCGTTCTTCTGGTTTTTGCATTCATATTTGTAGCTCGAATCCCTTTTTTAAGTATATTCTCCTCTAATTTCAGATCACTTTTCTCATTAACACGGAACTATTTAGACTCATCTGGGGAAAATTTATCTCGGCTGTTACCTCATATCAAAGTTGAAAATTACAATGTTAATAAACGGCATCCTGGGTGATTTATTTAAAATATTCTGTCGGCAATATTCCCATTAGTAACAACAGTGGCGACTGGCACGGGGAGGGCGACGGGGCGCCGCCCTCTCAGAACAAAGTAGCAATTCAGAAAAAGTTTGTTCACTGTTGTCGATCGAATCCGATGCCGCTTGAACCGTAAACGGTTGCACGGATTTAAAACAGTTGACTATAAGGTGAAAAATTTAATTTTCAATATTCCCCCTCCCCTCAATTGTATCAAACTACGAGTAGCCGTTGAAGAGTAGGTGAGTTAAACAATTCTCCTCAAGGCAGTTGATTTGTGAAATCAAATTGATTTAATCCCCCCCCCTCTAATCGGAAGAAACAAATGACGTCAGAACCTATTTTTTATAAATTGATCTGTTAATCCGTTCTCCAGTGCGGCCTTTAGGCCGCACAACCAAGGTAATCACGTTCTAGATGTATAATTACATTAAAAAAGATTTCTGTTATGGGTTCAGAATTATTTTCTCGTTTATTTATTCATTACTTTTCTAATAGTGCGAGATTATTATGGTTGTGCGGCCTAAAGGCCCCAACTTAATAACAAAAAATAAACCAATGAAAACTGCTTTATGAACAAATACATCGACATACTAAGTGGTGTTCCAATGGGTCGTCCATGAAGGACGTCCACGTCTGGAGTGGAGGGGGTTTACAAAATGTGACCAAGTGTGATGACCAGGGGGGGGTTGGACAAATGTGACGTCCGCATAAAAATCCCACTTTTGAAATTTTTAAGAAAATTGTGGTTGAATGGTTTTTATGTAATATTTTGTAAAATAATTATTTACTCCTTAAATTCCAAATGTCGTGTAAACAATGTCGTGTCAAGTCAGGGGAGGGGGGATCTTTGATTTGTGACAATAGAACGTTCCGGGGGATCAGAAGATGATTGTGAAAAAATTCTGACAAGGGGCGTTGAAAAGTCGGAAAAAATTGCGGACGTCCTTTAAGGACGACCTCTAAGTCGCACTGACTTTTGTTTGTCTACGTTGTACGGCCTATAGGCCGCATTGAAAGACCAAATAATTAGCACAATTCAGCGTTACAGACAGACTACCACACTCTTTTGACTCAGTCCCAGACAAATACCTAATAAAAGCGTCGACTTTTTCGGTTCGGTTTATTTTATACAAGCACCTCTCCCCTCCCCAAGCTATTGGCGATTTACATTACCGTAGGTGGTGCCACCAGAAACAACAGTATGGCTGTGTTTAGACGTATATTTCAAAATTCAAAGTCAAATTCTGATGAAAATTTGCAAACATTACAGTATGTTCTTAAAGTTGTTATATGTTTTGTTAGTAAGTTGATTTTGTTATGTATTCAGCCTGAAGAACGAATTTTTATTTTCATTCAATACGTCACTTACTACTAATTTGAAATTCTCCCGCATGGTGGAATTTACTTAATGTAAATTGCCAATTCATTTAAATAAACAAATACTGGCCGGACAATACAACAGCATGTCGTACATGTAAAGAAATAAATGGAACACCAACATTTCGTGTTGATGATTTGTGAAGTGGCGGCTTACCTTAGAGTGCACAAGGGCATGTGCCCCTATCGAATAAATAAGTAAATAAAAATACAATAAATCTGTATTTTTCCCTTTTCCGTACATTTTGTGTCAAAAATGTCACAAGTCGATATTGTAAATTAAGTTATAAAAAACTTGCGGCTGCTAAGACCGGAGGGTCTGGAACAACCCCTAGCACATGGTGATCTTGATATACTGAGAGTAATTTCCCCCCGCCACCCCGGATTATTTAATTTAACAATGAAGTGTATTATTTAATATGCGAAATATTAATAAGTCACGAGCCGCCATTGAGTAACAACCAATTAAGTTACCAACCAAGCTTAGCTCTCCTCAGTTGGTGCATTACATTCTAAGCTGCGAGCAGTGATTACAATTTAAACAGTGCTTTTAAAAAACAAAAAACTATTTGAAATTTTTTTTGCTGATTTCGGCAGAAATTCACAGTAACTTGGTGTTGAAAATCACTTGGGGAGGGAGGGTGACAAATTTGCATGATTGACTAACTTCGAGGTCACAAACTGAGCAGAATTATTATCCTTTCAACCATTAAAACATACATCCAGTATTGGAGGTCCCTCCATTAGGTCATTGGATCGTTAACCGTCACCGGGTTGGAGTCGTCGAAAAATCAACTAACCATACCATATGGAATATTCCCAATTTCAATTCCGCAATTACAGTTCAGTTTGCTTCACGACTCAAGTTACGGACGTTTTTCCAATTTTATGTACATACAATTTTAAATTTTAAATATAGATGGCGTTACAGCGACAAAATCGGCAATGCTAAGATAAACAGGATCTTACATACATTGGTGCCTAGAATATTGTTTTCAGAAGTTCGGATCGGCTAACGCGGAGGATCGGATCTATTATATGTAATATAAATTAATAATAGTACAGAAAGTGCCTACCTGTAGACGGCAACAAGGCGGATATGGATAGTAGACAACATAGCAAACAGCGGCCGATGTAAAGACGAGGTTTTGGTGGGAGAGATGATGGTTATTTTAAAATTATTAATGTTACATTTTTATTTTGTAAAAGCTGGTACAAACAAGGTGTATATTATTTGTATATTTATTTCGAAGTGGGTAAAAATTGTTTGATCCGATTGAATGAACAAAGTTCATTCAGGATCCGCTAATGATGGGAATCTGATTAATTTGGTGTTCGTTTAAATTTCGTTCTTTGGTAATGTAAAGGGCCGAAGCGTGGAAGGATCGAAGTACCTGCTTTTTTTGTGTACCCTGGTTTATGACGGTCAATCTTCGAATAACTTGCTTTGTATGAAATTTCTTCGAAAACATGGAGAGAGAGACAATCAATCCTAATACAAATTATTATTATTATTTGAAAATTGTTACAACGCTACTACGATTATAATTTATATTTAATATGAAAAATGCCCATGTGGTAAATTACCATAATATCGTTTATAACAAACACGACCAAAACAAATAATTAATGCATCGAATTAAATGAAATTACAAAAAAACTGTGTGTTATTTTTGTGTACAAGATTATTTTTTTATTTCCTTTGACTCATCAACTCTCTCAAACAAACTGTGTTCGTTTACCTACACGACCATGGACATCCAACGAATCTGGATTATAATGTTTGCAATCAGCGGCGTTTTTTAGGTTATACATAACGTAGGGTATTTAGATAGATCACGTGCTTGGTGATCCCGAGGGTCGCCTTTAAGGTTAGGTTTGCTAGTTGAGGCCTGACATTGGTTTTCGGTTTTGGGAGCGGACATTTTGAAAAGTTGCAAGAAAATTGCAACAGAAACTACAACAAATCTTGAATGCTTCTGAAAAATAACATTTGCAGCCGGGGGGGGGGTATTCTATACCCCCAGGCTTCCCCAGACCACCCCGGTTTAGGCCGTATAAATTTATTGGTAGGAACTATTGAAGGTTTGATCTGAATCGACATTGCTATGGTAACGTGACAATTTTACCGGTTACCAGACCCAGAAGAGGGAGATGGGGATGATTTCGGGAATAGAGATCTCAATTATTTTCTCCTTGATCTCCTTTATGCTATCTGAAGACTTCGGATGCCTAGTCATTGCATTTGAATAAGAGCCCCAGGGATTTTCAACTGAAAAATCATGTTCTAAAGTTTATTCAGTTTGTTTTCTTAGTGTATTCCCTTAATATTCTTATTGTTCTTAATTTTCTCATTTCTGTACCCTAATGTTCGGATATTGCCCACCGGTGACAGTCTTGAGTATTGATTTTCTGAAGACGTAATCGGACAAAAAATACGATCCGAGAGCAATACCTAAAATATTTGGTGGATTATTCATAGACAGGGTGATCGTCTAAACAGGTATTTGGTTTGGCAAACAAATGCCGATCGGCAGTCTTCGGTCGTAGTCGAGGGGCTGTTACCGCCGTGACTGCGCTATCACAGCTTAAAAGCAATGAAAACTGCGGCCTCTCGAGGTAATCAATCCGTAAAATTTTTTGAACGGAAGGTGCGTACAGTCATCCCTGTCGCCCTCCTGTACAACAAGTTCAAACAGTTTAAAAACAGCATACAAAATCCTTTGTATTTATCAGGAGATTCTCGATTTATTTTAACAGACGCAACACCGAATCTTTTATTGTAAAGTATGAAATTAAGAAAATTTGGTTTTTCCAACTTCCCCACGTCATCTTCTAAATTACCATTTGTCACCAAAAGCGTTTGCTCTGTGACGCTTGAATTTCGACTTAAAAGCATTTCATTTCTGAAGGATTTGATCCGTGAAGAAGTTGGGGGACAGTATAAATAATTGGAATATGGACCTGATTTATTGGACATAATTTTGTTGAAGCGAAACGCCACTATCTAAATATTTAATTACGGCCCTGACCAAACACAAGATTGAACTTAATTGTACTCTCATTTTTTGTGTCGTGTTCTTTTTCGATAGTAATTAACTTTTTTATTATAAATCAGCATAATAAACGTCGTAATGTAATATTCAAAACGAGACAAACAATTTAGAACCGGGAACAAAAACAAAAGATATGTCTGCGTTATAACAATGCCGGTGTCAGCCTATGTCACGGCTGTTGATGATGGTAAAATTCTGCTAGGCGTAATGAAAATCAGGAAATAGGGACGAAAATAGAGGGGTATACCGAATTTGTTCCACTTTGTTACCTATCCAGAAAATATGATGACGCACTTGAAACTCAACGTTTCTTATTCATTCCATATTAACCCCTCCAGAAGCTGAAGTGATACTTCTTGTCGTCATCAAAAAAAATTTAATTAAGTTAATATTCAAAGCGTCACTTCAAATTGTTTTCGGCACGTTACGACATCTTCAGAAAACTTAAATTGTGCAGTCTTGAAGTGAGAGTGTAAAAATGTTTTCTTTTTTATGTTTTGGCCGTTTTTCACAGTTTTCTGGTTACGCGTCCTGGTTCCTGATTAATCTCGCCCGCGCCATTGCCCCTGTTGTACGTCCGTCATGCTAAACTGATTCCATTTACAACAACTCGGTATATCACATCAACCCCCCGGTTACTTCACAAAGTTATTTATTACCATATTAGATAAAAATGTTAATTTCACTCTTTATAAAGTGGCGCTAATATTTTTTTAACAAAACCGTCGTCCCATCCTAAACACTTCCATTTCCTTTTTCGTCGTTTGTTTAAAAAATACGGTAGTGTGTACACATAGCATAACTTTCTCGTTTCCCGTATTATACAACAGCATGATCAGTTATTTTCTGACATCAATTTAAGTGCTCTCTTTCGATAGAATTTTAATTTTAGGTTTTGAAAATCATAATTTTGCTAATTTGAGGGCGTGGGCCGAGTGTTCTAATTTTCAACCATATATACGTAATTATAATTATGTCAAGTGACACTTTACAAATCCGAAAAAGCAAGAACAAGAAGTGCCCACACCGCGCCGCACTATGGGAGAGATTGATGAAAACCTGGTCAAAACCTAAAAAATGTTTTTTGCGTTAAACTAAAATTTTTACGTAGGGATTTGTCAAGAGATTATGGGTGCATTTATTGGTAAAAACAGAAAGATTTAATTCTAATTTGTCGTTCCCTAATTTTTTTTGTCAAGGTGATAGCATACATGTTCGATACGATTAATTTCTGGACTTTGAGGAAGAATTTCCAAATATTTTAGTGTGTTATAATAAAGGATCTAATACATCCAGTTATACAAACTTTATGCTTCAGATCATTATCTTGAATAAATGCGTAATTATTTTGTAGTCCCATATTTTGATCATTAAATAAATAAATATTGGTAAATTTTGGCATCGTTTACTCTTTGGACAGGGCTAAACTAAAATTATTTACTAGAAACGGTAAATAAAGGTAAAAAAATTCGTTAGATTATGGCAAATAAACTTTTTCATTTTTTTGTTCAACATTTTGAAATGTTGATTTTGGAATTGTAATCAGAGATTCGATACAACTTTGGATATCAATTTTAATTGAAATAGGATATCTTTTTATTATACAAGTCCGCCATATTGGGTCCGCCATTTTGTTTACAGAATTTATAGTAACTATGAATTCATAATCAGCGTCCTCAAAACCGTTTGAATACCAACTTTAGATCAAATCGAACATCTTTTTGATATATTGGTCGGCCATATTGAGTCCGCCATTTTGTCTATAGAATGTATAATTATGAATTCGTAATTAGCGACCTCAAAACCCCTTGAATACTAATTTTAGATAAAATCGGACATTTTTTTGACATATTGGGTTTGCCATTTTGTTTATAGAATTTATAACTATGAATTCATAATCGGTGATCTCAAAACCCCTTGAATAACAATTTTAGATAAAATCGGACATCTTTTTGACATATTGGCTGGCCATATTGGATTCGCCTTTTTTATAAAAATAATTTTAAATTTAGATTCGTAATCAGCGACCTCAAAAACCCAGTATACCAATTTTTGAAGTTTTGGCCAGCTTTTCGTGATTTCATCCCACAGTACTCCGGAACAGAGAAAACTCCATCACTTCCTTATAGTCATCTCCAAAGAGAATTCGGTCTCAACAGTACTGAATCGTCGCCGTTGGAAATGAAGTTAGAGCTACCAACGACGACACCAAAAAACAGACCAAGAGACCCACATGGATGATGACGACGACGAAATAGTAAACCAAATCAGTATACAGTTCCCCCCCCCCCCTCTGCCAAAACTCATCGGGTCTCGTGATAGTTGGTCGTTAAGATAAAAAAAAATTGTTTGCTGCGGACAAAATTATCAGTGCTGGATTCTAACTTCTTCGTTTGATGGGGCATGAGGCATTTAGCTCGGACGATCACGAAGATAAAATCACGAAGATGCACGATTCCCATATAAGGCAAAGTCTCCAACGACGTCATAAATGCGCCGAGTCGATTGCGGTACAGCCAGTACAGCATAGTGCGCTCCTGTATTCGCTAGGTGTTTTTTAATACCAGCATTAAATCTACTCAGTTTGTGACGATAGTAAGCCGAGATATGGCTCCGAACTTCAGACAAAAAACAAGGTCTCATACAAAATATTTACAAATTACAGTACACCCCGATTACCCGATCTTCCGCGTTAACCAAGTCGATCTTCAGTATTTTTGCAGAAATATAAAATCGGCTTTTATATTCAAAACGGTTAAAAGACCCTACCGATAAAAAGTTCCATAGACCGCCGGAGGGTGGAGCGGAGGAAAATGTTATTTTCCATAAGTATTCAAGATTTTCCATTAATTCCTTTCCCTTTATTTTGTTTACAAAATTTCTTTCTTCTTCTCTTAATTACCTGATACGAAGTGGTATAAGGTTAAAAATTTGTCTTTTACAGTTTATGCTTACTGGGGGGCAGGGGGGAAAACTCGCTGATTCTGTTGCAATTTTTGCTATGCATTGTTTGTAAGATTTCTTCTCCTAATCACATGACATTGAGGTGCATAAGGTTATAAACTTTCCTTTTACAATTTACGCGTAACTGGAGGGTATTCAATACCCCCAGACCCCCCCCCCCGGTGGCCAAATCTATGGTCTACAGGTAGGCACTTTTTGTACTATTCTTCTTCTTCTTCCTCTTATTGCAGGTTCTATGACCTGTTTTTTAACCCATTCTTAAAAACAACAAAAAACATAGATTGTGCGGCCTAAAGGCCGCACTGATGCACCGTAACTACAGTAACAAGTCTGGTAACCGGTTAAATTGTTACGTAACCATAGCAACGGCCAGTCAAAAACCTTAAAATATCTTTACAGATAGACGACCCCATCGAACGGGGGGCACATTTTATTTTTCAAAAGTATCCTAGATACTGCTCTTCTTCAAGATTTACCTTTCTTCGTTTATTTTGTTGTTATTTTCGTTTTTGCATTGATTTCTATATTTATTACGTCTTTTTTTGGAAGCTTTTATGGTCTACGTCGACAGCTTTTATGGAACTAGCTGTCAAAAATATTTTGTACATTTTCAGTTGGATAGATGGCCTTTATACGCCATCTGGTGGACAAGGTTATCACTAAGTTATTGTTATCGTTAACTGAAAGGTGTGCAAAATATTTATTTCAATTTTTAACATGTAGCTGGCCCTCTATTTATTCATCCTCTTTGACAAGGGCGAATCCGACCGAATTTCATAGAAGGGGGGGACCTGATTACGTAATAACGCTAAAAAGGTAAATTTTGTAACAATTTTAATACGATAATCTTTTTTTTTTTCGTTTTCGATGTTTAAAAATTCATTGTAGGGGGGGGGAATTAACCCTCCTTAACCCATCCATCCATCTGCCATTGTAAAGGTTAAGAATTTTTTTTACCAATTTATGCGTAACTGCCGGTGTTCTTATTTTATATAATTTTTCTTTTTAAAGGTTCTTTTACAACCTTCGCCTAAAAATATTTCCAAAGCTCATTTTCTCAATTCAATTAAATAGGTATAAATATCTGGCTGCGATGGCCGTTCGACCACTTTTAGCTACCTTAGTAAGTGATTTCCAAGGTTGTGCAGCCTAAAGGCCGTACTGGGGAGATATTATTACTATAAGTCTAGGTCGTGGTTACTCGCGTTGTCCGGCCGTTCCACGACTTACTCCCATGCAAAATATTGTGGCTCTTCCAAACTACAACATAGTCTTCATAAAGTGAGATTTAGGCCCGCAGGTCCCGGGGGGGTCCCCGAAATTCTTAAACCCCCGGTTTTCGATCGGAATCTTCGCCTAAAAATATTCCAAAAGTTCGTTTTCTCAACTCAATCAAATAGGTATAATTATCTGGCACGTATAGCCGTTCGGCCATATTTAGCTACTCTAGTAAGTGATTTCCAAGGTTGTGTAGGCCGCACTGGGGGCATATTACTACTGTAAGTATAGGCCTTGATTATTCGCGTTGTACGGCCGTTCCACGATTACTCCCACGATTTACTCCCATCCAAAATATTGTGGCTCTTCCAAACTACAACATAGTCTTCATAAAGTAAGATTTAGGCCCGCAGGCGGGGGTGGGGGCCCCCCGAAATTCTTAAACCTCCGGTTTTCGATCGGAATCTTCGTCTAAAACTATTTTCAAAGCTCATTTCCTCAACTCAATTAAATAGGTATAACTATCTGGCACTGATGGCCGTTTGGTGACGTTTAGCTACTTTACTACGTGATTAAGGCCGCACTGGGGGAATATTACTACTGTAAGTGTAGGCCGTGATTATTTGCGTTATATTCGGAAAAGGAGCCCTAACTCCCTCTTTTCTGGATAGTCTCCCTCGCCTTAACCTTACTTTTCTTCATAAACCACGAGTACCCCCCCCCTAAAAAATAATCTGACTCTGGGGCTGGTAGGTTAGAACTAAACTTATGCGTTTTTTCTCAATCTACTAATATGCATGTAAACTTTCAGTTTTGTAAGTGGGGGGGGGGTTCTGAGAAATTGTGAGGGATGAATGAGTGAATGGCCATTACGGATCTAAACGTTTATTACTGTTTTCTGTTACATTACTATTCTCTGTTTGAATGTCTGCGAGGCCAAGTTACATGATAATAATCTCCCAGAGTGAGTGAGTGAGTGAGGGACAGAGTGAGTGAATGTGTCACTGAGTAAGTGGCTATTACGGATTTGAACAATTATTATTACAATCGCTATCGACATATTTATATAATAGCCTAATTTTAGCTATGTGTGTGTTTGTAATGCTAAGCTACATGATGATGATTCCTATCCCATCCCCGCAGTGCGACTTTTAGGCCGAACATCCTATTTATAGATATAATACTTCAATATTCCAACAATTTAAAGGATAATGTTTTTGGGTAAAATAAATCTCTTCAAGATCCGTGGCACCAATCCAAATTGCGAATTACAATAATAAAGCAATTTATTAAGACTTCGAATTAAGTAACGCCATCTGTTGATTAACTTTTCAACTACAACAAAACTGCCATTAGTACTATATAATGACAGGGACGGTTATTGGCCGAGTAGTTAGAGCAATCGACTACTGATGCTAAAGGCACTGGTTCGAGTCCAGTAGGAGTCAATTTTCTTTCGGACTTTCTTTCCTTCAATGACCGTCTCCGTGCTTCGGAGGGCACGTTAAGCCGGCTGTCCCCCTGATTTGACCTGATCTAATATGTCAAACAGGGTAATAAAAATCACCCCTACTCCCCATCGACCACGCAATGCTTGACATTGTTGAGGCTTCGGGCTGGGTGGCCTGGTCCAGGGGCCACCCATCGACTGCACCTAGCATTGGTGGGGTGCGAATCGCGGGACTTCTCAGAGCTCGGTCATCGAGCGGACGTCCTTGGTTCGTAGTGCCGGCCATTGTTGGGGAGTTCTGGTCGGTGGTGACGCCGGGAGACCGCCTAACGGCTGCGGTCATACTTATCAGTGTCGACATTGTGGGTCAGGCTGGGGGTGAGCAACAAAGTGGAGGCAGTACAATGGGCCCGGTAGAGTGGCCTAAGTGCGTGCAAGTTAATACTTGCCCCTCCCCCGAAATCCAAATCCAAAACTATATAATGACAGTAGTTATGGAAACACTGTGTTCCCAAAAATAAGTGTTTGTCTATCTGATACTACAAAATCAAAATACCGGTTCGACTCTGGTTCGACCGGTTCAAATCCAAAACTATATAATGACAGTAGTTATGGAAACACTGTGTTCCCAAAAATAAGTGTTTGTCTATCTGATACTACAAAATCAAAATACCGGTTCGACTCTGGACAACGTAATCGCTTTATTTCTGACCGTTTCACTTCGGAAGGCAATGGTGAACTGGGTAAACTATCACGAGGAGCTTTCTCGAAATGAAGTCTATTAAATTAAACAGTAGGTCCCCTATGTATGTAAAAGCACGATGCGACTGAACATAAAGTATTCGAACATTAGATGAAGGAGATCAGGCGTACGTTAAGTCACAATATTTACAAGTTACATCTTGTTATGATTTATTTCAACTTACCCCGGTAGTTGGGGTAATTTGTTTCAAGTTCCACAAAACTTTATCCAGTCGAATAAAACATTTGTAAATTTTGAAAAATACAATCCACGACTTATAATCAAAACTAAAAAGGATACCAAGTCGCCCCGGTCTCCTACAAGTATGGGCAAAGTAAAAACTTAAACTTACCGTAAACCGTCGACACCAAACGGAAAGCCATCTGATATCTCTTAATCTCTTCCCCATCGGTAATCTCAAGATTATGTCTGTGTTGTTGTGAGCTCCTAACACCGGAGGTTCTCTAAAACAATAAAAGGAATTACGTTAATAAAAAAAACATTCTCGCCAGATCCGGACTGGGATTTTTTCGTATCGGGACGTCCGACGCGACGTCGTTCGCCAAATTCGATGCAATCAATAAAGCGGGATGCTTGTTTGGGGTTCTAAATTGGGTAAACAATTTTAAAAATTAAATTCTGTGGAAATAAGGAAAAAGCGAATTTGTTTTGCGTTATGTAATCGGCTTAAAAGTTGTTTGAGGGTTTAATTTTTAAACCTTTGAGGAAGTAAAAAATTTAATGCCATCAGGGTATTTAGAAGACGTTTCTTCGTTGCACTCGGTAAATATGTATACCTTACGATGAGTGAAGTACAAGTCGGGAGCCATGGAAACCATTTAATCGGCTTAGCCCGTTACCGATGATAGCTGTAAGCTGTTTAATGAAAATGGAACAGAATGCCGTATTTTACTAATGCAGAGTGGATAAGAGAATACTCGTTGATATAAGTGAAGCAGATCATTGTCAAATGCATTTAGAAAGACAAATCGAAAAGGGGAAATGGCCTTCGTATGAAAAGATTTTCCTGTCTGATCTAGTTTGGAGTGTTGCGCCGCGGAAATTGCGAAACGCATAGCGGCGTTTCTGATTATTTACATTTTTTACGAGAAAAACTTCCCCTAACTTTTCCATATTATATTAACATGTCCCAATCAACTTAATGGTAATAGATGTATCCGCTAAATAATTTGATGATTTAAATATGGGGTGGTTAAACCGTATATGCAAAGGGGTAGTAAGACTAAAGAGAGGGTGGCATTACTAAAAGGAGGGTGGTGGTAACGCCAGGGGGTGTTACACTATATTTAATCAACGCTAAAGGGGAAGATGAATGATTCTGATAGTCTTCATTTACATTTAAATGGACAGAACGGTTTACCGGTAATTCAAAACTCTGTTTAGAAACCGATTCGCTCAATTGTGATTTATCATTGGACTTAATTGTTTGATTCAACATGTTTCCACCGAAGAAGTGCAAAAAATCTCCGAATCGGAGATGAAATTTTACTTCTTGAAATATTGTGAACAATACGGCATCATTTATTGCATTTTTCATTTTTATTACCCCTCGTTTTGTACTCTAAGTCCTCCATCATCAAGTGATTAAGGGATTGTCACGATTTTCCCGGTCCCTTCTTTTATTACATAAAATAATCGCAGTGGCACTGCTCGCACCGGCAAATGATAAATTTGATTCTTGGGAAATCCTGGGAAAAAATTATTTTAAATAAAATAAAAGTGAATGTTCCCACAACACACTGGTAGTAGTAACTGATGACATGGCAACTTAGGAATATCGAGCTTATAACGACGAAGACGGCAAGAAAATCGTTTGAAAATAAAGCGGGATGAATACATTTAGGGGGAATCGTAATTGTGATGAAGTCAGCTCAACATCTTTATTAACTGCTACACTGTTATGGGGAAGCGATACGTGTGAATTATTTAGTAGTGTAGTTTTCACTAAATTTATGGCCAATTTCGTGCGGCGAAGAGGCGTCATTTTCTTAAACGATGTGAAAATTCGACGATTTTCTTTGTTCCATTTATGCCTGCCTGCCTTACGTGACGTCGCGTAATTCTTGCAATTAGTAGACGGAATCCGGAAGGAATTTCAGATCCGGAGCTTAATGAAGAGAAAATTTAAATACGTCTCTGGTTAAAAAAACACCGAAGTTCTCGCGAAAATAACGTAAAATAACACTTCCGGAAAAGAATTAAGCTGCTAACTGCCTTAGATCGAAAGATACGATACAAGTGAAACGCATAGCCCCCTTCCTTTTCATTCGCAAGTTGAAATCAAAGCTCATCAAAGTTTTGATGAACCGTTTTTCTCGCTGTAACGTGAAGCTTGAACGCTTCGGTGAACGGGGTTGGCAGTATCAAAAAGCACATCGTTACTTCTGTCCTTCAAAGTATTCAAATTTTTATGATGAAATAAAATGCTGCGGAATTATAGTTAGGTACAACATACAATCAACGTTTAACGCCATTTTATGCGTTGGTGACATTTATACGATTATACGGCTTCAATGTGCGCAGAATTTCAAGATAACACTTTTACCAGTATAATTGATGTCATAGACGTACGAAAATGTAGAGCAGTAAGTGAGACGTATTTTAATGTAACGATAAATAAACCAACGTTTAACTCCCTATAACGCACTATTTTAACTGATACGCGTATAGCTAAATTATGACATAATAGTAATATTTCTACGGCGTTCTATAATACTAACTTGGACAGTACGTATATTCTTCTTAGTCGTATTGTTCGTTTCCGAACGTCGTGACCCATCTCTTTCTATGCATGTGATGTGCGTTCTAAGTGTTTTCACATACATAGAGGACCTATTTGTTTAACGTGGGCTCCGAACCACGGGAAGAGTAATACACTTCATGTTGAGATGGGCGCTCTTGGCAAATTACCTCGGTGGTTTGCCGCTGCCTTCCGAGGAGAGACGGCCAGAATAAAGTTTTTACCCTGCCCGGATTTGATCCGAGCGTTTCGCATTAGCAGTAGACGCACTTAACTGCCAAAGCTATGACCATCTCTCAGTACGTATATAAGTGGCAAGAAAGGTGGTAAGCAGCTGCCAGGGGACAATGAACCAGAAGGCTCATAGCCAACATCCAATCTTGGGTCTCCAGAGAGCATAGAGTGATCACGTATCATCTTGCCCAATCGCTTATCGTCTCTTTCACGGTCGCGATTGTTTTAACCACCAACTGCACTACTTCCTCTAAATGCAGATACTGCGAAAAGGAAGATACCACGGAACGCACCGTATTCCACTCCGAGAATTGAGAAGAAAAAGCGTATTCATCGACGACGAAATCACCACCAACAACATGGTAGCCATAATGGTCACAAACCAAAACAACTGGAACACCAACGCAAGTGTCATCAGTAAGAGCTAAAAAAGCCCTCGTTAACCTTGAAGGAACTTAGAAGACATAACCACGGACGAGTCAGTGACCACTCACGTAAAGTGGTCTCTAATGCCGTGAGGCGGAAACTCGATGATAGGGGATGAGTTCAATGGGTAAAGCCTCATACTACCAACTCAGATTTAGTTGGTGTCTTGTACGAGATTCTTACCTCGGTGAGATGTGCTGGGCAAAACTGCGCTTAATCTCCTCCATCGCACAGTGGGGTGAACCCGCGGTAGCTAATTATAGTGGGATTTAGCAACCCGATGTGGCATTGGAGCCGAGAATCATCAAAAGAGTGGGGGTTAGGATGTGTGGAGGTGAAAAGACGATGGGGGTAGGTGGGACAAATAACACACTTAAGCTTAACCCATTACGTCAAAAGGATTTTCTGCCTAATGGATTTTATACCTAATGGATTTTATGTTTAATAAATTTTATGCTGAATGTTGTGTACGCCTAAAAGATTTATACCTAATTACTGTAATGCCTAAAACCAAGTTGGGGGAGAGCATGAAGTTGTTCACCCGGAATTTCTAAATTTCCTATAGAGATTCGGAAAGCTGAGGTTGTAAATAGTCGATTTAGCAAAAAAAAATTTGCGGTAAAATAATAAACCCCCTTTTATTAAGGGAAAAGTGTATTAAAAGAAATTGGTGTAATTTTGGTGCATTTTAAGAGTTTTTAGGTCCGAATTCGACTCAAAAGAGTTTGCGTTGTAAAATCCTACCCTCCGCTCCGCTCCGGGCAGTTTTGACAACGCTGGACTTAGCTAAAACAATCCTAAAGACGATCCATACACTCCACCGGGATCATAAAAACCGGGATATAGAATTTAAAATTATCGTAGAAAAGGAATATCGCATTTAACAGGGAAAAAACCGAAAAAGATGTGAAAATTGTAAATTTTCATACATGTCTACTACGAGGGGCGTGGTGTATTTGACGAAGTGAAATTTTAGGGTAGTGCTAGGGTATATCTTTGTGCGCGTACCGTCAACAGAATACAGAGATTCTTTAAACCTTACTCATGTGCGTCACTGAATGGGTAAATTTTCGAACTTCAAAGTCGATTTATACAAACACCTCTGAATATTCCGCAAATATTTTTTTTAAATATACTATATAAACCGTCAGCTTTCCGAATATCAATAGGAAATTTTGAAATTCCGGGTGAGCAAATCCGTGTTCTTCCCACCAACTTGTAGCTTATAAATTTAGTTGCAATTTAAATTTTTATTCACTAGTTTGTTATAGTTATTTTAACGCCTAAGTAATAAGTTATTATTTAACTATATCCCCTCCATGACAATAATTTTTCATCCCCCGCCCGTACAGCGGCCCGTAATAAAATAGAATATTCGTTAAAATGAAACAAAAAACTGTAATAACTGAAATGCTACTGTTCGATTAAAAAAAACAAGCTGATAGTCTCCCCCCCCCCCCCCATTGCATATTTATTTTTAAGTTTATATTTTTCAGTTGATACTCTAGACAGGGTCTTTCAAAAACGATAGAACATTAAATTTGAAAATAAAAATTTAATTTTAAAATTCAATAAATAACTGCAATATCTCTACTAAAAAGTGTAATTTAATGTTGTATCGCTGTTGAAAGACCCTGTATAAAGTACCAACTGATAAATATAAATTAAAAAGAACTATGTATTGTGGGGGGGGCAGAGCACTCATGGTTTATTAGGACTTAGCAAAATGATAAGCTATTTTCTTGATGTTAAGCATTAAATCCAGTGAGCATAAAATACTTAAGGTTTGAAGCAGTAAAACTTAGGCGTAAAGACCCTAGGTGTAAGCGTGCTACCATAAATCCCAGAGCCACATTTCCGACAGCGACAATTCCGACAATTCCCAACAATTTCAGAAATCCTGACAATGGAAAAATCACATTTTTGACATTTGAGAACAGCGTAATATTGCAGAACCCACTTTCGTAATTAATTTAGGTTCAGGTTAGTTTCAGGCTAGGTTTAGGCTAGGTTCAGGTTTGGTTAAGGTTAGGTACAGGTTAGGTTCAGGTTAGGTTCAGGTTTGGTTCAGGTTTGGTTAAGGTTAGGTTCAGGTTAGGTTTAGGTTAGGTTCAAGCTAGGTTCAGGTTAGGTTTAGGTGAGGTTAGGTTTAGGAATGGAAAAACATTCAGATATTGGGTATAGAGAGGAGGAAAAAGAATGTCAATGGGTTTACTTCTTAATCATGTTCATTTGTTCTGGTTTTAACCAAAACAATCTCTCAATGTTAATATTTGTAACAGATACGATATAAGTAGTTCAATAAATTGAAATAGAAAACGGTTAGGTTAGGTTAACTTACAAAATTTGCTGTGGATGGTGATGAACACCTGAAAAGTTTTACTATAAAATCAAAAATATGAAATGCAATTTTTTGTTGGTATCCAATTCGTATAGTTCTTATCTGACTTTTAATTACCGACAACAAATAAGGCGCTAGCAAAAACTGGTAGTAACCCCCCTCCCTGGAAGCATTCTGTACTGTCTATCTCTACATTGAACGCATGTCACATGCGTAGAAGAGATAATAATAATAATAATAATATTTATTTACGGATACACCAATTTAAATAATACAACACAAAAGCACAAAAACAAAGCAAAAAATCAAAACTCCACACCACTCAATCTCCACATAACAGTCCTCTTGAACCCGATGTAAGACGGGTGAAATAGGTCAAACTGATGGTCACTCTCGTTTAATGGATCACAATGATTCTGCCAAGAAATAAACGACTGGAGAGAAAGAGAAAGAAAGATTAATAATGACGTTGTAGGGTTAAACTGCGCAAAATTTTAATTTAATTATTTTTTCCAGGCGCTAAATTAACAGTCACTGCCATTAAACGAAACGTCTTTCCTACGGCTACAAAACATTAAGACTCACAAATGGTGTTTCCTTGACTACCGCGACCTTAATTTTACGTCCGTACAAAAATAATCACTGTAACAACAACAAGATTAATTCATCGGAAAAACATGTTATTGCTGATTAATTTCTAACGGATGTAGAAATAAAGGTCACGGTGGTCAATGAAACGATAAATCATATCTTTGACTACCGTGATTTAGAGTTCTTCGTCTATATAAAAATAACCACTATATCAATAAAAGGGTAAACTAATCTGCAGAACACGCAAAACGAGTTATTGTTGATTACTTTTTACGGACGTAAAAATACAGGTAAAAGAAGATAAAACTCCTTGACAACCGTGACCTTGCATTTTACGTCCGTATTAAATAATCACTGTAACAACAATAAGATTGATTAATCGGAAAAACATGGTATTGCTGATTAATTTCTAACGGATGTAGAAATAAAGGTCACGGTGGTCAATAAAACGATAAATCGTATCTTTGACTACCGTGATTTAGATTTCAACGTCTATATAAAAATAATCACAATACCAATAAAAAGGTAAACTAATCTGCAAAACACGCGAAACGTGTTATTGCTGATTACTTTTTCACGGATGTAAAAATACAGGTAATAGAAGATAAAACTCCCTGACTACCGTGGCCTTGAATTTACGTCCCTATTAAATAATCACTGTAATAACAATAATATTGATTAATCGGAAAAACATGTTATTGCTGATTAATTTCTTACGGACGTAGAAATAAAAGTCACGGTTGTCAACGAAAAAGGATAAATCGTATCTTTGACTACCGTGATTTAGATTTCTACGTCTATATAAAAAAAAGTAAACTAATCTGCAAAACGCGCTCAACATGTTATTTGTTGATTACTTTTTCACGGATGTAAAAATACAGGTAATAGAAGATAAAACTCCCTGACTACCGTGGCCTTGAATTTACGTCCCTATTAAATAATCACTGTAATAACAATAATATTGATTAATCGGAAAAACATGTTATTGCTGATTAATTTCTTACGGACGTAGAAATAAAAGTCACGGTTGTCAACGAAAAAGGATAAATCGTATCTTTGACTACCGTGATTTAGATTTCTACGTCTATATAAAAAAAAGTAAACTAATCTGCAAAACGCGCTCAACATGTTATTTGTTGATTACTTTTTCACGGATGTAAAAATACAGGTAATAGAAGATAAAACTCCTTGACTACCGTGACGTTGAATTTTACGTCAGTATTAAATAATCACTGTAGCAACAAAAACGTTAATTAATCTGCAAAAAATGTTATTATCGATTACTTTTATGGACGTAGAAATTACGGTTACAGTCGTCAAGAAAACGATAAGACGGACATAAAAGATATCGTAATTTTCTTTCGTAATATTACTATAATATAGTAAAATTCGATGCGCGATCGAACGAAATCGTTACGTATAATAAAAAGGAATTTATCAAGTTCTTACACCAATAACCTGTGTATTAAAGCTCTTTATCCTGCTTATCACGTTACGGACACACAAATTGTGGGGTGGCGGATAAATTTAAGAGTGGCGACATGTTGATAAATTTTATCTAGCTCCACAATGTTGGTGCCCTGGAGTTCGCCCTAATTATCTCGGCCTTCGACCTCGAAAATAGCCTAAGACATGAATATAAAAATTATCGTTTGATTGATACCTTCAAGGACCCTCTACGTCATTTAATTAAGGCAGAGTCATAGCCTGGAATTTTATAATTTTCTTAAATGACTTGAAAGATCCCAGTGTAGAGAAAGTGTAGATGACCCCCCCCCCCCTTCCCTCAACTGGACCATTGGATTGGGAAAGAAACAAAAGGTTTGTGACAAATTTCTAGATTTCCTGAGAGTAATAATTTAAGAATTTAGAATTACCTGCTAGAATAGTCTTCCGGATAAGGAATGATGTATCCTTCGGGACTCGGCCTAGGTGAATTGCCAATCCAGAAGAACGCATCAGGACCGGTGCCATCATAAAAAAATCCTTTTATAAAAATCGTACTCTCATCTACTGCATATACAGCACCTTTGATTCCATGAGCAAATTCTTGTAGTTTACCTATGAAACGTCCATAGTAGGGCTCGGGATATTTACCGCATAATCCTGAAAATAATAGAAAAATTAGACAAAGAAAAAAAATTTGAACGGCTTATAAACGCAAGCAATTTCAACAATATTATTCCTTTCATTTCTTCCGTAAATACACAAAATCTGTGCAAGCTTCTTTTGTAGGATCTGCAATATCACTCGAAAATCCAGTACTGCGTGCTTTAACGGGAATATATGAATATATCTCGGATTTCCCCCATATAAAAACGTTAAAAGCTTATGTGTCTGGTTCTATTTGACCGCCTGTCTACTGGGGTGTCCATTATGTTAGAAATCAGTAACGATACGTCATCTAAATGCACTCAAACCATTCATATTGACACCCAAAAGAAAGTGGAAAACCTTACTTCGTGAATAACAATCAACCTCAAGATAAATTATTTAACGTTTCCGATCATACACGACGACGTTTTTAAATTAAAATCTGCAGGTCCTCCATCATGCTTAATTTAACAACTTTAAACACAAAAACTCTTGTTTGCTGAAGAAACAAGGTCGCTTTAGCCGATGTAAGTTTCCCTGTGTTTTTATGACGGATTACCCAGGCCGTAGGGTGAAAACTTACATAGTACAGCATTTTAAGTGTAAGCTGTACTTTAAAAAACGTCGGTTTTGTTATACAGAAAAAAATAAATAATCATGGTGAGTGTTGTGAGCATCCGAATGCCGGCTGCCACATTTCGAGCGACGAATTTGTTTTGACGTCGTAAAAAAGGTGTATTCCCTTGTGCAGTAAACACAGGATTACGGAGTAATTTGTTGCCAAACGATTGTTCAGATCAAGACGGCTCAGGCGGACTAGTGCACATATTACGAGATTAACAGAAACCGTGACTATCGATTCTTCTCTTATCTCATTCGCACATGAACTGTTCGATTTCGTTAGTCAGGTTTTGATGTGATAAATGTCATTTCTTATAAAAATTATCGCAGATAAAAGTAACACCTTCCAAAAAAAAGCTCTTTTAATCGCTTCATCATTCAATCTTTTTGAAAAAAAAATTGATAGAACAGGGGTTGTTGCACCTTGAAGCGCTCAAATGTAAATAACTTCTACGTAAGTTATCATATTATAAGTTTTCTGGGCTGCTTCGAAAGAGAATTGCTGGGCGTAAAATATTTGTTACTTTACTTTTTTTTCTCAATCTCATAATTTTTGAGCAATAATTTGTTGAAGTTGAAAAAGTTATTATTTTTTATCCCAAAAACATGATAGAAGGATTGTTGCTCTTTGAAGCGTTAAGTTATCATATTTTAATTTTTTTGGACTCCTTCGAAAGAAAATTGCTGGACGTAAATATTTGTTTCTTTACTTTTTTCTCTAAAACGCACAGTTTTTGACTAATAATTTGTTCAAATTGTTCATTTCATAAAAAAATTGGTAGAACAGGGATTGTTGCTCTTTGAAGCGCTCAAATGTAAATAACTTCTACGTAAGTTATCATATTATAAGTTTTCTGGGCTGCTTCGAAAGAGAATTGCTGGGCGTAAAATATTTGTTACTTTACTTTTTTCTTTAAAACGCACAATTTTTGAGTAATAATAAAAATCATAGAGCGATTGTTGCTTTTTGAAGCGCTTAAAGGTAAATAACTTGTACATAAGTTATCATATTTTAATTTTTTTGGACTCCGTCGAAAGAAAATTGCTGAACGTAAATATATGTGTTTCTTGACTTTTTTCTCTAAAACGCACAGTTTTTGAGCAATAATGTTTTAAAGTTGAAAAAGTTGTTTGTTATATAAAAAAATTGATGAAACAGGGATTATTACGCTTTAAAGCGCTCAAATGTAAATAACTTCTAGGAAAGTTATCATATTTTAATTTTTTTGGACTCCTTCGAAAGAAAATTGCTGAACGTAAATATGTGTTTCTTGACTTTTTTCTCTAAAACGCACAGTTTTTGAGCAATAATGTTTTAAAGTTGAAAAAGTTGTTTGTTATATAAAAAAATTGATGAAACAGGGATTGTTACGCTTTAAAGCGCTCAAATGTAAATAACTTCTAGGAAAGTTATCATATTTTAATTTTTTTGGACTTTTTGGAAGAGAATTGCTGTGCGTAAAATATCTGTATCTTTAATTTTTTCTCTAAAACGCACAGTTTTTGACCAAGAATTTCTTAAAGTTGTTCATTTTATAATTAAATTGCTAGAACAGGGATTGTTGTTCTTTGAAGTGCTTAAAGGTAAATAACTTCTACATAAGTTATCATATTTTAATTTTTTTGGACTCCTTCGAAAGAAAATTGCTGAACGTAAATATGTGTTTCTTGACTTTTTTCTCTAAAACGCACAGTTTTTGAGCAATAATGTTTTAAAGTTGAAAAAGTTGTTTGTTTTATAAAAAAATTGATGAAACAGGGATTGTTACGCTTTAAAGCGCTCAAATGTAAATAACTTCTAGGCAAGTTATCATATTTTAATTTTTTTGGACTATTTTGGAAGAGAATTGCTGAGCGTAAAATATTTGTTTCTGTGCTTTTTTTATCTAAAACTCACAGTTTTTGACCGAAATTTGTTAAAGTTGTTCGTTTTAAAAGTAAATTGATAGAACAGCGATTGGTGCTTTTTGAAGCGCTTAAAGGTAAATAACTTCTACATAAGTTATCATATTTTAATTTTTTTGTACTCCTTCGAAAGAAAATTGCTGAACGTAAATATGTGTTTCTTGACTTTTTTCTCTAAAACGCACAGTTTTTAGCAATAATGTTTTAAAGTTGAAAAAGTTGTTTGTTTTATAAAAAAATTGATAAAACAGGGATTTTTACGCTTTATAGCGCTCAAATGTAAATAACTTCTAGGCAAGTTATCATATTTTAATTTTTTTGGACTTTTTTGGAAGAGAATAGCTGAGCGTAAAATATTTGTTTCTGTGCTTTTTTATCTAAAACTCACAGTTTTTGACCAAAATTTGTTAAATTTGAAAAAGTTGTTCGTTTTATAAAAAAATGGATGACCAGGGATTGTTGCACTTTAAAGCGCTCAAATTTAAATAACTTCTAGGCAAGTTATCGTATTTTAATTTTTTTGGATTATTTTGGAAGAGAATTGCTGAGCGTAAAATATTTGTTTCTTTACTTTTTTATCTAAAACCCACAGTTTTAGAGCAATAATTTCTTAAAGTTAAAAAAGTTGTTCTTTCTGACCCAAAAAAGTCATATTGCTACTGTTTGAAGCGCTCAAAGATAAATAACTTCTGCGTAAATTATCATATTTTAATTTTTTTGGGCTCAATCGAAAAAGAATTATTGAGCATAAAATATTAGTAACTTTCCTTTTTTCCCTAAAACACACGATTTTTAATCACTTTTTAAAGTTAAAAAAGTTGTTCATTTGGATAAAAAAAATTATAGAACAGGGATTGTTGCTCAAAAGTAAATAACTTCTACATAAGTTATCATATTTCAATTTTTCTGATCATCTTCGACACAAAATTACTGAACGATAAATATTTGTTACTTTCTTTTTGTCTCAAAAATGCACAGTTTTCGAGCAATCATTTCTTCAAGTTGAAAAAGTTCTTAAAACTGCTCATAAAATTTTTCCCTGAATTATACCATTTTTGTTACGGATTCTGATTCTACTGTTAATTTAAAGTCAAAAATCTGTTCGTGATTTTTTTCACCAACCCGTGGTTATTGAGATACCCCAGGTTAAAATGTCAAACTTAAGTAATTTATTTAATGGGAATAATTCGTAAACAGTGCGATTGTAAAAAATAATTTTGTTAACGGTATATTAGCATTCACAATTTATCTCTATGAAAATCCAAGAAAAGTTAAAATCGGTTATCTTTTATAGAAGTTATCAGCCACTCAATGTTTCAGGTGTAAATTTTATGGATTTTCAACTTCGAGGAGCAATAGCTCTAAAATATGGATTTGGAAGAAAAAAAGTATTGAATAGGTTTCCTTAGATTGGACGAAAATCTGTGTAAAAATTGCAAACAACTTAAAATCGGTTAAGTTTTCTAATGATTCAAGGTGGAGCAAAATTTTTTAATACATATTGAGAAGCGAAAAGTCAGTAGGTATTTAAATGAATAGAAAATTTTAGCGTGACAATGTAGTTCCTTAATCTGGATTTAAACTCTAGCGCACTGACTGTGAATAAGCAGGGTAAACCAACTGGAGTGCCGTGGTGATGAGTTTTATGTTGCAATATTTGTTGCATATCTTTTTAAAATGTTGTACTTTGAGAAGTAATAACTCAAAAAATATTAATGTTACACGAAAAACGAATCAGACGAACTTTAGAGCTTAAACGATGATCTTCTGAAAGAGCCCAAAAAAATTTAGATGAGTCAATTATTTTAGAAGTTATGGACAATTTAATGTTTCAGGTGCATGAAACCAAATTTTTACTACAAAAAACGGTAAATTAATTTAACAAGTATTTTGATATAAACAATCTTCAAACTAAAAGCTCAGAATAATTAAAATCGGACAGCTTGTGTAGAAGTTATGGTCATTTGAATAAACCACAGTGCAAAATTCTAGTTTTTATCAAGTTTTACGAAACGCTTCAAGATTATTTTAAAATTAGTAAAAATATATTTTGTCAATCTAGATTCGAACCCTGCGAAAAAATATTCGAAAAAATATATTCGAAAATCGAATATATTTTGTTGCGAATGCCACGATCGGTATAAATTCTTCCCAATTTTTTTAATTTAAACCGCAATAACACGAAAACTGTGTGTTTTACATAAAATCTAACAAAACAAGTTTTTTTTGTCTTGTTGATGTTCTTTCCAAATAATTTAGAATAATTAAAATCGAATAACTTTTACAGAAGTTATGAGTATTTGTGTGATTCATGGTGCAAAACCTTAAAACAGGATTACTCAAATTTTTAAAGTTTGAGAAGTAATATCTGAAAATTGAAGCTTTCTACATCAATAATTAATTAAAACCATATTTAGATTAAACTATAATCGTTATAAAGATCAAAGAAAATTAAAAATAATTTGCCTTTTTTAAAAGTTGTCGGCCATTTCAAGGTGGAACAATAATATGAATTTTATCGATCTTTCCTAATTTTTAACTTTGAAGCGCAGTAACGTAATGAATGTAATAAGTTTTTTTGCGTGGAAAATAATGTTCACAATAAGACTAGAAAAATTAAAATCGGTTAAAGGGTTTGTAGAAAAGTTGTGATCATTATTTGAATTAATTATCAATTTTATCAAATTTTTCCAAGTGGTTAAAGATTATTTTAAAATTGCTAAAAAAAATGTCCTCGATCTAGATTCGAACCCTAGCGCACTGTAAATAAGTGGTTAACCCAACTGCGTTACCCTACTGATTAATATTATGTTAAAATCAGATATATTTTTTGCAAATGCTAGGATCGGTATAAATTCTTCCCAATTTTTTTAATTTAAAACGCAATAACATGAAAACTGTGTGTTTTACATAAAAACTAACAAGACAAGTTTTTTTTTGTCTGAATGATCATCTTTTCAAATCATTTAAAATAATTAAAATCGCATAACTTTTACAGAAGTTATGGCTATTTGAGCGACTCATAGTGCAAAACCTTAAATTTTTCAACTCAAAAATGAAGCCTTCCAGATAAAAAATTAATCAAAAACATATTTAGATTAACCCAAAATCGTTATAAAACTTGAAGAAAATTAAAAATCAGTTGACTTTTTTAGAAGTTGTCAGCCGTTTCAAGGTGGAACAATAATATGAATTTTATCGATCTTTCCTAATTTTTAACTTTGAAGCGCAGGAACTCAAAAAGTGTGCGTTTAATTTAAAAAAATGATCAATTATGTTTTTTGAACCGAATAATAATCTTTCCAGAAAAATCACGAACAGTACGATCAGTTCACTTTTGTAGAAGTTATCGTCTGTTCAGTGTTGCGAAATACAACAAACCAACATTACATGAATTTTCCACGTTTTCTTATTTTCGGAATAACTCGAAAACTGAGCATGTAACATAAAAAAATGATTAATTTGATGTTGTACCCTGATCAATGTTCTTTCCAAAAAGTTGAGAAAAATTAAAATGAGTTCAGTTTTATAGAAGTTATCGTCAATTGAGTCATTGAAAGTGTAAACTACGGACTACTTTCGCACGCGACGTCATGAAGCTAAAATTCGCGATTTAAATTATCAATTTACAAATTTTAACCGCGATAAAATTTTATTCAATTAAAATCCAAAATGGAAATTTTAAATAAGAGTTGAGGTTTAAAGTTGACGATCAAAAAAGTGTGTGGGATAAGTAAATTTGATACTTTTATTAAAGCGTAACGTAATTAAGCTCCTTTTAGTGTTAATTTCATATAATAATTACTCATCCACGGCCACTTTTAGCAACAAGCTTCATCATCCCACTCAAAATTGACTTTTAAATTTACATTGTTTTCATATAGGTATTATGGGGCTTTGTGATATTATAATTTAAGTTAAATTGAGACTACGCAGTGTGCTTAATTAAATTTTAATTTGTTCAAGGGTTAATTAGGCAGAGAAGCTTGGATAAAATTTAATAATGCCCACTTAAAATTGGAACAAAAAGAGCTTTTAAAAATGTGAGTACGGAATGTTAACACATGAACATACGGGAGAACAACTGATATTTAAACTTATCGGTATCTAGTGAGGTTTTCAACATTTAGACAAAAAGTAAAATCGATATGGAATAATGTGGAAAACCTAAGCGTGACAATTCAACCAGTTGATAAAACCAAATCGAAACCGACTCTGCGTTTGTGCTTGAAATGCCTGAAATGCAAAGGGGAAGTTACCCCATAAACTCAATATATTATATGAAATTTTATTGCCTTGTATGGTGGGTGTTAGCAATAATGCCTAGTGCTGCTGGTAAATTGATTTAGTTATACAACTCACGATCGTAAATCGTAAAAGCATTAACACGAAAACTGTTGCTCGTACATGATTAGTATCAATTAAATTTTCCCTCATTGTTTATCGATCTATTTTTGTTATTATATAAACATTCATTTGCTTAACTAATTTAGTTTCCAACTTTTAACGACCTGAAACGATTCAAAGCGAAGGGAACCATTTTTTATTTTAACCCTAATTGAAATTGGTAGTTTACAAAAAACGTTAAAATTTTTATAATGTTCAAATTCTAGAATATAAGAAATGTTTACGTAATAAATAAACAGTTTTCAAAATTGACAACCAAGTTTCTCAGATACAAAATTGTACTATCTAAAAAAGTTGTCTAATTAATTTTTTTCCTAGGATGTACAGTTTTTTAGTTATTGCTCGTCAAACTTAAAAGATTTGAAAAATTTACATTTTTATAAAATTTTTTATTTAAGGACCAATAACTCAAAATGTATGCGTTTCATGTACAAAAGTAATTAGATAAATTTTGGAGACTGTCTAATCGTCTTTGAAAAAACATCTGAAAAATTAAAATCCCTTAATTAGTTCAGAAGTTATTGAGCATTTAGCGTTTCAAAATGTAAATAACTAAATTTTATTATCTTTTTCAATATTTTTATACTTGGAAAAGCAATAACTCCAAAACTGTACATTTTAAGTAAACAATTAATTAGATAAATGTTTTAGTCTGATCCACAGTTCTTCTAAAAATTCCAGAAAAATTAAAATCGAATAATTATTCTGGAAGTTATTCAATATTGAGCGGTTCAAGATGCAAAACCTGAATTGCATAGATTTTATAACTTTTTTTGTCCATTTTGAGTGGCAATAACTCGAAACCTGACGGTTTAATGTAAAAAAAATAACTAGCGAAGCTTTCAAGGTTGACGAAAAAGCTTTTCAATAGAATTTAGAAAAATTTAAAATGGATCACTTTCATAGAAGTTATCGATCATTGAGCCATTTAACCCTTCTCTTACCAACTTATTTTTTCGCCATGTGATTTTAAGACTTAAACCAATGTAGAATAACCAATTTTATCGCTTATTCTTGGGCACGTGACTCTTACAGACATTTAATACGACCTAATTTATATAAAAGAACTATTATTAAAAAAAATTTCTATCTTTCGATCATCTCCTCGCTGTTGACGCGCGTGAGTGGATTAACGAGACAAACTACGTATTTCGTTATTTCATTTAGGCATTGCTCAGAATCTCGTTAATCTATTCATGCGCGTCCGTGGTGGCCAGATGATAATAATAACAAAAATTATCTTCAATTATTAAGGATTTAAGACTATTTGCAACGGCATTTACCTTAAAAATCAATTATTTGAAACTGCCAAAAAGACTAAGTATCAAAAAAATTCTAGATAACTTTCGAACGTATTTTTCACAAATTTTCTGATTTTGAAAAGCAATAACTCAAAAACTGCGTTTGACACTTCTTTTTTGTGATGCATTGTTTCTTTGAAAAGCGCATACAAATTCAAATCGATTAATTATTTTAGAAGTTATTGGCCATTGAGCGTTTCAAGATGTAAAACGACATTTAATGGATGTTCTGATATTTTTTTAATTAAATTGTCAATAATTCCAAAAATGCGTGTTTGACATAAAAAATAGCTGCAAGTTTTTTAGGTTCAATAAAAGCCTTTCAATTGAGCTTAGCAAAATTAAAATCGGTTGAGTTTTGTGGATGTTATCGAACATTGAAAGTTTAAAAGTGCAAAACACTGAATTTTGAAAATTTCAATTTTTTACTTTTGAGAACCGATTACTCAAAAACTGTGCATTTGACGTATAGAAATAATTAAGTAAATATTCTTGCATGATATATGAGCTTTCCTAAAAGTTCAAAAAAATTCAATTTGGTTCATTATTTTAGAAGTTATTGGCCATTGAGCGTTTCAAGATGTAAAAAGAGCCTTTAATGGATGTTCTAATATTTTTTAAATTAAATTATCAATAATTCCAAAACTGCGTGTTTGACATAAAAAGTAGTTACAACAAGATTTTTAGGTTCATTAAAACCTTTCAATCGAGCTTATGAAAATTAAAAACGGCTGACTTTTGTGGAAATTATCGACCATTGCGCCTTTAAACGTGCAAAACACTGAAATTTGTATTTTTCTATATTTTATTTTCGAGAAGCAATTACTCAAAAACTATGCATTTGATCTTTAGAAATAATTAAGCAAATATTCTTGCATGATATATGGGCTTTTCCAGAAGTTTAAAAAATTCAATTTGGTTCATTATTTTGGAAGTTATTGGCCATTGAGCGTTTCAAGATGTAAAAACGACATTTAATGGATGTTCTAATATTTTTTTAATTAAATTGTCAATAATTCCAAAACTGCGTGTTTGAAATAAAAAGTAGCTACGACAAGATTTTGTGGTTCAATAAAAACCTTTCAATCGAGCTTAGAAAAATTAAAATCGGTTGAGTTTTGTAGAAGTTATCGAACATTGAAAGTTCAAAAGTGCAAAACACTGAATTTTGGAAATTTCAATTTTTTACTTTTGAGGACCGATTACTCAAAAACTGTGCATTTGACGTATAGACATAATTAAGCAAATATTCTTTCATGATATATGAGCTTTCCCAAAAGTTTAAAAAAAATTAAATTTGGTTCATTATTTTAGAAGTTATTGGCCATTGAGCGTTACATTTAATGAATGTTCTAATATTTTTTGAATTAAATTGGCAATAATTCCAAAACTGCGTGTTTGACATAAAAAGTAGCTACGACAAGTTTTTTAGGTTCAATAAAAACCTTTCAGTCGAGCTTAGGAAAATTAAAAACGACTTACTTTTGTGGAAGTTATCGACCATTGAGCGTTTAAACGTGCAAAACACTGAAATTTGGATTTTTAAATAAGTGCCCTAGTTCCTCTAGTCTGATATTTATTTACTTTATCTATAACGACCAAATTAATTATCTTAAAAGTTACCAAGCTTTGAACGTTTAAAGGTGCATCCAAACAAAATTTTTGATGACTAATAACTCAAAAAATTGATTTTAACATAAAAAGTTATGAGGTAAAGCTAATTTTTTTTAATTTTTCAAAATTCATCGATTTTGATTTTTTGCGCTACCAAAACTGGGATGCGACTCAAAACTAATTAAAAAGATTTTATAGCCTGATACAGTCAGCATCTTTCCTAAACGATCAGTAAAATAGCGATTAATCATATTTTCAAATTTTCATTTTAGTTTTAGCAGAATAACTCAAAAACTGTGCGTTTAGCACTAAAATTTAATCAGATAAAATTTATAGCCTAATACGTAATCTTTCTAAAACGTCCAATAAAGATCAAAATAAACACATTAGTTTACAAGTTATTGGTTATGGAGTGGTTCATTCTGCAAAAACTAAATTTAATAGATCTTCCAATTTTTCCAATTTTAGAAAATAACTTAAAAGCTGTGGGTTTGGCATAAAAAACCAATCAGACAAAATGTGTAGGTTTAACGATAATCTTTCGAAAAAGCTTAAAAAATTGAGAAATAGTTAGCTTTTCTACAAGTTATCGGCCACGAAGAGTTTAAAAGTGTTAAAAACAAACTCGATGATTTTATCAACTTTTTATGTTTTTGAGCTGGAATAAGTCGAATACTAGGCACTTGACATGGATAATAATTGTATAGATTGAAGGCGGTTACACCTCCGCTCCACTCCAAGTCGATTATCGTGGGGGAACATTTTTCGACCGTTACACCTCCCCCCCACCTTTCGCGCGAAGATAACTGCAATGAATAAGAAGCAAACTCATCGGCCGATGACGAGAGGGTGCGCAAACTTACGGAAATCGCGGATCTTCGTGCGTGGATTCCCTGAGAAACTTAGGAAGACAACGAATTGGGCCCCGAGAGAGAGCAAGGTCGTTAACGAAATGAGATCCGTGAGCCTGTCGCAACTACAGACTACAAAGGTACTTTAAGAAGTGGTAATCGATCTGCTCTGGGGACCAATTAAATGTCCCAAACGCTGCTTTTGGCCATGGATAAAATGAGCAACGAGCTGCAAAGAGTAAACTAAAGTAAACAATCGGCGGTGACTGGCTCTGTCGATTTTACCCAGGTGCTGGCAAAGCAGTTGCTAGATCCCTTACAACCTATGAAGAAAAACCAGGACGAAATGCTATTGAAAGTGACTGCAATTGAGATCGAGGTTCGGAAACCTGTAGAAGCTCGGCAGTGCTGAAAGATCGGTTATTAAACAGCCTCCTGCGGGGAGTGCGGACTCACGGTCAATAGAATGGACGCTAAGCAACGCAAAGTCTTGCAGGACGGACATTGCACTCGCTATCGCTCGAGCCATATCGTATAAAACCTGTACGCGACAAATCTTCGAGTATTTTCCTCACCTCGTGCGGTTACATATGAGTATTATCTAGGGGCGGGAGGGGGCGGTGAATGTGTGAAAATTCCATTCTGTCACTCAGCGCCGGCTGGTGATTCCCTTCCCTTCCTCCGCAAATCAAACAATATTTATAACCTAAATTAAATAATTTCCAATTGTTTCAAATTTTAAATAGCAATAACTCAAAAATTGTATGTTTAACATGATAATCCAATCAAATAAAATGTTTAGGTTTAACGGTAATCTTTACATAACGGTGAGAAAAATTAGATATAATTGACTTTTCCCCAGTGTAAAGTGTAAAAAACAAAATCGAATTTTTTAAATATTTAGGGTTTTGAATAGGAATAATTCGAAAACTAGGCATTTGATATAAATAATAATTAGAAATTTTTTATAGAATGATACATAGTCTTTCCAAAAAGTTCAATAAAAATAAAAATAGATTAATTAGTTTAGAAGTTATCCGCTACTGAGCGTTGCAGGGTGCAAAACCTTAATTAAATAGATTTTCTAATTTGTTTAAATTTTAACTAGCAATAACTTAAAAACTATAGATTTGACATAAAAAAATAATCAGGCAACATTTTTAGGTTTAACGATAATCTTTAAAACTCTGTTAGAAAAATGAGATATAGTTGACTTTTCTACAAGTTATCGACCATTAAGTGTTTAAAAGTGTAAAACAGCAATTTCGATTATTTTATTTTTAAGGTTTTGAACAGGAATACCTCAAAAATTTGGCATTTGATATAAATAATAATTAGAAATTTTTTATAGCCTAATCCATAATCTTTCCAAAAAGTCTAATAAAAATGAAAATAGATAATTAGTTTAGAAGTTATCGACCATTGAGCGTTACAAGGTGCAAATACTAAATTAAATAGATTTTCTAATTTGTTTAAATTTTAAGCGGAAATAACTCAATAACTATAGGTTTGACATAAAAAAGTAATCAATCAACATTTTTAGGTTTAACGAAAATATTTAAAACGCAGTTAGAAAAATTAGATATAGTTGACTTTTCCACAAGTTATCGGCCATTAAGAGTTTAAAAGTGTAAAAATGCAATTTTGATTTTTCGAATTTTTAAGTTTTCGAACAGGAATAACTCGAAAACTAGGCAATTGATATAAATAATAATTAGAAGTTTTTTATAGTCTAATCAATAATCTTTCCGAAAAGTCTAATAAAAATAAAAATAGATTAATTAGTTTAGAAGTTATCGACCATTGAGCGTTGCAAGGTGCAAATACTAAATTAAATAGATTTTCTAATTTGTTTTCATTTTAACCGGAAATAACTCAAAAACTATAGGTTTGACATAAAAAAGTAATCAGGCAACATTTTTAGGTTTAACGATATTCTTTAAGACACCGTTAGTAAAATGAGATAAAGTTGACTTTTCCACAAGTTGCATGTTTGAAAGTGCAAAAACCAAAACTATGAAATTTCCGAAAAAGAATAACTCTTAACCTGTCAGAGCGTTCTGGAGCCCTTTGGCGTGTACATGCCACGTAACACTATCATGTTTACTATATTCTGTTGTCTTCAGGTGTAAGGCGAAAGAATCCAACCGCTTCCTTCTATCTATTCACGTTATGATTTTATTACCCGAGCGATTCCAATATAATAACTGTCGTCCGAATAACGGGGACGTTGCGACAATTTAATTGGATATTTAGGAAAGCCCTAGCAACAGAAATTAATTAGCATACTAAAAATGTTTTAAGTTTTGTTTCGTTATTCCACGCCAGTGGCTCGTAACAAAAAATGAAAGAATAGAAAGGGCCGCACTTCAAAGCTATCTGAATCTGTCAATCTCTTTCTATGCAGATTATCTTATTTAAAGACAGGATGAATAACTTGTCACTTAAATGGAGTTTATTTTGTACAGCCTTAACAAAAGCCAAGCAGGCAGCGTTTGAAAAAATTGTAACGATCATATCATTAAAAATTTTAACAGTCGATTAAGAAAATCAGAACAAGTAACCCGTAGTTCGTTAACCACCCCTGCAATATTGCAAGATAAAGTGTATCGGTTACAAAATCCTGTGTGATCAAAAGATCGTAGGTGGTCAGTGTAGTAGAATATGAAGGGGAGCGATCGAAATGAGGCAGAAGACAAATGAATACGTCATACGATCGATGCGTCATCTATTGTCTGAAATCCCTTGCGGCATATTCGTCTCTCGTTTGTTGTGCATAATGCACTCGTCACGCTCACGCTTTCGTCTTATGAGCTCCGTTGCCTCGGTTTTATATTAACTCATAAAAGTAATAATGGAGTACCTTATATTGCAATCAGGGTGTAATTTGTCATTCATTTCGCTTCCCTTTTTCCTTTCAGTTTAAGTCTGCAATATTTTGTGAAAATCAGTTTCGGGAATTTTTAGGAAAATGTCGCGTGGGATGTGACATTTACATTTTCGAGATTCTGATCGTCGACGAGACGGAATGAAAAAATTTGGGTTTATTTTTCATGTAACGCGAAGTTTTCCTCAACGTTAATCGGGAGCGAACATTTTATTTTAATCAGTTAATGGATAAAACCCTTCTGAATAAGGGAAATTTAGAGGAAGATTTGTAGAAGTGAGTTTAATTTTGGATTCGGCTACAAGTACAAAATAAATGTTTGTATTAACTTAAATTGTCTGATTACAATTTTCTAATTCTCATCTCTTAAACGAAACAATTTTTCATTTCGCTTTTAACGTCGGTCGTTGTAATTTTTTGCCTAAGAAAAATCTGAAAGCCAGTATTTTGTTAAAGTGCGAAAGTGTCAAGTCTCCCTTGCATTCCGAAGCATTCCTGTCAACCCTCTGTAATGCATTGACGCCTTTGTTGATCTTGATCGAGATATCAAGAGTCGATTATGTCGTATATTGTGACTTCTGACATTTATATGGAATACATTCATAATATTTTTAAAAAAATCGAAAAATGTTTAGATATTCGGATATCGGAAAAAGATATACCTATCTAAAAGAAAATTTTAAAATATAATTTTTTTTAGAAAAATTGGAAAGTGGTAGGTAGCAAGTCTCCACTTTTTTCATCACTTTTTGATTTACCAGGTCATAAAAGGAAACTTATTTAGTCCTGGAAAAGAAATTCCTACGTTCGTCCAGTGTGACTTGACATCACAATTTTAATGTTTTTTTTAAATGATGTATCAATTAGTTTAGAAGTTATACACTATTGAGCGTTTCAAGATGCAAAAACTACTGATTTAATTGATTTTTTCATTTTTTACCATTTTGAGTGGCAATAATTCTGTTATTGGGTGTTTTACGTAAAAAGATAACGAAGAAAGTTTTATAAGTTCAAGAAAATCGTTTCAATAGAGCTTAGAAAAATTAAAAATAGTTAACTTTTATAGGACTTATCGACCTTTATGTGATTAAAAGTGCAAAAAAACTCCAATTTCGGTTTTTTAAATTTTAGTACCAATAATTCAAAAACTATGGATTTAACATTTAGAAGAATAGATTAAACATTAAACCTTCCTACCTGATACATAGGCTTTTTAAAACTCCAAAAAAATGCAAATCGATTAATCATTTTAGAAGTTGTTAGCCATTGAGCGTTGCAAGATGTATCAACAATGTTTAATGGATATTCTAATTTCATTATATTTTGATTGGCAATAACTCGAAAACTGCGCGTTTGACATAAAAAAAGTAATTAAATAAGTTTTTTAGGTTCAAGAAACCCCTTTCAATAAAGATTAGAAAAATTGAAAACCGTTAACTTTTGTGGAAGTTATCAACCTTGATGTATTTAAAAGTGCAAAAAAAGTTTAATTTAGGTTTTCTAATTTTTACAATTTTAGTACAAATAATTCAAAACTACGCATTTGACAATCAGCAGTAATAGATTAAATCTTTTTGAATGATATATAGATTTTCTAAATGTTCAAATAAAATTCCCATCAATTAATTATTTTAGAAGTTATTCGTCATTGAGCGTTTTAAAATGTTAAAACAAGGTTTTAATGGATATTCTAATTTTATTAAATTTTGATTGTCAATAACTCGAAAACTACGCGTTTGACATAAAAAAGTAACTGAACAAGTTTTTTAGGTTCCAGAAAAACCTTTCAATAGAGCTTAAAAAAATTAAAAACCGTTAAATTTTGTAGAAGTTATAGATCTTCACGTGTTTAAAAGTGCAAGAAAAACTCCAATTTCGGTTTTTTTAAATTTTAGTACCAATAATTCAAAATCTATAGATTTAACATATAGAAAAATAGATTAAACATTCTTGCCTGATCATAGGCTTTTTAAAACTCCAGAAAAATTCAAATCGATTAATCATTTTAGAAGTTGTTAGCCATTGAGCGTTGCAAGATGTATCTATCAACAATGTTTAATGTATATTCTAATTTCATTATATTTTGATTGGCAATAACTCGAAAACAGCTCGTTTGACATAAAAAAGTAATTACACAAGTTTTTTAGGTTCAAGAAAGACCTTTCAATAAGGATTAGAAAAATTGAAAACCGTTAACTTTTGTGGAAGTTATCAACAATAGGCGTATTCTTTTTACAAGTTTTATTTCCATCTCAGTTACGCAACTGAGACGAAGTGAGCTGAGCCGAACAGAGATTAACTGAGTCAAAGTGAGAAAAACATAAGGTAAAAAGAACAACTTACATATTACAAAATACATAAAACAAATTACATAACCTCTAAAAATACAAAATAGAAATTTATTGCAACCGGCAATTAAAATTAAAGAAGTAAAATAAGTACAATAATTAAAACCAAGATGTACGGTTTCCATTTATTTCTACAAAAAGTTATACGTAAAAAAATAAATACATAATATTAAATTAAATAAATTACCAAATGTTTATTACGAGTCTATTTACGAGTTTATTACGATGTTTATTACAAATTAGCTCACAAATTACATAACCTCCAAAAAGACGAAATATGACGAAAGAGATGACGTTAACCTTTTTAAATCGACCAATCCGAGCTATTTCCAACTTTATCTCAGTTGTAACACTTCGAAATAGCAAGATCAGTTGGTATAGGGTGGGAGGTAATTTTCTCAGTTTAAACTCAATTCGGCACGGCACGGCACATTCGTTTGACGAATGTACAACGGTAAAAAGAACACACTTTTAACTGAGTCAACTGAGTATCTCAGTACATCTCACTTAAAATAGGTAAAAAGAATACAGCTCTTGATGTATTTAAAAGTGCAAAAAAAGTTTAATTTAGGTTTTTTAATTTTTACAATTTTAGTGCAAATAATTCAAAACTACGCATTTGACAATCAGCAGTAATAGATTAAATCTTTTTGAATGATATATAGATTTTCTAAATGTTCAAAAAAAATTCCTATCCATTAATTATTTTAGAAGTTATTCGTCATTGAGCGTTTTAAAATGTTAAAACAAGGTTTTAATGGATATTCTAATTTTATTAAATTTTGATTGTCAATAACTCGAAAACTACGCGTTTGACATAAAAAAGTAACTAAACAAGTATTTTAGGTTACAGAAAACCGCTTCAATAGAGCTTAAAAAAATTAAAAACCGTTAACTTTTGTAGAAGTTATCGATCTTCACGTGTTTAAAAGTACAAGAAAAATTCCAATTTCGGTTTTTTTTAAATTTTAGTACCAATAATTCAAAAACTATAGATTTAACATATAGCAAAATAGATTAAACCTTCTTGCCTGATCATAGGCTTTTTAAAACTCCAAAAAAATTCAAATCGATTAATCATTTTAGAAGTTGTTAGCCATTGAGCGTTGCAAGATGTATCAACAATGTTTAATGGATATTCTAATTTCATTATATTTTGATTGGCAATAACTCGAAAACTGCTCGTTTGACATAAAAAAGTAATTAAACAAGTTTTTTAGGTTCAAGAAAGACCTTTCAATAAAGATTAGAAAAATTGAAAACCGTTAACTTTTGTGGAAGTTAACAACCTTGATGTATTTAAAAGTGCAAAAAAAGTTTAATTTAGGTTTTCTAATTTTTACAATTTTAGTACAAATAATTCAAAACTACGCATTTGACAATCAGCAGTAATAGATTAAATCTTCTTGCATGATATATAGATTTTCTAAATGTTCAAAAAAAATTCCAATCGATTAATTATTTTAGAAGTTATTCGTCATTGAGCGTTTTAAAATGTTAAAACAATATTTAATGAATATTCTAATTTTATTAAATTTTGATTGGCAATAACTCGAAAACTACGCGTTTGGCATAAAAAAGTAACTAAACAAGTTTTTTAGGTTCCAGAAAAACCTTTCAAAAGAGCTTAGAAAAATTAAAAAACCTTGACTTTTGTAGAAGTTATCAGATATTGAGCGTTTCAAGGTGCAAAAACAAAATATTAATATTTTATTTATGTCAAAATAGCAATTTATAATATTAATAATATTAATATTCAAATGCCGTTGTTGATTCATTGATATCGAATTGTATTACTATCAAAAACAATAACTCAAAAATTATACCTACCCTCTTTAAAACAATTTGTTTCATTTCTACCTTCAAATGGCCGTAGCGCCAAAACTATCGGTTATTTAGTATTATCACTTCAGTTCTTTTTTTAAGACCGTGAAATTATCTACAAACAAAATTCTAGAACTTTATTGTTTAAAATCATCCGTTTTCGAGTTATTGATTAAATTATATAAGGAAATGTCAAAAAATTCAAAAGAAATATTTTAACAAATATTAAAAGTAAAAATTTAAATTTCCAAGGCAAGCTTGGCTACGATCCTGGCTTAGAAAAATTTTGAACGAGTTGATCGTCGATTGTTTCACGATGCAAAAAGTTAAATTTTATTATTTAGAAAAACAATAACTCAGAAACTGTGCGCGTGATTTGAAAAGTAATTATACCATTTTTCACGATTATCAATTACCTTTCCATAAAATTATAAAAAATTAAAATCGGTTAAATTTTGTAGAAGTTATAAGCTATTTAGTACTTCAAAATGCAACAAACTAAATTTTATAGACTTTAGCATTTTGTTTTTGAAAAGAAATAACTCGAAAACTGTGCGTTTAACCTAAAAACTAATCAGCGCACGTTTTTTAGTCTAAAGAAAATTCTTTCCAAACTGCTTAAAAAAAGTTAAATATATTAATTTTTATAATAGTTATAAGCATTTAAGTTTTATAAATTTTACAACCGTTTTTTAGTTTGAAATAATTCGAAAATTCGAAAACAAGCCAAAAAATGGGTCAAGAAGTCCCCAAGGTTGCACGCACACTGATAGAGCAAAACGTTTAAAGACGATACATTTTTTCGCATTAAAAAGCATTTTGTTTCATCTAAAAACATGCTAGAACAAACCGTTTCGAAACAAAATGTTTTGTTTTGTTTTAAAGCGTTTTGTTTTGCCTTGAAACGTTTCGTCTTGTTTTAAAACATTTTAATCAGTTTGTTTTCAGATCAAGTAAAACGTTTCAAGGCGAAAGAAAACGTTTTAAGACAAAACAAAACGCTTTAAGACAAAACAAAACATTTTGTTCTATCATATGTTTCTGGATAAAACAAAATGATTTATTTTAAAACGTTTTTACCAGTACCTTAAGATGTTCAGCACTGATATCCCTAGGAGTGTCATTTTCAAATATTTGGGGATCGTCCAGGGGATTCAATTGGAGCGCAATTGCTGCCCCTTCTTCTACTTTACAACTTCCATTTTAGTTCAAAAAACTTATGTAAAATTCATACAAGTGAATTTTTGTAAAATATTGAACCAAATTGCAAATCTGCTGACCTAAAATGGCCAGAATAGGCTCGGCCTTCGGCCTCGCACTTTGGAACTCTAGGAAGAGTTTCTTGATTCATCATCTCGCCATATTTGCTTCCCTTCTCAAGTTAAATGACATCGTCACGAAAAGATTACTTTAGATTGATAATAAATAAATGAATCAATCGATCAATCACAGGTGTCAGTTTTCTAGGTTAGGTAGAAGTAACCGAAAATTTATTCAAATTTTCATCAGAATATAACTTTAAATTTCAAAATAGACGTCCAAACACGGCCATGTTGTTGCTGGTGGCGCCACGAAAGGTAATGTAAATCGCCAACAGTCTTGACTTATTTTTCAAGTCAATTTATGGCTTAATGGAAAATTTTATCAAAAAAATGGTAAGGACCTAAATGTTGGTAATATTATTTAAAGTATTTTTGTTATTAAAATAAAAAATTTAAAAAAAAATAAATATTAAAATGGGATTTCAACTGCCATTAAAATATGGCGGCCAAAAATCGCCTAAGACTTGTGGCGAATAGAGGCTTTGCACAAAATAAATTTTTTGAAAGATTTCGTAGCAATCTTAAAAGTGTTGACTTATTTTAAAGCTCAATTTATGGCTTAATGGAAAATTTTATGGAAAAAATTATAAGAACAAAATATATAGATAATGTAATTTCACGTATTTTTTGTTTTAAGCATTTTTTGATAACATGGATATTTTCCAAAATAAACGTTAAAAATGGGATTTCGACCGCCATTTTCTAAAATGGCGACCGACAAACCTAGGATAGAGCCATGAAAATCCCCGAGAATATTAATATGTCATTTCCTTTGTCCAATAGAGTCTCTACACGAAAATTCAATTCTATATAAACTTGTTCAAGGTTTGATAGCAATTTAACCTAGAATACTCGAGTATTAGTGATGACTTCTGTTTCAACTCAATTTATGGCTTAATGGTCAATTTTATCAAAAAAATGCTAAGAACAAAAGATGTAGATAAGATTATTTAAAACATATTTTGTTTGAAATATTTTTTGATGTCATAGATAGTTTCCGAGATATACGATAAAAATGGTATTTTGACCGCCATTTTCAAATATGGCGGCCAAAAAACCTATCATGAAGCCACGAGAATCTCAAAGAATTTTTATATGTCGTTTCCTGTGGTCAATAGAGTCTCTAAACAAAAATTCACCTTTATATAAATTATTTTCAACGTTTGATAGCAATTTAACCTGAAATGCTTGAATAATAGAATTGACTTCTGTTTCAACTCAATTTATGGCTTAATGGTAAGTTTTATCAAAAAAACAATAAGGACAAAAGATATAGATAATATTATTTAAAACATATTTTGTTTGAAATATTTTCTCATGGCATAGATAATTTACGAGATAAACGTTAAAAATGGGATTTCGGCTGCCATTTTCCAATATGGCGGCCAAAAATCGTTAGGCGCGGGCCTAATAATTGGCAAAAATTTAAATACATTGTTCCCTATGATTAATATAATTCCTAATCAAAAATTCAGCTTTGTATAAATGTTTTGCAAGGTTTCATAGTGATTTTACTTTCTTAGAATGCTTGAGTAATAGTTTAACAACTCAATTTATGGCTTAACGGAAAATGTTATCAAAAAAATGATAAGAACAAAATATGTAGATAATATTATTTAAAACATATTTTATTTGCAAAAAATTTTGGTGGGATGGATAATCTCCGAGATAAACGTTAAAAATTAGTTTTTGGCCGCCATTTTTCAATATGGCTGGGCTGAACATTTTGTAACGCAAAATAAACAACTTCCTAACCTCAATTTAAGTGCGCAAGCGATCAAAGAGTTGAGAATAAATTAGGGTAAAATAACACAAAATTTTATTTTATAACTGTGCTTAGAACTAACAAAAATGTCTAATAAATAGGTGGTACCTTGCACGATCAATAAAATTGTCAATACATTCAGCACTTCAATACTTCCATTAATACTCTTTGTATTCCTTAGTATTACATCATTATACCTTGGCTCAACTGGTACTGAAGCAAAGTAATGACACTAATAAAGAGTGTACTACTGCATTAAACTTAATATAAAGGTTTGTAATCGTGGAGTAATAATGGAGTAGTGATGAAAGTATTGAAGTGTAGTATTGACAATATTATTGATCGTGTAAGGTAGCAAAGCAGAATTTCGCAGTGGTTACAAAATGTAAAGTCAACAAGAAATAATTCTTTTCATGTTTGAAGAGAAATAACTCGAAAACTATGCATTTCATGGAAAAAATGAATTTATAACATTATTTAGCCTGATCGATAAGCTTTTCAAAAAGTCCAGAAATATGTGAATCGGTTAATTTTTGTAAAAGTTATCGATGATTTAAGTAGCCGATTGGATCCCAGGTGAAATAAGAACTTTATTCTGGCTGGTAACGTTTATACTGTAGGTCCCCCATGTATGTTGTTTTTCGAAACCATCGGGATACCTTCAGTTCGATCCTAAATAGGAACAAAATTTGTATAGGCTAATTCACACGAAGTCTCATTATAACTGAATCAATAAATCAAAATTACCTTTCAAAGTATTTTCATCAATCGTTTGTAAAACGCGAACGTTACAACCCCAAAATTAATAACTCCCCGTAATTATTATTTCCATTACCATTAACTTTATTTACCCTTTGTCAATACCTCGACTTTTACAACCCAAAGTTGTTTGTAAATTTATTTTTCCATTACGAAATTAAAAAACCGATGATGCAGTAAGCAACACAGAGAACTCGTACTACTTTAATGCATTTAAATGCACAAAGTTGTGCATAATAATAAATTTTACTGAACTTTCTAACTTAGCGTTATCCTGACAATAAGGGTTTATTTCATTTATTTTTCTTTCCTTTAAAGGCATTGTTAAGGCTTATATTACCGATCCTTTGTTCTGTTGTCGCTCCGAGCATTAAAAAAATGCATAGAGATGATACAATTTGAGCTTTAATTATTATGGAAAAGAAAATGTAAGTTTTTGTAGTGTAGTGGCCGTTGTAGTAGTGTGGAAGTTGTAATACGAAATCGTGCACAGCTCAGCAGGAATAACAACGCCGAGTCCGGGGAGTAAAACGTCCGGAGTTGTGCGAGTAAGCTTTGAGTGCATTTTCAACCCCACAATGATATCGATCGTCATCATGTTATTATTCGGTTCTCAGTCTACGGGGATTCCAATTCTCAATCGAATCAGAGTAATCCGTCCCCATGGTATAGCTTTCACTATAATACCTTGCAAAGATTCCCTCTTGTATTGCAATTGATTTTTAAAAAAGATGCAACTGATTGATAAATTATATTAAAAAAAAAAGATTTGGCAAGATTCGAATTTTTCGGGTTTTCAGGTCCGCATGCGACACGCGTACACGGCAGGCTACTAAATAAAGTGAAAAAGTTGTTTCGACTTTTAAGGATCATTAATAAAAATTGTTTGATGAATTTCAAAAACGAAAATAATAAAAACTCATTAATAAGTTAAATATAGCCGAAATGAAATTTTTGTTTAAATAAGCGAATTTCATATTATTTATTATCATTTACTCTGTAGTCTGGTACGATCAGAAAGTGAACAAACATGTTGTGTACAAAAAATTCCTAATATAAAATGTACGCGAGGATGATATTGAAAAACGTAAAAATTAACGTTCCCGTCCTTGTTTACAACCTGGAATTTCGCATCGAACTCGGTCACGTGGTGTTGAGGCTATAGGAAGAACAGGTAGAACGTTGAATAGAAATGTAATGATAGGATTGTTTGGGTCTGTCTGTCGAGCAGATTTATGACCCCGTTTAATTGGATCACAGAGAAAACATTTTCTTTCCATCAGGCAGTTTATCGAACTGACTTCATGCGGGTGCGTAGATGAGTAGAAAGTAAAAAGTATACCGGTGCTTTCTCCATAATCAATCAAATATATCGACCAATTTCGCGATCAAAATGCACATCTAATGGAAATAATCAGATCGCCTTGATGATCCTCTCTAAATTAACATTTCGATCGAAATTTTGATTCAAATTAACTTTAACTTTTGTGCAGACGAGAATGAGGGGGGGGGGGGATAATTTAATTTTTATGTCAGTGCATCATCAAATTTGCATTTTGTTCGCAGTGACTGATAGAAAGTGTATTACATTTTAATTGAATAATAAAAGAATTTGCATTTTTGTTGTATCTCTTCATAAATTAATATACAAGATGTTTAAAAATTAAAGAACACGAATTTAGGGTTTTTTAATCTTTGTCCAACAATTAATCACAAATGTATATAAAAATAATTTTAAGTAATTCTTAAATAAAAATACGGAATATTTTGAGCCATCGCATTGAAAAAAGTCACACGAGCCGACAATGCAAATGTAGTTCTAAAAAATTGGCGGTTGCAGAGCTGATCTCTGATTTAAAGCTAAATCATTAAAAAACGTTTTACGATACTGCGTTATTTTTCTTGGCCATGATGATATGCCTGGGGGGTATTCGATACCCCCCAGACCCCCCGGATTATATGCTCGTAAAATGTTTCTAGGTTGTGTTGCTAAAATTTAGTGTTTTTTATAGTCAAAGAAAAATTTAATCAATGGTTTCAAAACCACTTGCTTAAATAATAATTGTTTTGATTTAGAAGACTAGAGGCCATACCGATTCGTGAGTGCCTACCATGTGCGGCCTAAAGGCCGCACTGTGGGAATTTATCAAAGGATCGTCGGTTCAACATATCAATTTAGCTTTCAAGATACGAATTTAGGTTATTATATGTCGATGTTAATGTCAAGGTGATGACAGAACAACACCACAAAATTGAAAATTGGCCGGCAACTGAAGAAGGAAATTAAGGCTTACATGCGACTTCGGGCTGTGGAGCTTTGGGGGTGCACAATAAATGCAGTATAAAATATTTTCAAGTTAGAAAATAATATAGGATAATTTGATTACCGATTGCTTACATAATAATTTTTTTGAAGCCTAGAAACCGTACCGATTCGTGAGTGCCTAGTTTGTGCGGCCAAAAGGCCGCACTGTGGGAATTTATCGAAGGATCGTCAGCTCAATGCATCAAGATACAAATTTAGGTTATTACATGTCGATGTTAATGTCAAGATGATGACAAAAAACACCAGAAAATTGAAAATTGGTCGGAAAATAAAGAAATAAAATTAAGCTTGCATGCGACCCCGGGTTGTGGGGCTTTGGGGGTGCACAAAAAATACAGTATAAAATATTTTCAAGTTCCAAAATGACAATATTTTATATTATGAAAAGTAATTTATGCAATTGGCCTCAGGTCTCTTCGCCACTTCTACCAAAGGTTTTTATATTTCTATTTTATTTTTTAGCTGTCTTCAGTGGCGGCTTGCCCCCTATCCAAAAAACAACTATCCAAAACTTACACTTACAAGTAAATAAGTAACTAAAAATACCGCAAATTTACGACGACGGTCATGACCTGAATATTAGTGAGATCAACTGCTAATCGAAGGTTCCCCGGTTCGACTCCGGGTACAGTCTAAAAAGTTTCTTGACCGTTTCCTTGTTTTAAAATTAAAGAGTATAAATTTACGGTTGTTTTAATTTTTGTCCAACAATTAAATCATATGAGGATCCTTCATTTTTGCGGTCGCTCAAGATTGACCCACTATACCCGCATTCAATTTTTCTAAATCTACAGTGGTAGTTTGACCTAAAGGGCACAAGGACACGTGACCCCTCCCTCAACCAAAAATGTATATAAAAATAGTAATTTTAAGTCATTCTTAAATAAAAATCCCATCGAAAAAAGTCACGAGCCGACCATGAAAATGAAGTTCTAAACAAATTTCCGACTGCTGAGACTGGGCGGTCTAGGGGGTATGGAATACCCCCCAGCACCTGGTGATCAGGCGTTAAATCTTTAAAAAATGTTTTTTTTCTTTGCCATGATGGTATTTGAGTATTTTAATATTTGAGATGATTTGAGTATTTAATTCAACAATATTTTCTAAGTAGTACAAGAAACTCCAATTTTTAGGTTGTTGCTAAAATTTAGTGTTTTTTGTAGTCAAAGAGAAATTTAGTGAATGGTTTCAAAACCGATTGCCTACATAATAATTTATTTTGTTGTGAGGCCGATAGGTCGCACGAAAGGTAAACATATCAATTTACCTTTCAAGATACAAATTTAGGTTCTTATATGCCGATGTCCAAAAAATATTTAGAAAATTGGAAATCGGCAGGCAAATATAGAAAGTGTCATAAAAAATTAAGTTATAGAATATATCCAAGTTGTAAAATTCTACCGACGGTACTTCTATTACTATTTCTATGATAATGCGCTGGGGGGTATGGAATATCCCCCAGACCCCCCGGATTCTATTTGTCGCTTTCTATTGTTGCCTTGCATATTTAATTCGACAATGAAGAGCATTAATATTTTCAAAGTAACACAAGAAGTTATCGCAAGACTCAGCAAGCAGTGATACGGCTGAAGATTACAGAAAATTTTTTACACCTCTCAACCCGAAGTCGCATGAAAAACTAAATTTCTTTCTTTATTATTTATCGAACACATAAAATTTTGATTTTATAATAAGCTAAAAAAAAATCCGGTATTCTTTTGGTTGTGAGATTGATTCGTCATTACCTAGGTTGTGCGGCCTGAAGGCCGCACTGTGGGAACCCACCAACGGAACGTTGGCTCGTAGATAAATTTAGCACTACAGACACACAAATTTATACTATTATATTATTATACAGTCGACTCTCGATAAATTGAAACTCAAGGGACCAGAGAAAAATTTCTCTGAAAAAATTTCTAATTTCATTTAAAAATTCTAAAAAAATTTAATATTGATTTTATTCAATTTATATCGAGTATTTTTCAAGGGACCGGGAAAAAATTCAAATTATCGAGAGATTCAAATTAACGAGTGATAAAAAATTGCCAAGTTGGAAAATGATGATTAAAAGTTTTCTAAAAGGCAGTTTCAATGTAATAGAATTCCAAACATAAACCGAACGTAAATGAGAATAGAAGATTAATAATCAAAATGAGGTAGTATAATAAAATTCTTTAAGGTTTTCGATAAAGATTATTAAGCCCAAATGAATTAATTAAGTATTGAAAACTAACTTCCATGATATAGGTTTTTTAAATATAGAAATTCTACGGCCGTTTCGCCATTGTTTTGGATCTTCAGGAATAACATAATAATTAAAAAACCAAAGAAAGAAATTTCTAAAATGGGAACCCAAATTTTTGGAAAATGAAAATAATTTATGTGAAAAGTAATTTATGCAATTGTCCCCATGTTTCTTCACCACTTCTACCGAAGGTTCCTCTATTTTGATTTGATTGCTGAGCTGCCTGAAGTGGAAGATTGCGTCCTATCCAAATAAGTATTTATATTTTTCGTTTTTCTTTAAATATTACGCCCTTCCATTGTTAAACCTCATGAACCGCCACTGCAAATGAAATTCTGAAAAACTTGCTAGTGCAGTGACCGGGAGGCCTGGGGGGTATGGAATACCCCCCAGCGTATTGTGATGAGGTGGTAAAATATTAACAATTGCTTTATGATACTGCTTTACTTTTCTTGGCTTTGATGAAATAGTAGGGGAATATTTCATAATCCCCAGACCCCCCCGTATCTATTGACGATTTACATTACCGTTGGTGGCGCCACCAGCAACAACAACAACATGGCTGTGTTTGGATGTATATTTAAAAATTCATAATCATATTCTGGTAAATATTTGTAAACATTCATTTCAGTATGTTGTTAAATTTATTGTAATACATTTTGTTAATAATTAGCTGATTTTGTTATGTCTTGAACCTGAAGAACGAATTTTTATTTGCATTTAATACGTCACTTATTAATTTGTAATTCTCCCGCATGGTGGCGTTTGCTTAATGTAAATTGCGAATTGCTTACTTTCTAATTTTTTAAATATTCGCATTTATCCTAACGGTTATTGATTCAAGCTTCTTTGGAATAATAATAATAAAAATACGGTAAATGTATATTTTTCATTTTCTTTAAATTTTGAACCCTCACATTGAAAAAAATCACGAACCGCCACTGGATATCTTGCAATCTAAAGATTTAGTTAGAGATTTATCTCTGTTGTCACGGAGTTGAACTCCAAGTGGTTGCGGTAGCTTATTTTCTGGATAGAGAGTCGGACTATCCCGTTTGGGAATTTGCTATTGGCGAGTCGGTAATGACAACTCTCGACATGTATTTCGGGAATCAATCCGCATAACTTGTAGAACTTTGATAGTAGTTCGACTTATACTTTATTACGTAGATTTTTTTGGTCAAAACTTTGATTATATAGTATCAGATTAGTAAACCTTACGGGAGTTTTGGAAAAATCTGTTGTAGTTGAAAAAGTAATCAACAGATTGCGCTACTTAATTTGTAGTCATAATAAATCTCTTGTGCGAATGGGATGCCCTTGACAGCGGGGATCTTCCGCTCCTCCCTCTGTCGTATGCATCCCATTCGCACGCGAGATTAAATGGCTCGCTTCTGTCTCTTTTAGTATGCAATCCCAGGACTTAACCTGATAGTTTAGTCCCTTCTTCGAAGATTAAAGTTTAAATCTCTCAAGTCTCAAGTCTCTCAAGTCAATGGCAAATGCATACCGTACACTGCGAAGACTGTAACTCTGAAACCGATCAATTATAACAATAAAAAAGTATAAACTCTCTTTTATAGAAAATTTAGTTTTCTTTCATTTCAATTATTTGACATTTTGCTCTAAAGTGCACCCAAACCGAGATATTCACGAATATTCATAAAATGCCTGTTCTAGCGCGATTCTTTTCATATGGCGGCCAAATCTGGAGTCTCTAGACCGTACAAAATTAGCATGTCTTTTTAAAAAGATCGGGGGGGGGTCTGGGAGTGCCAAAATTATTTTTAAAAAATTATAATATTAAGCTCTTCAAAATCAAAAGAAGGAATTTTTAAAACAATGCAAAAATAAGATTGCGATAGAATCAACGAAAAATAATCACATGTGTACCTGGGGGGTATTCAATACCCCCCAGACCCCCCGGTTTCCTGTATTTCCCTCTAAATAAAGTCTTCTGCCCTACCTATATCTTGCTTTATGTGGAGAATAAAAAAATCCTAATAGATAATAATATATAAAGTAGGTATACAAAGGGCCTACCTGGAGACCAAAATTCTACAGACCGCGGGGTCTGGGGGGTATTCCATACCCCCCAGGTATTATGGAATACGCCCCAGTCAGACCTAAATTATAAACGGAAAATTTACAAATTATGCCCCTTAGACTCAGTAGGCCAACAAAACAATTGTAGAGCACGAAGAGAAGATGGCGGTATGGAAGGAATATATCAGAGAACTGTTTGAAGATAGGAACCGACCGATACACCCACCCTCGTACCAAACAACAGAGCAGCTACCAATAACAAAGGAAGAAATAACGAAAACAATAACTTTACTCAGGAATAGAAAATCACCAGGGTCCGATGGAATTCGGAACGAGTTTCTCAAGCTTCTGGATGAAGAGAGTATTGAATGGCTGGCTTCTATTTTTAACGAAATATACTCGTCGGGGATAATTCCAGAGAGCTGGCTCAAGTCGATATTCATTGCAATCCCAAAGAAGCCAAGCGCTAAAGAGTGTGGGGATTATCGCACCATAAGTCTGATGAGTCATCTACTCAAACTTTTCCTGAAAATAGTACATAAAAGAATATATCGAGTCTGTGAGGAACAGATCAGCGAGGCACAGTTTGGATTTCGCAATGCTCTGGGTACTAGAGAGGCCCTGTTTAGTGTTCAGGTCCTCTTTCAAAGAGCTCGGGATATGAACCACGACATCTTTGTGAGTCTTATAGATTATCAAAGGGCATTTGACAATGTACAACACCTGAAAATGGTAGAAATCTTGGAAAAAATTGGCCTTAGCAAGCAAGACATAAGGATAATTAGTAGCCTGCACTGGAATCAAACATCATCGATACGTATAAATGGAGAGGAGTCTGGGGGTGTGCCGATTAGACGTGGAGTAAGGCAGGGGTGTGTGCTTTTACCCTTGCTCTTTAACATTTACTCCGAGTTTGTCTTTCGCGAAGCATTAGAGGACATAAATGAAGGAATAACAGTTAACGGAGAAATCATAAATAATATACGATACGCGGACGATACAATTGTTTTCGCAAATGATCTAGACGGCCTTCAATATATAATGAACAAAATAGTGGAAGTGAGTGAGAGGTATGGGCTGAAAATGAACATAAAGAAAACAAAATTTATGATAATATCTAAAAACAAACAACTAAATGGAGTTGTATGTATATTCGGTTATGAACGTCTTGCGACGTTTTCCCGATACCTCCCTGTCTCTGCTCGTTGCGTGTTGAAAATGTGTGATGAGCACAGTTCTGTTTCTGAACTACATTCAGCTTCTGGAGTTCTGACTGTTAATAACCAACCAATACAGAGAGTTAAGTCCTGCACATACCTGGGCACCACCGTTACTGAGGACTGGGATCACTCTGTAGAGATTAGGTGCCGCATTGCAAGAGCACGATCCGCGTTTCTGAAGATGGTGAAAGTATTCAAGCCTAGAGACCTAGCGATGACTACGAAAGTACGAATGTTGAGATGCTACATTTTCCCTGTTCTGCTGTACGGGGTGGAATCGTGGACTCTGACAGAGGCTTCGTGTAAAAAATTGGAGGCGTTTGAAATGTGGCTATACCGCCGGATACTTAGAATTTCTTGGGTAGATCACGTTACCAACGAGGAGGTCTTGAGAAGAATGGAGAAAGAAAAGGAAATACTGTTCACAATTAAGAAACGTAAACTGGAATATCTGGGACACGTGATGAGAAATCCAAACAGATACAGGTTGCTCCAGTTACTTATCCAGGGGAAAATCCAGGGAAAACGAAGCGTAGGTAGAAGACGAATATCCTGGCTCAAGAATCTACGTACTTGGTTTAATACAACTACAATCGGCTTATTTAGATCAGCAGTCGATAAGGTTAAAATAGCAATCATGATCGCCAACATCCGGAACGGATAGGCACTCTAAGAAGAAGAAGGCTCAGTTGTTCAGTATTAGGTTATCTTTTAACCTAAATTATTTTCTATGGAAACAATTCTTGAAACAATAATTTCTATGGAAAATAATCCAGATTTAAAGATAACCTGAAACTGAACAACTGGGCCTTAGTCTGTCAAAATGTCTCTGAACCAAACAGATCCAAGTTGGCCACGTCCCCTTCCATAAAAAATTTCTTCTCTTTTGCCCTACTAAATATTTTATTGTATATGTCTTCCAAGTCTACTTAGCTCGTAAAGTTCGGTAGATCATCTGGATCTGCTTAGGAATTTCCAGATAATTATTAACTTGAAAACTTATAGTTAATAACTTCAAATTCAGATCTTCATAATTTTAAATATTCTACTTCAAGTCTTCAAGTATCATTAGTAGAAATCTTTCAACTTGGGCTTTTAGTTTTTGAATAGGACTTTCAAAAATTATCAAAAAATTCCAGTGGTTGCCAAAATTTGGCCAAAATCTAATTAACCATTCTGTAGGTTGCATGGACATGCAATTAATTACATTAATTTTATGCCAGCAAGTATGTGTGAAACCGTGAAACCTTACATCACAAACGTTTTAGTTCCACTTTCACAATACAGCACAATGTCACAACAACTAACATACAAATTAATATGATTGAGACTTCTAATTATCGTGTTTAATCACCCAAAAGTAAAAAATGCACATCCTCTTCCTTCTTCGGTACATTTACTCAACCAAAACTAGCTTTTTCATCGTTTATTACTTTAATACCTCAAATTATACCCTAATAACCATTACACAGTACTCCAAAGTTAGGGGTGCATAAAATATTAAACAAACTGAAATTTTATGGCATAACTTGTGACTACTTAATTAAGAAGTTAAATTTTCGAAATAATTTCGCTTAATCTTCTTTAGACTGAAATTATATTATTCAAATCACGATTCGGAAGTCTACCATCTAACGGTACGACTACCCCAACGGGCGTAAGAAAATCCGAAGAATATAATTTACAAGCATCGGGATTCGATATAATATAAAGGAAAACACGGAAAATAAAATCCGTATTTCATTTTTCTTTGATACGTTAAGCTTATTACAAACATATTTCGCTTATACACAAAATTTTTATTTCTGCGCGCTTTTTGATAAGAAAAGAACATCGCGATGAGATCAAAACAAACGTTTAAGAAATCGTACGGTTTCCAAAACAACTTTCACTGTAAGAACCGTTCGAGCCGCTAAAGTTTAATTATTAGAAGTTATAAAAATTTATGTTATTCCGGACAGACATGGACAGTGGCGTAACAAACGGTAACACTTCGAGATGTTACGCGAACGTTTGGAAATACAGACAAATGTTGCGTTTGTCGTTAGGTTAAATGGAAATTGCAAAATGTGGGGAATTTTGCAAAAATTACGGAATAATTATAAACAGATTTATTCACACGCGATGATGCAGGTAACCGCAATATTAATTGAGGTTACTCAGAAGCTTGACATTGAAATTTATAAAATATTTCATTGTTAAATCATCGCTTTATTAATTTATTGACTGACTGTGCTAACTTTATTACGCTTTTGTGTTATTACGGAAAGATGATTACGTTATTAAATACAAGGATACATTTATTAGAGAGTATTATAATAACTCATAACCTCAAAAATACGGACTTTTGAGGTTGTGAATGCAGCTGTTGTAGTTTTCGATCGGCCAGGTTTCAAGAGCAAAGTTCAACTGAGTGGCAAAGAAGGAAGAGGGTATACAAACATAATAAACTTAATTTTTGGGGAAGTTAGGGAGGTTTAATAAATGCGAAGAATAACATTAATTTGGATGTTTGTTGAGGGATGAGATAAGGTTATAATAGAAATTAATGTAATAATGTTGCTAAGAGAAACCATAACAGCAAGAAAACAGGTACCTAACGTCTAAGAAGTTTGAGTCGACTTCAGATTTAAAAAATCCGATGTGACAACACATTACTTTCCCATTCACTAAATTCCATACCACCAAACCCCCCGGTCTCATGGCCTTTATGAATTTTTTTCAATTAAAGGACATAACTTTTAAAGGAAAATTATAACAACGCATTTTTATTTACTTATTAACTTAAAATCATTATTTTTATAATTATTTGTGAATAGTTGTTGTTTTTATACGGCACGTGCACTTGTACCCTTTATAGCGAGCCGCCACTGAAATCAGCTCTTAAAAGCAGTCAATAAATAAATTATAAATAGAAGAACCTTCGATAAAAGTATCGGAAAAACCTGGGGCCAATAATCTGGATTACTTTTCACATAAATTATTATGATTTTGCAACTTGACATTAATTTATACTGACGAGCCTTTCTTTATTTTCCAGTCGATTTTATATTTTTTAATCTCGTTTTAATTACCTAGATTTCAACATTTTAACCTTTAAAAAAATCTTAGGAGGGTAACCCCAACATAATATAATAATCGCTAAATTGATCTGTTTAGCTGACGATTACTGCTTGATACGTATCCTCTGTGCGGCCTTCAGGCCGCACAACCTAGGCAATACAAATAAGTGCCGCCTATAGGAAAAAATTTATATTATTAAAGAGTTGTTGTTTTCAGTTTTGAATGGGAAGACCTGGTGTTGAATCTTTCTTTATTTTTCGGATCGATTTTCGATTTATTGGTCTCTTTTTAACTATCTCGAAGTTCACAATGTATACCCGTAATCAAATCCTAGGTAGTGACAGTGAAATAATATTTAAATTTGAGTATCTGTAATGCTAAATTCATGTGTTGAAGCGACGATGCATTGATAGGTTCCTTCAGTGCGGCCTTCAGGCCGCACAACCTAGTCACTATAGTTGCAGTGCGGCTTTTAGGCCTCACAAGCAAGATGATTACGTACCATATGGCTAAGAGCGGCCGGAATTTTTAGCATATTCTAATATTTTTGAAAAATTTACTAAATTTCTCTTTAAATACGAGAAAAACCTAAGTTTTAAAGTGATTAGCGTAAAAATTAGGTGGTGCATTTGGGCCGGCCTGTAGTAAATAGCAAAAAAGGGGCAAATAAGTTAAGTTAGATAGCCAAAGCCTTGCTTATATTATACAGAAAAAAAAACAATTTTAATTCACCAAATGGAGAAACAAACACACATCAGGTCTGCACATAAATACAACTTGAAGGGAGATGGGGGAGAACTTGCCCCCCCCTAAGTTAATTGCCATAAGTAAAAATTTAAATAACTACATTTTGAAAATGAAGTAAAAAAATTTTAAAGTTGTAATCCGAATACATTTGTAATATGTATGGTTTTCCTATGAAGAAAACTTCCAAACTAAAGTTGCAGAGAAAATAATTCCGGGTTATTTATAGCATTTTGACTCCAAAATTAAGTTTTTATTTATTTTTTGGGTTTCCAAAAAGTTAGTTTGTAACAATTTTTTCTTTTAAATGTTTTGTAGGTTTTCATCTACTTAACATTGTAACAAATAAAAATAAGTAAATTTCGAAAAATTTAAGCCCTGAAAAATATCCTTCAAAAAATTTTAAAAAAAGATCAACTTTGGATTCCCACAGCTGAGACCTCATTAGAGCTAGAAAGTTTTCTGTACGGAAATATACAGAGAAATTAGTCAAGTTTCACTCATCTATAAACCACTTATGCGTCAGACGAAGAGGACAAAAATTTTACATCGAAAATAAAAATTATGCTTTTGAACAAAAATCAAAAAATAATTCCACCCAAATTATTGGGTCTAAATGTGTCTGTGCTGCGAAAAATTACTCGAAAATCTAAAAGGTTGCACAATAGAAAGAAAACTTATCTAAGTCGAGATAGTGATGGCCAGGTGCGGGGGGGGGGCGCATTAATTTCGAAACAAAAAATTACCAATTAATTGCACTAAAATTGCAAAATATATTTAAAGAATTATCTTTTTTGCGTTATTATACAATGAAATCCCCCCCCCCATGAACTTGATTAGATCCACCCATGGTAAGGGTGGATACAAGCTCAATATTCTCTCTGCTCAAAATAAAACTCAAAGGCATCTGAATCGAATAGATATGAAAATAAATCGTCTAAAAACAGTTTTGCTTCAAATATGAGGCCGTTCATAAATTAGTTCACGAATAAGGGGCACGGGGGGGGTATGATTTGTGACGACGCAGAAGGAGAAGTTTACAAAATTTAAACTGTTAAACTGCTCAATTGGTGGCCTCCTTTATCTGCTCTGAGCAACGTTTTGGAGATCTTTCTCTCGGCTTGGTGTCCTCCATTCCGACCCGAATTATCAGTCGCTCTAAATTGTCTCCTCCTCTTCTGGATACGTGACTTAAACATCGAAGCACACGGGAGTAGACAGCCTGCGACAGAAGCTGATGTTCCTTAATTTCCTCCAACACCGCATTTCAAACGCGTCGATTTTTAAGTCTACGACTGGACAACGCATAAGAGCACTAAAAATATTAGAGTTTCGACAATCTTCTTCTTGGTGTTCAAAGTTACCATATTTTATGCAGGTTCTTAGCTGTTCCCAGTGGCGGCGGCTGGTACGAAGAGGGTAACGGGGTCCCGCCCTCCCAAAACAGAACAGCAACTCAGAAGAAAGAATAATATTTTCTAATACTTTGCTGAATATTAGACAATCCCACATCGCTTGGACCATGAACGTAGAACAGATTTACAGCACTTTACAAAACCGTACAAAATGTAATATTAGTCATCCCCCCCCCCAATTATTGTAAACAACGAGTTTCTACTGACGAGATGATCAGGTAATAAATTCGGGAAATTTAATTGTTTTATGAATTATTTTCTTATTTATTTATTCATTACTTTTCTACTAGCGCACGACTGCCATTGTTGTGCGGCCTTTTTGTGCGGCCTAAAGGCCGCACTGAGGGAACAGATCATCAGCTCAATTTAAAGTTATAGACGGACAGACACATACATGGGTACTGGGCGCAATCCTTCTTCGAACAAATATTGAAGTCTGCTGAGACCGGGGAGTCTGGGGGGTATGGAATACACCCCAGAATGTGAGGATGAGGATGGCCATGACAATTAAGAGTAATTATATTTTAAAAGTAACTTCCTTTTTATTTGTTTTTGTGCCCTACCATTGAAATAAATTACTGGCTGTTTCTCTAGCAATTTCGCATCGCGTAATAATTTCTGCAAACACTGCAAACCATAAAAGTTATGTTAGGTCAGGCTCAGTTGTCGGAAAGGTGAAATCAGGCGATGATCTAACATGCACAAAATGAGGTGACTGTGAGACAGATCCATGAGAATAAAGACTATTAAAATGCTCGTAACAATAGTACAATAATCGTACTCACCAGATAAACGTAGATGTCGCTGTGTAAAGAGACATACAGCATAATATAATCGAAAAAATGTTAAACTTACATATTATATAGATACGTCAGGGTTCCTGATACGAAAAGACGACGTTATTGGTAAACAGAAGTATGCAGTTTTGACTGAAAGAAAATAGCAGGTAGCTGGTTAGTCACAATGCTTAGCGTATCGATAAACAAGAACCTAAACTATACCAAGTACATCAGAGACGTGTCCACCGAGGCAATGACAGCGACTACATCAATCGATCGCTTCATACCAAACATCGGAGGTCTTAAAACCACCAAGAAGAAAACGCTAGGCACCGTCGCACTATCGATCATGCTGTAAGTGGCCCCAGTATGGTAGAAACCCATAAGCATCGCGAGGAACAGATCCAGGGCCAGCGACGCATGGCCCTGATGGTGGTGTGCGCTTACAGGACGGTTTTCCTCGAGGCGTCGCTAGTAATCACTTCCACGCCGCCTGCCGACCTTCTCGCACTTGAGAAAACAGCGAGATACGATGGACGGCCAGATGCAAAGCGGAGACTCTCACGAAGTGGCAGGATATATGGCGAACAGCAGCCATAGACCAGTGAACCGGGAGGCTCATCCCGAAGATCGAAGCTTGGATCTCCATATAGCATGGGGAGATAATGTATTAATCTCATCCAGTCGCTCACCGGTCACGGTTGCTTCGATCAGTGCCTACACCTGGGCTCCCCTAAATTCAGCCAAGAACACCATATTCCGTTGCCGGAAGTAAGAAAGAAAACACGTGACTTCTACCGAAGCAGTCAGGTGATCACACTCAACCCCATAATTGCCATCATGCTTAAAGATCAGCAGTTCTGGAACACCATAACCAGCTGGATAACAGCCACCAGACAAAGCAAGAAGGAAGCGGAAATAGAGCAACAAGCCACAAGCCGATGCCGTAACCATCCGTAGGGAACTTGAAAGAAACAGCAGGACGGTAACAGTCCGAGAACTGTAATTCCTCAAACAGACCTCAGCCTGAATCTGGTGAACCAATCTAACCTCAATCACCAAAAATAAAAAGTTATATTAGGCTGAGCATATTAGGAATCCAAATAAACATTTTTAGCTGTAAATAAATACAAATTCGGGTCTCTTAAAATCCGTTAACAAAACGAACAAATCTAAACAAAAACTAACAATTTCAAAATTTGTTCTTAAAGCAGCCCGGATATTTTCCGATCAAATTCCCATTTCCGTCGTTTCTTATCAAAACGAATAGACAAACTCAATTTTGCATAATAATTTTAATTTAAGATATTAAATTTTAAAAACATGCATAGAAGCAGATAGCGGTCGCAACAACTTGGAAGTTGAAAGTAAACATATTATAACCACAGGCTTGGTAAACAGTAATATGGAGTTCTTCCTTTGCCCGTTTCAAGATCATTACTTCTGCTTAAACAAATACAGGCGAGCTGCTTTGTTCTAACAATCACACACCAAAAAGCTTTCAACATTTTTAGAAGCACTGATTTTTTATTAATTTACAAGACCTACATATTTGTTACATTATGAACCGACACAAAAGGTTTATTGAAAAGTAGCACACATTTGTTCACATCGCTTTGTCTGCATGGTTTGTAAATTTAATTAAAAAATAATGGGGCGACATTGATCATGACTTAGCATAATGAAACATTCAAGTTTCCTAATTTCGGAAACGTGAAAGCCTACAAATTATTTACTATATTAGAAGAAAACCACTTTTTGAAAATTTCGGCATCGCAAATATTTGTTTTGCCTGTTGTTTGCTCTACCATACTCTCGAAGCACAATACTTTATCTCTCCGATTTCAGCACAAGTGCTTTTGTCGACACAGCGATCCTTCAAATTCGTTTGCAAAAGAGCTCAGCAGCTTCGGCAAAAACGGCGGTATATTCGATTTTCTAAATACATATTTCGAAACCAATCATGGCTAATCGTATTTGGAAAATAAACAAAAAAAATTCACGATGGAAACGTAATTTATTTATTTTCCATTCAACTTTGGCATTTAAAATTTCAAACACGCTTTTCGGCCCTCCAAGTAAAAATTCCCAGTTAAACTCAAAATTTTAGTGATCATTCAAAAGTAACTCAAAAAAGTCGTTTCAATAATCAAAATTTACAGTGTGGTTTTCAAAAATATTACGATGACACCAACCGGAGATTGTTGTAAATGTCCACCACCGGCTCCTGAGGGAGGGAAAGCCCCGAACACCGCGTGCAAGCCTCCGGACGTTATGGTAAATTTACTGATGAAAACAATTTGTACGATTTTTTTAACCAGGACGCCCTTTTAGGTTTGTTACAGAGTACCGAAGGGCGCGGGCGGTGCGACCAAGAGCAGCAGTAACGAAAAGGAAAAACCGAAAAAGGAAGACGAACACAAAGTCAAACCGTCGAAATCCCGGGAATTGCGTGCCGGAATTTTGTACAGCGGATGCGATTGTGAAAAACTGAACGGTCTTCAAGACGACTGTAGAAGATCGGAGTGCCGTGGTGCGCCTGCTTGTTTAACCAAGCCGAAACCCACATGCGGTCCCAGTGAGTTTTCCAACGGAAAACACCTGCTGAAGAAAAGTCGTCACAAACAAGCGAAAAAGGATCTCAGTACTGTTGACGGACTCCCGAGCAGTAGCAATCCGAAGAACGCCAACGAGATGTCTGAAGAATACATTTGTTATCCTGCTTGTATTGATACCAGTGGCACACCACCCTGTGCATGTTAAAAAAATTTAAATGAAACTTTCGTGTGAAAAAAATTATTCCGTCCCTGACCTAATAAGTAGTAAGTTGACTTGTAAATACGTGTAGAGCATTAAAATGTAATAATATGAACTATAATATCCCAGTTTTTTTTATTTACCAGTTTGGCAGGGGGGGGGGGGTTGTTATTCCGATATCGAATTTTTCAGAAGCGCGCCAAATAAATGTTTTAATAAATGGGTTTGAATGGCCCGGGGCACAATTTTATTTATCTTGACCAAAGAGCAAGTTCAAGGTTGTTTTTTTTTAATTTGAATGAGATCTCTCCGACGACGACAACGAGTGGCGTTGCGTAAAAGAAGCGATTAACATTTTTGTGAGACTTTTTTAGATGGTACTATTAGTAAATTAAACATGGACTCACCTGTACAAACAAAAATCAAGATTCCTAAAAGGGGTAACATTTTGGAAATCTAAAATGGTGGTGGTTGGTTCGACGGTTTGAATGGAAAATCACTCACTTCACTTTCACATAAAAAATCACTGGGTATGAAAAACTAACGTAAATTACAACTAATAAAAAAATCGAGTGGACTTTTATTTGGTCATTACATAGCAGTGCAGTGGTTTGCCGATGGCCAAACTGCTTCAGTTTCAATAAGGAGCGCGAAGTTTCTACTGACGATGTTGATTATGAACTTTCACCGGGAAAGTGGGCGGGATTTTCAGGCGGGTTTTCAAGGAAAACACGCCTCCTGTCCTGCTACTGTTGCAGGATAGTAATGCAGGAATAAGCCCGAGAAAAAGCGTCCTGGCGTATAGCAGAAATTCCATTTGGCTGTTGATGTTCATCCACGTTAATCGACACGAAATTGACTACCTCTGTAGAATTTGCGAATGTAAATTGCTATTATAATTTAAGCTTTCTGGAATTCCTTTTCTTTTTATTTATAACTAACATTCAAAATTATATAGCCGATCGATACTGCGACGTGAAAAACACTTTAAGGAAAATCAGTTAAAATGTAATTAATTTTTACGTAAATTATCACTTTGCAGCTACTCAAAACGGATGAATTACAACTTGCCTTCATCAAAGGTCATTTTATTTTAGGAAGAATCAATAGGCACGTCGAAAAGTGATCGACAAGGTCGGGAAATCGTATACTGCAAGAAAATTTAGGTGGAAATGTTTCAAACACGTTCTTCCAGGATTGTACTCAGAAATTTTACAATAAAAATTTATTCAATTTAAACCATAATTTAAGGAAACCACCGAAAAACTGCTGAAAAAATGACTTTTTCGCTATAATTAAACGGTAATCGTAAAAAACTCTTCGTCCTTAAAATGTCTGTAACAAACAAAAAGGTTCAGAGGGAAGCCACTGTAATCGACGCGGAGTGGCATCCGATTTATGCTTTACCAGTGCTTCGCACAACCCCATCAAGAAGGATGGTTGCTATCTAATAAAGAGCAAATCTATAATTATAGACTTGGCGTTGTCTGCGAAGGCACTTGAGACTTGTTCACGCTCTATGTAATTGTCCTAATTTTTATGATTTCAGGAGGGAAATTATGGAGTCCCGCTATTAAGGAAACGTGCAGAAGCAATATTGAATATAATCCATATCGGGATAAATTGCTCCCTTTCTGAACAGATCAAAAATATAAAAAAATTCGAAAACCTTTCGTTTGGCTCATCAGCACCCATTTGTTGCATTAAAATCAAAATTTTATGTCTCTAGCTTTCTCCATAGCCCACAGATTGATCTTGGACTTAGATCGTAGATAAGCAGCAGTTTATCAGAAACTAACAGAATTGGAACCGCGGTTGACCACCTCTAAAATTTCCCTGAAAAATCGCCTACGGCTTTGTTTAATATAAAAATGTGAATAGAAAATGCTTGTGGAACCTTTTGTTAATTTTGTTGATCTGTCCAAATTACTAAACAATTCAAAAAACCTTTCGTTTGGCTCATCAGCACCCATTTGTTGCATTAAAATCAAAATTTTATGCCTCAAGCTTTCTCCATAGCCCACAGCTTGATCTTGCACTTAGATCGTAGATAAGCAGCAGTTTATCAGAGACTAACAGAATTGGAACCGCGGTTGACCATCTCTAAAATTTCGCTGAAAAATCGCCTACGGCTTTGTTTAATATAAAAATGTGAATAGAAAATGCTTGTGGAACCTTTTGTTAATTTTGTTGATCTGTCCAAATTACTAAACAATTCAAAAAACCTTTCGTTTGGCTCATCAGCACCCATTTGTTGCATTAAAATCAAAATTTTATGCCTCAAGCTTTCTCCATAGCCCACAGATTGATCTTGGACTTAGATCGTAGATAAGCAGCAATTTATCAGAATCTAACAGAATTGGAACCGCGGTTGACCATCTCTAAAATTTCCCTGAAAAATCGCCTACGGCTTTGTTTAATATAAAAATGTGAATAGAAAATGCTTGTGGAACCTTTTGTTAATTTTGTTGATCTGTCCAAATTACTAAACAATTCAAAAAACCTTTCGTTTGGCTCATCAGCACCCATTTGTTGCATTAAAATCAAAATTTTATGCCTCAAGCTTTCTCCATAGCCCACAGCTTGATCTTGCACTTAGATCGTAGATAAGCAGCAGTTTATCAGAGACTAACAGAATTGGAACCGCGGTTGACCATCTCTAAAATTTCGCTGAAAAATCGCCTACGGCTTTGTTTAATATAAAAATGTGAATAGAAAATGCTTGTGGAACCTTTTGTTAATTTTGTTGATCTGTCCAAATTACTAAACAATTCAAAAAACCTTTCGTTGGGCTCATCAGCACCCATTTGTTGCATTAAAATCAAAATTTTATGCCTCAAGCTTTCTCCATAGCCCACAGCTTGATCTTGGACTTAGATCGTAGATAAGCAGCAGTTTATCAGAAACTAACAGAATTGGAACCGCGGTTGACCACCTCTAAAATTTCCCAGAAAAATCGCCTACGGCTTTGTTTAATATAAAAATGTGAATAGAAAATGCTTGTGGAACCTTTTGTTATTTTTGTTGATCTGTCCAAATTACTAAACAATTCAAAAAACCTTTCGTTTGGCTCATCAGCACCCATTTGTTGCATTAAAATCAAAATTTTATGCCTCAAGCTTTCTCCATAGCCCACAGATTGATCTTGGACTTAGATCGTAGATAAGCAGCAGTTTATCAGAAACTAACAGAATTGGAACCGCGGTTGACCACCTCTAAAATTTCCCTGAAAAATCGCCTACGGCTTTGTTTAATATAAAAATGTGAATAGAAAATGCTTGTGGAACCTTTTGTTATTTTTGTTGATCTGTCCAAATTACTAAACAATTCAAAAAACCTTTCGTTTGGCTCATCAGCACCCATTTGTTGCATTAAAATCAAAATTTTATGCCTCAAGCTTTCTCCATAGCCCACAGATTGATCTTGGACTTAGATCGTAGATAAGCAGCAGTTTATCAGAAACTAACAGAATTGGAACCGCGGTTAACCACCTCTAAAATTTCCCTGAAAAATCGCCTACGGCTTTGTTTAATATAAAAATGTGAATAGAAAATGCTTGTGGAACCTTTTGTTATTTTTGTTGATCTGTCCAAATTACTAAACAATTCAAAAAACCTTTCGTTTGGCTCATCAGCACCCATTTGTTGCATTAAAATCAAAATTTTATGCCTCAAGCTTTCTCCATAGCCCACAGATTGATCTTGGACTTAGATCGTAGATAAGCAGCAGTATATCAGAAACTAACAGAATTGGAACCGCGGTTGACCACCTCTAAAATTTCCCTGAAAAATCGCCTACGGCTTTGTTTAATATAAAAATGTGAATAGAAAATGCTTGTGGAACCTTTTGTTATTTTTGTTGATCTGTCCAAATTACTAAACAATTCAAAAAACCTTTCGTTTGGCTCATCAGCACCCATTTGTTGCATTAAAATCAAAATTTTATGCCTCAAGCTTTCTCCATAGCCCACAGATTGATCTTGGACTTAGATCGTAGATAAGCAGCAGTTTATCAGAAACTAACAGAATTGGAACCGCGGTTGACCACCTCTAAAATTTCCCTGAAAAATCGCCTACGGCTTTGTTTAATATAAAAATGTGAATAGAAAATGCTTGTGGAACCTTTTGTTATTTTTGTTGATCTGTCCAAATTACTAAACAATTCAAAAAACCTTTCGTTTGGCTCATCAGCACCCATTTGTTGCATTAAAATCAAAATTTTATGCCTCAAGCTTTCTCCATAGCCCACAGATTGATCTTGGACTTAGATCGTAGATAAGCAGCAGTTTATCAGAAACTAACAGAATTGGAACCGCGGTTGACCACCTCTAAAATTTCCCTGAAAAATCGCCTACGGCTTTGTTTAATATAAAAATGTGAATAGAAAATGCTTGTGGAACCTTTTGTTATTTTTGTTGATCTGTCCAAATTACTAAACAATTCAAAAAACCTTTCGTTTGGCTCATCAGCACCCATTTGTTGCATTAAAATCAAAATTTTATGCCTCAAGCTTTCTCCATAGCCCACAGATTGATCTTGGACTTAGATCGTAGATAAGCAGCAGTTTATCAGAAACTAACAGAATTGGAACCGCGGTTGACCACCTCTAAAATTTCCCTGAAAAATCGCCTACGGCTTTGTTTAATATAAAAATGTGAATAGAAAATGCTTGTGGAACCTTTTGTTAATTTTGTTGATCTGTCCAAATTACTAAACAATTCAAAAAACCTTTCGTTTGGCTCATCAGCACCCATTTGTTGCATTAAAATCAAAATTTTATGCCTCAAGCTTTCTCCATAGCCCACAGATTGATCTTGGACTTAGATCGTAGATAAGCAGCAGTTTATCAGAAACTAACAGAATTGGAACCGCGGTTGACCACCTCTAAAATTTCCCTGAAAAATCGCCTACGGCTTTGTTTAATATAAAAATGTGAATAGAAAATGCTTGTGGAACCTTTTGTTATTTTTGTTGATCTGTCCAAATTACTAAACAATTCAAAAAACCTTTCGTTTGGCTCATCAGCACCCATTTGTTGCATTAAAATCAAAATTTTATGCCTCAAGCTTTCTCCATAGCCCACAGATTGATCTTGGACTTAGATCGTAGATAAGCAGCAGTTTATCAGAAACTAACAGAATTGGAACCGCGGTTAACCACCTCTAAAATTTCCCTGAAAAATCGCCTACGGCTTTGTTTAATATAAAAATGTGAATAGAAAATGCTTGTGGAACCTTTTGTTAATTTTGTTGATCTGTCCAAATTACTAAACAATTCAAAAAACCTTTCGTTTGGCTCATCAGCACCCATTTGTTGCATTAAAATCAAAATTTTATGCCTCAAGCTTTCTCCATAGCCCACAGATTGATCTTGGACTTAGATCGTAGATAAGCAGCAGTTTATCAGAAACTAACAGAATTGGAACCGCGGTTGACCACCTCTAAAATTTCCCTGAAAAATCGCCTACGGCTTTGTTTAATATAAAAATATGAATAGAAAATGCTTGTGGAACCTTTTGTTAATTTTGTTGATCTGTCCAAATTACTAAACAATTCAAAAAACCTTTCGTTTGGCTCATCAGCACCCATTTGTTGCATTAAAATCAAAATTTTATGCCTCAAGCTTTCTCCATAGCCCACAGATTGATCTTGGACTTAGATCGTAGATAAGCAGCAGTTTATCAGAAACTAACAGGATTGGAACCGCGGTTGACCACCTCTAAAATTTCCCTGAAAAATCGCCTACGGCTTTGTTTAATATAAAAATGTGAATAGAAAATGCTTGTGGAACCTTTTGTTATTTTTGTTGATCTGTCCAAATTACTAAACAATTCAAAAAACCTTTCGTTTGGCTCATCAGCACCCATTTGTTGCATTAAAATCAAAATTTTATGCCTCAAGCTTTCTCCATAGCCCACAGATTGATCTTGGACTTAGATCGTAGATAAGCAGCAGTTTATCAGAAACTAACAGAATTGGAACCGCGGTTGACCACCTCTAAAATTTCCCTGAAAAATCGCCTACGGCTTTGTTTAATATAAAAATGTGAATAGAAAATGCTTGTGGAACCTTTTGTTAATTTTGTTGATCTGTCCAAATTACTAAACAATTCAAAAAACCTTTCGTTTGGCTCATCAGCACCCATTTGTTGCATTAAAATCAAAATTTTATGCCTCAAGCTTTCTCCATAGCCCACAGATTGATCTTGGACTTAGATCGTAGATAAGCAGCAGTTTATCAGAAACTAACAGAATTGGAACCGCGGTTGACCACCTCTAAAATTTCCCTGAAAAATCGCCTACGGCTTTGTTTAATATAAAAATGTGAATAGAAAATGCTTGTGGAACCTTTTGTTAATTTTGTTGATCTGTCCAAATTACTAAACAATTCAAAAAACCTTTCGTTTGGCTCATCAGCACCCATTTGTTGCATTAAAATCAAAATTTTATGCCTCAAGCTTTCTCCATAGCCCACAGATTGATCTTGGACTTAGATCGTAGATAAGCAGCAGTTTATCAGAAACTAACAGAATTGGAACCGCGGTTGACCACCTCTAAAATTTCCCTGAAAAATCGCCTACGGCTTTGTTTAATATAAAAATGTGAATAGAAAATGCTTGTGGAACCTTTTGTTATTTTTGTTGATCTGTCCAAATTACTAAACAATTCAAAAAACCTTTCGTTTGGCTCATCAGCACCCATTTGTTGCATTAAAATCAAAATTTTATGCCTCAAGCTTTCTCCATAGCCCACAGATTGATCTTGGACTTAGATCGTAGATAAGCAGCAGTTTATCAGAAACTAACAGAATTGGAACCGCGGTTAACCACCTCTAAAATTTCCCTGAAAAATCGCCTACGGCTTTGTTTAATATAAAAATGTGAATAGAAAATGCTTGTGGAACCTTTTGTTATTTTTGTTGATCTGTCCAAATTACTAAACAATTCAAAAAACCTTTCGTTTGGCTCATCAGCACCCATTTGTTGCATTAAAATCAAAATTTTATGCCTCAAGCTTTCTCCATAGCCCACAGATTGATCTTGGACTTAGATCGTAGATAAGCAGCAGTTTATCAGAAACTAACAGAATTGGAACCGCGGTTAACCACCTCTAAAATTTCCCTGAAAAATCGCCTACGGCTTTGTTTAATATAAAAATGTGAATAGAAAATGCTTGTGGAACCTTTTGTTATTTTTGTTGATCTGTCCAAATTACTAAACAATTCAAAAAACCTTTCGTTTGGCTCATCAGCACCCATTTGTTGCATTAAAATCAAAATTTTATGCCTCAAGCTTTCTCCATAGCCCACAGATTGATCTTGGACTTAGATCGTAGATAAGCAGCAATTTATCAGAAACTAACAGAATTGGAACCGCGGTTGACCACCTCTAAAATTTCCCTGAAAAATCGCCTACGGCTTTGTTTAATATAAAAATGTGAACAGAAAATGCTTGTGGAACCTTTTGTTAATTTTGTTGATCTGTCCAAATTACTAAACAATTCAAAAAACCTTTCGTTTGGCTCATCAGCACCCATTTGTTGCATTAAAATCAAAATTTTATGCCTCAAGCTTTCTCCATAGCCCACAGATTGATCTTGGACTTAGATCGTAGATAAGCAGCAGTTTATCAGAAACTAACAGAATTGGAACCGCGGTTGACCACCTCTAAAATTTCCCTGAAAATCGCCTACGGCTTTGTTTAATATAAAAATGTGAATAGAAAATGCTTGTGGAACCTTTTGTTAATTTTGTTGATCTGTCCAAATTACTAAACAATTCAAAAAACCTTTCGTTTGGCTCATCAGCACCCATTTGTTGCATTAAAATCAAAATTTTATGCCTCAAGCTTTCTCCATAGCCCACAGATTGATCTTGGACTTAGATCGTAGATAAGCAGCAGTTTATCAGAAACTAACAGAATTGGAACCGCGGTTGACCACCTCTAAAATTTCCCTGAAAAATCGCCTACGGCTTTGTTTAATATAAAAATGTGAATAGAAAATGCTTGTGGAACCTTTTGTTATTTTTGTTGATCTGTCCAAATTACTAAACAATTCAAAAAACCTTTCGTTTGGCTCATCAGCACCCATTTGTTGCATTAAAATCAAAATTTTATGCCTCAAGCTTTCTCCATAGCCCACAGATTGATCTTGGACTTAGATCGTAGATAAGCAGCAGTTTATCAGAAACTAACAGAATTGGAACCGCGGTTAACCACCTCTAAAATTTCCCTGAAAAATCGCCTACGGCTTTGTTTAATATAAAAATGTGAATAGAAAATGCTTGTGGAACCTTTTGTTATTTTTGTTGATCTGTCCAAATTACTAAACAATTCAAAAAACCTTTCGTTTGGCTCATCAGCACCCATTTGTTGCATTAAAATCAAAATTTTATGCCTCAAGCTTTCTCCATAGCCCACAGATTGATCTTGGACTTAGATCGTAGATAAGCAGCAGTTTATCAGAAACTAACAGAATTGGAACCGCGGTTAACCACCTCTAAAATTTCCCTGAAAAATCGCCTACGGCTTTGTTTAATATAAAAATGTGAATAGAAAATGCTTGTGGAACCTTTTGTTATTTTTGTTGATCTGTCCAAATTACTAAACAATTCAAAAAACCTTTCGTTTGGCTCATCAGCACCCATTTGTTGCATTAAAATCAAAATTTTATGCCTCAAGCTTTCTCCATAGCCCACAGATTGATCTTGGACTTAGATCGTAGATAAGCAGCAATTTATCAGAAACTAACAGAATTGGAACCGCGGTTGACCACCTCTAAAATTTCCCTGAAAAATCGCCTACGGCTTTGTTTAATATAAAAATGTGAACAGAAAATGCTTGTGGAACCTTTCGTTATTTTTGTTGATCTGTCCAAATTACTAAACAATCGTCTTCATTTCTACTTCGCCGCGCCGGTAATTTTTCGATCCTATAATTTATTAATTCTTACAATTTAAAAAATTTGGTCATTAGATAACATTTAATTAAATCGACTCTAATTTTAATGTAAATATTTACCTTGTCCTGACTTGATCTTTTAATTTAAATTTCTCAAAAAATTATCCCAATAAATGAGTTATCACTGTGGAACTGGAAGACCACCGCTTTATACTTCAGCTCAAATAAATCGCATTAAGTTTGGATTTTCTACAATAAAATTACGTTTCGATTCCAAATGCACAGCAGTTCCATTGAATTTTTCCTTTGCTTCCATCAGGAACCAAATCCAAGACTCAAGCGAAACTTTCATCTTTACTAAATTATATCCAGTTCTGTAAGCAACGAAAGAAGAAATCCAGCATTAAATCCGCTTTAAAATCCATTTTAACACAAATGGAATTGGAGCGCAATTTTGTTCATTGAGAGTCAACTCATGTTGCTGATCTCCAATAATCGACTTTTTGGATTTTGAATCCATTTTTGTAAATGAAAGCCCATAGATTCTTTTACTATCTTCGATTATTCTCTTCCATTTTAACTACCTCTCTCCATTTCGATACGTTTACGTGTTGCAGATTTTCTTGCACGTCTCTTGTCCATTCCAGCAGAGGTCTTCTCACTTCTCCATACTTTAGCAGATACTTTCTCATCACCGTATCTGCTCAGCGAACGTTGGCTATCAACTTGACCGCAGCCAAGATGACTGACTAAGGAAATAAATTTAATGGAGTGGTTATAAAGTTATAATATTCGTTTTCACAATATCACATAATCATTTTGTAATCAAAAGGACAGGTTCCATTACGTGATCGATGTAGTAGTGCGGTCTAAAGGTCGCACTGCAGATTGGTATTTATCAAATTAGATGCGGTCATAGCTTTACGGTTAAGTGTTTCTACTGCCAATACGAAACACCCATTTTGACTACAAGCAGAAGAAGAACTTTATTTTTACCGTCTCCTTTCCCACCGAGGTAATCTACCATGAAAACCCATCCCAAAACGAGGTGTATTACAACTTTCTGTGGTTCGGAACCCATGTTAAACGAGTAGGTCCTCTTAAATGAATTTGCAAACACTTTGAACGCACATCACAAATACAGAAAAGAGCAGGTCGCGATGCTTCAGTAAGTAGATATAACGAAGGAAGAAAACTATCAAATGAACAAGATTATATCTCATATCTTTCCTTTTAGGCTGACGTGAAATTGGCCACTTACAGGTGGGTCACGTATACATTATTATTTATTATTATTATTATTATTAGCTGGTAATGGTGGCTATCCAATCACTCTTAGCCATATAATATGTCATTGCCTTTGTTGTGCGGCCCAAAGGCCGCACTCAGGGGACCTATTAAAGAATCAATTATATACTGCTAGTACGAGATTGCCTTAGGGGTCGTCAATAAAAGACGTCCACGGCGGGGGGGGGGACAAATGTGACGTCCCAAATGTGACGTCCGCATAATAATACCAATTTTTGAGATTTCAAAGAGAATTATTGTGTTTGAATATTTTTTTATATAATATTTTGTAAAAACAAACTTATTTGCTCATTGCTCTCAAAACCAATGAGGGGGAGGTCTTTGATTTGTGACCATAGGGCAATCCTAGGGGGTCCGAGATTGTAACCAACTGTGACAAGGGGGGGAGGTTGAAAATTCGGAAAAATTACGAAAGTCCTTCATGGAAGGCCGCACCGCGGGTGGTGGTGATGGGGGGGGGGGGTTATAATATCAGAATATTATAATCAATTTAGCGTTATGGACGCACACCATCGATAAATCTAGACTAATGTCGATTATATTACAACCACAAACAAAGATAAATTTTTAAATTATACTTTTTAATAAATACCGGTGTTTAAAGTCAGACGTCCATGCTGCCCTACTAAGGAAAAACACCGTATATGCACTTTTTGACTATTTTGAGTTAAATGCATTTTCTTAACTCATTTTTTCTCCTCTTTCCTTTGCACTGAAATATCTCAAAATCGTTGATTTGTACATACGGTGTTCTTTCTAAGTAGGGCAGGATAAGTCATGACCTTTCAGTGATCTCCGCAGTCGTGCGGCCTAAAGGCCGCACTGTATGAATTATTTTAAATATTAGACAATTACAGGTGGATGAAGAATGCACATAGGTCATTATCATTATTATATATTTAAAAACCAGATTTACAGGGGGGGAGGGGGGTTGACAAATTTGACGTCCGCATAAAAATCCCAACCTTTTCTTTCTAAGAATTTCTAAGAAAATTGTGTTTGACTATTTTTTTACGTAATATTTTGCAAAACAATGTCGCGTCGTGTTCGATTAAATGGGGGGGGGGTTAATTTGTGACTATAGGACGTTCCTGGGAGGGATCCAACGATGGCGACCAACTTTTGCGAAGGGGGGAGGGTGGTTGTAATGGCGGAGCGCAAGGGTATTACCCCATATCTCCTTTACCGCTTTTGTAAAAAAACTGGTATTGGGAATTTAAGGAGGCCTAAAGCGCACGGTCCTTTAACAGAATGCGCAGGGGTTATCGATTTCCTCGGTACCTTATTCGCTTAATTTTAATGTTGTCTAACAAATTCTATTAAGTTTTTAACGCAAAACATCTATCTTCGGGAGCTTCTTTACGTGCTATTTCAATTTTGTAAATAAATAAAGCAACGAATGTCACGCCATCAGTCGTGTAAATTTTAACGATAAGTAAAGCGTGGAAAAAATCAATATATTAATATAGAAGATAGATATGTACATAGCTGTCGCAATTCACTCAGTGCGGCCTTTAGGCCGCACAACCACGGCCGACTAGTTATTTATGTATAGTACATGATTGCTTTGTTTGTGCGGTGTCAAGGTCGCATTAGGGGCGGGGGCTGAATCAATAAATCATAGACTCCAAGAATCACCACACCATAGGTAAATTCAGACTATGATCTTCTAATGATCTCCGTAGTCGTGCGGCCTAAAGGCCGCACTGTATCTATTTAAATATTTTTAAATATTAGACAATCAGAGGTGGGTTAATGATACACATTACAAATATTATCAGTATTATAAATTTAAAAACAGACTCATTTCCTTATTTATCTGTCTGCGACGCTAAATCGAACCGTTGATCTTCTTCCAGTGCGGCCTTTAGGCCGCACAACCAGGAGAATTCTGCTAGTTATTAGGGGTCGTCCATAAAGTCGATCACAAAATGTGACCAAGCGTGACCAGAGGGAGGGGGGTGACAAATATGATGTCCGGATAATATTCCCAACCTTGGGATTTCTAAGAAAATTATGTTTGACTATTTTTATGTAAAATTTTGTAAAAAAAATTATTTACTCCTTAAATTCCAAATGTCGTGTAAGCAATGTCAATTCAATTGGGGGGGGGGCTTTGATTGGTGACCATAGGACGTACCGGGGGGGGGTCCTCCTTTACGGACGACCCCTTAATAATAATAATATTAAAAAGCGTATTTATTCTTTACTACCTATTTTAAAGGATCCTTTAATGAAGGACGAGTTGCTGAATAACCGCTTAAGGGGTCGTCCATAAAGGACGTCCACGTCTGAGTGGGTGGAGGGGAGTTACAAAATGTAACTTTTAATCCTGTTGAGCAAGTTTCGTACGGGAGTTGCTCGGAGCAACGTGCGTTAAGAAAAAAAACAATTATGCAGGTCTCCAAGATAAATAGAAACCAAGAAAATCGGTTGTTTGTGTGTTGCTCGGAGTAAATTTTTTGTAAACGAACCGATTATGCTGGCCTCTAAGAAAAAAAAACAATAACAGCCAACAAACTCGGTGAATAATCGGCCAAACAGTTCTCGGGATACGGAAAGCAGACAGGAATCACCATTGGGATCACGATTTCTTGCTCATATGGATACGAAGACAAAGAGAGTCACTGCAATCTGTTACGGTTATGATGATAATTCAAGCTGGTAATTCGTGGCATTGGCTTTCAGTTTCAGTACTAAATTTGCCGATGAAACGACAGAACTTCAACAGAAGTTGAAAAGTTGTCAACGTCAGCACTGTCGGTGTCTAAATGCCCGAACGGAATGGAAAGGAGCGCGAACAGCTCCGATGATGAGAAGACAACGTACAATTAGGTATCGACAAAACAAATTTAGTAGTGTTTTTTTACGCAAATACGATCCTTAGGATGTCCTTTGCCATGTAATGTGGTTAGATTTTTCTAAAAGCGGCTCATTTCGATGTATGTAATTAAATAATGAAATTCAAATAAATAAATAAAATTGTTGTTTCGAGAAAACGCTCATTTAGGTAGGCTAGGCTAGCTAATTTCAAAATTAATAAATTATTTCTTGGTGGCCCAACCATAAATACCTAAATGAGCGTTTTCTCGAAACAACGATTTTGGAGATACTGCTTCTTAGCTTAGGACGGCAGTATATCTGGTGATCGGGGGGGGGGGGAGTTTTGAGTATTCGTTACGAAAAATCTGTGGGTTTGATTGATAAACTCTCGCCAAAGAAGAGCGTTGTACTTCACAAGTTTTCTTGGATGATTTGTTGCACTCCGAGTTGAGTTTTGGTGTATAAGGCTTACGTTGGAAGTTTCAGTGCGGTTCTTAAATATTATTACATTTTGAGGAGGAAGCCCAATTATCCATACTTTTGATAAGAGGTCTGATTTAATGGATAGCATATTCAGAAGTTGAGAAGCTGTAACGAATTGATTCGAACGATCTGATGGTTTCTCAAAAACTTCTCCATCTCCATTAACAAGGTTGGAACAATAACAGAGGTCCTGATGTGTATGGGGTCGCCTTTCAAAATAAACAGCCAGAGATATGCGTCTTAGCCACTCCAGGAAAAGTTGAGAGCTCCTTCATACAGGAGAGCTATATCCCACATTTTCTGCCAAAATTTACAAATTTCCATTTGCCCTAATAGATGTTTTTGTCATTTTCTCTAACGCAATTTGATATCCGGATAGCAATCATTTCCCTGCCATTCCTTACTCTTAACGAAAACTTTTATCCCAAGCAAATCAAATCAAAATCCTGGACTGGACGGTTTCCATAAATCTAAACTGATTCAATTTTTGCGAGACGAGATTCTACCGAAAGGAATGAAAATGAAAGTGATGGAATTTAAAACTAAAAATGACTTTCTGAAGAGGAAATTCAGCTGAAGAAAGAAGCTGCAAGAAGCAATTCCTGTTTTATCAATTATTTTCCTCCATGGAATGAAATGTAATTCGACTAGTGGTCATTATATACCTGTGCATTTCCGAATCCAATAAATCTAAGAATTTAATTATAAAACCACAACCTTGCAAGGTCCACTAACATTGGTTAATTACAACTTAAACAAGAAGGTCTATTCATAAATAACAAAATTTTTGTTTTTATTTCCATATCTTCCTTCATATTCCGCATTTCCTGGTGCTTTATGGGATTTTGCAATTTAATACGAAAGTTTGCAAACTGAATTTAGATTAACCGTACTACATTTTGATATGTTTCTCTTCCATTTCTCGCTTTAAGTGCAGCAATACTTAGTTGAGTCTCGTTTTCTGATTTCACGAACTTATTTATGAAAATTTGTGGATGCACAATTTGTATTGCTAAGCTGTACGTGATACGAAATACAAAATAGTTTTGCATCTCCAGAAACAAAATTTTAAGCTTTAACGCGTCCGCACGAACAAAACCCCTAATTTAATTTCCATCGCCCCTTGCGAATAAAAATCCACTTTTAATTTTATTTCGATCGTTCCGTTGTGTTCTCCAAGACGAAAGAGGATCAGGATCAGGTTAACAAGTTGCAATTAAAGATACCAAATTAAAAAGTAAAGGTAACCTAGTAACCAACATAATTAGGTGCAACGATCGATTTATTTCGTCGCTTCGACCTACAAACAAAAAATTTTAATCCCTCCTACCGAAAAATTAGTATAATAATAATCTGGTACAACTAAAACCGCGATTAAATCAAATTTTCCTATTAGTACATAATATTATCATTGTTACATTACCCGAGTCGAAATAATTGATATTTTTTGCCGTTGTCCGGATTAGTAACAAATTTCATTCCAATTCCAGGAAAGAAAAATAAATAAATAAAATAAACTTAATCAGATTTTTGTTATGCTGCACTAGCGATGATTTCTTGAGCCGAAACGCTGCGTTTCCGACAATTTTTACTTTCCATTTTTTTTTTTTCTAAAGAACAATCGAATTTTACGTATAAACAATTTTTAATGAAAAATTTAAAATTCCTAATTACAGCTGATGAGTTAAAAAAACTTTTGTAACCACTTTTTGTTTCTTTTTTAAAGTTTCTCTGCTAATCAGCGGAACGGCGAAATTTTAATTAAAATATTTAATCCGCTAGAATACACAAGTACGTTTTTCAGTTTGAAAAAACCGGAGTGAATGAAATTTCGAGTTTTGCATTTTTACGGGGTCTTGTGTAAGGATTTACCCCATGTCAGAGGCGGATTGGCTAAATGAGGAATGTGAAAATGCTGTTTGAGCCGTCCCATTTAAGAGCCGTTTTTAAGATTTTTTTAAATAAATTTTGATGCAAAATGTCGTGATACGTATAGTAGTAACCACGAGAGATCGAGTACAATTCATTACTAAAAATTAAATAATTTAATTTAATCGAAAGAATTGAGACTTAAAAGTCTATAATAAGTAGAGTAATTAACGCGCTTCTGGGTCACTTTTTTGATCGAAAATTATTTCAGTCTTCATCAATTTAACGGAACCGCGAGATCGGTTTAATTACGACTTTATGGACGAACCCTAACTAGCAGAATTCTCCTGGTTGTGCGGCCTAAAGGCCGCACTGGGAGAGGATCAACGGTTCGATTTAGCGTCGCAGACAGATAAATAAAGAAATGAGTCTGTTTTTAAATTTATAATACTGATAATATTTGTAATGTGTATCATTAACCCACCTCTGATTGTCTAATATTTAAAAATATTTAAATAGATACAGTGCGGTCTTTAGGCCGCACGACTACCGAGATCATTAGAAGATCATAGTCTGAATTTACCTATGATGTGGTGATTCTTGGAGTCTATGATTTATTGATTCAGCCCCCGCCCCTAATGCGACCTTGACACCGCACAAACAAAGCAATCATGTACTATACATAAATAACTAGTCGGCCGTGGTTGTGCGGCCTTATCAGCTATGTATCTATCTTCTATATTAATATATTGATTTTTTCCACGCTTTACTTATTGTTAAAATTTACACGACAGATGGCGTGACATTCGTTGCTTTATTTATTTACAAAATTGAAAATAGCACGTAAAGAAGCTCCCGAAGATACGATGTTTTGCGTTAAAAACTTAATGGAATTTGTTAGACAACATTAAAATTAACCGAATAAGTTACCGAGGAATTCGATAACCCCTGTAATTTTGGCAATAATCGATATTGAAAATCGCCGAAAACCGTTAATTTTCAAGAGCTCAACCAATCAGAAGCTCGCATTCGATTTGGGGCGGATCGACCTCCTCATTCTGTTGATGGTCCGTGCGATTTAGGCTTCCTTAAATTCCCAAAGCCAGTTTTTCTACAAAAGTGGTGAAGGAGATATGTATGGGATAATACCCTGGCGCTCCGCTTTTACAACCACGCTCCCCCTTTGTAAAAGTTGGTCACCATCTTTGGATCCCTCCCAGGAACGTCCTATAGTCACAAATCAACCCCCCCCCCCATTTAATCGAACACGACGCGACATTGTTTTACAAAATAATACGTAAAAAAATAGTCAAACACAATTTTCTTAGGAATTCTTCGAAAGAAAAGGTTGGGATTTTTACGCGGACGTCACATTTGTCACCCCCCCCCTGTAAATCCGTTTTTTAAATTTATAATAATGATCTATGTGCATTCTTAATCCACCTGTGATTGTCTAATATTTAAAAAAATTCAAACGGATACAGCGCGGCCTTTAGGCCGCACGACTGTGGAGATCACTGAAAGGTCATGACTTATGCTGCTCTACTTAGAAAGAACACCGTATGTACAAAATAATGATTTTGAGATCTTTCAGTTCAAAGGAAAAAAAGAGGAGAAAGAATTAGTTAAGAAAATGGATCTAACTCAAAATACTTTTTGTTTCTTTTTTAAAGTTTCTCTGCTAATCAGCGGAACGGCGAAATTTTAATTAAAATATTTAATCCGCTAGAATACACAAGTACGTTTTTCAGTTTGAAAAAACCGGAGTGAATGAAATTTCGAGTTTTGCATTTTTACGGGGTCTTGTGTAAGGATTTACCCCATGTCAGAGGCGGATTGGCTAAATGAGGAATGTGAAAATGCTGTTTGAGCCGTCCCATTTAAGAGCCGTTTTTAAGTTTTTTTTTAAATAAATTTTGATGCAAAATGTCGTGATATAGTAGTAACCACGAGAGCTCGAGTACAATTCATTATTAAAAATTAAATAATTTAATTTAATCGAAAGAATTGAGACTTAAAAGTCTATAATAAGTAGAGTAATTAACGCGCTTCTGGGTCACTTTTTTGATCGAAAATTGTTCTAAGTCTTCATCAATTTAACGGAACCGCGAGATCGGTTTAATTAAAATTATAATCAAATTTTATTACCTTAATTGTTTGATATCCAAGTTCCATTAAATTGATAAGCACTTAAAACAAAAAAGTGTTCCAGAATGTGTTAGTTGCTCTACTATAATACATACAAATTACTATGATACTTCTTTTTAAATCTTTTTTTTTTGATTTTGTAAAACGGTATACAGTTTAAACTGTTAAACTGTGCTTTGTACAGAATATGTTTAATCTTAAGATTATTAACAAAAATCCCCTGTGGCGCTTTTTTCATCGACTTTGCCGGTCTAATCATAAGGTTAGAATTTTTCTACGCTGCAAAAGTGTTAGTCCCCATACGCTCTTACAGTGTAAAAAATTCAAGCTTCAAAAGTACGGAGTGGAAATTTTACTGAGGCGCCATTTTTAATACAACGGCCTAATTTTGTAATATTGAAGTTTAAAAAAATGAGTTCTAATATGATAGATTCACAAGACAAGGCAATACAATAAAACGGGTACAAAATGTTAAAATCTATTTAATGTAATTTACGAACGTATTAGGTAAGACGATATCGTAAAGGCGCTATAATAAGCAGTTTCCTGATAATACAGAAAGGTAGTTAAGGTCTCCAAACAACAGGCTTGGCCTGTATATTTGTTGAAAACTTTCAGAATTCTAAAAAGTTGAACAGATCGACCGAAAAACTCATTTTGCATACGACGCGAGAATCGTAAGCGATTATCGCTTTAATATTTTTTTTAAATTAAAGGTTAAAAGTACCGAATTGTGGGTTAAATTTGTTGTAAAACCTTTGATTACGAACCTTCGAGAGCATCAAAACTTTCAAAATAATCGAGGCGGAAATCGTAGGCAATTCTTGCCTTTAAAGTCTTCTTAAAATTAAAAGCGAGAATCGTCTGGATAACCCTAGTCGATTTAAATCGTCAAGCGTACAGAATTTTAGGTTAAAGTTTAAGTAAAAAAAAAAGTTTGATTAAGTAGTATCTAATAGACGAACCCTACGGGAGTTTTGGAAACACCTGATGAAGTTCAGAAGGTTATCAACAGATGGTGCTATTAAATTGGAAGGCACAATAAATGGCTGACGGACCACTTAAAGATTCGTGACACGCAATTCGTGATGAAAGTAACTTATTACGACTTCAAATCAAGTGGTGACATCTGTTGATTACCTTTTCAACTACAAAAGGTGTTTCGAAAATTCCCATAAGTTTTATTAATCAGTATGTAATAAAAAATACTTAATAAGAAAGTTGAAAATTCTACATTAATTTGGGGTCGTTATTACTTCAGCGGTGCTGCTGAGTCATGCTTTTTTCCGGTTACCATACTGCTATTATGGTAACCTGATAATTTTATTGGTTCGACTCCGGGCGAGGTAGAACTTTATTTTGACCGTCACCTCTCGGAAAACAATAGCAACCCACCGAAATGTAATCTGCGTAGTACAGCCTCGAAAAAATAACATTTGCAGCTGGGGGGTATTCCATAACACCCCCCCCCCGCTCTGTGGAGGTCTATTTTAATCGGTAGCAACATTTGAAGGTTTTTAATATTATCTGAATGACCGTTCCTACGGTAATGTGATAATTTTATTGATTACCAGACTATTATTCTGCCGTACTAAGCAAGAAGGTCGTATCTTTCATTTTTACCAAATTGGAGTTATCGTATTTATGTACAAAACAGCCGATCTACAAATTTAAAGACGTTAAATGGTTGTGGAATTTTTCGTAACTACAAAATAATCTGCGTTACTAATAAAAATATGTAGTCTTAAATCCCATTGACTAATATAAAAAATTATATCCGCAAATTTCTCTGTTAGATGTGCAATTTTTTTGTAATAGTGTGATGATTTAAGGAATTTTGCTGAAGTAGCAAAATATAAAACCTTTACTTCCTCAAAACTTTCAGTTATGTAGATACGACCTTCTTGTTTAGCAGGGCAGTATTACGGTAACTGTGCAAAAAAGCGGCCTTTAGGCCACAACAACCTGTGTAATCACGTACTATATATGGTTAAATTTTTTTTTTTTTTTTTTATTTTTATTTTTTAGTTTAGGCACCCTCCTAACAGTATAAACTAATTATAAGGAGAGTGTTTCTCTTGTTGCAAGAGAAGAGGCACAGGAAAACCCTGGCGAAAGAAATTCCCAGTAAATTATTACTGCGACTGGAGTCGAACCAAGTGCTCAGCATTAGCAGTCAGCACACTTAACCGCTTAAGCTATGCCCGGCTCTTATATTATTAAATATGGCAAGAGTGTGAACTACTGATGAGTCATGACGATGTAAATAATCTTTTATAACAAAAATGTGCAATTCCGGGACGTCTGGTCACCCTGACTGTGGTGAATGTACCAGGTTCGATTCCGGGAAAACTTCTTCTTCTTGTTTGGGTGCCTATCCGCGTTCGGATGTTGGCGACCTCTCTCCTATAAATTGGTGTAAGCAGCCATGAAGTCTAAATTGTCCAAATCTCCAAAAAAATTTAGATATTAAAGCGTAGGTCCCCCATATCCAACTTTTGCGCTAATAAAAAGAGAAAATGTCTGAGAAAGAGGTGATTTCCAGCAAATGGGATTAAGAGTAGGAATTTGAGAGTTGCAAAAGTAAGTTCAAAACCTAAATCAACACCAAGAGCTTCATAATGGTCATCAGAGCAATGAGGTAGCGCCAAAAAAATTTGTTCGTGTTTTTTTTATTTATTTATTTGAATTTCATTATTTGATTACATACATCGAAATGAGCCGCTTTTAGAAAAATCTAACCACATTACATGGCAAAGGACATCCTAAGGATCGTATTTGCGTAAAAAAACACTACTAAATTTGTTTTGTCGATACCCAATTGTACGTTGCCTTCTCATCATCGGAGCTGTTCGCGCTCCTTTCCATTCCGTTCGGGCATTTAGACACCGACAGTGCTGACGTTGACAACTTTTCAACTTCTGTTGAAGTTCTGTCGTTTCATCGGTAAATTTAGTACTGATACTGAAAGCCAATGCCACGAATTACCAGCTTGAATTATCATCATAACCGTAACATATTGCAGTGACTCTCTTTGTCTTCGTATCCATATGAGCAAGAAATCGTGATCCCAATGGTGATTCCTGTCTGCTTTCCATATCCCGAGAACTGTTTGGCCGATTATTCACCGAGTTTGTTGGCTGTTATTGTTTTTTTTTCTTAGAGGCCAGCAAAATCGGTTCGTTTACAAAAAATTTGCTCCGAGCAACACACAAACAACCGATTTTCTTGGTTTCTATTTATCTTGGAGACCTGCATAATTGTTTTTTTTTCTTAACGCACGTTGCTCCGAGCAACTCCCGTACGAAACTTGCTCAACAGGATTAAAATTTTCGATGTTTTTCGGCCAGAGTTTTTCCCACTTATAAGCAAAAAAATAGTGGCTTCTGATTGGTCAAAAAGAATTCTTTTTCGTAAGGAGGTGAATAATCGATTGTACACGCTCCCTGGGGGTTGTACCGGCAAAAGTGTAGAGATGTTGCATGAGAGTTACGTAGCCATACGCCTATTGCTCGGAGCAACGCACATTAGAATAAAAAGAGAAGTTTTTTTCAAGAAAATTAGACTTTCTGTGGATACAGCACTGAGGTACCTGTCACCGTGGATACAGTCCCCGGAACGAGTGTGGTATTGAATATGAACAGATCTCAAATAGAGCGTTTTCATTGGTTTAAAATTACTCGGGGTGAATAATCAGCTTACCGACACCTGGCTGACGATTTAGGGTGTCCGTTCGAATGTAGAGGTATAGGGCAAATATTTTCAAAGTAATACAGGAGTTGACACTACTGTAGGAAAATAAAAATTCTCGTAATGCGTCGTTATCAGGATATATCGCATTAAAGACGTGGAAGGAAAAAGAATGCTAATGGATTGACTCAATAAATTTTTGATAACAAATTGTACTTAAAATTTTCAGGATTCCACATTCGTAGCTTGTCAATAATTTAGACTAGACTTTTTTTTAGATTAGGATATCACTTCCGACTAATGTCTTTGATAAGCCAAAGTAACCTCATAGAGATAAGATTGACCAGACTGTTCGCATAATAACAAATCATGTAATTATTTCTCTTTTGGGCAACCCAAACGGGTGAATACCAACAAAATAACAAGTACAAGGATCCAAATCGCGATGAAGCCTACATAAAACATGACCAAATTTAGCTGATAAAAATTACAACTTACTTTGTAATAATAAAAAGCGTCGAAGTAGAAAGAAATAAAGTTTTAGTAATACGAAGGGTTGTTTTATCCCTTAGAAAAGCCGGATACATGTTTTTAAACCTCACTTTATCCCTTACGCGTTCTAAAATACTCGGATCTTTTATTCAAATCAACCCCCTTATCAACTACATTACAGTCGCTTTTTTACTTTTTGTATTCTCGCGAAAAAGGAAAAGCCAAAACAAGCGAAGATTTTTAAGGATTTGAAATTTCGAAATTTATTCCACAGGGACGCATTGTTACTCAATTAAATTTGGTTTAAGATTTTGTAATTTAGGGCTTTGGGTTGCACGGACTATTAGTGTAATGTACACGCGATTAGTAAATGATGGGGTTGTCCCCTATTCAAACAATTTAATGCACCAAGCAGTGACAATGTCTGTCCTTTAATGTAAAGTCGAAAATAGACAACATAATTTACGTAATGTTGTAATATGTAATTTACAAGCCACTACAATTATTACAAAATATTATTAGTTAGTCGTGTACGTTTTTTATCGACTAAAAAACTTTCCTTTATCGCACGTTACAATTTTGCCTTTTAATAATGTGAAGGTGCTTTAAAATCATCAATCAATAATTTAAGTTTCCAAGTGGGACTGAAACTTTAGCGACTACCCTAAATGTCACAGCCTATCTCGACGACAACGTTAATGACATGTTACGGCTGTCAGGGTAGACAGTCACATCGCTAATCACATTACAAATGCAGCTTTCTTATCTCTTGGTTTATGCTTTTCTAATTATCAACATAAACGACGAATTTTCCTTGTTAAAATGCTCGAGCTACAATTTTTTCCTAATCGGGTTCCCACAGGGTGGTTTCTTAGCCCGAAACGCTTTATGTGAGTTCACGGACTGAGTGGGAAAAGGCAAAAGTATGTTCCTCGATCTAGATTCGAACCCGGGCGTTCTACGCTACTGAGGCATGTTTCGCGAAATTTCTACATCATTTTTCCTTTAGCCAGCTCAGTAGCCAGTCGACCGCATCAGATATGCTGCTCGAAATCAACTTATTCGATATTCGCATGCAAGCAACACTTGTTCGGGTAAGCACTTGTATGGGTGACCGACCCGATGGTTACAAAGAACTGCGGTTGGCCGTGTTTCGAAGGACACGACACGTTAAGCCGGCGGTCCCCCTGATTTGTTGACGAAACCAAGTTAGGGTTACAAAAATTCGCCCCCACCCTCATCGACTGTGCAACGCTTTATCGGACCTTCGTCGTATGCCAGGCTGGACCGACACGATGGTGGCGGCCCGCGGGACTCTGGAAGAACCGGGTGCCAGTACCGGGACTCATTGAGAAACCGGGGTCGTGACCGCTTTTTGGGGGTGTTATGGTGACGTAAGGCCGACCAAGCGGCTCAGCACAAGGCCTGACGCTGCTGGCGTTGCAAGGTCACAATAAGTTTCTGCTTCAGTGCAGTGGTGGTAAGCACCACACCCAATTACGATAATAAAAAAATAAAAAGCTCAGTAGCCATGGCCGATGAGGGGAGGAAGCAGATTCGATTCTGTCGAGATTGCTAATCATTTCGGTTACGAACGGTAGACTTCCTAGAAGACAGAAAAAATCGTGCGGAGAATTTCCCAAGAAATTTTTCCAAGTGGCAAGAGAGACAAATCACTTGAACTCCCGAGCTCGTTCAGACCCATTTGCTTACTCGACATCATGGATAAGCTGTACGAGCGAATGATCCTCCCGAGACACACGGCCAACTTAGGGGAAAGGGGTGGTCTTAGCGAGTATCAATACGGATTTCGTAAGGTTTGATCCACCGTCTACGCGGTGAAGAGGATAGTGGAAGGTGTGACAAAATTTTGATTTGTCACGAATCTTCTGGCGCACCCTGTACATACCACGTAAGTATTCGACGGACAGTCGCACGAGTGACAGGGAAAGCGCGCTCAGTGGAGTTCTATTCTGGGATAAAAAGCTAGAGTTAAGTTTTGTGGCGACCATTACTTTTCGCTTTTAAAAGCCAAAGTTTCGCGGCCTTAGAGAAGAATCCGAGAAGCTTACGGATTTTTTTACGGATTAAACACAGTGGCTAGAACTCGTAACGTGATTTTTTTGCACCCATCTGTTGAAGATTTGGTTTGGACAATTCCATTATTGTTCCGTTCGAGGTGGAGCGCGGATTTCGTGATAGTTTGTACACGATTATTAGTAAATAAAATCAAGAGCTAGTCTAAACGACGATCAAAGGGCAACAGCAATAAAAGTAAGCTCCTGTTTACAGGAGCGTGAGACGGTGGCGATTGGATTTTCACCGATTCAATCAAAATTGTTATCAGGTATCACGAAGGCCAAAAGCGGCACAAGGCGAACGCGAAAGATAGAGGCCTTACTCACGTTCGACGTCAAAAACGCATTTAATTCGGCGGGATGGGCCCACACATAGTAGTGGCAGATAATAGAGGAACAAATGCACAATTCCCGAATCGGTATCACTAGCGGCGTTCCACATGGGTCGGTTCTGGGGCCGCTATTGTGGAATCTGATGTACGATGGCGTGCTTGATGCAGTTGCCGGAATGGGTTGAGCTTGTTGACTACCAGCGCGGTCAACCATGCAATCTCCATGATCCTTGCGTGAACTGACAACAGAGGCCTACAGCTGGTTCCCCAAAAGACGAAGACGGTGCTACTGATCGGCAGGAGAAAGATTGTCGAGGTTAGGTTCACGATGGCCAGTTTCATCATAGAGCCCAAAAATGAAGACAAAGAAGTGCTTGGTATTGTCATCGACAAGAAGCTGCGGTTGAGCCGTACCTTGCAGCAGTGGCGGCTAAGGCAGATAGATTTTGCAAGGCTGATGTCGAACCTTTTTTGTACGCTGGGAGTGGGGAAATCTTCAAAAGACACCATCGCGATGTTCTGGGGTGGTAGTATGGGATTTTTATCGACTAAAACCCCACTCCTTGATGTTGTCCTGCGTGTGTCTCGGTCCGACCCCTGGAAAACCATGGTGGATACTCCAGCTGCTTGGGACTCCGCCTGGTGCTTCCCCTCTCTCCGTCATGCCTTGAGGTGGATTGGCGCCTGGGAAGATATAACCAGTGCGGCTTCGGTGGAGATGGTTCTGTATCCACGGCGGACCCTTATCGCATTCTTCCGTTGTACCACCGCCAGCTTCCCATGTATTTGTGTACTTCCACTTCCATCACTCTCGCCCAGATGGAAGCGACGTAGAGCATGACCGAGTCGGCTACGCTCGCGAATAGTCGCCTCTTCACCTCTCTGGTCTTCTGGTCACATCCTTCTGGTCCTCCATGTCCCGAATTTTGCTTTTTCTATCTTTCGGACCATGCGCTCCACAGCGGAGATGGTGAACCTGCCTTTGCGGCCATGCTCCCGGCGGTTTCGATCTCCTTATTTAGGTGGAACGCTAGCATGCATTCGAAGATCTTCCCAACGTAGTCCAGAAGGCAAATCGGCCAGTACGAGCTCAAGACTTCGAGCGGCTTGCTACTTTTTCTCAGGAGGACGAGCTTCGCCCTCTTCCATGCCTCGGGATAGCTTCCCTCAGTCGCACATATGTTGAACTCTTCCAAAAACAAGCTCGGTTAGAGTTTGGAGACTTCCCGTAGTATCTCCGCTGGGATACCCTCGGGGCCCGGAGCCCTGTTTGTGGACATCTTTCTGATGGCGGCTTCCAGTTCCTTCAAGTAGAACGGTCTCAACGGAGTTGTTGTCTCTTTTGGTGTGAACTCGACGGGGGGAGGAAGCGTCTCGATCATATCTCGGAGTCGGCTTTCGATTAGCCCTAGAATGGATGTTCTACCCAGGGTCTTCGTGGCAATATGGTAAGTCTTCCCCCATACATCGTTTTCCACCTCGTCCAGTAGCTCACGCCACTTCATCTTCTGGCTATCCTTGATAGCATAGGATAGCGCCTTCCTCTTTAGGAACCAGTTATTCTGGTTCCGGCTCTTCGGGCTTCGGGCGCCTCTTAACCTGGTGCACGCCCTCTTTGCTGCTAAGATTTCCCTCTCCCCAAATGCTAGAAAACACGTGCAGCATAGGTGTTTAAAAGAGGAAGCAGACTCTCTTGTGCGGCATAGTTAGCTGTTGATGCTTAGAAGGAAAGACAGGGCAGCCAAGTTTTCGTTAATGTAGGAGAAGCGGACTTAGGACCTGCATTTTAAGTAGGAAAGCAAGTCCCCGTCCAATCACTCTCCGAGCCATCCTAACTGAAGGATAAACTCCATGACTTTCTGGCCATATCAGGCCAGACCAGAAGGAGCACAAGCAGATTAGTTACATCCACGACACGTGAGGTTACCTACGATCCCTAATATGTTAAGATTTGTCAAGTTTGCAGTGTCCAGTTAGAATCCCTGCAATTTTCGTTCATTGACTGTGGACAGCTTCCATCAGTAGTATTTTGAATATTTACCAGAAGGTGTTTTTATTGGTTGCTTGTCTACATTCAGTTTCATTTGCCCATCTGCTGGAATGCAGCTTCAGGGTAAGTTGCTTGAGAAGGGGAATTTGAATTCTGTCAGATTCTAAATTTAATATCCGCATATATGACCCACAGTTCCTCGTTTATCATTCCACAGCCGCCAGCTCCGCAGCTCTAATTGCCGTCTCCTGCACATGAAGATTAAGTGGTGGGAGGTAGAGAAGGGTCTCAAAGTGCTACAGTGGGAGCCGATCGCATCACTCCAGTTACAGTCAGACAGATTGTTCTCAAGATCCGGTGCAAGGAAGATGCTGCCGTTACTTGCCTGGTTCTGGGCCACGTGAAACGAACATACGGTGAGATCAACTACCAACTCACCCAGGTCCTGACTGGTCACGGCTGCTTCAACCAGTATCTGCATTGGTTCAAGAAGTTAGCCAGCCCCACGTGCAGTTACTGCGAGGAAAAGGATTACGCCAACCATACCTTCTTCCATAGCATCAAATAGAAAGACATCAGAGAGACCCAGGGAATTAACATCCTGAACCCGGACTTTTTGATAAACGAGATGTTGCAAGGCGAAGCCAATTGGACCAGGGTTTCGGATGGAATCACTGAAATCAAGAAGAAAAAATACGAGGAAAGGCTAGAGCGACAGAACGATTAAATTCTTAAACACCAAGAAAAAGACTAAGAGTAGGGTTTTGTACGCCTGTTGCTCGGAGCAAATATTTGCTAGGGATATTTAAAAGGCCCGTGATTGGAACTCAAGTTATTTATTCTGCTTTCCAACACAGTGGCGTCATCTGTTGATTACCTTTTGAACTCAACTAATTGTCTCCAAAATTTCCAGTATCATTATCATAATTTATTTTATCTAACTTTTTAAAAAGACTTAAGAGGTTTTTAACACCCGTAAATGTGTGACAAAAATTTAAAAGTCTTCTCTTCTCCATCGAAGGTTTCTACAACCATAAGACAATAAGAAGTAGAATTTCGTCATAAATATGGGGTTCTTCATCCATTATGTCTTGGCATTTTAAACACTTTTACCCCCCCCCCATTGATTCTTCTACATAAAATAAAATTGTAAAAATTAAATTTGTAACGTCACAATTTTGAAATTCCCCTCCCCCGTCACGCAGTTCTGAACCCCCCCCTTCGTGCACAAAATATTTTATTATCATTTCTTCGCTTCTTCCCAATGCCACACCTGGTTTATTCAGCATTGGGGACAGACTAAGTAAATACAGGGACAGAGCCTCCAGAGTGGAAAAAAGCTTTCAGGGGTTTAGAAATAATGTAAACAAAAAAAAATACAGAAACTCCTTCGAATTTTTACCCTTTCCAAATCTTGGCGCTGGGTGCACTCTGATTGTACCTCACTTCATCTTCTCTAAACATTGTACACACAAAACACGGGTTGTGATGAATATTAAAATCATAATTATATTTAAATTCAGAGTAAACCTCTGCACATAAGTGCTATGCATTTAAGGGGTTACGTGGGTTTGGAAATTTCAAAAATCCATTTTTTTATCAAATAGTACAACATGTCAAGAATATTTTCCCAAACTTTTAAGTCAATAAGAGTAAAACTCGTGGAGTTTCTTCATTTATTTTAAAAATAGATTTTGGAGAGAATAGCAGAAATTTCAATTATTTAAAACTTTAATCGCTTTTTTCTCAAAACTCTATTTTTGAAGTCAGTGGACACGATTTCTCAAAAACGAATGCACCAATCTTACTGAAATTTTGCACACTTCTTCCAGATAAGATCGTCTAGTGATTGAACATAGGTTTTTTTCTCTTTGATCACAACTTATTTTGTAAGGCAATACATGGTGTAAATTTGACCAAACATTATTTTTTTGCATACAACTCTCGCAAAAATTTAAATTATTTTAAAATCCTTTGTACAATCACGAGTACACCCACCTACTAACAGAAAATATTTGGTTTTTGGTTTCAGATAAAGCTAAACTTTTATTAGACCCAATATTTTATTCTCTTAAAATATTTATTAACTATAAACAAATACTATAACAAAAACTCTTCGCAATTTACATTAAGCAAACGCCACCATGCGGGAGAATTTAAAATTAGTAAGTGACGTATTAAATGAAAATAAAAATTCTCTCTTCGGGCCCAAAACATATCAAAATCAACTAATTAATAAAATATATTACAATAAATTTAACAACAGTATGAAATGTTTGCAAATTTTCACCAGAATATAACTTTGAATTTCAAAATATACGTCCAAACACAGCCATGTTGTTGTTGCTGGTGGCGCCACCAACGGTAATGTAAATTGCCAATAGAATAGAATTACCTTTAGATTCGTGTTTTCAGTAGACCAACCAATAAATAATAAAAACACAAGAACTTCTACACCATGAAATTACCTTAGGATTTCTAGAAGAAACCAGTAAAAATTTCAATTTAAAATTTAAGGGATGAGTAGTGGGATCTTGAAGTGTTCAGTCTTGATATTTGGGAAGGGGGATATAAAATTATAAAATGCTGACCTGAAGCCAAATAGACGCCTTCCAAAACTTAGAAATAAAAATTTTTCCTCCAGCTTTCTGTCCTGGGTTTATTAAAAAAGCTCTTTCTGGAATAATACAATAAAACCAACCACAATACGCGCCATATTCAGAGACTTTTAAGAAATGCTAGCAAAAAGGTAAACAACTTGACTGCATAAAATTCCATTTTAAATGGTTAAAAATTGTTATTACGAATCATCTACAAAAATACTCTCATAAAACATGTCATTACAATCGAACAAAATTAATACAACTTGAATTAAAACTAAAATTTTAAGTAAAAATAAGTTACGGGCTCATTAAGGACACTTTCGATCAATTTGTGATTTTCCTGACTCTTGATACTCCTGCATCGATATCCACATTTGCTGGAATGTGCCGATTGATGCCAATATAGATCCACCCACCCATGCACCAAACCTTCGTTCCACCGTTCCATTAGCAGCAATCAATTTCAACCTCATCGAGCCCGGAGTTCTCGACGACAAATCTCGACTTAATCGTTCACTAAAACCCTTCACACACAATCAAATTTGGTTCTCACAATATGTTAAAAAGTGACTTACCTGGACCAGCGAGTTGCCGCCGGTTAAAACCACCGAACTGTATAAAGCGGGTCTCACATCGACATCACACATTCCAGCTGAAGTTGCGGCAATGTAACCGGCACCCAACATCGCATGATCGAATAATCCTTCCGCTAATTTAAATCTTTCGTACCCGAAATCTTGGTGATAGCCGGTGGGGAACTCGTAGTTCACCAATGGGGCACCTGCAGCAATTCTTTCATCATATGATCCTTCTGAAACCTGAAAAATTGGCATCATTATAGAGTCGTAAAACAGGAAGTTAAAGGAGAGGAAAACAAGTTTTACAGTTATCCACTTGGTAATTTTGTGAAGAAACAGGGAACAGAGAATTATTATGATGTAATATGTTGTTAATCGTGCAAAAATGTTGCGAGTACAAAAGTGAGGAGAATTCGACCCAGTAAAATTTTTGGGAATTTTTGCCTGCAACTCATTTAATTTCAGTTTTAAGGAAAATTCCCATCAGATCAAAATTGAAGAGCATAAAATTCTCCACAACACCGATTTTTTAAAATTTTCCTAAAAGTAAAAAAAAAGTAACTAAAGCTACAAAAAATCTGGGAAAACTGAAATTTGGCCGACACCCCTTAAAAGTTCCCAATTCTTTTTAGATTTTAGGGAATTTTACTCCCCTAACGCGGTTTCCCTTATAACCCGCTTATAAGGACAACCCTCTCTGTAGACAAATTTTTTGCAAGATTTGTAAAATAAAATTCTATACCAAAAAGAAAAAGTGTATTAAAAAAAATTAAAAACGGCTTCCAAAAATAATGAAATAAAATTTTCCTACTTTCTCTTCATTATCTGAAACAAATTGTGAACCAATTTTGTAGGAAATCCTCTTCAATTTTGGCCAAATGGGAAGGCTAAAATCCCCAATTGTGGAAGAAACTGATAGGGAAGTTTTGGGGTTCCGTCTAACACTCATTGCTCAAATATACACCCCTGCCAAATTTCAGCTTGTTCGGAATTTTTATAACCTAAAATTGTTACTTGCTTGCTTTTACATGAAACAAGTCAAAAAAAAAGCCAAACAATTACGGCCACCCTTCAAGCCGCACAACCTAAACAATCACGCACTAAAACGTATATGATTAGCTTTTAGGCTGTGATTGCGAGTAGGACCCAAAGTCGACGAGTCCTTCTACACCTTTTCCACCAGTAATTCAGAAATCGTCAACCGTTATTCAGATTTGTCAATTGCAATTCACAATTTCTGAATATCAGTTGACAAATCTGAATTACAATTCACGATTTCTGAACAGCAGGTGAGGTTTTCTGAATTACTGCTGGAAAAGGTGTAGAAGCGTGTCAGCAGCGATGCACCAATGGGCAGTAAGGAGCCTGGACCAGACTCCTGATACCAGACCTTAAATCAAGGGTCGAGAGAAGTTACGGCGACGTTAGATACGAAATCAGATAGAAGACCTGAACCCCAACACCTTGGTTGTAGAAATGTATTCCAGGGAAGGCCTGGCGTTTCTACAGCCCCCCCCCCTAAAAGTTTTTGAGAATAACTTCGCGATGTGGTTCAAACGATTTTAATGGGAGCTCAAACGGCGGGGAGGTGGAGGTGATGAAATGACACTCAATATCACAATCTTTCCAAGGTTCAACAAAGCTCAAACATTAGACACTAATTTACCTAATTAGAAAATTCTCGAAGGGGGGGGGGGTCGATGAAATGCACACATTATCACAATCTTTCAAACGTTCTTAACTTTTTTACCTTTGGACTTCAAAAGATGGAAATTGAAGCTCATTGGTGCTCAAACGATTCTTAATCGATTGACACCGATTATATAATAAAATTCGTGAATGGGGGGGGGGGGGGGCGGATGATGAAATGTCCCTCATTATCACAATCTTTCCAAGGCTCCTTTAGGATTCAAAAGATGTAAATTGAAGCTCATTAGAGCTCAAACAATTCTGTATCGATCGACACCAATTGTATAATAAAATTCGCGATGGTGGGCGTCATTTTTAATTATTACAGCCCCCCCTCAAAGTTTTTGCAAATAACTTCGTGATGCATGTGGTTGAAACGATTTTAATGACAATCATTGGACCTCAAACGAAGCTCAAAACGTTTGACCCTAATTTTATTAGAAAATTCGTTATTTGGGGGGGGGGGTGATGAAATGTCACTCATTATCACAATCTTTCAAATGTTCTTTAACATTCTTTCTTACTGTTTTACCAATGGGGTTCAAAAGATCTAAATTGCAGCTCATTCTAGCTCAAATGATTTTCTATTGATTGACAACAATTTTATAATAAAATTCGCGATGGGGGACGCCGTTGTTTCTACCCCCCTCCCCAAAGTTTTTGTGAATAACTTCGCGATGCGTGTGGTTCAAACAATTTTAATGAAAGCTTATTGGGCCTCAAACAAAGCTCAAACATTAGACACTAATTTAATTAGAAAATTCTCGAAGGGGGGGTGGTCGATGAAATGCACACATTATCACAATCTTTCAAACGCTCTTAACTTTTTACCTTTGGAGTTCAAAAGATAGAAATTGAAGCTCATTGGTGCTCAAACGATTCTCAATCGATTGACACCAATTATATAATAAAATTCGCGAATGGGGGAGGGGGAAGATGAAATGTCCCTCATTATCACAATCTTTCCAAGGATCCAATTTTTTTTACCTTTAGGATTCAAATGATGGAAATTGAAGCTCATTAGAGCTCAAACAATTCTGTATCGATTGACACCAATTCTTGTATAATAAAATTCGCGATGGTGGGCGTCATTTTTAATTATTACAGCCCCCCCCTCAACGTTTTTGCAAATAACTTCGTGATGCATGTGGTTGAAACGATTTTAATGACAATCATTGGACCTCAAACGAAGCTCAAAACGTTTGACCCTAATTTTATTAGAAAATTCGTTATTTGGGGGGGGGGGGGTGATGAAATGTCACTCATTATCACAATCTTTCAAATGTTCTTTAACATTCTTTCTTACTGTTTTACCAATGGGGTTCAAAAGATCTAAATTGCAGCTCATTCTAGCTCAAATGATTTTCTATTGATTGACAACAATTTTATAATAAAATTCGCGATGGGGGACGCCGTTGTTTCTACCCCCTTCCCCAAAGTTTTTGTGAATATAAACTTCGCGATGCGTGTGGTTCAAACAATTTTAATGAAAGCTCATTGGGCCTCAAACAAAGCTCAAACGTTTGATACGAATTTCATTAGAAAATTCGCGATTGGGGGAGAGTACAAATATCAATCATTATCACAATCTTTCAAAGGCTCTAACTTTTTTAACTGTGGGGTTCAAAAGATCTAAATTGCAGCTCATTGGAGCTCAAACGATTTTATATCAATTGACAACACTTTTATAATAAAATTCGCAATGGGGAACGCTGTCGTTTCTACAACCCCCCCCCTCCCCCAAGTTTTTGCAAATAACTTCGCGATGTGTGTGGTTGAAACGATTTTAATGGAAGCTCATTGGACCTCAAACAAAGCTCAAACATTTGACACTGATTTCATTTGAAAATTCGCGGTTTGGGGGAGGAGGGGGTTGAAATGTCAATCATTATCACAATCTTTCAAAGGCTCTAACTTTTTTACCTTTGGTGCTCAAAATGGAAATTGAAGCACATTGGAGCTTCTTAGATTTTAGGGAATTTTAGTGTGGTTGAAACGATTTTAATGGAAGCTCATTGGACCTCAAACAAAGCTCAAATGTTTGATACTAATTTCATTAGAAAATTCGCGATTGGGGGGGGGGGGGGCTGTAGAAATGTCAAACTTTATCACAATCTTTCAAAGGCTCTAACTTTTTTAGCTTTGGGGTTCAAAGTACCAATTCAAAGACACCAATTTTATAACAAAATTTGCGATGGGGGACGCTGTCATTTCTACAGCCCCCCCCCCAAAGTTCTTGCGAATAACTTCTTTCTTTGTGATTTAATGAAAGTTATTGGACCCCAAACGAAGCTCAAAACATAGGCACCAATTTCATTAGAAAATTCGCGATGGGGGGGGGGGGGATGGAATATCACTCATTATCACAATCTTTCAAAGGCTCTAACTTTTTTACCTTTGGGGTTCAAAATGGAAATTGAAGCACATTGGACCTCAAACGATTCTCAGTATTTATTTTATAAAAAAAATCATTTCTATGGCCCCTCCCAAAATTGTTCTAAAAAATTGAGTTTTTATTAAAAAGCTTTAGGTACAAACGATTTTTATGGAAGCAGATTGGATCTCAAATAGTTAGAGCAAGTTTTTAAATTTTTTATGTGGAATAATTGTTCATTTTTTAATGTACATAATTTAATACGCATTCGGCACTTTGTACATTTTCTCAGAAATAAATAAATCAATATTATTACCCAAATTTTTAACAAAAAATTCTGTTTACCTGCAATACACTGTGCTGAAAATCTTGGACAGTCTTTTTAACCATGTAAATCATCCAACTATTGGTGGGAGCAAACGACAAATTCTTCTTGGTATATTTTGGTTTCTCCTTATCCCTCACTAACTCCTTATTCGCCACCAGAGAAGTGGGAGTTAAATCGACACCTAAACTTTCCAACATTTCCCTCGACTTGAGAATGAGATAGTCACCTCCAAGAGGAGACTTTACCACGGCATTTGATATAACATACCCATCTAACACGGGCACCGCAGTCGTGTGAGTCGCCCCGCTGTCAATCACCAAAGCTGTGGAGCGTCCATTAGCAAAGGCGGCCAAAGCTGCGTTTTTCACCAGAAAAAATGCAGGAACTTTGTACTTCTCGAACATGAGTTCCGTGAGCCGTTCCCGCTTCTGACGGTGATTCCACGGAGATTCAGAAAATAACACGGGATGAAATTCGGAGTCGGATTGGATGACTTTCTCGTAAGAATAATCCAAAACCTTTTCAAACAAGTCCCAATTCTCGATCATGCCGTCTTTCATGTAACTGCTTAACTCCATGTTCTGTCGTGGTGAGTATAAAAATGTAGTGTCGATGTAATGCTTCCATGCTAAAGGTAAACAACACCAGATCAAAGTTGTTCGGACTAACTATGAAGTGCACTAACCTGGTTGTGTTATATTGTTGCTGTCTTTTACTTCGGGTTCTAGTTTTGGGGAATCGTCGGGGGCCAGTCCTACGACTGCGGGTATTTCGGCTTTTGGTGTATCCTCTTGAGCGTAACCAACGCGTAGCGAATGATGACCCGGGTCGAAAACCAAAGCCCCGATTTCGTCACCGCCATATAACATTCCAGAGGACGACATTTTTTAACTTACACTAAAATTATAACTAAGAAATTGTACAAATGCTGCTATATTTTGTTGACCGCAAACATCAAACTTTGAGGTTATGAAACTGGAGGACTGGTGGTGCGGGGTACTAACAAAACAAAAATCCCAACTGTCATCTAACGTTACAAAAAGTACGTAAATACACGGTAAATACAAATAATTATCAAAGATTTTGTTGTAAATCAGTTAGATTGTGTAGTTTAAATTATTAATTCAAAGTTTCTAATCGCGAAATATCGAGTTTTTCGAATTTATAAAAATCGGTGATATACGAGGTGAATTCACAAATTTCTTGCACTCGAAAAGTTTTCACTCCAAATACGCCGTAAAGCAAAACTAATTTACGCAGGGGGATGAAATAATCTGTAATTTTCGATTCCACCCCCGAACTTTGAAATCTTAAATAGTTAAAAAAATTTATTTTGCTTGTTTTTTTCAAATATCTCGAAAAATAAGCCAGATATAGTAGTAAATTATACTTGGCTTTTTTGCAAAGCGTAAAATTATCTACAATAATGATTTTGATAACATTTATCGTCAAGCCAGTCGTTTAGCTAGCAAGCGCCGTTAAAATCCGACAAATTTCGATATTGCGCCTATAATCTGGGATCAGTGGCGGATCTAGGATTGGCGCAAGGAGGAGGCGAAGTCGGGGGGGGGCGCCGCAGGTAAACTTTTTTTGGGTATATGTAAACTGCCCTCATCCTCCAGGTGGATTTCCAAAAAACATGTAAACTGCCCTCCGAGCCAAAAGGTCAACACTTCAGCTCACCTGTAAACTGCCCTCCAAGGTAAAAATGGATGATGGGAGTTTACATGCAGGTTCATACCAAGAAATTGTAATTACTAGAGATGAGATTTTTAGGTCGTATAAATGTTATACCAGAGAGCGTTAAAGGGTTAATTGATACACGGCCCCGTTTCTTCTTTCTTTTTCATACAGCATAACTTTCGAACGGGGCCGTGTATCAATTAACCCTTTAACGCTCTCTGGTATAACATTTATACGACCTAAAAATCTCATCTCTAGTAATTACCGTTGACAACTCAGGACCGTACAAAGGATTTCTTTACAGACGATGTTTTTGTTGAGCCATCCAGATTCCTGACATTTCTGGTGCTTCTAACTTTTAACGTTCAACTTGCGGAAAAACAAATCATTTTCTAACAGTAACCTAAGCTCGACCCGACCGATACACCTCTGAGCGGCCGATTTACCTTTTCGTGCAGTAGATAGTTTAGGGTAGTTTAATTTAAAAATTAATGTACCTATAATGCATCACACGTAAAGTGAACGATGAAGTTCTGAGGTGAAATTAGCGATTTTCACTCGGTCACTACCCCAAACAATCCCCCGTCTAAACTGGCCCTGTCTATTTAATAAGCCGTTCTTAAATAATTATAATTGTTATAATCTCCTACTTACGTATAAGTAGGGATTATACAGTTCAAGGGCAGTTTACATGCCGACTTAAAAACCAAAATTGAAGAAAATAAAAAACGGTTAATTTGGAGGGCAGTTTACATTACCCCGTTTTCATAACAACCGAATGACCTCCTATTTACAAATATTATTAAATTACTAGCGCCTGCGGCGCTAGACATACGTATAGTAAACAGAACCAACACATTATGAACAATTTTTTTATTATTTCAACTTTAAAATGACTGTGGGCATGTAACCGACGTTGGAGAAAATATTTGTTGCTCCGAATGAAGTCATTTGAAAGCATGAGTTGTACTTGCGAATGTTTAGCAGGAAGTGTTTTGAAATTGCAGTGGTGCCAGTAAGGTAACTTAGAAACGGCTCAGGTGGATCAATCAGCGGTGGCAAAACAACTTTGCCGTTCGAACAACACATTCCTGGTGTGAACTACGAAGGAATGTTATGGACGAACTATTATAGAGCGTCGCGATACGCTTCAGTTGCGTCTTAAAAATTGAAGATCGGCCGGTAAATAAGAGCGCTACATACGGTCAAAGTTTTTACACAATTTTCACTTAAATGGGTCTCTCACAAAGAAACGACGGATAATTTAGAAAAAGCAATCGGAACTTCGGATACGGTTATTAACGGTCTTTAATTTAGCACATGACGACGGTTGACGAAAAACGACAAATAACGGCAGCATTTGCAAATTAGTGTCGTCGTCAAAATTGAAAATCAAAAACAGAGACGATTTCGGGCAAAATTTAAAATATGCAAAATGTATATTTTCGTTGCGAAGCAAAGTTTTGTCGAAAAAATTTCATTCGACATTTTCGATTTATATTTGTCTCCTCGACGTATTAAAGGCAAAAATAAATTTTAAATCTTCAGGTAAAGTTAAATCTTCCGCAAAGAGGTGGATCTTCCACGAAGAGGTGGATCTGCGTCTTCTTGCACAATTCCGGCGAGTTTTTCTTTAGAAAACCAATTAAAAACAAATTAATTTTCAGGTAAAGTTAAATCTTCCGCAAAGAGGTGGATCTTCCACGAAGAGGTGGGTCTGCCTCTTCTTGCACAATTCCGGCGAGTTTTTCTTTAGAAAACCAATTAAAAACAAATTAATCTTCAGGTAAAGTTAAATCTTCCGCAAAGAGGTGGATCTTCCACGAAGAGGTGGATTTGCGTCTTCTTGCACAATTCCGGCGAGTTCTGCGACCTATATAAAGTCTTCCTCACAGGGGGAAGACTATAATAGATCGGTGAAGGCCATAGTTGTTCGGCCTTCGGCCTCACAGGGTGAAACCATAATAGATCCGTGAAGGCCATAGTTGTTCGGCCTTCGGCCTCACAGACCGGACCATAATAGATCCGTGAAGGTCAAAGTTGTTCGGCCTTCGGCCTCACAGGGCGGACAATAATAGATCCGTGAAGGCCATAGTTGTTCGGCCTTCGGCCTCACAGGGCGGACAATAATAGATCCGTGAACGCCATAGTTGTTCGGCCTTCGGCCTCACAGACCGGACCATAATAGATCCGTGAAGGCCAAAGTTGTTCGGCCTTCATCTGTCATCTGTCATCTCATCTGTCATCTTTCATCTGTTATCTGTCATCTTTCAACTGTCATCCGTCATCTGTCATCCGTCATCTGTCATCCGTCATCTGTCAGCTGTCATCCGTCATCTGTCATCTGTCATACATACATACATACACACATACATACACACATACATACATAATCTTCACGTAAAGTTACATCTTCATGTAAAGTTAAATCTGTATGTGCAAAATGATTTTTAGGTTATGTAGTTAATGCCGTCACTTTGACACTATCGGGGGGCCCATGGGGGCTATTCAACACTATCAGGGTCACTTTCTAGGTTATGAAAAGGGGGCCCGTCTTGCTAAAACGCGCACTATTTATGTTTTACCCTGTATATGCAAAATGATTTTTGCTAATTTTAAAAATATTGTGCAACGCTACTGACTATAATATGTCAATGTCATTTTTAAGGTTAGTCAAAGTTGTGCCCCCTATTTGTCGAGCCGCTACTGACTATAATATGTCAATGTCATTGAATCTTTATTGTGCAACGCTACTGACTATAATATGTCAATGTCATTTTTAAGGTTAGTCAAAGTTGTGCCCCCTATTTGTCGAGCCGCTACTGACTATAATATGTCAAAGTCATTGAATTAATCTTTTAGCGTCAAAATCGCATCGTAACTATGACAACGACTGTGACCTGAAGTGTTTAACTGCTGATGACCGTCTTATGGTGACGAATTACTAAATTCAAAGACGACGAAAAGTTTACTCTTGAATGTCGCCAGATCTCGTGAAGGTTTCAACCCCCACAGTTACGGGGTTTAGGCGTCTATGCGGAACATACATATATACACACATATATACATACATCCATTTTTATAGATAAGAAGATTATATCACCTTGCAATATTTTTCTTAGAATTTATTTATGTTGCATAACCTTTAAAAATTCAGTTTTAGATAGTTGGTACACCATGTTAACCAAGAGGGTTACTACTTCGGATGAAAAAAAATCAATTTATCCAGAATCATTTTAATACAGGATTCTTATGTGAAATACAAAATAAAGTAGAGTGCAGTTTTAATTAATACTGTTAACAGATTCAGTCTCTTCCTTACTGTATTCCATCGATTAATAATTATTATGTATCTTTTACTTTTTTGGGTATGGAATTGGAGTGTATATTTCTATATAGAAACATAGAAACGCAGCTTCTTCCTCTAGGTACGTCACATTCATATCAAGTTTATATCTGCCATTCGGAATAAGAGGAGGGAACTTAGTTTCATCTAGAATAAAATTGCAGACTTCATATGTAACATCCTGTAAATGAAAAACTTGAAATAATTTTATTACGAAAAACTTTTTGAATAACCTTTTCAAAATAACAAGTTGTAAGGTTGCCACACTGTTTTGATCTTTGAAGACCCATTACATCTGCCTCATAGCATTTTTGTATATTTAGTTGAGAACGTAACGGAAAGTGTCGATACTCATTACTCATAAACTTCAGTGCTTGTACAACTACCTAAAAATATAAAATATTTGTTTGCTAGCAGTGCGTGTTTAAGGTCAACATTACCTCCAATTTATCTTTCACTGCAATTTTGAATCTTAATGTTGCATTTACGGCCGGGGTAGTGCGATTGTACTTAAATGTTTTTAATTCATAGAAATGGAAAATTTTGCTATTGTAACTCATTAATTCTGCTCGAAAATCCCTAATCTTGTAGGTATGTTGATGAAACTGAAATGCAGATTATTATAATACGAATAAACTTTCATAATTCAGTCAAATTATGCATTATGCTATTATAAATTATGCTATTTATTGCGCTTTCCAACTTAGTACTGCCATCTGTTGATAACCTTTTGAACTTCACCAAGTGTTACCAAAACTCCCATAAGGTTTGTCTATCTGATTCTATTACATAATCAAAAATGTGATATCTATATACCAGGGTCATCAAATTTAGGGTGTCAGACCTAAGTGACGATATTCACGATGATTTATGACGTTGGGAGAGTTTCCAAAATTGTAACGGGAAGAGCACGGATTATCCAACCGCGATTTGCAATTTTACCTATATAGTTTCGAAAAGTTGAAGCTTTATATTGTGTGATTAAAATATAAATTTTGCGGTAACTTGATAACCATTTAGAAAAAATCGACTTTGAAGTTCGCAAAATTTACACTTTCAGTGACGCGCATGAGGAAAGTTTGCAAAATCTCACCCATTCTATTGACGCTACGTGTAGAAAGATATACGATCAAATGCTTTTGAAAATTTCGCGGTCTCCGTCGGTATTTGCTTCACTGGTCTAGGGTGGCATAGTTCAGGAACTCGGGCAACGCAGGACCGGACTCCGCTCGAGGGGGGACAACCCCGCCCCAGGGCAGAAACCCATCCAGACCGGCATTAGGAGAAAACCAGAGGGTTTTCCGCAGCATCGGAGCGACTGACACTCCCCCGATACGGAAAACAAGACGGTTAGACCCCGATACCGATCACTTTTCTTCTATTTCTTCATTCACACCCAGTGTTCTATCACATTCTTATCACCACAACCCGACCCTGACATCGGAGGGGATCAGGTGGTGACGTCAATTCGAGCATTACCAGCTTTAATCAAAAAGGCATTGCGCTAATGTCTTTATTTCTATTTTTCAAAGCCACGATCGTCGTCAAGAAGGGGGGGGGGGTAAACCCACCCCGGACTCCGACGATCTCGTAGTCAGGTGAGGGCCTCAAAACCAAAGCCTGCAAAATAAAAATTCAGGTGCCGTGGCGCACCGGGCTTGGCCCGAGTACTCCAGGTTTTAATTTACGATTCGATTCGCTCCGGCAGATGCAACACGTCCCTCGTACGAGTAACATGTGTGAAAGCAGGTTACTGTTTTATCATTATTTTTTTATTCGATTTTTTGGGTTTTCTATGATCCCGATTTTTTGGATCCTGGTTGGGTTGGATTAATATTCCTCTAGTATGTTTAGCCCAAGTCACCATTGTCAAAACCGCCCGGAGCGGAGCGTAGCTAAAGCCCCGGAGGCTCCCTTCTTACCACAACTTCAAGAACCAAATTCGTTATGACAAATTGCTGAAAGCTTATAATGAATTGTTTACTTAGCTTGTTGATTTTTAAATTTTAATGAAGTATTCGTTTCATAAGTTATTTATTAAAACATAATAATATAATAACTTGAATTTATTGAAATCAAAAATATATAAAGGGATAACAACACAGGGTAGAGTATCGAAAATTAATTATATGCATTAGAACAAAAGCTTGAGAATTTGGAATTTAATAAAGAATTTTATTCTCTCCGCCGCATCTTCTTGCGTAACTAATAGAAATTTCAAAGAATACAAATCGAGAATGCTGTGGAAAATACTGCAAAAGCAAATGACGTCGTTTTTATTGGATAAAAGAAGTTTCTTACCAACTAACCGCACCGAATTTCATATTATTATAGTAACGGTTAATTTAATCCCGCCGTAGTTCACCAAAACCCAAAATACTTTCTCAAATTAATTTAAAAAAAAATAAATGAACAGAAAACACCGGCTATTTAATCTTCATTTAGAATTTTCAGTTGCAATAATCATCATTAAAATTCAGAAATTGAAGTCAAATTTTTTAATTAATAAAAAATATTAAGGGGGGTTTAAATTTAAGAAAATCGAATATTATAGTTTTCGGGGGTAAATATACAAGATGTTTATAAGTGGTATTATTATTATGTTCTGTAGTCAAAATGGCTTTAAATTGCAACAAAATAATTTTGACGTTTGAAAATTGAATTTTTTAATAGTTCTTTTAGCGTCGGTGGTGATGCATCACAGTTCTTATGTAATTTAAAATTAAAGCAACCACTATAAATTCTACTCTGATTTTAAAATCCTTTTTAATTTTATTCGTGTGCATAAAAATTATTTTTCGATGAGCCCCATTTTAAGGTAAGTGCGACATCTGATTGGTTAGTTATACAAAAAATTGAATTTTCACGTATATACTGTTGTGACCCGTTTTTGAATGAAGAGAGAAATGTGATAAAAGCCCAGTACAAAGGCAACACAATTTGGAGAGGTTCGAATTGTTCCAAATTGTTTAAATTAGTTATTGTTCAAGTTCATTTGGTTATATGTTTAATTTTAAGGCATGTAGATTAAGATAGTGCAATCGTTTACCTGTAAATAAAGACGTAGGCTATAAACAGGCAAGAAAACAAACAGGAAAAAGAAGGATGTCCGAAAAGGAACAAAAACAAAACAAAATTCAATTGGTATCCAGGGATAACAAGAGGATGCGGAAGTTAGTTATGATTTAGAGAGCGTCCCGGACGGACGGTTTGTTAGTTACAAATGATAGAACATCCAGAGTAGATGTGTCGTGTCGCGCATTGAATATCGGTTCATATTGATAAAGCTTTGAGAATACGGGCCATCGGCTAACCAGGATTGAAGGTGAATTGATCACAAAAATTAATTGATTCAGAAGTAAATTGAGAAGAGCGGCCACTACATCCCATACAAAGGTATCGTTACGTGTGTGTCTTCCAAGGAGACAGCACATAAAGAGCAGCATTTGGACTGGAATTGTGACAGGCCAGGAGGCTACCAAGAAAAGGCGACCAAATTGGACCAGGCGATTAAAAGTGAATAGTGTTGTGCAACGATAGTCACGTCTTATCAAGAAAGATAACAAGGTTAGCATAGTTTGATTTATAATTTTAAGTTTGCATTTGATTTGTTTGATGAGTTGTGTTGATTGTTATTTGTTCCATTTTTATTTGTGTTATTGTTTAATAAATCTGTTAGATGAACCCAAATTGTGTTTCTTTCGTGCTGATGCTAATTAAGAGTTGCTGACGTGAGATACGTAAGATAAAAAAAATCAACCTGAGATTAAGAGCTTGCTAAGGTAGGTGCAGAAAGTTTGTTGTTCTTCGTCACCCAGAGCAATTAGGGGGACAAGGACACAACAATACACATATAACGTATGAGTCTAAAGTAGCTGGACAAATTTCAATCGCATCAAATCATTAGTTATAATCTAGCAATCCTTTTGTTTTTTTTACTGTACCTTCTTTCATTTGTTTAATGTCAATTGAAGTAGTTTAGTTTGAATTGTCAATATGAAAGTGTGCGAACAGAATTTTTTGCGTAAACGCGTTTTCAAAATGCTTGGCCAGCAAAATAAAAGTCATGTTTTACATCATTTTATAAATGAAGGCTTCAGTCGAAGTACCATTTATTCGATAATTTCGAGATGTAATAACAATATTGGTCCTGAAAATAAAAAAAAAAACCGGAAGAAAATCAATTCTAAAAAAATCTCGGCTAAGTTCCTTGAAGAAAGCTGCTGAAAACAAAATTGGAGTGAGTACTCGCATACTATCCAGAAAATTTAAAGTTTCGCAAACTACAATTTGCCGAAATTTGAAAAAATTAAATGTGAAAAGGTATAAGAGAAACGTTAAACCAAAATATACCGATAAACAATTAGTGGAAATACCCGGAAAGTGCCGTCTTCTGAGACAACAGTTTTTATCAGGCGATACAGTGATCATTATGGACGATGAAAAGTACTTCACTTTTGCGAACAGTTGTGATGTTGCAAATAAAGGATTTTATACCACCGATAAAAATACAGTTCCTGATAATGTAAAGTTCATAAGAAAATCAAAATTCGAACCAAAAGTGTTAGCGTGGTCTGCGATATCAGTTAAAGGCATATCAAATTTTTTTATTCAAACCCAAGTTGGTATTGCTGTTAACACAGACACTTATATAAAAAATTGTTTACCAAAAATGGTTAATTTTGTTAAAATAAACCATAAAAATGATAAAATCATCTTTTGGCCAGATCTGGCATCTTGCCATTATGCAAAAAAAACCTTAAATTGGTTAGAAGGTCAAAATATACCGTTTGTGCCAAAATATGCGAATCCCCCAAATATTCCGGCATCTCGTCCGATTGAAACTTTCTGGTCAATTTTATCGCAATTAGTTTATAAGAATGGTTGGAAAGCAACATCAGCCGAACAATTGAAAATCCTGTGCCAAAAAAATTGATCTGAAAATGCTCCGGCATATGATGGAAGGTGTTAAAAGAAAAGTGCGAACAATTGAAGAAAATGGACCATTACGTTTTTAAAGTTTTTTTTTGTGTTCCCAATATATTGTGCTTTATTAATAATTAATTAATTTTAAATTTTCTATAACCAACTTTTTTTTATTACCGTTTGAATTCTGTCCAGCTACTTTAGACTCACAGGTTAATAGCGAAATATAAATAGCGAAAAATATAAAAAACTCATAATTTGACTGCTATATTCACTGAAAAAAAAAGCACGTAGAAATACATTCAAATACGTGTAATTTTTACATTCAAAATTATAGTAAAAATACAAATTGTGTATTATTCCATTGATAATAATGTAATTTCACACTATTATCAATGGAATAATACACAATATTTTATGTATTTTTACTATAATTTTGAATAAAAAAATTACACGTATTTGAATGTATTTTTACGTACTTTTTTTACAGTATTATTTAAAAAATTGAAATACATACCTTAGACAAAATATCATGACAGGAGACATCGCAAATATATAATAATTGAATTATTATCAGAACCCAAGTTATATTTTTCATTATTCCTGATATATTCGAACAAATTTCAACTATAGCTGGAAGTCTACTGATGAAAATTGTCAGGGACATATAATTTTATATCAGATGGGTAATTATTTAAATGTGGGGTTTTTTGCAAACAAAGAACAAAAAGTGCCATATCCTTTAAAAACAACATTAACTTTTTATACTAATGAGTTTTGTAATTTTTGTTAAAAATAATGCAGTATACTACGAGTTCAATGCTGATTCGTTCAACGCAAAAGCACAAACATTGGTTAGCCAATAAGAAATGTGGGTTACGTCACATTATGAGGTGTTTTGAAATTGTTTTTCAATCCTTAATTTAAATCTACTAACTGTGGCGACCATTGTTTTAAGGGGGGATAGAGATATAAATATATTCAATTCATGAAATGCTTAATTTGACCTAACTTCCACTTTGTCCATAACCAAATGGGTTCACTTTACAATATTATGACTCAGGTCGTTGGAACGTAGAGCTAACGTGAACACGAATGCAGTTGATGAGTCAGAATAAAAGAATGAGATCATATCGTACTGTATGGTTTAAATAAATAATTTGTATTTAGTGCGCACTGAAGGCGCGCAGAAACATAATATCGTTTTCACCGCATCCTCGGTGCGCACTAAATTCATCATAAACTTCTTCCAGGCTATGTAAAAAATGATTTGCTTTTTACTATTTTCAGGTCTTAAAATGGATTTGACTTTGCATGACAATAAAAAAATTCTACGTTGTCGTCCTAAAAAAACACAACGGTCTTGTCCGCAATAAGATTCTTGTTAAATCACTTCTAAGACCTAAAACCATCAAACAGTTAAGACTATTCCAAAAAGTCAAATCTGTTTGTTGACATACTAGCTTCAAAATAAACAAAAGGTTTCAAAATTGGTTGTGCCATGAAATCTGAAGTTGCCATCAGATATGATGTGCTTCTTCTAATTTTTAAAAATTACCGTTGTAACATCAAAAACAACGAAATCATTGACGTTCATAGTTTGACGGCGCGTGCCAGCTAAACGACTAACTTATTTTTACTGTTGTTCTAATCATTATATTGAAGATTAATTAACGTTATACAAAAAAAAGGTATACTTGTTACCCTACCTTGCTTAGTCTTCAAGATATTTGAGAAAAAAAAACTACATCGAGTCCTGTATTTGTAAGATTGTTTATAACTTTTTGATCCGCGTTAAGTTTTTGAACCAAAATGAATCCCACTTATACTACTTATAGAAGCTCTAACCAAAGCTATTTATGGTATTTTTAATCTGGGAAGACTAATGGAGGGGTTCAATGTCTAATATGATTTGCCTCAAATTATTATGAAAATATTTTATACCAAGTAATTTTTTATTTTAGATATTAAAATATCCATGCTAGGCCCCAAATCTGGTCGGACCTTATCCCCTCAATGGTGGGAGCTAAGCTCACAGTACACGTGCGGCTTAATAACAAAAGTGAAACCATTCCTAATTTTGTTTTTGTAAAATTTTCAATCCCTCCCCCTTTCTCCACTAATATTAAATTGGCGTTTAGATCTGCGACTTAACGGTAAAATGAGATTCTCCCTTGAACTATCAGAATCTAATCTACCGACTTTGTTGTTAGTCGGTGTGCTGAGGTGACCATGGCCTTCTGAATAGTGTTAGCCTAGGGGGGAGGGGGGCAAGTTTAAGTTAAAAAATGGCAGGCGTGAACAAGGGCGGATCTAGCCTAAGTTCATGAGAGGATAACTACCCCCCTTTAAGGCAATAAAAGGTAAATTTTTCAAACTTGCAGCAAATTTAGTTCTAGAGCCATTTTTATTTTCATAAACACGCAAGTAGTTTTTGATCTGATTTTTTCCCATATATGAATTTTCCAGATTTCGCATTGCTCACAATCGGGTTGTAGATTTTCGTCCGAATGAAGGCACCGATGCAGCGCAATCTTCCCAACTTGCTGAGCAAAACCGCAGTAACTGACACGTTCTAACGAAGAGCGCAGCATATACACATCATATGCTGCACTTTTGTTTAATATACGGCAAACAAAATCAACGAATATTTCCACTAGTTATGGGATATACGTCGTCGTTCTTGTTTGGTAAAGAGGTAGCAGAATGCTGGTAGTATACAACTATACCAATAACTCAATTTAGCCATTTTTGCACATACGGCACTTTCGCTAAGCAAGGCAGACTTGACGTTATTAGGTATTTGCGTGGACCCAGTACCGTAACAAACAATGATGCTTTTCCTCAGTGCGGCCTTTAGGCCGTGCAGCCCAGGCAATCACGAATCTAGAACGTGATTGCTTTGATTGTGCGGCCTAAAGGCCGTACTGGATGTGAGATTAACGTATAAATTTAGCTTTAAATTTAGTTCATTGCCTGAACTACATACTATTACATAGAAAAATTTTGAAAAAACTATTTTGTTCTTCAAGTTTCAACCTTTGTTCCGATTTAATTTATTTGTGGAAAGAAATGAAGTTCCAAAAAGCTAGCGGGTGTAGAAACCAGGGGGGGTCTGGAATATTCCCCCCCCCCCGGTTTTGATTTTCACTTGAATGTTTAATTTGACAATGCGAGAAGCACAGTAACACAAGAAGGACACAAGGATTGTCGATCATCTATGATCAACATTTGGAACACTGTATTGTGCTAATTTTTTTTTATAAGTTTATTATAAAGGTTATTGTTTAAAGCTTCCTTGGAGGTAAATAAATATAACGTAAATTTAATTTTTGCTTTTTATTTAAATTTTGTGCCCTCCGATTAAAATAAGTCACAAGCCGCTGCAAACCGTTGCATTCTGACGGGAGTCGGTCAGAATAAGGTTTTACTGAGCCGGGAGTCGAACCAGGCATTCAGCATTGGCAGCAACGCACTTAACCGCTTTAACGACCGCCCCCTTCAATTTGGGGTTCCCCGACCAAATTAAATATTTTCCCAACTTTTGCAGGAAATCGGAAAACATGAATATTTCTCTGCCTTAGCGCTAAAAATGAAAAATTCCCCGATGAGTGGGAAACCCCGTTAGGTTCGATTCCGCGCAAAGTAAAAACTTAATTCTAATTCGTCCATCTTTAAGCAAAAAAAGTAAATCACCCCTGATGAAGTTTGATAGAATCCCCCCCCCCCAAGCAGAAAAATAAAGCAGTATCATAAAACATTTTATCGCTTGGATCACCGACAAGTAGAATACCCCCCCCCCGGTCTCTGCAACTCCTATTTTTTTAAAACTTCATTTTCAGTGGCTGATTGTCACCATTTTCAATGGGGGGGGGGGGTAAAAAATTTAAGGAGAAAGGTAAAATATGTATTTACTGTAGTTTTATGTACTTAAATGTTTTTTTTTAATTACATTTGTATAGTTGTTTCCAATTTTGTAAATATTTTTTTTAAATATTTTTAGGCAAACAATTTTGGTGCCCTTTAGACTGAACCCCCCCTGCTCAATACGAAACATGAACAACATCCAGTCAATTGGAACGAGAAAGTACAGGTTCCAATGTTCCATTTATTTATTGATATAAATAAATACTGTCTAGTCTAGAAAATATTTATTGTTTTATTGACGACATTATTATGTATTTGTGTGGACTTAGGACCCCTGGGTTGGTTAGGAGTCATCATCATTACTATCGACATAATATATTATAATAGCCAAAATGCAGTGGCGGCTGGTATGCGGAGGGCTACGGGGCGCCGCCCTCCCGAAGTACAATAGCAACTCGGAATAATTTATTATAATTATTAGTAAATTATAGCAAACTATGAACTTACACTGTTGAGCAGGTTAGTTTTAAACACCCCCCCAAGATAGTAGATTCGTGATATTAAATTGATTTAACCCCCCCCCCCCATAGTATCTATACAGGGTGTTCCGCAAGGTGATGTCGCTAGTATTAAGTAACAATTCTGAATCAATTTTGCACTTCTTAAATTGGCCCGTTAATTCCCTTCCAGTGCGGCATTTAGGCCGCACAGCCAAGGAAATCACATACTAGATCAGCATTAATTATTTTCAAATTTTTTTAATTCGTTACTTTTCTGCTAGTGTGAGATTATCATGGTTGTGCAGCCCGAAACTTTTTCAGGCTGGCAACTAAACAATAAACTAAAACAGATGCGTTATGAGCGGTGAAATGAAAAAGACGGCACTGATTGTAATTACCTAGGTTGTGCGGCCCAAAGGCCGCACTGAAGAATCGGAACATTACCCCGCGTATTATTGTACGTCACTAGCACAAATAACGTCTGATTTCTTGCAATTACGTAACCTTTTCGGTTTAGTTTATTCGCCCCCCCCCGCCGGCCAATCGTTTCACTTAAATAAACAAATCCTGACTGGACAGGACGACAGTATGCCGTACAAGTCAAGACAAAAATGGGACAATGTCTTTGTGATTGCAGGGTACTCAGCCAACTTGAGTTTTAAAATTCCCTAACTTTTCCAGGATCGTGTAAGAAAAATTCCGGTCATTATAAATAATAATCCACCCCCTGGCTCATCATTTATTCCTACATATATTCATATCAATAATATTTCATGATAAAACATACATAAATACTACATAAAATTTGTACACAGATTTTTTTACTTATAATAAAGTAATTAAGTTTCGAAGTCATTCGAAAATATTCAAAATTCCCTGTAGTCCAGGCAACGAAGCCGAAAAATTGGCTCAAGCTTGCAAAAAATCCGGGCAAGCTGAATTTTGGCAGAGATGTACATTGGAGTGTTCTAATGAACTCCCCAAAAGTCCCACGGCGGCGTCCCCCACAATCGGGGGTTTTAGCTCCCCCAACGCGAGTTTTTGCTGATAACTCGCTTATTTATGTTTGTAATGAAACCGGTAATTTTTCGTAAAAGTAAAAATACGTGAGCTATAGGCGAAACACCGCACTTAGGGGGCTAAAATCCTCATTTGGGGGAACGCCGGCTTGGGATTTTTATGAGACATTTTGGGGGTTTATTAGAACATTTCAATATACATCTTTGCCAAATTTCAGCTTGCCCGGACCTTCTGTAAGCTCAAACCAAAATTTCGGTTTCGTTACTTGGAAGATACTATAACTTGGGCAAATTTTGAAAAAATTAATTTTTCTCTTCATTTTCCAACCTTGGCCACAATTTCATTTAATTTATTATTAAAAGCATTTCCCGTGCCCGAAAACATTTCTCTCCCCGCAACGAAGCAATATTGGGTTCGGGAGTCCTAACGCACATCGCGAAATTGAAATTTCCCTATAGAAATGGCTTGATATTTCGAACCAAAAAGTCATTAGCTACAATGTAATAAAAGGTTTAATGAGTTTAAATAGGAAATAATACCGAATATTAAGTAAAAACACTATGCGGTGGCCGGGATAGGTTGTCGGCCTATTTTTTGCGTGGTTTCGAGAACTACGGTTACGCCCCTAACATGTAATTTAGCAAAATTTTGGGTAAATCACGGCCTTTTTGGCTATGTTTCGGTCGGAATGTGTAACTTTTGTCGTCGCGGAGGTGATCATAAAAAATATCCGAAAAAAGTGTGAAAATAAGAAAGTTGCATTTGTACGGGCCACTGACCACCACGGGTTGATGTTCCATCGTTCGCCCGTCGCGTCGTACCTTGAAATCGAGTGAAATTTTTTCGCTCCGATTTGAATTTTTCTTTGAAATTCGGATAGGTGGGGGTGTAATTAGTAGATATTAGTAATAAAAATTCGCAAAAAATGGAAAATAACACGTGTATTGCCGAAAAAGTGAAAAAAATTAAATTTATTTTCCTTCGATTTTTGGGGTGTGCATTCGATAGGGAGGGTAATCCATCTTCAAAACCTACTCTTCCGGGGCGCCGCTCCACTCCGCGTTGCACCCCTCCAGAGCGGTTTTGACTCTGGTTACTAAGCGCCACCCAACAAGAAAACCGGGATAAATGAAACCGGGATGTGAGAGAACCTCGAAATAGCATTAAAAAGTATAGTCGCGGTATGCGGCAGTTATCTTTTACGTTTCACCCCCAAAAAATCGCGTAAAAACAAAAAATAATCGATGTTACATGTAGGAGACACGAGCTGCATCTGCCGGTCCGTAACCTTTACCTTTACCTGATATGTATTTGATGGAGCATCCCGGCGCAGCCGGCCTTCTCCTTCATCTAAAAGAATACATTAATGACATTGGAATTTATAGAGACCGGTGGGTCTCTGGGAATTGGCGCTTGGCGGACTGACTGGTAAAAACCTGAGCTGTGACTGTGAAAATGTAATATGAGAAGAAAAAGAAAATTTTTACGTTTGCCGATATAGTAGAGTCCCTAATTCGAAGAAAGAAATTATGAATTAATTTCTATTGATGACCTCGAAGTGATTGGCTTCTACTTGGAACTAGTCAGAATTGGCGACTAGTGGGATTATAGTGATACTATGGGGGGTGATTTATCGAATCTTGTGAAAATTGATCGAAAAATTACACAAATCTAGTGAATAAATTCACTTTCGAAGAGAATTTGTGTAAGTTAAACCTGTGAACATACATTAGTCTGTGTGGGGGTTGCCGGTCCGTAAACGGCTAAGTCTAAGACTAGTTCATCTCACACGGACCGTCAACAAAAAGAACGAGATTCCACCCGCGCGTCAGTGAAACATTTAAAATTAACGATTTTCAAAGTAATAATTTTCATATTAAAAGGACCCCATCCAAGAATTTTATTTTTGAATATCACTCTATTAACCTTAAACTTCACAAAACTTATTTGAATAAAGGCGCGCGCGCGATGGATAATAGCGCCCTTTAGCCTCAATATTGTGCCATTTTAAGGGTGGGTCGTGTTTTCGGTCAATAATTTAAGTATTAGTGTGCCATGGAAAAATATTAAAAAAAACTATTTTATAGAGAATTTTACGCTCTTCAATTATGGTCTGATCATAATTTTTCATAAAAGCATAAATAAGCGAGTTATCGGCAAAAAATCGCGTTGGGGTAGCTTAAACCCCCGATTGTGTGGGACGCCGGCGTGGGAATTTAAGGGGCTTTTCGGGGGTTCATTAGAACACTCCAATGTACGTACATCTGTGCCAAAATTCAACTTGCCCGGATTTTTTGCAAACTAAAAACCTTCCTTGCCTGGACTGCTGACAATTCGAGTTTTTTCTCATTTTCCCCGACTCAAAAAAATTCCTGTTTTAACGTAGCTATTTTCCCTAAAGAGCAGAAGTAAAAACGTAAGGAATTATTTTGTAATCTTTGATTCCTACAAGTCGAGGCTAAAAAGTGTTTTAATAATGAACTTGTGAAGTGAAAATTGAATTAAAATTTGGGGGTGGTAGGTAAAAACAATCTGATTTCGCAAATCTATTACCTAGCAGAGGGGGTTGTTTAACTATCCTGCTCATATGTAGAGGCTCGTGGTTTGTTACAATGGGGGGGGGGGCGTCGATTATAAATGTAATTTTAATTTAATTTACAAAGCGGCGTATTCGCATTAAAAAATATTCTACAGTTATTTTATCTTATTTATTTTACCCGTATTCACAATAGCAATTGGGAGGCCAAAGGCCGACCCGCATTCTTAAAAACAAATTCGAGGCCGCAAGCTGACCTGTATTCTAAAAACCAAGTTGGAGGTCGAAGGCCGACTCGTATTCTTAAAAGCTGTTGGGAGGCCGAAGACCGACCCCCCATTCTTAAAAGCAAGTTGGAGGCCGAAGGCCGACCCGTATTCATAAAAGTAACAGGGCGGCCACAGGCCGCCCGTATTCATGAAAACAACAGGGCGGCCATAGGCCGCCCGTATTCATAAATGTAATTGGAGGCCGAAGGTCGACTCGTTAGGAATCCGCCTAGCGGATTGCCGCCGGAAGGCCTAGCGCCAGAAACCCGGAGGGTTTCGCAGCGCTAGTATTATCATATTATAATAGCCTAAATGCAGTATCGGTTTGTATGTGGAGGGCTACGGGGCGCCGCCATTCCTAAGTACAATAGCAACTCGGAATAATTTATTATAATTATTATTAGTGAACTAGCTGGCACGGGCGACCTTAAGCCGCCCTTAGCCATCTAGACCCATAATAGATCCGTGAAGGCCATAGTTGTTCGGCCTTCCAGGCCGCCCGTATTCACAAAAGCAATTGGAGGCCGAAGGCCGACTCGTTAGGAATCCGTGTAGCGGATTGCCGCCGGCAGGCCGAGCGCCAGAAACCCAGAGGGTTTCGCAGCGCTAGTATTATTATATTATAATAGTCTAAATGCAGCGGCGGCTTGTATGTGGAGGGCTACGGGGCGCCGCCCTCCCTAAGTACAATAGCAATTCGGAATAATTTATTATAATTATTAGTAAATTATAGCAAACTATGAACTTACACTGTTGAGCAGGTTAGTTTTAAGCACCTCCCTCCAAGATAGTAGATTCGTGATATTAAATTGATTTAATATCCCCCCCCCCCCAAACAAATGTGTTTTAGTCTCTGGAACATGCAGTGTTTATATAGGGTGTTCCGCAAGGTGATGTCGTTAGTATTATGTAACAATATTCTGAATCAAGCTTTTACTTATTAAATAGGCCAATTAATTCCCTTTCAGTGCGGCATTTAGGCCGCATAGCCAAGGAAAAGTACATACTAGATCAGCATTAATTATTTTCAAGCTTTTTGTATTCATTGCTTTTCTTCTACACCTTTTCCACCAGTAATTCAGAAATCGTCAACCGTTATTCAGATTTGTCAATTGTAATTCACGATTTCTGAATATCAGTTGACAAATCTGAATTACAATTCACAATTTCTGAATATCAGTTGACAAATCTGAATTACAATTCACGATTTCTGAACAGCAGGTGAACAAAGGTGTAGTGTGTGATTATCATGGTTGTGCAGCCCGAAACTTATTCGGGCTGGCAACTAAAAAGTAAACCAATAAAAGATGCGTTATGAGGGTTTCTTTAAGGCGGCACTGATTGTAATTACCTAGGTTGTGCGGCCTATAGGCCGCACCGAAGAATCGGATCATTACCCCGCGTATTGTTTATCATTAGCACAAATAACGTCGGATTCTTGCAATTACGTAACTTTTTCGGTTTAGTTTATTCGCCCCCCCCCCAATCGACTCACTTAAATAAACAAATCCTGACTGGACAGGACGACTGGGATGAAAGGTGGGTGTATGCGGGAGACCTTGCTCTCCGGCGGCTTTCACGGTGCCAGCACGCAGGCTCAGGCTTCAAGGGGGGGGGCAACCTCCCTCCTAGAAAGCGGTTAGGCCAAGTACGACACGACGGAGGTAGGATTCCCGAAATCGGAGCGACTGACACTCCTCCGAAACGGAAATTCCGGCCGAAGGGATCTCGACTTAGCCACTCATACGCGAAAACTTGCCACTCTTCCTAAATTTTTAATTCGTTTGAATACCCAGTCAAATCGGGTGCAAAAACAAACGACGTCAAATCAGCATTGCCAGCTATACGGACAACGACTGCGTATGTGAGTCCACAATAATAATTTCTGCCATTTCCGTCGAACATCGAAGGGGGGGAAACCCAACTTCGACTTTCGGCGGATCTCGGGTACAGGGGGGGGGGGCGTCAAAACCCAACCCAGTATTCACAAACCAATAAGGTGCGTGGCGCACCAGTCATTATGAAGGCTGTAACAGGCTCTATCATTTATTTCTACATATTTTCATATCAATAATATTTTATGATAAAACATACATAAATACATATTTTTACTTATAATAAAGTTATTAAGTTTTGAAGTCTGTTGCATAATTTTCCAGAAAAATATTAAAAATTCCCTGACAATTCGAGATTTTTCTCGTTTTGCCAGACTAAAAAAAATTCCTGGAAAGAGCACAAGTAAAAACGTAAGGAATTATTTTGTAATCTTTGATTCTTAGAAGTCGAGGCTAAAAAGTGTTTTAATAATCAACTTGTGAAGTGAAAATTGAATTAAAATTTGGGGGTGGTTGTTACAATCGGGGGGGGGGGGTCGACTATAAATGTAATTTTATTTAAATTTACAAAGCGGCGTATTCGCATTAAAAAATATTCTGCAGTTATTTTATCTTGGGAGCTCCCCCCCCCTCCGTCGTCGTCACTGTCTAAATGAAGCAATTAAGCTTGCCATGGATGCCGCGAGCTGAATTCCATGGCAAACTCTTCGAAACCAATAATTGGTTTTTTATTATTGTAGAGAAATTTCAGGTTCAAATATCGATTTTCGCAGCCCGCCAAATTTTTCTCACAGCAACTCTTTTGGTTCAGTGTTTGCATTATCTTGGAACTCAAAAAAAACTTAACCTTTCCTGCATTTAACGTCAAATCATTCTAGCTCGAAATTACACGGAAATAAAAACCATTCGTGCATGAATCTTTACAATGACCTGAATCACAACGCAAGTCTGCGACTTTACCGCCCAAATATCGGAAATGTGAACGTCCAAAAATTGATAAGATCAGGTTGCTTGAAAAAATTTGAGGTTAAGGATGTCAGGAACTCGAGATGATGGGAGATAAAACAGAAATTAGAAAAAAAATTTAATGAATCGTTATTTACATTCTACTAATTCATTTTGCAAAAAATAAATACACATTGGAAAATTGTCAAAATTTAAACCAACACATTTTGTTACGAAATACAAAATTCATCATGATTAAGATGCATGAGTTTTTGTCCCGACAACACTATTTTACTTGTAAACATTAAAACCAATACGACGACATACACGAGCGGTTAAAAATGGAAAGTCGCGTCTTCGTTTTGTTTCTTACATCTTACTTTTTAAATTAAAACAATTAATAATAATAATAATAGTAACCCTAAATAGGTCAAATCAAACGTACACAAAATACGAAAATGAGAAACTTTTACTTAAAAACAAAGAACCAAGAGTGGCGCACATAAGTGATAAAATAAAAGGTGACAGAAACGTAAAAAAAGAAAGTTTATTTCTTTTTTGAATTCTTCACTGGAGCTTTGCCTTTTGCGTTGGTGGTTTTTGCTTTCTTGTTTTTTGGTCCTTCGTCATCATCTTCGTCCTCTTCCTAAAACAAAACAAACGTATTAGAGAAGCGGTTTCCCTTCGCCGACCACTTTCACACCTCATCCTCGTCCGCATTTCGAATCTTTCGTTTCCGTATCACAACACTCAAATCCTGTAAATATTACCCGATTTGAAAGTAGCAAAATCTTTTTTTTTTGTTCAAAAAAAAAACTGTGTACTCACCGCTCCGTCTTCGCCTTCCTCATCGTCCAACATCTCTTCTTCCATATCCTCCATTTCGTCGAACTCCTCGATGGGACTTCCGATCAAGTGGTGTCCGATAATGTGTACTGGTCCTGTGCCTTGTATTAAACTAAAGGTGACTGGTGGATCTGGGAAGGAGAGGTCCAACAAGACCTGGTTGGTGCTCCCGCTCTTCAAAACTGCAACTGGAATCTTGATCGATTCTTTCCATGTCATAGCGTCCACTTGTATAACATTGGTTTCGCCTTCAGTAGCGCCGGGCCCCAACAACGCTTGTTTTATGATAAGTTTGTGTCCACCTTGATATTCGTCCGCACCCTTCGCTTCGGGATCCCATACTTGACTCGCTTTGGCGCCTTCCAACGTTAATGCTAAAAAAGTGTCAACATTAAATTCACAATAATGGCGCGCAAATACCGGCCTCGAATAAAAACAACGCGTCGAACTCTGCAACTACGCGTATCGTGCCAAAAATCTACCCAAATCGAAATAAACAATATATTAAAGATTGATAACGTACCGTAAAAATATTCATCTGCCATTTTTTAACAAAGATTTGCACGGATTAACAATACAACGCACGTGACTAGAACCGGCCTAGATTTAGGAATGTAATGAACGATGCTTCACAATTTCACAAATGGCTGGGGTGGCCGTTAAACTCGTATACTGTATTATCGATGGAGGGCGCTTCGGTTTCTACGTTGGTAAGTTTCCACAACAAAACTTCGAGTGCTGTCATTGGTCGAATTATTACCGCACCAAATTTTTATATTTGAATTTTATGAGACGAATTTTTTTTTTTTAAATGAAATTAATCGGTTTAGGTTTGGTTGCTTTTATACGTACAAGGTCGAACAAAATTTACATGAAATTTAACGCTGCATTTTATATATTACCGGAAAGTTTTCGTTTTATTTGAAAGTTAAATAAGACCGAAAATTATTCAAGAATTATTTACTAATCCAGTATTACATCACTTGTTTATTTTTTTTACCTCCCACTTACTTTTTCATGCATCACAAATTGGGATGACATAACAACGAAGACGAATAAAATTAAGCATTTTTCGTTATAACACAAAAACGGTTAAAATAGTACATTATGCACCAAGGTAGCAAAGTGACACTTTTTTGGCCCGAGGGTAAAGGATTGTTTACACGAGGCGTCAGCCGAGTGAAACAATTACCCATGGGTCAAAAGTCACTTTACTACCGTCGTGCATATACTGTTTTTTTGCAATTCCGGGAGGTAAAATAGGAACTTCGCCAGTTTAGAAACTTAAAGCAAAAATTTAACGCATTTTTTTAATAATGCACGTGGTGCATCCCAAATAGCACTAGTAATATTACCAACTACTACCAAAAAGTACTAGGAAATAGCAGGGTAAAAAAGTGCCCCTTTTCACTCGCAAATCGGGGTAAAAAGTGAGTACTTTACCCCCGGAATGGCAAAAAATTAATTAAAAGTTTGCCTCCCCCCCCCTCATAAAATAATTACTTAGATCCAAACCTGATAACAACTGCTGACTCACTGGGCCCCAATTATTCGAAAAATTTTAAAATAGGGTAGAAAAACTGATAAAAACTTTAATTGAATATAAATATTATAAATACAGTGACGGCTGGTACGGGGAGGACAACGGGTCGCCGCCCTCCCAAAATGACTAATATTTTTTACTAATTTATTTTGTAAGAAATAAGCAAATTTAGGTTTCTATAAAAAATTCACGATCCGCCATTTCTAAAAATAAAAATGGATGTATGTACAGTCCGAACCACGAAAGAAGAGCTCCACGTGATTATTTGATGAACTTAAAAATGACATGACATTATATTTTCCTTATATCGTTTAACGTAAGAGGGACAAAGATGCAAAATAATAAGTTGTTTAGATTAGCTATTCTCGTATAAATTCATACTCTCATTATTGATCACGTGGAGCTCTTCTTTCGTGGTTCGGATAATATGTATGTTCCCTACAGACTCCTAGACCGTTTGACCGATCGGAACCAAATTTGGCACAGTTATTATGTAGGTCCCTGCGCATGCTTTTGTATTGAAATAGTGCAAAAATCACGTCCCATAGGGACGCGCATGAATGGATTATCGAGATTCCTTAAAGGAAGGCAGGCTACTCAAAATCAACTTAAAATAAAGCTTCTTGCTATACTTTTTATATAGAAGCCTTCTTTAAAGTTTTTTTTCAGAAAAATATAGTAGATAAAATATGACAATAAATTTTATCCGTTAATTTGATAACTTAATCCCATAATCCGTTGATACATTGATCCGTTGATACCTTGATCGGTCAGATCATCGGATTAAGTCTACTATATAGGTTGAAAATTACAATCTTAAAGCACAGAATATTTTGTAACCTTTTTTTTTTAGCTTTGCGCCGGGATGAGGAAATCTCGTGCGAGACACCGGCTTGATCTAAGCCGGTAGTGTCAGACTCGCGCTGACTAAAACCTCACCCCTATCCTCGACTCCCGGTTTCGCCGTCTGGGCATTACTTCGGGAGTCGCGGCTTTTGCGCGTTTCATCGTCCTTGTTGCACTTTCTTCTCGAGCTGTTCTTTCGTCCTCATGAGGGAGGTCACGAAGGCCGTGATAACTTTCCAGCCTTCTTCGTTCTCCAACATCTTGAGGACCAAGTTCTCCGGGGTGAGGGATTCCCCGAAGTACAGCGATGCCGACACTCGCTCACGCTCCCATCTAATGCATCTGAAGATGGTGTGGCACGCAGTGTCTTCTTCGTCGCAGTGGCAGCAGGTTGGGTCGTCCAGTATCTTGAAGAGATGGAGGTACTCGTTAAAGCACCCGTCCCCGTCAGGACTTGGGTGAGGTGGAACGAGAGTTCTCCATGCTTCCTGGCGACCCACGGCTCGACGCTGGGGACGAGTCGTCTCGTCCAGCTTCCGGTTGCTGCTGCCGTCCATCGTGCTTGCCACTCGTCGAGGGTTGCCCTCCTTCTGTCTGGCTCTGCTAGCTTGCCGCCTCTTTCCTTTGCCAGGAGATCTATCGGCGGCATGCTGGCCAGCAGTCGCACCGCCTCGCCTGACACGGTCCTGTAGGCGCAACGCCATCTTCCGTTGGACCGACAGGAGTCTCTTCGCGTTCCTCGTGACGAGTGTCGCCTCGTGCCCGCATATAACATCACCGCATGAGCGATGGTGCCGAGCATCCTTCTTTTGGTCGTCTTCGGTCCTCCGACGTTGGGCATCAGGCAGGCAATGGAACTCGTCACCGTCGCCGCCTTTCTGCTAGCTTCCTGTATGTGGGCCGCGAAGTTGAGATGTTTATCGATCCTAACCCCCAGGATGGTAACGTAGTCTTTGACTTCTATTTTTTCGCCGTTCAGTTGGATATAATGGGCGGGATCTTTCTCCTTCCGCACACCAACACGGCTTCGGACTTTTCCGGGACCAGGGTTAGGCCGACTCCGGCGGCCCACTCTCTAATCGTCTCGACGGCCTTGTTCGCGTTGCGCTGGATCGTCTTCGCGTCTTTCGCCACGACTATGGTGGTGACGTCGTCCGCGTACCCGACCGTCGCGACCCCCTCCGGGAGCTTCAGTCGGATTACCTTGTCGTAATTGAGGGGCCGCCAGCACCGACCCCTGGGGAACGCCGCTTGTGATTTCTATAGTTTCTTCAGTTGCCACCTGCAGGAATCTGTCCTCCAGATAGCTGGCGATCAGGTTGAACGTTTCTGGTTAGACGTCTCTTTCCCTCAGCTCATCCAGTATGTGTCGCCACCCCGCGTTGTTAAAGGCGTTTCGAACGTCCAGGGTGACGAGGAGGCACAGGTTTCTAGTTCTCCTGGTGCCCTACTTGGCTTCCTTCGCGACTCGCACTATGGTCTTCAGTGCGTCGACGGTAGATCTTCCGCTTCGGAAGCCGTACTGGCTATCACTGAGGTCGCCGCTTCTCTCGATGTCTTGCTTGAGGCGGTTGTGGATCATGCGTTCCAGAAGCTTGCCGGCGTGGTCCAACAGGCAGTCGTTCGCCGGCTTGCTCCCTTTGCGGATCAGCACTAGCCTGGCCGTTTTCCACCTCGAGGGGAATTGACCTGACTCGAGGCAGTTGTTGTAGGCCGACAGGAAGGCCGATCCGCACTCTGACACCGCTAGTTTGATGACTCGGCCCGGTACTCCGTCGGGGCCTGGCGCCTTGTCTGCTCAGAGGTTCTTGACCGCCTCGAGCAGTTCCTCTTTCGTGAAGGGGTTCCTCTGAGCCGGGGGTTGCATCCGCGGCTCTTTGAATTTGGCGAGACTTGGGAATAACGCCGCCGCTATTTCTCGTACCTTAGTTGGGCTAGGTCCGGCCATGTTCGCCAAATATTTTTGTAACCTATCTTAATATATAAATTCTGATTAGATTTGAATTATGCGGACGGACGGACAGACACGGAGCCAGATCATAAGGCTTCTTGTTATACTTTGTATAGAAGCCTAATTAATTCTAAATAAATAAGTTCTAAAAAATAGGAAGCTGCATAGACAGGGTGTATGAAAGTCCCCCCCCCCCAACCCACCGGTTAAAATCATTTTATAGAAAAAGCTTTTTTTGAGATTAATTTATGTTATAAGAAATAACACAAATTTATGTTTCCTTTTTATTTAAATTTTGTGCCCTTCCATTGGAAGAAGTCACGAGCCGCGATATAAGAGTAGTTTTTAACAAGCAAATGAAAACTTGATTGTTGATAGATATAAACGTTGTTTACTCCTTTATGCGTTCAAGGTCGAATGAAATTAACATATCGTCGGCATACAAGCAAAAGTGACCAACTACAAAATGCTGAAAATGAGAAAATTGACTAAATGGGATTGAATAACCAGTACGGTTACAAGGAAAAATGCCCATCTTTATTAGAAATTAAATGAATAAGTTATAGAGTTGGTAAAATTGACTATTTACAGGCGAAGTATAACTTAAAAACTGCTCTAAAGTAAAACTAGGGTTTTGCAGATGGTCACTTTTGATTGTATGCCGACGATATAATCGAAAATACTCGTACACGAGCTGCAAATTTAGAAAATCATAAAAAAAAATTTATAAGCACGATATTGTTCCCTATAAAGTAGATCGCCATCTAACGCCCTAGAGCGCAAATTAACAAATAAGGGTCCCGATTGGTTACAAGTACACAAAGTAAATATGTCTAACCAATTAGATCACTTATTTTTTACCTCATGATTCTCATAAAGTTTATTGCTACCTTTACAGCACTTAACTTCAGAATGAAAAGAAACGAGACGGTCGTAGCTTAGGCAGTTAAGTGCGTCTACTGCTAATGCGAAACGCTCGGATCGAATCCGGGCAGGGTAAGAACTTTATTCTAGCCGTCTCTCCTCGGAAGGCAATGGCAAACCACCGAGGTAATTTGCCAAGAGCGCCCATCTCAACATGAAGTGTATTACACTTCCCGTGGTTCGGAGCCCACGTTAAACAAGTAGGTCCTCTATGTATGTGAAAACACTTAGAACGCACATCACATGCATAGAAAGAGATGGGTCACGACGTTCGGAAACGAACAATACGACTAAGAAGAAGAATTTTTTACCTCATGATTCTCATAAAGTTTATTGCTACCTTTACAGCACTTAACTTCAGAATGAAAAGAAATGAATTTATTCTTTTGGTTAAAGAATAATTAACCCCCCTTATAATAATTATTACTGCATTGGTAACTGCATTGGTCTGCAGGCTAAACTAAATGAGGGTAACCAGATATGGCGATAAGGGGCACTCACTTTCCCCCAAGGCGGAAGAATTGGCCAGAGCGCTGATCAACGGCATGGAATCAGGCAGGCAAGGGGAAACCACCTGATTATCTTCCCAAGAGAACGATGATGACTAGTGCAAATCATATTGGTGTTATGCCGGGCGATCCGGCTAGCAACCGGCGCTCGATCGGGTCCGGGCTGACGAGTGACAAATTGGCTACTGGGCACGCGAATGCAGGCGACCAGGCGACGCGTGGGAAATGTGCGACTGGAAGACGGGAATCCCCCCAACTTAGGAAGAAGCTAGAGCTGACGACCTGGAATGTGCGAGGACTATTGCAAACTGGAAAACTCCACATAACTGAAAGATAAACACGAAGCTATCGGAGACTCACTGGAAGGGCGCAGGGCACTTCAAAACTGCAGAGCACACAATATACGTTTCTGGTGCAGAGAGAACCGGCAGAAATGGTGTAGCAATTATGGTTACAAACGAGCTCGCGAAATACGTAGAAGAATACGAGCCAATCAATCACCGGTTCATTATAATCACACTAAACACCAAACCGACCAAACTACATATCGCCCAAATATACATGCCAACATCAGAGTCCCCAGATGAAGAAGTCGAAGAGATATACGACATAATAGAAAGGAAAATAAACAAAATACCTTCAAAAGAGCCACTAATTTTATTAGGCGACTTCAACGCCAAAATAGGCGATACAACCTGCGAAACTATCAAAAACGTAGGTAAATATGGACTAGGAGAACGGAACGACCGGGGTCATCGGCTGTTGCAGTTTGCAATTGACAATGATCTTGCGATAGCCAATACATTATTCAAACACCACCCGCAACGACTGTCAACATGGGTAAGCCCAGGAGAAAAATACAGAAACCAGATCGACTACATCCTAATCAAGAAAAGATGGAAGACGTCGCTGATTAATGTAAAGGTGAAACCTACTGCAATATGCGGATCTGATCACAGGCTGTTATGGGCCCACTATAGAATGAAGCTGTGCTGCCCCAAAAAACCGCTTATGAAAAAGCGAATGAAAATATTCGATAACGAGAGCCTTCTGAGCGCGCTAAAAGAAGAACAATACCCAGACCTAAATGGAGAGATAAATGAGGCCTGGAAGAACACCAAACACTGGATACTGAACGGAGTAAAAAAATGCCAGACTGCAAACACCCAAAGAAGGAATCAGTGGATCAGCGAAAGAACCTTGACCTTGGTGGAACTGCGAAGAAAGACCAAACTAGAACAACATGAAGAAAGAGAAACGAGACTCAAAGCGCTTGACAAAGAGATCAAGAAGTCGTGCCGAGTCGACAAAAACAATCAGATAACTGAGATATGTCAAGAACTTGAACAACACTCGAATCGCAATGAATCCCAAGAACTATTCCAAAAAGTTAGATACTTGACAAGAGAATTTAAACTCGAACACAAGTAATAAAGGATAAAGACGGAAAACTAATAAACAGCACCCAAGGCATAGCCGAAGTATGGAGGGATTACTGCGAAAACTTATATAAAGATGTTCAGACCCACACGACTAATTGTATCCCTGCAATGGAAAGAGAACCTGGTATCCTTTATCAGAAATAGAACAAGCGGTAAAATCACTAAGAGATGGAAAGGCACCAGGAGCTGACGAAATCACGGGAGAGGTTCTGAAAGCCGCGGGGAGGAAGGAGTACTCATAATACATCAACTATGCACTAAAGTATGGAAATCGGGCACATGGCCAGATGACTGGAAGGAATCCCTATTCACACCAATATTAAAAAAAGGCTCTCCAACAGAGTGCGCCAATTATAGAACATTAAGTCTGATCTCGCATGCAAGCAAGGTACTATTGAACGTGATACATGGCAGACTGAAACCCTTTTTAATGCCACAAATGGCCGAAGAACAGGCAGGCTTTATCCCAGGAAAAGGCACGAGAGAGCAAATTTTAAACGTAAGACAACTAATTGACAAGGCTAGGGAATTCAATGTCCCCATGATCCTTTGCTTTGTGGATTATTCTAAAGCCTTCGACAAAGTGAAATGGAACCAACTATGGGAAATACTCCAGGAAATGGGCGTGCCTGAGCATCTTGTGGCCCTGATAGAGTCCTTATATGGAGGCAACACTGCGAGGGTCAAGGTCGGCAACACATACTCTGACGTATTTCAAACGCAGGCCGGAGTCCGACAAGGATGCACGCTGTCCCCAATACTATTTAACATATACAGCGAATACATCATGCGCAAAGTACTAGAAGCGTGGAAGGGCGAATATCGATAGGAGGGAGAAAAATTAATAACTTAAGATATGCAGACGACACTCTGATAATTGCAGAAAACGCCGAACAGATCGTTACTATAATGGAGAAACTAGCGGAAATAAGCGAGGAATACGGACTTAAACTCAGCCAGCAGAAGACTAAAATTATGATAATAAACAGAACGGATGATAATTCTCCACATATACATAATGTAGCCGGTTTTGACGTTGTAGAGAAGATTGTGTACCTAGGATCGCTTATCACAAATAATGGAAACAGTGAAGCTGAAATAAGACGTAGACTGACCTTGGCCAGAACTGCCACAGTTAAACTAGTAAATGTCTGGAGAGACAACTCTATTACCAAAGCTACGAAACTGAGACTGGTGAACGCTCTTGTTTTCCCGGTGGCTACTTATGCTGCTGAGACCTGGACATTGAAGAAGATCAGAAGAGAATCGAAGCATTCGAAATGTGGGTCTATCGAAGAATCCTCAGAATATCCTGGACAGAGCACCGCATTAACGACTCAGTATTAGAACAACTCAACGTCAAACGACACCTGCTTCGAGATGTTAATCGAATGTATCTTCAATACCTGGGACATGTATCCAGGAGAAACGGAACAATGGAAAAACTTATCGTGCAGGGAAAGATCGAGGGCAAGAGACCTAGGGGAAGATCGCCAAAGAGATGGGTCGACCAAACAAAGGTATTGATAAACTGCGGACTGCGAGAGATAACTCGTCTGGCTTCGGACCGAGAAGCATGGAGAGACACCTTGAACAACATCGACACATGACTAAATCATACGTCACCAAGCCCTCATAAGGGCAAAAGGACCGAGGAGGAGGATAATAATTATAACCATCACGTTAGATAATTCCTCCCCCCCCCCTGCAATTTTTGATACTTTGTTGAACTAAAACGCCGATAGTTGACGCCATCTTTTCAGTACTCAACAAAATATAGGTAAATGCAGGCCCGGTTTAAAAGGGTGGATTTATTTTTATTTCAGGGGCGCCAAAAACCATACGCTTACAATTTAAATAATAAAGTTACTGGTGGCGTTGCGGAGTATATTGCGAGCGAAAGGTGATCGTATTTCCGACATTGCAATTGAAAATTAATTGAGTGAAAACTGCGTTATACAATTTATCAGTTAGGACGTTTTAACTAAAGATAGCGATATTATGGTCCTAACTTCGTTGCTTTAAAGAATTTTTATACCGCGATTTCTGCATTAGCACCGAGCTGTTAATATTATTAGAATGGGGTAAGTACACAAAAAATTTTTTTACGAAATATGCAGAAATTTCATTTGTAGGATGTACATACATACCGTTGCCATGTGAAATATTTAGATTTTTTTAGTGCAACTTATTTACATCATCCAATTGTTGAATGTCGAAACTTGAATGTGGAGAGCCTAAAAATTTGATAAAGGTTTGTTTCAATTAAATCGAACTGTTCTTGACTGTTGAGTTTTAAATTTCCGCGAGTTTTCACCAATTACCCTACAAAAACCATGAAAAATACCATTTAAAAAAATTATGTACGAATAGAATACATTCAAATTCACGGATAAGAACTAAAAAGGCAAAATCTGTGAGTTGATGTACCTCCATCATCAAAATTTCGAAATTAAAGGAAAAACATTATTCAGGGTAAGTTCTTGTGACGTTGCGCACCAGGAGGTTCTGCATCCTAGTAACGTTGGATGTGAGGAACGCCTTCAACTCGGCGAGTTGGAGGTGGATAGTGATAGAGCTGGAGCACTTAGATACTCCCACATATATCCTAAACGCTCTGAAGAGCTACCTGAGTGCGTGCGTCATACACCTCGACGAAGAAATGCTCCGCAGAGACGTAGAAGTCACCAGCGGTGTTCCGCAGGGATCGGTGCTCGGCCCCGAACTGTGGAACGTCATGTACGACGGGGTGCTGAGACTTGCGCTACCCGAAGGCGTCACCACGATCGGCTTTGTCGACGATCTCTCGGTGATGGCGACCGCCAAAACGAAAGAAGATTTGGAAATCAAAATAAATGATACCCTGAGCACCACCAAGAGATGGATGGACACCAGGGGTCTTACTCTGGTGCCAGAAAAGACCGAGGTGGTGCTCCTCATCGGGAAAAGAAGAACCGAAGAACTCGACCTAAGACTGGGGGATTGCCGGCTGCTGCCGCAGAACGCGGTCACTGCGAGGAAACGGCCAAAAAGGCAGCGAGACTAGTGGTGGCCCTCACACGGCTGATGCCCAACATCGGAGGCCCGCCATACTCTAAGAGACGGGTCCTGGCATCGGTGGCGAACTCCGTTATGCTGTACGCGGCGCCGGTGTGGGGGCAGGCGATGGAGGTCGCCAAATACCGGCACCACATGGAGAGAGTCCAGAGAACCATGAACCTCCGGGTAACGTCTTCGTACCGCACGACATCCGGCGACGCCCTCGCGGTGGTGGCGGCAATACCCCCCATAGACCTCCTGGTCGAAGAACGAGTGAAGAACCACGGAAACCCGCAAGACAAATCAAACAACAGGCAGAGACTCATGGATCTGTGGCAAGAGAGGTGGTCCGGGGCACAGAAGGGGCCCTGGACAAGAAAACTTATACCCACGCTGCGGCCATGGGTCGAAAGAAGGCACGGCGAGCTCAGCTTCGAACTCACCCAGGCCCTGACCGGCCACGGGTGCTTCAACCACTACCTCCACCGGTTTGGGAGGGCATAAACACCAAACTGCACCTACTACGAAGGGGTGGTGGACGACGTCGAACATACGATATTCGTGTGCCCGAGATGGGACGAAGCGAGAAGCGAGCAAGAGCTGAGCCGCCTAACACCGGAGACCATCATACAAGAGATGATCCGGGACCAAGAATCTTGGGATAGAATTGGTCTCGGAAACCAAACAATCATGAAGACCAAGTTCCGGGAGGAACTTGACAGACAAAATGCAGAAGGATAACAAAGAAGAGAAAAGACCCGAAAGGGCGAAGATCTCCAACGAAGACTGGTCGGTGGCAGCGGAAGAAATGACAAACGTCGAATCCCGCTGTCACCAAGGAGTGGGGTTTTAGTCGGTAAAAATCCGACACTACCACCCCAAGATCATCGGGGTGGTGTCTTTCGAAGATTTCCCCACTCCCACCGAACGCAAAAAAAAGGATAAGTTCTTGTAAACACAACAATATCGGCATATAAAATTGAAAAAGTGTACATTTTCCAATAAATTTTTCACAGCACAAAATATTTCTGTGGTACTACCATAAATAACTAAAAAGAAAACAATTCTTATTTTTGCTCTTATAAAATTTTGGGCTGAGAAAATTCCCTGGTTATGGGGGGCGAGGCAAAATTATTCTAAAGTCAGACCTGGGTAGATGGCTTTTAATAATTCAACTTACCCCTCCCCGCGTTTTCACTTTTCCCGTATTGTCAATTTTGTAAAAAAAAATCGATAGTGGCTGGTGTTCTATTTTCAATAGTTCGTTCAACTAAAAATTCGATAGAAGACGATATACTTTCAGTACCGAACAAAATATTGGCAGGTGAGATTTATTTTTACAATTCCCCCCCCCCCATCTTTTGATAAATCGCGGGATATTATAAGCATGAAATCCGATCACGCCCCTCTTGCCATTTCCCCATTTTGTAAAACAATCGGTAGTAGATAAAGTTACATTTTAAGTAAATAATTCGGGTGAGACATTTTCTTTTTCGGGAATACAGAAATCACGATAAATAAATAAATTCAAGCGTAATCTAAATTCAAATTTGTAGCAATTTTTGCTTATTTAATCTTTATTTTTAATTTTTAAGAATTAAATTTAAAAAAAACAACTCCCTTTACCCCCCCCCTTTCCTACGATTCATGCGATTCTCGCCCTAATGAACTTTAAAAGATCACTGAGTAATCAAAAATATTAGCAAAGATTCAATTAATATATTTAGAAGTAATAAATCAACAATTAGAAATTAACAACCGGTGAAATTTCATTATTTTCACCAAATTAAGATTTACAATTACGACAAAATCAATTAAAAGAGACTGTTTTTATCTATTAACAAATTATTATCATAGGAGTGTTGACACACAAATTATTAAATTTAAGCCCAAATCGATTCTCTTACTTAAAAAGGAAATTAACTTGACAGAAATACGACCCCAAGGATCAGTATTCAACCTAAAGACCAATTCATCATATGATAAGTTCTCCCACTAAGGGATGAAATTCTCATAAATACAACTAAAAAAATTAAAAATGAAATAGTCAGTCGCGTCTTAATTTTTCACTAGCTAAATACTTCACGCCGATTTGATTTTTGAATTTAAATTAAGTGTTTTTATTGAAGTACTCATTTTCAAAAACATAGGTTCTAAGTTATAAAATCAATAAAAATCGAATTCTTTAACATTATTAGTGTCGCGACTCCGACATCCAAATTATTTAGGATTATTTCTAACAAGGTAAGAGAATCGACTCATTTTTGTTCTTTATTTACACCATTTAATTATATTTCGTGTCCTTATTTTGTTTTGTGTATCTCTTTTTATTGCTGTTTTTTTTAATTAATAAACCCCCATTAAATTCATCGCTGTGTTTAACTTTGCAAACGAGTTTATCCCCTACGCCTTCAATTTACCGATGAGTTTGATTGTTCTCATATTAAATAAAAATAATCTGGTGGCAGCTAATCCCCAAAAACCAACCGCGGGATTTTACAATAGTGCCGGTGGCAGGTAATAACAACAGCACAGACGGCCCCGGTTTACTACATGGTAACCGCCTTCATCCTTCTTACCGTGAAGACTGCCGTAGACAACCCCTTCATTAGTGAGGCAATATAACTATTCCAACCCAGTGAATTTTCAAAGATGATTCCCAGAAGCTTCAAGTTTTCTCTCTAATCGCTTTTCATACTGAATGTAATTCTTTGAGTTTTACTGATGGTGTTTAATTTTAAACCATTTGCACTGAACCACTTCTGCGCATACCTTAGCGATTCAGAGGTAAGACGCTCCAGTTCTTGATTTGATCTGGCAATGTTGAGAAAGTTGGTATCGTCAGCAAACAGACTTGTCTTGTTACATGGTACGTTTGATGGTAGATCCACGTAGATCGTTTATACATATTGTTGTGTCTACCGCGAACGAGTGTCAATTCGCTTATTTTATAGCAATACATCGAAAGAGACACAATTATTGTTTGTTGCTATGTGTTTTTATAATTGTATTTGTTAGGGTTAATCATTGTTTAAATTTAAGTTTGTTATTATTAATTAAAATGCGAGTGCGAGGTAAAAGGCAAGGAAACGAGGTTTTCAAATCAAATAAGATAAATCTGGATGGCAAGAAATAAAAAAAAAGATGAAAAAGAATCACCTAATTTATTAAAATTTGTTCATTTTGAATTGTGTCTTTTTTTGTGTTTCGCCGATCAAGTCAAATAAAGCTTAACGATTAGGCACCCTGAGAGCCATGAGTTTAAATAGAAGGTAGGTGCTCTTCGATTTGTTGTCGCACGTCCTCTGTCCATAAAAGCGACAAAAGGGGAGGTGACACAACAAAAGATAGAATAAATAAAATGGGTCCAAGAATTGAACCCTGCGGCACACCCAACTCTATTTCTCTTTTAAGTGATTCTTTACCATTTCATGTTACCTTTTGTATTCTATCTGATAGGTAGGACTCAAACAAATCTAGAGCAGTCCCCCTCACCCCATAAAATCTCATCTTCTCCAGTAGGTGTGATCTTATTATAATACTATCGAAAGCCTTGCTCAAATCGCAGGCTGCAACTTGTGCAATCTGACGGCAATCAAACGCCTGGGCCACACTTTCCATTATTTCGACCAGAGCTGTAGTTGTCGATTTGTTTGATCGGAACCCATGTTGACAGCCATCCAATATTTTGTGCTTATTCAGGAACCCCATCAGCCTTGTTTTCATTACGTTCTCGAATATTTTTGATATAGCTGGCAAAACAGATATGGGCCTGTAGTTATTTGCATTGTTCACACAACCCTTCTTGTAGACCGGAACCACTCTTGCAAATTTAAGTCTCCTTGGAAATATACCCTGCTCAAGGCATTGATTAATAATCCCCTTTACAGAAGCGCAAATCATTGCGCTTGCGCTTGCTACTATTTCCTTGAGTTCTTCTTCCGTTGTTGGATAATTAAATAATGAGTTCAATGTTTTTGTTTTATTATTGCGTAGCATATTTAAGGACTCGTCAAGTGATGGTTGCACTAAATGCAATACCGTCTTGCCAATCTGGACAAAATAATCATTTACAGAATCTGCTGACAAAAGTACTTTCACTGTTCTCAATTTTGGGTCGTTTTCCCGATTCGTTGTTTATGATATTCCATACCGCTTTAGATACGTTTGCTGATCTTGCCACATATGTTGAGTTATTATTTTTTCTTGCATTCGTGTGGCTCTCTCTGAGCCGTCTTTTCAGTGAACATAGTAGCTCCCTTCCTGCACCGTCCTTTCGCACTTTATAAATTGTTTACCGTCTTGCCAATCTGGACAAAATAATCATTTACAGAATCTGCTGACAAAAGTACTTTCACTGTTCTCAATTTTGGGTCGTTTTCCCGATTCGTTGTTTATGATATTCCATACCGCTTTAGATACGTTTGCTGATCTTGCCACATATGTTGAGTTATTATTTTTTCTTGCATTCGTGTGGCTCTCTCTGAGCCGTCTTTTCAGTGAACATAGTAGCTCCCTTCCTGCACCGTCCTTTCGCACTTTATAAATTGTTTACCGTCTTGCCAATCTGGACAAAATAATCATTTACAGAATCTGCTGACAAAAGTACTTTCACTGTTCTCAATTTTGGGTCGTTTTCCCGATTCGTTGTTTATGATATTCCATACCGCTTTAGATACGTTTGCTGATCTTGCCACATATGTTGAGTTATTATTTTTTCTTGCATTCGTGTGGTTCTCTCTGAGCCGTCTTTTCAGTGAACATAGTAGCTCCCTTCCTGCACCGTCCTTTCGCACTTTATAAATTGTTTGGGCTGCGTTTATAGCTTTTTCTCTAGCCTTTGATTCTTCCGACTTCTTATTTAGCATTTTATAATTGTTACCATTTTTCTTCACAGCAGTTCTAGGAAAAGATGCATTGTAGCATTGTTGTAGAGCATCGTGAATTTTTTTATTTATTACATGTTTCCATATCTCAGATTTCTTTGGTTCAGGTATCTGTTTAAGCAGCTCCATCTTTCGGGCCAAGTGATCAGATAAATGAGGATCAAACGTCGACTTCGAATAGGTTTTTGTATCTATATTTGCAAACATGTTATCTATGCATGTCTGCGTGTTATGTCACTTTATGTGTTATTCTACTGGGTTGATTAAAAACTTGTGACAATCCATAGGACTCAAAAACACAAGTCAAAGTGCCTCTCTCCTTACTCGGCTTTGAAAAGTTTATGTTGAAATCTCCCGAAATGCAGATCCCACAGAAAGGACCCCCGCAGATCATTGCAAGACACTCGTCAAGTATACCGATAAAGGACCCAAAATCTCCCAAAGGTGGTCTATACAGTGAAATTACGATCAAATTGATCTAAGCTAAGCTTCAAGCTAAGCATTCGGACGCCGTTAACCGTCTGGTATATGATTACATTAGGTGTGCGGCCTGAGAAGGACAGTTCAATGGATCATCGGTTCAACGTATCAATTCATATAATTATAATAGTCCAGTCATTATATGCATTGCTGCTAAAGCTAAATGCCCGGTTCGACTCCGGGCTCAGTAAAAACTTTATTCTGACCGTCTCCCCTCGGAAGGCAATGGCAAACCACCGAGGTGTAATATGCCAAGAATAGCCTCTCTGGAGATGAAGTGTATACACTTCCCGCGGTTCGGAGCCCGCGTTAAACAAGTAGGTCCCCTATGTGTGTGATAGTACTACAAATGCACAACACATACATAGGAGAGAGGTCGCCAACATCCGGTAACGGATAGGCACTCGAAGAAGAAGAAGAAGTCATTATATCCAAAAAACCGACCCTACCCGTGAATAATTATTTAGTGAATTTTTTTTCACAGCTGTCTCGGGGGGGGGGGGTCACTGGGAGTGTAAATTCAAAATGGCGACCAAATCATGCTTATGCGTATATTCGAAAAATGGTTTTTTAGGTGAAAAACGGTTTTTCTTGAATAACTCGGCCGGTTTTGATTTTACAGAAAAACCGTGAGGACAAAAGTTGTATAAATTTTGATTCTCTACAAGTTTAGTCCTCAAAGTTTTTCTTCTAGGATCAAGATTTTTTGAATTAAACCTGAAAAAAGCGACAAATTCGAAATATTTCCATTATCTCGTTCATTTTCAACTTTACGGCACAAATGAAGAGGACCAAACATGTAGAGAATAAAATTCTGAACAACTTTGGTTCCCACCTTTTTTTCCAAAAATCGATATTTAAGGTCGTATGCCAACCATGGAGAAACAGAGCGTAAACTCTTTTCCGCACCACCAAAGAGGTAGAGTTTCAGGCGCGTTTTTTTTATGACGTGGTATCCCCTATAGGCCTAATCCACGTATCGATACCTGCGCGGAATAAGGAAATGGGTTACTCTATCACTAACTCAGCCACTCGAAACTAAATTTCTTTTGCTACACACTAAAGAACAGGCTTATATCTGTCTATTAAAACAATAAAAAATGTGAACATGGTCAAAACTTTTTCAAAAATCGAATTTGAACTTAGCTAATTTTCATGAAATTTTGATGGATTAACGAGATTCAGGAGCGCGTCAGCCCATTCTGTGGTCAGTCCGTGCGCTCCGATATACTCTTACACTTAGAATATTTTGCAGCGGCAGATGCAGCTCAACCGTCGTACATGCAACATCGATTATTTTTTGTTTTTAGGCGATTTTTAGGGGGTGAAACGTAATAGTTTACTGCCCCATACCGCGACTATACTTTTTAATGCTATTTTGAGGGTCTCTCGAATCCCGATTGCCTTAATCCCGGTGTTCTTGATCGGTGGCGCCTTCTCGTTTCTTTAGCCCTGCCGCGCCAGCGGCTCAGAGCACGAAAAATCGCCCGGAGCCCCGGAGGGGCGTAGGGTAGGTTTTTTGATGCTCGTAGTTCTGGCCAAGCCAACGTTTATTATGTTTATTTACCCCAAAATAAAAAATTTTAATTTTTTCACTTTCTCGGCAATACACGGGTTATTTTCCATTTTTTTGATTTTATTTATTACTAATATCCACTAATCACACCCCCATCTATCCGAATTTCAAAGAAAAATTGAAATCGGAGCGAAAAAATTTTACGCATTTTCATCGAAGCACGGACTGATTCGCATCGACCCGGTTCGGAGGCATATCAGGTTACATTCCCCGTACTTTTCAAAAGTCGATATTTTTGTTATTTTGACCATATTCACATTTTTTATTGTTTTAATAGACAGATATAAGCCTGTTCTTTAGTGTGTAGCACTCGAAAGTGCTACTCGAAAGAAAAAAAATTTTTTTCGAGTGGCTGAGTTAGTGGTAGAATCCCCAGGAAATGTAATCTGAGAGTCCGGTTGGAAAAGTAACTATGTCAAGGTCCGGTTGGAAAAGCAGCTTACTCAAAGTCCGCTTGAAAAAGCGGCTATGTCGCCCATTAAATTTTCTAATCTCATGAGAGTCCAACCGGACTCTCAGATTACATTTCGTTATTCCGCGCAGGTATCGATACGTGGATTAGGCCTATAGGGGATACCACGTCATAAAAAAAACGCGCCTGAAACTCTACCTCTTTGGTGGTGCGGAAAAGAGTTTACGCTCTGTTTCTCCATGGTTGGCGTACGACCTTAAATATCGATTTTTGGAAAAAAAAGGTGGGAACCAAAGTTGTTCAGAATTTGATTCTCTACATGTTTGGCCCTCTTCATTTGTGCCGTAAAGTTGAAAATAAACGAGATAATGGAAATATTTCGAATTTGTCGCTTTTTTCAGGTTTAATTCATAAAATCTTGATCCTAGAAGAAAAACTGTGAGGACTAAACTTGTAGAGAATCAAAATTTATACAACTTTTGTCCTCACGGTTTTTCTGTAAAAACAAAACCGGCCGAGTTATTCAAGAAAAACCATTTTTCACCTAAAAAACTATTTTTCGAATATACGCATAAGCATGATTTGGTCGCCATTTTGAATTTACACTCCCAGTGACCCCCCGAGACAGCTGTGAAAAAAAAATTCACTAAATAATTATTCACGGGTCAAAGTCTATACTGACTGGACGCATCGCAATGGAAGGCTAAATCTTGACAAACTATCAAAATGATAAAAATCTTTTGGGCTAAGCTTCAAGCTAAGCCTCAAGCTAAGCTTCAAGCCAAGCATTCGGACGCCGTTAACCGTCTGGTATATGATTACATTAGTTGTGCGGCCTAAAGGCCGCACTGAGAAGGACAGTTCAATGGATCATCGGTTCAACGTATCAATTTATTATTGATAATCAAATCATCACATATTAATTTTCAAAACCCTCGAACAGGTTAACATTATTTTTTCAAATATTTTATATTTGATATTTTCATATCATTCGAGTTTTTCATTCGCAAGTTTTATATGCAGCGCCGTAGCAATGCATCGCAATGGAGGCGCTAAACCTTGACAAATTTTCAAAATGATAAAAATGTTTTGGGCTAAGCTTCAAGCTAAGCTTCAAACTAAGCTTCAAGCTAAGCTCTAATCTAAGCCTCAAGCTAAGCTTTAAGCTAAGCCTCAAGCTACGCTCCAAGCTAAGCCTCAAGCTAGGCTCCAAGCTAAACCTCAAGTTAAGCCTCAAGCTAGGCTCCAAGCTAAACCTCAAGCTAAGCTAAGCCTCAAGCTAAGCTTTAAACTAACCCTGCAGTTTGATGTGAACCACGGTCGCATATATATCGAAGAATTTGTAAACATTCCTCGACCTTGCTCAGCGGGAAACAAGATCACAGGCCGCCATTGTTGCTGAGTGCCTTTTTGAACAAGGTGGATTTCCTTTGCTCAATAATAATCAGTCAAGAACTGCAACTTGGCGACAAAAAACGATGTCGATATTAATTTATTAACCAAAGTATCAAAATATCAAAAAAATATCAATGTCAAGGTGATATTCTTTTCAACGGGAGTTTGGAATTTTTTACCCCCACCCCTCCGCCCTGTATATACAGCAGTGTCTGACATTATGTAATTTATTTATTGCAGTGTTTAGACCTTGTAAATTTATGGGGTGACTTGGGACCACTTTTTATTTTTGTGACACGAGACAATTTTAGACCTAAAAAAAAAGTAGTACTGAATTGCAATAATTTAATGTTTTGAAAATTGAACAAACATTCATCTGGGGTAACGTTGGCCACTTTTCTATACTGCACAAAAAAGCGCCCAACGATCGCGATAACAAAATTTGTATGTATTTCCCAAACGCACGTTACGCCACTGTACAGTAATACTTTCAGGTCAACGTGGTCCAATGGAAATAATATGGCAGAAAATCTATTCAAAAACTTTCGATCAGAAATAAAATCGCGATGCGCTTAAATTTCACATTAATAATTTTAATAATATCAACTTTACAATTTTGCACCTGCACGAGCCAAAATGAAAAAACAACTACAAACGACGACGAAATTTTTATTCCCACACACGAATGGCAAACCGTACAAAAAGGTAAGCAATTCCTTACGATTTTAATAAGACGCTAATTTTTAGTTATATTTTAGGTCAAAAATTACCGAAAGGTCTGCACGTGAGAATAAATTTCGAGACCGGCGTAACGGAAGCGAAGTTGTTGGACGACGATGACAAGTATGAAAATAATGCTGTGTCTACATTAGCTAAAGCCGAGACTACAGATCATTCGTTTGCAGAACTGAAGGAGGCGTTAAAAAACATTAAAAACGATGACGCTGCGAACAACAAGAAAAGCGCGAAGAGGAAATTTAAAAGTTACGAGGAGTTGAAAGCCGATTTGGAGAGTTTGAATTTGTCGCCCAAAAGTGATTTCGAAATTTTGAACGAACTTATTAAGCAACATCAACGAGTTTTGAAGGAGAAAACTGACGATGACGGTTACTTGTTGACGATTCTGCAAGACTTCGAGTATTTGGTGCATCAGTTCGATAACGCTAACCAGTTTGTGAGTCTCAACGGTTTTGCTGACGTCATTTTGGTCGATTTGAACTCCACAAATCTTGAGGTTAAATTGGAAGCTTTGAAGTTGCTGGGTTCTTCCGTGCAAAATAACGCGAAGGTGCAGATTCACGCGCTTGAGAAAGGCTGCGTTGGGGTTTTGCTTCGGATTTTGGTACTGGATTCCAATATTGGAGTTAAATCTCGTGCGATCTTTGCTTTGAGCGGTATTTTGAGGCGGTTTCCAACGGCCCAACTCAAATTTTTGCAAGACGCCGGTCTGTCGATTTTCGTGGACCTATTAGACAAGACGAGCAACTTGAAACTTCATTTGAAGATCGTTACGTTGGTCAACGATCTTTTGATGGAACACCAAGACGCGTTAAACCAAACCGAAGAGAATCCCAAAAATAAGCAATACGATCGGCTAAATTTGAAAGAAAAGTTGTTTACGTTTCATTGGTGCAATAGTTTGCAGAAAGTGTTGGTTAATATCGTTGCAAGTGACGTTGACGATCATGACGGTGTTGAAAAGTGTTTGACTGCTGTGAATTCCGCTAAGGAAACGTGCGATTTAGAGAGCGCCAACGCGTTAAGGAGCGGAGCGCTTCTGCTGAGCAAACATTACGCGAAGTTAGTTGAAACAGAACGAGGTAGTGAAGACGACCAGTTGGATTTCTTCACACAGATGCTGGAGTTGTGCAATAACATCGCCGATTATTTTAAATTCAAGTATAAGCTTGAACTGTAAAATTTTTAATGTACCTAGGTAAATAAATGCGGTATTTTGATAAATTAAAACGGAAATTAAAACCGCCTCACCCTTCCCCCACATTCGGTAGTTTTATGCCCGATTTCATAAAACTTTTAACTAACCAATAGAAAACGTTTGTCAGTACTAACGGGTCAATAGAAATCGTCAGGAAATTTTAACGACTTGTTAAAAGTGTTATAAAATCGGGCACATTACTCGAAATTGGTGCGTTATTGTTGCGGGAAATAAAAAACATGAACACTACACATCCCCCTGACGTCTATTAATTTATGCGCAGTGACTCGTAACTTACTATATATTCCATTTCAGCTTATGTATTACATAAAAAATTAAAAGTATGAATGTGATCAATACCCAAAAATGTATTAGGGCTTACGCGAATTAACATATAAAGAAGTTTGAACGATTTCTGGTGCAGACTGCGTTCGAAGGGCTTCTTTGCTAACAGATGTACACGCAACACTAAAAGTTTCTGAAGAATTACGCGAAATCGAACAACTCTTTGGAACCTCCAAATCAGCTTGTGGAATGCCGGATTTGTTACTGCCTTTGTCGTGGAGACTCGAACAGCTTCGGTGATCACATTCGGGTAAAATTATAATTTTGGGCGTGTCGGGAGTTTCGTTCTTTTCGTAAATTTTGATCACCTTCGAGGACGACGCTTTGTGTACCATTTGGGACGATTTCGCAACCGAGCTTTTCGTCTTTTTCACTTCTTGGGCGTCCCCTTCCGGTTTGGACTTTCGACTTTTGGAGCTTCTCGAAATTTTTACTTTCGGGACGCTTTGCTCTTTTTCCGACTTTTCTGGTATTTTATCGGTCGTGGTGCTCGGGTTGGGGTCCTTCTGAAGATGTGTGACGTTGTAGACGCACTTCAGTCGTTTTTTCAGGTCGTGCTGAAGTTTCATGGCCTTGAAGTATTCCATACGTTTCGCCAGACGATCGATCTCCATTTGATGGCACAAATTTTCGTGCATCAGAACTCCATTCTGTTTGATGATCTAAAAAAGGAGGTTTCCAAAACAATTGAAGAAAACATAAGAAAACTTACCTGTAAGAACTTTTTGTTACTTGGTGAAATGGGCAAGAAAAATCGTTTGTCCACAACGTTTGCTATATCGATTTTTATGTTGCTTATCTTTTTTTCCAAATCTTGCATGGCCTAAAGAACGGAATAATTTAAGGGTCGGTTTTAGGAGGATGAGCCCTGAGGCCGTGATCGTCCCAAGATCATTCGGTACCCACCTGTTCGTGATTGCTCTCCTGCTTCTTCAACCGATTTCTAAGATCAACCTTGGTGTTCTTCATCCGCAAAAATTTAACGCTTAAATTATAATTAACCTCCAACGTCTGCTGCAAGACGTCCTTAAGCTTGGAAATTTGATTTTTCAAGTCGATAACTTGAGGAGAGTTGTTTTCGTTTTTTCGGGTCTCCCTCTCTTTCAATTTCTTCTTCAACTTCTTGCAGTCGTTCATTTCGTGACAATATTGTTCCTTTTCTTTATAATAATATTCTCTTTCGTCGTCCAATTGCTTTTGAATACTTGTGGTCGAACGTTTTTCTTTCCGCAAATCCATGGTGAGCTGTTGCTTTTCGTTAGCCAAATCCGCCACAGCTTTATCCCTTCGATCCGCATCCTCCTGCATTTTACAGATCGTCTGCTGAAGGATTCCGACTTGTTCGCGTAAGTTCGATATTTCTAGTTCTAAGGGCGACATTTTTTTCTTCCGTTTCTTACTGTCTTTTGACACATCTGTTGAATTACACTGTTCCTCAGTTTCTTTCAGCGTATTCGAAGATCGGGACCAAACTTTCCTGGAAAAATCGAATAAAAACTTACGTTAGTCTTTTTGCCTAACTTTTGAAGCGTAAAGGCGATTTTAAAGTAAAAAATGGCTTCGTTGCAAAAGTTCTCCGCCATAAAGTGGCTGCATTAAAATTTTAATTTTCAGGTAGGTAAATCGAAAAATGTGAGTTATTTTCTGAAAACGTTAATAAGAAGTTGGTGGGGGGGGGGGGTAGATAAAAACAGTTTGCAGAGCTTATTTGATTTATCATCGTTTGGTTCATATATAATGCCGCAAGAGATTTTCTGAAAATTTTAAACTACGATGAACAAGAGACAGGTAAAATGTAATACTTATGTAATATCATGTAATTCTTATGTAATACCATGAAATATTTATGTAATACCATGTAATAGAATGCAATAGTGTAATATTTCGGACACGTATTTTGCGAGTGCTAAACCACTCGACCATGAAATGGATTTTTCAAGATTCAATTTTAAAAAATTCTCAGCAATAATTAACCGTGTGTAAATAATCAATACGTGTGATATTAAAAATTCAGGTGCGGGGGGGAGGCTTATCTGATTTGTTAACCACATGAAAGTGAAATTAATTTAACCGAAACGGGATAACAAAATTCCTTCAAAGAACTGCGCACTTCATTGTTTATTGATAGACAATTCCGCAGGCGATTTTTTTAAAATTTTAAATTAACATAGTATCATGTATTTCACGTTTTACGATGAAGAACCGATGGCGATGCACAACCGGATAAATTAAAATTTATTGTTTGTTCATAAATAATTCCGCAGGCGATTTTTGAAGTTTTAAGGCCAACATGAGCCTATTTCTGAAGTTATTACGATAAAGAAGTTTAAATTTTAATTGGAAATATATTGAAGGGGAGGGGCGTAAAGTTAAATTTGGTTAACCGCGCCATAGCGGCATAAATTTCGAATAATCAAAGTAACTAAAGTTTATTATTTGTTTATAAACAACGCCGCAGGCGATTTTTTTTAAATTTTAAGCCAATCATCCCTGCATTGTGGCAGCTTTATTACTACGATTTAAATTAAAAAATTCTCAACAAAATTTAACCGTATAAATAACTATAAAAATATGACGTAATTCCAGGGTAGTGTTCCGGGGGGGGGGGGATATAAAAGTTGTTTGTCGAACTTATATGGTTGATTAACTACATGAAAGTAAAACTAGGTCAATTTCAGAGAATCAAGTTTTCCGAAAAGAACTAAAGTTTAATATTTGTTCATAGACACAGCCGCCGGTGCTTTTTTGCAAATCTTATTTGCAGTGAGACTTTTAAGATCCAAATTTAAGAACTTCTCAAGAAAATTGAAACCGTATATATAACTAAACAGTGTGAGCTTCCTTCTGAAAAATCATTAGCAAACTATCGGAGCGGCGGGGGGGATATGAACATGGTCTATGTTAAATAATTGATTCTCAAACCATAGTCTGAAAACGAGACCTGGTTAACCGGCACTGAAATGGGATAAATTTGAGATAATCAAAATTTCTTAAATTAAGTGAAATGTAGTATCTGCTTCTAACGACGCCGTAGACGATTTTTTCGAAAACTTGGTTAAAGGGGCACCTTTAAGATTTGAAAGATCTTAATCAAAATACAACCGAATTGATAACCAAGAAATGTGGACTAATTTCTGAGAAACAACATTTTTATTACGCTCGAATATTGAGGGGGGGGGGGGCAGATAGAATTTGTCCATATAAGAGTGACACTAAAACCACTGGCACTGAAACGGAATATTTTACATTTCCAATAATCAAATTTATTTCAAATAATTGTTGATCGATTGCGCCGTAGATGATTTTTTGAAAATATTAAGCTATATTGAAAGTTACAATGAAGGAAGTACTTTTTTAAGATCCAAAATTTAAAAAAACTTCAATAAAAATAGAAACGGTGTATATAACTAAAATTCAGACCCAGAGCCAGGGGGAAACACGTGCCACACAGCCAAATACCAAAAAAGTTGGACAAAAATAATGAATGGCACCGAAAAGTGTTTTCTTTTCCACATTCAATTTTCAAATTTTTTTGGAGAGAACCTCCCTTCCTATGACCCCTGTTTTTAATAAACCACGAGCGCCCCACCTCCCAAACATGGCTATGGGACTGCTGCAAACTTTTGACAAACTATCGGGGGGGGGGGGGGAGAACAGTTAAACATTATTTGTGGGAATTAACCCTGTGTTGTTCATAAACAACACAGGGGTCGTCCATAAATTACGTCACGCAATTTTAAGCAAAATTTTAACCCCCTCCCCCCATCTTCACACTTCGTCACACAAACCTAGCCCCCCCTCCAATTATTACGTCACATATTCTTAACCTCCCCACATTTTTCAAATTTCTATAATAAAAAGAAACTTATAAAAAATGTAACAAAAAACATTATTGACTTATTAATATTTTACAATCTGTTCAATTTTGACTTATAACAATTTATTAATAGATTTATGACGGCTTCTGTATATTTATACGATACATAATATACATTAGTATACATATTTTAAAAATTAAAAAAAAAACTTTAAAAGCTCAAAAAATAGTTTTTTTAAATACTTATAATAAAATATTAAATCTATATTTGTGACGTCATAATTTTTGAAACCCCCCGCCCCCCAACGTCACAATGGTCGGAACCCGTTCCCCCCTAGGAGCGTGACGGAATTTCACGATACATCTTGAAATTTAAAAATTCTCCAAGAAAAAATTGCATTTTATAAACAACTAAGAAGTCGTCCATAAAGGACGTCCACTCCTTGGGGGGGGGGTTAGATAAATGTGACGTCCGCATAAAAATTCCATTTTTAGAATTAAAATAAAAATTGTGTTCGAATATTTTTAAAACTTTATAAAATAAAGTTTATCTAAATTCTTGCTTATTTAATTAAGGACATCCACTCCTTGGGGGGTTTATACAAATGTAGCGTCCGCATAAAAATCCCATTTTTAGAATTAAAAAAAAATTGTTTGAATATTTTTAAAAGTTTATAAAATCAAACTGATCTACATTCTTGCTTATTTAATTAAGGACGTCCACTCCTTGAGGGGGGGGGGGGAGTTAGACAAATGTGGCATCCGCATGAAAATCCCATTTTTAGAATTTATAAAAAAAATTGTGTTTGAATATTTTTAAAAGTTTATAAATTAAAGTTTATCTAAATTCTTGCTTATTTAATTCCAATTTTCATTCACCCATAAAAATTTAAAAAATCAATAAAACTTTTCTTTTGTTTAATCGTCAAGTTCGATTTTAGACAAATGAGGTGTTTGATTTGTGATTGTAGGATGTTCTTCACGGGGGGGGGGGATTAAAAGTCGGAAAAAATTGCGGACGACCCCTAAGCAGTGGAAGTTACTTTTTTAAAAACTTACAACATATTGGGGGGGGGGGTAAATGTTTAAAATCAAGGTGAAGTGAGAACTTGGCGTTGAGTGAATGCAGAATGACGCATTTTCTCTGCCGTGGTTCGAATGCCACGTAAAAAAAGTAGCTCCACGTTCATTGCCCCCTACCACAAAAAAGCGTATTAGATGATGCCCTCACTCACTCATCCGTCAAAAAACAGGTTTGATGATTCTTTTCTATTTCACACCGGTAAATTTTGGAAAACTACTTACAAATAATTGTGTTAAGGCACATTTTCTTAAGAATCTGATATATTTAGCGATTAAGAAGATTATTTTTGTTTAATTAAAATTTTTTACCCCCCCCCCGCATTATTATTACTGTATTAAGGAATATCGGCATCTGATTGGTTTATATTGATATATGACAGTCAATCAAGTATGGCGAATCTTATACAAAACTTTCTGCTGCGAATTTCTGCCGCGGAAGAACTTCTCGGAATTTTCTGCGTTTACCGGGAGAGTCTATACTATAATTTAGAAAGGCGCGGCCAAATTTTAAAATACCACAATTTTCACGTGGAAAAAGTTAAAGAAAGGACCGCGGAAATGAAACAATTACATCCTACACTTATGGTAATTGTACTCTTGAGGCCGCATAACTTCGGCAATCATGCTATCTATGCAATGACGGAAAGCAAACAATAAATGATCAGAATGGTGCCGTAACCAGTGTGAAGTCATTATGGGACAAGTTCGTGTAATTTTATTATATAGTCGTAGTTCCACTGGAGTGAGGCTTCAATGCGAGAAACTGTAGCGAATTTGTTGGTAATATTTTTCAGTGATAAATGCGGCCTTTAGGCCGCACAACTTCGGTAATCAGCTTTACATATAAAGCTAACAGTCCTAAATCAGAAAAATCAGCGATTACAGTGAACAGTTGGGACAAGTCAACTTTATTTTGTCAACGTGCATCTTTTCTGATAGTTTTCAATTTTTTTTATCCCCAACCCTTTCCGAAATGACGTCAACTATACTTTTTTTTAAATGGCAACCACCAGTTTTTTTTACGAATTCTGATTCTCCTATTCGGTTGTTTTATTAGGGATATTATTGGCATTTATGAAAGAACCCGATTTAGGAAAACATTTAAAAAAAATATCGAGATACTTGTGGAAATTTTATCAATTTATTTGAAACAAATTAACAACGATTTGATAGGACAAATCAAAACTTCAATTCTTTGTTTTCTGTTAAGGGGTTGTCCATAAAGGATGCCCGAAATTTTTCCGACCTTTCAACCCGCCCTCCCCCAATTGTCACAGTTGGTCACAATTTTTTGAACGCCCCCCCCCCCAAAGAACGTCTTATCGTCACAAATCAAAGACCCCCACTCCTCATTTGTCTAAAATCGAACTTCACTATTCATAAAAAACCCATTTATTAATTTTTAAAGTCTGTAATAAAAATTAGAATTAAACAAGCAAGAATTTGTTGTGCCAGCTAGTAATTTATATTCACTGATTAGCGGAAAGAACAATTTGTGGTGGCCTTTTTTTTTAGGTCAGTGCTGTTTATTTGTACCACATTTTTTACCGGATGTAACTCATAATTATTTATCTAGATAATAAAATCACAGGTACGACTCTGGCTGTTATCTCGGTGTTAACTGAAAGCGTACAGGGTCACTACAGGTATTAATGGAAACACTACGTGCGAGAAACTTTTGGAAAATGCGTTTGTACCGTAATCACGGCCTAAATTAAAAAACTTCCTAATTTCCAAAATGCGATTATGGCACTCTTGGGGTTGCAGACCTCGGCTTCGCCTCGGCCTGCAAAGTATTGTATGTGCTACACGGCACGTTTTAGAATTGGTATTTTTAATTTTTGGACACGTGAGCTCAAACAGGTTTGCCAACCTTGTTCTGAACTATAACCTAATTTAATGACAACTTTTGATCTAATTTACTATAAAAAAAATGTCTGTTAATCTTAAAATTAGTCGATATAGCTTGATAATAGGCTAAATTTATCTGTGTGTTTGTGGGAACCACCCTTTTCAGTGCGGCCTTCAGGCCGCACAACCCAAGCAATCACGAATTGAAGAGTTGGTGGCTAGATGGTTAAAGACGCCCCGAATAATGATAATAAACTTATAGATCCGTAACGTCATGATAATTTGCAAACCCAGTTTACTTGGTTATTGCTTATTATGTGTAGTTAAGATTAGATGACAATGGACATCGAGAAATTTAACTTACCGCAATATTGCACGTAAAGTTAGCCCAATAACGGGTAAAGAATTCTAATAAGGCCGCACAACCTTGGCAAGCACACTAGGGGGTGGGGTGAAAGGGTAATTTGCCCCTATGAATTTACAGAACTTACCTAATTATACTGAAATTGATACAATTCGTTTTTGAACAGTACTTACATTACTATTTTAGAAGTTCCTGTTAGTATGCAGCGTTTGGCTAAATTGAAAAATTTGATTTTGATACTTTCATCTATTTAAAAAGGCTCCCGCTGTTAGATGAATTCAAGTGACCTAATGTATGGGCAATACTGGCAGATCTGGGCGGCGTAAAGTAGCGCCAGAATGGTTCCAGGCCTATGCTGATTCCGTGACGCGGAGTCAAATTTGAAAATCGAAAAAGTTTGTTACGGTTTATAAGCCCTTCTGATGAATGGGTGAAGATCATTTAGGGGGGGGGGGAGATTTCAAGTCTTTATGCGAAATTAGATGGCTGAAGGCGCCCCGAACAGATCCGTAATGCCATGACATTTCGCAAACCCATTTTACGTGGTTATTGGGAACTGAAATTAAAGTTGGTGGCGCTGCATATGTAAACAAATATGGACGTTTAAAAGAGGTTTATGTAAAGAAAATAAGTCACAATAAGAATTACTTTAAATATCGCTTTTATCACTCGAAACTACGACGAAAACACGGTCAAATAAATAGCGCTTTTATTTTAACCATCTATATTACAGTTCTACAAAAGGTCGCGTGGTGGCGTTTCCTTATTTGGCGTTGCCAATTACTTACGTTGTAGTTTTATGATTAAAAATCAATTGAAATCGAAAAATTTAATTTGCTGCAATATTTCACATAAAGCTAGCCAAATAAAGGGTGAAGAAGTTGAACAATATTTAAGGTCTACACTTATGGTAATAATAATCTTCTCCAGTGCGGCCTTTATGCCGCACAACCTTGACAATCATACTAGAGATTACTAAAAGCGATCGCCTATGCCGGTTTGTGATATAGGTAAATGGACAGTAAAAGGTTTAATCTTAGAAAAATGATTTCTAACTCGGGTATAAAAAGACGGGGGGTTCCCCCCGCAAAACTGAGTATGCTCAAATTGCTACAAATTTGAACTTTGACTGCCTTCGTACTTGAAGAATACTTCCATTACTATTCCAGAAGTTTCTGTTAGTTTGTGTCGTTTGGTGCGAGTGGAGCTTGATTTTGACACATTCTTGTATTCAAAACAATTAATGAAATTTTGAAAGGTTTGTAAGCTCTGGTTCCAGTCTATTGATTCCACGACGCGTGGTCCGGACCCCCCCCCCTCGCGCAAATGAATAGACATATCAAAGTTATTTAACAAATGAAAAAAGTTTGTCAGGGTTTATAAGTCATTCTGATGAATGGGTGGAAGTGGAAGAATTGGCAGTATAGGTTTAAATTTTGCACAAATTTTAAAAAAAAATTTTTTTTTATATATCAAGTTCTTTTAAAAATGCCAATAGATTTCTAGCTAAACAACTGTCAAGTATTAGAAAAGATGCACGTCGAAAAAATAAAGTTGACCTGTCCCAGTGGCGTAGCTAGCATGGGTGACACCTGGGGCGGATTTCATAGTTGTCATCCCCACCTCGGCTGATGACCTTGTTTTTTGGGGTTGCACCCAAGAAGAAACATCTATGAGGGGTCGGGTGGCACCCCTGGACGGGTAAGGTGTCAGCCCCACCTCGGCTGAGATAATTTGGGGTCGAGTGTCACCCTCAGACGGGTGGCACCCGGGGGGCCCGCCCCCACCGCCCCCCCTAGCTACACCACTGCCTGTCCATGGATTTTGGCCGCGAGATGATAATGATAATTTTTATCTTGAGCGTTCCACTAAAATTATTCGCACTGCACTCAAAGGCTGAAAACCCGAACAATTACAGTTTTATTCGCAAAGGGAGGACGGGGGGTACGACGGCAAAATGTACCAAATCAAATTGTTCCTTATAAACAGTGGCGTGCCGAATCTTTCAAAAATAAGTCATGTTGTACAAGTAAAATATTACTTTTACCCTATTTGGGGCGCTAAGGAGCCAATATAAACATGACGGGGGGGGGGGGAGTGCACCCCTAATCGCTCCAGAGTACACCACTGTTTAAAGATACCTTACCCTATCAATAATACTGTCATTACTGTACATAATTCTTCTTTACCGCTACTTCTATAACGCATAACAAATCGTTAAGAGAACCTGCCCACGTGGAATTATCCGTATTCTCCACTACACCAGGCCACCCGTACGTTAGCTCACGCCACTTTAGCACTTAAAATTAAATTAACCTCAAAATGTTAAAACCCCATATTTCGACACCCCCCTTGAAGTCATAAATCCCTCCCAATCTCTCCTCTGAATACAAAATAAACGTAAAATATAAAACTACCCCTAAGTAATAAAGTTTTGTACGCACCTAACCAATTTCGATGGAGTCGATAATTTTGTGTTCGATAAAAGTTTATTCATTTAAAATTATATTATTACGAATTTAGTGACGAACGTACATTATTTTCTTAAATAAAAGTGGTAAATTTGTAACAGTGCGAGAGTCACACTATTAATTTTCTTTAGACATTGACAGTTCAAAATTGGCGCGTTACGTTAGTTAAGCCGGTCGCTGTTGTTGTGACACTTGGTTTGTTTTAATAATTAATTCTCTATACGAAATATTATTTAGTTTATCGTTACAATATTTTATTTTAATCTTTTTTGGTTGCCGTTATTTATTTGAGGGACATTAATTCGATTCGGATGAATTTTTTTATCCGACATAACCTAAAAATTTTCGGTTCGCGATGAATAATTTGATTGTCGAAATAGAACCGACGAAAACGTCAGAGTTTACGTCCACGGATGAAGAGGTGAGTCTGTTGGTTGTAATTTTGGATACCAATCCGGGCCAGAAGTTGCTGAGGGATAAGCCGCAGGTGTTGACAAAATGTATCGAGTCGATGATCGTATTTGCAAATACACATCTTATGCTCAAGGCACAAAATAAGTTGGCTGTTATGGCGTGCCACTCGAAAACTAGGTGGGTAAATTGTTTAGTGTAGGAAAGTGGGCACTTAAGGTTCGGTGCTTTTGCAGTGAGTTTATTTACCCGGGACGAGGGAAACCTCTCGACGTGAGACAAGTGGATGGTCAGTATGAGGTGTTCACATCCGTCGAAAAAACGATCAGAACAAATTTGTTCAAATTGGTGACAAGTGAAACTGGGTCGGTTGCCACCGAGTCATTGTTGGCTGGTGCCGTTTCAATGGCTCTATGCTATATTCAAAGGTTACAAAGGACAAAACCTCCAGGCTGCAAGGTATTTTCTTTGCTAAAATTGACTGATTACACCAGAACTGTTTTTTAGCTCAACAGTCGCATTTTGATCATCACCGGGAGCACCGACTCGGCATTTCAGTACATGAATTACATGAATGTATTTTTTACGGCACAAAAATTAAACGTCGTGATTGATGTTTGTGCTGTTGACCAACACTTGAGTCTCTTGCAGCAGGGCTGCGACATCACAGGCGGGTTGTATGTAAAAATTCCACAAATTCAAGGTCTCCTGCAGTATCTGCTGTGGGTGTTTTTACCGGAGCCTCCGATAAGGCACAAACTGGTGTTGCCTCCACCGGTTAAAGTCGACTACAGGGCCGCCTGTTTTTGCCACAAGGAAATGATTGATATTGGATATGTTTGTTCGGTATGCTTGTCAGGTGAGATATTGAACTTCGTGAGTTTGGGCCCCCATTAATTATTTTTTTTAGTTTTTTGTAAATTCAGCCCCATATGCACGACTTGCCAGTAAGTATTTTTGAGCTTGGAGCAGATTCCATTTTTTAATTGCAATTTTTTTCAGCACGGTTTTCAAAATACCGGGACCCCTCGTACTAAAATCAAGGAAAAGAAAAAGATAGGACATGCAGATGTAATTTTTTTAATAAATTTTAACAATTTTTATTTTATCACACTTTTAATGTGATCTCTATCCTGATCCTGATGTGTATGATAATTGTGAGTGTGTAAATATTATTTTATATAGGGGGGGGGGGGGAGTACAAATGTACAATATAATTAAATTCAATTCTTTAGAACAATTTTGGGAGGGGCTGTAGATGTAAATTTTTAAATAAAATTAGTCCAGGCAAGGAAGGTTTTTGGTTTGCAAAAAATCCGGGCAAGCTGAATTTTGGCAGAGATGTACATTGGAGTGTTTTAATGAACCCCCCCAAAAGTCCCACAAAATCCCACGCCGGCGTCCCCCACAGTCGGGGGTTTTATCTCCCCCAACGCGATTTTTTGCCGATAACTCGCTTATTTACGCTTGTATGAAAATTTATGATCAGACCATAATTGAAGAGCATAAAATTCTCTATAAAATAGTTTTTTTTCATATTTTTCCATGACACACTAATACTTAAATTATTGACCGAAAATACGACCCACCCTTAAAATGGCACAATATTGATTCGTTGCAGGGAGAGAAATGTTTTCGGGCACAGGAAATGCTTTTAATATTAAATTAATTGAAATTGTGGCCAAGGTTGGAAAATGAAGAGAAAAATAAATTTTTTCTAAATTTGCCCAAATTATAGTATCTTCCAAGTAACGAAACCGAAATTTTGGTTTGAGCTTACAGAAGATCCGGACAAGCTGAAACCCCGAAAATGTCTCGTAAAAATCCCAAGCCGGCGTTCCCTCAAATGAGGATTTTAGCCCCCTAAGTGCGGTGTTTCGCCTATAGCTCACGTATTTTTTACTTTTACGAAAATTTACCAATAAGCAAAGTTGAACATAAAATTCTCTATAACTTGTGGCGCTGCAGTAGGTAGTACTACAATACATACTGTAATAGGCAAATTAAACTTTATTTAATGGTAATTTTTCGTAAAAGTAAAAATACGTGAGGGGTGATACGTCTGATCATAATTTTTCATACAAGCGTAAATAAGCGAGTTATCGGCAAAAACTCCGCGTTGGGGGAGCTAAAACCTCCGATCGTGGGGGACACCGGCGTGGGACTTTTTGGGGGGTTCATTAGAACACTCCAATGTACATCTCTGCCAAAATTCAGCTTTCCCGGATTTTTTGCAAGCTTGAGCCAATTTTTCGAGTTCGTTGCCTGGACTAAATAAATACGAATCGTTTTGAGCTTCAATTTCCATCGTTTGTACCCCAAAGGTAAAATTCTTTGAGCGTTTTAAAGATTGTGAAATTGAGCCAGGCTCGGCTCAAGGTGGTGGGCAGCAGTGGCGACTCGTGGCAAATATTTTTGGGTGTTGTGCATTATAAAATTATTAGTCAAATTCTAATCTGAGAAAAGATATTTTATTACCAAAATTTGTTAAATATTAATTAATTTTTTTAATTATTAAAGGAATACGCCGCTCCTTATTTTCAGCAAACTTATCGATCACTTTTTCATTAAAATTTGGTATGGCGGAGATGAATTTTTTTTCTATTGACAGCATAGAAAGAGCCGTTAATCGATCTTCGCACATGGTGCTCCTTAAAAATGTTTTTATCCGCTTTAGGGTGGAAAAACTTCGTTCCGCTTCAGCAGTAGTCATCGGCGTTGTCACAAGTATTTGCAGCAATTTCTTTGTTTCGATCATTGTCTCGTCCAAATTATTATAAATTTTAGGAAAGGAACTGTGTTTGCTCGGTTGAAATCGTGTTCTTGTAATACCAATGCAAGGACCACAAAATGTTTGCTCGGTTGAAACGTGTTCTTGTAGAACCAATGCAATTCGTTACAAAAAACCTTATGAGCTCTTTACTTGGCTGGATGATTAACTGCTAATTGGTAGACAAAAGTTATAAAGCAAGTGGACTGTATTGTTTTTATTCATGGAATAAATCGGTTAGCATAATTGTAAAAAACATGTATTTCTGACAATCGTAACTTAAATTCATATTGAAAAACATAAACGTAATCATGGCAATTGATAAACATAAAATTGAAACATTAAAAAAGGGGCTGCCATGGACAGTTGTAGTCTAAAGCACACACATGATCTTAAACATATCGCCCGGGTTGAAATTCTGAATGGATTTCAAGAAAGAAAACGAAACATAATACAATTGAAAAGTGACTTAAATATAAAAATTACACATAAATGTTACGCATAAAAAATAAATCTAAAGTCAATATTAGCTTTTTAGGTAATAAACACTCGCGACCGAAAGCAAGACATTAATCGTCAATCGATGCACTTGTTTACCGAACTTGGTAGAGGGCAAATTTTAGAAAATGCTCTTTTCACATGTCCATTAGAAGTCCGAATGGTCGCGACGCGATTTATACCATCGGAACCGGGATGCACGGAGATAACTCGACCCATTTTCCATTTTAAAGGTGGAAGGTTGTTTTCCTTTATTAGGACGAGAGTGCCAGACGAAAGCTCTGATTGGTGCAGTTTCCACTTCACTCTTTGCTGAAGTTCAGACACATATTCTTTACTCCACCTTCGCCAAAGATGCTGTACAAATCCTTGATTTTTTTGAAAAGCATCCAGTCTATTTTCAGATATAGATGTAACATCTGAATCTGGAAGCGAAGTAAGTGGTCGCCCAACCAAGAAATGACCGGGTGTCAACGGTTGCAGATCGTTGGGATCGGTTGATAAGGGAGCAAGAGGTCTGGAGTTCAGAATGGATTCTACCTGATATAGCAAAGTACAGAGTTCTTCATAGACCAAAATATGCTCACCTATTACTCGTTTTAGGTGATATTTACAGGATTTAACACCTGCTTCCCATAAGCCTCCAAAGTGAGGGCTATGAGCTGGTATGAAATGCCAGTGAATTCCTTCGCAAGCAACAATTTCTGGAATTGAAGATTCTTGTTGCTTAAGAAATTTTCCTAATTCAAGCAAATCGTTATTCGCGCCTACGAAGTTAGTACCGTTGTCTGAATAAACGTGTGATGGTTTGCCTCTTCGGGAGACAAATCGGCGAAATGCCATGATAAAATGATCAGTTGAAAGACTTGTTACAAGTTCTAAATGCACTGCTTTAGTTGCAAAGCAAACGTAAATGCAAAAATAAGCTTTTGTGGTTTTAGACCCACGACCTTTTCTATCTTTAATGTTTATGGGACCGGCATAATCGATGCCAACGTGTTGAAAAGGAAATGATTCTTCAGCACGAGCTGATGGCAGGTTACCCATTATAGGCCTAGTGATAGAAGTAGTGAATCTGAAACACTTTACACATTTATGAACGATGTGTTTGACTACATTCCTACCGGATGTAATCCAGAATCTGTCACGTAAGGTAGACAGAAGGAGTTGGGGGCCTGCGTGAAGCAATTTCAAATGTTCACGAGAAGCGAGAAGTTTTGCTAAAGGGTGTTTCCCATCAATTAGAAGTGGGTGCTTCTTATCGTAAGAATAGTTAGTGTTGAGGAGTCTTCCACCTACTCGTATTAAACCTTCGTCATCAACGAACGGGTTTAAACTAACTAGAGAAGAAGAGGTCTTTAAGGGTAAACCTAAAGCAAGCAACTTTATCTCATCATTGTAAGAGTCCAATTGCGAAAATTTGATTAATTTTCTTAATGAGTTGGTAAGCTCTTTTGGTGTTAAAAATCCATAAATTCTATCGGTTTTAGAGACAGAGCAATTGTTTCTAAACCGCAAACAAAATGCAAATATTCGCTCAAGGCGAGTTAAATTAGAATAATTGTTGAAAGGAAATGATTCTTGTTTAGAAGAAACGAGAACCTTCTGGATTCTGGATCTGGATTGTTTGGGGAGGGCAGATTACACTGCTAGCACTCAGGCCACACATCGGGCCCATTATGCTACCTCCAGGTAGCCCATCGCTCCTCTAAGTCTCAAGCCATTCCACATTTAGGATGTACTCAAGTATCTTCGAGGGCAATGTGCCACCAATACTGGCCATGCTAGGCCAGCAGTCCCCCAGCATGGATCCTCTTTTCGAAGCGAGGGCAGGGCAGCTGCAAAGCAGGTGCTCCGCCGTTTCATCTGCTAAGTTACATCCCCGACAGGTTGGACTGTCCACCAGTCCCATCGTGTGAAGATGTTTATTTAGTTTGCAGTGTCCCGTTAGGACTCCTGCAATACTTCTTAGTTTTTCTCGCGATAGCTGCAAGTAATATTTGTGGTGCTTACGCAAGGGTCCACGTATAGCTGCCCTTGCTTGTCGGCAGCCTTTGGTATTTTTCCATCTACTGGTATACAGTTTGAGGGTCTCTTCTGTAAGAAGGGTGTTGAAGAGCTCAATGGTCGGCGTTATGAATGGCTCAAGTCCACAGGGTAGCTTAGCAGAGCCAATTCCCGCCAGAGCATCTGCCCTTTCATTGCCTTCGTTTCCTTGGTGCCCTTTGACCCATCTGAGTGTTAGGACATTGTTGTTTGTCGATACTTCATTTAGCGTCCGTATACATTTAAGTACCAGATTTGAGGTGATCCTATGACAGTTGAGTGCCATAAGGACCGCCTTGCTGTCAGTCAGTATCTGTATTCTTTTGTACCGGATGTTCTTTTCCCGGACTGTATTTGCGCAGTGAAGTACGCCCATGAGTTCCGCTTGAAATACAGTGGCATATCTTCCCAGCGATAAGCTTTCGTTTATTTTCAGTTCAGGAGAGAATACTCCCGCACCCGAGCCAACTTTATTTTTGGAGCCATCTGTAAACATAGTTATGTCTGACTCGAAGGTTTCTATTTTGTTTAATAGGATGTCAAATTTCCTATTAAAAATATATTTTGGAGGGGTACTATCGGTCTCAAGGTCCAGCAGAGGCATCCTCTTAGAACAGTCCTCTAGGATCCTCGAGTGTCCTCTTTCACCCTGCCTATGCGTCCACGTGCCCCAAGTTCGCAGCCTAATGGAGGCCCGTACTGCACATTCCTCCACATAGATATCCAGTGGAGGTAGGCAGAGGAGAGCCTCCAGAGCCGCAGTTGGAGCCGTTCGCATCACACCCGTCACCGCTAAACAGACCGATCTCTGAATTCGGTTAAGGGATGACGCCGCTGTCATTATCTTGACTCTAGGCCACCACACAAGGGCGCCATAACATAGCATTGGTCTAATTATTGCAGTGTAGAGCCAGAGAGCAATCCTCGGGGAAAAGCCCCAGGACTTTCCCATCGCCCTCCTACACTGCCAAAAAGCCACGCTTGCTTTCTCAGTTTTAAGGCTGACATGTTTTCCCCAGTTCAGTTTTGCATCCAGCACCACTCCCAGATACTTAACCTCTGGAGCCAACTTTAGGGGAATTCCCTTTAGAATAGGCATTCTCATGCTTTGTAGTTTTCTTTTTCTGGTGAACAGGACGAGCCCAGTCTTAGTCGGATTGACCGAAAGGGCATGTGTCGTGCACCATTCTTCTAGTATTCTGAGTGCCCTCTGCATCAGTTCGCACAGAGTGCTCTCAAATTTCCCTGTTAGCAGTATGACTATGTCATCTGCATAGCCAATGGTGTAGTACCCATTTTTATTTAGGAGTTTCAGAAGGCTGTCTACTACGAGGTCCCATAGGAGTGGGGAAAGGACTCCCCCCTGAGGACAGCCTTTAGTAACAATACCCTTTATTGTTGCACCTCCCACATTGAATTCAACCATCCTCCCCCTCAACATTGAGTTGATCCATCGTACAATGGTATAGGGAACACGATGTGATAGTAGTGAGGCGTTAATACTTTCAAAGGTGGCTTTATCAAAAGCCCCTTCTATTTCAATAAATGCTCCTAGAGTGCATTCTTTAGTGTGCAATGATCTTTCTATCCTTTCCACCACCTCGTGAAGGGCGGATTCAGTGGATCTTCCTGGAACATATGCATGTTGTTTCGGGTGTAGCGGCTTGTGACCAAGTGCTACATCCAGTATTTCTCTGTCGCACAATCTTTCCAACGTTTTTCAAAAAGAAGGACGTGAGACTTATTGGTCTAAAGGATTTAGCTTGAGAGTAATCTCCTTTACCTGGTTTTGGTATGAATACAATTCTGACCTTTCGCCATTCCTCAGGGGTATAGCCATGCGCAATGCATGCTCTAAACACCCTCACCAAAGGCTGAAGCAGGCTATCCAGTCCCCACTGTAGTAGGGCCGGAAACACCCCATCCAGTCCCGGCGATTTGAAGGGGGCGAAAGATCTGATCGCCCATGAGGTTTTGATCGGATCTACGATCTTTTTTGCATTTTCCCAGTCTGCCTCGGTCGGTGTCCGAGCTATGTGTTCAGTCCACGCATAATCCGTGGCAGTTTTACTTCCGGGAAAGTGTGTTTTTAGTAGTATTTCAGCAGCCTCCTCTGGACTTTCGGTATAAGAGCCGTCATCCCGAAGAAGACTGCCTGGTTGCTGATGTGGATCCCTAGAGAGAATCTTCTTAAGTTTGGCAGCATCCGTTGTGGACGCTACCCCACTGCAGAAGTCCCTCCAGGACTTCCGTTGCTTTTGGCGAATCATCTTTTTGTACTCAGACCGACGCTCCCTAAAAGCGTCCCAGTCCGAAGTAACTTTGGAGGCTTTCGCCTTATTGCACAGTCTCGTGACCTCCTTCCTCATCCGTTCCAGCTCGTAACACCACCAAGGGGTGGTGCGACCTCCAGACCCAGATGCCTTCAGAGGGCACGAGAGCTCGTACGATGTTGTGAGGGATTTTTGTATCGAGTTAGCGCATATCTCAATCTCCTCAGTGGTATGTAGCTCATTTGTGGTTTCCTCAGGCATGTTGGTTTCCAGTGCACTCGAAAGCAGATCCAGAAAGATCCGCCTGTCAAGTTTCCTGGGATTTCTGAACTGCCTGGGTTCTACTTTTTTGGCTTTAATTTTAAAGTCAATCCATCTATGGTCGGACATTGTCAGTTCTTTCGACACATGCCAATCATATATTTTATTTGATATATTTATCGACGCTAACGTGATATCAATTACAGAATAACGTGTTGGTGACACATAGAAAGTTGGCGTGTCACCTCGATTAATAATCTCTAAGTTTGTACTAATAAGGTACTCAAAAAGTGACTTACCTCGTCTGTTGCAATCTTCACTTCCCCATACAGTGTGATGGGAATTGGAGTCGCATCCTATGACGAGATGTCTTCTATTTTTCTCGCAATAGCTCACTAGGTCCACCAGCTTCTGAGAAGGTGGCAGATCCTGGGAGTCGATTGGGAGGTATGCCGATGCTAGAACAACATTCTCCAGGCCATCACCGAAATCACAGCCTAGCCCTACCACTGTTAGGTCGCAGTCACCAAACTGCGGAAGGGGATGAGCCTGAAAGTTACTAGGTATGTAAATACATGTTCTAGTTTTGTTTGAGAGATTACCTGTGAAGATATTTCCTCTGAGTGTTGAAAGGCCAGAAATTCTAGCCTTTGTTATATATGGCTCTTGTATAAGAGCTATCGTGTCCTTGCATCTGGACAGACGGCGACACAGAGTTGCTGTAGCCGCCCGCCCATGGTGCAGGTTAGCTTGTAAGAAGCTCCATTCCATTAGGTTGGCCATCAGACCATCCTGTTATAGAGCCTCTTTGTTGTTTTGAGGATTTGCCGCTTCTTGATTGTCCTCATCGGTTTCCATGAGGCTCAATATCTCTGCAGCCAATTCCTCTGCTGTTGGTGCTGGCACGTCGTCAGTAACGACTCGCTGCACCTTTATATTTAGGATGGAGAATTTGTAGTTCACCCTTCCTTTTTTGGCTATAAGAGCGGCTTTGTCATCTTCATTAATGCCAAAGACAATAAGCTTCCCCAAGGGGTCACTTCTGTCAGTGTCATGGAAGATGCACCACTCACTGGTTTTTATCCAGGTGTTCTGTGCCGTTAGCCATTCTATGACCTCCCCAGTGGGCTCGGGTTTCCCCGGAATCCAGAGGGTGGCCTTAGTCAGCCTAGGCAAATTGCTCACCTGAACAACGTCTAATTTTGCATTCTCCCATAGAGGCGGGAGAAGCCCAATTGTGCTTTGGAGCCATTTTTGGGACCTCTCGTCACCGCAGGTGATCCGTAGGATCTGTCCCGAGTAACGGAAGCCCTCAAAAATTGGCGCCCCTGTTTTTGTCTGCAGAGCCTCCAAGACGGCTCTGCGTAAAGCTATGTTGAGCTGTGCTTCAACAATCTCACTCTGGGCCTCTGTGAGTTTGCCCAGGGGATTTTGGCGGTCGATCACTGCTACTCTGAGGTGGCTGGTAACAGCCTCCTTGTAGCTTGACGAATCAGCCGCCTTTGTTTTGGGTATGTGCCCAGTTACTGTTTCTACCTTCTTCCTCTGCTTGAGAGGCGAAGGCATTGAGTCCTGAGACCTGACCCTCTTTTTTACGGCACCAGTTGAAGGTGCGGTTGTTTTCTTTCCACCAGCATGCAGGCCATCCGCCTCCTTGGGTTTGGATAGCCTGGCCCGCTCGTGGGCAGTTTGACTGCTGGGATTTTCTGTTGCCATGCGCCTCATCGCTTTGGCTTTTCTTCTTCTTTTCTTCTCCGCCCCGCAGAGGTTACGCTTTTTATGGCGTATCTCCGGGTCGGTTATGTGTGGGGCATCCTCAGGGGACGCACCCACACTCGAAGAATCGACTGTTTTTTCCGGGTGTTGTTCTTGTGGGACATCCTGTAAGGATATACCCACCCCGGCTCTGTTGGATGGTACATCCGCAAAGGATGTGCCCATCGCAGCACTAACGACTGGGGCCTCCTTAAAGGAAGCTCCCATTGTATTTTTTGACGATGTGTCTGAAGACACAGCCGTCTGGGGTTTTTTGGTTTTGTCCATATTATCCATCCGGAGTAATTCAACATTTTCATCTCCCAGAGCTCCCCACCCGTCACAGAGTCCAACCAGGGGGACGCCGAACTTCGGCGCCAGGGCTACCCGAGAGATATAGTTCCCAGAAAGGCATAGTGTTTTCACACCACGACCTTTCCAAAGAGCTCGTCCTACCGGTCCTCTTACGGATCCAGCATAGCCGATTGACCTAGGTGGACTATTCTAGGCCGCCCGTTTAGTAAGAAATCGAGGCCAAAGTGGAGTGTTGTCGGACCCAGGAGAACTAACACCGCTCCCAGGCCGACTCAGCCACCAGGATCCTTTCATCCCTCCGTACGGGTTTCCACGCACGGCACAAACACGCGGGTACCTGTATTAGTCAGATTTCTCCACGTCGACCGTCATCCCGGTGTATGACAGACCTAGAGGCCAGGCACAAAGGTTTTTAGACCCCGGCCTGGACCCGGCATGCCAAGCAGACCGAGCACAAGGAGTTTTACGTCCTGGCTCTAGTCCTTCCAGGTACACGCCCGGCGCTTCCTCAAAACACGCAAGCCCCCTCACCACGGCAAGGTTCAGGTACATTCGAGGGAGAACGAGAACCTTGACCTCCCTTTTGAATTCAGGAAGTTCAACGTTACCAAGCGCAAGATTTGGCCAAGAAGTTTCGTCTTCCTGTAGCCAAGGGGGGCCGTCCCACCATAATGTGGATTCATTTAAAAATTGAGGACTTGCTCCTCGCGATAAAAGATCGGCGGGATTGGATTTCGTAGGCACATGCCGCCAAACCGCGTTAGCAGTGACATTCTGAATGTCAGCAACCCTGTTGCAAACAAAAGTTTTAAGAAGGTTTGGGGTTGTCTTTAACCATCCTAGTACGATGGTTGAATCGGACCAAAGAAAACAAGAAGTAGGTTGTAAATCTACAGCTTTTAAAACAGTTTTTAGTAGTTTACTTAACAGTAATGCTCCACAAAGCTCAAGTTTGGGGATAGTGATCGGTTTTAAGGGTGCAACCCTTGACTTTGAACATAATAATTTTTGGTAAATGTGATTATGGACATTTTTTGAACGCAAATATATACAGGCTCCGTAACCTTCCATCGACGCGTCGCAAAATCCATGAATTTGGATGGATATTGGATCGACACATGTGACGTGTCTTGGTATTTTAAGGTCATTAAGACCTGACAATTCAGATTTGTAAGAAAGCCATCGTTTTTCCATATCGATTGGAACTTGCTCGTCCCAATCAAGCTTTTCAAGCCAAAGCCTTTGCATGAAAATCTTGGCCACAAACGTGCAAGGGGTAATTAACCCTAATGGATCAAAGATTTGAGAAATCTCAGAAAGCATTTGCCTTTTAGTAATTTTTGAAGACGATTGATGTGAGATTGAAAACTTTAAATGGTCTGTTCGGAACAACCATGTGAGGCCGAGAGTATGTGATTGTTCACGGTCTCCAAATTGTAGAATACCGGGGTGTAGATCAGCATGAGGGATGTTGGCTAGTACGTTGGGATTGTTTGAAATCCACTTTCTAAGTTTGAAACAACCTGCACTTAGAACTATTGAAATTTGCGAACATATTTCACGTGCGGTTTCTACGCTGGAAGCACCAGAAAGTAGGTCATCAACATAGAAGTCGCGCTTTATAATTTTAGAAATTTCTGGGAGCGAGCTTTCGCATTCGATACCTAATTGTGTTAAGGATCGGATGGCAAGATAAGATGAGGAGGCGGTTCCATAAGTCACGGTATTTAGGTCATAATGTTCTATGGGGCTTGCGATTGAAGACCGCCACAGTATTCGTTGGAGTGGCCTTTGACTAGGCTCTATTTCCACTTGTCGGTACATCTTCTCGATGTCCGCAGCGAAAGCGTAAGGATATTTCCGGAAACGAATTAAAATTGAGAATAAATCTTGTTGAATAGTGGGACCAACCATTTGGATACTATTCAACGAATGACCTGTTGTGGTTGCAGAGGAACCATTAAAAACGACACGAAGTTTTGTAGTTAAGCTGTCGGATTTATGGACCCCGTGGTGTGGAAGATAATAAACCAGCTTAACTTTGGGATCTGATATCGACATGTGACCCAACTCTATGTATTCTTTCATGAAAGCACAGTAGCTTTCCTGAAGTTTGGGATTGGCTTCTAATTGCCGTTCCAGAGAGAGAAATCTTCTCTTCGCTGTCAGAAAGGAATCACCTAAAAGAAGGGGGGTTTCCTTGAAAGGAATTGAAACTATAAAACGCCCTGTAGCGCTTCGTTTTGTGGTTTGCATGAAATGCGACTCACATTTGTTTTCTTCAGATGAGAATACCTTTTCTGTGGGATAACTGTCGATTTCCCAAAATCGAGTTATCTGATCTTGAAGATCGTTTGATCTATTGAAGTGGCATTGCACTTGTGTGACTAAATTTGCGCTAGTAGGACCGGAAATAATCCAACCTAGTTGGGTTTTCTGAAGTATGGGAAGTTCGGGACCTAGCCTAATTTGCCCAATACACAGAAGCTCGAAAAAGATAGAAACCTATTAAAATGTCAATTTTTCCAGGTTTATCAAACCAGGAATCTGATAAGCGAATGTTGCTTGGAAGTTGGAAGCTGTCTCGATTCAGATTGAAACTCGGGACACTTCCTGTAATTTCATCAATGATTAAACAAGAAAGCTTGATTCTGAAATTACCGTGATGTGCTTTTAGCTCAAAGTCACATCTTGATTTTATATGATGAGTGTTTGAATTGCTCAAACCTGCAACTGTAATGCTTGCACTTTGAGTAGGCAAGTTTAACCTTTGGCACACGTCGGTGCGAATGAAATTCGATTGTGAACCAGAATCGAGTAATATTCTGACGGATTGGAAGTTTCCAAATGCGTCAAGAATCTTTGCGGAAGCAGTTGGCAGTAAAACTTGTGAGGCTGTTGTGCAGAAAGCAGAGATAGTTTGAATGGGTTCAGGTTCGGGAGAAACCGAAGAGATTGCTACTACCGGTTGAACAGAAACATTAGAACTTTGTAACGGAGTGTGGAGGAGAGTGTGATGCCGTGACCTACACGTTTTACAAGAATATTTTGATTGACATTGATTTTTTAAATGACTTTTAGACAAACAATTAAAACATAACTTAAGTTGTTGAACTTTATTTGCTCTCTCTCTTGCATTTAGTTTTAAGAACTCTGAACATTGACCTAGGTAATGACTTTTATTGCATAATGAACATGACGAATTGTTTACTAAGAATGATTTAGTTTTAAATTTGCTTCTATCAACATAATTTGCCTTTACTTCCCGTGTGTGCCCCTTTTCGATATTTTCTAATAAATTGGCATGTGATGTGAGGAACGTACCGAATTCCTCTAAAGAGGGTAAAGTGGAAATAGTTTTGTTGAATGTTAATTCCCATTCACGTCGCGTTATGGAATCTAATTTGTTTGAGACCAACATAACTAAGAGAGTTTCAAAAAGCGCCTCTGTCTTTGCTAGAGATTTAGCAGCAGAGATGTGCATACATAAGGAGTCGTTTATTTTTCTTAAGCCTTGAGCTGATTCCTTTGTTTGAGTTTCAAGCTCCATAATGGCATTTAAATGATTTTTAATAATTAATTTAGGTTGATCAAACCTTGTATTAAGCGTTTTCCACGCCACATCGTAACTGTTGGCTGTGAATTCTAGAGAACCTATAACTGACTTAGCGTCATCAGTTAAGGTTGATTTTAGATAGTGAAGCTTTTGTATTTTGGTTAAATTATCATTATCATGTATTAGACTTTGAAAGATTGATTTGAATTCTAACCAAAATTTAATATCACCGTTAAACTTTATTAAATTTATTTTCGGTAAATTGATGTAATGTCTTGCGTTATCATTACCATTATGAATTCTTGAGGCGGAATTGCGTTTTGAACGATTGCTTGAATTAAGACTTTCAATTGAATTTACACTTTCAGCAGGAGATACTGGTCTAGAGGGATTATTTAAATCTATCGCAGATTTTTGCGTAAAATTGTTTATTAAGGTTTCTGCAATGCTTCTTTGCTCAAAATAAACATTTTCAAAATTTGCCAAAGATTCATCTTCTTTGTTTTGATCATAATTATCATTTTCTAGACATGAAATACTAATTTGATTATGTAGCTTTTCAAATTTTGACAACACGTTTGACATTAGGTCAAGCCTTATCTTTAGCTCGCAAATAACCTCATTGGTTACGCTTTGGTTCGTAACCTTTTGAATGAATGTTTTAAACCTTGTCAATTGACTTTTTAACGCAGTATCATAACATATAATTTTTCTGGGGGTATTCCCCCCCCAGGTCTTTAGAATTATGGTTTATATGTATAGTTTGCAATATTTTTGCATCTTTTTAATGCTGGAGATTGTCAATTTTTTTTTATTACTTATGTAGTATGTTTGAGGGGTATTCCAGACCATATATTTAACTGGGGGATTCCCCAGGCCCCCTGAAGTCTTTAGAATTATGGTTTACAGATAGTTAGTTACTTCATATTTATACTAGTTGCTATATTATTATCTATGAGAATTTTTTCATTCTGCACATACAGCAAAATATATAAGGCAGACGACTATATTTAGAAAGCATAATTTCAAACCGGGGGGTCTGGGGGGTATTGTGCATAAATGGAGAAAAAATTCGCGCGGGGAAAAAAGTTATTCGCTTTTTTCGACAAATCAAATCATAACTCTTGCAAACAAAAAATTTAATTTGTCAAAAATCGAAATATTCTGACATACTGTCAGTGATTCAAAATACTGTCGACAGATGGCGGCTTTAATTCGAAAAATGAAAACTACTAACAAATTAATATATTAGAATTTAGTAGTTTCAACGCTCAAAATAATACAAATAATTACAAAGAACAGAATGCCGCGAATAAGACCGGAGCACTTTAGGTCGCAGAACTCGCCGGAATTGTGCAAGAAGACTAAGAAATGTTACGTTGAATACTCATCGAACTGCTTTCCCGGAAAGTCCGAAATTGTGCAAAGTTTGATTTGAGTTTCTTGAAATTGAACCGGCACTCCACGATAAATTTTCAAAAATGAAGAACTTTTAACGATCAAATTGTTGTGAAAATTGTTGTGACATATTAAAATGTCGACTCCAACGAATTCTATCCGTTGACGGCGAAATATTTGAGATGGGGGTTCGGAGGCGACGGAGAGAGAGAGCAAAAACCATCTCTTCCGACTTCCCAAAAACGAAGAATTTTAAAATTGCGTTTTTTTGAAAATCTGCAGCAATCTTTCGAAACTTCGAAATTTTAGCATCGCAATACGCGAGGCAACAAATTGTAAGAATTAATTCATAACGCGACGATGTAATTGGTTCAATATTTGACGTGGTAAAAGGGCGAAATGATTTCTGCAATTTGGAAAATAAAAATTTATTTTTGCCTTTAATACATCGAGGAGACAAATATAAATCGAAAATGTCGAATGAAATTTTCTCGAAAAAACGAGTATCGACACTTTCCGGTCCGTTTTCAAACCAATGTAAAAAATGCGTTCGATTCGAACTTAATAGGTATACAAGCAGCAACAAAGTGTGGTAACTGTACAGGTATTAATTTTGAAAAGGTTATACAGAGGATTCTTGTAATAAATGTACCTACATATTAAATTTTTAATTTTCAGGATTTTACATATCATATCTGCAACTTTGTTCCTGATGACCTTCCTCCACTTATTCGCAGTGGTAGATACATATAAAGTTGATATGAACTTTATCTATTTAAATGAGGAAATTGCGGTGGAATCCCTCTTTGGTGAAGTATGCACTCCAACTACATACCCAAGTAATTAAAAACTGCACAATAATTAATCGATAGTGTGGTTAGAAATGGATTGAATATATTGACTATTACTTCTTCTTCTTCTTTAAGTGCCGTGCCGGATTTCAGACGTAGACGACCTCTCTCCTATGTATGTGTTGTGCGTTTGAAGTATTATCACACACATAGGGGACCTATTGCTTAATGCGGGCTCCGAACCGCGGGAAGTGTATACACTTCATCTCCAGAGAGGCTGTACCAGGCAGATTACACCTCGGTGGTTTGCCATTGCCTTCCGAGGGGAAACGGTCAGAATAAAGTTTTACTAATCCTGGAGTTGAAACAGGTATTTAGCATTAGCAGCAACGCACTTAACCGCTAAGCTGGCGACCGTCGACTATTACTAATGGTTTTACATTGCACTTTATTTTATTTTGTGTTGCACGTGAAAATGAATCAAAATGTTTTTGAGTTAATGGTTTTCTTTTTTTAATACTTTTTTCGAACATGTGCAGAAGTTGAGCCAGAACCGGTCTCTCTTAACTACTCTATAGCATCTGTTCTTTACATCATGATAATAAACAAAATAATAATTTGGCAATTGCTGATACGATCATACCTGATTATGTATCCTTTAATGATGTTTTACAGGATATCACCCCATTAAAAGAATAGCTTAAATGATACTGGTAATAGTGTATCTACATACATAATTATGTTGGTAAAGTTTAGTCAGTATATCTCCATCCAGGTTCAAAAATTGTTTGTGTATAAAAATGACTAGGAAAAATATAATTTTTCTGCTATTACTCGAATTATGTGTGCAATATATCTCCTGCGATGAAAATATTTTGTCTAAGGTAATTTGGTAATCTTTTTTTTAACAAAAAGATTCACAATTTTGTATAGCTACTAACTTTTACCTGGTGACTTGGCACTTGGAATCGTTTACAATCGAAACACATACAAAAATTTTTAGGTTGACGTGGTGTTGGAAAGGGGCTGTAGGCCAGCTCGGCAAATGGTCAGATATTTAATCCGGGTCCAAATTTTCTACCTGGAAATACATAGACCAACTCGGCAAAGTAATAAATTTTGGCTTGGCCAGAACTGCGAGCATCAAAAAACCTACCCTCCGATGCTCCGCATCTCCGGGCGGTTTTTCGTGCTCCGAGCCGTTACGCGGCGGGCGCTAAACATACGAGAGGCGCGACAGATCAAGGAAACCGGGATAAATGCAACCGGGATGTGAGAGACCCTCGAAATAGCATTATTCAGCGCGTTTGCCGAGCTGACCGAAAATTAAAACGGCCTCTGGTTTTCATTTGCCCAGTTGACCGGTAGGATTAACCTATCCCTTGTACCTTTTGCCGAGTTGACCTACTCCCGTTGGAAAGGAATATGGACAAGGACAATTGGATCAGCGAAGCTGTGAAACCACATTATAGTACTTACACTTACTATATTCATAAAAATTCAAATCCTCATTTAAATATTATAATACATTATTTGACTAAATTATATAGCAAAAATTACTCTATTAAACTTTATTTTAGTTTCATCAGCATAAGTACAAACTTAGAGATCTTCGTATGGACTTAATCAGTTACAGTGAAAAGTATTTCCATAATTTTGAAATGAAGACGTTTAAATATAATCGGACTACTCCGGCCGTGAATGCCACTATGCATTTTAAAATTGCCGTCAAAGATAAAATCGAGGTAATTTTGTTTGTCTATTTGGTAAAAGATGGTAAAAGTTAAGAATTGAAATTTCTGAATTTTTAGCTACTCGTACAAGTTTTCAAGTTTTTGAGCAACGAGTATCGACACTTTCCGATCCGTTTTCAAATTAATCTCAAAAAGGCTTATGATGCAAACGTAGGAGGTGTAAAAGCAATAAGTAAATGTGGAAATTTTACAACATTTTCGTTTGAAAAGGTTTTGCAAATGATTTTTGGTAATACATAAAAATATTTCTAAAAAGTTCCACTTTTAGGATGTCAAGTATCATGCCTGCAATTTTGTTATTGATGAAACTCACTTTCCCCCCCTTATTCCCGATGGCAGATATAAAGCTGATGTAACAGTGCTGTATTTAAATGAAGAAATAGCGGTAGTACATGGTTTTGGTGAAATATACACCCCAATTGCATATCCGAAGAATTAATAACGGCAAATAATTAATAAAAACGCATTGGATCTGTTAAGAGTGTTATGTAAATTGCACTAGATTTTATTTTGTGTTGCACATAAAATGTATTAAATTTTTGTCTTTATTGGGATGTAGTAGTTATGTATAAGTTTATAATCTGTATGGGATGTGGTGAATTCTTAGCAGTGTATTTCTATAAAATTAAATATTTCAGGTAATATATTTGTTGAAAAAAATTTATGTAATTTAATTACCCTTTGAAAAAAACTTAGATTTGTTTATATTTGTTTTTCAGTGCCTATGACATTCGTTATTGCAGGTATCTAATGATAGGTACTGGCCCTCTGGAGTAACCCCATTCTATGCAGTAATGGATATGGTTTTGCTTTTTATTCTGAAAAAAAATCAACGCAATCGTCTAAATATTATAAATCCCGTCAAGGGAAGCCAAGTTCCTGAATTTTAGTTGCCACCCAATCCATAAGATGCATTAATTAAGTGAGGAACTTAGCTTGTAATTTTGCAACCAACTTTTCAAATTTCCAGCTCCCATCTCTTAAACTTAAACTAACTTTAGGCCTGAACGAGCGCACCGAGCCCTAAACGCGACCCTCGGGAAGTGCGTATCGCCCCCCCCCCATTTCAAATTTTGCAACCAAAATAGTCTCAATAGTTTGTACATCTTTTATTTTCGTTTGTACCTCTTTTGTTTTTGAGATATTTTAAAAATTCGTTTCGCCAACACCTCCCATTTCGAATTTTGGATCCAAAATAGTCTCAATGGTTTGTAACTCGTTTGTACCTATTTGTACCTCCTTACTTTTGGAGATATTTCAAAAATTCGGTCACCTCCAACCTCGAGATATTGAAGAGGTTTCAAAATAAAGTGCTTCGTATGATCGTTGATGCACCAAAATATGTACCTAACAGTCGGTCTAGTACAATTGGGCGCGATCGATTGGGCGCGATCGATTGGGCGCGATCGATTGGGCGCGATTGATTGGGCGCGGCGACAACTGGGCGCAGCGACAACTGGGCGCAGCGACAACTGGGCGCAAATACAATTGGGCGCGAGGGAAGATTTATCCATTACATATTACTTATTATAACTGATTGTAAGAATTTTTTTTCTAAAAAACTATTATTTACGTAACTAAATCTAGAAATGTTTATTTAGCCAATAAAAAAAATTATAATTAAAAATTTAAACTAAATGTTTTTAAAATGTTTATTCCTTCTAACTTTTACAAATAATAACAATGCCTATTAATATAGTACCCAACTGATCAGGAATTCATTTCATAATTATGGGAAATGCCTCGCAAAAAGTCTATAACACTTCTATTCGCGTAATCCTCTACTAGATTCTTGATGCGCGAATCAGCCTCTAAGTATTTCCTTCTCTTAGTAGGTGGATTGTTGCCGGAAACTAAGTGTTCATAAAATACATCTCGCCCACGTTGAATAATTTTCAAACTAGAAATTAATTACCAGATGTTTGGGTGATCCATGCTCATTGTATAATCGCGTCTTAACTGACACGGGAACAAACAATCATACTGAAGCGGCACATAGACGATTAGAGACAGAGCTAAGTATGGATCTAAGCTAAGTATGGATAAGTATGGAAACATTTGGAAATTAATTTCTAGTTTAAAAGTTATTCAACGTGGGCGAGATCTGTTTTATGAAAAATTAGTTGCCGGCAACAATCCACCTATTAAGAAAAGAAAATAGTCGGAGGCTGATGCGCGCATCAGAAATCTAGTAGAGGATTACGCCACATAGGGGTCGTCCATAAATTACGTCACGCAATTTTAAGCAATTTTTAACCCCCTCCCCCCATCGCCACACTTCGTCACACAAACCTAGACCCCCCTCCAAATATTACGTCACATATTCTTGACCCCCCCCCCCCAATGTAGTTTTATTGACTTCTTAGTAAATTTTACAATCGGTTTCATTTTGATTTTTATAACAATTTATTATAATAGATTTATGACGGCTCTGTATATTTATACATAAATATACACGTACAGATTACCAACTAAAATTAAGTTTTTTAATCTTTTAATCTTTTTACGTTTTTTAAAAATTTTAAAAATCATTTTGAAAGTTCAAAAAATAGTATTTTTGAAATACTTGTTAGAAGAAGGACAACATGAGTGGCCAAATTATACGAGGGCCGGTCCTGACCAATGTCAGGACGTTAGAATCCAATTATTGCATGTGTAAAACATACTTTTATCTTAAGTTGTCAAGTTGGCAACCTGTTACTAACTCGACATTTCAAGAAGCTTTTACGTTTTTAGAGAGAGAGAAATAAAAGCAATAATAATTTTTGTGACGTCACAATTTTTGAAACCCCCCCGCCCCCCATCGTCACAAATCGTCACAAGGGTCGGAACCCCCTCCCCCCCCTAGGAGCGTAACGTAATTTATGGACGACCCCATAGAAATATTATAGACTTTTTGCGGGGAATTTCCCATAATTACGAAATGAATCCATGATTAGTTAGGTACTTTATTAATAGGCATTTTTATTATTTGTAATTGTTAGGACTAAACATTTTAAAAACATTTCTTTAAATTTTTAATTATAATTTTTTTTATTGTCTAAATAAACATTTCTAGATTTAAAACATTTTTATACGTAAATACCAATTAGTTTTTTATGAAAAAATTCTTACAATCAGTTATAATAATTAACACGTAATAGATAAATCTTCCTCGCGCCCAATTGTATTTGCGCCCAATTGTATTTGCGCCCAATCGTATTTGCGCCCAGTTCTCGCTGCGCCCAGTTGTCGTTGCGCCCAATCGATCGCGCAATTGTCGGTCACCGACCTAACAGTATCATACAACACGACATACCATTACCTACAATCAGAGAGTAGATGGTAAAAAACTTAAAATAAAAAAAAAATTAAAATTAAACTTTTAAATTTAGAAAATTCACATCACAAAATTCACACATTAAAAACTCATACATCTATATATGTATATAAAAGAGAAGATCTGCGTGCGTGCGTGTTTGCGTTTGTTTGTTCGCTATACGTTCCTAGACCCGTGGACCACGTGAATGAACAATTTTGACCTTCACGGATCTATTATGGTCCGGTCTGTGAGGCCGAAGGCCGAACAACTATGGCCTTCACGGATCTATTATTTTCCGCCCTGTGAGGCCGAAGGCCGAACAACTTTGGCCTTCACGGATCTATTATGGTCCGGTCTGTGAGGCCGAAGGCCGAACAACTATGGCCTTCACGAATCTATTATGGTCCGGTCTGTGAGGCCGAAGGCCGAACAACTATGGCCCTCACGAATCTATTATGGTCCGGTCTGTGAGGCCGAAGGCCGAACAATTTTGGCCTTCACGGATCTATTATGGTCCGGTCTGTGAGGCCGAAGGCCGAACAACTATGGCCTTCACGGATCTATTATGGTCCGGTCTGTGAGGCCGAAGGCCGAACAACTATGGCCTTCTCGGATCTATTATGGTCCTCCCCCTGTGAGGCCGAATGCCGAACAACTATGGCCTTCTCGGATCTATTCTGGGTCTAGATGGCTAAGGGCGGCGGATGCCGCCCGTGCCAGCTAGTTACATATAAATTTCACGTAAATTCATAAACAAATGTAAAAATATTCATACAATTCAACCAAGGCGCTGGGTTTTTGCACTCTCTTTTTCCCCAGAAAACGTTCAGTATTAAATTATAAGACATGTAACTACTAAAATCAAAATTATCAGATCAATTTTAACAAATAGGCACAGATAAAAAAAAATGTAAACAGCTGCAAGCATACCAACATTGTCGGTTGCTTGCAACAAATTTGTATATAATATGCTTCAATAGAGTATTTTTATTATTGGCAATTCGAAACACAAGAGATCGTGGAACAAACGCTGGCAAGTTTCCAGATTGTGGCCAATTACCACTAATCGCGAAGTCACTCCCTCCCATTCACCGCGAAGAAGCTCAATTGATGTCTGGCACCAACAGGAGGAAAGTACCCTCGTTCTTGAAGATGGTTTATTGGAACGTGAACACGGCTGTACGACCGTAGCCACGACAGCGATAACCCACTGGTTAACCAACTTGGGGAAGTACGACGTCTTCGACTTCCACCGATTCAAGCGGCCGATAAGCACCTTGGCTCCGGAGACGGCAAGCTAACCCGATAACTTAGCATATGGGCGACCGTCGATCGAGTAGTAGGCAGCGGCCAACGGTTAGAAATGCAGCGGTACTATCATGCATTCAGACATTGTTCGAACGGTCACAACTAGAACTAATCTTATTTTTATTTTTTCACAGTAACCTTGGTCTTGTAATTCGGTTCGCCGATTACAAGGCTATCAGTTACTGATTCAGATCAGGCTCAATGCCGCAACGGGTCGCTAATCCCTTACAAAAAGCCCAAAGTGCGCGTAATCATTATCAGTTGAAGGAGAATTAAGCGGGGCTTCGCCCCGTAATCGCTCCACTTCGTAAAGCACGCTAGTTGGCAATTCGAGGTTTACTTATTTGGAAAAACTGCCAGCAGTGAGGCGTCAAAATATCGGTCGGCGTACGCGTACCACAAGCCAAGTACATTATCGTCGAGTCAATCAAACAGACGAAGAGCGTACACAGCGGTTGGAAGATAATCGAATATGAATTTCTCAAGCGCGATCTATTACATCCAGACGACCAAACGTGCCAATTCGATATGAACGGTTGGCGTACAGGAGTACTGCAATTCTGTTAAGGGAATCAAATACGTTTGCAAGTACGTCACGAAAGGAAGCGACATGGCTGTATTTGGTATTGCAGCTCCTAATGCCAACAATGAAGTTTCGCAATATCAGATGGGAAGATATGTCAGCAGCAATGAGGCGCTTTGGAGAATCTTTTCGTTCGCCATACCCGATCGTCATCCCGCTATGGTCCATTTAGCTGTGCACCTGGAGAATGGACAACGAGTTTATTTCACGGCAGCAAACGCGCCTGTTGCTGAATACCTGAATGTATATTCCACCGATACATTGGGGCGCATTTACACAGTTCATCCGAGCAATGACGAATGTTTTTACCTGCCTTTGTTATTGATTAATGCTCGTGGACCAACTTCATTTGAATTTCTACGAACTGTCAATGGTGAGTTGTGCGCAACATATCGAGAAACCTGTCAGTGTTTACATTTGCTCGAGGATGCTGTTATTTCGTCTACTGCGCATTAAATTCGATCACTTTTTGCCATTATCATTTCAACGTGTTTTCCATTGAACCCACTTCATTTGTGCAACAAATACAAACACAATATGGCCGAAGACATTTTGCATCCATTGCGTACAGCAGCCGCGAATTTCGAACTTCCATTTAACGAGGAGATCCACAACGAGGCGTTGATTTCTATATAGGATTTGAGCCTGTTGATGTTCGGCAAGATGTTGCACCAATTAGGATTGCCAGCGCCGAATCGCCCCATGCACGATGCATTCAGTCTAGAATTTTAACGAGAACGGCAATACGATCGAGATGCTTTGAGTCAATCAGTACGAACAAAGGTCCCACTTTTGAATCAATTGAAGTTTGTTTATTTATAAAAATAAAAAACGGATTAGCTTTACCAATCTAAATTTAATCCTGCAAAGTGGCAGGACGTTCAAGTTTTCATTAAAAAATAAAATAAAATTTCTAAACATTATTTTTCTGGTATCTGGTATTTTTTTTGAATTTTGGTCGGGTTTCAAACCGCATTTCATTTGTTGGATTGTCTCGTACAATTAATCTGCCTGATTTTTAAAGTGTTATTCTAATTTTTCTCATGTTTTTAAGTTTCCACATCATGTTTGCGTGGGCGTTTTCCTTCTTCACTGTTGGTAAGTATAAATATTCCTTACTTTGTTGGGTGTCAATTTTTCTTTTTCAATTATAGTTTTATCATTTTTGGTTACACCCAGACCTTGTTTCATGTCGGGTTATTAATTTATGCGATTAGTTCTCGTTATCGGTTGTGTTGACGGTTTTATTCTCGAGGAACTTACAAATCAGGTCGGGTGGTGTTTCTTCGTACAGCTCGTCCAGTTGTGCAGGGAGATGGATGCCATGAAAGGCCGCCAACTCCAACTGTTCTTGCATGTACAAATCGCACTCCCGTATCCGATGTGTAGGTTCGTCGAGAATTTCGCACGCCGGACATAGTCCGTCCTCCGACTTCCCCAATCTCTTGAGGTGTCGGCCGAACTCACCATGCCCGGTTAGCATTTGAGTCATCTGGAATGAATGATTTGTTATTTGACTACTTACCTTGGGGATGAATTGGTAGGTAATTCTACCTACCAATCCATCGTCCCATCTGCGTTGCCACTCTTCTTTTATTAGGGCGTCCATTTTCTTTTTAATCTCTACTCTGTATTTGAAGTCGTTTGGGTCGATCCTTACCCCCAGAAAGGTGGTTGCTTTCTTGTTTCTGGCTTCACGCCATGACAGTAATAGCAAGAGTTCTAAGTCGATCGGGTGGATACCTGCCAAAACACCCGCGGCTATGGCCGACACAGTCCTATAACATTTTGTTATCACGCGACAGCAAAATCCATAGCACGATATCAGCCGGGCCAACGTGTGCTTATCCCCTATTCTATGTATCCAGATCTCGCTTCCGTAAGCCAAGATGGGGACTACCGCCCCCTGGTAGATCCTTCGCATAGAGTTCGAGGTGTCCAGGTTCCAACCGCTTTTTGCCATTCGATGCAGCGCATGGACTAGTTTACTGGCTTTGCCGCAAACGTAGTTTACATGCGGTTGCATCGATAGGTTTTCGTCAATAAGGACCCCAAGGTACTTATATTCCCTTGCCACCTTTATTTTCTTTCCGTTAAGTCGCACATCTAAGTCGTAATTATGGACACGCTTCGGGTACAAGCACATGATCTTCGTCTTCGTTTCCGAGAGAGCGAGTTTCATGTCCTTGCACCACCCGCTTAATTAGTTAACGCATGTTTGTAGTTTTTCTTGAAGTTGGATTCGGGAAGCCGCCGTGACGACGGTCGCGATGTCGTCCGCGTACGCGAAGGTATGAGTGCCACACTGTTTATCTTGTTTTAAATAGTGATCCAGAAGGAAGTTCCATAGGATCGGTCCGAGGACCGAGCCCTGGGGGCACCCCTTCGTGGATCTTTTCCCTACCTTTGAGACCCCGGAGGTGAGAGTCACCTCTCGGGCTGAAAGGTAGCTTTTGATCATGACTTTTAACCTGTGGGGGAGCCCTTTTTCGCTCAGCGAGCGGAACAGGGCTGGCCACCACATGTTATCAAAAGCTCCGGAGATGTCGTAGAAGATTACCGCGAGAAAACCCTTGGCTTTCTTCCGCTTCATCTCCGCAGTATCTATTTTCTCATAAAATGCCTTAAGGGCCGTTGTGGTGCTCATACCTTCCACGAAGCCATATTGGCACCGATCGTGGTAAGGGGTATTACTTTCTAGAATTCTTCTTTTCATTATTTTTTCTAGTATTTTGCCGAACACCGGCAAGAGGGTGATCGGTCTATAGTTCTTGATGTTGCTTGTTTCCCCATCTGGGTTCTTGAGTAGGATCTTGAGGACCCCTACCTGCCACAGCTTGGGGAAATAAGCAACTTTAATGCATGCATTGTAAATACCCATTAACACGTTTTTGATGACAACATAGAGTTTTTTAAGAAAAGATCCCTGAATGTTGTCAAAACCCGGTGCCTTCCTGGCTTGCGTCGTCCTAATTAGGTCATCCAGCTCGTCGCTCTCGACCTCCCTAACCTGCGCCATGTCCGGCACGCCCCTCAGATTTTCGAAATCTGACCGCATGGTTTGGTGATCCACCGTTGCATTGGAGTTTCGATCGTCGTCGGGGAGTAGACCGTTCATGAGGTAGGTTAGGGTCTTTTCCGGCGTTTCCGTTACCTTCCCGTCCCCGCCACTGAAGGTGGTGAGGATGTTTTTTCCCTTATATTTTCTCGCCGCTATTTTGTAGGTAACCCCCCAGGGATTAGGTACAAGGTCGTCCTCGACGAACTTTTGCCAACTGGCCTGCTTTGCCTTTTTTAATGTTTCCAAGAATTTGTCCTTCGATTCCATCATTGCAATGTACAGCCCGTTCCTTTCGTTCTCAATGCGGTTCCTATACAAGGCCGTCTTCCGCGAAAGATACTTCTTTCGCGCTCTTTCAAGATTGTCGGTCCACCAGTCAGGACGGCCAACGTAGATCTTCTTCATTTGGGCTTTCTTATTTATTAGATCCTGGATCCTGCCGTGCAAATCGGAGACCATGTCCTCGATTTCGTTTTCAGTGGTTAGATTGTCCGACCTGGGGCCGTTTTCCTCTACCCACTGAGTTAACTCTGTCTCTATGGTTTCCGCTTGGATGGTATCTGGGTTTCTATTCCTAATAACCCTGATGGGGTTATTAGGTGCACCTATTTCAAAAGTGATTGCTTTATGATCTGTGATTATGACGTGTTCCGCAATGTCCCACGAGTGGGTTTCATTGACGGTGCCGCATGTGCCCAATGTTAGATCCACGTTGCTCTTCCCTCCGAGAGAATTCTCGAACGAAGGCGGTTTGTTAGGTCGATTGAACACGAAAAGTTCGTGCTGCGCAATGAATTCCTCCAGCGCCTGTGCCCTGGAGTCGGAATCTACGGTGTCATACCACACCCTAGATCGACAATTGAAGTCTCCGCAAATGTAGGTCTTACCCCTTCCGCAAACACCCAGTGCTTTCCGGAGGTCTTCGAGTGGAATCTGTATATCCTCTGAAGGAGGAAAATACGTGCCTATAAAGTAGTAGGTCACTTTGTTACTGAAGGTAATTGACACGACCGTTACGAACCTGCTGGAAACTTGCGGGAGGAAGGAGAACGTGAATTCATTTCCTACCGCGTCGTTAACCATGATGCAAGTTCGGAAGTGGTCGCCGAAGATGGCTGCCGTCCGTGTGTTCGGGGAGAAGGGAAGACGAAACCCTCCTGCTGCCGCGGGGTAGCAGTAGGGTTCCGAAAAGATGGCTAAGAGTATTTCTTTCTCGGCAACAAAGCGTTGCGCGTCGGCCGTGGCGGCCTCCGAGTTCCTCAGGTTTACCTGCAAGACTTTAAACGACTTACTCATGAGTGACATCAGTAAGCGTTAGAATTGAATGTGCGTATTCCATAAGTCTCGCTTTGTAGACCCTACATGTGTTAGATCCTGTAGTGTGCCTGGTATCGCTATGTTTAGCTCTCACACAGTTGATGCACGCATGTTTCGCACTGTCATTCTGCACCCCACAGGCACGTGAGGCGTGTTCTGTTGAGGAGCAGAATGCACATGCTTCAGCCCCTTTACAATATTTTGCAGTGTGTCCAAAGCGTTGACACTTGTAGCAACGCGTTATCGTTATGTGGTCATGGATCCGGTAACTCTTCCAGGAAGCTCTGAACTTCCCGTCTTTAATTGCCGCTTCCCTGACCACGGGGTGAACCTCCAGGATCCACTTGTTATGGGTCTTACCCTTGGAGTGCACCGGGTTGATGCTCCTGAGCCAGGAGCTCCCGGCCACTTTAGTTGCCTCGGGGTAGTTGCCGATAAATTCTTCAACCACCTTTTCCTTGGACATGGACTTGTCCACCATCTGAATGGAAATTGATGGCCAGGTAGCTGAAGGCTCCCGGGCCACCAATTTCTTCTCTACTAAAAATCGATTGCCGATCAGGTTTTTGAGTGATGGCTGAGAGGATTCAACCATCACTCCGTTGTTTTTGATGGGGTATACCCTATCCGGTTTAATATTGAGGTCGGCCAGTTTTATACTCGTAAGTTGGGCTTTGGTGTCGTCCGCCGATTTGCTAATGTTCCCTTCGTCAGGGTACACTATCACCTTGTACTTTTTGGGTGGCGTGCTACGAGGGCCGCCAGCGGCCGCCTTCTTAGCTGCCTCCAAGTAATCCCTAGGGGGATTCTGTTTATCATTAATTGGAACTTCTTTACTTTGAGTGACCTGAAGGGTCGGCGCCAGATTCATAGAAGGGGTGGTCTTGGCAATGGCCTTGACCACCTCTTCTATTAATACTTTGGTTTGGGGAGGGGAGGCTGAAGGCGCTCCCGTCCTCCTTTTGTTTCTCATTATTCCATCGAGGCATAGCTCTTGTATTAGAGCCTCCATATTTTTAACCCTTTCCAGGGCCACTTCCCTGAAGTTCAGGGCTTCTTTGCTTCTCATTAAGAAGCGACGCACCTCGTGTGCGTCCTCCATCACCTTCCTTGTTGCTTCTTTTAACTTGTCGTCTGTCCATGTGTTTGCTTCGGTGGTTAAGTTGGTTCCTTCGTTACTAGCCAAACCAGGAGTCGGCTTAACGGTCTCCTCCTGGGTTTCGTTCACTGGGGTAGCATTTCTTTCTTTAGTTTCGGCTTCTTTTCTGTCCTCTTCTTTTTTGTGTTCTTCGTCCATTTTTCGTTTCTTATCTTTCTTCCTCTGATTTTTTGTTCGTTTTTTCTTGTTCGTTCCGTCGCTTTCAGTCGCTTGGTTAATGTCCAATTCCTTCTCTTTTTCTTTTAATATCTTTTCCAGGTCGCAATCTTCGCTCTCTTCACCTGACGATGAGTCTGTTTCCATTTCTTCCAAGGTTTCCTTCTTTTTCTTTCTATTTCTTTTCGTTTTGGAGAGAAACGGTTGTTCCTCCTCGCTTTCGTCACTATTTTCTGATGTCTCTCGATCTCTTTTGGATTTCGCGGATTTTTTCGCGTCGTCAGTACTCTGACTTCGCGTTGTTCTTTTGGATTCGTCATTCTTCTTTTTGTCTTTTGGATCATTGCTTGGATCTTTTCTGTTCAAGATTCTGGCATCGAGTATTCGGATTCTGGGCGTTTCTACAACCATATCGCTCGTTTTTTCCACTTTTGAATCAGCAGCAGAAAACCGCGTACTATACATTGATGATGGCAGTCAACGATGGCTACGGAGGAATCTTTTTCCTCGATGCGCCTGGTGAAATTGCAAAACGTTCCTAATTTCTTTGACTTGAGCTTCGATTCGCGCACAAAGTCAAATAGCGCTGGCCGTTGCATCATCTGGGATCGCTGTCACATTGTTAGAAGCAGGACGAACAGCTCATTCTGCGCTCAATTTGCCACTTAATTTGCAAACCATAGATGAACCGACAAGCAATCTTGCCAAAACATCTTCTATGGCGAAAGTACTGCAGAATTCAAGAATAATTTGGGATGAGCGTACAATGGCGCACAAACGAGCATTGGAGGCACTCGATCGAACGTTAAAAGATTTGCGCAATAATCTGAACCTTTTTGGAGGTGCGATGATTCTGCTGGCCGGCGATTTTCGCCAAACGCTTTCAGTCATTCTAAGATCAACAGCTGCTGATGAAATTAACGCTTGCTTGAAGTCGTCGAATTTGTGGTGATACGTGAAAACTCTCAAATTAACAACGAATATGCGAGTCACGTTACAAAATGACCAATCGGCGGACGTGTTTTCCAAGCAATTATTAGACGTTGGCAATGGAAAATTTCCTATAGACGCTTCCACTGGCGTCATATCGTTTCCAACTAATATTTGTCAATTCACAACGTCGAAAGAAGAATTGATTACGAAAGTGTTTCCAAACATTGGTGTGAACTACAAAAACCATGTTTGGTTGAGCGAACGAGCCATTTTAGCACCAAAAAATAAGGACGTAGACCATTTGAACTTAAAAATCCAAAGTCTAATCGCTGGCCAATTGCAGTCGTTTAAGTCGATCGATTCCATTACCGATCCGGATGAAGTCGTCAATTATCCAATTGAATTTCTGAATTCATTGGATTTGTCAGGAATGCCGCAGCACAATTTGCAGCTTAAGGTCGGCTCAGTGTTAATCATGTTACGCAATCTTAGCCAACCGAAACTATGCAATGGAACGCGACTAACTGTTAAGAAGTTGATGAACAACGTGATTGAAGCGACAATACTCAAAGGAAAGTTCAAAGGCGAGGATGTTCTAATTCCAAGAATACCACTGATTTCAACCGACTTGCCATTTCAATTTAAGCGTGTCCAGTTTTCGGTTCGCCTTCCATTGGCAATGACGATTAATAAATCGCAAGGCCAATCGTTAGAAGTGTGTGGAATAAACCTTGAATTCCCGTGTTTTTCCCATGGGCAGTTATACGTGGCGTGCTCGAGAGTCGGTAAATTTTCTCTCCGGACGGAATACAAAAAATATCGTTCATTATCAAGCGTTGCGATGAGCGCGTTAAAACACCAATTTCTCTTCATCAATAAAATACACACAAATATTCGGTGACCGACAATTGGGCGCGATCGATTGGGCGCAACGACAACTGGGCGCAGCGACAACTGGGCGCAGCGACAACTGGGCGCAAATACAATTGGGCGCAAATGCAATTGGGCGCAAATACAATTGGGCGCGAGGGAGATTTATCTATTACGTATTAATTATTATAACTGATTGTAAGAATTTTTTTATAAAAAACTAATAGGTATTTACGTATAAAAATGTTTTAAATCTAGAAATGTTTAGTTAGACAATAAAAAAAATTATAATTAAAAATTTAAACTAAATGTTTTTAAAATGTTTAGTCCTAACAATTACAAATAATAAAAATGCCTATTAATAAAGTACCTAACTAATCATGGATTCATTTCGTAATTATGGGAAATTCCCCGCAAAAAGTCTATAATATTTCTATGGGGTCGTCCATAAATTACGTTACGCTCCTAGGGGGGGAGGGGGTTCCGACCCTTGTGACGATTTGTGACGATGGGGGCGGGGGGGTTTCAAAAATTGTGACGTCACAAAAATTATTATTGCTTTTATTTCTCTCTCTCTAAAAACGTAAAAGCTTCTTGAAATGTCGAGTTAGTAACAGGTTGCCAACTTGACAACTTAAGATAAAAGTATGTTTTACACATGCAATAATTGGTTTCTAACGTCCTAACATTGGTCAGGACCGGCCCTCGTATAATTTGGCCACTCATGTTCTCCTTCTTCTAACAAGTATTTCAAAAATACTATTTTTTGAACTTTCAAAATGATTTTTAAAATTTTTAAAAAACGTAAAAAGATTAAAAGATTAAAAAACTTAATTTTAGTTGGTAATCTGTACGTGTATATTTATGTATAAATATACAGAGCCGTCATAAATCTATTATAATAAATTGTTATAAAAATCAAAATGAAACCGATTGTAAAATTTACAAAGAAGTCAATAAAACTACATTGGGGGGGGTCAAGAATATGTGACGTAATATTTGGAGGGGGTCTAGGTTTGTGTGACGAAGTGTGGCGATTGGGGGGAGGCGGTTAAAAATTGCTTAAAATTGCGTAACGTAATTTATGGACGACCCCTATGTGGCGTAATCCTCTACTAGATTTCTGATGCGCGCATCAGCCTCCGACTATTTTCTTTTCTTAATAGATGATAAAACTACTTTTTGGGTGTCAAGGAATGCAATCAAACGAATATCTACCGTTAGCCAACGTTTCGATTAATTTATTTAATCATCTTCAGGGCTGGAATTACAGAAGTGTAAAATTAACAAATAATTATGTACAAGTTAAAAAGTCTATTACATACCAAACAATAGGTGATGGCAAATGTGAGATTACGCATAAGATTACGGACATCAAGAATAAATAAACGTACAAAGTGATCAATAAAAACACGATGTGTCAACGCCAAACGTAATAGGTGGATTGTTGCCGGCAACTAATTTTTCATAAAACAGATCTCGCCCAAGTTGAATAACTTTTAAACTAGAAATTAATTTCCAAATGTTTCCATACTTAGCTCCATACTTAGCTTAGATCCATACTTAGCTCTGTCTCTAATCGTCTATGTGCCGCTTCAGTAGAGGATTACGCGAATAGAAGTGTTATAGACTTTTTGCGAGGCATTTCCCATAATTATGAAATGAATTCCTGATCAGTTGGGTACTATGTTAATAGGCATTGTTATTATTTGTAAAAGTTAGAAGGAATAAACATTTTAAAAACATTCACTTTAAATTTTTAATTATAATTTTTTTTATTGGCTAAATAAACATTATTTCTAAATTTTAGTGGAAGTTAGAAGGAATAAACATTTTAAAAACATTTAGTTTAAATTTTTAATTATAATTTTTTTTATTGGCTAAATAAACATTTCTAGATTTAGTTACGTAAATAATAGTTTTTTAGAAAAAAAATTCTTACAATCAGCACAATCAGTTATAATAATTAATACGTAAAAGATAAATCTCCCTCGCGCCCAATTGTATTTGCGCCCAATTGTATTTGCGCCCAGTTGTCGCTGCGCCCAGTTGTTGTTGCGCCCAATCGATCGCGCCCAATCGATCGCGCCCAATCGATCGCGCCCAATCGATCGCGCCCAATTGTACTAGACCGACAAATATTACCTTTAATAAATAAACATTACTATTCAATCAAACATAAATATAGATTTTTAATAATTTTTTTTAATGAGGAATTCTTCTTCAAGTACCGTCCCCGCTACGGAGTTTGGCAATCATCATTGCTATTTTTATCTTTGAAACGGCTGTTCTGAACAATTGGGTAGATGTACACTTATACCATTCTCTCAGATTTCGCAGCCAAGATGTCCGCCTCCGGCCACTACTTCTCTTTCCCTGGATTTTTCCCTGCAGTAGTTGATATTTCTGTCCTCTCATCACGTGGCCCAGGTATTCAAGCTTCCGTCTCTTGATGGTAGTTAGAATTTCCCGCTCTTTCTTCATTTTTCGGAGGATCTCCACATTCGTATCACCCTATCCGTCCACGACACCCCAAGTATTCTTCGATATACCCACATCTCGAAGGCTTCCATTTTATTAATGCTGTTCTTATTAAAGTCCACGTCTCCACACCATAGAAAAGTATGGAGAAGACATAGCTTCTAACTAGTCGAATTTTAAGTTGTAGGTTTATGTCGTGGCTACAGAAAACGCTCCTCATGCTTATGAATGCTGCCCGGGCCTTTTCAATTCTTATTCTTATCTCTTGAGTCAAGTCGTTGTTGTTGTTGTTGACATATTGCGGTGACTCGGATGAACACGTTACTCGGAATTCGAACAGTCAGTTTCAAATTTGTTAATAATAAAGGTTTATGCATGAAACTTGTTAATTGAAATCGGAGGTTTTCTTTTTACAGCAGTAACAAAGTCAAAATAAAAAGAATAATTTAAATCACAATTAAGAATACAGGCGTCAACAAAATAAATTTAAAATGTACAAATTAAAAATCCGTAACAACAATATTGTTAAAAGTTATTAAAATAAAATTGTTTAACATAAGAAATTGTAAATTACATGCACAAATTTGTTAATTAAGTATTTAGAATAATTTTGTTAATATTAGATATAAAAATTTAAAAACATTACGTTGTGCATCGAATTTAACATTAAACCAAGTGACCGGTCATTCGATAAGCCATAGTTGAATAATTCCATCAATAAATAATAATTATGTGTTTAAAATCATTGGTTAACCTAAAAACATTGGAAAATTTAATTTAAAGACAATTTCAAATTTCGCGCGATGACAAGATGGTGGATCTGTACTTAGATATCGATTTTATTGAACAATAATCAAGTTGCTTCGGTTGTGCAAGAGGTTAACGAAAGTAAAACAATCGAAGCTTCTTCCTGCTTGTTAGTTAATGGCGAGTCCTGTAAATCAATCAGCTCCTAAAAATAATTAAAATTTGTGTAAAATTCTCGTTAAAAAGGAAGAAATTGTAAAAATATAGTAATAAAAAGTGAGTGCACATGTAATTGAAGTGAAATTAATCAATTATATTTACCGATTGCCGATATTTTTGATAAAGATATAAAATTTGCCACGAGGAGTCACAATTTCTATGTAAAAGGAATCCAAGAATATTTATGGGAACGAACGACCATCGCTTCTCAGAACCATTGGATCTTGAAGGTACGTTGTACCAACATTACGAAAAACACCATCTATATTTATAAAAGTAAATCTACAAACATTTTATAAAACTCAAATTTCGGTGCGACCATCGCGAATTGGACCCCCTTCTGCAATAAGGAACCAACCATTTTCCAATCATTTGTTTCCAACAATCATTTTGATGCTTTCCATTATACAAAAGAGAACCAGAATATAAATCCATTTTAAAGGCATTTATTGAGCATGGGAACCAACGTTTTGTTATGTGTTTTGCTAGATACTGAAACCTTTATACTGAAAATACTGAAGATACTGAAAACTGGTTGGTTCCCTATTGCAGAAGGGGGTCCAATAGGGAAGATGCATACATTTTTTTTATAGCGTAGTTGGATCAAAAATAACTAAATATACTAATTAATGCTATTTAATTTATTTATTTTCGTTTTGATAATAATTTAAAAAATATTTAAAAATCCGTCAATTTGAATTGAACGAAACGACCGCGCAATTTGCCACAGAACGTGTGACGTCACAGTTTAATTTTACATTCATTTATATTATTTTTCTGTGGTTTTGTGCTTTGAAAGTTGAAGTTTGTTAGTGTCAAAAGCTGTTATTTATCATAATTAAATCAATTAAAAACAAGAAAGTTAAAAAAGTACTTTACACGAGTATTGTAAACATGAAAGTGAGGTTATTGTTATTGTGCCGGTGACTTCGTTGCGTTTAAGGTCACATGTTTTATTTTAAATTATTATTGAATTTTAAAATGGATTATTTATAACAATATACAATAAATAGAAGTTATTTTTGCTGATTTGATATTTACTATATAGGATTAATCGGAAAATACTGTTTTAACTAAAATTTTTTTTTCATGCATGTTCCCCATTATAACGTCACGTGCTGTAGTTTTTATAGTTGGGGATGGTTGGGGTTAGCAATAAGAAATTGTTAATAATTTTAAGAAACATTTATTTGCATACTAATTCATTTACAATTTACATAATAAAAAAATTACATTTTTCTACAAAACGGATTATTTTTGGGATACCTGTATTCCCGAATACCTATTTATTTTTCAGCATTAACAGACATGATTTCCGAAAGAACCGACTACTGAGAGGGGTAAGTTACATGCAACAAAATCTAGTTAGCCGAGGTAATTAGTAAATTAATAATTTTCATTAAATTGCGATTGACGGGGTTCATCCGTTATTCCTTATCATCGTAATATGTTCCCAAATATTTATATTTATGCACACGATCAATGGGGCACCCATTAATGTATATATTCCCGTTCACTCTATGTGTCTTCGAGATAATCATGAATTGCGTCTTCTTGTCGTTTAGTGTCAGCCCTTTCTCTTCGCTAGCTGTTACTACCTTATTTAGAATGTGTTGTAGGTCTTCTATCGTTTCCGCTATTAGGACTGTGTCGTCGGCGTATCTAATATTGTTGATAGGTTTTCCGTTGATTTTTATCCCTATCTCTTCGCCCCCCAGCGCTTTTCTCATGATCTCCTCCGAGTAGATATTAAAAGTAGGGGCGATAGCACGCATCCCTGTCTAACTCCTCTCTTAACTTGAATCTCGTCGGTCGTGTCGTTTCCCACTCGAATAGTTGCTTTCTGCCTGTAATACAGATTCGATATTATTCTTATATCTTGTGTGTCTAGTTGTTTTGCTCTCAGTATCTCGACAAGTTGGTCGTGTTTGACCTTATCAAAGGCTTTATTGTAGTCAATAAAGCAGGCAACTACATCCTGGTTTACATCCAGGCATCTTTGGGCTAGGATATTGAAAGCAAACAATGCTTCTCGGGTTCCATATCCATTCCGAAATCCAAATTGTGTCTCTCCTATGTCTTCTTCCAATTTTTTATATATATTCTGTTATGAATAATTTTAAGGAGGATTTTCAGTGTGTGGCTCATGAGGCTGATCATACGGTAATCACTGCATTGTTTAGCGTGTGTCATTTTTGGGATAGTGACGAATGCCGATACCAACCATTCTTGTGGTATTCTTCCGGATTTATATACCTTATTCAACAACTTCACTAGTACATGGATTTGGTCTTTTTGTATCAACCTAAGCAGCTCTGCTGTTATTTCATCTGGTCCTGGAGATCTTCTGTTCTTTGCCGATTTGATAGCGTGTTTCACTTCTTCTTCTGTTATTGTTGGCCCAGTCTCATTTTGCAAGTTTTCAAGAGAGGGTTGTTGTCTGGTATCTTCAAAAAGATTCTCCGCATATTCTTTCCACATCTCAAGTTTTTCACTTATGCCGACGACTATGTTTCCATGTCGATCTGTGAGCATGGGCACTTGTTTTCGTCTGTTGTCTTTGAATTCCTTTATTCTCTTGTGCATATTAAATGAATCATACCTCGCTCCAAACCCTTCTATTTCCTTGCACTTCTCCTCGAGCCATTCTCTTTTTGCGTTGCGTATCTTGTTTCTAATCGCTCTATTAATTTTTTTGTATTGATCTTTGTTTCTATTTTTTAGTGTTCTTCTTGTATTCATAAGTGACATAATTTCGTCAGTCATCCAGTCCTTTTGCTTTTTCTCTTTCCAAGTGTTTTCGTGCAGGTTCCAGCAAGGCTCCTTTAAGTTTCGTCCAATGGTTTTCCACGCCCAGTTCAGTCATGTTTTCTTCGTTTTTTATTTCTCTCTCAATGTCTTTTAAGGTTATCCGGATATCATTTTCCATTTGTTGCCTTATGTTTTGATCTTTGAGGCGATAAGTATCTATTTGTTTTTTCTGATTTCGTTCATCAATTCTTTTAAGTTTTATTCGGAATTTGGCGACTAGTGGGTTGTGATCCGATCCAATGTCCGCTCCTGGGTACGTTTTTACCGATGTAATGGAATTTTTGTATCTGGTGTTAATATTTATGTAATCTATTTGATTTCTTATCACATTATTTTTTAAGTCTCCAGATGCTTTCCAGGTGTATATCCGTCTTTTTGGTAGTTTATAGAATGTATTTTTGATAACTAGTTTATTCTTTTGGCAAAACTGCAGTAATCGGTCACCTCTCTCGTTCCTCAGACCCAGACAGTATTCACCTATCCATTCGCCGCATTTGCCCTTCCCGATCTTAGCATTCCAGTCTCCTATGACCATCGTGATATCTCTTGATTTGGTGATTTTGAGGGCTTGTCTAATTGTTTTATAAAACTCTTCTATTTCCTCATCGCTCTTTTCAGCAGTGGGTGCATATACCTGGACAACATTCATTGTTCCCTGGATCGTTAGAAGTTGTAGAACCATGACTCTGTCTGACACGGGGAAGAAGTTTGTCACAGATTTATTTGTCTCTCTATCTACCATAATTGCCACTCCGTTTCTGTGAAGTTTGTCTGTCCTTCCTGAGTAGTACATCGTACCATTTGGGGTTGAGCATTGGCCTGTATTTAGCCATCTAACTTCGCTGAGTCCTAAGATATTAATTCGGAGTCTACTCATTTCTTGACTTGCGTTGTGCAGCTTTCCATCTTCCCACAGAGTTCTCACGTTCCATGTTGCCACCTGTATTTGTTCCTTTCCAGTCTTAAATTTACTTTCAGTTTCGGTTTCACAGGGATTTCGCTGGTTGACGACCGAAGAGGCCCCGTCTCCTCCTATGCCGGATCTTGGCTTCCGATTACCATGATCAGTAATAAATGGTTGCTGAGTTTTCTTTGCCATGATGATTTATACTAGGGATTATAATGAGTTGGTTTCCCCTTGCCTTATAGGCGCAGTGTCTTACCCGGTTGAATCAATATGTGATTACCGCCTATGATTATCTTACTCAGACATTTAGAGAAGTCATTCTTCAATATCTCTAAGTCAGTAATGACATAGCTGCTACCCTATGTCATGTTAGTTTTGGTCCGCCCCGGGTATTTCATTTCCCCGGTACCACCTATATCTAGGAGGCATTCCCCTATCCGCCACCTGGGGAGGTGCCCGATGGGGGTCTAACAACCCCTCACTAACACCACGCACAATATTCATTAAGTTGAGGAATAATGAGGAATTAAACGTATTCAATTTCGTCATGTTATATTTTTTAGGCAGGACAACGTCTGCCGGTTGTGGATGTGGTTGTTCGGCCTACGGATGCAGGCTATACGGATGTAATCCAAAAAATCACATCCGACACTAAAGATAATCCAATTATCTTTAACATTGCGTTTTGTTGACACTAATGAAGATGAAGTCCAAGTGCGCGAGTGTTTCATTGCTTACAAGCCGGTAAGTGACTCTTCGGGAGCGGGACTTACTGGCCTCTTTCTTGATGATATTGTGCAAGAGTTTGATTTAGATATGAATGATTGTCGCGGTCAAGGATACGATAATGGATCTAATATGGTAGGAGTAAACAAAGGTGTCCAAAGCAGAGTTTTGAAGCAATATCCACGAGCATTTTTTAATCCATGTGGTTGTCATAGCTTAAATTTGGTAATAGCAGATGCCGCCAAAACATCTGTTAAATCGGTTTCTTTGTTCGGATTTCTTCAAAAACTGTTTGTTCTATTCTCTGGATCAACAAAGCGATGGGAAGTGATATCCAAGCATGTAGAAGCACTATCGCTGAAAAAAGTTTGTGAAACTCGTTGGGAGAGTAGAGTTTCTAGTCTCGCTGCAGTTCGTTATCAATACTCTTCAGTTCGTGACGCCCTTCTGGAACTTCACGAAGAAACAAATGACTCAGTTGCAGCATCAGAGGCCTTGTCCCTGATTCAGAATATGGAGCAATTTGAGTTCATAATAACAATGGTGGCTTGGTATGATATATTGTTTCAAGTAAACATTGTAAGTAAGGCTATGCAGTCTAAAACAATGGATATACCAAACGCTTCACGATTGCTGAAGAACTGCTCGGAATTTGTAAAAGAGTACAGGGATTATTCGACTGCTTTGATAACAGCTACGGAAATTGCTTCTCAGGCTGGGATAGATATTATTTTTAAGCCAGTCCGCATCCGAAGAAAAAAGAAACTATTTGAATACGAAGCCGCTGATGAGACACCAACGGATCCCGAAAAGTTGTTTAAAATAAGCGTCTTTTACCCCATGATCGATACAATTGAAAATGCGTTGGTTAATAGATTTTTACAACTATCGAAATTTAATGATGTATTATAGTAGCAATTCACGTCCAAATAATTATTTATTAATATATGGGATATCGGGTTTGTGGACAGAATAAATAAAACAATTGTAATGATGTATGGTCATTTTTGTACAATATCAAAGAAATTCCTGAAAAGACAAAATTGGACAAAGCATGTGAGAATTTAGAGATAAGTTTAACCGATGGGGAAAAATATGACATATCTGGTTGTGAATTGGTTGAGGAACTTTTACACCTGAATCCACTGTTGAAAGACATTGAATCAGCAGAACCAATAAAAGTTCTTCAACTTATTAAAACAAATGGTTGGCAGGATATATTTCCGAATGTGTGGACAGCACTTCGGATTCTGTTAACCATACCTGTAACGGTCGCCAATGGAGAACGAAGCTTCAGTAAATTAAAGCTGATTAAAACTTATTTACGTTCGACTATGTGTCAGGAGCGACTTTCAGATTTAGCAATTTTGTCCATAGAAAATAATATTGGCAAGGACTTAGATTAGTCTTCCCCTTTTTCGTCGACCGGGAGGTTTCCATCTCCAGATCTTCTTTGGCCATCTTCGATCTTCCATCCTGAGCACATGAAGACGCTCTTGACAGAGGTGGATGGCGTTTGAGAACCGGGAAGCCGCGTATTGCGGTATAAACCGTGTATATATATAAGGACTTAGATTATTCCGAACTAATAAAAAAATTTGCAGGTGCAAAAGCGAGAAAAGTGGCTTTGTAGTTAATTTTTTTATTTCTTAATTTGATTAAATAAATCTTTTTAAACACATATTATCGTATCTTTAGTCTAAAAACTCTCTGCTGCCAATAAATAAAATTTAAAATTTCTTTTTATATTTTTTTTTGAAAAAATTTCATCAAATTAAAAAAAAAATGGGGGGGGGCAGTGGGGGAGGGGGCGCCAAAATAAGATCTCGCACCACCTGAAAATCTTGCTAGGACCGCCCCTGGGAAAAATATGAAAAAAACTATTTTATAGAGAATTTTATGCTCTTCAATTATGGTCTGATCATAATTTTTCATACAAGCATAAATAAGCGAGTTATTCCCATATTTTATGGGACTTTTGGGGGGTTCATTAGAACACTCCAATGTACATCTCTGCCAAAATTCAGCTTGCCCGGATTTTTTGCAAGCTTGAGCCAATTTTTCGGCTTCGTTGCCTGGACTAACTGGCTACTTTTGAAATGAACACCCGGTATTTTGGGCATAGTGAGCGATTGCAATTTTTTGTAGCTCCCCGACAAATTTACCCCTGTTCCGGTCCGAGCCACTTTCGAGCTATTTTTACGCAACAGCAACAAATAAGTATTTATTTATTTATAGAAGTCGCACCAAAATTTCAACTCAAATCCGCTCCTAATTTAAAGTCTGAAACTTTTGCCTCACCGTATAATTATTATATTTATCCATTCGGAACTTGAACTTTAAACACAAAAGCACACATAAACTTCGACCAGTTTTGATCGAAACAAGCGATATTATCGTAATTAAAACAACAATTTACGACGCACACTAATCAAAAATTCAAATTTGATCTGACAGGTAAGGTTTTTTCCTAACTTACCGGCTTCAAATACACTTTCTAAAGTGACAGCAGTTGTCAGCTGTCGGATCAAATTTTACACAAAATTAAAATTTTTCGTGTTGTGCCTCGTAAGGTAGTGAAAAACATATTTGAAATGAAATGTCGTTACGTACAAAATTGCTCGGCATAATGGAGGTCCTGCTGCGTGTACCTCCTTTATTTGTAATCGACGAAATTTTACGTTTCGGACTGGGGTTGTCGCAATTTACGGGCAATATAATCGAGTTGGAGGATAAACTCGAAGGGAACGGCTTAAACGATTCCATCAGTGGCTTGGAATATGATTCCAAGTTTTACAGATACATAGCGCTTTCTGCGGCGAGGCTGCTGCTGAGTAGTTTAGGTGAGTGACGATAATCACGATGATTGTGCAATTTTATTTTGTATTTTTATTTTGACAGGATGTATCGTCGCGTTGTGTATGTTCGTCTTGAGCATGAAGCATCTGATGGTGGTTTATATGTACTTAATATCTTTCGGAGTGGTGCTCGTTTCGTATTGGTCCAATTTAAGTGCCATGCAAGGGCTGACCTCCAATGACACCCTGACGAGCACCAGCATACTGGAAAATATTTTATCGTTTAATTTTAACAACCTCATGGATTCTTCGTCCCACACGTATGACATAATATTAAATTACTTTGTACAGTGCGTACTAGCCTTCGTATTTAATCACGTACATTTGGGTCCACGGGAGCCGGTATGGCTCAAGTTGCTGCCGTTTTCTTTCCTTTTACCCTCCATCCTGTCGATGTTGCCCATTCCCCCTACGATCCTAATTCGAACTCCGGTGTTTGCCGCTCTAATGCCCATACTTTTAGTCAAATACACTCTATGGTCGTCGGTCGTAACGGTGATTTACACGATATACGATGGCTACATGCACGCACGCACTTTCATCAATAATTTTGGTATGTCGGCTCTAATCGAGGCCGAATGGATGCGTTTGAGCGTTCCCGAAGTATTGCGCACCTTTTGGTTACTGCGCGTGACTGAAAACTTGGGACTGTTCTTCTTCAACGGTAATTGGAACGTTCAAGACGATCTCACCTCGACATTCCGTCTAGTGAAAGACGTGATGGTATCGGGATGCGACACCCTCACTGCGGTTTTAGGAGTCACCAGCGTCGTTTCTTTCGTATGTCACCACATCGGCGTGTTCTTCCAATGGCTGATGTTAACCGAGGATGAAAATGATAAAAGTATCGGCACGGTTTCGGCCATTCTATTTTACATCCTCGCCTTGCAGACCGGTCTGACCGGATTGGATCCCGAGAAACGCTTCGTTCGTCTCTGCCGCAATTTTTGCTTGCTTTTCACCGCTCTCTTACACTTCATTCACAACATAGTCAATCCTTTACTGATGAGCTTGAGCGCATCGCACAATCCTTCCCTGAAAAGACATTTACGCGCGCTGCTCGTCTGCGCGTTTCTAATCCTCTTCCCGATCCTCCTCCTCGTTTACTTGTGGTCAAACCACAACATTTCGACGTGGTTGCTCGCCGTTTCCGCGTTCAGCATCGAAGTGATCGTCAAAGTGTTCGTGTCCCTCGCAATTTACGGTCTATTCCTCCTCGACGCAAAACGCGACATCTTCTGGGAGCGCCTCGACGACTACGTCTACTACATCCGGGCGTTCGGCAACACGGTCGAATTTTGTTTCGGCATTTTTCTCTTCTTCAACGGCGCGTGGATCTTGGTGTTCGAGAGCGGCGGTGCGATACGCGCGATCATGATGTGCATTCACGCGTATTTCAACATTTGGTGCGACGCTCGGGCCGGATGGTCCGTGTTTATGAAACGTCGAACCGCCGTCCACAAGATCGAGAGTTTGCCCGAAGCGAACGAAGAGCAGCTGCGACGTTTGGACGACGTATGTGCAATTTGCTATCAAGACATGAAGGCCGCTAAAATTACGCGGTGTAAACATTTCTTTCACGGCGTTTGTCTTCGGAAGTGGTTGTACGTACAAGATCGCTGCCCGCTGTGCCACGAAATATTGCACAGCGTCGAATTTGACGATCTGAAAGAAAACGTCGGCGGCGAGCACGAAGATCAGCCTATTAATAACGAAGAAGTAATTAATTACAATAGGTGATAATTTTTCGGATTTTATGCAATGAATGTGATTTTTTGTATATAAATGATTAGCTTTAACACTATCGGACAGGCAGAAATGCGAGTTTCTAATGAAGCAACCTCTAATTTTGTTATATTTAAATTTGTAGATAAAATTGGAAATTTATTTTGTAATTAATAATAAGTTATTTTTTCTTGCTGTGGACATTTTTAGAATTAAATTTATTATTATTATCGATGGGACATTGATAATACATTCCCTTATGTACATAGGTAACACTTAAAAAGTTAAACAATAAAATTTGTTACGATATTTTTTTTAATATAGGTAACACCTTTTGGTACCTTAGTTTTCGTGTCTCGATCTCGAAGTAATCCGTTTTATTATAAAATTTTTGTATTCTTAATGCCTTCTGTATTTTTATTATTACTGCATTTATTATGACTCGGGCTAGTGAAGATTGTTGATTGGTCTATTCATACCTTCGCGTACGCGGATGACATCGCGACCGTCGTCACGGCGTCTTCCCGAAACCTATTACAAGAAAAACTCCAAACATGCGTCAACGAACTGAGCGGATGGTGCAAGGACATGAAACTCGCTCTCTCGGAAACGAAGACGAAGATCATGTGCTTGTACCCGAAGCGAGTCCACAACTACGATCTAGATGTTAGACTCAACGGGAAGAAAATAAAGGTGGCAAGGGAATATAAGTACCTTGGGGTCCTTATTGACGAAAACCTACCGATGCAACCGCATGTAAACTACGTTTGCGGCAAAGCCAGTAAACTGGTCCATGCACTGCATCGAATGGCAAAAAACGGTTGGAACTTGGACACCTCGAACTCTATGCGAAGGATCTACCAGGGGGCGGTAGTTCCCATCTTGGCTTACGGAAGCGAGATCTGGATACATAGAATAGGGGATAAGCACACGTTGGCCCGACTGATATCGTGCTATGGATTTTGCTGTCGGGTGATAGCAAAATGCTATAGGACTGTGTCGGCCATAGCCGCGGGTGTTTTGGCAGGTATCCACCCAATCGACTTAGAACTCTTACGACTACTGTCATGGCGTGAAGCCAGAAACAAGAAAGTAACCACCTTTATGGGGGTAAGAATCGACCCAAATGACTATAAATACAGAGTGGACATCAAACGAAAAATGGAGGATATAATCCAACAAGAGTGGCAGAAAAGATGGGACAATGGAGTGGTAGGTAGAATTACCTACCAATTCATCCCCAAGGTAAGCAACAAAATAATGAATAATTCCTTTCAGATGACCCAAATGCTAACCGGACATGGCGAGTTCGGCCGACACCTCAAGAGATTGGGGAAATCGGAGGACGGACTATGTCCGGCTTGCGACATTCTCGATGAACCTACACATCGGATACGGGAGTGCGATTTGTACATGCAAGAACAGTTGGAATTGGCGGCCTATCATGGCATCCATCTCCCTGCACAACTGGACGAGCTGTACGAAGAAACACCACCCGACCTGATGTGTAAATTCCTCGAGAACAAGACCGTCAACATTACCGAGACTGAGATCTAATCAAACTATCCAATAACCAGATATGAAACAAGGTCTGGGTGCGAACCGATAATGACATAAATTCATCCGAAAAGAAAATTAATACCTAAAAATTGATACTTACCTATGGTGAAGATTGAATAACGCCCATGCAAACTAGATGTGGAAAACCTAAAAACAAAAATAATTAATTAGAAACAACTCCATAAACTCATGCAGATTAAATTTACGTTACAATAGAAACCAACGTAATACGGTTTGAAATCCCACCAAAATTCACACCAAATGACTACCATGAACCAGCAAATTTAATTTTGATATCATTTATGTTTTCATTATGACAACATGAATTTTCTGCCAATATGCAGATTAAGTTTTTGATTGGCAATGGCTAATCTGTTTTTATTCTATATAAATAAATAACTTCAATTGATTGGTCTATTGTAAACCAACTATTACTAATTTTTTACATTCCAATCGTTTTTTGTGGTATTCCGACCGTTCCTCCATATAGTAGCAAGTTGTGATTAATAGTCCAGTTAAATTGGGGAAATACAGTTGACTCGCGATAATCCGACAGTTACGGGACCGAGGGGGTGTCGGATTACCGAAGGTTGATTTTTTAAAACTGCATTTTGACTTCTAAGACAAGAAAATTTAAGTGGAATAAAACAAAATGAATAATACAAACAATTAAAGTACTTCTTCTTCTTCGTCGTGTGCTTCTTGTCAGAAGCGTCGTGACCCTCTGAGACTAACTAGCTTGGACAGTTCTTCCTATGACTTTACGCTATCGGCTTCTGTTCCGGGCCTTTCTTGCAGCTTGCTCTAGTGTGCCACCAGTGATTTCTTTGATTTGGTCGGTCCATCTCTTTGGCGAACGACCTCGCGATCTCGTACCCTGAACCATTCCTTGCACAACCAATCTCTCCATATTGTCGGGTTCTCTGCGTTGTATATGTCCATAGAACCTCGCTATTCTTTTCTGAATGAGGCTGGACAGTCTTTGCGGCTCTTGAATTTCTTCCACAATGGAAAGGTTCGTTCTTTTCTCCATCCAAGACACTCTTAGTAATCTTCGCCAGCACCACATTTCGAAGGCGTCCACTTTTTTTTCATCATTTTTCCTCATGATCCAGGTTTCCGAGGCATATAGGAGGATGGGGAACACGAGTGCCTTCATCAATGCTTTCTTGGTGTTACGAGTGATGTGCCTATCAGCCCATATTTTTTTTAAGCTTTTTGTTGTTGTTCTAGCAATTTCTATGCGACGTCTAATTTCGGGTGTACAATATCCATCATTTGTGATCATGGATCCCAGATATATATATCGGCTCACCACTTCGCATTTGGCTATTTTTTTAATATGTGGTCTATTTGATGCTTTCCTGTCGACAATCATTACTTTTGTTTTCTCATAATTAATGAGTAGTCCATATTGTTGGCTCTCATATTCTAATGTGGTAATAAGTTGTGCTAGTTCTTCGGCGCTACTAGCAATGAGAGCCGTGTCGTCAGCAAATCGCAAGTTGTTTATTTTCTCACCATTTATTGTAAAGCCACCATCCCACTCCCCGAGAACTTTTCTCATTATTGCCTCGCTGTAGATGTTATATAGGTCTGGCGATGTAATACAGCCCTGTCTAACTCCTTTTCCCACTCTGCAAGGATCCGAAACTTGATTGCCCAGCTTGACCGTAGCTTTGTTGTTCTCGTATAAGCTTTTTATTAGATTTACCAAATGTGCCGGAACAGCCATTTGTTTCAATATTTCCCACAATCTGTCCCATCTAACACTGTCAAAGGCCTTACGGTAGTCTACAAAACAGATATATACCGGGTTGTTAAATTCTCGAGATTTCTCAATTATCAGACGTAGGTTGAAAATCTGTTCTCTGGCCCCTTTGCCTTCCCTAAACCCCGCTTGTTCTCTGGCGATCTGCCATGTAAGATAATATTTCAGGCGTTTGTTAATCACGTACAGTAGTATCTTGCTAGCATGCGATATTAGTGCAATTAGGCGGTAATTGTCACAGTTGTTCTTTTGACCTTTCTTGTGGAAGGGTAGCAGCACAGTTTCCGTCCAATCTCTCGGCCATATACCGGTATCCCAGACCTTCTGGCAAATTATTTGGAAAACCTTAATGCCAGGCTCACCCATAGCTTTTATTATTTCCGCTGTGATACAATCGCATCCAGTTGCTTTGCCATTTTTTAATTTTTTTATTGCATGTGCAATCTCTTCCTCAAGGATGTACGGCTCTTTTTCTTCGGGTGGTGTTAGCATCATGTTTCTTTTTATTTCTCTTTCGTTTCCTTCATTCTTAAAAAGCTTTTCGCAGTATTCTTTCCATCTTTTCAGAATGTCGGTTGTATCTGTAAGTATATTATCTGCTTCATCTTTTATGGTGTAAGTTAAGGGTTTATATTTGCGTGTGATTTTCTTTACTACCGAAAAGAGTTCTCTGGTGTTACCACGCTCCGCGTGATCCTGCAGCTCAACGCACATGCTTTTCAGATAATTGTTCTTATCTTTCCAACACGAACGCTGAATATCATGTGTGAGAGAGTTAGCCAGTTGTACCTTTCTTCCTATGTCTAGTACTGAGTTGTTTATAGTTCTTCTTTCTTCTATAAGTTTCCAGGTTTCATCTGATATCCACGGTTGATGTCTTTTTTCCGTGTTTTTCGTTGGAATTTCGTTTATAATGTCTGTTACAGTGGTTTTTGTTATATTCCACATTTGTTCTGAAGACGAAAATGCTGTATGATCTTCTATAAGTGGTTGCATCGAGCAGCGTAGTTTGTCTTGGAAGGTTGAATCTGAGCTGGGTATTTGCAGCTTTCTTTGTGTGGAATTTCTTTTCATGGCCTGTAACTTGGTGGCGACATTTGCCATAAGAAGCTTATGGTCGCTCCCACATAATGCACCTGGTAGAGTTTTCGTGTTTCGTATTGATGTACGCCACCGTGTTCGGATTAAGATATAATCTATCTGGTTACGATATTTGCCATTTGGTGACTGCCATGTATACAAACGTCTTGGATGTTGTTTGAATATGGTGTTGGTCACAGTCAAATTATTGTCAACACAAAAATCTATCAACCTTTCCCCTCTTTCATTGGTTTCACCCAAACCATACTGCCCTATTGCATTCTTCATATGATCGTTCTCCGCTATTTTTCCCACCTTAGCATTGAAGTCCCCCATTATGATGAGCATTTCCCTGTTGGGAATTTTGTCCATAGTTTCTGTCAGTGCATTATAAAAGGCATTGATGGTCTCTTCATCTGCGTCACTTGTGGGGGCGTAAACCTGTACTATGTTTAGGATTATCGGTCTGGTGTTTAACTTGATAGATATTATCCTGTCATTTACTGGATTATATCCCAGTACGTATTTTGATAGACATTTAGACATTATTACTGCTACTCCATTGATGCTTCTTTCCTCGTGTCCCGACGAATATATTACATTTCCGCTTTTTAAATTGACATGTCCGTAGCCCTTCCAGTGGGTTTCGCAAATTCCAGCTATTTGGATGTTATTCCTGTTTAGTTCTTCTTCCATAATCTGAAGCTTTCCCGCCTTCAATAAACCTCGTATATTCCAGGTTCCTATCTTTAGAGTCTGATTTTTGACCATTCTCAAAGTGTTCCCCCCCGGAGATCCGATTGGGGGACTCTTTTTATCTCCGGAAAATTTATCCTTGATAACAGTCATCATAGGGTTTTCATGGGTATAATAATTCAAGGTGGTTTCCCGTTGCCTTCCTTGATTCTATTCAGCCGCCCAATCTGGGTACAGACGCTGTTTGTAGCCGCCCACTATGGGATCCGACGCTACAGGTTTCACCATATCTATTAAAGTACTAGCAGCATTCAAATATGTGCATAATATGCATGACATAATATCGTCGGCTTACTGCCAAAACAAGATAACTCCATTTTTGGACAAAATGAGTTACAGTCGACTCTCGATAAATTGAAACTCAAGGGACCAGAGAAACTTGGTCCCCTGGACTGAGGGGACCAATTAATATTCAATTTATCGAGTATTTTTCAAGGGACCGGGAAAAAATTCAAATTAACGAGTGTTCAAATTATTGAGAGTCGACTGTATATACATGATTGCATTCAAATAAGAGCAAACTACATTTTGACAAAACCTGATAACTGTAAGTCAAATATTAAAGGAGTATATTAAGAAGTTCAATTTTAACTTTTGTTAACTTGTTTATGGTGAATCAAACTTTAAAATCAGTTTACTCAAAACTATCATTTTGGAGTTATTTTGTTTTAGCAGTAAGCCGACGATATGTATGAACATAATACGAGGGTCAAGCTGAATTTATTGAGAATAAAATAGATCTAGTAAGTTGTTAAAAATAAAACATACGGTATTATTTAGAGAAACTCTTTATCTGTCATTTGAAGTTTAGAAGTTGAAAATACGTTCGTTATAACTCAAGTTACTAATTTTTTAAAGTGACATTGCAAGTGAAAAAGAGAGCTTTTTCGAATCATGATTTATTATGATTTTAAAAAAGATTTAAGCGCTTACGAGTGCAAAGAGAGTTTAGATTCAACTTTTAGTGAACAAGCACCTTCCTTGGCTACAATTTACCGATGGTATAAGGAATTTGAACGCGAAAGGAATTCCGTTCAGCATCAAAAAGGAGCAGGACGTCCTTCTACCGCTGTTACCGACAAAAACATTGCTGCTGTTAAAAAAATAATTAAAGAGGACAATAAATCCACTTATGGGGTAATAGAGCATCAACTCAAGATTGGATCCTCAGCTGTTAAAACAATCATACACGATCACCTGCATTTAAAAACAAGGTGGAACTCGCTTTAGCGGCAGTTCTTAGGCTTCTATACAGCTACCTTTCTGGTGTGGAAAGTTGTTATTATCTGGTTATTTTTGGTCGCCATATAATGTAACATCACATAATCAGATAATCTGCACTAATTATTTATTATTTTATTTTAACCACAGCAGTGGCTTGATGTGGATAGTGAAGTTAAGTTGTAAATAAAAGAGAAGGAAGAGGATGGATCCACCTCAAAAAATGGACCGGAAATTACGCAAATTTCGAAAGCGAAAGCAAATTGCCAATATGACGTCAGAACAAATTATTCAACATCGCGAAAGAAATCAAATTGCCAACATGACGTCAGAACAAATTGAACAAAATCGCAAACGAAAGCAAATTGCCAACATGACCCCTTCGAAAATATTACATCGTTCACGTAGTCATGCAATTCGCCGACAAAATCCACGAAGTAAAAACGCAGCTGTTCTTGAAGTAGGTAACGTTGTAGAACCAATTGTCGACGTTCATAACGGTAGTTTTACACTACCAGAAAAGTACACTACCACAACTACCAGAAAAGTAGTTGTATTTTATTTTACTTTGATGTGAAAAAATAATTTTTTAATGATGTGGTTAGTGAAGTTAAGTTGTAAATAAAAGAGAAAGGAGAGGATTGATCCACCTCAAAAAAAGGACCAAACATTACAGAGAAGTAAAGTTTCGAATAGAATGGAAAAGTTTGATTGTTATTACTTATATAGTAAATGATAATTACCAACCGCAAAAAATTTAATTGGTGCAGATTATCTGATTATGTGATGTTACATTATATGGCGATCAAAACTAACCAGATAATAACAACTCTCCACACCAGAAAGGTAGCTGTATAGAAGCCTAAGAACTGCCGCTAAAGCGAGTTCCACCTTGTTTATATCTGTGGTAATTCTGATAATCTGAATTTTTAATACCTACCAAGCTAAAAAATATTCTAGTATAGTATAAGTAAAATTTAGTGACAATAAGAGATTTCGATTATCAGATTAGTATCTTTATTATCGGATAAAAAATTATTTTTTCACATAAAAGCAAAAGAATAGCATTTTAAGTTCAAATATAAATCTCAGAATATTTCATTTCTTAAATCTGTTGTATAGAAGCCTAGGAACCGCTGCTAAAGCAAGTTCCAACTTGTTTCTTTTTCTGTTCGGCAGCAATCAGTTTCTCCACTCTTTTTCTGTTTCTTATACGTTTTGCCGCCACTTTTTTTTCGCAATATTTAAATCAATTTTACGCATTCCATTGCTGCTAAACTCACGAAGTGCCTCCTTTAACTAATTAATAGTAGCTCGTTTGAATTCTTCTCTGACTTCAAAATCTTCGTATTTTCCGAACGATAAGTCCCTCTTTAGCGCCTGTTCCACATCCTTTATTAATTCACCTGAAAACATTTTTCGTTGACGTTCAACACTTATTATTTCGTTATAATGTAATTCTGCTTATATAGTAATTTTGAGTAGGATAATCGGATTAACTTATCCGATGATACGTTGATCCGATGATGCGTTGATACGATGATACGTTGATACGATGATACGTTCATCCGATGATACGTTGATCCGATGATACGTTGATCCGATGATACGTTGATGTTCGGTTTGCTTCGGGTATTTCCGTGGGACAGACAGAAGGACTTGGCCTTTTATAATAAGAGATTTGGTATGCATTGAAAAAAACAGATCAACATATCAACGGATCAACGTATTTAAATTTCCTATATAGGTGAAAAATTATGTAAATAAAATACGTATAACTTATATTTGGTCTGCATTGAAAAAACATGCGGACGGACACGAAGCCAGACCATAAGGCTTCTTTCTATACCTTGTATAGAAGCCTAAAAGTAGCGCACTGGCTACCCAGTTCATAGACCTCTATACACACAGAGTATTTCCAATACGATTTGAAACGCTCTGTATGATTTTGAATTATGCGGACGGACAGACAGACAGACGGACACGGAGCCAGATCATAAGGCTTCTTGCTATACTTTGTATAGAAGCCTAAAAGGGAGGAAAAATTGGCTGCTGCCTATATGAAGAAGAAACAGAAAGAAGAACAGGAATTGGCAATATCGCTGCGTGCTTTCGAAAATTCCTTATTAGAAGACGAATAATAGTTCATATTACAATATCTTAATATATAAAATGCCAGCTCTCTCCTGCGGCGTGTCAAAACCTAATCTCATTGGTCCAAATTTGATACCAACATAAGCACTAATCGAAGTTATGGAAGGGGAAGGATCTGAACGGAACGAAAAGAAGAAACAAAAATCGAGGAGATAGAAAATAACGGTTATTAATGATTAACTTAAATCCGGATTAACGGATTAACGTTAATACGTTAATCCGTTAATATTTAATAAAAATACTATATAATCCAAATGATTTATTATGACTTAAATGTGTTGAACGTGAACTAAAAATGTCTTTACAAAAAATGGCTTTGCGAGAATTAAATAAGGTTGTGGAAGGGGCGCTAAACAGGGCTTTATCGTTCGCTAAATATGAAGATTTAACATGGAACCTGCTTTTCGGTACCAAACCATTTATCATAGTTTTCCTCGAGATTTAGGGGTGCCGCGGGAGTGGCGCCTATCTCGTTTCTTCTTCTTTTTACCGTTTTCCGAAGTGCTGCGTAGTTGTGTAACCGTGTATTACACGTAGTTGTGTTACACGGGGGATAATCCCTTAATTTTTGTGTTGGTAATAAAAAATTTACTATATAAGCAAATTTGCTTTTTGCGATCGGTTTCGGATTTAAATTTTTGGTAATGAAAATTTTGTTATTGAAAATTCATTATTGTGAATGGGAAGATGTTATTCGATAATCTACTCTATTCAAATTATAAACTATAAATTTGAATTATACATGTGGTGCCAATTTTTGGTATCGATTTTTGGTGTCGGTTTTTGCTGTCGGTTTTTGGTGTCGGTTTTTTGGTGTCGATTTTTGCGAGGTAACGACCGTGAAAACATGTTCCATGTTAAAAAACTCAATGGATCAATAGATCAACGGATCAAATAAAGAGATCAACAATATATAGGTAAACCACTCAGTTATGTATATTTCAGCAACCTTCTTCACATATCTATTCATTTTCAGAGTGTTTCCCAACACAATTTGGAGCGCACTGGCTACCCAGTTCTTAGACCTCTATACACACAGAGTATTTCCAACACGATTTGAAACGCTCTGTATGATTTTGAATTATGCGGACGGACAGACAGACGGACGGACGGACAGACACGGAGCCAGATCATAAGGCTTCTTGCTATACTTTGTATAGAAGCCTAAAACTCAATGGATCAATAGATCAACGGATCAAATAAAGAGATCAACAATATATAGGTAAACCACTCAGTTATGTATATTTCAGCAACCTTCTTCACATATCTACTCATTTTCAGAGTGTTTCCCAACACAATTTGGAGCGCTCTGTATGAATTTGAATTATGCGGACAGACGGAGCCAGATCGTAAGGCTTCTTGCTATACTTTGTATAGAAGCCTAATAGCGCACTGGGTACCCAGTTCTTAGACCTCTATATACACTGAGTATATTCAACACGATTTGAAACGCTCTGTATGATTTTGAATTATGCGGACGGACGGACAGACAGACGGACGGACAGACACGGAGCCAGATCATAAGGCTTCTTGCTATACTTTGTATAGAAGCCTAAAATTATTTTTTCACATCAAAGTAAAACAAGTAGTTTATATATAGGGAGACCTCTTCGAAAATATCTTTAACTTAGTAAATTTCTTTCGAACATTTGCGTATTTACAAATTGCATTAGCGAATCGAAGCAACGGATTAACAGATTAACGCAATATTATATAGACGAAGTATTTACAATATAACAACGTATCAGTTGATCAACGTTATGATTGGCTCTGAAACATGCGGACGGACACGAAGCCAGACCATAAGGCTTCTTTCTATACCTTGTATAGAAGCCTAATAGTAGCGCACTGGCTACCCAGTTCTTAGACCTCTATCCACACAGAGTATTTCCAACACGATTTGAAACGCTCTGTATGATTTTGAATTATGCGGACAGACAGACAGACGGACGGACAGACAGACGGACGGACGGACAGACGGACAGACAGACACGGAGCTAGATCATAAGGCTTCTTGTTATACTTTGTATAGAAGCCTAAAAGTGGTCCGTCGTTTGATTTCCAAAAAGCAGAGCGTGTAAGAATTTGCCATTAAACTCTAAATTTGTTAAATAATGGCGGACACCAAATTTATTCCAAAATCGTGACAGGTGACGAAACTTATATTTCCTTTTTCGACATACCTACTCGTCAAGAGAGTCGTGTATGGATTCACGAAGATGATGAAACTCCAACAATGATCAAGAAACAGCGAGCTATGAAAAAAGTTATGTATGCGGTATTCTTCAGAAGTACGGGCCTAGTAAATGCCATTAAGCTAGATGGACAAAAGACAGTTACAGCTAAATGGTACACTGAAAAATGTTTACCTGATGTGTTCAGTAGAGTTCCAGCCAAGGGAATTATGCTCCACCATGATAATGCATCATCCCATTCGGCAGCTATAACTCGCCAGTTTTTGGCTGAAAAAAATATAAAAGTCATAGAACATCCGCCGTACTCACCTGATTTAGCAATGTGCGACTTTTGGCTATTTTCTGGGCTTAAAAAAAATTTGCGGGGCAGAAGGTTTTCGTCTGAAGAAGAGATTGATACCGCAGTTCATACTTATTTTGAAGGTGTTCCGAAAGAAGATTGGTTGGGAGCTTTTAAGCAATGGAAAGAAAGAATGGTCAAGTGTATCATTGTTGAAGGGAATTACTTTGAGCATATTTAAAATAAAATCATAGAAAATATTAACCGTGTTTTTTATTCTCAATAAATTCAGCTTGACCCTCGTATCAGCATTAAAGGAGCACTTTCAGCAAATTACACAAGGCACCTCTCTTCCAAAAAGTGCGAGTCAGCGTCTGTGATGCAATCAGACGCGTGTCGGACTGTCAAATGTCGGATTATCGCGAGTCAACTGTACTATTAAAATATCAAAAATCTGTTGCGCTCCATCTCCATCCATATCCCGATAAACATTAACAATATTGAAATATGTTTCATATAAAAAGCAAAGCTTACAAAATTCTCTTCAAAAAAGGTTTATACATTTTTTCCGTATATATTATTATTAAGTTAGTGCAACCAATTCAAACAAAATAAACGCAGATAATTCACAATTTACTGTCAGCATACGCCACCATGCGGGAGAATTTCAAAACAGTAAGTAACGTATTAAATAAAAATACGTTCTTTAGGATCAAGACATAACAAGATGAACTAATTAACAAAACTTGATGTTAAATCTTATTAACCTTTAACTGCTGGCGTTGGTATACTCAGTACACCACTTGCATTTAAGAAGCTGCCATTTGTGTTAAATGCCCTAATCTGATCTAACCTATTATTGAGGTGTTCAGAACAACCCTAATCAATTTCGTTGTTATAACTGTACAAATAAGTTGGATATTTGCTTTTAATTTCTATGTGGTTGCGCGTGGTGTATAGAATACACCATGCCAGTACTTGTGCAATCACATGAAACTATATCGCACTTTGTTACACTCGTGGCGCAAGATAAAGAAATAAAAATCACCATTATTATCGCTGATTTCTATATCGCTATATATTTTCAAGTATTCAACGAAACGGCTTGAATTTTATTTATGTTAAATTGTAACTATGTAGATTCTAGAAAACAGAAAAAAATCTGAAATTTTTTTATGGTTTACGAAATTTCTTCGCCACCAGCAAAGCTCGATATACAGCAAATTGCGATATAGTTTCATGCGATCTCTATTAGGCCCCTCGTAATGATTGCGGAACTTATTAAAAAATTTCCAGAAATTTATCACTAAACTAATATAAAATCGTATAAATGCATTATAAGCATTAATTTTCTTGTCGATGTTACATACTAATTACATAAACAATTACTCAGCACGAAGATCTTGCAAATATTTCAGAATATTTTGTAAATATTATGTTTATTATTGCTTAATAAACATTTATTAAGCAAATATGTAACTAGAATTTATTGATTATAGCTTTTGGGAAACATTTTGATGTTGGTGTACACAGTACACCACGCCAGTACTTGTGTTATAAATCATAGCGCCAGTAGTTAAAGGTTAAATAAAATTAGCTCTGCGAGGCGCGCGGCCTATGATCTCACTGTCGGCCTATCGGCCTCCCGATTGTTTGTAGGCTTACCCAGTGGCGGATACATATAGGGGGCGCCCCCCCCCATTGCGGGGCCGCCAGCCCGCACGCTATTCGTTCGTTTCTTTCGTCAGTCGACTCTGACGTGTGTAATCACGTATAATGTGTATAATCAGTTTAAATAAAACTTTCTTAAACTTTGCATGTGACTTGATTATTTTTTTATTACGATAAAAGTAAAGGTAGCTCAAGATATCTTTAGCGCCCCCCCCTTGAGTTTTTTCTGTATCCGCCACTAGGCTTACCTACCGGTTTTTGGAACTTCTAACGATTCCATGGTCGAGTGTTGGTTTGCATGTGAAATCTCGGGTTTCTTCGATCCGGATTTGGCATCTCAATGGTGAAGCGAACCCGAGTCGACCTTCGGCCTCCCGATTGCTTTTAATAATACGGGTCGGCCTTCGGCCTCCCTCTTGTTATTCCTTACTTTCGAATATTGCGGATCCGACATCCCATTGCATATCCGCGGTACAAATTCAAAATTCGATTTGGCGACCAATTTCGGCCTTAAAAATAATTTTCAAGGTCACGTGTCTTGGAACAATTTAAAGCCAACGACGGTGTCTATCGAGAACTTTAATTTGGGCAATTTCGTAAAATTTCTCAAATTCGCTTTAAAGCCCGTAACTGCGCCCCCGAAAAAGATATCAAGGTCAAAATGTAAGTGCATTTAATAACTGCGCAAGGGCAATAAGATATCGCACATTTCAAGTTCTCCCAGATCCGGGATAACCATCGGAAGGGCGCGTAAGCGTCACCGCGCTATCGCACGAAAAACGTTAATGACCTAATCGGGGTCGCTTAACAAATCTGCCCACGATTACCCAATATCGTCATTTGATCTGTGGACTTATAAAAAAAGCGACAACTTACTTACTTACCGGTCGAATACGATCTACGACCTACGTATTGTTTTGCGGAAACGCGAATCCAAATTTGAGGCCGTCGCGGTGCGACCCAAAAATCTAAACTTTAATCTCCACCAAAAAGGTCGAGGTTTGAAATCGATATTTTTCAAAATTTGCATTTCTGCAATTTGCCGGCTTATCGGACGTCCGACGAAAATAAGTGTTACTTTCGAAAAAGCGGGGCTCGAAAAATGTCGCCCGAAACCGTTTTTTAAATTAAAAATTTTTTCGTGGTCGTCGGGCCAGGACGGCATTAAGGTGGAAATTTTGAGAATCTTTCAAACGGCCACAGGGTCCTTATTTACGGGAAGATTTTTAATTTTTTACCGGCAACCGAGGCAGATTCCGGGGATGCAAGAAATTGCATTTATAGCTTTTTTTCGTATCTCGCACCGTACGGCTATAAAATGAAAAAGTAATTTTCCAAAATAATTTCCAAGGGTTTGTACCTTCAAAACCGAATCTCAAAATATTTTTTTTTTTTATATAAAATTTTAACGTCGACATCGGATTTGGCGAGCAATTTTAATAATTTTTGATGCAAAACTTGTTGGGATATTAATCTTCCTCGACCAAAAAAAATCACTTCAAAGTTGTCGGCGTACATGCAACCCTTTGGTTTGTTTGGTTCGGCTTTGTCTTCTCGACAACAATCAAACGAACACGAGTCGGCCTTCGGCCTCCCATTTGCTTGTCAGGATACGGGTCGGCCTTCGGCCTCCCACCGGTTTTTAAAAATAAGGGTCGGCCTTCGGCCTCCAAATTGCTTATAAGTATACAGGTCGGCCTTCGGCCTCCCACTTGCTTTTAGGAACACGGGTCAGCATGCGGCCTCCATATTTTTGCTCCATCAAAATTTCATTAGCTCGGACCAATTTATTTTAGCGAACTTATGTAAGACGTCAAAATGTAATTTTAAGGAATTTTTAAAATTTGCCGTTTTGTAACCGGTCCATATTTCGAGAAAAAATGTATCTACAAATTTTGTCGGGCATACGGTCGGATCGGCGACCGTGTATTTTTTTTCGCGATTCGTTCGACTCCGCACAGCGTAGCGCAAAAAACCGCAAAAAAAGTAATTAAAATCGCCGACTCGCTTAGCGGTCGTAAAAGATCTACGACCAACGTATTTTTTTGCAGAAATGCAAATTTAAATTCGAGAGGATCCAAATGAGACCAAAAAATCGAAACTTTAATATGAAAATAAGGGAAGTGGGTGAAAAAAAAGAAAAAACGCGTACCCGCCCCCCTCAAACGGAAACGAGACGAAAATTCGGCCCCAGGAGATTGTTTGTTTTCGCCGCCCCCACCCCTCTCGAAAATTTAAGTTCGATCGGACGAAAATCTCGGAGGTGGATATATAAATACGAAAAACCGCGTGGAGCCATTTCGCCGACCGCCCGAAAAAAATTTCGAAAAAAAAAAATTGTTTCGCCCCATCGAGCACCGCCCGGAGCTGCCCGTAAAATTTCAACTCTCTAATGTGAATTTTGAAATTTTGCGACCACTTTGAACCGCCATTTCACCCCCTCCCTTATGTCCCAACTAAAAACGGACGATTTTCCCGTTCAATCCTCGTAAGTATGCAAAATTTCAACTCTCCACGACCCCCGTAGATATTATGCTCTGTAAATGGTAAGTCAGTGAGTGAGTGAGAGTCACGGTCAGTTTTATATTTTTTAGATTACGTTAAATCTCGAGATATACATACGTCCAAACACACCCATGCTGGTGGCGTCATACACAGTAATGTAAATCGTGAATAAAAATATGGCCAGCCTACTACCTGAGCCAATAATAAAGACCATAAATAGGTTAAAAAATTTATAAACTCAATTCGATCGTGTTTTATTTGAAATTTCAAGTTTTAAAACAAAACACGATCGCATCTCTCACTTGGCGGCCAGCAGATTACACCGGAATGTTATCTTGCGATAATACCGTCCAATCTACAGCCGTCTCGGTTTGGCTTACAACAATATTTGTTGTATCATTATTCTTTAGCAACATGGTATGCCGAAAAATATGATCCTAGACTTGGATTCGAATCCAGACGTATTAGCTGTGAATACGTGCGCTCAAACAACTGCGCTGCCGAGGCGATTGATTTATGTAAAACGGAACTTCAATTTATCGTGAACTAATTGTAGGACCGCTACAATTCACATATAATTATAGTATCCCTTTGTAACAACCACGAGCCGCCACTGAGTAGTACACTTAACCTTAAAATATTCAAGTAAATAAATTTAAAATGTTCAGGAGACTCAAAGAATTGGATCCAGAGCGGGGAGTGGGGGGGAATTAAAATCTTCATCTGTATTTATTTATACAAGTACTTTAATAATTGTATTTATTTTATAAAAAATGTTCGAAAGGTTTTTTTTTGGGGGGGGGGGGTCTCATAATTAATATGAGAATTTTAACTAAACCCTACCGCATGGCATAATGAAAGTCTATCTATATACCTAATGTCAATTATTTAAAAAATCGAATAAAATCAGTGGCGACTCGTGACTTTTTTCAATAGAAGGGCACAAAATTTAAGAGAACGAAAAATATAATAATGTATTCTTGTGTTACTTTGAAAATATTAATCTTTAATTTAATTGTCAAATTAAATAACCAAGTCAACAGTAGGAAGTGCAAATAGAAAGCGTGGGGGGCGTGTGCAATACCCCCCCCCAGCTTATCAACATAACCATCTTGACTTCCGTGCGCTGGGGGGTATTCCAGACCCCCCCGGTCTCAGCAGCTGCCTACTTTAAAACTTTATTTGCAATATCGACGATAAATTGATGAGACACAATCGGTAACTCCAAATAAAAAAACTCCACCATGTGACCGTTTATAGAACTGTAATATAAGTGGTTAAAGTGTGGTTACATTAAAAGCGCTAATTACTTATGCATATCTTTATCGTAGTTTTGAGTGATATTTAAAGTGATTGTGATATTTTTTGAACTGTTTCACAGCAACTTGTTTTTATTGTGAACTAATTTTCTTTGCTTAAACCGATTTAAACCGCCATATTTGTTACATTCGCAGCGCCCCCATCGTTAATTTCAGTTCCCAATATCGACGCTAAATGGATGGGGCACAAAATTAAAAAAAAGGAAAATATTAATTTAAACCAGCTGACACAGGCGGCCTATCGGCCACCACTATCCTTTTTTCTGTTTTAGCTTGCGCAGGGATTAGGAAATCTCGTACGAGACACCGGCTTCTAAAGGGTTAAATAGACATTTTCAAAAATGTGCTCTCAGCCCTGACGCTCAGCAACTATTCGATTTAGAGAAAAATATCTTAGATAAAAGTTGTTGTAAAATTAGTTTCAATAAGATTTATAGCGATCTACCATTAAAAATTTCAACTTCCGACGAAGAATTCGGTAAGAGGATTAGGATTTAGAAAGGATTCTTACACTACAGTTTGTTTCCAATCACTTTTAACTATCTATTAGTTAATATAATTGCCAAGGTTGTGCGGCCTAAAGGCCGCACAGAGTGAGTTTATTTAGTTTTGACTTTTATCGAGTGCAATATTGTTGCACTTCCAAATGCAGGGAAGTCGTGGAAAATTATAATATAGATTCGCATCTCTCACTTGGCGGCCAGCAGATTACACCGGAATTTTATCTTGCGATAATACCGTCCAATCTACAGCCGTCTCGGTTTGGCTTACAACAATATTTCATGGTCAATTTTTTGGGATTGTGGGGATTATGAAAGCGGTGACTACGTCTTCGACTTTGGTAATAATTGTGGAGTTGATGTCGGCATCCACGAGCACCAATTCCACGATGTCTATCCTTTTTTGGTGGGGGAGGGGGGTTTCAAGTGCCATAGTGTATAATTTTGAAATTATTGTCTAACGTTTAAGCTTCTATATTAAAATCGAGTTGTAGAAACGAAGACCCCCCCTTCTCGATTTTTTTTATAAAATTGGTGTCAATCATTTGAACTTCTATTCTCATCGTTTGAGCAATGTTGGGAGGGGATGTAGAAATGCAATTTTTAATCAAATTCACCGACGAAGATAGACATAATTTTGTAATGCAATAGAAAGAGACCGCAATGGAAACCCTCTGCATAATTTCATATAATTCCAAAATCAGCGCCGTAGCAAGCTCTTCTGGCGCCTGACGCAAATTTGAATATATGCGCCCACCCCTCCCAAAAGATTCTTATCATTTTAAACTATTATTTATTGGGTTTTGTCGAGGTTTAGCACCCCCATTGCAATCACCTTTGCTACGGCGCTGACTTAGAGTAATGAAAACAAATGAATGGTTATCAGGAACTCATTTAGGACCAGGGGGTCTGGGGGGTATAGAATACCCCCCCCCCCAGGTATACTTAATTTATTGCGCAAGAAAAACTTTCACGTTTACATCCCTAGGTATTAAGAAAAACGGTACTGGATAGTTATGAAAAATATCACCTGCCACCCCCCCTCCCGGATTACAAACGAAAATTGCAAAAGTTTCAACGAAAAATAATAAATTTTGATGGTTCTGAATAATGGCAAGTGTACCTGGGGGGTATTCTATACCCCCTAGACCCCCCGGTCATGGAATATCGATTTTTATCGTTGGGAACTTCTGAAAGTCTTTTATAAAATACGCATAGTATGTCAGAATGCCTCAGGCGCCTCACCCTTGCCACGGCTCTTTTCAAAATAACTGAAGCAGAAATATATTTCCGATTTTACCTATTTATGTATGATTCAATTCTATGAAAATCAGATTTACATGAATTAGAAACAAATTAGGTACTATTATTTCCACAATGATTTATTAAAATTTAAAATTGAATGTTAGAGAGTTTTAATGATCGTGAAATTATAAGTTTTTTAACAACATCGCTCCGAGAAAGTAGCGCGCAGAATTTTATTTTATTGTTGCAAATAATAATTAAAATAGTTCTTATGGTTTAATATTAAAGAAGAAGACAATCATCCTCGTTGATAAAAATAATTTGCTAATACGCAGCAGATTAAAAATTCCGGGTTTAAATAATAAAGGTACATATTCCCCCCTCCCCCCCATAGCGAATTCTATAATAAAATTGGTGTCAATCGTTTGACCTTCAATGAGCTTTTATTCCCATCGTTTGCTGTTTGGGAAATTCGGTTCTGGTCTCTCAGAGATGATGACGACGTTTCAACTGAGAAACTGCACAACTGGCAGAGCTTGGAAAGTGGCTCGATTCATATCCGAAAATTGTAAGGGCGTTCCAGTTTCTTTTTTGTTTTAGCTTACATAGGGAGGTGAGAATCTTGTACGAGACATCAGTTGGTAGTGTGGGACTTCACCCACTGAACGTACCCCCCTACCATCGAAAATCGAAATTGCGCCTCAGCATTACTTCCCACATTGTTCCTCTCTTTCCGCTTCCTTCTTTTATCGCATGGTAGCTGTTATCCAGCTGGTTATGGTATTCCAGGACTGCTGGTCTTTCAGTATGATGGCGATTATGGTGTCAGATGTGATAGCCTGTCCGACTACGTCGGTCGAAGTCACGTGTTCGTTTTCCCACTTCCGGCAATGGAATAGGATGTGAGGGACCTTGCAGCTTGGGCTAAAAAATTTGATTTATCGAATTGGCCGCTTTATGGTTTTGAACCATTTTCAGCACTGATTGGCGCTGCTCTGGTCATGCAAAGCAGTATAATGTAATTTCTTAAGTAATTAAAAATAAACCTGGTTTTCCAATAAACAACAGTGTGGAGTAAAGCATATACCGGCAGGCGGATGAGTGGAAAAACGCGGTTCTAATCCTGGTTGCACCAGATGTAGAGTTGTAATCTGAAGTCCAACATAGATCTGTAGGTTAAAAGCAACAAGAGATGTTAATAGTGGATGTACATCAAGGTGAAGCAAGCAAGAATGAGGTTTCCTCCCCCCCCCCCTGTTGCGATTGAAAAGAACAGAGAATACTTGGACCGGGAAAAATTCGAAATTAGAGAGAAATAGCGCAATTTTAGGGCGAGCGAGATCGCCTGCGAAGACGACTTGGACATCAGCCTATAGAAGAGTATTAACAATAAAACAATGGGAAAAGAGAGGAAGAACACGTAACCACAAGAGAAGAGCAATTCTATAGCTTTCACATCGAGGGCAGGATATAAATGAACCAGAAGCCGAGGCAGAACATACAGGCACTAGTGGTGTTCTCATCCCTGCCAAGATACCAGAAGATGTTAAAAGGTTACCCTCAAGTCAGTCAGGCAGCGGGGGCTTCCCCCCTGCCGACTTGAACTGGAAAGCGATAGAGGCTCAGTGGATCCTGGGATGTGCAATATTGGAAAACGTACAGGACGAAATGGGAAGAGTAGACAGGACTAACTCTTTAATGGTTTTGATGCGACTGAAAAAAGAGAAATCAAGCATTCATCAAGATTTGCAGCTGGCATAATGAAGTAGAGTGGGAAACCGGCAATGAACTGGGCAGAGTTTCCCCAGCTTGTCAACAAAACATAGGCAGTTTTTCTCCTCTATTGCAAGTGACATCGGAAGCAACGCCGAGAAGGTGATCCCTGCTGCCATTTGGGAGGGAATTGTAGTTGGTAAAAATCCAACACTATCAGCCTAGATCCCTAGATTGGAGTGACGCTTTTTGTAGGTTTTTTCCTCGTCTTGCAAAAAAAAGATATAGTGTTGTGATCTGAAGCCCAGCATAAATGTGTGAATTATGGAGAAACCAACCGGAAACTGCACCATTAAAGATATTTATTTCCATAGTAAGTCATCTTGGCTTCGACCCAATACCGTTTTTAACAAGAATCTTCTTCTTCTTCAAGTGCCGTGCCTGATTTCAGACGTAGGCGAAGAATTTAAAAATGTAAAGAAGAATCTAACAATAAAAAAGGTTTGTGACCATGGATTGCTTATTCATTCCAGATTATTGCCCGACTTGGAATTAGGTTACAAAATAATGAAATTTAAATTGAAAACTTAGTATTTAATTAAAAATCAAATCTTTATAATTATTTAACAGGTAATAATTGGACACCCGACAGTTGGTGAGAGTTCTTACGACGGTCATCCTATCAGCTCGCTCAAAATTAGCCTTTACAATCTCATAGTACCTTCCATCGCTGAAAAGTCATAAACTAATGAACGCATTCATGAAATACAATTTTTTTACCTGATAACAAGACTCCTTAAATTAAGACACTTCACGCGAAGAGTATCGATGGCCTTCTGACTCTTATCTGAGAAACGCAAATTTTCTGGATCCCACCTCAATTCCAATCGTTCCAATTTAGGACAATTATTTGCAATACCATCCATCAGTTGGTCAATCAACACGTTTCCGCCCAGTCGTTCTTGGGTTCCCATCACTAAAATCCTGAAGATCCAATGTCGAAAGTTTTCCTTACACCTTAGGAAGAACTCACCTGGCGTTGTTCAAAATGGGAAGAACGCTCTGCCAAAGAGAATCTGTTATGTGAGTCATTCCGGAGAGACACAATCCTTGCAACTGATGTCCATGTTTCGACAAAAATTTGTAAAGCGCATCATCGGTTAGGTTATCAGAGCTGTCCAAATCCAAAGCGACCTAAAAACCAAAATTGTATTTTGCTTCCATTATAAACATAAACAAAACTTACAAGATTCCGAACATTTCCGGCTTCCATCCACGCTTTCAAAACGCTGTCATTAAAACCATTCAATTGGCCTGCACTTAAGAACCTCAAACCCGGAATTCTTGTTAACATATAAGTCAACGCTTCCGTCGTTAAATCTGTGGCCGTTATGTCCAATTCTTGGAGAGTGCATTTCTCCCAATCGACTTGCATCAAGTGTTCGCTTTGTAGACCTAAAAGCCAAAACATCAAAATTCCAAATTATGGCACCTCATAACGGTTTACTTGTTCCGTTCAGCAAAAGACACCGTAATCTTCGGTTTCTGTGGAACAGAATTTTGAAAATTGATCCTGTAACTTTTGCACAGTAATTCACCGCCAAGCATTCCAGCTGAAAGTTTTGAAAATTACCGACCACTGAAAAACTAATATTTTGATTTACCTGAATGCAGTTGGAACTGAAGGCATCGATGTGACTGTCGTCGACAAAATTAATTCCGTACAAGTTGATAACTTTCAGATTTGGTGTAGCCGATTTGAGTTTATGGACGTTGATGACTTCGTAAACTTCTTCTTCCTCTTCTTCCACTTTCTCGTACGTACCGATCAAATGTAAAATTTCCAATCCGTTGATAAAGTTGTAAATTTTTCTCATGAAGCCTTCCATGAAGATGACTTCCGAGAGACAGATACATAAATATTTTAATTTCGTCGGAAAGCCTTGCAGTTCGCTGAAATCGTGGAGTTGCATAGCGGTCGAGAAATCCAACAGCATGTGGGTTAAATTGGGACACTTGTTTGCGAGTTCATGTAAGACGGTGTGGATGATTAATTCCATCGGAAGTTCTATATAGCGCAACGATGGACCAAAACGAATGCTAATTAACGCCAAGAGCGCTTCCAAAGAACCGACGTGTAGTCCTGACACTTCGGGACGTAAGGAAACGTGTTTCCATAATTTGGTATCGTAAGCGATCGTGCGCCATTTTTTACAGATGCGTGCCATACGACATATTTCTCGATGTGTGAGATATCCAAAAATATTGAGAAGGACTTTATCCGGAAGTTTTTCGATCGTCTGAAAAAATTGTGTTAGAGGCTAATAAATGTGCAAAGAAGATTTTTACTGTTAAAATGGAAGAAAAGTTCGCAGAAGAAAATTAATAAAAGAGAGTGAAGCAGCGATCGCCATGGTGTAAGTTCAGTTTTTGGGCAAACCTAAGCAATTTCCAAAAAACCAACATACCGTTGCATCAAATTTAAGACCACTACCGTCTCCAACGTAAACTTGCGATTTTTCTAACGCCAATTGATTCATAACACCGTCCATGTTGATGGGTAAAATTTGCAGATTATGAACAACAATAATAAAATGACAGAATTTTATGTAACGACAGTAGGACTGCTAAGTAGCTGAGAAAATAGAACGCGGCGTTTAACAGATATCTGAAAATAACTTCGTGATGACGTGGCTTCAAAAATTGTAGTCTCATTTTACTTTATCTTTTTCGTCATCAGTGATGTATCGTTGCTTTAGTTTCGCCTTGAAGAGTTTATTACTTTCAAAACAAAATAAAACTGAACTTGTGTATTAAAAATTCCAACATTCCATTTTTTTTCTGGTTATATTTGGAGCTTTTTTTAATTTGGGCAATTCTTGCCAAAATATTTCGAACTATTTGCTTTCAATTTTGTGTTTTCGAATTTTTACGGTTCATCTTTGTTTTGCACACCAAAAATTATTTTAGTGTTTTTAATTTTAAAATTAATCAGTGAAAATTAAATAAAAATTTATACCGAGTGTTTATTTCTGATTTTGTAACGTTTTTCCCAATTTTTCCCCAATATCTCTAAAACGGTCAAAGGTATCAAAAATACCAAAGAGACAAAAATTGTTCCAAGTAATTATTTTCTAACGTCAAAGATAAAGCCGCTATATTGAATTAAATGGAGGCGCACATTTTGACTTGCCCAAAATAGTTTAAAAACGTTACAGTTTGATGGAAAGTATTTTTATGACCCTCTGTATGTAACCTTGATAAGAATATTATAGTGTTATTATATTACTATTTTTTGTTTTCAGGTTATTGCCCAATACACTTGCGGGATGCTCAAAATTAGGATTGCATTTTGGATTTGAGGGAGGTGAGGCAAATATAAACTCACACGAATTTAGGCCACCCTATCAGGTTCATAGTATAATACTACCTTCTTTTATTGCTGATCCCCAGGTTTTGCAAACCAACAGTGTCAGGTATGACCGCAGCCGTTTGGCGGCCAATTGGCCTCCCCACCCGATTCGAAATCCCCAACAAAGGTAAGAATTTCAAACTAGGGACGTCCGCTCGATGACCGGCTGAGAAGTCTCGAGATTTGCGCCCCTAGACGCGGCTCGAAGCCATAACAAAATCAAACATTACGCAGTCGACGGGGGCGGGGGTGATTTTATAACCCTATTTAAAACGGTCATAAAATGAAAGAAAGGCGAGTAATTCAGGACTCACGGTGAAGTATAGAAGTGACACTGGTATACAAATTGTACTCTATAGGCACATGCACCGTAATTCTAGATGCGCAAAAAATTCATAAGGGAAGAACATTTATGAACTAAAAAACATTGCAACCTACTCGTGTGGTTTACAGACCTCGGCTTCGCCTCATCTACAAACTCCAAACTCGTTGAATCTATTGCAATTAATAAAACTGTAAATGGTTACGTATAAAGGCTTATTCAAGTACGGAAAAAATGACGAGACGGCCAGAATAAAGTTTTATTGAGCCCGGAGTCAGAACAGGTATTCAGCATTAGTAGCAACGCACTTCACCGCTTAAGCTGATAACCGTCTCAAGATCAATATCCCCTTAACCCACTTTTTCTTCAATAACTCGAAAATAGTGAAAGATATCCAAAATATTAAAGAGGTCAAGAATGTTCAGCATAAAAAGGTCGACATTTTTTCTTATAACATTTTTTTGATATTTTGCACTGTTTTAGAGTTATTAAGGAAAAACAGCGAGTCATAATCAAGCTCTTGCAGTTATTAAAAATAATTGTTTATTTATTGATTTCTCCTGACTTTACAAATTCATCATCTGGCTACTCTAATTTGACGTGTGGGTTGATGGTTCTTTGATCTTAAATAGAGCAGGGCTAAAAATATAAGCAATGTTAAGATGAAAACCCTAAAATCAGTTTAAAATTTGACCCACAAAATTCTTATTTAAATTGTATGGCTGCTTTGATTTTTACAATTGGAAACTTTCATTTTTATTATTGAGGAAAAGTTATTTACCTTTTTGCCACTTATTACGAAGTCATTAGCTGGCACAATGGCCGATTTTAGCATTCTAGTACGGTATTGCCGTGGTTGTGCGGCCTGAAGGCCGCACCCAAGGTGATTGAGATCATATGTATAGGTCGTAATTGTTCTATTATCAGCCTCATTTTAAAGGGAAAGGGTGAATTCTAACCCCCCCCCCCTTCCAATAAATTATCAAACATTAATAATTAAAAAGCAGTTAAATTAGCAAAATTTGTCACAAACTTTAACTTCATTTTGCGGTGACAGTACGTTAAGGTCACAGGCTCATATCTGTATTTTTGGTTTAACCTAGAAAATGCACAAAGAACTGAAAAGCACAAATTTTCAAAATTTGGCTGAAATTTGGTGGACAAGAGCATACATTCTCTAATCAATACAGTTTTTTTCAAAATTTTCCTAAAAGGAAAAAATGGTTAGAGTTTGCAAAAAATTCGGACAAGCTGAAAATTTGCAGGCTTGTCTATTTTAGCGTCCTAAGGAACTCCACAAAATTTCTTTAAAATTCATTCTCAGACTCGGCTTTTTTTAATATTGTATTAAAATTTAAACCACAATTCGATATCGTTTTTTGGGGCTTTTCAAAGGCCTGACGAACTTGAGCCCCTGGGTTACGCTACTGCATCTGAGATGTAAAATTAAGCTTAACGACAATCTCACTTGTGGGTCGGGGGGGGGAGATGGTTAAAAAAATGTATTAAAGTAAAAATTCAAAACCGATTTTCCGAAGAAAAATTCAATTTTCTTTCAAATACTTGGAAGATATGGGCCTTCATAACTCCCCCCCCCCAAGTTACGATAGTGCACCTGTTAGCAAATTGAATATACTTTAATTCAATTTAGGGGAACCCTAGCTTTCATTTAATTTTTAGTGAAAATTACAAAAGTAAGCTTTTTCAAAGATGCCATTTTGCTTGGGAATCATAGGAGCAAAATTAATTCAAATAGTAGAGGATGACTTACTTCTGCGCAACCTAAACCACTTTAAAATTTAAAAATATTTATTGTTACCTCGAAGACTTCTCAACTACTCCCCCCCCCCCCCCCCGAAGATTCCGCATTCAGGTATACTGCAAAACATTTCCTTAATAATAATTTAATAATTTAGGATTATTTTTGCAATTTTTAGCTCAAAAGCAAGGTTTTAAATTCCCATCAAACAAATAAAATATAAGTAAAAAATAAGTTTCCTTATTGGTCAGAAAAACAGACAAAAATTACTTGTAACCCATCAGAAAATTTATTTTTTAATTTCCGTACTAAGCCGTTAGATGGTGATACCGTTTTCGAGAGGAAATTTGGAAAGCGTTTTTCTATTTTTGCCCGGAAGTAATTTTTTGTTAATAATTTCAAATTTTCAAGGGAATTTCTATACCCCCCCCCTTTCAACATTTTGAATCCAACATAGGGTGCGTTTAGCGAAGGTCAGCGGCGGAGAAGTTGACTACAGCGGTTTCGCTAAACGGTACGCTGGGTAAGCGCTTACTTACAACTGTTGAGTAAACAACTCAGCGCAATAATTTTACGCTGCGTCGCACAGCTAATGATGAATTTAACGGATAATCCGGATTAAATGGATAATCCCATACGGAAATGCTATATAAGTGAAACTTTTTATATTATTTAATAAATAAAATAATTAAAATCAAAGTAACGCTTGCTGACTGTAAGCATACCGTTTAGTGAAACTCAAATAGTTGAATGTCATCATACTCAACATAGTTGACTGATGACTTTAAGCAGCTGCGCTCGCTAAACGCACCCATAGTCTCAATCATTTGCACCTATTTTTACTTCTTTTAGTTTCGTTTGGCTTCATTTAGCTTTAAAGATTTTCAAAAGGACGCGAAGAGGCGGGGGGGGGCGGGAGAAATGTTAGCTCCTCCATTTCTAACTTTCGGAATATTTTTTTATTTTAATTCTAGTTGTTCTACAAAGGGAGATATCGACTGCAAATCGAAAGTACGCTAGTATAACAACGCTGGAACGGTGGATGACTATAGAATAAAATAAAAGATGAAAATAAGCCATTTTAAAGAAATTACAACTTATTTGTTTAAATTTCCCTAACCCTAAGGGAATGTAAAATACAAGGTACGTGGAAATAATTCAGACTTTTATTAAAAATGGGCCAGCAGCCCCATAGCCGCTCTACTCCTGCCTACGTAATTATATATTATTGAAAATATTTTGTATTGTTTTTTAAATATAATTTAGTAAATAAAAGTATAACAATAAAAATTTATTAAAATAAAAATTATATCATAATAATATTATTAGAAACAGGGGGGGGGGGGTCAGAGGTTATGGAATACCCCCAGCTTATTAACATGGCCATCTTGACCTGTTGTAATAATTATTTATACCTGTTTTTACTTCTTTTATTATCGTTTGCATTTAAGAGTTTCGGAATCTTTAATTATTTTAATTCTAGCTCTTCTACAAAGCGAGCTATCGACTGTAAATCGAAAATACATAAATAGAAATAAATTAAAAGGCGAAAATAAACAGTTTTATACAAATAGCACCTTTGTTTATGGAAAATACAAGGTACCCTGAAAATAATTCGGACTTTTATTAAAAGTGCGTTAGAAGCCCCATAGCCCCTCTACTCATCCCTATATGTTTCGAATTGTTTTTTAAATACAACAATATATTTTAGTAAATAAAATTTCTTGCCTAAATTCACGATAAGTAAACTCGCAATATAAGTTAACCCCCCCCCCCATCTCTGAATATGCGTATACTTCCAAAATTAAGCTGTTTCGTCTTACTCGTTGCGATAACAGGGGCAGTATTAGTGTAAATAGTTTTAAATAATAATTGAAACGATAGAGATTAAGTAACCATTTTAGCGCCGCCAACCATTGCGCCGAGGAGCAATAATTATAATTTAATTGGCTTTTCAAAAGTTACACACAAAAAAATTTTTACTCACAGTTTTTTTCGCCCTTCTGAAGCTGCTGTTAAGATCATCTCGCACTATAGCGGTCGCGATGTCGAGGGTTCCCCAAACATTCATGATTATTTCCACCCAAAACTTGCAATGCACTGGGCAGTTGTTTAATCAACTAAACTCGGCAAGTAACTAGTAATTAACTTGTGCGAAAATAGTTAAGCTACGTCCGGGTATGTGCTAGAATAGTTTTGAACTTGACTTACACCAAAACTTGGACAAAAATGAATTTTTTTGGCAACTTTGTTTGAATGAAAGAATTGTTTATGTCTGAAGTATAATAAATTACCGCTGTAGGTATTCGAACAGATGTGTTATATGTTATTAGGCGCAGTTGAAAGTATTTTGGTTGGTCTAAAAATAAATATAATGAACTAAACATATCGTAGGTCATACTTCAGGAAGTGCCGGAGCAGCACCGATTTAAGATGGATGAAAATTCAGAACGGGGAATCGCTACTGCTATAATCATCATAATGATGGTTGGTGGGACCATGTAAGAATACATTTTCGGAAATTTGAAATTTTCAAATTAGAAATATCACCATAAAATTCTCTAATCGGTCCGATATCTCGTATTTAGTAACTACTAGTAAATTTTTTATACGATAACAATAATCATGAAGGGGGGGGGGGGGAAATTTCCGATGCTATAGAACAGTGGTTCCCAAAGTGGTCCAGGTGGACCCCCAGGGGTCCATATGAGACCACACGGGGGTCCACGTAGACGTGAAAAGAAAACAGAAAAAGAAAACACCCCAAATTTAGGGTGATATTTTTTAGGAGTTTTGGGAATACAGTAGAAATGTAGCAGCAGGGGGTCTACCGAAAAAAAGTTTGGGAACCATTGCTATAGAACATTGCATGTTCCTGAGCAGCGCCGCCCACGTACTCAGTCTTTAAAATAGTATTATTTCTTTTTCTCACTTACTTATCAAATAATTAGTACACCAATCAGGTAGTATAATTTTCTAAGTACTAAATAAATAAACAGGCAAATTTAAATCGGGGACGCCGCCGCCGAAAACAAAATACTGAGATAGCGACGCCAGATGCGAAACTGAACCGGACGAATCTATACTGGAATATACAAAAACTTTGCTGTAGTTCGAAGTTCCACTATAGTTCACATGGAATAAGCCAAAGAAAGGTCCAATAAGGCGAACAATAATTCGTAGTTTAAAGTTTAAACTTACGATAATAATCATTTTCAGTGCAGCCTTTAGGCCGCACAACCTTGGCAATCACGAAGTAATATATAGAAAGCTGAAAGCGGCCGGAAGCTAAACTAATGGTTTAGGTGAATCGAATAGTGTCGGAGTTCATCGAAGATTTGGGCTGGACGAATTTAATTCCGAGATACTCCGAAATTGAAGGATGGCGAATCCAGCAATCGCTTTTAGCCATCTATTAGTATGTGATTGCGAAGGTTGTGCGGCCTAAAGGCCGCACTGAGAGAGATTATTACCATAAATGTAGGCCGTTACTGTTCGGCCAATTTTGATTTATAATTAGTGCAATATTGTAGCACTTGACGGAACGTCACCCGCTCAAAAGTAGAATACAATATCATTATTCTTTAGCAACATGGTATGCTGAAAAATATGATCCTCGACTTGGATTTGAATCCAGATGTATTAGCTGTGAATACGTGCGCTCAAACAACTGCGCTGCCGAGGCGATTGATTTATGTAGCGCGGAACTTAAATTTATCGTGAACTAATTCTAGGACCGCTACAATTCACATATAATTATAATATCCCTTTGTAACAACCACGAGACTCAAAGAATTGGATTCAGAGCGGCGGGCGGGGGGGGGGGATTAAAATCTTTATCTGTATTTATTTATTCAAGTACATTAATTGTATTTATTTTATAAGAAATGTTCGAAACGTTTTAGGGAGGGGGGGGAGTCTCATAATTAATCTGAGAATAAATTATTAAATATATATTATCCTCTGTAGAATACATTTTCTAATTCAATCTTTAACTAAACCCTACCGCATGGCATAAGCAAAGTCTATCTACTGTATACCTAATGTCAAATATTAATAAAAACGAATAAAATCAGTGGCGACTCGTGACTTCTTGCAATAGGAGGGTACAAAATTTAAGAGAACGAAAAATATAATAATGTATTCTCGTGTTGCTTTGAAAATATTAATCTTCATTGTCAAATTAAATAACCTAGTCAACAGTAGGAAGTGCAAATAGAAAGCGTGGGGGCGTTTACAATACCCCCCCCCCAGCTTATCAACATGACCATCTTGACTTCCGTGCGCTGGGGGGTATTCCATACCCCCCTGACCCCCCGGTCACAGCAGCTACCTACTTTAAAACTGTATTTGCCAGTAACCAGCTCAAGGCGGGGGGTGGACTTGTCGGTGAAGTGTTTAACTACGGGTTCAAGCGATGGCGGTTATCACTTGCCCATAATTGCTGATTGGAACAAATATTAATCTTTTTGTGGCGCTTAGTCATGATCCATTATGTTTTGGTTAGTAGGTAATTGCTTTGGTTGTGCAGCCTAAAGGCCACATTGCAGTCAAAATTTGTCGATAAGTTAAGTTGTAAAGTAAAAGAGAAAGCGCTCAAAAAATGGATCGTGAAAACTTTGCGGAGTAGCAATATCATTTTGGGGGACGGTGACCTAACCGTGGTCACTCCAAAAAAATTTAAAATTTTCCTATAGCAAAGAGGAAGGTTTATATAGTATACTGTAAAATTTTCACTCTAGATGATATACATAAAATTTCGAGAAAAATCAATTTGAAAGTACGTAAATTTAGCGAATTTTTCTTCGATTTTTGGGGTGTGCATTCGATAGGGAGGTTACTATGCTAAACATACGAGAAGGCGCCTCCCATAAAAAAAAACCGGGATAAATGAAACCGGGAGCTTAGAGACCCTTGAAATAGCATTAAAAAGTATAGTTGCGGTATGGGGCACTAAACTATTACGTTTCACCCCCAAAAAATCAAGTAAAAACAAAAAATAATCGATGTTACATGTACGAGAGACGAGCTGCATCTGCCGGTGCAAAATACTCTAAGTGTAAGGGTCATTCATATTGCACGTACCGTCAACAGAATGAGCGACGCGCGGGAATCTCGTTAATTTTACATGTAAATTTGCAAACTTCAAAATCGATTAACTCAAAATTTTGATAATACCTTCTCAAGTTTAAATTATATCAGTAAACTATATAAACCTTCCTCTTTGCAATAGGAAATTTTCAATTTATTTGGAGCGACCAGGGTTAGGGAATCGTACCCTCATTTTGTACTATCTATTATTGATTTAATTGTTTAATACGAGTATTTACCTATTTAGCTTTTAAATATTAACTTTAGGATAAATCAAATTTGTTACTCTGGAAGTATATACATAAATAAATAAAAATACGGAAAATTTATATTTTCTGTTACATTTTGTACCCTCTCATTGAAGAAAGTCACGAGCCGGTACTGTAACAGTAAGTACTGTGCATTAATTTGTAAGAACACCCCATTTTCGTCTTTTATATCCTATTATGCTTGAAACTAAAGCCGTACGCCGCGCCGTACCTATGCATTAACGATTGGGGGGGGGGGGGGGGTTACAAAAATGTAAAATTAATGCAAACTAAAAAACCCTAACCTCTCCACCCTCCTTATAATACGGTTCTGCAAGAAATTACACTGAAAAATTAGTAGCAATTTGTGCAAATTTTAACGATTTATTCATTTCTTCAGGGTTTTCTAGGAACAAATCGGCTCGAGCATTATTTAATATATCCAACGCATTCCATATTATACTATATGTGCATAATTTCGCCGTAAAAGGATATGTCATATTTCAGGAAGTATTATTAGCAATAAATTGCTATACATAACAGTACAGGATGGGGTATTGTATCCAAATATCAAAGTTCATCTAAAATCAAGCATAAAATATGACAAAATTTATGTAAGTAGCGTCAGTGGCGGCTGGTACGCGAAGGAAGACGGGGCGCCGCCTGCTCAAAAATAGAATACAAAATCATTATTCAGATGTAATTATATCACTTTGTAACAACCACGAACCGCCACGCCACTGAGCAACATACATAACTTTAAAATTCATTTTTTTTTCAGAGCTGTGGGGAGAGGGATTAAAATCTTCATCGGCATTTGTCATTTATTTATTCAAGTATTTTAATTGTACATTTATTTTAAGAGAATATTAGAAAATATTTTAGGGGGGGTGGGAGAGATATGAGAATTAATTAAATTAATATACCATATGTAGAAAATATTTTCTAATTTAATCTTTAACTAAACCCTACCGCACAGCATAAGGAAAGTCTGTCTATATACCTAATGTAAACTATTTGAAAACCTAATAAAATCAGTGGCGGTTTGTGATTTGTTTCAATGGAAGGGTACAAAATTTAAGGGAACGTAAAAATATAATAAAATATTCTTGTGTTACTTTGAAAATATTTATCTTCATTGTCAAATTAAATAACCAAGTTAACAGTGGGAAGTGTAAATAGAAACCGAGAGGGGGGGTCTGGAGGTTTGGAATACCACCCCCAGCTTATTAACATGACCATCTTGACCTCCGTGCGCTGGGGGGTATTCCATACCCCCCAAACCCCCCGGTCACAGCAGCTACCAATTTTAAAACTTTATTTGCAATAGCGACGATAAATTGACGAGACACAAGATTTAAAAAAAAGAACAAAATATAAATTTATACTAGCTAACACAGGCGGACTATCGGCCACCTTTAGCGTACATTTAGACCGTGTCTGCTGTGGTTGTTGGCTTACGGTCTCATAGAGAGTGAAGATCTCTCACTCCTCTTGAGGCAGTAGGTCTAACAACCATATCCGACGTTGTCTAGATGTTATGTCTATAATAATAATATTATTATTTAATATTATTAATATATTATTTCGGTAATATATTACATTAGGTTGGCAAAAAAACAATTGACCAATCAGAGGTACATTAAATGGTAATTACCCCCCCCCCACACACATAAATTTTTGAAAACCGAAGAAAAATTGATTTAAATGCCTAAAACTTCCTGGAATATTTAAGGGATAAACCTTTTACCCCCCAATGAACTTTGTCTGAATTCACGCGTGGTTCCTACTCTTTTGGAGACTAGATTTTTCGAAACCGAAGGTTATCATATTTACGAAAATGTCGGGAAAATTAAAACTCAGTCATGGAAAACTTTACAAACAGGGGACCTACTCTACTGGAATTCCTGGAAAAGTCTGCAATTTAAAATTGTTTCAAATTCAATTTAATCAGGGACAACCTGGAAAAGTGGGGGAATTTTCTTTGAGAACCCTGTGTGAAATTGTAAAAAAGTAAAAAGTACGTTTTTGTATCATTTAAAATCAATATGCTATTTAAAAAATTGGTATTCAACCTTTTTTCCAAGTTCGCCCGACGTCCGGGAATACTCGAAATTGTTCCGACCCGATGTTATTATACTAATACTAAAAATAATTTTGAGGAAAAGATCTGCATATTAAAACATTAAATATGCTGTCCCTCTCGAAGTCTTCAGTCGGGTGACTGGTTTGAAGCAGCTCTCCATTCTTCCCGGTTGGAAGCCAATCTCTTCATTTTCTCATAACTGTCCGTTTCAGTGTCGTTCATGATCTGTGTTATGTATCTTAGGCGGGGCCTTCCTCTGGGGTTCTTGCCTTCGACTTTAACCTCTATGATAGTCTTTAGCAATCCTTCTCTTCTCAGTATGTGCCCAACTAACTTATCTCTCCTATACTGACTAATTGTTTCCACATTCTTCGTCCCTCTCCCATCCGTCTCAGAACCTTATCGTTCGTTGTCATCTCCATCCAGCTGATCTTTAGGGCTCTTCTGTAGCACCACATCTCAAACGCCTCCAACCTTTTCCTGTTCGCTTTTCCAATGGTCCACGTCTCACACCCACACAGCGCTACACTCCATATGTATACTTATATAAACCGCTTTTTAGTTTATATAGGAATGCTGTTGACGATTATTAGTTGTTTTTTGTTATAGAAGGCTCTCTTCGCTTGGACTATTCTGATGTTTATTTCTCTGCTGCTCCTTCCGTCTTGAATTATTAAGCTGCCCAGTTACGGGAACTCATTCACTTCTCTTATAGCTTCACCGTCCACAAATATATCGCCCATACTCCGTTCGATCTTTCCGCATTCCATCACTTGGGTCTTTCTCTTATTTACTTTTATACCGTATCCCGTCTGCAGCACCCTGTCCATATCAGTAAGAGACCGTATCAGCTCTTCTTTCGTTTCCGCAAATAGGGCTATGTCGTCTGCATATCTTATAGTCTCGATTTTCTCCCCGTGTATCATTTGCCGGAACTCTTCTATTGCTTTTTGTATGTACAGGTTAAACAGCAATGGGGAAAGAGAGCACCCCTGTCTTACTCCTCGCTCTATTCTAGCCTCTTCCATCTCTCCATTACATTCAATTATGGCTGTTTGATATCTATATATGTTGTAAATAATTCTTTTCTCTCTCGCTTCCACTCCAACCCCCTCCAGAATACCAAACATCTTCTTCCAATTCACTCTGTCAAATGCCTTTTCCGCGTCTACAAAAGCCACAAACACCTGTTTTCCTTTTTGAATCATTTTCTCTATTAGTAGTCTCACCGCCAAGATTGCTTCTCTTGTGCCAACGCCTCTCCTGAATCCAAACTGGTCTTCTGTCAAGATTTCTTCTACTATTCTTTTCAGTCTGTATTGTATGATTTTTATAATGATCCTTGACGCCTGCGTACATAAACGTAGTGTTCTACGAGTATGATCTTCGCATTTATTTGCCGAGCTCTTCTAAGGTATTGTGATAATTTTACTCTTTGCAAATGTTGTCGGGATTTGCCCTGTGTTATATATATATCTTGTGTTAGTTTGAATATTCTGTCCAAGGTGGAGTTATTCAGATTCTTTATTATTTCTATTGGTATGGTGTCAGCGCCTGGTGTTTTATTTTGTTTAATCTTCCTTAAGGCATTGTCAAATTCTGCTCGGTGTATTGGCCTACTATCCTCTTCGTTTTCATTTATTAATAGCTCTAAGAGAGGGTTTTCTTCATCGGCCTTGTACAGTTCTTCAATATATTCTTTCCATCGTTTTGCCTTTTCCCTCTCTTCCATTACCAGCTCTCCCTGTTTATTTAGAATGCTCTGACATCGGGGCCTTATTTCGCTAAACATTCTCTTTATACTTCCATATGCTCTGTCCAGCCTGCCTTCTGCTATTTCGTCCTTTTCTTCTATATAGCTCTCTCTTGCCTTTTTGGTTGCTCTTTGGATTTTGTTTCTGAGCTCTCTGTATCGTTGTTGCCCCTGCATTGGGTTTACATTCTTGTGCCTCCTTCTTTTATTTATCATGTCGATAATCTCCATTGTTATCCAGGGCTTCCTATTTCTCATTTTCTGCACTCCAACTACTTCTTTCGCTCCAATCAGTCCCTGTGCAATCTTTTCCCATCTCTCCTCGATGTTATCAGACTGTTTTGTTGTTCTGAGGATCTCTTCCTCAACTCTTGTCGGAAAATTCCGTAATATAGCCTCTTCCCTTAATTTATCTAGACTCCATCTGTTATTGTCTCTCTTTTGTAATATTTTGAGCTTGAGATTACATTTCATCATGACCAGGTTATGATCACTATCAACGTCTGCTCCTGGGTAGCTTCTACAATCTTTTGCTTGGTTTTTAAATCTTTACTTGATTAGGAGGTAGTCTAGCTGGTATCTTCCTATATCACCCGGCATCTTCCATGTATAGCGTCTTTGAGCATGGTGTTGAAACATTGTGTTGGCCACGATCAGCATGTGTTTTTCGCAAAATTCTGCAAGGCGCTCCCCTCTTTCATTTCTCCTACCCAATCCATATCTTCGGACTATCTCACCCTGCATTCCTTGTCCGATTACCGCGTTGCATATGCAGTATAAATAGTATAAATAACCATTAATTTATTTGTGTAAAGTCGACCACGAGAGCTCGAGTATGACTTCAAGGGGTATTCTAATTTAAGGGTAGTTCATAATGGACGTCCGCAATGTTTTCCGACTTTTCAACCCCCCCCCCCTTCACCCCTTGTAAGAGTTGACCACAATCTTCCGAGCCCTCCCCGCAGGACCGTTCTATAATCACAAATCAAAGACTCCCCCTCATTTGTCTAAAATCGAACTTGACCTTTTCAACTAAAAAAAAAAATTCATTGATTTTTAATTTTTTAAAAATTATTATTACAAAAAAAACGGAATTACACAAGCAGGAATTCAAATAAACTTTATTTTATAAACGTTCAAAAATATTCAAACACAATTTTCTTAGAAATCCCAAATAAAATGGAGTTTTATGCGGGCGTCACATTTGTTCAATCCCCCCCCCCCAGGCGTGGACGTCCTTTATGGACGACCCTTCAACAGATTAATAAATCGATACTTTGACCAATCAGAGAGTAACGTAAAGAAGCCGTTAAATTTTACTAACCAATAGAAAACGTGGATCGAGGCGCCTAATATTGACCACCCCAAATAAAATAAAAAATTTCCTGTTGCAAAGAGGAAGGTTTATATAGTATACTGTTAAAATTTTACATGTGGAAGTATTATCAAAATTTTGAATAAATCGATTTTGAAGTTAGCAAATTTAACATGTAAAAGCCGACCGACGCGCGGGAATCTCATATGAGATTCCGCGCGTCGTCATTCTGTTGACGGTACGTGTGGAATGGTATACCCTAACACTAATTCTTCTAACGAAGAAAATTTCGTCAGATGCTGCTCGCACGTCCTACAGGTAACATGACTCGAATCCCGGTTTTCTTGAAGGATGGCGCCTTCAAGTATGTTTAGCTTTTGCCGCGTAGCGGCGTATGCGATGAAAAACCGGCCGGAGCTCCGGAGGAGCGCAGGCTTGGGGTTTTCGATGCGCACAGCCGGACGAGTCTCGAATCCAAACCCCAAAATTTCAAATTGGTTTTTTTTCCAAAATTTTGACTATAGGTACTTTCACACATAAAATTTTTACAGTATACTATATAAACCTTCCTCTTTGCTATAGAAAAATTTTAATTTTATTTGGGGTGGTCAATGTTAGGCGCCTGCCCCCGAAAACGTCTATTAATACTAACAGACCAATAAAACTCGTCCGTCAATTTTAACGGCTTTGTTAAAAGGTTTATGAAACCGGGTATTAGATTATTATTATACTAGTCGGCCTTGGTTGTGCGGCCTAAAGGCCGCACTGTGTGAATTACGACAGCTATCGATTTATCTTTTATATTAATACGAGTACCTTATATTGATTTTTTCACGTCTCACCTATCATTAAAATTTACACGACAGATGGCGTGACATTTGTTGCTCCCTTGTTGTGTATCTTACCATATTATAGTAAATTATGATATTAAACCAATGACAGACTTAAACCGAGACAGACTACCGGGCCCTCAGCCGTTTACTTGAGGAAAAATCCCTCCCCTCACACTCATTCTCCCTCCCCCAAGATAAACCACTCAAAGTGGTCATCGGTGGTCTTCCGATCACAATCACCCCTGCCGAGGTCAAGGAAGACCTCGAATCTCAACATTTTGAAATTCAGTCCGTTTTCCAGATGCGCCAAGGTCGCGACAAAAAACCCATGCCACTATACCTTGTCCATCTAACCCACAATTCAGATCGATGCCAAGAGAATTTTCGACATGACTTCGGTCCTGTCAATAAACACCCACACCGAAACTCCCCACAAACGTACAGAGGTCGGTCAATGCCACCGTTGTCAACGGTTCGGGCACGCCCAAACCCTCTGCCGCCCCCCCCCCAAATGCGTCAAATGCGCAGGGGATCATCTCACTCAGGCTTGCCAAAAAATCCGCGAGGACCCCGCCACCTGCGCTAACTGCACAGGAAACCACCCCGCAAACTATAAAGGTTGCGTTATGTTCCCCAAGCCCAAGTGGCGAGAACTTTCAGCCCGCGAAGCATCTTCCCGCTTCGCTGGCCGCCCCACTTACAATTACCCCTCCTCCCAAGGCCCCAATCGACCATCCTATCTAGGAGTCGCTAGCCAGCATGCCCCTCACAGGGAAGCAACACATCCCACCCCCACGCCCACCACCTCCTACGATGAGGCTCCCTCCCGACAAACAAAAGCAATTTTTGAACAACTTCGTAATTTCAATGCCAATGCTGAACTCGTCCGCAATATTGAAATAATCATGAACGCCAAAGCCACTAATTTCACACCCGTTAATGTCTAAACCCAGATTCCAACCCACCACTTTGCAGACGGCTTTTTGGAACGCCAACGGCCTTTCAGCCAAACGAAATGAACTTCTCGCGTTCGCGCACGATCACGACCTTGATGTAATCTTGGTCAACGAAACCCACTTCAGAGCTGGCCAACTGGCAAAACTCCCATGCTATTCACTTTATAGGAATGACCGTGACGGACGCGGCGGCGGAACCGCAATTTACGTAAAATCATCCATCGAACATGTCGCAATACCGACCCCCGACCTAGAGTACCTTGAAATCACTACGGTGAGCATCCACACCGCACATCACGGCTGGTTGCAAATCTCCTCCGTCTATAATCGCCCTCAGCAACGCATCCTCAAAGAGGACTTAGAAACCCTCCTCGAAGGCCCCGACGCGAAGATCATCGCCGGCGATTTCAATGCTAAACACTCCAACTGGTTGTGCAAACACACAAACCATGTAGGACGCGACCTACTTTCACTAGCAGACGAGCTGGACTTCGCGATCATCGCTCCCACCTCCCCCACCCACTTTTCTAACGCAGGTACGCCGTCCATCTTGGACATAGCCATTTTCAAAGACGTACAACTCCAATACGATATCTCCACCAGCGAAGAACTAAACTCAGACCACTACCCGGTCCTTCTGACACTCGGACCGTTGTTACCCCCAAAGGGCCCTCCCACGAGAACGACAACAGACTGGACCTCTTTCAAAGACAATCTGTCAAAAAACCTTGGACCAATCCCATTCTTTGAGTCCCCCACTGACCTAGACCAATTCATTGCCAAATTCCAAGACAACATCAAAAAATCCGTTGACGAAACCTCTTTTCAAGTTAACACCACGGACGTCAGAGACAAACTCACTCCCTCCCTCAAAGATCTTATCAGAGCCAAAAACCGAGCGAGGAAACTCGCTCGGCGAACTCGCAACCCTGATGACCAAAGGTCATACAACCGGCTCAAAGAGCAAGTAGACGTTAAAGTCAAAGAATTTCATGATAATGAATGGTTAGACACCATTAACTCCCTTTCATTTAAAGACATGTCCGCATGGCGCATGGCCGCCGCCCTCCAGGGAAAAAAGAAAGTCACCATCCCAATTCTCTCCCGCCCTGACGGCACTATTGCCCGGAGCGATCTTGAAAAGGCTGAAATCTTCGCCGACAGCCTGCAAGCTCAATGCTCCCCCAACACCACAAGATTAGACCAAGACCATATTAATTCGGTCGAAAATTATGTCACCACCACCCTAAACACCTCCGATGACACACATATCATCCCCGCCTCCCTTCTGGAGGTCACCATTGCCATTAAACGCCTCAAAAAGAGGAAAGCCCCAGGTCCCGATGGCATCAGCAATACTGCCCTCAAAGAACTCCCCCAAAAAGCCAAAGTTGCCATCACCAGCATAATTAACGCATGTTTTCGACTCAACTACTACCCACAAATATGGAAAACCGCTGATGTAGTGGTAATCCCCAAACCCGGTCAAAATCTCAAACTTCCGAAAAGCTATAGACCAATCAGCCTGCTCCCTTCCATCGGAAAAGTAGTTGAAAAAGTCATTCTCACCCGTCTCCAAGAAGCCATGTTCGATAACAGTATTATTCAAAACGAACAATTCGGCTTCCGTGCTGGACACAGCACAACCCACCAAGCCCTCCGATTAGTTGAGCACGTCACGCAGGCACTCAACAAAAAAGAATTCACCGGCCTAGTGCTACTCGACGTATCGAAAGCTTTCGATAAGGTCTGGCACGAAGGCTTCCTGTTCAAAATGCTTCAATCTAAAATTCAAATTCCACTAGTCCGACTTATTGCCTCCTACCTTCACGACAGAAATCTCCAAGTCAAACTCATGAACACCAGATCCACAAAGCGCCCCATTACCTCCGGGGTCCCCCAGGGATCGATCCTTGCAGCTTCACTGTTTAACATCTTCATGAGCGACATTCCAACCCCCTTAGATCCCGCAACAATTTCACTATATGCAGATGACACTGCAATATACACATCCTCAATCCACCCGGACATAGCCACAACCCGCCTCCAGGAGGCGATCACCGATCTCGGAAGGTGGTACGAAACTTGGCGCATCGAGGTTAACTCGAGCAAAAGTTCCGCGATCATGTTTCGAAATCGTTGCAAGCCTCACAACTCCAGTGTCTGGATGTTCGAGGAGCAAATCCCCTGGAAAACCAAGGTCAAGTACCTTGGCATTACCATGGACCGGCGCCTCAAATGGGACGCTCACATTTCCTCCGCAGCCGGTAAAGCCAAATGCCTCTTCAATAGACTGTTCGTCCTCATGAACGCAAAAAGTACCATGTCCCCCGCTAACAAACTAAGATTATACAAAGCCATAATCCGCCCGACAATGATTTACGCCTCCCCTGTCTGGGGATATGCACGCCCCAGGGCCATAAATAAACTTCAAGTCATTCAAAACAAAAATCTCCGAGCTATTTTCAGCGCCCCCTATTACGTCACTAACAGGCGACTACATGCAGACGCCAAACTAGACCTCATTAACACTCTTAATCGTAAACATGCCACCAATCTCTACAACAAATCCAAATTCTCAGAAAACCCACTAGTAAACCAACTAGGTCAATACAACCCAGCTGACTTTCTCATTCCCCGTCCCAAATCACTCCTGACCACGGACAACTCCTGACCATAACTCACCCCCACACAGACTAATGTATGTTCATAGGTTTAACTTACACAAATTCTCTTCGAAAGTGAATTTATTCACTAGATTTGTGTAATTTTTCGATCAATTATCACAAGCTTCGTTAAATCACCCCCCATAGTATCACTATAATCCCACTAGTCGCCAATTCTGACTAGTTCCAAGTAGAAACCACTCACTTCGAGGTCATCAATAGAAATTAATTCATAATTTCTTTCTTCGAATTAGGGACTCTACTATATCGGCAAACGTAAAAATTTTCTTTTTCTTCTCATATTACATATTCACAGTCACAGCTCAGGTTTTTACCAGTCAGTCCGCCAAGCGCCAATTCCCAGAGACCCACCGGTCTCTATAAATTCCAATGTCACTAATGTATTCTTTCAGATGAAGGAGAAGGCCGGCTGCGCCGGGATGCTCCATCAAATACATATCAGGTAAAGGTAAAGGTAAATGAGATGCGTTTTGGGTTTTTGCACTCTCTTTTTCCCCAGAAAACGTTCAATATTCAATTATAAGGCACCATGTAACTACTAAAATTATCTGATCAATTTTAACATAAATAGGCGCAGATAAAAAAAAATGTAAACAGCTGCAAGCGTATCAACACTGTCGGTTACTTCCAGCAAATTTGTATAATATGCTTGAATAGAGTATTATAATAATTCAGGCTTTTATTTATATGTTGATTAGATTTAGATGTTTGCTTTTTCCGAGTGTAATAATAAAATATACTAAACCGAAATGGGATTTTCAGGTATTTGTGCTTGTGTACCCGGGTTGATGTTACAGTCTCTCAGTGCGGCCTTTAGGCCGTACAGCCTGGGCCATCATGAATCAGCGTGGCCCTAAAATCAGAACGTTTTTTCATCAGAAAAAACCAGAAAACATTTCAGTGCGGATGATAATCATCTAGTAGAAAAGGACCCATTCTATTAAGGCGCAGATTGACTCAAAACGATAACCCAGAAGCTAAGACTGGCGAATGCTTTTGTTTTTCCAGTAGCTACGTACGCTGCTGAAACCTGGACATTGAAAAAGGACCATACCATACGTCATCAAACTCTCATTAGAATGAAAGGACCGAGGAGGAGGACGAGACGTCGTCTCGTCGCCCTTCACGTGCCAGTCGCCACTGAATAAAATCAGAACCGTTCTGACTTTCCATGAACAGTTTTTAATTACAAACAAAGTATTTACAAAATCTAAACGAGTTCAATGCCATTATTATTGTAACTATGGACTTTGATTAAACTAATAATTGTTTCTAGGAAGGAAAATCAAGTTAAAAATTAGAGCATTAAATTTATGAAGCAACAAAATGTGATAAAAAAGCACTCAATACGAAGGAAAAATTAAAAATGAACAATAAACCTGTTGACCCTAACTTTGCTTCGTTGCTCTTACGTGAACGGTTACGCCACTGTAGTGAATAATAACATAACGTTCGCGTTCAAATTTGGCGCGCATTGCCCTACTTTTCAATTGTTTTGAGTTGATCGCAAGGTGGGGGTAAAAAATTGCTTTGTGGTAGGCGCAGAGAGATGAAAAGCGATTTATACATAAACAAGAACGTAGTATCAGATGTGTTCGAATCCAAACATGAAGAGCAGTGTGTGGAAATAAATTAATTTTTAAATTATTTGTTAATTGAAGGATTGTTGCGCATTTTTAGAGTGGCTGGCTCAATCTCAGAGTAGATTAGTCGGCGGTGAAGTGTGATAAGTGAATTTAAATTCTATTTCATTGAAGATTTTCGTTCAGTTGTGCGTTTGTTTAGCAACACGCAACTTTAATATTCCTGCATTTTATAATTCTTATTAATTATGTCAGTGTGCATTGATGCGTTTAATTTTAACGGCGGTAATTTTAGTGATTTATTCGATACTTTAGATAAGAGAGTTATGTTAGATTTGGTTCCCAATTGGGTTTTCACTTGGAGTGAATTGCCATGGGTTTGGTCCATAGTTGGTTCCCTTCTCATCGGCTTGAGTGGGATTCTTCCTCTACTCATTATACCCATTGACGAAAAGAACGATTTGAAACAAGGAGGTAAGGCTTTTATTTATGGCAAGTTAAAATTTCTTTGTTCTCTTTCAAATTTAAGAGATTCGGTTACGGATGGTACGCAGTAACAATCGAGATAAAAAATCTAACCTCACATTAAATATGTAAATTAATCACGAAATGTCAAGTTCGCTAGAAAACAGATGTTTGTTTAGGAAACCATGAGCGTAGATACGGCAGGGGATTTACTTAATCATCCCTGTCATCGGTCAAAGAACAATGTTAGTAAACTAACTGATATCAGCATCTCTCTAAACTTCATTAAAAATCAATTTGTATAGAGAATTAAGAAGAGACTATGCTTTTTTTATCTTCACTAGAGAAAGCTGTGCTAATGGTTGATAATTTAAATAATTGCAACCCTGAAATTGCATTCACATAGATATTAGGTTATCTTGTTATGCATTGCATTGCAAGAGCTTGCCAGAACCAATCAAATTCAAGTACTATAATATTCTCTCTCTCGCTCTTATTCTTAATTTTATTCCAATATTACGAACAATCGAATACCTGGCTTGGGAATGATGCTATGAGAACCCTATTCACATCGTGACCGGTATATCGACCGATAACAGTACAAACATCTTTACAATTGAGTGAGTATGGTCACGGTAACCGCCAACCAATCACAGGCCGTTGCGTGCCCGCAATTGGCTTCGTAGGTGAAAGCCTAAATAATTCCGTTATTACTCAATTTATCAAAAAATGTCTAATGGTAATATTGTAGAGATTTAAATTTTAAAGACAATACTTTTTCTATTTTTAAAATTCGTTGAAAGATAAGCAAGTTACGGAGAAAATAATAAAACTGATTTTATTTAAAAAATTCTAACAAATTAACAAATTAGAATTTCCAACTTGAAAAAAGAAATTTCTAACAAAAGTTACGTAGAATTTAATGCTTTACAATATCAGTTGCTGGGATGCTCCGTTTTGGAGTGACTATGAAAAATAAATTAGACTATGTTGCGTTGTATCAAAAAATATCAGGAGAGCAATTTTGTAGAGCTTTAGATTTCAGAAACAGTGATGCTTTAATTTTTCAAATAAATTCATATATAATCAAGTTACAGAGAAAAAACAAAAAGCGAAGTGGATGGGTTATAATTCTAAGAAACAGAACTTTTATTTAAATAACTGTGTTACTGGTTAATCTATCAAAAAATATCAAGAGGGCAATTTTGTAGAGCTTGCAATTTCCGAAGCAGTGATATTTTTATTTTTAAAATAAATTGAAAAATAAACAAGTTACAGAGAAAATAACACAAGTCGAAGTAAACAGGCATAACTCTAATTCTAAGAAACAACTGTTTTTCAAATAACTTTGTTAATAATTAATTTATCAAAAATATCAAGAGAGCAATTTTGAAGAGCTGTAAATTTCGGAAGCAGTGCTGTGTTTACTTTTAAATAAATTCAAAACTAAAGAACTTACAGAGAAAATAAGAAAAAGTGAAGCGGGCGGGTTTAATTCTTATTCTAAGAAACATCACTTTTTTTAAATAACTACGTTACTGGTTAATTTATCAAAAAATATCAAGAGAACAATTTTATAGAGCTGTAAATTTCGGAAGCAGTGCTGTGTTTACTTTTAAATAAATTCAAAACTAAAGAACTTCCAGAGAAAATAAGAAAAAGTGAAGCAGGCGGGTTTAATTCTTATTATAAGAAACATCACTCATTTTAAAATAACTACGTTACTGGTTAATTTATCAAAAAATATCAAGAGAACAATTTTATAGAGCTGTAAATTTCGGAAGCAGTGCTGTATTTACTTTTAAATAAATTCAAAACTAAAGAACTTCCAGAGAAAATAAGAAAAAGTGATGCAGGCGGGTTTAATTCTTATTCTAAGAAACATCACTTTTTTTTAAATAACTACGTTACTGGTTAATTTATCAAAAAATATCAAGAGAACAATTTTATAGAGCTATAATTTCGGAAGCAGTGCTGTGTTTACTTTTTAAATAAATTCAAAACTAAAGAACTTCCAGAGAAAATAAGAAAAAGTGAAGCAGGCGGGTTTAATTCTTATTCTAAGAAACATCACTTTTTTTAAATAACTACGTTACTGGTTAATTTATCAAAAAATATCAAGAGAACAATTTTATAGAGCTGTAAATTTCGGAAGCAATGCTGTGTTTACTTTTTAAATAAATTCAAAACTAAAGAACTTCCAGAGAAAATAAGAAAAAGTGAAGCAGGCGGGTTTAATTCTTATTCTAAGAAACGGTTCCCGACCGACTTTCAACCGACCGACTCAGCTTGAACCGACCGACTTTCAACCGACCGACTTTAAACCGACCGACTTTTAACGGACCGACTTTCAACCGACCTACTTTTAACGGACCGACTATTTTTTCGACCGACTATCGATACTACGCGTAGCATTCACTACAAGAATGATTTCCAATTCGACTATTTGTCACATCATATACACTACCGTGACAGAATAAAATAGATACCATAAATTACAAATATTTATTTTTATTTCGAACAATTAACAAATTAAAGAAACATTTTTTTTTACAGGTTTAATATTTAGTTGCCCCTCCTTTGTTTTGAATAAGACTTTTGATCCTACGCGACATACTAGATATCAAATTACCAATGGTGTCCTGTGGAATTTTACCCCATTCTTCTATTAAAACTGCAAACAGATCATTTTTGCGGGTGGGTTTTCGGGGTCTTTTGTGTAAATTCATTTGAAGAATGTGCCAAACATTCTCTAAAGGGTTCATAGCCGGAGATTGACCTGGCTAGGGTAAAATATTCGGTGCACCCGAATTGCACCACGAAAAGATTAGTTCACAAATCTCCTACCCGAATTGCACCACCGTAATTTCAGGTAAACACCTCACCAAGGGTCGGTCGTCCGAATTGCACCACCTCTATTGTAATATTTTAGGTAAGGTGGTTTTATTGTTGAAAGTTAAAGCACAATGCTGGAGTTTAACCTGATGCCTCCTACATGATGTAACATCGATTATTTTTTGTTTTTTACGCGATTTTTTGGGGGTGAAACGTAATAGTTTACTGCCCCATACCGCAACTATACTTTTTAATGCTATTTCGAGGGTCTCTCACATCCCGTTTTCATTTATCCCGGTTTTCTTGATGTGTGGCGCCTTCTCGTATGTTTAGCCTAGTAACCAGAGTCAAAACCGCCCTGGAGGGGTGCAACGCGGAGCGGAGCGCAGCGGCGCCCCGTAAGGGTAGGTTTTGACGATGGATTACCCTCCTTATCGAATGCACACCCCAAATTCGAAGGCAAAAAAAATTTAATTTTTTCACTGTTTTGGGTTATTATTTTATTAATACCTGCTCCGACCCTGTATAATATAATATGAATTAATATATTAAACTCGAAATTTAAATTGCAAAGAATTTAGATATTTGTCTATTTATTTCTTTATATTATCTGTTTGCTTGTGATACCTGCTCGGTTTGCTCGTGGTGCAATTCGGTAAAGCGATTACGGAACGACAATTGACCGTGGTGCAGTTCGGTCAAGGGATTACATTTACCTGGGTACAAGAAATGACCCCTGATAAGCCGTGGTGCAGTTCGGGTAGCACCAAAATATTAACCCTTTTCTTGGCCTTAAATTCTTCGAATAATCTTGCTCTGTGACATGGCGCCCCATCTTCCATAAAATAGAATTCTTTCTTTTACAAATTTTTGTTAAACAGGGGTAATAGACCGTCTTTCAATATCCCATGTATTTTTTCCCCATTTATTATGCTATCACAAAATATTAAATTTGAACGACCACCTTTCCGAATTGCCCCCCACACCATGACACTAATTCCGCCATATTTCACCGTATGATGTAAAAGTTTTACCTGAAGTTGTTCAGAAGAACGCCGCCATATCCATAATCTTCCACTATCATTAAATTGGCAATATCTACTCTCGTCGGAAAAAATTACTTTACTCCAAAAATTTTCCGAACGAGAATCCATATCTCTTGCCCACGTCAATCGTCGTTTTTTTTGGAATATAGTCGAAAGAGATTTTTTTAGCTACTCTTCTGTATAGTCCCATACTATGAAGGTACCCTTGTACGGTTATTTTTGATAATTGTGCCGTTTCAGCAACTTCTTCTACCATGTGCTTTGGATTTATGATTACTTAATGATCGTTTTAATCTTTCCGTTGGCCCAGGTCGCCCAGGTTTATAATTTGTTACTATTTTACCCTTACGTTTCAATTCTACAATTATTCTATTAACAGTGAACAGCGGTATATTTAAAAATTTTGAAATTTTACCTTGACTTGCACCTCTATCAAATTATGTAATTATTCGTCCTCGCGTAAACTCACTAACATCACTTGCGCCTTTTGTTCGTGGCATTCTTAAAACTAAATTTTTCCCTTTAAAATACTACAGAAATCACTTGGTTTTGCCTACTGACAAAATTTCAACTTAAAATTTGTCGCTCTAAACCGGTTTGAGTAACAAAAGTAGGCATAAGATAAATAATTTATGGTGTCTATTTTAATCTGTCACGGTAGTGTAGTTTCATTTTACAGTCATGACAACTGTGAGGTGTCTAGGAATCTTTCGGGAAACATGGCCTCAATAGTTTATCTTTCTCATTAAGCAATATCGTGAGTTTTTGGTTCAAGCGTCGTTGGGGGGGGGGGAGTTCTAACCTTGGCAGATCCATAACTCTGTTGGTTTGGTTTTCGTGGAAATAATAGGGAGGGAAATAAAATAATTTAAGTTTTATTAACAAAACTTATTTAATATATATTTATACCTGTATATAAATCAAATACCAGAGGAAAGGTTGTATTGAACAGCATCGAGAAACTCAAGAGGAGGTTTCCTTGCGATGTAAAGTTCTGTTTGAGTAACAATATGACTGTAAATATCTTGGTACTTCTGCTTGCGTTTGTCAACTTTCTTCCCATTATCTAACAGCATTACATAATTTTTGAACCTAGTCTGCTCTTTTTGAATTCCTTTGATAAATTCGAAAAGAGTGGGGTGGGCTTTGCCTATTGATCTGTTGAGAGCAGAGTGCCATCCCTCCAAATCATTAGTGGTCCTGCGGCCGTAGTTTGCGAACTGATTCCAAAGTTCGCGAGGAAAACGAGATATACGATTGAGATCAGGTCTCCGTATGGATTCCTTGTCACCTCTCGTCAGGGCTGCCCACGGTTGAGGTCACCTAGACTTCCCAGACACCTGTCGCTATGGCATCTCCACGAAAACCAAACCAACAGAGTTATGGACCTGCCAAGGTTAGAACTACCCCCCACCCCAACGACGCTTTAACCAAAAACTCACGATATTGCTTAATGAGAAAGATAAACGATTGAGGCCAGGTTTCCCGAAGGATTCCTAGATACCTGTCCCTATGGCATCTCCACGAAAACCAAACCAACAGAGTTATTGATCTGCCAAGGTTAGAACGCCCCCCCCCCCCCAACGATGCTTTAACCAAAAACTCACGAATTGCTTAATAAGAAAGACAAACGATTGAGGCCAGGTTTCCCGAAGGATTCCTAGACACCTCACAGTTGTCATGGCTGTAAAATGAAACTAAATGATGTGACAAATAGTCGAATTGGAAATCATTCTTGTAGTGAATGCTTCGGGTAGTATCGATAGTCGGTCGAAAAAATAGTCGGTCCGTTAAAAGTCGGTCGGTTGAAAGTCGGTCGGTTCAAGCTGAGTCGGTCGGTTGAAAGTCGGTCCAGTGGACGGTCACGTAAGAAACATCACTTTTTTTTTAAATAACTACGTTACTGGTTAATTTATCAAAAAATATTAAGAGCGCAGTTTTGTAGAGCTTTAAATTTAAGAAGCAGTGTTGCTTTTGTTTTTAAAATAAATTTTAAAATAAGCAAGTTACAGAGAAAATAACAAACAGTGAAGCAGACAATTTTAATTATTATCCTAAGAAACAAAACTTTTGTCCAATTAACTACGTTACTGGTTAATTTATCAAAAAATTTCAAGGGCTCAGTTTTGTAGAGCTTTAAATTTAAGAAGCAGTGTTGCTTTTGTTTTTAAAATAAATTCTAAAATAAGCAAGTTACAGAGAAAATAACAAAAAGTGCAGCAAACAGTTTTAATTGTAATTCTAAGAAACAAAAGTTTTGTTCAATTAACTATTTTACTGGTTAATTTAGCAAAAAATATCAAGAGCGCAGTTTTGTAGAGCTTAAAATTTTAAAAGCATTGTTGCTTTTGTTTTTAAATTAAATTTAAAAATAAACAAGCTAGAGAGAAAATAACAAAAAGTTGAGCAGGCAGATTAAATTCTAATTCTACTAAACATACCTTGTTTTTTCAAATAATTATGCTACTACTTAATTTATCAAAAAATGTCAAGAGATCAATTTTGTTGTGCTTTAAATTCTATACAAAGTCCCTTTTTTAAATTTGTAAGTCATTCAAAAATAAGTACATAAGTTACAGACAAAACCACACCACAATAATTATTATTATACAAAATCTATTAGAACTAAAATTAGAACTTTTTCTTCCGATCCTTTGGGGTAGGTCAAAATTGTCTAGCTATCATGTCCTTATATTGTTTTTCTCTTTCTTGCAAGAAAACTAAAATAACAAAATTCTTGTATCTCGAAACAATAGAAAATGATGACGTAGCAGATTTAATCGCTTTCTTGATCGACTGATTTGATAATTTTTTTGGGTACATTTATGTTATGTAAATTTTTACAATGATCCATTTAAGTGGTTATTGTTTAATTTAATTGGTAATTATATAACAACTTTATGTTTCAACATTTACATTATTATTAATTTGTTAAAACAACAAATTAGTTGTTATGATTAACAACTTGTAAACACATCATCCTATTTTTATCGCTTCTTATGCATTTAGAACACGGAAAAGTTTATCATCATGGCGATGTGTTATTGGCATTTAATTTTTTACGTCGCGGTTTTTTAAAATAAATTTAACGGAAACGATTTAATAATTACGATGGTCAAATTATTGTTCTTAAGGTCAATCGATCGTTGCGCTTCTATTATTGGCCATAATTTTACAATAAATTATTTTTCGTTAATACAATAATTATCTAATGTGATTGAACGCTGAAAATGGGGCTCCAATCGGGCATAAAATTTGGCAATTTTACGTGCGCCACTGCTTTCACTTTGTTTTTCTGGTTTACGACATTACTTTCAATTATTTTAAACTTATTTACATAAAAAAAATTATAATAATACCGTCGCTTTGTTGTTGTGTAATTTGTGAAATATGTTTTTGTTATTCTATACCGACTATTTTCTGGTAGTAAACTTGTGACGGAATGAATCACTTCCGTTTTACTAATGAGTGTTTAAATGTTCATCACATGAAAGCGTGGGATATTTGTTAAAATACGAATAAATTGAAATGTCATTGGCAGAAGGAAGTGTGCCGTATAATTTATTAATTTGGCGGTGCGTATTGCAGAATTTGTATAGGTCAATTTGGTAAACCAATTGAAAACCTTAAATCTTTCAGAATTGTCTTTCTATTTGCTTTTTGGGAGGTTTATCATTTTTATTTTGACCTTGCAAATTACGTACTAATTTTGCACTGTCTGGCGACCGCCGATTTGGTCGCTATATTGAAAAAACCACATTTCTATTAATATTCGGAATATCTCGGTTTGGGTTCACTTGACAGTAAAATGTTGGGTCATTAAAAATAAAGTAAATTGAATTCTCTACAGAAAAGATTTCTTACCTTTTTCTTGTAAATCCATCGGTTACAGAGTTACAGCCATCAGAGCGCGAGGTGATTTATATCAAATTGAGCTATTTATGAATATTCATAAAAATGTATTTTTACGGGTAGTTTTTCCAATATGGCGGCTAAAGCCGGGTTTGCTAGTCCATGCAAAATTGCTTATCGTGCAAATAAACATTTGTTTCAGCTGGCCCCCAATTATTTCCACAATAAAACCTTTGTCAACTGGTCTATTTTGATATTTCATTAGCATATTTTTTTATTGGAAGTTTTTGTGATTGATGTATTATTGAAATATTGTTGAAGGTCACTTTGTATTTTCACAAGGTTATTAGTTATTTTTTACTGTATTCTTAAGTGAAACTGACTTCATATTCTGTCTGTTTACAGTAATAAGAGAGTTATTCCTCGTACATATTTTAAATAAAGTTAAAATGATTGTAATGGTCTGATTGAATAATCTTCTTTGTATGCGGGGGGGGGGGGGCGTTGTAAAGACTACAAAGTTCTTTATATTTATTTAACAAAGTAAAAATATTTTTATATTGTTTTTTAATATTTGTGAATGTTTTTTTAATATTATTGCATATTTTTTAATAACATTTTCTACGTCCCACTCACAAATTTTCATAATTCGTAGAAAAACCTGATGTAAGTGCTTTAAAATTGCTAGAATTTTTAAAAGAATTACCTTTTTTGCGATATTATGCAATTATGCAATTCCTACTCTTTTGAAAACTGACATTTTTGGAAAAAATGTTGAATAGGGGACCCATTCTTTCAGAATATCTGGAAAAGTCAGGGAATTTAAAATTCTTCCAATTTGGTCATGAAAAGTTAAGGACTATATGAAGGTTTCAAAAATCTAGAAAATCGGGAATTTCCTTTGGAAATGCTATATGAAACTTAAAAATTTTAGTAGTAAAAATGTAAAAAAGTAGTAAAAATGTAAAAATTAAAAAAAAAGTAAAAATTTCTTTTTCGATTCATTTAAAATCAATATATTGTTAAAAATTGGAAGGAACTGTCTTACAACAGCGAGGGAGAGGAACATGATTCCTACCAAGGAATTAAAAGGGGCGTAACGGCAGTTAACATCCCCCCCACAAAATTTCAAAATCCGTAGAAAAATCGATTTAAATGCTCCCAAATTGCTAGAATTTGTAAAATAATTACCTCTTGCAATATTATGTTATCAATTAACCCCCCCCCCCCCAATAAACTTTTTGTCTTAATTTTCTCTTGGTTCCTACTTTTTTGAGAACTGGAATTTTGTAAACACTTTTGAACCCATTCTTTCAGAATACTTGGAAAAGTCGGGGAATTTATTTAAAATTCTTCTAATTTGGTCACGGAAAGTTAAGGAATATACAAACTTTGAAAAAGTTTCATACACTTGAAAAAACCTAGAAAAGTTGGGAATTGGCTTTGGGAACCCTGCATCACAGCCTGCATGAAACTTAAAAACATTAAATAAGAATTTTAATTATAAAAAGTAAAAATTACGTTTTTTATTCATTTAAAGCAATATATTTTTAAAAATTAGTATCAATGGCATAAAAGGAGCCCTAACTGGGGTTAAACTACCCCCCCCCTTAAACAAATGTTAAAAATCCGTAGAAAAACTCGATTTAAATGCTCTAAAATTGCTTTAATTTTATAAATAATGACCTTGCGATATTATGCAAAATTTTTTAAAAATTTTCAGTAAAATGATTTGTAAAAATTTAGGGTGTTATCTTAAATATGATCTGAAAATATCAGCACAGTCGGTTTTACAGCTTTTTCAAATTTAATTCTCAAAAATCACCTTGAAAATAAGTGTGAATACCCTCTTAACCCACTTTTTCTCCAATAACTCGAAAACGGCGAAAGATATCGAAATTGTTGAAGAGGTCAAAAGCGTTCAGTGCGAATAGACGAAAAGTTTTTGTTCCAAATATTTTTTGATACATTTTACCGTTTTCGAGTTATTACAGAAAAACTGGGAAACTCGAGTTTCGTTTAGATGATCCGTGTTTGATTTTGCAATGTTAGGGGCCGTTCATGTATTACGTAAGACGTTTTTTCCTACTTTTAGACTCCCCCCCTCCCCCTAGTAAGAAAATGTATAAGTAAATGTTAATGTTAATAAATGTAACATAAGATGTCAGATACCCCCCCTCCCCTAAACGTCTTACGTAATACATGAACGGCCCCTTACCAAGTTTCTTAGTCGGGGAATTTGTTTCAGGTAGAATTGACGTTGGGGGGGGGGGTACGCACGAAACTTACGACAATTTGTTCATTTTTGTTCGCTTGAAAAGACCCAACGAGGACGAAACAACGTCGTCATAATAACTAAATATAATTAAAATATTTTCAATAAGTTAAAAATCAATATTATATGAAATCAATAAAATCCTTGAAGTTTATAGGGCGAAGTTTGGACTTCGGACAAAGTGATAACTTTATTATAAAGCCAAAAAAAATTCTTCTGACCTGCAATTTCACATCTATGACATATTAGCGATGACACAGAAAACAGCAAATAACTCTGTTATTTATTAATTTATCAGAAAATGTCTTAAACGTAAATTTATAGAACTTAAAATGTCCAACCAATTGGTTTATTTACTACTACAATGCGTAAAAAATAAGTAAAAAAAGAAGAAACTTGCGTTTAAATAAAAAAAAAAAGAAAATTACGATTGCAGTAAAAATGGTAATAACAATTCGGTCGTTTGTTTTATGAAAATATGTTTCAAACAAAAGTTACGTTAAATTTTCTGCTCTACAAAATTGTTCGGATACGGTTTATTCATAGCATGTACTGTTTTCGCGTAAATTGAAAAAGAAACAAAGAGAACGTTCAGTGTCGTGTCGGCCTCCTGCTGCGTTTATTAGCAGCGAGTTTTGTTGTCTGATCAATCTAAGAAAGAATGGTTTAGGGAAGTAAAATAAAGCATAATAGTTATAATCTGTTTTTGACATACAATGTAATTAAAAGGAAATATTTTTCGTGCCGACGAAATTAATGCAAAATATCGAGCCGCTGATTTAAAGCGGTTAAATTTTCCAAATAACTGGGTTATTTTTCAATTTATCAAAAAATATTAAGAGAACAATTTGGTAGCCCTTTGAATTACGAATTAAGTACTTCATTTATTTTGGAAATTTGTTAAAACCTAAGCAAGTTACCTATTTGGGAAAAATTAAGATATAAAAAATATCGAGCCTCTGTTTTAAAGCGGTGGATTTTTTCAAATAACTGGGTTATTTTTAAATTTATTAAAAAATGTTAAGAGAACAATTTGGGAGCCCTTTGAATTACGAAGAAAGTACTTTATTTATTCTGGAAATTTGTTGAAAAACTAAGCAAGTTACCAATTTGGGAAAAATTAAAATATAAAAAATATCGAGCCTCCGTTTTAAAGCGGCAGATTTTTTCAAATAACTGGGTTATTTTTAAATTTATCAAAAAATGTTAAGAGAACAATTTGGTAGCCCTTTGAATTACGAAGAAAGTACTTTATTTATTCTGGAAATTTGTTAAAAACTAAGCAAGTTACCAATTTGGGAAAAATATAAAAAATATCGAGCCCCTGTTTTAAAGCGGCAGATTTTTTATTACTGGGTTATTTTTAAATTTATCAAAAAATGTTAAGAGAACAATTTGGTAGCCCTTTGAATTACGAAGAAAGTACTTTATTTATTCTGGAAATTTGTCAAAAACTAAGCAAGTTACCAATTTGGGAAAAATTAAAATATAAAAAATATCGAGCCCCTGTTTTAAAGCGGCAGATTTTTTATTACTGGGTTATTTTTAAATTTATCAAAAAATATTAAGAGAACAATTTGGTAGCCCTTTGAATTGCGAAGAAAGCAGTTTATTTATTTCGGAAATTTGTTAAAAACTAAGCAAGTTACTTTTATGGGAAAAATTAAGATATAAAAAATATCGAGCCTCTGTTTTAAAGCGGTGGATTTTTTCAAATAACTGGGTTATTTTTAGATTTCTCAAAAAATGTTAAGAGAACGATTTGGTAGCCCTTTGAATTACGAAGAAAGTACTTTATTTATTTTGGAAATTTGTTGAAAACTAAGCAAGTTGCCAAATTGGGAAAAATTAAACTATAAAAAATATCGTGCCTTTGTTTTAAAGCGGTGGAATTTTTCAAATAACTGGGTTATTTTTTAAATTATCAAAAAATGTTAAGATAACAATTTGGTAGCCCTTTGAATTACGAAGAAAGTACTTTATTTATTTTGGAAATTTGTTAAAAACTAAGTAAGTTACCAATTTGGGAAAAATTAAAATATAAAAAATATCGAGCCTCTGTTTTAAAGCGGTGGATTTTTTCAAATAACTGGGTTATTTTTAAATTTATTAAAAAATGTTAAGAGAACAATTTGGGAGCCCTTTGAATTACGAAGAAAGTACTTTATTTATTCTGGAAATTTGTTGAAAAAATTAAGCAAGTTACCAATTTGGGAAAAATTAAAATATAAAAAATATCGAGCCTCCGTTTTAAAGCGGCAGATTTTTTCAAATAACTGGGTTATTTTTAAATTTATCAAAAAATGTTAAGAGAACAATTTGGTAGCCCTTTGAATTACGAAGAAAGTACTTTATTTATTCTGGAAATTTGTTAAAAACTAAGCAAGTTACCAATTTGGGAAAAATTAAAATATAAAAAATATCGAGCCCCTGTTTTAAAGCGGCAGATTTTTTATTACTGGGTTATTTTTAAATTTATCAAAAAGTATTAAGAGAACAATTTGGTAGCCCTTTGAATTGCGAAGAAAGCAGTTTATTTATTTCGGAAATTTGTTAAAAACTAAGCAAGTTACTTTTATGGGAAAAATTAAGATATAAAAAATATCGAGCCTCTGTTTTAAAGCGGTGGATTTTTTCAAATAACTGGGTTATTTTTAGATTTCTCAAAAAATGTTAAGAGAACGATTTGGTAGCCCTTTGAATTACGAAGAAAGTACTTTATTTATTTTGGAAATTTGTTAAAAACTAAGCAAGTTGCCAAATTGGGAAAAATTAAACTATAAAAAATATCGTGCCTTTGTTTTAAAGCGGTGGAATTTTTCAAATAACTGGGTTATTTTTTAAATTATCAAAAAATGTTAAGATAACAATTTGGTAGCCCTTTGAATTACGAAGAAAGTACTTTATTTATTTTGGAAATTTGTTAAAAACTAAGTAAGTTACCAATTTGGGAAAAATTAAAATATAAAAAATATCGAGCCTCTGTTTTAAAGCGGTGGATTTTTTCAAATAACTGGGTTATTTTTAAATTTATTAAAAAATGTTAAGAGAACAATTTGGGAGCCCTTTGAATTACGAAGAAAGTACTTTATTTATTCTGGAAATTTGTTGAAAAAATTAAGCAAGTTACCAATTTGGGAAAAATTAAAATATAAAAAATATCGAGCCTCCGTTTTAAAGCGGCAGATTTTTTCAAATAACTGGGTTATTTTTAAATTTATCAAAAAATGTTAAGAGAACAATTTGGTAGCCCTTTGAATTACGAAGAAAGTACTTTATTTATTCTGGAAATTTGTTAAAAACTAAGCAAGTTACCAATTTGGGAAAAATTAAAATATAAAAAATATCGAGCCCCTGTTTTAAAGCGGCAGATTTTTTATTACTGGGTTATTTTTAAATTTATCAAAAAGTATTAAGAGAACAATTTGGTAGCCCTTTGAATTGCGAAGAAAGCAGTTTATTTATTTCGGAAATTTGTTAAAAACTAAGCAAGTTACTTTTATGGGAAAAATTAAGATATAAAAAATATCGAGCCTCTGTTTTAAAGCGGTGGATTTTTTCAAATAACTGGGTTATTTTTAGATTTCTCAAAAAATGTTAAGAGAACGATTTGGTAGCCCTTTGAATTACGAAGAAAGTACTTTATTTATTTTGGAAATTTGTTAAAAACTAAGCAAGTTGCCAAATTGGGAAAAATTAAACTATAAAAAATATCGTGCCTTTGTTTTAAAGCGGTGGAATTTTTCAAATAACTGGGTTATTTTTTAAATTATCAAAAAATGTTAAGATAACAATTTGGTAGCCCTTTGAATTACGAAGAAAGTACTTTATTTATTTTGGAAATTTGTTAAAAACTAAGCAAGTTACCAATTTGGGAAAAATTAAAATATAAAAAATATCGAGCCTCTGTTTAAAGCGGTGGATTTTTTCAAATAACTGGGTTATTTTTAGATTTATCAAAAAATGTTAAGAGAACAATTTGGTAGCCCTTTGAATTACGAAGAAAGTACTTTATTTTTTTTGGAAATTTGTTAAAAACTAAGCAAGTTACCAATTTGGGAAAAATATAAAAAATATCGAGCCTCTGTTTAAAGCGGTGGATTTTTTCAAATAACTGGGTTATTTTTAGACTATATCAAAAAATGTTAAGAGAACAATTTGGTAGCCCTTTGAATTACGAAGAAAGTACTTTATTTATTTTGGAAATTTGTTAAAAACTAAGCAAGTTACCTATTTGGGAAAAATAAAAATATAAAAAATATCGAGCCTCTGTTTTAAAGCGAAGGAATTTTTCAAATAACTGGGTTATTTTTAAAATTATCAAAAAATGTTAAGAGAACAATTTCATAGCCCTTTGAATTGTTAAAAACTAAGCAAGGAAAAAAATTCAAATTTTTTTATAATTTTTGTGTAATTTTGAAACAATCGGTTTCAAAATCGGTTAGCAATCAAAGCTTATCTTGACCTACCTCACAGATATTAAATTTTAAGTTTTTCGGTTGTCAAGTCACCAGGGAAAAGCTCATAGGATTAGAAGCTGACTATCCAATGAGGAAAAACTAAGTGGAAGTTTTCATAGCGACGCTTTATTTTTTTTTCTTTTTATGTTGAAATGCATTATAGAAAATTTACGTATAAATGTGTTCATTTAATCTTCAATTATGTACTCGAAAAACATTGAAATCCTCTTGAAAGCACATTGCAATTTGGTAATCAATCGTACGTGGTCGATAACTCTTGATATTTTATCTTTTAGTGAGACAAATAATACTTCCAGTACATTTTGAACTTGGAAATATTTTTTTCCTACCTGTCTATTGTTATAAATTCTAATATAATTATAATCGAAATAGATAACTATTTCTAGGGTACCTTTTTGCTCTTGATCAGTTTTTTGAACTTTTAAAAGGATTGTTTTTATTTGCTCGGCTCTCCGTCATGCTAAAAATATTTTTTTCTATCAACATTCAAGTTCAAACAAATACAAACTATGTTGCTTTTGTTGACGTGCATGTTTACTAATAGCAAAGGTGTTAAGTGCAAAAATATTGTTCTACCCCTTGGAGGCACTTGATGAATTCTGTCTCCAGTTTTCAATCAATGTGCAACAAATCAATTTTCAATTCAGTTTATTCCGAGGTCAAAAGCTAAAAGATTTAATTTATCTGCGTCTATTAATACATACTATAACAATTTGTACATCATAACACAATAATTTGCAATATCATGTAAATTCCTGGCATTAAATACGACATTTTCAATAGCCATTCAATTGCGTTGCTTAGTAAACAAGCTACGTTGACGCATTACTTGGAACCGATCAATGAGCAAGCCCGATTAACTTTTTTTTTTATTTTACAGAAAGTGCCAATACTTTGAAAACTCTATTGAGTTTTGCGGTTGGAGGATTACTGGGAGACGTTTTTCTACATTCGCTACCAGAAATTTGGGCCAACGATGCATCTAAAAATGGTAAGGTTTAAACGTTTAGAGGACAACGAAAGGAGAAGGAACCTCCCCCCCTTTTTTTAGTTCAAATCTGGGTTATCTCTTGTACAAAAAAATTGATTCCGCATTTTTCTAACAACGATATCTCATGGTGTGTGCTAATTGCGAATGCAATTAACTCATCATGGTTTCAAGGAGACGTTAAATGGAAACGTTGTCTCTCTCTCTCTCTTATTGCATGCATGTTAAAATAGTTTTGGAATAAATTATCGCTTTGTTCCCATATTTATTTCAATTTAATATTTTTATTGTGCAAATTGCCTTTGCAATTGGTCTGAACATACAATACGATTTGAAAGGATGAAGAATTTAACAAATCATTGACCGTCGCGTCGACACTATTAACAATACACACAAGGATGTCTGAATTTATTTCGCTTATTCTGAGCGAAGTATATTTTGTTTGCTTGATTTGTATCGTAATTATGCTGATATGGTGACGGGGTCAAGAAAGGTCAATTATGCGTATCAGTTAAGTAGTATTCGATACTGCCGAGCTAAGCGCCACCATCTTTGGGCTTCGAGTGCTGAGCTAGCACAGCATACTCGGGATTTATTGGATTTCATGTTCATATTCACATAAACATTAGTGGTATTTTTATTGCACTGCAGTGAAAGCTTATAAGTTATAAGAAATAAGAATCTATCAAGTTAAAGGATCCACTTCAATACGGTTGGATCTTGCAAGCTTTTACAATACAATACAAAGACTTGCAGATAGTATCGAGTTCGTCAAATTGGATTGCCATCATTTTTAGCTCCGTAGTGCTGAGCTAGTATAATATCATAATCGAGGTTTAAAGGGGTGCACGAAGAGGGGGAAGTAAAATTATAAAATATTTTCCACTATCCCGTGACACTGCAATTAACGTCAGGGCCGAATTTTTAAACGATTTCTCGAACTTTCACCTTTTCTCAAATAGTACTGTTATTATTCAATTTATCAAAAAAGATCTGGTTAGTGATCGTGTAGAGTTTCAAATTCCGCATTAAATGCTCATTTTATTTTTAAAATTTTCGGTTAAAAGGTTAGAAAATAATCAAGTTATAGGGAAAAGAACAAGAAGTTGAATTTAATACCAAGATTGCAATAACAATGAAAATGTCAATAAACGTCAAGCCATCAAGTTTATTAAAAATCTTTCCAATAGAAGATAGACGTAAAATATTCCGATTTATAATTTTGAATTGTAGAAGTGTTTCTAAAATTTAAAGAATTTAAAAAAACGTCTACCTGATGATGGGCTTCCCTGCAAAGCTTCTTTGAATTAGCAGCGGATTTTTTACCTGCTCAATACAAGATGTGGTTTAATAGGGGTTTTAAAAATGGTTCGAGAAGAACCCTTGTACCTGGTGGAGAAAATATTGTATAAAATAATATTATAATTAAACAGTGGCGGCTGGTACCGGGAAGACGGTGGGGTGCCGCCCTCCCAAAAATGGAATGCAAAATCATCATTTTATTAATAATCTATTATTAGTTTATTCGACATATTAAAATTTTTATTTGTTGTGATTGCTAACCCCCCTCCCCATTATAAGAAACCACGAGGTCGACTGTAATTAAATCTACATAATATAAATCAAAGCCTTAATTTGTGTGTCTGTCAGGAACGCATCTCATTGGTTTAATATCATAATTAACTATATATGGTAAGAAACATAACAAGGAAGCAACGAATGTTACGCCATCTGCCGTGTAAATTTTAATGATAGCTGAGACGGGAAAAAATCTATATTTTAATATAGAAGATGCAGTCGCAAATCACTCGGTGCGGCCCAACCACGGTTGGCTAGTTATTATATAATATTGTAATTGAAGGGTAAGAAGCAAAACCGCCCAAGGTTTATTATTCAAAAAATTTTACTTTTTTAACTGATTTTTAGCATAGTTTAAGCTTGAAAACCTTATGCATATGTTAGAAAGAATACAATGTCAAAAAGCTCGGTGGTTTCAAGGTTATGATTTTTAACATAATTTCAACTTGAAACGCTATATCTAAAATAAATCGGTGTGTACTTGAGCGGTTTTGCTTCTTGATGCGTCAATTATCCTTTTCTTCTTACGCAAATCCATTAAGGGGTCGTCCTTAAAGGACGTCCGCAATTTTTCCCGACCTTTCACCCCCCCCTTGTCACAGTTGCTCTGCAACTAATCGAGTCCTTTTTGCTAAATTCTGGTAAATTCACATTCCTTTGTGTAGTTTTCACTTTTTCTTTTTCAATTTCCAAGGCAAAATCACACATCGAGGAAAATTACATAGAAACCGTAATTTCACACTATTATTAATGTAATATTACACTATATGTATTTTTACGTAATTTGGAATGCAAAAATTACACGCTTTTTAATGTATATTTACGTGCACTTATTTCGGTGATGCAAATATACAATATCCAAATGTAATTTTACATTCGTGATGCCAAAAGCTGGTAAAGTTACACTCGGTTGTGTAGTTTTCACATTTTCTTTTTCAAATTCCACAAATACCAAAGTAAAATCACATATACAAAGAAAATTAGAGAGGAACCGTAATTTGGAATGTAAAAATTACATGTTTTTTAATGTATATTTACGTGCACTTATTTCGGTGATGTAAATATACAATATCCAAATGTAGTTTTACATTCGTGATTCCAAAAACTGGTAAATTTACATTCTTTTGTGTAGTTTCCACTTTTTCTTTTTCAAATTCGAAGGCAAAATCACATATACAAAGAAAATTACAGAGAAACCGTAATTTCACACTATTATTAATGTAATATTACACAATATGTATTTTTATGTAATTTGGAAAGCAAAAATTACACGCTTTTTAATGATATTTCCGTGCACTTATTTCGGTGATGTAAATATACAATATCCAAATGTAATTTTACATTCGTGATGCCAAAAGCTGGTAAAGTTATACTCGGTTGTGTAGTTTTCACATTTTCTTTTTCAAATTCCACAAATACCAAAGTAAAATCACATATACAAAGAAAATTAGAGAGGAACCGTAATTTGGAATGTAAAAATTACATGTTTTTTAATGTATATTTAGGTGCACTTATTTCGGTGATGTAAATATACAATATCCAAATGTAGTTTTACATTCGTGATGCCAAAAGCTGGTAAATTTACATTATTTTGTGTAGTTTTCACTTTTTCTTTTTCAAATTCCTAGGCAAAATCACATATACAAAGAAAATTACAGAGAAAAAATCGTAATTTCACACTACTATTATTAATGTAATATTACGCAATATGTATTTTTACGTAATTTGGAATGCAAAAATTACACGATTTTTAATGTATATTTACGTGCACTTATTTCGGTGATGCAAATATACAATATCCAAATGTAGTTTTACATTCGTGATGCCAAAAGCTGGTAAATTTACATTCTTTTGTGTAGTTTTCACTTTTTATTTTTCAAATTCCAAGGCAAAATCGCATATACAAAGAAAATTACAAGGAAACCGTAATTTTACACTATTATTAATGTAATATTACACAATATATATTTTTATGTAATTTGGAATGCAAAAATTACACGCTTTTTAATGAGATTTCCGTGCACTTATTCCGGTGATGTAAATATACAATATCCAAATGTAGTTTACATTGGTGATGCCAAAAGCTGGTAAAATTTTTTTTTTGTGTAGTTTTCACTTTTTCTTTTTTAAATTCCAAAGAAAAATCACATGTACAAGAAAAATTATAGATAAACCGTAATTTCACACTATTATTAATGTAATATTACACAATATGTATTTTTACGTAATTTGGAATGCCAAAATTACACGCTTTTTAATGTATATTTGCGTGCAGTTATTTCGGTGATGGAAATATACAATATCCAAATGTAGTTTTACATTCATGATGCCAAAGGCTGATAAATTTACATTCTTTTGTGAAGTTTTCATTTTCATAAGGTGAAATCACAGGGAAACCACAATTTCACACTTTGTATTTTTACGTAATTTTGAATGCAAAAATTAAAGGTAAAACAAATTAATTTCGGAAATCTACTACTTTAGGGGAAGGGGGGTTAACTTACCTGTTCATCAATGGCGCCTCATGGTTTGCTATAATGATGGAGGAGGGAAATTAAATTTTTCACTTTTTGGTCAAATGTTTTAAATCTGTATCACCAATCAACATCGAATTGTTCAAAATCTTGAATTGTCAGGGAATTTTGAATATTTTTCTGGAAAACTATGCAATAGACTTCAAAACTTAATTACTTTATTACAAGCAAAAAAAATTTTTATGTAAAAATATGTATTTATTTATGTTTTATAATACAATATTATCGATATTAAAATATGTAGGAATAAACGATGAGCACGGGGGGGGGGGGGGGTCATTATTATAATGACTGGAATTTTTCTTATACAATCCTGAAAAAATCAAGAAATTTTAAAACTCAAGTTGGTTGGACCATGTTAATTTCCTCTCTCAAAGACTTCTGTTTGGGCGCACACTAAAATCGAAAATTAATTTTTTTATCTTCTTTTCCACAGGGGGCATGCCTTCGCTTTACAACGGCATTTTGGTTTTATCCGGTTTGTTGATTTTCGTGATAGCAGAAAAACTATTTTCCGCTGTTGGAAAACTAACAGAAAAAATGGAAGAAGAAAATCTAACAGAAGAACAACTAAACAACAACATCAACGGCTTCGAACTCGCCGGCAAGAAAACGAAACCAGTCAACAAGAAAAGGGTAAGTCCTTCTTTTAAATTTTCGGGCAAAAATAAATTTCTAGTTAAAAATTTTTCAAAATAGATTACCGGATACTTGAACCTTTTGGCCAACATGGTCGACAATTTTACGCACGGATTATCGGTTGGCGGTGCGTTTTTGGTGTCTCTCAGGTTGGGTTTCCTAACGACGTTTGCGATTTTGGTGCACGAGATTCCGCACGAAGTTGGCGATTTTGCCATTTTGTTGAAGTCTGGTTTTTCGAGGTGGGATGCCGCGAAAGGACAAATTGTGACCGCCGGTGGGGGACTTTTGGGGTCCCTAGTGGCGATTTTTTTCAGTGGCGCGACAAACTCGATAGGTACGCATTTTTAAGGTTGTTTTGGTGGGTTGATAAAATTTTGGGTGTTTTTAGAGGCGAGAACGTCTTGGATTTTGCCGTTAACATCGGGCACTTTTCTACATATAGCGCTGGTGACTGTGCTTCCAGAACTTTTAAAGGAAGAAGATCCTGTGGAGTCGTTTAAGCAGTTGTGCGCGTTGATATTTGGAATTGCAATAATGGGTTTTATCGGTGCTGTTATAGAGTAACGGTGTTGTAATTTTATGAATGAAATTTGTTGCCATATTTTTATAAAATAAAAGATATTTTAATAATTACGCATATCCTATTAAGTAATATAATTTTCTTAGTTCAGTATTTTTGAATTAACTCTGATGAAAAGTGTAAATATGTGGGATATTTTAGCCCATAGTAATAATGTGATATTACTTATGTACGATAATTTTATTTAAATGTACATAATTTATATAGCCATATGTTTTTATCATTGTTTTAGCGGTACTTAACAAGTGCTCTTATTATTTGATGGTTTACAGTGATTACATTATTTTTTATTTTATCAATTTATTTATCTAATTATTACAATTTACAATGTATTTTATAAACTTGTTGATGATATTTAAAATTTTTAAACCAATTTGTTTTACAAAATTGTGTTAATCACTGTAAAGCTACTTAGTTTATTATAAACATTTATGTAAATATTGTAATAATAAAGTTTACCTAAGATTTAATTTATTGGTCCATGTACTGCTTTCAATACCCTCTTTATTGTTGTTTTTATATCCTTATTAATGATCCCACTTCTGACATCATTGGGTAATAAAGTGCTATAATATTCAAAATGGTTACCAGGAAAGTTAAATTCTGAGCCATCCATAAAAAATATTTATGGATTTTTCCCAAAAAACCGTAGTTTTTATTTACCCATGTGAATTGTTTTTCTATGCATCTGACGCAAAAGTGGCCTACAGATAACTAAAATTAGCAAATCTGCGCATAGAACAACTTTAATAGGACCCTAGCTATGAGCTGTCCAAGTGATCATTTTTACCCTTTTTTGAAGGATTTTTATTGGGTACCAATTTTGCGAAATTACTAATTTTTTGTGCAACTCACGAAAAAAAAATATATAAAATTACAATAAATTACCAATTTATTGTGAAACTCACGAAAAAAAAAATATAGAATTAAAATAAAATTACTAATTTTTTGTGTAACTCACGAAAAAAATATATAGAATTAAAATAAAATTACTAAATTTTTGTGTAACTCGCGAAAAAAAAAATAGAATTAAAATAAATTCCCAATTTTTTTTGAAACTCACGAAAAAAAAATATATAGAATTACAATAAATTACCAATTTATTGTGAAACTCACGAAAAAAAATATATAGAATTACAATAAATTACCAATTTTTTGTGAAACTCACGAAAAAAAAATAATATAGAATTACAATAAATTACCAATTTATTGTGAAACTCACGAAAAAAAAATATATAGAATTAAAATAAAATTACTAATTTTTTTGTGCAACTCACGAAAAAAATATATAGAATTAAAATAAAATTACTAAATTTTTGTGCAACTCACGAAAAAAAATATAGAATTAAAATAAATTCCCACTTTTTTGTGAAACTCGCGAAAAAAAAATTATAGAATTACAATAAATTACCACTTTTTTGTGAAACTCACGAAAAAAAAAATATATAGAATTACAATAAATTACCAATTTATTGTGAAACTCACGAAAAAAAATATATAAAATTACAATAAATTACTAATTTTTTGTGCAACTCGCGAAAAAAAATTTATATAATTAAAATAAAATTACTAACTTTTTGAAAAAAAATTAAAATAAAATTACTAATTTTTTGTGCAACTCACAAAAAAAATATATAGAATTAAAATAAAATTCTGTATGTAATATTTCGCGTGGGAAAAAACATTTTTAGGTAATAATTAAGTCAAAAATTCGGGTAATAACACTTAAATGTGTGTATAAACTATTAGCAAAAAATGGCAGAATAGGGTAAAAATTAGGTTCAAAGTAAATTGAATTAAAAAATTAGTAAAAACATTAACTTACATACACATCGATGTTTCGACGTCATTATACCACCATCAGGTGAATTTAGCCAAATAAAAAATTATAATTTGACCGCCATACTGGAAAAACCGTACGAAAACAAATATTTTTATGAATATTCGTGAATATCTCGAATTGGGATCACTTGAGAGGAAAACATCAAATAATTGAAATTAAAGAAAATTAAATTGTCTATAAAAAATCCCTTCTACCTTTTTATTATTAATTGATCAGTTGCAGAGTTACAGCCTTCAGAACGTGCAGTATACATTTGCCATTCTTTACTTATTAATTTCCACAATAAAACTCTTATAACTATAAATGGTGTAATTAAATTGTTTACAGCAAAAAAAATTCTGTTTTTAACCTATCAGAGAGTCCCATTTCAGGTTGATATAAGCGGTATAAACCACGATCTACAACGCATGTTGCTCGGAGAAGTGTTGAAGTAAAAAATCGATGTTGCTACCGCGACATCAGGAGCAAGTTTTGTACGGTGAATAATCGCCGAAACAGTCGCTCGTGTCAGAAAAATACTAGAAAGTAGATTTAGAATAGGAAAATTTTTCGAGTATTCTTTTTGTCCTGACGCTGTTACACCCGACGATTTTTTCATTCTACACAAAAAAAAGATATAAAAGGCAGTCGACTATTTTTAGAAACCACTATTGAAAACCGAAGGGTATTGAATATCGCGCCCCCCCCCCTCTTCCCCCAAATACACTTGATATGTTTATTCTTCTTTTTATGGAAAATTACACCGAAAATCATTGGCAAAAAGATGACCTCTGATTATCATTGTAATATTAAATGTAAATGTACTACTTATACTGACGTAATTGTTTAAAATTGTTTATGCATTATGTAAAATTACAGAAGTGTAATATTACTAATGCCAATGCTAATGCATAATTTTCTCTCTAAAAGTTACATGTTTGTTAATGTAAATTTACATTCATCTTTTTATGGTGCCCTGCAAAAATTGTATGTAAAATGTCACAAAATTCTTAGTAATATTTACACAAAATAACGTGTAACGTATGTAAATTAGTCATATTACACAAACTTTCCAGTAAAATTAAACACGTATTAGTAATTTTACACATTTATATATATAATTTTGTGCTCTTCAAGTTTTGTTTGATGAAAATATTCTATAAAAGTGAAATTAAGCGAGTTACAGACGAGAAACCACGTTGAAAGAACTTTTATTATTACTTACCTTCTTCCTTACCTGTCCTCCCGGGTGTCCGCCGTCAGGCATTGCTTCCGGGATGATGTGTCCTAGAATCGGACCATGTTCTTCTCCTTTGATATCCTAGTTTGTCGGCCGGGTAGGGGGCAATGCGATGGAACTCGCGTGTGGCGTGTGCTCTTCCGCACGCCTCTCTTCTACCTGTCCGGGTTTCGCGTCGAATCGTTAGTCCTCCATTTGTGTGTCGTCCTCCGTTTGTGTGTCCTCCGTTAGAGTAGCGGCGGCGGCTGCCTGTTGCTCGGCTCTCCCGGCTGCCTCCTTACATAGAGAAAGTCGAAATCGTCTAATATGGCCTCATCAGCAAAAATCGAAGAAATTGAAAAGAAACGTAGAAATAATCCTGAGACAGACGAAGAAGAATGGCCCTACGAGTGGCCCAAAGAATGGTCCACACTTGAAGATGAAGAAAACAATAGCTCGGACAATGAAAAACAAGGAAAAATTCGAAAGGAAGCAAAAAAGAAACCAAATAAAAACCAAAGGAAACGTGCCAGATTGGCGAAGCAAGAAAAAGAAAAACATGAAAAACAAGAGACAGAAACGATAAGTGAAAACAGTAACGAAACAAAAAATTATGAAACTGAAAAAACACAAAGTGATTATAATTTAGAAATATCCACAAAGCTGATCGAAACATTGTCCATAGCCCTACAAGTGATGCAAGAAAGTAAAGAAGAACATGGAATAGAAAAAACAAAAACACCAAGTGAAAGCCAGTTGGGAATAACAGAATGGACGAATGAAATATTTTCCAACATATCGTACGCCGCGCATAAAATAATGAAATTCATCATATTAAGCAAAGAAGAACTCGACGAAAGGAAAAACACACTAAGAAACTTAGAAGATATGAAAGAAAGCACCTTTAAACTTCTATTATTCGTATTGAAGGGCAATAGCAACAAGCAAGGGACGGGTGAGCCTTCAGCCACCCTTTCTCCGTCCAAAGCAAACACAGCAGAGGCGGTTCCTGCCCCTGCCAACCCCGCGAACCTCCTCAAGGTCCGGGAACTCAAAGAAACAAATTCTTCCCCTCAGGAAGAACACAAAAAGCAAGACCCACCTGGGAAAAATTTGGCAGAGTCCAACCCCCCGAACCTCCTCAAGGTTCGGGAACCCAAGGAAACAGATTCTTCCCCTAAGGAAGAATCCACGAAGCACGACCCACCCAGGAAATACCTGACAGCAATGAAGAGGGCTGCCATCAGCAACCCCCGGAGCACACACAAGAAATACAAAGTAATTGTCTACCCTGGAGAGGGTAGCTCATTCCAGTCAGCAGAAAACACGAAATCCGCCCTGACTAGCATCAGAGCGGAAGACCTTGGCATAAAAGCAGATAGGCTCTATCTGACGAAAAACAAAAGTGTTGTGGTGGAATCCTCCCACCCTTCCGTCAAGAAACTAGTAGGCAGCACTCTACTCGCGGAAAACCAATTGATGGCCCGGGAGCCTTCAGCTACCTGGCCATCAATTGCTATACAGATGGTGGACAAATCCGTTTCTAGGGATCAAATCACAGCGGAAATAGAAAGGAGTCTTCCCGAGGTGGTCAATATGGCCGGGATTTCTTGGCTCAAAAGAGCCAATCCCGTACATACCAGAGGAAGAACTCACAACAAATGGATCCTGGAGGTTCACCCCCTGGTCCATGAAGCAATAACAAAGGAGGGTAAATTCAGAGTGGCTTGGAAAAGCTACCGGATACGGAATCACATCGGAATTGTCCGATGTTATAAATGCCAACGATTTGGCCACACAGCCAAATTTTGCAAAGGAAATGAAACATGCGCCTTTTGCACCTCAACAGAACATGCTTCACGTGATTGCGTAGTGCAAAAGGAACTTGCTAAGCATGTATGCGCCAACTGTGTCAGAGCGAAGCTCAGTGACAACAAGCACTCCACAGGATCAATCCTGTGTAAAGTATATAAGGCCCGACTTGAGGCCCGTGCACAATCCATAGCAACCACTATTGACAACGAGAGAAATAACCGTGACCAATGAGATCTAATCCTAAAAACTAATAACCCTGATAAGAAACAAGGTTTGAGTGTACCCAATAAAGCCAAATAACAATCGAAAATGAAAAATAGACTCCAAAAATCAAGATATGAATACCAATACATACCAACATTGATGAAATAAAAACGCCCACGCAATCCAATATAGAAACCTGAAACATAAAACAAATCAGAAAACATCATATCAAAATAGGCAGATTATGTGTATGTCACAATATACCAAATGACACGCGGTTTGAAACCCGATTAAAAAAAATTCATAAAAAACGACCAGAACTTGATAAAAATATTTAAGAATAATTTTATAATTATGATGAAAACATGAACTCCCCGCCAATTTGCAGGGTCCATTTTATGATGAGGTTGGCAACAACCTCAAAATGTTTTTTATTTTTTATAAATAAATTAACTTCAATTGCCTCCTTACATCTTAATATGGTGGTGACGAGGGTAGTTATCAGCTGCCACTGTGTCTCGTCGACAAGCATTGCTTCGATTAGGTCCTCGGGAGTCATCGTGTACCCCAGTGCTAGGGAGACCATTGTCCTCTCGCGTTCCCATCTCCAACAGTGGAAAAGGGAGTGTTCCGCGGTGTCGATTTCCTCGCAATACCTGCAACGGGGGCTTGTCAACTTTCCGAATCTGTGTAGGTAGTGGGCAAAGCAGCCGTGCCCTGACAGCATTTGTGTGAGGTGGAAGCTTACTTGTCCGTGCCGTCTTTCGATCCATCTTTTGATGTTGGGGATTAGTCGTCGGGTCCACAAGCCGCAAGTTGCCATCTCCCATCTAGCCTGCCAAATCTCGGCCATCTCCTTCCCGGCATCCTCTGCTCCTTCGTATGTTCTGCCTCTTGCCAAGGCGAGAAGGTCGATTGGGGGCATCGACGCCAAGACGAGAGCCGCGTCGAGCGAGACCGTCCTATAGGCGCAGGAAACTCGTAGCGCCATTCTTCGCTGGACGCTTAGCAATCTCTGTGTGTTCCTGTTTACTCGGAGTGCTTCGTGCCATATCGGTGCCGCATATAATATGATTGATTGCGTCACCAGTCCGAGGGTTCTTCTTTTGTCATGTTTTGGGCCACCCATGTTGGGCAATAGGCGGGCAAGCGACGTCGTGACCGCTCCTGCCTTTGCTGCCGCTTCCCTGATGTGCTCTGCGAAGTTTAGATTCTTGTCTATCTTTACGCCGAGGACGGTTACCGAATCCTTGCATGGGATTGGAACTCCGTTTAGTCGAATGAAAACCGCGGGCACTTTCCTTCTTCCGCTTAGTAGTACTCCCTCCGACTTTTCGGGGACTAGGGTGAGTCCTCTTTCGCGTACCCAGGCGGAAATTTTTTCCAGGGCCTGTATCGCGGATCTCTCGATCTCCGCCACGTCCTTGCCCACGATTACCACGTTGAGATCGTCCGCGAAGCCCACAGTGGTGCAACCTTGTGGGAGCTGCAGACGTAGCACCCCGTCGTACATTAGATTCCATAGCGTCGGTCCAAGCACCGAGCCCTGAGGGACTCCGCTGGTGACCTCGATTTCGTCCTGTTCTCCGTCGCCTATTATCAGGCGTCTCTCCTCTAGGTAACTGACCACTAGGTTGAATATGTCATTGTCGATCGTCGCCAGGTTCCTCAGTGCCCCAAGGATGTGCTTCCACCCCGCGTTGTTGAATGCATTCCGAACGTCGAGGGTAACGAGTAGACAGAGCCTTCTGGTGCGCCAAGTTCCCGTCTTTGCCTCCACCGCGATCTCCATGATCCTCTTTAGGGCGTCCACGGTTGATCTTCCCCTCCTGAATCCGTATTGGTTGTCGGATAGACCGCCGCTGTTTTCGATGTTTTTCTCGAGGCGATTTAGAATGAGCACGTTGAAAGAACTAAACTTCCTGAACCTAACCTAATCTGAACCTAACCTGAGCCTAACCTGAGCCTAACCTGAACCTAACATGAAACAACATTTTTTTCCACGACAATTGTAAAATGTGTTTTTTGTAGAGAATTTTGTGCTCTGCAAGTTTTGCGTGATAATAATTTTCTGTAAAAGTGAAACTAAGCGAGTTATGCACGAAAAGCCACGTTGAAAGACCTGAACTTACCAATTCGGGAAGAAACCGATAAAGAATTTCAGCGGACCTTTGGGGTTTATTCGGACATTATAATAAAGGTGCCTGCCCAATTTTAGCTTGACTGGACTTTTTGCAAGCTAAAAGTGTTCCTTGCATGGAATATTCACTATGATAATATGTAATGGAGCGCGTCGTTATTTAAATTGAATTATAATTTTAACAGCAATTAAGTAGATTTATACAATATTTTGTAAACACAATACTGAAAATTCAGGGTTCAATCCCCGATATAGGAATCTTTTAAATACTGTATTTATTGTATTAATTTATTATTTTTTTTATAATTACTAGCCATCTGAACCATCCAAAACATGATTGCCAAGGTTGTGCGGCCTAATTACCTTTTTAGGAAATTAAGCTGGTTGATTGGTGTATCTATTGTAAGCCAATCACTGATGTTTTGATGAGGGAATGAACGAAATCTTCACCTCAAATGGAACTATATTATGTCATATTTCTGGTTATTGGTTTTCCTGCCTTTGTTTATTATGTATTGAAAATGTGTAACAGGTACAGGGGACCTACAGTTTAACGTGGATACCCACAACAACACCAATTCTTCGCCCACATCAACTCCAAGAAATACCAAACTAAGAGAAGCGCAGTAATGCCCCAAAAGAGATGGGTAGATGACATAAAAAGGACAAAAAGACATTAATTTCAAACAGCCTTATATAGGATGGAATGGAAGAGAATTTGAGTCTTTTTTTTTTTGACCAAAATGTCTAACCTATGACCTCTAAGATCAGCAAAGTTGGCACAAAAGGTTATCCAAAGACAACGAGTTTAGTTCGGAACCTCTGGAGTGTCTTTAATGTTACGCTGGAAGGATTGAAAGTCATTGAAGTCAAAACTCGCTCGGAGTTGGTAGTGTAGGACTTCACCCACTAAACTCGCCCCCCCCACCGAGAATCAGGATTGCGCCTTACAACATTACTTCCGGCATTTTCGTGTCTAGTCTGCGATTTTCATTTTCATCGTCCTGTTGTTTCTTCCATGTTCCCTACGGATGGTTAGAGGTCTTTATTCAGAAATGGATGATGTAAGATTGAAGGATCTTGAAATGTTTTCATTGGTCCTAACGACTACATAGGCGCATGATTAATTTAAAAATTCTTTGAACTTCCCAATTTATCACAATGATAAACAGTGTACTTCCCATACCTACACTGATTTCATCCTTGCACCTGTAAAAAGTATCTCCCAATCAATCTATCCATGGTAATAAATGAATGCACTTTTTTTTATTATTGAACGTCAGGATTATCAAATATGTATAGGCATTACAAAAATGTAACTTTGGTAACAATTGCCTCCTCGGTTAACCAAAATTTAGCCCTTCTGGATGTCAGTGACCATATAAGTGCGGATGGTCTGGCAGTAATCCATGATGGATACATTAACATCATTCCAATACTAAATTCAGATCGAAGATGCAAATACGTTTCGTTGAGCAACGGAAAAGATCGTGGAAAAGGTTTCATCACTCAGGTTCGAATGTTTTTCCTCATTCCCAAAATTATTAAAACTTTATAACTCAAAACTGCTTCAGATAAAATGGTTACAAATGAACAGACAAACTATTTTTGTCGTTTGTTCCACCATTGGAATACAAATTTACGATCCCGAAGTGTGTGAAATGCGATTTTCCCATGGCTGCAAAACAACAAACAGCGATGCCTCTGGTTAGAGGAAATCGAAGATGAACAGCTCAGTTTCATTTCTTGGTTAATTAAATTTCAGGAATCGTCAATGGAGCCTGTGTACTTGCAGATAACATTTTGTGCGTTGGAACTAACGCCGGTGTAGTTTGGATGTTCGAAGCCAACAAAAACAATTCAAAATTTTGGGTTTTGGACCGATGTTACACGCACGAAAAACCCATAATTTTGATTGATGCTATAAAAAAATATTTGGTAACTTCGACGCCTCTGTTTCTTTACTTGTGGGTATTGGACAATTCGAGAAAATTGGAGGTTTCACGTCAAATTCGCGTTCCGGGGTAAATAGTTGCAAAATTTTAGGGGTTTGGTTAAGTTGCTGTTTTCAGGTTGTTCTCAACTCCGACCACCATGAAAATTGTCGATTATTTGATTTTTGTCGGCTACGAATCGGGCGAGTTTTGCGTTTTCGATATTTTGGATCAGAAGTTTACCATGCGCACGGTCGCGCATAAGTTGAAGATCACTGCTTTGGATTTTTCGCCACTGAAACGTTTGGTTTTAACCGCATCTGAGGATGGTTTCGTTAAATTATGGAGTTTCTCCGGGAAAAGTTGCGAAGTAAAAAAATAGTAACCCCCCCCCCCAAATTATTCTGATTTTAAAATTATTTTTTAGGGACATTGCGAGTTTTCCACATTCAATGAAAATGGTTCCATATGTGGGGCGGCGTTCCTGAACGGAATTTGTACTGAATTTTGTATCGTCACGGCGAATGACATTAGGGTTGAGTTTTACATAGAAAATGAGAAGGAAAATTGAAACCGTTGAAGTTTATTAAAAAATTGAATTGTAATATTTGTTTAAATTATTCAGAAAGGCACTTGCTATTATTTTAATACATGTTTTTTTAAATTGCGAGGTATAATAATTTTTAATTTAAAAACAACGGGAGACTGCATTTCGCCCCCCCCCCCCCCAACGTGAAGTTTTTAACGAAATTATTGTCAAACGTTTGAGTTTCCATTTATTTGTGTGGGTTCATGGCTTATATTGTAACACCCTAAAGTAATTTTTCCCACAGTCAAAAAAATGTTTTTTCTAAAATTTGGATTTCTTACAGATCTGCAAAGAAAACTTTCTCTTTTCTCTTATTTTTCCCAAAATTCATAAACTAATTGTCGGACGATATTCAGCTTTCGTTTACATTTCCATCATTCCATCGTCTAAAAATTCTATCTCTTCACTTTTCAGCGTAGAGTCAACCGTTGTGCCGTAAAAAATTAAATCAAAATGAAAACCGCAAAAAGCAAGAGATTTTAATACAAATGTAAAATTAAGCCCATTTAAATACAAAGGTGCACGTTTACCCAAATTAGGTATGCGATTTCATCCAAAGAATACCAAAAGAATACCTGAGTACCCAGTACTTGCCAAAGAGAAAGGGGCAACGCAGAAGATGCCAGCGAAAACTACAGACGTAACACCAAAAACCAGGTTAGCAGTAAAGTGCAACGTCAAAGGAAGGAGCCTGTCGAGCTGCACAGATACAGCCTCGATCATAGACGAGGCAATTGCGAAGATCAACGAAACCCTCCGAGGCCCCCAATGTAAGTCCCTATATGTGCTCTTGAAAACCGAGATACAGACGTACCTCGGTATGATCAAGAAGGCTCACAGCACCGAGGTGCTGGCGGCGGGAACAGCGGGGTGGAGCAGAGAGATGGAGGCCGTGCTGGAGAGGTTAAAGCTCCAGCAAGAACACATGGCCCAACAGGACAACAAGATAGAGCGACTAACAAAAATGGTAAAGCTCAAAACGAGGTCATGGAAAAGTTATATTCGAAGCAGGGGGCCATACAGTCTGAGATCGAAAACACCCGCCTTGAAGCCTCGAAGAGTAAAGAGGCGGCAAGAGGGGTGAACAGTATGATGGCCCTGCAAGCAAAAGAGCAAAAGGAGCAACATGAAATACTGAAATCCAAGATGGAGAACATGCAAGAGAGGTTCCTCGTGGTGGAGACCGTCATCGCGGATATACACACCACAGAAGTCGAGACGTCGTTCTCAGCAGATGAACTTGCGAGGCTGGACGAGCTGGCTCGAAACCTGACTGAGATTAACGAAAAAATAAAGAACATCGCCGGGGCGTACTCCCATGAAGAGTACGTCCAGATAATAGAAACGCAAACAAGAAAAATAATAGACAAAATAGAAGAACCAAAGAAAAACGCCAAAGGAATCGACGGAAAAGGGGAAACCCTGAAAGCCGAGGAAAAGGCCCAAAGAGAGATAATGGAAAGAGTTATAAACTATGCCGACGCAGAGACTGCTCCCTATGCCGAGGGAGAAAACACCACAAACAAGACAACCACAATTCCAATAAGTTCAAAACCAGCGGAATTGCAACAGGAAGCCTGGCAATCGGCAGTCGACAAGAAAAAAGAAAAAAGAAGAAGACAAAAAGAGAGAAAGATGGAAGAGAAAACCAGGGTGGAGAGTGCGGAGGGTGCCATGAGGCCGACGAGGGGAAGCCCCTGGCGGTCATAGTCAAGGTGACAGACTCTTCGTCCTACGCCGAGGTCCTCAAGAAAATGAGAGCTTGTGGAAGAGAAACAATAAAGAGCATCAAGAAGGTGAGAATGACCAGGGGGGGGGGGTGACGTCCTGGTGGAATTTCTACGGGACGATCCTGCCCTGAGAAGAAAACTGGAAGCTACCCTCGAACCAGAATCATATAGAACGACAGAAAAAACCATGACAATCCAAGTAAGAGACATTGACGCCACAATAGAAGAGGGGGAGGTGGTAGCGGAAATAGCCAGGTCGGTGGGAGGAGAGGAGACCCAAATTAGGGTTGAATCCCTCAAAGATGCCCCTGGAAACACCAGAACTGCCACGATCAGGGTAGGAGAGACTATTGCAAGGTAAATCCTAAGTCAAAACATAAGAATAGGCTTCAACAGCGCCTGTAGGACCAGTCAAAGCCTCAGATGCTTTAGATGCTGGGCCACGGACCACGATGGGGGTGGCTGCAAGAGGGGAGCCCCAGACAACAGATCCAAATGCTGGAACTGCTGTAAAGAGGGCTACAAGGCAGGAGAATGCGAGGCGGAGGCCTACTGCCAAGAGTGTCAAACCAGCGGACACAGAGTCGGAAACCGAACATGTCCGGTAAATAAAAACAAGACGACTCAAAGGCAAGCTCTGTAAGGAGCTCAAACAACAAAAAACGACCAACTAAGAACAAGAATAACAAGAATAAAAAGTTAAAAAACAAGAAAAGAGAGAAGACCTGAAAGGGTGAAGACCTCAAAAAAGTCTGGTGGGTGGCAGCGGAAGAAATGACAGAGTCGATTCCCGCGGTCACCAAGGAGTGGGGTTTTAGTCGGTAAAAATCCGACACTACCACCCCACAACATCGGGGTGGTGTCTTTTGAAGATTTCCCCACTCCCACCGAATGCAAAAAAAAGGTATGCGATTTTACCACATTGTCCGAAAAATGTAAAGTGCATAAATTCTCCATTATTAATTTTTGAAAATTAGGAATTTGGTATGTGCGGTACTTTATAAATTATTTTTTTACAGCGCAACGGTCGATTCTACGATAAAAAGTGAGGAGATCAAATTTATAGAGGATGAAATTATGAAAAAGTATACGAAGACTGAATATCGTCCGATAATTAGTTCAAAAGTTATGTCAAAAATAAGAGAAAAAAAAAAGATTTATCTTGCGCGTCCGTAAAAAATCCAATTTTTAGAAAAAAATTATTTTAAATATAGGGAAAATTACTTTAGGGTGTCAGTATAAGCCACGAAGTTTTTCATCTCGTAATTTCAATGTTTTCATATAGTAATTAAATTATTAATAATGTAAGTAAGATAAGCAGCGAACGCAACCATATTTTCGGACGCTTCTCACGGATCAGGTATTAAAGATACAAATCTACCATCCCCGACTTTTTTGTAGAAAAATTTATGGTGTACAAAATTTTTATTTACAATTTTACTGTATCTTGAATAGTTTCCCCGACAGATGTGTTGAAAGCGCACGCGGCGCGGATTTTAGGTAATTTTCAGGCTACCGATACCAAAAACTTTCCATTTTCGTTACATTACCGCTTTGAGCTTAATATCCAAATTTTGTGCCATCGTTAAATTTTTATTCAATCGACTAGAAATACCCCACCTTTAACACAGCTTAAATGAAACACATCCTTAGTCCGTCCCTGAATTCAGTAAATTTACTGAACCTTCTCTTTTCTCTTATTTTTCCCATAACTCATAAACTAATCGTTGGACGATGTTCAGCTTTCGTTAACATTTTCATCATTCCATCGTCTAAAAATTCTATCTCTCCACTTTTTATCGTAGAGTCAACCGTTGTGCCGTAAAAAATTAAATCAAAATGAAAATCGCAAAAATGGAATTTGGTATGTGCGGTGCTTTATAAATTATATGTTTTACGCCGCAACGGTCGATTCTACGGTCAAAAATGAAGAGATCGAATATATAGAGGATGAAATTATGAAAAAGTGTACGAAGACTGAATATGATCCGATAATTAGTTCAGAAGTTATGTCAAAAAAAAGAGAGAGAATAAAAAGATTTACTTTGCGCGTCCGTAAGAAATCCAATTTTTAGAAAAAAATTATTTTAAATATAAGGAAAATTACTTTAGGGTGTTAGTATAAGCCACAAATTTTTGCATCTCTTCATTTGAATGCTTTCATATATAGTAATTCAATTATTAATGATGTAAGTAAGATAAGCAGCGAACGCAGCCATATTTTCGGACGCTTCTCACGGATCAGGTATTAAAGATACAAATCCACCATTTGCGACTTTTTTGTAGAAAATTTTATGGTGTACAAAATTTTTATTTACAATTTTACTGTATCTTGAATAGTTTCCCCGAGAGACGTGTTGAAAGCGCATGCGGCGCGGATTTTAGGTAATTTTCAGGCTACCGATTCCAAAAACTTGACATTTTCGTTACATTACCCCTTCGAACTTAATATCCAAATTTGTGCCATCGTTAAATTTTTATTCAATCGTCTATAAATACCCCACCTTTAACTTTAACACAACATAAATCAACACATCCTTAGTCCGTCCCTGAATTCAGTAAACAGCCTACTTAATTGTTGTAATTTGTTATCAAACCCATTAATTTATTTAAGTAACTCGATATTATGTTGTACAAAGGTCTTCTTTTATAAAACCCCTTATTATAAAAAGTTAATTATGATTATTGCAAGGGTCAAACGGTTTTGAGGTTATGTTGTCTCAATAACGTATGTGGATTTATTTTAATAAATGAGATCATGGAAGAAGGAACGAAGAGTGTTACTTATTTTAGTGCTAATGTTGTGCCTTTTCCAGAAGTGATAAATTCAAAAATAAAAACTCGGGAATTTCTGAACGCTTCCAAAAATGTTGTGGGCCTGTTGGGTAAAATTGTTTTTACTCCGCAATCCCAGACACTAAAAGCTGTAATTTTTAGACCTCCTGGGTAAAAGTTTTGCACCAGCCAGGTACGACATGAACGGAAATATCGAGGTAAAATTTGGGTTTAAAATGGAAATTTTTTATCAAAATTTTTTTTATAGAAAATAAGCAAGAAGTATAATGAAAATTGTGTGGAGTACGAATATGTCGAGGATATGCTGTTAGATGAGAAGAGGACTGATAAAGTTTTTGCAATCGAAGCTTTGATGTGGCTGCGAAGGTTTTATTCGAACGAAACATTCCCTAATTTTTTATAACAATAATGTCATGCTTTAGAGGTTTACATTTTCTGCTCGAATTTTTCGAAAATGTCGCAAATGATGGAACAAAACAGGAAGATCTGAGTGGTATGCTGAAGATGGCATACTCGAATACCTTGAAGAAATACCATGGTTGGATTGGCAGCAATTTATTTGGCGTAATTTGGGTTATTTTTGTATTGTTTTATAATTGGCCCCCATTTTTTTTAGCTTCTATCGAGAGTAGTGCCTTACAGATCGGGGCTGTTTCAATGTATGGCCCTGAACAAAGATAATTGTGATGATGCAGTTCTGGAAGATCTGATCAAATTTAATGCAAACCTCAGGCCTTGCGTTGAACACCTAATTTTATTTTATATGGAACATTGTTTGGAATCCAATGTTAAAATTTGATGTGGATTGGTGCAATCTGGTTTTATAAAATTGCACTAAAATGCTTATTAAGTTTGAATTTACAATAATTTTTACCATTTTTATAATATATTATTATGCTCCCTTTATTCTATAAAAACGAAAATTTAATAGTAATTGTGCATGGGCGTCCAAAAAATTTTTCCGATGAAGGGCTAACTATAAGTTAACAAAATTATAATTTTTTCAAAATAAACTTGGAAATTAACCAATCACCAGTTAATTTTAAAGTTTATTTGAATATTAAATTCAACAGTTAAAAATTTATATATTTTAAATTAAATATAAATTGAATTAAATCGACAAATTTACAGTCATACAATATTTTTAAAAAGCTGAGTATTTTTCACTTGAATTTGACCTTTTCTGTGCATTTGCAATCTGTTCTATTTTTCATTTCAATTTCCCCCCTTTTTATAAATTAATTGTCAGACTAAACAATGCATATTTTTAATATATTTCCTTTTTTTATTTCTTCCATATTTTTAACTTAATTTTGAAATTTTCATGTGAGCTTTACCTTTTCTTTGTTCGAGTTCTTTTATTTTATTTTCTATCAAAACTGTTGATTTCTTCAATTTCTACCTCATTTGTCCTTATTTATTAATTTATTCATTTTGTCCCTTATTTTTCCCTTGATTTTAAATTTTACCTTTTCTTTGCATTCATTTCAATTTACCCCCTCTTTTTTATATATTAATAATTGTCTAATAATTATAGACTGCATTTTTTCCTTCTTATTTAATTCTTCAACTTCTTCCACCTTAATTTTGAAATTTATTTTTACATGAGATTTACCTTTTTTTTTGCACACATTCTTTGGCCCCCCTTTGGTATAAATTATCTTTTTTCTGGCTAAAGAATATGCATGCATTTATAATTTTTATTTATTTCTTCAATTTCTCGTTTATTACAATAATTTTAATTTTTACCTTTTCTTTGCAGGCCTTTTTTATTTCATTTGTCCTTTTTATTTACTCATTTTATTTTTCCCATGATTTTGCATTTTAATTTTTATTTGTTTCATTTTTTATTTTATTGATTTTAATTTGCCCCTCTTTATAAATTAATAATTGTCTGACTAAAGACTGCATTTTTGTGCTTTTTATTTATTTCTTCAATTTCTCCCTTATTTTAAACTTAATTTTGGAATTTTCACGTGCTTTACCTTTTCATTGCACACATTTTTAATTTTATTATCAAGTAAAAATCGGTTCTAATTTTAATTTACCCCCCTTCTTGTGTAAATGAACAATTGTCTTTCTAAATTTTTATTATGCATTTATTCAATTTTCCCCTTAATTTTAAATTTAATCTCTTGCATTAATTTTTTATTTTATTTTCTAACAAAAACTGTTCTATTTTTCATTTTAATTTACTCCCTCTTTTTTTATAAATTGATAATAATTATTGGCTGACTAAAGACTGCATTTTTTAAAATTTTTCAGCCTTGCCCTTATTTTTAGCTTAATTTAAAACTTTCAAATGAGTTTTACCTCTTCTTTGCACGCACTCTTTATTTTATTATCAAGCAAAAATAAGTTTTAATTTTAATTTACCCCCACCTTTGTGTAAATTAACACTTATCTGTCGAAAGAATATGCATGCATTTGTCTTTTTTATTTATTTTTTCAATTTCTCCCATATTACCTTAATTTTAAATTTTACCTTTTCTTTGCACGCATTTTTTATTTAATTTCATTTATTATCCTTTTTATTTATTCAATTTCCCCTTTATTTTTCGCTTGATTTTAAATTTTATCTTTAATTTTCATTAATTTTTCATTTCAATTTACCCCTCCCCCCCTGTATAAATCAATATTTGTCTGACTGCATTCTCCTTTAATTTTTCCCTTAATTTTAAATTTAATCTTTTGCATTAATTTTTTATTTTATATTCTAACAAAAACTGTTCTAATTTTAATTTTTCACTTTACTCTCTCTTTTTTATAAATTGATAATAATTATTGTCTGACTAAAGATTGCATTTTGCCATTTTCTTTAATTAAACTTTCAAATGAGTTTTACCTATTCTTTGCACGCACTCTTTATTTTATTATCAAGCAAAAATAAGTTTTAATTTTAATTTACCCCCACCTTTGTGTAAATTAACACCTGTCTGTCAAAAGAATATGCATGCATTTGTCTTTTTTATTTATTTTTTCAATTTCTCCCATATTTGCAATTTACATTACCGTTGGTGGCGCCACCAGCAACAACAACATGGCTGTGTTTGGACGTATATTTTGAAATTCAAAGTCATCCTGGTAAAGATTTGCAAACATATCATAATGTTGTTAAATTTATTTTGTAATATGTTTTATTAATTAGTTGATTTTGATATGTTTTGAGCCCGAAGAAAAATTTTTATTTTCATTAAATACGTCACTTACTAATTTTAAATTCTCCCGCATGGTGGCGTTTGCTTAATGTAAATTGCGAATTACCTTAATTTTAAATTTTACCATTTCTTTGCACGCATTTTTTATTTAATTTCATTTGTCCTTTTTATTTATTCCATTTCCCCCCATTATTTTTCGCTTGATTTTAAATTTTGTCTTTAATTTTCATTAATTGTTTATTTAAAAAAAACTTCCAATGCCTCATTGGAAGTTTTTTTAAAACACCCCCCCTTTTATAAATCAATATTTGTCTGACTGCATTTTTCCTTTTTATATATTTCTTCAATTTCTCCCTAACTTTCTACTTCATTTTTAAAATTTTTTTTTCTTTGCACGCATTTTTTATTTTATTTTCTATGAAAAATCAGTTCTAATTTTTAATTGACTCCCTTTTTTCATTATTTATTTATTCAATTTCCCTCTTATTTTACCCTTGATTTGAAATTTTACCTCTTTAAAATTTCTGTAAATTTTACCCCCCCCCCCTCTGTTTATACATTAATAATAATAATTTTCTGAGTAAAGAATGGATTCATCCTTTTTTTTATTCAATTTCTCGCTTATTTTTACCTTAATTTAGAAATTTTCACACGAGTTTTACCTTTTTTTTGCACAAAATCTTTATTTTATTATTCAGCAAACATCTATTCTAATTTTTCATTACAATTTACCCCCCCCCCTTTGTATAAGTTACATTTGGACCCCCTTCTGCAATAGGGAACCAACCAGTTTTCAGTATTTTCAGTATAAAGGTTTCATTATCTAGCAAAACACATAAAACGTTGGTTCCCATGCTCAATAAATGCCTTTAAAATGGATTTATATTCTGGTTCTCTTTTGTATAATGGAAAGCATCAAAATGATTGTTGGAAACAAATGATTGCAAAATGGTTGGTTCCTTATTGCAGAAGGGGGTCCATTTGTCTGAGTAAAGGATATGGGTGCATTTGTCCTTTTTATTTATTTCTTCAATTTTTCCGTTATTTTTAACTTCAATTTTAAATTTTACTTTTTCTTTGCATTCATTTTTTATTTTATTTTGAAACGGAACTGTTTTAATTTAATTTTCAATTTATCCCACTTCCTTGTTTATACTTTTATTTATTTCTTTTACTTCTCCCTTATTTCTACTTAATTTTAAATTTTCACGCGAGTTTTACCTTTTTTTGCTTGAATTTTTTTATTTTATCTGGTAGCAAAAATCTGTTCTAATTTTTCCGCACTATTCACCCCCCCGCTCCCTGTATACATTAGCATTTGTTTGGCAATTTTCTGTGCATTTATTTATTATTTTATTTTGTAACAAAAACCGTTCTAATTTTTTATTTCAATTTATCCCGCCTCTCTTTTTTTATAAATTAATAATTGTCTGACTACAGACTTAATTTTGCCATTTTATTTAATTTTTCAACTTCACCCTTATTTTTGCCTTAATTTTGAAATTTTCACATGGCAGGAATTCTTTATTTAATTTTCTAGCAAAAACTGTTTTAATTTTAAAGTTTAATTTAACCTCCCCCCCTTGTTTAATAATGGTCTGACTAAAGAATATATTAGTCCTTTTTATTTATTTCTTCAATTTCTGTCTAATTTTTACCATAAGTTTAAATTTTCACGCGAGTTTGTACCTCATCCTTGAACGATTTTTTTTATTTTATTTGCTAGCAAAAATCTGTTCTAATTTTTCAATATAATTTACCAACCCCTTTTTTGTATAAATTAACAATTGTTTGGCATTTTTCTGTGCATTTATTTTTATTTATTCCCCCTCTTTATAAATTAATAATTGTCTGACTAAGAACTCAGTTTTTCATTTTTAGTTCATTCTTCAACTTCTCCCTTATTTTTACATTAATTTTAAAAAATTCATGAGTTTTACTTTTTCTTTATACGCATTCTGTATTTCATTTACTAGCAAAAATCTGTTCTAATTTTTCAATACAAATCCCCTTTTCCTTTTGTATAAATTACAATTGTTTGGCAATTTTCCATATATTCATTTTGTATCAAAAACGGTTCCACTTTTACATTTCAATTAACCCCCCCCCCCATCTGCTCATGCTTTAATAATTTTCTGACTAAAGAATGCATTGGCCTTTTTTATTTAGGGTTTTACTTTTTCTTTGCACGAATTGTTTCATTTATTTGCTAGCAAAAATCTGTTCTAAATTTTTGGTACAATTTACCTCCCCTATTTTTGCATAAATTAACAATTCTTTGGCATTTTTTTGTGCATTCATGTTTTATTTTATTATCTAGCAAAAACTGTTCTAATTTTACATTCGAATTTATCCCTTCTGCCTGCTTTACTTTAGTAATCTCCTGACTAAAGAATGCATTTTTCCTTTTTATTTATTTCTTCAATTTTACTATAATTTTAACGTGAGTTTTACGTTTTTCTTGCACGATTTTTTAAAATTTCATTCACTAGCCAATACAAATCCCCTTTTCCTTTTGTAAAAATTACAATTGTTTGGCATTTTTCTATATTATATTCATTTTGTATCAAAAACTGTTCTAATTTTGTATTTCAATTTATTCCCCCCTCTTTTATATAAATTAATAATTGTATGACTAAAGACTGAATTTTTCATTTTTAGTTAATTCTTCAACTTCTCCCTTATTTTTATCTTAATTTTGAAATTTTCATGTCAGTTTTACGTTTTTTTATTTCATTTTCTAACAAAAAGGTTCTACTTTTACATTTCAATTTACCTCCCACCCCTTTGCTTATGCTTTAATAATTTTCTGACTGAAGAATGCATTGGTCCTTTTTATTTATTTTTCAATTTCTCCCTTGTTTTTACCTTCATTTTAAATTTTTACGTGAGTTTTACCTTTGCACGAATTTTTTCATTTTATTTGCTAACAAAAATCTGTTCTAAATTTTTGATACAATATACCCTCCCCCTCTTTGTATAAATTAACAATTGTTTGGTATTTGTCTGTACATCAATGTTTTTATTTTATTTTGTACCGGGAACTGTTCTAATTTTTCATTTCAATTATTATCCCCCCCTGTTTTTTTTTTAATTAACAATAATTGTCTGACTAAAGAATGACTAGGCTTTTGTACTAATGTTTAAAATGTAATTATTTTAAAATCAACAGTGGTGTTTTTGAAAATATTTTGTTTACAAAAATGTTTACTAAAACTCCTACGTTGTTTCCCACAAAAGAATTTCTTTACTCTGAATTGAAATTCAGAAGAATTGTTTTGATGTCTGAAAATCATAACTTTGAAAACATTTTCAAAGTCCTCCATAGGGAACCTGCTCCGCTTCCTCCCCCTCCACCTTTCCCAGCCTGAAGGACGCACATGTTACTAAATAAAATTTCTTTTTTGTCATAAAAATATTTTAAACAATTCACTTATAGAATAAAGGAATGAAGTGTTGTTCACTAAGATTTTTATCTTTGTTAGAAATATAAAATTTTTATTACGTTGGTTTTTAAATTGCCATGGACGTACATACATAGACTAGGGGCAACAGGGTTGTTGTTTGCCTTGGCATGTTGTAAATAAAACTCCCACCTTTAAAAATACCCTTTGGACGCCTAAGTAAGCAAACTGTTCACCTCACACAAAAACCTTAATTTCTGTTTAATTCTTTTGATTCGTAGATGATGGATTAGGGCTGATGATTTTCTAATTTAATTATGTGATTACCTTGGTTGTGCGGCGTAAAGGCCGCACTGGGAAAAATGTATCAATTTAGCTTTACAAACAAAATTTTGAAGAACCAATTTTAAGTGGAAAATTGTCGATATGGAGTTACATAAATCAAATTCTTTTAAGAAAACAGTATAAAATTTCAAACAAACATATAATGGAAGCTAATGGCGTCACATATTGTAATTTTAGATAAAAATGAATACAGGTTTACTATTAAAGTAGAAAAACGGTCCATTTGGCTGAACAAAATATTATTTTGTGATGTGTATATGCGGGGGGGGGGGGGAACTGCTTGGGGACGCTTAATTCCATAATCAATTTATTTTAATTAAATCAAATAGTTTTGAATTAAAAAGAGAATTAGACTGCAAATGATTTGTTTTGAACAATTTCACCCCCCCCTCCTTTAAATATGCTCTGATTTATATACTACCAACAGTTTTATTTCTGTGCGGGGTCCCCCATCACTGGTGTACAACAAGAAGCAGTCGACTGGCGAAGTTTTTCGAAAAAATCGACAAGGTAAAGCATCAAGATCTAATTTTCTTAATGTTTCAGGCAAACGTCAACCCTGGCTAGTCAAGGTCAAGGCTTTCTATCTCGAAAGCAGGAAATTCGGAATTAAACTTGATGGCAAGTGCTCTTTGAAGCGAAAGATCACAACAAGGTATTTCTTTCCCCGACTTTTTTAAGCGACCCAAAACGCCATTCTATCCAGCTGAAAACGCATTCAAGACGCTTTACAAACATGGAATGTCTCGAGGTGCATTGAAGTAAATTCGCATAAGAGCGCGGCGACCATGTCTCAAAAGGTCTGCCGATCCTCAAAGACTTATCCACTTTTAACAGGAACATTATGTGGATAAAATACTTCTAAGACATCCTGGACTACTCAGTCTCTTGGAAAATACGTCACTTTGTGCCAATACCTAACAAAGGTCCTAACCCCTGCTCGGCCGAAGACCTCTCATTCTAGTTACCTAGGGTCAGCAGATAAACATGCGCTGAGCGAAAAATCCTTTTGTAGATAGTTTCTTAATATGACTGAGAAAATGAAACAATAATAAATAAATTATTTTCATGAGCTTTCAGCAACGGTTTATGGCTATGATAACATTTTTTTTAGAAATAGCATGAAAACAAATTTAAGAAATATTTAAACATTATTTAGTTGTACTTCACAGTAGAGGCCCGTAACTGCAAGCGAAGGGAAAAAGTATCTACCAAAAACGTTCCCAATCTAAAATTTGGCATACAGGTAGCCAAAAGTATAATAAAGATAATACGAGGGTCAAGCTGAATTTATTGAGAATAAAATAGATCTAGTAAGTTGTTAAAAATAAAACATACGGTATTATTTAGAGAAACTCTTTATCTGTCATTTGAAGTTTAGAAGTTGAAAATACGTTCGTTATAACTCAAGTTACTAATTTTTTAAAGTGACATTGCAAGTGAAAACATGGAATTAACAAGAGAGCTTTTTCGAATCATGATTTATTATGATTTTAAAAAAGATTTAAGCGCTTACGAGTGCAAAGAGAGTTTAGATTCAACTTTTAGTGAACAAGCACCTTCCTTGGCTACAATTTACCGATGGTATAAGGAATTTGAACGCGAAAGGAATCCCGTTCAGCATCAAAAAGGAGCAGGACGTCCTTCTACCGCTGTTACCGACAAAAATATTGCTGCTGTTAAAAAAATAATTAAAGAGGACAATAAATCCACTTATGGGGTAATAGAGCATCAACTCAAGATTGGATCCTCAGCTGTTAAAACAATCATGCACGATCACCTGCATTTAAAAACAGTGGTCCGTCGTTTTGTGCCGCATCACGTTTCTGATTTCCAAAAAACAGAGCGTGTAAGAATTTGCCATGAAACTCTAAATTTGTTAAATAATGGCGGACACCAAATTTATTCCAAAATCGTGACAGGTGACGAAACTTATATTTCCTTTTTCGACATACCTATTACCTACTCGTCAAGAGAGTCGTGTATGGATTCACGAAGATGAGGAAACTCCAACAATGATCAAGAAACAGCGAGCTATGAAAAAAGTTATGTATGCGGTATTCTTCAGAAGTACGGGCCTAGTAAATGCCATTAAGCTAGATGGACAAAAGACAGTTACAGCTAAATGGTACACTGAAAAATGTTTACCTGATGTGTTCAGTAGAGTTCCAGCCAAGGGAATTATGCTCCACCATGATAATGCATCATCCCATTCGGCAGCTATAACTCGCCAGTTTTTGACTGAAAAAAATATAAAAGTCATAGAACATCCGCCGTACTCACCTGATTTAGCAATGTGCGACTTTTGGCTATTTTCTGGGCTTAAAAAAAATTTGCGGGGCAGAAGGTTTTCGTCTGAAGAAGAGATTAATACCGCAGTTCATACTTATTTTGAAGGTGTTCCGAAAGAAGATTGGTTGGGAGCTTTTAAGCAATGGAAAGAAAGAATGGTCAAGTGTATCATTGTTGGAGGGAATTACTTTGAGCATATTTAAAATAAAATCCTAGAAAATATTAACCGTGTTTTTTATTCTCAATAAATTCAGCTTGACCCTCGTATATAAATATTTTTGAGAATTTTAAATAACCTCATTTTTGGGGGAGAGGCACTCAAAGTCAAAATTTGGTCAGGGCCTCCATTTTGTGATCTTAATTATTTACACCCAAAAACTGACTGAATAGGCCTATTCAATATCTTAATTTCGTAAAAATAATCGTGTCTCTTAGGCCCAGTTGTTCAGTATTAGGTTATCTTTTAACCTGAATTATTTTCCATGGAAACAATTCTTGAAACAATCATTTCTATGGAAAATAACCCAGGTTAAAAGATAACCCGAAACTGAACAACTGGGCCTAAGTAGTGCGGTTCAACCACTAGAAATAATTTATCCAAACTGCAAGCCAAATTTGACTAATTTTGGAGGGCTATACAATGCAATCGGGCCACTTTAGGGCCAAACAAAAAATAAGACGTAACTTAGAAGTAGACCAAATTTGAGCAAAATCGAAGAGGGACATGAAAATAATAAATTGCAAAAAATTGGTTAAATTCTCATGAGCTTTCATCATTGGACGAATGCTATAAATCAGATGTTTTATTACTTACTACATATATTTTTTTGAATTATAATTTAAAAAAATTTACAACGTAATTAAACAAATAAGTTTAGTTAAGAAAACATCTGAAGCAATAACTCATCGTTGAAAGGTCATTAGAATATTTTAATTATGTAATTAACTTGTTTATTTTTAAATTATAATTATAATAATCAAAAGTAAAAATTTTGGTAGCATAACGGACGAGAGGAGCAAGAGTTGGTCTCCTCCCCTTGTTATTATTGATCCACAGTTCTACTATTGAAACTACATTTTTATTAAAAATTAAAAGTAAACCTTAAGCCGTTTTGGAAATTTAATTAGAATCTGTACTATTGTAAATTTTTCTAAAATAAAAAACAATTTTATGAATAATTGCCATCTAATGAAATAAATTAAATAAACATAAAATAAAATATAAAACAGTTCTGTAAGGAAGTGAAGAAAACTACACTACAGATTTCTGTAACTTGGCTACACCCAACAAAAGGTCACCCAATTAAAAAGTGGTTCCCGCTTCCATTGCGTTACCATGCGTTCCACGCTACGTTCCGCTACTCCTTTTCAGAGAGCACCACATATCTCAGCAGCAGTAAAATTTGTTGTATAACTTGAAAGCAATAATAGCGGTCAATAAGGCAGGAAAATCTTACCAATTGGTTTTAAAGTTTTTATTTTAGCATGACGGTGTTTTATTACAAACGCAAGTCAAATTATTGATCCCTAACTGTTTACCCTAACGAAAAAATGCGAATATGGTCCAAAATACCACTTATAAGTTTTGAATAAAAAGAAATAATACCCCCCCCCATTTCGTTGTTTATTTGCAATAAAAGATAACATAGAATTGATGTGGTTTCGGGACCAACTTTTATAAATCTTTGTTTTTGTAAAGTTCTGTAATTTTACATCAAATAATTTGACTGAATTTTGTTATAACCGTAAGGCAATTTGTCGTCCTGATGCAACTTTGAGTGCAGCCGCCTCAAATTATGAATTAAATTTAACACGAGAACTGTTATAAATGACATTATTTGTGGGAACATAATAAATGATATACTACTTGATGTGACGTGTTAATAATAATTTATTATTTATTCGTATAACAATTTTTTTGGATTTGATTATTTTTGATTTTTTGCTATTCTGATTGTTTTTAGAGGTAATTTTTAAATAATAAGAAATAGGTGACCATTTCATGAGTTTTTGTTGGCGCCTTGGACGTTGGCGAATTTTTTTTATTCCTCATAATTTTTTTTTATTTCAATTTTAATCTTAAAATTGGATCTTAAAAGCAATCCAAATTTGTCTCCAGCTTAGAATATCATTTTCTTTTATTTTGGTTACCTGTATAAATTCTTTTTTATTAAAAACCCTGGAACTAAAACTTGAAGGGAGGTCGAACCCCTCACCAAAAATGTGATTTTGTAAGCCTCATAAAACTACGCATTTTGTGTGAAGTTCAAGAATTAAAAAAATCTAATCAATGCTTCCATTCACACATTCGGTTAAATCTTAATTATAATAAATTAGTTCAGCTGCTTAGTTTAATTTCGTATCACACCGCATCCCCACCCGCCGCCCATGTACATTTTTCAAAAATAGCCCCAATTGATTGGAAAAATAAATTCCTTACAAATATGTCAAAGTTTTAAGATTTAATTTTTTAAGGGGAATTAGTTTTCTATAATTTAATATTTACTCTATTAAAGGAATAAAGAAAGGCCACTTTCTCATAGTCGACAAAATATTTAATCGCTTGTTTTATAGACTTGTGAGAATGTGAGATTTTTCTAACTATGAGAAGTGGCTTTCCTTCATTCCTTTAATTGATTTACTTGCAGTATTAGTCAATATTTTACTTATTGTTGTTTTTCTGTGTGTAGAGAGGGAAATCGTCCATGCTTTACTCGGACATCTGATGGACAAGGGGCTTATCGAAGTTTGAGGATGAAATCTTCCAGGGATACCAGCCTGCAATCAAAGTGGAGTGAGTTGACGGTTTGTTACGGCAATGGAAGAAGTCCTATATAGCATGGTTCGACTCCATTCTGAAGTATCCAACATAGTTGGATAGATATACCTCAATTTGCGAGCGATGAGGAGTTCCAATGTTGAGAGTCCAATCATTTTTGGCCAAGTGTATCCGAATATGCGTAGTGTGGTATCAAGTTGCCAAAGCAATGAAAACTTCTTGAATTTGTCTGGAAGAGATGATGGGATTAAAGGAGGTGAATTTGTGATTCATGTCGTGAGCAAAATGTGATAACACCAGAACTAAAATGAACAAAGTTTCACAAAGTGCATTGGTGAACCCTACAAGGTTCTATTTTGTTTATTGAAATTTTATCGAAAGATTTTTGGAATTGAAAGAAAGAAATGTGCCATTTAAAAATTAATCTCAAAAAAATTATGGGAATAAATTTAACAAATTTATGATGGTTGTGCGGCCCAAAACATTTTGGTAATCAAAAACCAATAAAGAAGCGTTATGAGCAAATAGATGGAAAGAACTAGCGTTTTAAAGACACATTGATTCGTGATTGCCCAGGTTGTGCGGCCTAAAGGCCGCACTGAAGGACTGAATCGTCAACTAGATCCTTTATCGAAGGAATTTTTTGAATTTAAACAACAGTAAAAGTGTTTAAAATGACCCGCAAAAATAAAGAACGTGCCATTTAAAAATTTATCCTAAAAAGTTATGGGATTTCTTACCATTTTTTGAATAGAATTCCTTCCAGTTGAATAATAAATTTAATAAATTTATGATGGTTGTGCGGCCCAAAACATTTTCAGGTAGAAATTAATTTGGAAATTGAGCATTAAGCCGAGTAACACAGCAACTTTTAAATAGCTTGGTCGTCCTAAAAAAACACAGTATAGATATTATTTAGTTTGATGGAAATTTATGACTTTTTGTATTTTTATACTATATGTACATTATTTGATACGTTTCCGGGACTTAAACTGCAATTCATAATTATTTAATGCTGTAATTTCAACATAACCGTCTCATAAAAATCAAAATATCAGTTTGAAGTTTTTTAACAATGAAGTTGCATTCGGTCGTCATGAAAACAATTTTTTTTTACTTAAATCCCTTGGGATTTAAATTCACTTTAAATCTCTTGAGATTTAAAGTTCAACTTTAGTCTTCGAAAAAAGGCACATTTAAATAGCATTTTAAGTCCCGTAATTGCATAAACAATGTAAAAAGTTGCGATTAATTTTGGTTAAAGTGGCCACGTCCTCTTTAACCCCCCCCCCCCCCATGAAGAAATTCATGAAGTATTTGTATTGTTAACAAATTACACTGCAGTTCATATTTTCTGTAATTGAGTAAATAAATTACTATTATTATTATAATAATTTTTAATTTTTGAGTTAATAAATTACATTGTATTACATTGTCAGCTGCTTAGTTTAATTTTGTATCACACCGCATCCCCACCCGCCGCCCATGTACATTTTTCAAAAATAGTCCTAATTGATTGGAAAAATAAATTCCTTACAAAAATGTCAAATTTTTAAGATTTAATTTTTTAAGGGGAATTAGTTTTCTATAATTTAATATTTACTCTATTAAAGGAATAAAGAAAGGCCACTTTCTCATAGTCGACAAAATATTTAATCGCTTGTTTTATAGACTTGTGAGAATGTGAGATTTTTCTAACTATGAGAAGTGGCTTTCCTTCATTCCTTTAATTGATTTACTTGCAGTATTAGTCAATATTTTACTTATTGTTTTTTTTCTGTGTGTAGAGAGGGAAATCGTCCAGGCTTTACTCGGACATCTGATGGACAAGGGGCTTATGGAAGTTTGAGGATGAAGTCTTCCAGGGATAGCAGCCTGCAATCAAAGTGGAGTGAGTTGACGGTTTGTTACGGCAATGGAAGAAGTCCTATATAGCATGGTTCGACTCCATTCTGAAGTACCCAACTTAGTTGGATGGATATACCTCAATTTGAGAGCGAAGGCCGCACTGAAGGACCGAATCGTCAACTCGATCCATTATCAAAAAAATTTTGGAATTGAAAGAACAGTAAAAGTGTATAAAAGGCCCCACAAAAATAAAAAATGTGCTATTTAAAAATTGATCCCAAAAAAGTTATGGGATTTCTTTCCATTTTGTTGAATAGAACGATTTTCAATTGTATAATAAATTTAACAAATTTATGATGGTTGTGCGGCCCAAAACATTTTGGTAATCAAAAAATGTACCAATAAAGAAGCGTTATGAGCAAATAGATGGAAAGAACTGGCGTTTTAAGGATACATTGATTCGTGATTGCCCAGTTTGTGCGGCCTAAAGGCCGCACTGAAGGACTGAATCGTCAACTAGATCCTTTATCGAAGGAATTTTGGAATTGAAACAACAGTAAAAGTGTGTAAAATGACCCGCAAAAATAAAGAACGTGCCATTTAAAAATTTATCCTAAAAAGTTATGGGATTTCTTACCATTTTTTGAATAGAATTCCTTCCAGTTGAATAATAAATTTAATAAATTTATGATGGTTGTGCGGCCCAAAACATTTTCAGGTAGAAATTTATTTGGAAATTGAGCATTAAACCGAGTAACACAGCAACTTTTAGATATTATTTAGTTTGATGGAAATTTATGACTTTTTGTATTTTTATAGTATGTACATTATTTTATACGTTTCCGGGACTTAAACTGCAATTCATAATTATTTAATGCTGTAATTTCAACATAACCGTCTCATAAACATCAAAATATCAGTTTGAAGTTTTTTAACAATGAAGTTGCATTCGATCGTCATGAAAACAATTTTGTTTTACTTAAATCCCTTGGGATTTAAATTCACTTTAAATCTCTTGAGATTTAAAGTTCAACTTTAGTCTTCGAAAAGAGGCACATTTAAATAGCAATTTAAGTCCCGTAATTGCATAAACAATGTAAAAAGTTGCGATTAATTTTGGTTAAAGTGGCCACGTCCTCTTTAACCCCCCCATGAAGAAATTCATGAAGTAATTGTATTGTTAACAAATTACACTGCAGTTCATATTTTCTGTAATTGAGTAAATAAATTACTATTATTATTATTAATATAATAATTTTTAATTTTTGAGTTAACAAATTACATTGTATAATTTATTATTGTTGTTTCCACTATTCAGTCCAGTTGAATAATAAATTTAATAAATTTATGATGGTTGTGCGGCCCAAAACATTTTCAGGTAGAAATTTATTTGGAAATTGAGCATTAAACCGAGTAACACAGCAACTTTTAGATATTATTTAGTTTGATGGAAATTTATGACTTTTTGTATTTTTATAGTATGTACATTATTTTATACGTTTCCGGGACTTAAACTGCAATTCATAATTATTTAATGCTGTAATTTCAACATAACCGTCTCATAAACATCAAAATATCAGTTTGAAGTTTTTTAACAATGAAGTTGCATTCGATCGTCATGAAAACAATTTTGTTTTACTTAAATCCCTTGGGATTTAAATTCACTTTAAATCTCTTGAGATTTAAAGTTCAACTTTAGTCTTCGAAAAGAGGCACATTTAAATAGCAATTTAAGTCCCGTAATTGCATAAACAATGTAAAAAGTTGCGATTAATTTTGGTTAAAGTGGCCACGTCCTCTTTAACCCCCCCATGAAGAAATTCATGAAGTAATTGTATTGTTAACAAATTACACTGCAGTTCATATTTTCTGTAATTGAGTAAATAAATTACTATTATTATTATTAATATAATAATTTTTAATTTTTGAGTTAACAAATTACATTGTATAATTTATTATTGTTGTTTCCACTATTCAGTCCCCCTATGCAATTTATTTTTAATTCAATTTTATAAATATTATTTATTTTATGTAATTGAGTAAATAAACTATTATTATTATCTATAATATACTAATTTTAATAAATTACAATAAACAAATGCATTATTCGTATTATAATTTAAACTCTAAATGACGACGGCGAAATGCTCCATCAATCTGCAAATGAGGCACTGGAGAAACAAAAGATAACAACAAACAGGCACCGAAAGAAACTATGGTGGACAATACAGATAGAGGAGGGCATTGAAAATAAATAGTATTTATTATGCAACGGAGATAGAGAAACAAACAGCAACCCAAAAAAATTTAAAATCAGAAATAATTACAAGGTCGATAAACTGATCCAAACTTCAGGCAAACCAAACATCATAAAATACCGAATATGAATTTGTAAATAACTTTTAGAAAATAAAAAAATACATACTTGGTATGTACATACGTAACTTAAAAAATGCAATTATAATATTGCACAATCTAATCTACACTAACGCATTGAAATGCACATTTTGTTTATTTTACTTTTATTTTAAATTATTTGACATGCCTGTTCAAATCTACAGGGCCAAGTGATTACAGTGCCAAATTCTTGAAACTGCTCACAAAATTCGATTTCGATGTTAAAATTAAATTAAAAAAGAAAGTTTTGCAATTTGAATTTCAAACAATCCTTGGAAATTAAACCAAAAAATTCTACAACCAAAATCCACCGACTGTTGATATACTAAGGCTGACTGTGAACAATCGTGACTGTGGAGGAAAAGAAATAATTCTAATGCCGTTGTCTGTTACACGAATTTTGCGATATTTTTAACGAAATTGCAATTTTGAATTTTAACTTTAGACAACTTTTGTTAAAAGGATCAGTTTTTGCGAATATTTTTAAAAAATCGTTTTAATAAATATTTGAAATTTAATTCCATAACATTTATTTAATGGAGGCCGAAGGCCGACCCGTACTTTTTAAAAGCAAATGGGAGGCCTAAAGCCGACTCGTATTCTTAAAGCTCAGTGGGAAGCCGAAAGCCGACTCGTATTCTCAAAAGCAATTGGGACGCCGAAGGCCGACCCGTATTCTTAAAAGCAATTGGGAGGCCGAAGGCTGACCCGTGTTCACTACACTATTATTGAGATGCCAAAGCCGGACCAAAGAAACCTAAGGTCGAAAATGTACACCGACACTCGACTATAGAATCCTTAAAGGTCCTATAACAAATCGATTAACCTGTGGACAATCGGGAGGCCGACAGCGGATATTTCATATTATAATTTCATTCAATTTTATATAATTTCATGACATTTATTAAATGGAGGCTGAAAGCTGACCCGTACCTTTTGAAAGCAAATGGGAGGCCGAAAGCCGACTCGTATTCTTAAAAACAAGTGGGAGGCCGAAGGCCGACTTGTAATCTCAAAAGCAAGTGGGAGGCTGAAGGCCGACCCGTATTCTTAAAAGCAATTGGAAGGCCGAAGGCCGACTCGTGTTCACTACACTATTGAGAGGCCAAAGCCAGACCAAAGCCGGACCAAAGAAACCTATAAGGTCAAACATGTACACCGACACTGGACTATAGAATCCTTAAAGGTCCTATAACATCGGGAGGCAGATAACCGACAGTGAGGACAGTTATCATATTAAATTTATTGAAGTAATTGATTAAATACTTTTTTTTAATTTTGAAACTGGTGACCTTGAAAACTTTTCTCTTCAAGGTCAGGGTTTTTACATTTTCATAATCAAAATATTGAGATCTTACCAAATTCGTAAAGAAAAATAAGGGTTGCTATTTTAAAAAATTTACGATGACGTCATAGTTTAAAAACAAAAGGGGATAGAGATGCATAATATATCAATGACAGAAAATTATCTGAGAAAATTCCCCTAAATTTTTTAATACAGTTTGTTCCAAACTTTACGAGGTCACTGTATAATATTATTATATAAATATATCACATAGTATAATAATATAAATAATAATATAATACCTATATATAATATTATATCAGATATAAGGTATACCATATATAATAAATTATAACATATAATAATATGTTATTATCTATGATTTTAACCAATAGTAATAAACAAATCCATCAAATAATTTCTGTTAACAAATTACACTGCAGAATTTATTATTAATTTTCACACTATATTGATTAATTGGGTTTACTGTTGAAAATAAACAGACTAATATTTCTGGCGGTTAGAAATATTTAAAAATTTGAATATTCCCGTCAAAACAATGAGTGCTTTTATTGGAGTAGAATCAATTAATAATTCGCCTACGTACGTGATAACGGTAGCCCTTAATATGTTGTACTTTGTGGTCCCACTTTTCTGCAATGATTTTATTGAAAATAATTAGTTTAATTGCAAATAAAGTAATTACAATCGTTGACCAGATGTACCTAAGTAATTATAACGCTAATTAATTGTTAATTTGAAACCAAATTAGCTGAAAATCGTCCGATGAAAAAACTTTAACGTTAGCGTTCCTTTTTTTACAACATGAATTAGGTAAAATCAAAAATCATCCTTATAAATTGTGAATATTTTTAACAGAAAATTGTTAACAATGATTCGATTGTTGCTAATATTTGAATTTAACAACAATTAAATTAATAATTTTTTTTTGGTTTTTCAGTTATCAGACCATCTGACCAGCAAAATGGTAAGTAGTAAGATTGTTTAATGATTAATAATAATTGTTAATAACAATTTTTATTGTTGGATGACGCGCAGAGCTAAAAAATTTTTTAACGACATTTTTAGCGTCAGCCGCCATTTTTTTAATATCAATTTATCGGTCATCGCTGTTAAAGCTGGAGATTTACAACATTCCAATTCTAAAATCAATTGAGTTTTTTGTAAATTTCAAGATTCTGTTTTCTAATTTTTTTAATAATTTTTTTTTGGTTTTTAGTTCACCTGTTGCAATTCCATCATGGAGGACGCGTGGCAGTTGTGGAGGTGGACACCAGGGATGATGCTTCATTTTTCTGCAAACAAGACCATCCTGAATCGTATACAAGGTTTGAGATTTTTTATGACAAAATTTGGGATTTATTTCCTTTGTAAATTAAAAAACTTTAAATTCGGTTAAATAATTTTTGTTTTGGTATCTTGATACGTCTGTAGTCCGTAGGCGATTCGGACGTCGTCTTCAGGATACTTACTGGCTTCTCTTTCTCAGGGGGTTGGGTTGCTACGAAAACTTATTGAGAATAACATACGAAGAACGAAAACAAGACATCAGCTTTATACATATATTTTGACTTTCTTTGTACATAAAATTTTGTTAGGTTATTAAAATATGATGAAATCTTAAAATTAAGATGCATCCGTCTCGTTCATACTTTCTTAAAATTATTGACAAATAACATAAATGCATACATCAAAATAATAGATTAATATGGTACCTTTCTTTGAGGATTACATACGATTTGAATGTGTTGTTTCGCGGTGAAGCACTAATATGGTCAAACGTGGCGGAAAAGATGGCTTTCGCTGGAGGTTGGATATCAAAGTTTTCTTGAATGCAACTGCAACTCTTCAGATTTTCACGAATGCGTAGATTGTTAAAGATTCTCATATTTCGAAAGTTTATAATTTTATTACACTTTTTGGTAATAAATGTTTTAATAACTTTGTTGTGAAAACGAGGTTTTGAATAGAATGCACTCGCGTGGTACAACCTTTAATTGCGCAGCACGTTTTGTCCTTCGTAAGCACGTTTATGAAGTATTGACGATTATTGTTTTTTAAACTGATTTCTTTTAACAAATATTTGTAGACTATAACTGGAACATAGTTAGTTTTGTATTTGGATTAATGATAAACACAATTATTTCGATTTATTCTTAGATGTTCACCGATTCATATTTTATGAAGGCACTTGAGATTAAATGTTACTCTAATAATAATATTATCATATTTTTCTTTATAAATTGATTCAGGTATTTGTATTACCATAGTATGATTTTAACTAATAGATATTTTTTTTGTAGATAATTATTTCAATTTGCATACTTTTGTCGTATACTTTCGATGCGAGCGTCTTAACGATTAGAAGAACACTGTCCTCGCCCCGCACGTATTAACATAATTTGCCCAAGCATACCTTCATGCAATTGTCCTTGGCGGTTACTAGCCAATCAGAAAAGATTCAAACGGCTTCAATAATTTTTAATATGAAACGAAGAAAGTGCGCTTGACAAAGATGGTTATAATTATTCGTTGAAGTCTAATGACATCACTTTCAATTCGAACGTTAAGAAAAATGCTAAATAAACCTTTTTTCATGATGCGTAGTTAGAGGATAAAACTACTTTGTAAATACAAACTTATGAAAATAATTAATTTCTTTGTTTATTTTGAAACTTATTATTCCAGTTATGAAATGTTATTATGTTATAGCGCGAATAAACGAATATTACATACAGGGTGATTTACAATTTAATTTTATTTCTGATGGATCTTAACGGGGACCGTAACACGCTAACTAGTTACAAAAAAAATTTAAAAAAAATGGTTTCTTGTACACCTAACCGTAAGTTAGAGGTATGAAATTGCTTAAATATATTTAGACTTAAATTAACTTAATATTATAAGACAGGATAGGAATGATACAGCGTACTTTGAAAAGATTTATTATTAATATTATAATACAGGATCATAGAGACTACTCATTGCCTTCTGCGTAACTCGAAGTACAGTGGTAGCAATTGTATGTTGGACGCCACTTGTTTTAGTTTTGATCTTTTAGAGTAAACAAGAAATCTCTAGTAGAGTTTGTGGAGTTTATAAATTAAAGCTATCATTGAAAATTTTATCCTTGGTTTTTGGAAAATCAAACTAAGTACACTGCGTTCACGAGAATGGGTCTTGGCGAGAATTCGGGTCATCAAGCTAGAGTTATCATACAAGTTAAGCAGGGACTAGAGTGAGATCGACTTCAAACGAGGACATCATTTTCTAACAACTAGTAATTTATAAGATGTCATATTTTAACAAATCACATTTACAAGTTAAAATATTGGAGTGTTTTTGTTCAACAGATCATATTTACAAGTTGGAACAATAGTGGTGGTTGGTATCCAAAGAATCATATTTACAAATTGGAACCTAGTAGTTTTAAAATTAAAACAATTTCAATGAGTGAATTAAGGAATTCTTTATTGTTGTTTATAAAAACAGCGAAGAAAATATTCAAAATGGTGTAAACATTCACACAACTTTAAGGAAGGAGAAATTTCAGTGAGAACGGGCCTTGGTGAGAATCCGGATCATCCCATTAGGAAATCGTACAGACTTAGTTTCCCTTACTATAATAGAGTCGAAGAGTGCACGACCAATTTGAATATCGCACCTAACAGAATTTCTAAAAAGAAAAATTTCTTTCGACTTAATAATTTATTTTTTCGTTTTACTAAGCGGACATTGTTTCCTCTCCTACGAAAGAATGATTATATAAAAAATTAGAAATAATTAACCAAATTAAAGATCGTCTTAACCCATCTTGTTGAATCCAGTGATTTTAATCACGGCTGGATATTGAATTGGATTTATGACAACCAATTGATGAGGTTATCTGCAAGGATATTACACAGAGATAATAAAAAATTTTTCGCTAGAATCAGTCGCCTTATACTTAAGATATGCAACAATCGTTTTTGATGGATTAATTACAATAATCCCAAATGATAATCAACGTAGACTAACTAGTCTTCTTAAATTAAAGTAGAACATTTATTGCAAATGATAAAAAATTAAATAGGTACTATAATATGTAATTAGCTAAGAAGCATTACTTGGTTTTTAAAGATTTATATTTTTTTTGTTATTATTAGCGCTTAAATCGTAGAACTAACTAACAAGAGGTGCCATTTCTATGAAATGCCCTTCTTGACTGTTTAAAATTACCTCATCCTCGAGGTCTTGGCTATTTATTCATTATTAGGATAATTAATTAAAAGTATTTACTTGTTAACGATAAATTATAGTTAAAGTTGCTTATTATAATGTAATAGTAATATTGTAAAGATTAATATGTAGATAGAATAATTATATTATTAACTGTATCATTTTAACTAAATAACTAATCAACATTCATACTAAGAAAGAGTGTTTATTTACAGAATACGCTTCTAATTGGTTGGGTCTTGGTGCAACCTCGGAAGCGGGAACTCGGGGGTTCTAAATTTATTATTAATCAAATATGAGGCTTGCCTGAAACCTAGTGCTCACGCACAGAATCAACCCAAACCTTTCAAAAACTCGATGGAACACATGGTTGTTAAGACCTATGCGACCAGAGTAAATGTACGAATACATATAAACAAAAAAATTATCTTGGGCCAATTGCAGACACCGTCAGCTGAGCGTTCCGCACTCAGTCAGAAGAATGCCCGGAATCGGCTTTAACTTTATCCATCATGAAGAGTAAAATACGAAACGAAAACAGTAAAGATATAGGGAAGAACCCATAGAAATACTAGATGCCATGTCCCATACGGGAGCCATAACGAGATTGAATATTATTTAGTTCGGATTCCCCGACAAAGTGGTGTGAAAAAAGAAAAGGTAGAATTAGTTAAGAATCGTAGGAGAATTTCTATTTAACCTGGGAGAAACTGCAAAAAAAACCAGCAGCAGCTTAACACGCCCCGTTAGTCTCAATCATAGGGGAAGCCGCTGAGTGGACGATCACCTATACCAGACACTAGGCCGTCTTACACTTTGGATCAAAAGGACAACATTGCCCAGGTGGGACAATAACACGAAAGTTTAAAAGTTATACTAAAATTTTGATAAAAGAAGAAAATATTGATAATCCAAAAATTCTGATAGTTCAAAGACAAAAAGGCATTCATACAAGTCAAGTTCGGTATTGTAATGAGGATGACTTTTGACAGGGTCGAATTTCCCGTATTATATAGTCAACTCATTTTTAAATTGTCAAAATCAAGTACTTAATAATTGGGTTTAATAATAAGAACACGGATCATATTTACAGGTGAAATCATTAAAAAGCCAATATAAGTAGTAATATGCCGTCCTGTGTGCGGCGAGCTTTAGTTCGAGTTATTAATGAAATGATCGATGGTAACTCATTCGTGCGTAATAGCGAGTCTTGTATCAGCTGAATTGATAAAATTGATCTTTGATTATTTTTTAATTGATGATAATACTGAATTTAGGTTTATAAAAATTTATTTGTAATCAAATACTAAAAAATCCGATCTTTTCTATTCATAATTTAGATGTGAATAAAATTATATTTTTAATAGACCTGGTTCATGCCATTTAATCAGGCCTTTATCTGAAAGAAAAAATTTTTTTTTTTTTATTAACAGGTATAATAGTAAGTGACATAATTTCGAATTTATTTGATTTAGAAAATAAAAGAGATTTCGAATGACAGTCATAATGTAAATAACTTGTTCGTATAACAAAAAATTTAGTTTTTATAAATTATATTCACTAATCTTATGGATTAGAATTTTATCTTTTACAACATAAAAAAAATTATTAATATATACCATCTTATTTTATTTGGTTTCAATTAAAACACTACGAATTTTTGTTTATTATTTATTTTAATAAGACTTCGGAGATAAAAATTATAATCAACGGTTCAACAAACTTCGTTAACCATTGCATGTAAAAAGTATGACTCATTATTACGTAGCTTCAGAATAAGATAAACAACTAGGAAATTCCTTCTTCTGGCTTTAATATGCTCAGATAATCTTATCAAGTAATTCGGGGAACCGCATATCTTGTATCTGACGAAGTGCATCCCACAACCAGAAAATCATTTGTTAATAATTAAAAAATACAATTGTTATCACGTTAAAGTGTGTTTATTATTTACATACCTTTACTTAATAAAAGGTTGCTTTATTCGAGTGCATTTTTAGATTGTACAACCAAATGTAAAAGAATTTATTCTGTTATTAGATAGACGTAGTGACCTTCAATCGCATACAAGTACTTTTGTTTCAGAGTGTCGCTTTAACACTTCAAGATTTCTTGAAATAATTTCGTTAAATTTATTACTTCGAAAGATAATGATTACGTTAAATTATAGCATTTCGGCATATTAGTAAATATTGTACACATAAAATATTTCTTTATTCAATTAAAGCTTATTATGCAAATCATACTTGCTAAATTACTATTAATATAGTTTATAACGAAATGCATTACGATGAATTAACTTTTGATTTTAATTTCGTCAATCTAGAATTTTAACAATTTACTTTAAACCAAAAAGAGACATAAATTTGTCAACTTTACTCGACGATTTTAATATTGTAGAAATTATTTCTTTTTATTGTAGCACGTTATCGTATTTCTAGTGCAAGGTCGCTACTCTTCAAGTACAATTTAGTTGTGTGCATTTTACAAACATACGTCGCTTTCGAGGCAATATTTTTACAACGCTAATACAGATTTAATTTTGCTTTCTTCAAATCCTTTTCGCTTTTATCTTGGTCTATCTTAGTTTTTACTTTTAATTGTGTACTAATGCATTATAAAGGAGAGGGTCATAAATATAACATTAACTTTCAATTCTAAAGATATTTTATTGAAATCTCGGCTTTAATTTTTCCACTATTGCGGAATTAAATTGAAATATGTTGCTTATTTGAATAATCAAACTTACTATCTGGAGATTATCATGCATTGTTCAAAACAGGCAGAGTAGCAAGTTCCGGATATTTTGGACATACACTAAATAAATTATGTTTTTTCACGATTAGCTATTTCGGGAAAATTAGACACAACTTATTGTTTTATCCTTCAGATAGGGTTTAGGGAAACAAGTCGTATTTAAAAAAATTTAATATTTTTCAAAGTGCTCATTCCTTGAATACATAGATTAAAAGAAAAGCAACATCGTTTCTTATCGTTTCTAAGCCAAGTTCAAGGTGACGTATTATTATAAAGAATTGTCGTCAGGAGAGCAGACAGCTGACGAGTTCTTATCTTTTAATTTTACTAGCATAAAATTATGTTTCCTTTGGAATAGGTAGTACATAATCAAAATAATTAACTTCGTTGAAAGTTATTTAATCTCTCACAATACCGTATGGTAATTTATTAGAATTACCGAAAATATTTCAACGTTAATAAATCTGTTTACTTAAAAACAACGCAATTTTTATTGCAAGATAATTGTTATTCCTTTTTAAACACCAAATAAATTTAAAATATCGTAAATTGGTTTTTATAGAAACCGTATTATCACCATAGTAAATTTAATCTTACGTTTTGGCGTAGTTATTCTGAAAGATAATGGATAAGCAAAAAATTTGTTCTTTTCCGAAATCAATCGTTATCGTTCTTTTTTTTGATTTTTAACCAAGACATGGATATTATTCTTTCCCTTTTGGGTTGATAATTCCTTTAATACTGGCTTATCTAGAACGATGATTATATCGATTCGGCAAATATTAATTTATTATTATTGTATTATTTTGAACTTTAGTTTTTGAAATTTACTTTTACTGATTTATACAAAGGTAATTTTGAATTTAAGGGCGGTATAGTTTAAGGTCATATTCCTGGACCGTTTGCCTAAATTTGGAATATTTAATCAGAATTGGTCTTTTTCAGATCCTTAACATGCCAATTACCAATATTTTTGCCTTGAGTATCAAGTAGCTCATAGGTTAAATTTCCTATTTTCTTTATCACTTTACACTTGATATACTTAGGGGCTAATTTGGCCATAAACTTATTACCTGCATTCGATAATACATAATTACGCTTCCATACATAATCACCTTCCTGAAAGGATAGTGTACGCTTTCTCAAATTATAATGGTGCTGAGCTTTTTTATAAGCTTTTGCTAAGGATTGACGTACTTGTTGAAACACTAAAGGTAATTGTTGTTGTTCACAATCCCAACGGATTTGTGCATCTTTCTCAACCGTATTTAATTCTTGTAAAGAATTACCGTAATAGTCTCCTGTTATGGGCACATATCGTCCAAATACAAGATACGAGGGGGTGAAACCTGTGACTTCACTTTTAGCCGTATTTATTGCAAATGCTATAGATTGTATAAATTGGTCCCACTCGGTATGGTCATTTTTTATATAAGACGAGATAGAAGTTACTAATATGCGATTAATTCGTTCCGTTGGATTGTTTTGGGGATGGTATTTAGCATTATATAGAGTCGCCTGAATTTTAAATTCTGCTAAACATGCCTTAAATTCTTTCGATATAAACTGTACCCCATTGTCACAAATGATCATTTGTGGTACCCCGAAAGTAGTGAAATAGTAGTTTTTTAAATATTCAATAATTTTTGACGAAGTGGCTTTTGTCAAAGGACACACAGTTACGTATTTTGTAAAATAATCAGTGACTACTAAAAGATGTTGATATCTTTTTTTCTTTGACATAGGTAACGGACCTAGTAAATCCATTGAAATTACCTGAAACGGATAAGAAACTTTTTTTTGTTGGCCCATCAAACCAGGTCGAGCGCTTTGAGAAGATTTTTGGGAACTGCAAATGTCGCAATTTTGAATATATCGTTTTATATCTTTGGCCATTTTTGGCCAATAGTAAAGTTCGGAAACTCGTGCTATTGTTTTAAAAATACCTAAATGTGCAGCTTTTGGATCGTCATGTAGCGTATTTAAAATCTCCTTTCTGTGCGCCGCTGGAACGACTATTTTCCACTCCGACAAGTTAGCGGGATTTACTAAATTATTGGAAACAAATTTATAAATTATATCGTCTTGTACTTTAAATGAAGTATAATTTTTCGGGGTATTGGTTATTTTCTCTATTAAATCATTGTACCAGTTGTCTTTTTGTAAGGTTCTTAAATTTATTAAACTATTTTTTGACACGTTGTTAGAGGCTTTATTTTTTAATTTAGAAATACACGTTTGAATATAATTTGCAAACTCTTGTTGAGCCTGTTTTATATTATTTTCACCTTCGATTTCAATTCCCCCTAACTCTAGCAAACTTCTAGACAACATTTCCTCAAGGTAAATATATTGCTTATCATTTTTAGTACCAATAAATTTTTCGACTTCAACCATTATGTCGGCTACATTTTGTTGAACACTTTTAAATTGATCGTTTTGTAATGTTTTTAAGTTTATTGGACAAGAATCACGAGACAACATATCCGGTACAATATTTAGTTTGCCGGGTCTGTGTTGGATATCGAAATCGTATTGGGCCAACTTTAGGGACCAACGGGCTAATCTGCCAGTAGATTGATCGAATTGTTTTAACCACTTTAACGCTGAGCAATCGGTAATCAATGTAAATTTTAGACCTTCTATATACCCTCGGAATTTATTAATCGCAAACAAGACAGCTAGTAGTTCTCGCTCAGTAGCATGGTATTTTTGTTCAAGAGTAGTTAACGCACGAGAGGCATAAGCTATAGGGTGCTCTAAACCATCCCTTCGCTGAAACAAGAGGGCGCCGCAACCAACTGCGCTTGCGTCTGTCTGTACAAAAAAAGGCTGGTCAAAATCAGGTGAGATTAAAATAGGTGCCTCCGAAATTAATTTTTTAATTTGTTCAAATGATGTTTCTGCTTCTGGGGTCCAAACTACTGTTTGACCTTTCTTTTTATTTTTTATTAGTGCTGTAATAGGGGATGAAATAGTCGACAATTGTGGCATGAAAATTCGATAATAACTTACTAAACCGATTAATCGTTTAACTTCTGTAGTGGTTCGAGGCGTTTTAAATTTTTTTATAGCTGAAACTTTAGCAGGATCGGTTTGCAAACCGTGTTCTCCCACTATAAAACCAAGAAAAGTTAGCGACTTCTGACAAAAATTGCACTTCTCTAAATTAATACGAAATCCGGCTTCCTTTAATTTTACAAAAATGTCAGTTAGCGTTTCCAAATGTTTTTCAAACGTTGGAGATGCTACGATAATGTCATCGAGATAAACGAAAGCTTCCTCTTTATGTAGGATTGGCCCCAAAATTTTGTCCATGACCCTTTGGAGACTCTGTGCAGAGTTAGAAAGACCAAACGGCATAACAACAAATTCATATAACCCTTTACCTGGTATGCAAAAAGCAGTTTTTTGTTTACTTGTTTCATCTAATTTAATTTGCCAAAAAGCTTTTCTTAAGTCAATAGATGAAAAATATTTCGAATCTCGTAATCGAGTTAAAATACTATCAGTTCGAGGCAGCGGATAAGAATCTTTTACTGTTACAGAATTAAGCCTTCGACCATCAAAACAAGCACGCAGTTCGCCGTCCTTTTTTTTTACTAATAATATCGGGGAGGAATACGGCGAATGGGATTCCTGGATGACATTATCTTTTAACATTTTATCTATTTCTTTAGTAAGATGACCTTTCATCATAGGACTCAAGGGATATTGCCTTAATTTGAACGGAAGAGAATCACCAGTGTTGATGTGGTGTGTAATGCCCTTAACACATCCCGTTGCAGCTTTAGAAATGGTTTTTAATTTTAATATGACTTTTTCTAGTTGATCTTGTTGTTCGTGCGTCAATACAATTTGTTTGGTTTCGTTAATACTATTAATTTTTATTTGCTTGGGGATTTTCCAAGAAAAATCAGCAAAATTGATTGTTAAATTGAAAGCAGAGCAGAAATCGGTTCCCAATATTATTGAACTATCGATGGTTGGCACCAAATAAAACTTAATATTTCGAATTAACTTATTCATCGATACGGCGAGATATATTTCTCCGATTATTTTGGCCGAGGACCCATTAGCCACACAAATATTTTTACTTGGGGACGTATTTATTTTTAGAGAAAACTTATTAATTAGATCAATACTTTTTTTTCCTAATATAGATACGTTGCTTCCAGAATCTACTAAAGCCATGAATTTTTGATTACATAATTTAATTTGTAGATACGGCCGATTATCGTATGGTCTCTTAGAGAAAGCCGCTGCTATCTTTTGATTTTTTTTAGTATTATTTTTAAAGAAAGAATTTATTTTTTGCAACCAAGTTTCCCATTGTGACGAGTCATGTGTGAAAGTGCGAGCCGGTGGTTTTATTGCTCGGCGTCGAACGCTACACTGCGTCGACCGCGTCCCCTGCCTCGACCTCGCGTGGACCGCGTAAACCTGAAAGGTGTGATCCGCGTTTGTATCTGTTCGAATGGTCGTGTAGGGCTTATTAACTGGGGTTGCTCGACACTTCCGCCCCTGTTTGAAGTCTCGAGTCTGTCGTTTTTTGTTAAAATAGGGTTAAATATTTTATTTTTACAAGCAACACAATCTTTTTTGTAGATACCTGGAGACCCACAACCGAAACAAAAAGGTTCACCTCTTTGTTCAGTGCAGTGAAAAAAAGCATGCCCTGGTTTTTTACAATTCCAACATTTAAGGGGAGGTTTTTCAGCATTTACCGGCGTTGATTTAGAAGTACTTGCTTCTGACCGATCTACGCGCATTTGTGACATTTTTTTAGATAAATAGCTAATTTTTTCGTTAGGTCGTGCCGCATATGACAAATTTTGGTCTTGCAATTCTTGAATCTTTTTGCATTTAATTTTTAATTCTGATAGATTATCGATTTGTTGTGAAATTACGTGATTTGCGAAGAAGGGGTTTAAATTTCGGGTTATTTGTTTGATCATTTCAATTTCACTTACTGGATTTTCAAATCTTTCATATAATGATTGAATATTATCGATAAATGCTAGTGCATTTTCGTTAGTACCTTGGACTCGTTTGTGAATTTGTTTTAGTAATTGATATTCATAGTCTGAGGGTAAGAATTCGCTTTTGAATAGTTTGATAAATTCTTCCCATGTATTGCATTTACTTTTTGCGCTTCTACAAAATTTGATTGCATCACCAACGAATAGGTCGTGCGCAGAGGTAAAAAGTTCCTCTTTTGTCACTTGACGAGCTACACGCAAATCTTCAACCCTTTCTAGAAATCCCATCGGATCCTCTTTAGAAGAGTGACCCGAAAATTTAATGTCCCATTTGTATATTGGCACGTTTTTAATTGAATTTGTATTTGCTTTTGCGATTTTTATATTAGGAGTTTTATTTAATTTTATTTGATTCGAATAATTTAATGTAGCCGTCTCTATTTTTTCTATGATTTGTTCAATTATTTTTGTCTCGTCTTCATCTTTATCTACGGTTTCTTTACACATAACTGTAAAACGTTGATCTACATGGAGGAGACGCGCATTAATTTCGTTTATATTATCATTATTTAATCCATTTTGAATCAACGAATTTAGTTCCGCTAAAGTTTCGTGGATTTGTTCTACGTTTGTTTTCCATGTGTAGGGTATTTCCGTAATTGGAACAAATTGTTCCATCAGGTTTATCAACAATTGCTCATTGGCCAACCGCGTGATGTGTATTTGTGCCCCTCTACACAAAATTTCGAATTTTAATTCCTTATTGTTAAGATGATTCGGGTCCATTTTCGCGGAATTTTTGATGATTTTTTAGTGATAATTCGCACTCGCGTTATTTTGCTATACCCGCGATAAACACACAGATTTTTGATACCGTTAACTTATTAACATTAAAATCAATAACCTTGTTTGTAAAGCCAATTACAATAAAGCAATGCATAAAACACAAAATCGAGTTCTTGCCCTCGCACATTTATTCTCAATAGTTTCGTTCGATTTTCTATAGAATTATCGAAGCCTTCAAGATGGGCGCCACTTGATACGTCTGTAGTCCGTAGGCGATTCGGACGTCGTCTTCAGAATACTTACTGGCTTCTCTTTCTCAGGGGGTTGGGTTGCTACGAAAACTTATTGAGAATAACATACGAAGAACGAAAACAAGACATCAGCTTTATACATATATTTTGACTTTCTTTGTACATAAAATTTTGTTAGGTTATTAAAATATGATGAAATCTTAAAATTAAGATGCATCCGTCTCGTTCGTACTTTCTTAAAATTATTGACAAATAACATAAATGCATACATCAAAATAATAGATTAATATGGTACCTTTCTTTGAGGATTACATACGATTTGAATGTGTTGTTTCGCGGTGAAGCACTAATATGGTCAAACGTGGCGGAAAAGATGGCTTTCGCTGGAGGTTGGATATTAAAGTTTTCTTGAATGCAACTGCAACTCTTCAAATTTTCACGAATGCGTAGATTGTTAAAGATTCTCATATTTCGGAAGTTTATAATTTAATTACACTTTTTGGTAATAAATGTTTTAATAACTTTGTTGTGAAAACGAGGTTTTGAATAGAATGCACTCACGTGGTACAACCTTTAATTGCGCAGCACGTTTTGTCCTTCGTAAGCACGTTTATGAAGTATTGACGATTATTGTTTTTTAAACTGATTTCTTTTAACAAATATTGGTAGAATATAACTGGAACATAGTTAGTTTTGTATTTGAATTAATGATAAACACAATTATTTCGATTTATTCTTAGATGTTCACCGATTCATATTTTATGAAGGCACTTGAGATTAAATGTTACCCCGATAATAATATTATCATATTTTTCTTTATAAATTGATTCAGGTATTTGTATTACCATAGTATGATTTTAACTAATAGATATTTTTTTTGTAGATAATTATTTCCATTTGCATACTTTTGTCGTATACTTAGATGCGAGCGTCTTGACGATTAGAAGAACACTCTCCTCGCCCCGCACGTATTAACATAATTTGCCCAAGCATACCTTCATGCAATTGTCCTTGGCGGTTACTAGCCAATCAGAAAAGATTCAAACGGCTTCAATAATTTTTAATATGAAACGAAGAAAGTGCGCTTGACAAAGATGGTTATAATTATTCGTTGAAGTCTAATGACATCACTTTCAATTCGAACGTTAAGAAAAATGCTAAATAAACCTTTTTTCATGATGCGTAGTTAGAGGATAAAACTACTTTGTAAATACAAACTTATGAAAATAATTAATTTCTTTGTTTATTTTGAAACTTATTATTCCAGTTATGAAATGTTATTATGTTATAGCGCGAATAAACGAATATTACATACAGGGTGATTTACAATTTAATTTTATTTCTGATGGATCTTAACGGGGACCGTAACAATCTAGGGCACCTGATGCTGTAATCCATCATGGTGGACTTAGGCAAGCTGTGGAAGTGACGCCAGTTTTTGAAACTTTTCCATCCTGCTGATGTCCGTCCTGCATCCCGCGTACAAGGTTTGAGATGTTTTATTTCAAAATTTGAAATTGAATTAATTTTAAATTTCTGATAAGCAATTTCTAATTTCTTTTTTCTTTTTGCAGTTTACCTGTTGCTGAACTTCGTTTATGGCTTTATTATTTGGGGACCTGGAGTGGCATTCTGCACCAAGAACTCCAAGAACAAGACCTTCAAATCCAGTACTCTTCCTAATCTTGAAGTTTTTCCCAGTGGAACAGAATGGTAAGAAATTGTTGTTCAAATTTGTATTCCAACTATTATTTAACTATAATTCCAACTTTGATCCCAAAGAAACTGCCTAAATATATTTATTCCAAATAAAAACAATGTCGTCAAAATTTAGCAGATTTTTTTAATATTAAAAAATTAAAATTCGTTCATTTTCTAAAAAAATTTCACTAAAGTTTTTCAGAAGCTCAGTTAGCTTCTATTAGATGAGGAAATTTCTTAATTAATTGTAACCAAAATGAAATTTTTCAAAATTTCATCATGAGGGGGAAATTTTTTTGAGTTTTCTTCAATTTTCTTTAGATATTCCACTCCTATAATGGATGTCTACAATGACATTTCTGTACTTTAGTTCTTGCAATTTGTATTTTAAACTTTTTAATTTCCGATAATCAAAATAGAATTTTTATTAGAATTTACAAAAATTTCACCAAGTGTAAGAAAACTTTTTTATTAACTCCAAGTTTTAATACATCTTCAACTCAGTTACACTCTAATAGATAGAAGTATTTCTTATATTTGTTATCAAAATAAAATTTTTAATTCAAAATTAACAAAAACTTCACCTTGTAGAAATTTTTTTGATTTTCTTCAATTTTTTTTAGATAAAATTCCACTCCTATAATCCACGTTGACAATGGCATTTCTGTTCTTTGGTTCTTGCAATTTGTATTTTAATCTTTCTAATTCCTCATAATCAAAATAGAATTTTTATTAGCATTTACAAAAATTTCACAAAGTGGAAGAAAACTTTTTTTATTAACTCCAAGTTTTAATAAATCTTCAACTCAGTTAGGCTCTAATGGATACAGATATTTCTTAAATATTTGTAATCAAAATAGAATTTTCAATTCAAAATTAACAAAAATTTCACCAGGTGGTAAAATTTTTTTTGATTTTCTTCAATTTTCGGTAGATATTCCTCTCCTATAATCCACGTCGACAATGGCATTTCTGTTCTTTAGTTCTTGCAATTTGTATTGTAATCTTTCTAATTTCTCATAATCAAAATAGAATTTTTATTAGAATTTACAAAAATTTCACCAAGTGGAAGAAAACTTTTTTATTAACTCCAAGTTTTAATACATCTTCAACTCAGTTAGACTCTAATAGATAGAAGTATTTCTTATATTTGTTATCAAAATAAAATTTTTAATTCAAAATTAACAAAAACTTCACCTTGTAGAAATTTTTTTGATTTACTTCAATTTTTTTTAGATAAAATTCCACTCCTATAATCCACGTTGACAATGGCATTTCTGTTCTTTGGTTCTTGCAATTTGTATTTTAATCTTTCTAATTCCTCATAATCAAAATAGAATTTTTATTAGCATTTACAAAAATTTCACAAAGTGGAAGAAAACTTTTTTTATTAACTCCAAGTTTTAATAAATCTTCAACTCAGTTAGGCTCTAATAGATACAGATATTTCTTAAATATTTGTAATCAAAATAGAATTTTCAATTCAAAATTAACAAAAATTTCACCAGGTGGTAAAATTTTTTTTGATTTTCTTCAATTTTCGGTAGATATTCCTCTCCTATAATCCACGTCGACAATGGCATTTCTGTTCTTTAGTTCTTGCAATTTGTATTGTAATCTTTCTAATTTCTCATAATCAAAATAGAATTTTTATTAGAATTTACAAAAATTTCACCAAGTGGAAGAAAACTTTTTTATTAACTCCAAGTTTTAATACATCTTCAACTCAGTTAGACTCTAATAGATAGAAGTATTTCTTATATTTGTTATCAAAATAAAATTTTTAATTCAAAATTAACAAAAACTTCACCTTGTAGAAATTTTTTTGATTTACTTCAATTTTTTTTAGATAAAATTCCACTCCTATAATCCACGTTGACAATGGCATTTCTGTTCTTTGGTTCTTGCAATTTGTATTTTAATCTTTCTAATTCCTCATAATCAAAATAGAATTTTTATTAGCATTTACAAAAATTTCACAAAGTGGAAGAAAACTTTTTTTATTAACTCCAAGTTTTAATAAATCTTCAACTCAGTTAGGATCTAATAGATACAGATATTTCTTAAATATTTGTAATCAAAATAGAATTTTCAATTCAAAATTAACAAAAATTTCACCAGGTGGTAAAATTTTTTTTGATTTTCTTCAATTTTCGGTAGATATTCCTCTCCTATAATCCACGTCGACAATGGCATTTCTGTTCTTTAGTTCTTGCAATTTGTATTGTAATCTTTCTAATTTCTCATAATCAAAATAGAATTTTTATTAGAATTTACAAAAATTTCACCAAGTGGAAGAAAACTTTTTTATTAACTCCAAGTTTTAATACATCTTCAACTCAGTTAGACTCTAATAGATAGAAGTATTTCTTATATTTGTTATCAAAATAAAATTTTTAATTCAAAATTAACAAAAACTTCACCTTGTAGAAATTTTTTTGATTTACTTCAATTTTTTTTAGATAAAATTCCACTCCTATAATCCACGTTGACAATGGCATTTCTGTTCTTTGGTTCTTGCAATTTGTATTTTAATCTTTCTAATTACTCATAATCAAAATAGAATTTTTATTAGCATTTACAAAAATTTCACAAAGTGGAAGAAAACTTTTTTTATTAACTCCAAGTTTTAATAAATCTTCAACTCAGTTAGGCTCTAATAGATACAGATATTTCTTAAATATTTGTAATCAAAATAGAATTTTCAATTCAAAATTAACAAAAATTTCACCAGGTGGTAAAATTTTTTTTGATTTTCTTCAATTTTCGGTAGATATTCCTCTCCTATAATCCACGTCGACAATGGCATTTCTGTTCTTTAGTTCTTGCAATTTGTATTGTAATCTTTCTAATTTCTCATAATCAAAATAGAATTTTTATTAGAATTTACAAAAATTTCACCAAGTGGAAGAAAACTTTTTTATTAACTCCAAGTTTTAATACATCTTCAACTCAGTTAGACTCTAATAGATAGAAGTATTTCTTATATTTGTTATCAAAATAAAATTTTTAATTCAAAATTAACAAAAACTTCACCTTGTAGAAATTTTTTTGATTTACTTCAATTTTTTTTAGATAAAATTCCACTCCTATAATCCACGTTGACAATGGCATTTCTGTTCTTTGGTTCTTGCAATTTGTATTTTAATCTTTCTAATTCCTCATAATCAAAATAGAATTTTTATTAGCATTTACAAAAATTTCACAAAGTGGAAGAAAACTTTTTTTATTAACTCCAAGTTTTAATAAATCTTCAACTCAGTTAGGCTCTAATAGATACAGATATTTCTTAAATATTTGTAATCAAAATAGAATTTTCAATTCAAAATTAACAAAAATTTCACCAGGTGGTAAAATTTTTTTTGATTTTCTTCAATTTTCGGTAGATATTCCTCTCCTATAATCCACGTCGACAATGGCATTTCTGTTCTTTAGTTCTTGCAATTTGTATTGTAATCTTTCTAATTTCTCATAATCAAAATAGAATTTTTATTAGAATTTACAAAAATTTCACCAAGTGGAAGAAAACTTTTTTATTAACTCCAAGTTTTAATACATCTTCAACTCAGTTAGACTCTAATAGATAGAAGTATTTCTTATATTTGTTATCAAAATAAAATTTTTAATTCAAAATTAACAAAAACTTCACCTTGTAGAAATTTTTTTGATTTACTTCAATTTTTTTTAGATAAAATTCCACTCCTATAATCCACGTTGACAATGGCATTTCTGTTCTTTGGTTCTTGCAATTTGTATTTTAATCTTTCTAATTACTCATAATCAAAATAGAATTTTTATTAGCATTTACAAAAATTTCACAAAGTGGAAGAAAACTTTTTTTATTAACTCCAAGTTTTAATAAATCTTCAACTCAGTTAGGCTCTAATAGATACAGATATTTCTTAAATATTTGTAATCAAAATAGAATTTTCAATTCAAAATTAACAAAAATTTCACCAGGTGGTAAAATTTTTTTTGATTTTCTTCAATTTTCGGTAGATATTCCTCTCCTATAATCCACGTCGACAATGGCATTTCTGTTCTTTAGTTCTTGCAATTTGTATTGTAATCTTTCTAATTTCTCATAATCAAAATAGAATTTTTATTAGAATTTACAAAAATTTCACCAAGTGGAAGAAAACTTTTTTATTAACTCCAAGTTTTAATACATCTTCAACTCAGTTAGACTCTAATAGATAGAAGTATTTCTTATATTTGTTATCAAAATAAAATTTTTAATTCAAAATTAACAAAAACTTCACCTTGTAGAAATTTTTTTGATTTACTTCAATTTTTTTTAGATAAAATTCCACTCCTATAATCCACGTTGACAATGGCATTTCTGTTCTTTGGTTCTTGCAATTTGTATTTTAATCTTTATAATTCCTCATAATCAAAATAGAATTTTTATTAGCATTTACAAAAATTTCACAAAGTGGAAGAAAACTTTTTTTATTAACTCCAAGTTTTAATAAATCTTCAACTCAGTTAGGCTCTAATAGATACAGATATTTCTTAAATATTTGTAATCAAAATAGAATTTTCAATTCAAAATTAACAAAAATTTCACCAGGTGGTAAAATTTTTTTTGATTTTCTTCAATTTTCGGTAGATATTCCTCTCCTATAATCCACGTCGACAATGGCATTTCTGTTCTTTAGTTCTTGCAATTTGTATTGTAATCTTTCTAATTTCTCATAATCAAAATAGAATTTTTATTAGAATTTACAAAAATTTCACCAAGTGGAAGAAAACTTTTTTATTAACTCCAAGTTTTAATACATCTTCAACTCAGTTAGACTCTAATAGATAGAAGTATTTCTTATATTTGTTATCAAAATAAAATTTTTAATTCAAAATTAACAAAAACTTCACCTTGTAGAAATTTTTTTGATTTACTTCAATTTTTTTTAGATAAAATTCCACTCCTATAATCCACGTTGACAATGGCATTTCTGTTCTTTGGTTCTTGCAATTTGTATTTTAATCTTTCTAATTACTCATAATCAAAATAGAATTTTTATTAGCATTTACAAAAATTTCACAAAGTGGAAGAAAACTTTTTTTATTAACTCCAAGTTTTAATAAATCTTCAACTCAGTTAGGCTCTAATAGATACAGATATTTCTTAAATATTTGTAATCAAAATAGAATTTTCAATTCAAAATTAACAAAAATTTCACCAGGTGGTAAAATTTTTTTTGATTTTCTTCAATTTTCGTTAGTTATTCCTCTCCTATAATCCACGTCGACAATGGCATTTCTGATCTTTAGTTCTTGCAATTTGTATTGTAATCTTTCTAATTTCTCATAATCAAAATAGAATTTTTATTAGAATTTACAAAAATTTCACCAAGTGGAAGAAAACTTTTTTATTAACTCCAAGTTTTAATACATCTTCAACTCAGTTAGACTCTAATAGAAGTATTTCTTATATTTGTAATCAAAATAAAATTTTTAATTCAAAATTAACTAAAACTTCACCATGTGGTAGAAATTTTTTTGATTTTCTTCAATTTTCTTCAGATATTCCTCTCCTATAATCCACGTCGACAATGGCATTTCTGTTCTTTAGTTCTTGCAATTTATATGTTAATCTTTCTAATTTCTCATAATCAAAATAGAATTTTTATTAGAATTTACAAAAATTGCACAAAGTGGAAGAAAACTTTTTTTATTAACTCCAAGTTTTAATACATCTTCAACTCAGTTAGGCTCTAATAGATAGAGATATTTCTTAAATATTTGTAATCAAAATAGAAGTTTCAATTCAAAATTAACAAAAATTTCACCATGCGGTAGAAATTCTTTTGATTTTCTTCAATTTTCTTTAGATATTCCACTCCTGTAATGGATGTCGACAATGACATTTCTGTACTTTAGTACAATTTTAAGTAGATCTACTAAATTTTATCTTCTACTATGTTCGAATGTTTTTATTTTAATTTAGAAAAAATTCAAAATTACTCTAAATTTTCTCCATTTTCCTATAGAAATTCTCCTCAACTAGCTTTTAGTAGGAGACGACAACGAAATTTGTAGTATTTTAATTCTTGTAATTTTATTTATATAATTTTGTTATCAAAAGTCATAAAAGAATTTGAAGTGGGATAAAAAAAATTGATTTTCTCCAATTTTCAATAGATATTCAGCTACGTGACCCTCTAACAGATTACTCGAATGAAATTATTTAAATAGTTACATTTAAAATAGAATATTAAATTTATAATAATTTAGAAAAATTTCACAACTTGAAATTGCTCTGAATTTTCTATACGAATTTTTCTCAGCTAGTTTATTTAAAATAAATTTTTTCTAAGTAATTGGACGTAAGCCTTTTGAATTTGTCCAATTTCTTATAGAAATTCAGCTCAGGTAACTTATAATAAATAATTACAACGATATTTGTTATATGATTCCCAAAATACCCGAAATTCCCAAAATAATAGAAAGTTTGTTGAATTTCTCCCAGTTCCTATTAAAAATCAGCCCAGTTAGTTTCCAATAAATGAATTTATCGAAATGTTTTAAATAATACTAATTCAACTCAGAAGTACAGGATTATTTATTTATTTTTAAAATTTTATCAATTATCCCAACTGGTTTCTGCTCAACAATTACAAGAAAACTCATTCGAGCACCCGTATTCAAATTTTCACAACAAAATCAAAACTATTAAGTAACCTATTATGAATGTAAAAAAATATGCCTTCCGAGGCGCGGCGGGGGGGAGGGGGAGGGTAAAGCATTTAATAGGTTACAGATTTTCTAAATTCAAATTAAATTTGGATTTTTGGTTAAAAATTTAGCTCAGTGGGTCGTATTTGATAATTTTAGAATACAACTTAAAGACTTTTTATCCAAATCTAATGCTTCAAAAATTTCCGTCAATTTCAAAGAAAATTTCAAATTCGTCACTTTTTATATAATTTCAATACAGCTGGTTTATTTTAAACGACTACAACTGAACTACCTATTTATCAACATTTTTGAAATTTTATAGATTCTGTTAAGCAATTTCTAACTTCCTTTATTTACAGTTCACCAGCCCGAAGAACTTCAAATTCAGAAATATATTTTGGATATTTGGAAGCTTTGGAAAGCCCCAGTGGAAAATAATTGTCAGAAATTATTATACAACATTAAGTAAATGATGATTCTGGCAATTTCCCATTCCAACAATTTTGGATAGACTAGGTAATTTGTTCTCCACAATCACAACGAAACTTTTCCTAATTTTTAGTCAAAATCTAATTTTTATATATATTTCTGAGAAGTGGAGAGAAACCATATCAAATTCAATACTTTGTTTTTTAGATTTTTGATAAAAACTGAGCACAATTGGCTGGTGCGTGATGATTAGAATAGAATTGCTTTAGTTTGTATTTTATGCTTTATTTTGGAACAAAATTAATTTAAATGAAATAATGTTAACCAACATTTTTCAAAAAAAATTTTAAGGGGAGAGAAACCATTTTAGTCAATACTTTTTTCGGCGAATTTTGCAGAAAATTCTATGTTGTTTTATTCGTAATATGGTTATAAAATTTCAGCACAGGTTGCTGTTGTGTTGAAGTACAATAACACTGTTCTTAAATAACTTTTATACAAATTTAAATTTTTCACAAATTTCCACCGAGTGCGAGTGGTAAGAAAATTTCAAATTGGATGCTCGTTTAATCTTTTTGATAAAACTTTAGCTACTGGCTTGTATTCGACTACCACAACGAATACGTTTAAAGAATTAAATAATGAAATGAATTTTCATTGTGATTGTGAAAAATGTACAATTCCAGTTAAAGTCCAACAGTTATTTGCTGGAATTGAAAGTCAGTGAAGAATGAAACTTAAATTCATTCTAAAATAAATATTAAAAAATGTATACCAAGTTTCTGTTAAGTGATTAATCATTTCTTTTCTTTTCCAGTTTGTTCATCTGTTGCTGAAATTCACCTAGAAGAACCCGAGAAAGTGGTGGAAGTCTTTATTAAACGATGATCCTATTACATCATGAGTATACGTCAAGAGTCAAAGCCATGTCAAAAAACTATATCAGAAGACTTCAAAGATTTTGTAAATGGAAACAGAACGAATGGTAAGTGGAATAAATGTTAATTAATATTTAGATTACAAATATTGGAAATTTATGATTTGCAAAATTTTATTTTATTAGTCACTAAAATGATTTTATGAGTTGGCTTATTTTTGAAATTCCATAAATATTGTAGGCTTTTATAGAAATTCATATTATAAACTGATAGTTTTAGTTCGATCACCACAATAAAATTACTTACATAAAAAATTTTATTTCAAATAAAATTTCCAACAATTGGAATATTTCCTTTTAAAGAATATGTTTAAATTAATATGTTAAAAATTATAAAAGTAACAAACATATTTAGATTTCATTTTTTTATAATATTGTTTCAGTCAACCCTTGGGGGGGGGGGGGCAAATAGAATTAACTACTGGAAGAAATTCTTTCGACAATTTTATTTACTAATCAAATAAATGTATTGCTATCGATTCTTCAATTGTCAACCAAGTTGTAAGAAACTTTCATTTCCATATTGTTTTTCGTTGTGGGGGAAGGTGGGCAAAGACTTTCCGAATCAAATATTTTTTAAAGATAGTCAGAATTTTTTGATATATTATCATCTTTATTCCTGAACAAATTTTAGGGAACTTTCTGGTTTCCCAATTACTAAGTCTGATTTTTTACTTAGTGTTTCAGGAACTTTTAATTAAATTTAATTAATAGCGTTTGGAATAATCAATCGTTATAATATTTAGTGTTGTACTGGCTCTGGGAAAACTTCTAATAAATGACTGCAACGAAATTTGCAAGGATAATTAGGATTTTTATCACAATTTTAAAAAATTCAAATATTTAATAACAGAATTTTTTTTGAATTGCTCCTGGTTCCAATTGAAAATCAGCTCATTTAGTTTATAATAGACGAATTTAAGGAAATTTCATAGTAATTGTAATCAAATAGGATTTTTATCAAAACTCAAACAAAAATCTTTTTGAATTTCTTCAATTTCTAATCTTTTAAGTAGATAAAAATTTAGCTAAACTTGCGTGTGCTTGACGACTACATAAAACTGCGTTAATAATTTTTATTTTAAATCTAAATACTAGGATATTATAAAAATTTTCGCAAATGTCCACATTGTGTGAAGAAATTTAATATTTTTGGTAAATATTCAGCACAGCGGACTTCTGTTCGACGACCTCAACGGAATTGCCTAACCATTTTATTTCAAATCAAATATTTATTACAATTTTCAAAATTTTCCTCGAAGTGGAAACAAATTTTTTCAAATTCAATTTAAAATTTTACGTCACAGCTTTGGATTTTACAAAATTACAACACAAAATTTTATTCCAAATGAAAGACGGCCACAAGGAAACTGCTTAATGATTTTATTTCAAATCAAATATTGAGCAAAACTTCCAAAAATTTCCACGAAGTGAAAACAAAAAGTATTCCAAATTCAAATTAAGTTTTGGATTTTATATAAAAATTTAGCTCAGCTGGGTTGTGTTTAACGATTAGAACATAACCACTTAAAAAATTTTAAATTTAAATCCAAATCAAATCTTAAAAAATTTCCACTTGAAACTTGAAAAAAAAACTTGAAAATACCATAAGTTTTTTTTAAATTATTTTATAAAATATCAGCACTATTGGCTAGTGCTCGATGACCACAACTATATTATCTAATAATGTGATTCAAAATAAAATGTTTACCAAAATTTTCAACAATTTTTCGATTCTGTTAAACAATAAATTTGTAACTTCGTTTCTTTACAGTTCTCCTGTTATCGAACTTCATTATTGCCGATTCTGGAGATTTTGCTAGGTGTCCAGTACTGGACGATGCACAACAACCAGGACCAAAACCTTAAAATTCTGAAACAGATCTTGCAGTACAGTTCCTGATCCTGAAGCTTTGTTCAATGGAAAAGAATTGTAAGAAATTATTGTACAAAATTAGGGAAATGGTGATTCTACTAACAATTTCTCATTCCAATTAATTTGGCTAGACTGATTTGCCCCCACGACCACAACGAAAAACAAAACTGCTTCTAAATTTATTCGAAATCAAATTTTTATGTAAATTTTCAAATATTTCCGAGAAGAGGAAAGAAACCACATCAAATTCAATACTCCTTTTTCGATAAAAACTGAATTCAGTTGGCCTGTGCTTGATGATTAGAATAGAATCGCTTTATTTTATGCTTTATCTTTGAACCAAAGTAATTGAAATGAAATAACGTTAAACAAAATTTCCAAAATTTTTTCTTAGTGGAAAGAAACCATTTTAGTCAATACTTCATTCGGCGGATTTTTCGGAAAATTTATTATTTTTGATAAAATTCCAGAGTGGGTTGATTTTGTGTTCCTCTGCAGTGATTTTTATTCAAAATCAAATTTTCAACAAGTGGGAAAATAATTTAATTGTATACTTTTTTAATCTTTTTGATAAAAATTTAGCCACTGATGACTTTCACATGACGTGAAAAATTGTTTAGCAAATTTCCAAAACGAATTATATATTAACAATTTTCAAGCTTTTCCACTCTGACATCCTTAGTTAAAACGTCCTAACTAACAAATTGTTTTTTTTAGTTTATATGGATGTTATTAAAAATCACATCATTTAAGAGAAAACTGTATAATGAAAACAGCTTTATAATATCTACATTAATTAAGTTTTCTCCCGAAAATCAACTTTTTAGTTAGGACGTTTTAACTAAGTACGGCAGTACTAAGACATTTTAGTCTATTCTCAATTAAAAGTCAAACAGTTATTTGTGGAATTGAAAGACAGTCCAGATTGAACACTCAAATTTATTCTAAAATAAATGTTACAAAAATTACACCAAGTTTCTGTTAGGTGAATAATCATTTCTTTTGTTTTCCAGTTCATCTGTTGCTGAAATTCACCTAGAAAAACTCAGGGGAGTGGTAGAAGTCTTCATTAAACGATAATGCTATGACATCATCAGTACACTTCAAGGTTTAAATCGATATCGAAAAATTACCTATATTTCAGTGTACTACAGTTGAAAGATTTAAAGATACTGAAAATGAATACAAAAAAATGGTAAGTGGAAAAAATTTCTTAGTGCATCAATTTTCTAATATTTTTATTACCTTTTAATATTTTTATTTCCAATTCAAGTCCATATCAAAATTTTCAAAAGTTGTCACCTAGTCCAAGATGTTTAAAACATCTCTTAGTAAAAGTAGATTTAGTTAAAATTCTTGAGGGGGGGGGTTTAATAACTAACAACGCAAACTTAAGAGCGCGCTGCGGAAAGAGAGAGAGGGAAGCAGTAGATATGATGTTGAAAGAAGCCTCTAATCTTTTGTAGAGATTTAAAAAATTTAAAAAAATTATTTGCGCCATATCTAAGGGAACCCTTGAACCCTTTGTGCATTAAGTTGATTTTATATAGTTTAAAACTCCACTAAGGGCACTTTTTGATTTACAAGTTTTGTACAAGTTTTCTATAATTGATGATGAAATCGCTTCAAAATCAGGTTTTGTCCTTATAATGATCTGGAGAAGGCAATAACGAAGTTTCATTAAGATCGGTTGTCATAAAAATTCAAAATTGTTCTTTTTCATAAATTAAATTAACCTATTTACTTTTAATTTAAAGCGCTCAAAATTGGTTATTGCCTTCAATAGTCTTTTCTTATTAATATAAAAAAAGAATTACATTGCTACGACGTTTAGTTTTCTAAATTTGTACAAAAGATTAGAGGCTTCTTTCAACATCATTCCCTCTCTCTCTTTCCGCAGCGCGCTCTTAAGGTACACTTTTTAAACTAGTATCAATTTGAGTTCATGTATCTTTTAATTTTGAGTTGCCTGCAATGACATTTAATAAAGTGTTGTAATCCAAAAAGGATTTTAATCACAATTTTAAAAACTTTTAATTTATTTTTGATAAAAACTCAGCTCAACTAGCTTGTGGTTTTTAGAACCACACGAAAATGCTTAAATAAGCTATAATCCAGATTAAATCATATAGTACAAAATTTCCACTTTCGAGTTCGTGTGAAAATCTTACAAATTACATATTTTTCAAAATATTTTTTTAATGCAGCACCAAAGCAAAGATCAGACCAAAATTGCTTAATAATTATTTTATTGTCAGTCAAATTAATGTTGATAGAATTTTAAAATATTTCCTCAGTAGAAACAAAACTTTTCGAAATTAATTTTTTTTTGGACTTTTGATAAAAATTTAGCTCAATGTTATTTAATATTTCTTCCAAATAGAAAGCTAAAATATTATATAAATGTTTAGTTTCTTTTTCTTCTTCTTTCGTGGCATTGTAAACCTTGGGTGCTTCTTCCAATAATTTTCCTGGTTGAACCATTGAGGTTTTTTTGGGGGCGGCGGTTGAAACTCATCGATGAAGCAGAAGGTGAAACAGAATTGGGTCGTAATCGTCCTCTGAGTCGGTTTGAGCCAAGTTAGCGAATGTATTGCCTTAATTGAAAATCCATCTTTTGGGGACGAATTTTCAAATTGGAATATCCATTTCTATTCTTCGAGAAGGTGGCTTTGTTACCTTCAAGAAATTTTTTGGCTGCAGTGATCATGCCGTATTTGGACGGCTTCCTGAAGTTTCTTACGCAGATGGTCGCGTACTTTCTCCAGCTGATCCAGCAAGAGGGTCCTTAATTATGAGTCTTTTTTATCTTAATTATGAGTTATCATCAATTGATTTTGGTTATTTATTTGATTTTCATTGCTAAATTAACTAAAATTTGTGAATTTAATATTAATTAATAAGCTTTTTGGTAAAAATTCAGCCTAACGAGGATATTCTAGATTGTACACAACAAAGCTACCCCAAAATGGCTTTTTATGAAGATTTTCATGAATTTCCTGGAAATTTCATTATCTTCAAACTTAAACTTTTTTCCGAATTTTAATAAAACCTCAGATCGGTTGGCTTTGGTCGGTTAGGGGGGCTAAAACTAAAATTTATCAAATAAGATATAAAATATTATAAAAGTACCAAAACCATTTTGATTTTATATTATTTGTGATACGTTATAGTATTATTTTAATCAGTCTTTTGGGGGGGGGGTTGATTATATCAAACATAATTCACTACTAAAGACTAACTGTTTGGACAATTTTATTTCCAAATCAAATAAGTTTATTGTTACTGAAATTCTCTTCAAATTTATTTTTATTTTGGGGGAGGGGGGGGGTCAAAAAACGTAGTAACCAAATAATAGTTCATTATGCACCAAGGTAGCAAAGTGACACTTTTTTGGCCCGAGGGTAAAGGATTGTTTACACGAGGCGCCAGCCGAGTGAAACAATTACCCATGGGCCAAAAGTCACTTTACTACCGTCGTGCATATACTGTTTTTTGCCATTCCGAGAGGTAAAGTAGGAACTTCGCCAGTTTAGAAACTTAAAGCAAAAATTTAACGCTTTTTTTTTATAATACCTACACGTGGTCGATAAATCGCAAAATAGCACTAGTAATATTACCAACTATACTACTAAAAATTACTAAGAAATAGCAGTTGGCACCCCTAATTCTACCAATGCCATTGATTCCAATGCTTCATTTCATTTAAATTTGTGCCTTTGAAAGAGCAACACGTACCATGAGCGAGAACGTAGAAATTGCCGAAGCAGCGAAGATGGCGTTGGTGGAACTGTTGCCGGCAAAATCAAGAAAAGTTTACCAAAAACAGTACGACGCTTTTGTGCAGTGGTGCCAGAATAAAGAATTGTCAGATTATTTTAGTGAAGATGTGTTTTTGGCATTTTTTTACGAAAAGGCTAAAACGTTGAAGTCATCGACCTTGTGGTCGCACTATTCCATGGTTAAGGCCGTTACTAAACTAAAGTCACCAGTCATCTGGTGACTTTACTTCCCGCTCACCCCCCTATTTTTTAACTTTACTCCCGCTCACCCCCCTATTTTTGAACTTTAATCCCGCAGGGTAAAAAAGTGCCCCTTTACGCCCGCAAACCGGGGTAAAAAGTGAGTACTTTACCCCCGGAATGGCAAAAAAATCTTTTATATTATGAATAGTTGTACCTAGTTTCACAATTACTAATTCTAATTCTTGGTTATTCTTTCAGGACCTTCGCTTTGAAGATGTAATCAACACTTTTCATCGTTACATAATTTAATTAATCGCGTTCGGGAAAATCAATCGGTATAATCTTCAGTGTTTTCGTGGTTGGTATCATATTAGTATACCTGTTCGAATTTTGTGGAGTAGCTTGATGGAAGCTTTAATTTCTGCGAATTATTTCGTCGCGTAAAATTTTGTGAAATTCGCGAGTTGTATGGACCTTGGATTTGGTGGATTGAATGGTGCAGTAACAAGAGGATTAATGCGGAAGGACTGCAGTGAACAAGGTAAGAATGCATTTTCTTGGAAAGCAAAATATTAAATTAAAAATTTCTAAATAAAATTTTCTTTTTGTTGCAGGTAGGGTCGACTTCAGGGGTTACATCATGAAAGGTTAGTGGAAATTAATGTTTTCTCCAGTGATGTAGCCAGTGAAAGTAAAGGAAATCAATTTTTTCTTTAAATAAATTTTTGTATTGTAAGTAGGTAAGTATATTTTTTATTAATTGGTACGTTTTGAATTTTACATAAATTTCAGAACATTTGAAGTAGCAATAAATTTCATACTATGCAAATGGTAATTTCAAAAATTCACTTTCTCATTAAATTTTCTAACTAAATTTTGTTTCAGGATAAATTTTAACATTGGATTGGAAAAATTTTCATAAAATCCAGGACTACTGAAGATACAACAAATTTCCTTCATTTTCTTTTTCTTCATTTTATTTCTAAATCTTGTGTAAATTTCCTAACTGAATTTTGTTTTAGGATAACTTTTAGCATTGGAAAATTTTTCAGAAAAATTTAGTATAAGGTTGTCTGGTGATATTTTCCCGATGTGCTATGATTTTCTCCGTACAAATGGTATTTTCAAAAAATTCATTTTCTCTTTAAATTTACTAAAAAATTTTTTTTTCAGGGTAAAATATTTCATCAAATTCAGGACAACAAATTTTCTTTTAATTACAACCTTATACGGTTTTTTGGCTATGTGCTAAGATTTTCTTCATGTAAATGGTATTTTCAAAAAATTCATGTTCTCTTTAAATTTACTAATTAAATTTTGTTTCAGGATAAATTTTAACATTGGATTGGAAAAATTTTCATAAAATCCAGGACTACTGAAGATACAACAAATTTCCTTCATTTTCTTTTTCTTCATTGTATTTCTAAATCTTGTGTAAATTTCCTAACTGAATTTTGTTTTAGGATAACTTTTAGCATTGGAAAATTTTTCAGAAAAATTTAGTATAAGGTTGTCTGGTGATATTTTCCCGATGTGCTATGATTTTCTCCGTACAAATGGTATTTTCAAAAAATTCATTTTCTCTTTAAATTTACAAAAAATTTTTTTTTCAGGGTAAAATATTTCATCAAATTCAGGACAACAAATTTTCTTTTAATTACAACCTTATACGGTTTTTTGGCTATGTGCTAAGATTTTCTTCATGTAAATGGTATTTTCAAAAAATTCATGTTCTCTTTAAATTTACTAATTAAATTTTGTTTCAGGATAAATTTTAACATTGGATTGGAAAAATTTTCATAAAATCCAGGACTACTGAAGATACAACAAATTTCCTTCATTTTCTTTTTCTTCATTGTATTTCTAAATCTTGTGTAAATTTCCTAACTGAATTTTGTTTTAGGATAACTTTTAGCATTGGAAAATTTTTCAGAAAAATTTAGTATAAGGTTGTCTGGTGATATTTTCCCGATGTGCTATGATTTTCTCCGTACAAATGGTATTTTCAAAAAATTCATTTTCTCTTTAAATTTACTAACAAATTTTTTTTTCAGGGTAAAATATTTCATCAAATTCAGGACAACAAAGTTTCTTTTAATTACAACCTTATACGGTTTTTTGGCTATGTGCTAAGATTTTCTTCATGTAAATGGTATTTTCAAAAAATTCATGTTCTCTTTAAATTTACTAATTAAATTTTGTTTCAGGATAAATTTTAACATTGGATTGGAAAAATTTTCATAAAATCCAGGACTACTGAAGATACAACAAATTTCCTTCATTTTCTTTTTCTTCATTTTATTTCTAAATCTTGTGTAAATTTCCTAACTGAATTTTGTTTTAGGATAACTTTTAGCATTGGAAAATTTTTCAGAAAAATTTAGTATAAGGTTGTCTGGTGATATTTTCCCGATGTGCTATGATTTTCTCCGTACAAATGGTATTTTCAAAAAATTCATTTTCTCTTTAAATTTACTAACAAATTTTTTTTTCAGGGTAAAATATTTCATCAAATTCAGGACAACAAAGTTTCTTTTAATTACAACCTTATACGGTTTTTTGGCTATGTGCTAAGATTTTCTTCATGTAAATGGTATTTTCAAAAAATTCATGTTCTCTTTAAATTTACTAATTAAATTTTGTTTCAGGATAAATTTTAACATTGGATTGGAAAAATTTTCATAAAATCCAGGACTACTGAAGATACAACAAATTTCCTTCATTTTCTTTTTCTTCATTGTATTTCTAAATCTTGTGTAAATTTCCTAACTGAATTTTGTTTTAGGATAACTTTTAGCATTGGAAAATTTTTCAGAAAAATTTAGTATAAGGTTGTCTGGTGATATTTTCCCGATGTGCTATGATTTTCTCCGTACAAATGGTATTTTCAAAAAATTCATTTTCTCTTTAAATTTACTAACAAATTTTTTTTTCAGGGTAAAATATTTCATCAAATTCAGGACAACAAATTTTCTTTTAATTACAACCTTATACGGTTTTCTGGCTATGTGCTAAGATTTTTTTCATGTAAATGGTATTTTCAAAAAATTCATGTTCTCTTTAAATTTACTAAGTAATTAAATTTTGTTTCAGGATAACTTTTAGTATTGGAATGCCACAAAGTTTTTCATAAAATTCAGGACATGAAGTACCAACGAATTTCTTTATAGTTTAATGTTATAATTTTCCCGGTGTGCTAAGAATTTCTCCATACAAAAAAAGGTATTTTCAAAAATTAACTTGATCTTGAAATTTACTAACTAAATTTTATTTCAGGATATTTTTTTACATTGGAAATTTATTGTTATCAGGCGGAAATTTGTTTGGAATGGTTATTTCGTACAAAAGACGACAAAAATAAATATTACACTGATGAAGGTAAACAAATTTTCTAAAAATTTGATTTGGTTATTGAAAATTTTATGTTACCTTTTTAAAAATAAAATTTACCCATATCTAACCAAATCTCATATTATTAATTCTTTATATAAAAATATAAGAGAGTTAACGCATCCTAATGCAACTGGAAATAAATTTTATGACGATAAAACATTTAATCGTTTTAACATTAATATTTATCTTTCTGAAAATATTTTTATTTTCAAAAATGCGTAGCTATTAAATGTCAAACAGTTCTTTATTGAATTTCGATTCTAATTTTGATAATTAATCGGTTATTATTCAACTTCAAAATGAAGAAGTAAACGAAACATTTACAAATTTAGAAGCTAATAATTTATTCTAATTGAAATCTGACAACTTCGATCGAAGACAAATTTTGCGAAGAATTTTAAGCCTGAGGAAATCGCCCCCTGACTTTTTTGGGCCCATAAAAAATAGGGGAGTTATTTTTAAAAACCTATAAAATCAAAACGGAACGGTTTTTGCGCATACTGGGTAATCGCGTTTTGTCATTTACACTTGTATGAAATTCTTTAGATTGTAAATCAGCCTTTCTCGCTTTGATCTTGATAATCCCAACTTAATAGGCAGTTAAGTTATAATTAACGATTAAAGAGGAACCATTAAAAAGTCAAAACGTAATGGTTTTGAAAAATTGTAAACATAAATTGTGTTTAGTGGTATTTATTTATATAAAAAAAGATGTCATGTACGTATAGTCGGCAACGACTGAATATTTCAAATGCTTGTTTGTAATGTGGCTAAGAATAGGAAAACCACATGTGTTGTACACACTAATATGCCATCACTGGAGCATCATTAGAGCAGTTTAGCTAATAGCTCTTACAAGCAGTGCACGTCAAAATAACGAATTAATCAGCTCCTAAATGTTAGTCTTAAGTTTTAAGATGTTTCGATTTCGTTTTTTTTCAATTTTTTAAAACTAAAATTTCCGCTTAGCTGACGTTTAAAAAATTGTACCATCATAAAACTGGAAACTTACATTAGGAGATCAATTAAGCTCCGGGAGTAAAGTGTGCCTTAATGCTCATTAATGGATTTAGCACTTTCGACACCGGTTGATCTTCCTAGAATTTTATTTTCAGTAAAAAAGTAAACCCCCCTCGCATATATTTAAAAATACCTGCGCTAAATATTTTCGTCTGTTTAGAAGGGGGACGTCTTTTAATTAATTTTGATTATATGAACGCTGACTTTTTCGACTAAAATATTTCAATATTTGACGTTATGTCTGTCTGATGATTACAAATTCGTATAATAAATAATTTTTAAAGAATTTTGACAAGGTGTCGAGGATATGCGTCAAGTGGAACGTTTTGAAATGACTTCTTCTAATGTCGTTTTGTTAAAAATGGAATTCGATATTTTTAAAAATTTTACTAAATTGTCACAGCAAATATTTTTACGCTTAATTTTTCATTAATTTAATACGTGCATGTGGTTCTAATTTTTATTTTCTATGAATATAAAAATGGGGTTTGAATAATTTAGAATTTTGTGGGTTGTGGAGTTTTTTTAAAATCATTTTAAAATCGGAGTTGGTTTCTGTTTTTTTTTAAAATTAAAATTGGTCTGCTTGCTTACTGAACAAACGGTTGTCGGATCTTGATGCTCAAGGAGAATGCTTTCATGGAAATAGCAGAAGACGTCGAGGTTGTACTGGCCAATCTGTTGAACGAAGGGGTCAACATCCAAATATCTTCTAGTTTACAGGTTTCGTTTTGTTGAAGGAGAGGGTATTTTCAAGAGAAAATGTCGCCTAAGCAGATCTTGTGGGGAGCAGCCAATGTAATCTGATTACGTCAATTTGGTACGTAACAGCTTAAGGGAAATGATAATATTCAAATGTTGCCCGACGACAAGCATTTTGACACAAAATGAATGTCATAGGGCAAAACCGTGAATATTTATCACTTCTTCCGGCCTGTTTGAGGAATTACAGCCCATGGTAACATTCCTCGGGTTGTTACTGTTCTCATAGAGCTGCAATTATGTTTTCGGAAACCTCTTCGATGATAGGGCTAAATTTTACTGCAAGGTTTTGAACTTGCCATGCTTTTGCAAGATGATCACATGGCCCAATTTTTATCCCTCAGAAGAATCAGCCAACTTTATAACCAGTCCTATTCACGACAGTATCGTTAATTAACAATATTGAAATAATAAAGTTAAGCATCGACATGGTCCATTTAAATTAAAATTATTTTGAAATTTAGTTGCGACAATATTGCATTTGTCCATTGTTACAATAAATTACAATTCAATATTAATTTAAACGTAAAATGTCAATATTTTGTCATTATTGTTAACTACCAAGTCTGCCTGGCTGGGGGGGGGGGGTGTCGATGATGAGTATATCTCAAAGAGCAAGGAATAAGAGCTGCTACGTGAAATTTTTTTTAAGTTGTAGTCCATTGTCTCAAAAATTACAATTTAATCTTAACTCATTCGTAAAATATCGATTCTTATCAATACTTTGTCAAAATTATTAACTAACGAGACATCCGGGGGGGGGGTATATCGCGAAGAGCAACAAATAATAGCAGCTACGCTAAAATTTGTGTTATAATATTAATTCCTTTGTTAATCTTGCCGGGGGGGGGGGGGTAGCTGTTTGTTTCAATTCAACTGCTGTTGTGATTTTTTTCAGTAAAATGTTGGCTTTACCATTTGATTTTCTACCGTTAGGTTCTCTCAAGTTGTAGTACATTATTACAAAAAATTACAATGTAATCGTAATTAATCGTCAAGTGTCTATGCTTATCAATACTTTGTCAATATTGCTAATTAACAAGACTTCCGTGTGGGGGAGGGGGGTTGATAAGTACATCGCGGCAAATAAGAGCTGCTACCCCAATTTTTGTTTAATATAAATTCCGTTGTTAATCTTGCTCATGGGGGGTGTGTGGAATACTTTTTTACTTCAACTCAACTGCTGTTGTGATTGATTATCTGCATAAAGTTGGCTTTATCATTCGATTATCTACCGTTATGAAGAGTAACAAATTAAGAGCTGCGACTTAAAATTTTTTTAAACCATTAATTCCAGTGTTAATATTGCTCAAGGAGGGGGGGGCTAATAAAAAAGTTTGAAGTTCGAATTAACCAATAATTAGGCATTCCACATCACGTGACATTTTTCGAATTCAATATGGACGCCTAATGGCAATGTCAAATATTGTACGTGTTTATATGGATTTCAAGTGTTTTTTCGGTTTTTTCCCGTATATTTAAGTTATTTTTACTAATTTATTTATTTAAATACAAAATAAGACGAATGTTTTTGTCAAAAATGTAAACAAGCAACTGACGTTTAACTGGCTTTGCCATCATGAGGCCATTTTAACATCATTTGACATGAGGTTGGAATGCCTAATTTCGAATTGACCAAAAAGTTTCGAATTAACCAAAAATTTCGAATCAAATTTTTTTTTGTTAATTCGTAATTTTTGGTTAATTCGAAATTATTGATTAGCCGGAAATTTTTGATTAATCCGAAATTTTTTCGTTAGTTCGAACTCATTGGTTATTTCATAATTTTTGATTAATTCCTGCTTCGACTCAACTGCTGTCCCGATTCTCTTCAGCATAAAGTACTATAGACTTTATCATTCGATTTTCTATAGCTATGTTTTCTCAAGTTGTAGTCCATTGTAACAATGAATTGCAATTTAATATTAATTTATTCGTAAAATGTCAATACATATCAATACTTTGTCAATATTGTCAACTAATGAGACCGCCGGGTAGGGAGGGATCGATGATTATATCGCGAAGAGCAACAAATTAAGAATTTTTTTAATATTAATTCCAGTGTTAATATTTCTCGGAGGGAGGGGGGTGTTCGGCTAATTGCTCGGCTAATCAAAACTTTCGAATTAATCACAAATTTTGAATTAATCGAATATTTCGAATCAATTTTTTTTGGTTAATTTGTAATTCTTGTTCATTCGAAATTTTTAGTAAATTCGAAATTTTTGATCAGCCGGAAATTTTTTATTAATTCGAAAGTGTTGGTTAGTTCGAACAATTTGGTTAATTCGAAATTTTTTTATTAATTCCTGCTTCGACTCAACTGCCGATGCCGTGTTGATTCTCATCAGTATATAGTTGACTTTATCATTCTACTTTCTACAGCTATGTTCCCTCAAGTTGTAATCCATTGTTACAAAAAATTACAATGTAAATCGTGAAATCTCAATGCTTATCAATGCTCTGTCAATATTGTTAACTAACGATGCTTACGGGGGGGGGGGTTGCTGGGTACATCGCGAAGAGCAACAAATAACAGCTGCTACGCGATTTTTTTAAAAATATTAATCGCCTCGTTAATTCGAGGCATAAACATAAAATTGTTAACCAACAAGAGTTTTGGGTGGAGGAAATCTACAAGTATATCGCGAAGAATAACAAATTAAAAGCTGCTACTTGATTATTACTATAAATTATAATGTAATCTTAATTCAAACTTATCATGTCGATGCTTATCAATATTGTTAACTAACAAGACTTTCGCGGAGGGGGGGTTGACGAGTACATCGAGAAGAGCAACAAATTAATAGCTGCTAGTTGACATTAAAAAAAAAATTAATTCCTGTGTTAATCTAGCTCGGGGGGAGGGGTCACAAATAGCTTTGTGCTTCTACTCAACCGCTGTCCTGATTCTCTTTAGCATAAAGTTGGCTTTATCATTAGTTTTTGTTTTTCTAATGTCATTCTCTCAAGTGTAGGCCATATTTATTATAAATTACTATAACAAGTAAATGCTTATCAATACTTTGTCAATATTGGTAACTAGCAAGACTGCCGGGGGGGGGGGGGTGACGAGCTGCTACTTTTAAATCTAACATATCAATGCTTATCAATACTTTGTCAATATTAAGAGCTACTACTTCAAATTTGTTTTTAAATATTAATTCCAGTGTTAATTTTGCTCGGAAGGGGGGGCCTCAAATAGAATTCTGCTGCGACTCGACTGCTGTCCTGATTTTCTTCAAAGTCAAGTTGGGCGGATCATTAGCTTGAAATTTTCTACCTTTACGTTCTTTCAATTGCAGTTACTTGTTACAATAAATTAAATTACAATATTAATTTAAACCTAACATGTCAATGCTTATTAATACTTTCAATATTGTTAACAAACGAGCTATTCGGGAGGGGGGGGGCGACAAGTATGATAACAAATTAAAAGCTGCTACTTCAAATTTTTTTTAATAATAATTCCAGTGTTAATCTTGCTCGGGGCGGGAGGTCAAATAGGTTTCTGCTTTGACTTAAGTGCTATCCTGATTTTCTTCGGCACAAAGTTGGCTTTATCAAACTGAGCTGCTACTCTTAAACGTAACATCAATGTTTTGTTAATATTGTTAACTTACGAGACTGCCACAAATGAAGAGCTGCTACTTCAAATTTATTTTTAAATATTAATTCCAGTGTTAAATTTGTTCGGGTTCAAATAGCATTTTACTGCGACTCAACTGCGGTCCTGATGTTCTTCAGCACAAAGTTGGCTTTATCATTAGTTTTACCGTCTACCGCCATTCTCTCAATTGTAGTCCATTATTACTCTAAATTATAATGTAATCTTCATTTAAACATATCGTCCCCCTTATGCCAAAACCACTAATGTGCAATTTCTAGTTTTCAGTCCAGTGTATTTTGAACTAAATTATCAAGTAAATGAAATTAATCAATTTTAATTCAGTCATTTTTTTTATTGTTATTGGAATGTCTTGTAGCCGAAATCTAACGATAATTTAAAAAACGAATTTTCTTTCTTAGAAAGAAAGTGCACTTTCTGTCAAGTGTCAAAATGGCAATTTTAGCACATTGGTGGTTTTGGCATAAGGGGGACGATATCATGTCGATGCTTATCAATACTTTGTCAATATTGTTAACTAACAAGACTTTTGGGGGTTGGGGGACAAGTACATCCCGAAGAGCAACAAATTAAGAGCTGCTACTTGACATTTTCAAAAAATATATTAATTCTAGTGTTAATCTTGCTTGGGGGGGGGTTAGAAAATAGCTTTCTGTTTCGACTCAACTGCTGTCCTGATTCTCTTTAGCATGTAATTGGCTTTATAATTAGTCGTAGTTTTTCTACCGCCATTCTCTCAAGTGTAGTCCATTATTACTATAAATTACAGTATAATCTTAATTTTAACGTATGATGTCGATGCTTGTCAATATTGTTAACTAACGAGACTGCCGGGGCGGGAGGAGTCGACGAGCTGCTAGTTTTAAACGTAACATATCAATGCTTATCAATACTTTGTCAATATTGTTAACTAACGAGATTGCAACAAATAATTGCTGCTACTTGAAAGTTTTTTTAATATTCAATTCCGATGTTAATCTTGCTCGGTGAGGGGGGGGGGCTAGAATATAATTTTGCTTCAACTCAACTGCTGTGGTGATTCCCTTTAGTATAAAGTTGGCTTTATCATTAGTTTTTCTACCGTCATGTTCTCTCAAGTGTACATTACACCATTAATATTTGCCAGTGACGTTTTAAGCATTGCAAACAAACTCTCGGCGCCTAAAAAATATCTTCGAGTGTTCGACTGTCAAGAATTAATGGTATCACATCCGTTCGTTTAATGTATTTTAGTTAATGACTAATTAGCGCGGTTAAACTTAACGAGTTAGTGACATAAGATTGTCATGTTATGCCTTAACGCTTACGACTTGAAAATTTAGATTAAATATCGATTCTGGTGTCCTATTCAGCGTCTTTGGTAAAAAAATTAAGCTATACTTTCGATGTAGTTTATATAACCACCTTCGGGGTTGTGAAACAAACGGAAATGGTGCTGTTATCTTTAACAGGCAGTGCTAAAACACTGACTGAGAGTCTATTTGAAAATAGTTTGTGTAATTTCCGTTCTCGAGCCACTTGTTATAATGTAATAATATAATGGCAGATAAAGCTGCTGTATTCCCTACAAGCAACCGTGTTTCTCTACACTGCAAAATTTTAAATTCGAATTTAATATTCTCGTGTCGAATTGTCTCAATTTGTGAAACTAAAAAGGAAAATAAACGGGGGAACTACACGCTATTGTCTGAACAAGTGCGGTGTAATTTTTATTTAAATAAAAGTTGTATAGACCGGCGTCTCTCGTGACAGTTTGAGTCTGACGATGATGTGACGAGATCGAACCTTACGATTTAAGCTATTAGTAAAAATCACGAAGGGGAAACAAATTGCATAATTAATAATATATAATTTGAAAAATAACGTTAACATTGTAGATTGAGGCGAAGCTTTTAGAAATAGCCGTGTACTGAATAGAATATCGTTCCAACAAGCTACTAAAAGTTATAAATACTTTTCAGTTATCCAAGAGAAATGGCAAAGATTCATAATATCCCAATTCGTTGGGTCGTAACTTCAAACTGTAAATGTCTATATAGCTGGTAGGAAATTACGCGACTACTATCTTTCATTTTACGCCCCAAAATTTCTTATTCCAATTTCCTGTTCGCGTCTGTCAGTTGTTAAAGTCATTTTCTGATAAGCCTCGTCGCGACCATTATGCAATAGAACTATTATACAAAGCCGTTATCTCGCGCATTATATGTCATGCGGTAGGGAATTGCTCGTACAGAAGTTGGCAGTACTGTTTCTCGCTTCAATTGGCACACCTGATGTAACGCTATTTCTATTTCTCCGTACTCTCTATTGTTTCTCGGCTTTTGTTTTATTCCATTATTGCTCGATGCTTATCCGAGCTTTTTATTATAAAATATATACCAAATTGTATTTTAATGCACAATCGAGAATATATTTGAGAGAAAACCAACATTTAATTTATATATTTTTTTCTACATTTAGGTATTTCGAATATCAATTTATTGATAATGGAAAAAAAGTCATAAAACTCGGAAAAGGTTATTGTTACAATTTTTGGTTAATTTATGAAAGATAACTTCCTTCCATTTACGTCTCGTGTCTAAATTATCCTTTTTAATTCAATATTATGTTCGGAGTATCTGTCTATCACTATCTGGTTATTTCTTTATCGTTTTAATGAATTGGTATAATTTTAAATAACAGTAATTGTTTTACTTTTAATTCACGATTTACATTACCGTTCGTGGCACCACCACCACGATGGTGGTTTTGCACGTGAAAAAATTTATTGTAGATATTTTAAATTTCATTTAATACGTCACTTACTAATTTGAAATTTTTCCGCACGATGGAGTTGGCGTAATGTAAATTATTGGGAATAAAAGCTATCAGTTATAGGTGAGGGGGGGGGGGTAATTTTCAATATCTTGATTATATTGAATTGTTTATAAATTACTTCTCGCACTTTTAATCACTCCTTCGTCTCCTCTCCCCACATCGTTACAAAAATGTAGACCCTTCTAACCTCCCTTAATTCTATAGTCCACAAGTTTAAAATTATAAAAGGTATAATATTTTCACAACACTAACGTTGTGACGTTACAATTTATGAGCCCCCTCATCGTCCCAAATCGATTTTTAATTAATGTCTCCTGTTATGATTGACATTATAACAATAATTTTATAAATATTCGTTCAATTCTGCAGTAAATTTATTAACTAAAAATTTGTATGGAAATAAGGGGGGGGGGGTAATTCTTTATAAAACTTAAACAACATTTAGGGTGGACGTATCTTAACATTTTGAACCCCACCCCGCTTTTAGATTAATATTGTGAATATTTCAGAGCAGCAAGGGTTTAATTTATTTTAATAGTTTTTTGTAAAACAAAGTTTGATTTGTTCAGACGTTGTAGTTCAAAACTCAAATTAAAAATTCATTTTGGATTTCGAAAAATATCCATTTTACACTTGCAGTTTAACCACCCTATATAGCAATTAATTCATGTATTATTTGTTTAATTTTGTTTCCTTGCTTCTTTTTTAAATCGAAATTATTAAAATTTGTTGCTGCCGAATCTTGATGAAAAAAAAGTTCAATAGCCATTATTGTACCTTGAACAACCTGAGGTTCATTCAATTATGTTCAATTTAATATTTCATAAGTTGTGCGGCCTGAAGGCCGCACTGAAGGGATGAATCATCGAGTTATAAAATTTTGGTTATTTATATATGTACATAATACCAAATACGGCATCAAGGCTATTTGAAGCACTCGTTTAAACCCCCCCCCCCACATAGTTACATATCGTCAGAGAAATATAGACCCTTTTAGCTCCCTTAATTCTACATTCTGCAAGTTTAAAATTGTAAAAATTAACAAACTAATAATATTCTAAAAATTAAGGTCACAAATCGTCCTTAAATCATGTCTGCTCTTATGATTCTCATTATCAGCAATCGTTTACCCCCCCCCCCCATAGTTACATTTCGTCAAAGAAATATAGACCCTTTTAGCTCCCTTAATTCTACATTCTGCAAGTTTAAAATTGTAAAAATTCACAAACTAACAATATTCTAAAAATTAAGGTCACAAATCGTCCTTAAAATCATGTTTGCTCTTATGATTCTCATTATCAGCACTCGTTTACCCCCCCCCCCAACATAGTTACATTTCTTCAAAGAAATATAGACCCTTTAGCTCCCTTATAATTCTACATTCTGCAAGTTTAAAATTGTAAAAGTTAACAAACTAATAATATTCTAAAAATTAAGGTCACAAATTGTCCTTAAATCATGTCTGCTCTTATGATTCTCATTATCAGCACTCGTTTACCCCCCCCCTCCCCACATAGTTACATTTCGTCAATGAAATATAGACCCTTTTAGCTCCCTTAATTCTACATTCTGCAAGTTTAAAATTGTAAAAATTCACAAACTAATAATATTCTAAAAATTAAGGTCACAAATCGTTCTTAAAATCATGTTTGCTCTTATGATTCTCATTATAACAAAAATTTAATAATTTTTGCGCTGGGGGGGGGGGGTGATAATAACGTATATAATCTAGAAATTAAATTTTGAAATAATAGTTGTAACGGGATATAGGACAGGCAAAATAAAACAATTGTTTAGCCGATGTCGACGTTTCGCCGCCACTCACGGCTTCATCAGGACTCTAGAATAACAATTTGCCGCAACATTACAAACAAGGGAGCCGTGCAAGCAAACAACCCTCTAAAAAAACTTTTTGTACAGTGAAAACACCTCACAAGTCTCAAGTTAAAATTACCATCACCAAGTTTCATATTTTGGTAATTTTAACTTGTGAGCTGTTTTCACTTTACAAAAAGTTTTTGATTTTAAATATTTTAATGTGACAGTAGAAGCATTTTCTAACGTGGAATTTTGGAGGGGTTTTGTATTGGATTTCGATAATGTTTGCTTGTACGGCTCTCTTCGTTTGTAATGTTGGCAAATTGTTATTCTAGAGTCCTGATGAAGCCATGAGTGGCAGCGAAACGTCGACAATAGGTTAAACAATTTTATTTTGCCCGATGTCCTATATCCCGTTACAACTATTATTTGATTGTTACACAAGGACCTTATGAAATTTTTACCTAGTTAAATTTTGACTTGATAAATTTTTAATTATATAAAATTTTACCCCTTTCCCTCGTTATTTTTAATTAATATTTGGATATTTCACAGTAACAAGGGTTTGATTTATTTTAAAACTTTTCTAAAAAAAAGTAAAATTTCATTAGACGTTGTGGTTAACAACAAGAATTTTGATTAAAGATTCATTTTGACTTCCGAAAAATACGCGTTTTACGCATCCTGCTTATTGTAGTTATTGATGGTTTCATATGCTATAATTTAAACAATCAATTATTTTTTTATTAGATTATTTATTTTAAGACTCCAATTTTTTCAAACTTATACGTTTTATAATTATTACCTATGTTTGAATTAGTTCAACCGTCTTTATAATATTTAATCGGTTGTGCGGCCTAAAGGCCGCACTGAAGGAACAGATCATAGCTTCAGTGGATGAATTTAGCGCTACAGACACAAAATTAGGCTGTTATAATATAATATTAGAACGTCATTGTTCTAATATTGGTTGTGCGGCTTAAAGGCCCACATGAAGGGAATGGGGGGGGAAGCTAAAGTTCTTCCCAAAGGTGTAATCACAAAATCAAAATAGTCTTTTATTTTAACTTTGACAGAATTAGCCAAAAAGTTTACTCATAGTAATCGCAAAAAATTAAACCCCCATTTTTATCTTCTGATTTCTTGATCATCATTTTTCCAAATTGGTCACTTATTTTAATTTTGAACAAATCAGGAAAGCAATAATTACTAAAATTATAGTAATTTAGTTTGCTTTTCACGATGAACTTATATAAATATTTATTTCCCTCTCCCCCCGTTTAAGAAGTTTATTATTAAATAATAATATTTTGATTTTTCGGGGCTTTGATCATCTATGGTCAACATTTAGAGAACTGCATTTCGTTATTTCTGTAATTTTTTAGAATTACAATATTTTGTTAATAAATAAGTAAATTTATATTTTTCCTTTTTGTTTACTATATTTTGTGCTCTCCTTTTGAAACAAATCACCAGTCGGCCACTCCTTGGAAGCAACAGCGAAATTTTAACGAATTTAATTTTGATTTATAAACTATTGATTTTATTCTTTCAAAAGCAAAACCAATGAATTTAATAAATAGAAATTCTTGAGAGGCTAATATCTATATTATTCAACGTTAATTTTTAATAAATATTGTAAATTAATTCTAAAAGGCATATTTTAAAGATTTTCCATTGTTAAGTTACATCCATTACCCTCACATTTGCTAAGAAAACTGATAACGCAGTGAAGTGAAAAAGGGAAATTTCAATACAGCATTTACAATGCAATACAAGCAGTGCCGTGCTGTTTTTCCAGTACTAAAATTATTTTATGGGTTCCAACATTTTTAGGTGTGTACGAATTTCGACAGTTCAATTTTACGTATTTCCCATAATGAGCCAATATTAATTTCATCAATATAACATCATGATTATCACCAATCTTTCATCGGTGACGTCACCACTGTTAGAGCTGTGACATTTTATTTAAAAAAATGTTCTTTGCTCTTCCAGCAATTATTTCTTTTTCTTATTGCAATAAAAATATAACAAACAGATCAAATTCCCGATGAGGTGAATTAGGATATAAGTCCTGTATTAAGTTTTTGTTTCGCTTTTTTAATTAGTTGTCATATCCAACGTAATTTAAATCAGTTGTTAATTGAATTCGAATTAGAAAAGTGGAAAATTTCCATAATTGATGATTTTTATTTGAATCCTTAACCACAATTTGCTAATTAATATTGGCGGATCGTGACTTTTTCAATGGGAGAGCATAAGATTTAAAGAAAAAGGAAAGATACAAATTTCCTGCATTTTTATTTACTTAAAATTATTTTATAATATCAGTTTCCGATTTTGCATAGGACACGTGCTCTTGTGCCCTTTAGGGTAAGTCGCCAGTGCTCAACCCGAAACATAATTAACATTATCTAGCCAATCAGAATGACAAAATACATGTTCCATTGTCCTACTTATATGCCAGAGCCCCCCCCCCCCCGTACCAGCCACCACTGGTAATTAATTCGAATTCTCGCAAGCGGATAGCATAAAAAAATGCTTCAACCAACCTTAAGATTAAAATTTTTTAGAAATTCGTGGAAAATTTAATTTCTTTCCAAGCAATTGTTGATTAATTTTCATTTTTCAGGCTTATATTTATAGAATCAATATTTCTCACTGGTTTCTTAGTCCAGGCTCAAATTTCGAGTGTTTTAGCAAACAAACAGTAAAAATTAATTTTTTAAATTGCTCTTCGTTCCTTGGGGACGGTCCCCTAACCCTGGGCACCCCAAAACAATTTAAAATTTTCCTATAGCAAAGAGGAAGGTTTATAGAGTATACTGTAAAAATTTCACTCGAGATGATATACATAAAATTTCGTGAAAAATCAATTTGAAAGTACGTAAATTTAGCGAATTTTTCTTCGATTTTTGGGGTGTGCATTCGATAGGGAGGTTTATCCATCGTCAAAACCTACCCTTTCGGGGCGCCGTTGCGCTCCGCTCTGCACCCCTCCAGGGCGGTTTTGACTCTGGTTACTATGCTAAACATACGAGAAGGCGCCTCCCATCAATAAAAACCGGGATAAATGAAACCGGGAGCTTAGAGACCCTTGAAATAGCATTAAAAAGTATAGTTGCGGTATGGGGCAGTAAACTATTACGTTTCACCCCCAAAAAATCGCGTAAAAACAAAAAATAATCGATGTTACATGTACGAGAGACGAGCTGCATCTGCCGGTGCGAAATACTCCAAGTGTTAGGGTCATTATAACTGCACGGACTTTCAACAGAATGAGCGACGCGCGGGAATCTCGTTAATTTTACATGTAAATTTGCAAACCTTCAAAATCGATTAACTCAAAATTTTGATAATACCTTCTCAAGTTTAAATTATATCAGTAAACTATATAAACCTTCCTCTTTGCAATAGGAAATTTTCAATTTGTTTGGAGCGGCCAGGGTTAGGGGACCGTACCCCGTCCCTTGATTACAAATTACCTTCATTACAAATATAATTAAGATTACATAAAATGATGCATCAATTAGCAAATTGTGGACTGACGTTTTTGATTGTGCTTATTTAATTAGAAGGTTTGTAATTTATTTAATTACATTGGAATCTATGGTCCTACGGCCAAAAGTTTGACCCCTATGCGTTATCCAACTTAATTTCTCATAAGTTTTTCTAAAATTTTGAGTTTTAATGTTTTTAATTTGAAACGCCACAACGAATTTTTTTTAGCCCAGTTACGTAAAAAATGTCATATTCTTAGCTGTGTTTTTTAAAATTTATTTTGATCCTTCTAGCCCAATAACATAAAAGTTTTTCTAAATTTTGGAAATTTTTAAACCGCAAAACTTGAACGAAAATCGTTTTTATTAAATTTTAAACCCCTTATCGAATTTTGTTTAGTCCAATTACATAACAAATGATTTCATATTTATAGCTGTGTTTTTGTAATTTATTTTGACCTTTCAAACCCAATACAAAAGCTTTTCTAAATTCTGGAATTTCCAATTTTTTTTTTAAACTTTAAACGCCACAGTGCATTTTGTTTAACCCAGTTGCATCAAAAATTATTTCATTATCTTTAAGTGCACTTCTATAATTTATTACGTTTTGTGAAATCCGTTAACTTAAATTTTTTTTTCAAAATTTTGGAATTTTTGCAAGTCGCAAAACTTTTACGAAAATATTTTTTTTAAATTTTTTAATTGTTCAGTCGCATAAAAAATGATTTCATAATCTTTAGCTGCGTTTCTATAATCTATTTTGACCCTTAAAACCCAATAATATAAAAGTTTTTCTAAATTTTGAAATTTTAAGTCGCAAAATTGAACAATTTTTTTTTCGAAATCTGAAACGGTACAACGAATTTTTTTTATCCATGTTACATAAGAAATTATTTCATATCTTTAGCTACGTTTTTGTATAATTTATTTTGATTCCTCCAATCCAATAAAGTCGCAAAACTTGATCGATAATTTTTAATACCATAACAAATTTTTGTTAGCCCAGCTGCATAAAAAATATTTTCATATATTTCGCTGCGTTTTCGTAATATATTTTGATTCTTGAAACTCAATAAATTAAAAGTTTTTCTAAATTTTGAAATTTTAAGTCACAAATGAACGAAAATTTTTATTTTGAAATTTTAAACACCATAAAACATTTTGTTAGCCTAGCTATGTACATAAAAATTAATTTCATTATCTTACCTGCGTTTCTGTAATTCATTACGCATTTTCAAACTCGATAACTTACAGGTTTTTCAAAATTTTGGAATTTTAAGTCGCAAAACTTGGAACGAAAATTTTCATTATGAAATTTTTAACACCATAACGTATTTTTGTTGGTCCCGCCACATAAAAAATAATTTCATGTCTTTAGTTGCGTTTTTGTAATTTATTTTGATCCCTCAAACCAAATAACTTAAAAGTTTTCCTAAATTTTGGAATTTTAACGCGCAAAACTTGAACGAAAATATTTTTTTTAAATTTTAAACCCCACAACGAATTTTGCTTTGTTCAGACACATAAAAAATGATTTCATAATCTTTAGCTGCGTTTCTGTAATTTATTACACATTTTCAAACTCGACAACTTAGAGGTTTTTCAAAATTTTGGAATTTTAAGTTGCAAAACTTGAACGAAAATTTTTATCATTATGAAATTTTTAACACCATAACGAATTTTTGTTAGTCCCGCTCAATAAAAAATAATTTCATATCTTTATCTGCGTTTCTGTAATTTATTATGCATTTTCAAACCCGATAATTTAAAAGTTTCTCTAAATTTTGGAATTCTAAGTCGAACAAAATTTTTTTTTAATTTTAAACCCCACAACGAATTTTGCTTTGCTCAGTTACATAAAAAATGATTTCATTATCTTATCTGCGTTTTTGCAATTTATTATGCATTTTCAAATTATAACTTAGAAGTTTTCTCAAAATTTTGGAATTTTAAGTCGCAGAACTTGAACGAAAATTTTCATTACGAAATTTTAAACGCCATAACGAATTTTTGTTGGCCCAGCTACATAAAAAATAATTTCATATCTATAGTTGCGTTTTTGTAATTTATTTTGATTCTTCAAAGCCAATAAATTAAAAGTTTTTTTAAATTTGAAATTTTAAGTTGCAAAACTTCAACGAAAATTTTAAACATCACAATGAATTTTTGTTAGCCCAGCTACATAAAAAATAATTTCATAATATGTTCATCTGCGTTCCTGTAATTTATTATACATTTTCAAACCCGATAATATAAAAGTTTCTCTAAATTTTGGAATCTTAAGTCGCAAAACTTGAACGAAAAAATTTTTTTTTAATTTTAAACCCCCCACAACGAATTTTTCTTTGCTCAGTTACATAAAAAATGATTTCATTTTCTTATCTGCGTTTCTGTAATTTTTCAAACTCGATAACTTGGAGGTTTTTCAAAATTTTGAACGAAAAATTTCATTATGAAATTTTTAACACCATCACGAATTTTTTTTGGCCCAGCTATATAAAAAATAATTTCATATATTTAGTTGTGTTTTGTAATTTATTTTGATCCTTCAAACCAAATAACTTAAAAGTTTTTCTAGATTTGAAATTTTAAGTAGCAAAACTTGAACGAAAATTTTAAACACCACAACGAATTTTGTTTAGCCAAATTACATAAAAAATGATTTCATATTTTTAGATGCGTTTCTCCATATTATTTTGATCTTTCAAACCCAATAACATAAAAGGTTTTCTAAAGGCCGTGTGACACTTGTGTAAATTTGCGTGTAGATTTACGTGTAGATTTACGTGTAGATTTCTACACCGTGTAAAACACGTAAATTTGCGTGTAGATTTACGTGTAAATATTTTATAGAAATATTTCTATATTTTTTCGCAAGTTGTGCGTGTAAAATTGCGCAGAAGAATATTCGAAGGTGTGGTCTATTTTTTCTTGTGTTGTGTTATTTCTTATAGGAAATGCTTGTCTCATAAAAGTATCTTCTTTTTTAATATCGTCATTAATTAGTGAAAGCAAATATTCGAATTGGAGATTATTTAAGCGGAGAAAATTAGTATATGCAGATGGATCTTCGGTTTTTAATTCAGAATTTAACATGTTTAGAATACCTTTTCCTGCAGTTCTGCGCTTTAACCAAGATCGCGACCACGTTTTTAGTTTTCGTTTTTTTTAAATTCCTTCATTCCTTACTACAACCCCAATACCTGCTGCTACTGTGATCATAGCAGAATATATAAGCGTTAATTGCCAATTCGAATCCATTATCACGTTTCTTTTAATACTAAACAACACAAGGCGACCAGACATACAAACTTCTTATAGCAACTTACCGTTCGAATTTTCAATTGACCAGAATGCGCATGTGCAAATTGTAAATTTACGTGTAAATTTTTACACAAGTGGCAAACACACTATTTGCTAGCAGATTTACAACAAAATCTACACGCAAATTTACGTGTTTTACACGGTGTAGAAATCTACACGTAAATCTACACGTAAATCTACACGCAAATTTACACAAGTGTCACCGGCCTTAAATTTTGGAATTTTAAGTTGAACGAAAATTTTCACTAGTAAATTTTAAACACCATAACGAATTTTGTTAGCCCAGCTACATAAAAAATAATTTCGTATCTTTAGTTCAGTTTTTGTAGTTTATTTTGATTCTTTAAAGCCAATAAATTAAGTTTTTCTAAATTTGAAATTTTAAGTTGCAAAACTTAAACACCATAATGAATTTTTTGACCCAGCTACGTAAAACATTATTTCATATTTTTAGCTGCGTTTTTGTAATTTATTTTGATCCTTCAAACCCAATAACTTAAAGGTTTTCTAAATTTTAAGTCGTAAAACGTAAACAAAAATTTTCATTCTAAAATTTTAAACACCATACCAAATTTTGTTAGCCCAGCTTCATAAAAAATGATTTTAGACCTTTATCTGCGTTTCTGTAATTTGTTATGCATTTTCAAAAACCCAATAACTCATTTTTTTTATTAATTTTAAGCCGTAAAACTTGTACGATTTTATTTGTAATTTGAAATGCCACCATGCATTTTATTTAGCCCAGTTACATAAAAAATGATTTCATAGCTTTAACTGCGCTTTACTAATTTATCGTACTTTTCAAATCCAATAACTCAAATTGTTTTCTAAGTTTTGGAATTTAAGTCGAACATGAAATTTTTTTTTAAATTTGAAACGCGACAATGAATTTTGTTTATCCCAGTTACATAAAAAATGATTTCACTATCTTTATCTGCGTTTCTGTAATTGATTTTGGTCCTTCAAACCCTAAATTAATTTCCTAATTAATTGAAACATAAAATATTATTTTATATCTTCATCTGCCTAAATTAATTTATTATACTTTTTCAAACTGTTGAAAATGGCGGGGGGGGGGGGGGTTTATTGTTCTCTTCATTATCTCAATATTGGTCTAGAAATTTGATGATATAATTAAACCGTATTTTAAAGGATGTTTTTAACTTTCTTGATTAATGAATAGAAATTTTTTGTAGAATTTTACATGTAGCCATTGTAGGTAGTCGAATAATATTGAAAAAATAATTATGTGGAATGCATAGCTGCCACATCATATTGGCATGGTGCATTTGAAGGAATAAAAGAAAGTTTGATAATTAAAGGAATCGATTCACTTATGAAAGCCATTCGAGTGCTGGTATTGTAAAACGAGAATGACCATAGAGAATTGTAATTGTAATACAGGTATAGTTACATTTTACACCTCCATTAAAGGTTCGTTCTAGTAACCATTATACTTCAAATAGCAGCATTGATATTTAATTCAAAAGATGTTTTGTGTTATTATGGCAATCTGTGGCCAAATAAGTTTTTAAACTGTAGGTCATTTTCTACAAGTTCATAAAATCGTCCACACAAAATAAGATTGCAAGTCATAATGCGTGCTTATTTTTGCACTCATCCAAAATAGTTGTTGCAACAAAACAAAATTTATGTGCACATTTTCAACCTCAAACGGCCACCACAATGGCCCTACTATATTATATACTCACAGTTTTACTTTAATAAAGACGTCATATAAACTAAAAATATTATAAGATTCATTCATACGCCAAATTCCATTCAATTCAAATTTGAAAGGCGCAGCTAGGATTTGAAAAAATGTCAAAAATCGTAAATAAATGGATGTTACGGTTGCTATTGTAGCGCGGGCGGCCGTTCACGGTCTAGTCGAGTCTCTGGGAAAATGCGAGAACATTAATCTTCATTTGTTACCAACCACTTCAACTGTTTACCCCATTGTTATCTATGATTTCAGCAGGTTAATGATCGTGCAATCCACTCATGTGTTGAATTTTTTATTATAATTTTGGAATTCCTCTTTAGCGAGGTGAATATGGTTCTTAATCTAATTTTAAACCGTGTCATACTATAGTTTTTATTTTCGCTCATAACTCGTCAACGGTTACAGAAAAATATGCATTTTTAGATTAACTATTTTGTTTGGTAAAACCGTCGGTTGAAGTTACGAGGGGAGATTTTGCAGTTCGCGGAATGAGACAGAAGGAAGCGGCCATTTTTTTAATTTCAATGTCCTTTATCATTATCAAATATGCACTTGGCTTCATTCTTATGATTCTGAATCGAAACAGGAGTTTATGCAGTGACATTTAAAGGGTGTTAAATTTAAATTGACCAACAGTGTAATTTTACTACAAGATAATGCACATGTTCACAAGGCAAAAATTGCGATGAGTGCCATGACGATTCAAAGAACTTGTTCATATACCCTACAGTCTAGATTTGGCCCCAAGTGATTAACACCTTAATTCTAAATTGCAAAAAAGAACTCTGTGGAAGGCATTTCGATAGCGATGAATCGCTCCAAGGAGCAGTAAATGAACATTTTACAAGCAAATATAAATATTTATTTTTTTGAAGCTTTACAAAAATTAATTCACAGAAGTAATAAATGAATTGATGTTCGAGGAGATTACACAAAATCACCCCTCGTATTTGTGATTAAACTTCGGAGTACTAGTTTATAAATTGTTGCTACATTTTTGTACATAACTCGCGAACTCCGCTATTTACAAGAAAATATGTTGATCAAAAAATGTACACAATTTCAAGATCAGAATTTTTGGTCTTTTATTATTTTTTTGTAAAACTGATACTTTTTAAGTTATGCGCAATTGTAACTTTTAAAATGTGACAATCAGAAGAAAATTTTTTAATAAGTACTTTTATATATGGTATTTTAAATTTATCAATTATAATTTATTTATTAACATAAATTATACTAAAATAAATAATCTGCACATTTCGTTCCAGTTAAATATTTTGTTATAAAACCGATGGTATTGAAGTTATGCGCAATGAAAACTTGACGTATTGATTGGTTGACATGTTTTATTTTTACATTTTTGCACATAACTCATAAACTGTTACAGTTAGACGAAGGAATCTTTATATAAAATATGTAGACAATTAAAAATTACGTATTTTATTAGTTACAATAATTTCTGTAAAATGAACGATTTTGAAGTTATGCGGGATAAAACCCCTAATTTTAAACGGACGACGAAAAAAGAGACGAAATTAAACCAACCAATTTTATTTTATTTGTTACTAATTCTCGGCCCGTCATTCCCTCGTAACCGTTCTTCAGCAGGAGCGTCACCTCCAACCCTCACCACCGAGTTCATCATTTAACTCTTTTGTCTCTTTAATTAAATAATAAATCAATATTGTTGTATCTCGTCTATAATGTAATTTGCAACGTGGGTAATTGGAAAAGTTGGAAGTAAATTTTCTACATTTGTCATAAATTCCTGTCATTTAGTTATTTGTTATAAATCATCGTTAATGAGCGATCCAGTCATTTATTAGCGTTCCTACAATTTTAAAACTAATTTCGCGTTTTACATAACAACATAGCTTATTTATAAGTATTTCCATTTTTAAATTAATTTTATTCAACATGTGCAGCAATAAGAAGAACGGAATTGACTGTAAATTCTTAATGGTAGAGCTTGTTTGATATCAAAGTCACTATAAGTTGTCAATTTAAGTAGAGATTTCGTTATTTATTCCTTTGCATTAAGAGTTTAAACAATACATTTGTCCGAGACATGCCAACGGTTCGTCAAGTCGTGTGTTTTCAAACTCTTCGTTCGTGCACTTCACGTTTTCTCTATTCGGAATATCGAATTAACCATCAATGCAAATCCTTTTCAGCATCATTTTTTGTTATGCCCGAAAAACCGCCCATATCACGTTCACAACTTCTAATCAAACTTCCAAACACAACAATAAAATAAATTAATGCCACATTAACAATTCAATCGTCTATTTTATTAACGCTGATTTTTGCAGCTGTTGCTTACATGTTTTACATACAATAAGTCCACTAAAAAATTTGATTTTTATTTTGTAAATGCTGAAGTCGTAAAACTAAAGAAACAATTATTTGTTTACTTATGTTATACCGCGTGTGTAATATTTAAACCTTACACTTGATGTCACTTTACGAGTTGCAAATTCACGCTTACGCGGGATTGATAAATCGCGACGATTTTTTTTATTGCTTAACAAAAACCGTCTGATACAATTTGGACGAATTAATCCTACGGTGTTAATTATCAAAATATTCAACTTTTCGGTTAAAAAAGGCTTTTATATTTTCAAATATGATATTTATACAAATTTGAATTCATTTATTTGTGAATTTTAAGTTAACTCTAAAAGTTTAAATTACTAAATGGTGGGTAATTATGTGTATGTGTATTTGAGGACAATCAACAGGTTGATAATTAAATTAATAAAATTATGATAATTTGATTAAACCGCGAGAAAATCAGGACTTACCAAAGATTTGGCCAAAAGTGGGCCAAATTCCCCCTAGCCCCTCTACTTTTAGTGTCGTCAATGTTGGTTTTCTACTGTTTCAAACTTCGACGATTTCATGTTTAAAAATTAATTATAAAAACATTATCAAAAATCATTTTCCCAATATTTGGAGTTAATTTTAATAATAAAAACCAAGTTAGTCGTCCTTTTTTTTAAATTATTATTATTCTATTGACAGTTAAAATGTTACCATAAAAATCAGAACTTGAGTATTTTATTGATGTTGACTCATTAGTCCGTTTTAAGTGCTATAACTCGAAAAATACTTTAAATATCAGTATGAGGTTTTCACTCACTAATTTTAAGATGTTGAACTATTAATTTATTAAAACAAAAACTTTTGTTTCGATTTTTAAATAACTTTGTAGTAGGGTAACCCCTTAATAGAAGGTGCCGCAGGCGATCGGTTAAAAAATAAATAAGGTTAAATATGCGTTTGTTTCCCAGACGAAGTAAGAACTGAATTCCGACCATCTCTTCCGCAAAAGGCAATTAAAACCGCCGAGGTGTAGACTGCCTAGAAAATTTCATCAAAATGAAGTGTATTTATTACATTTCCCGTGGTTTGGAGTCCACATTAGACATAATAACTAGAGATGAGATTTTTAGGTCGTATAAATGTTATACCAGAGAGCGTTAAAGGGTTAATTGATACACGGCCCCGTTCGAAAGTTATGCTGTATGAAAAAGAAAGAATAAACGGGGCCGTGTATCAATTAACCCTTTAACGCTCTCTGGTATAACATTTATACGACCTAAAAATTTCATCTCTAATAATAACACTTCGTAGGCATACCAAATAGAAGGAAGAGAGGGATGTCAACGTCAGGAAAACTGAATTTGAATGAATAGAACAAAACTATAAGATACTTTTTATGCTTAGTTGGATATTGATAACCTTCATGGACGAACGTCATTGGAAAAAATATTCGTATAATTCGTTAAAATTAGCGGAGTTCTCTTGTAACATATACTTGTTGATAATACTATAGAAAGTGCCACCTGTTGACTATATATCTCGAGTCTGGGGGGTATGGAATACCCCCCAGGTACGCATAAATTATGAAAGAAAAATTTATCAACAGAAAAAATCTCGAAAACAATGCAAAGGGGAAATCTTAAAAGAATCATCAGAATCATGTATAGTCATTTCAGAAATTATATATCTTAATTACAACAGTTTTTTTAAGAGTGGGGGGGTACTGAATACCCACAGTTACTCTTAAATTATTTTAAAGGAAATACCTACACCCTTATGCCCCTCAATATCAAGGGAAGAAATCTTTAAAATAATTGCAAATTAATAAAAACAAATGGAATTGTCACATAATCGACGAAGAATGGTAAACCCTGGATGAATTCTGACAAATTACATGTCCAGATCATATTAGACTCCCCTGCCTATTTCTAAATGAGGGGTCTTCGCGGTGAGGCGCCGCCCTCCCAAAACAAAATAACTTATAATAATATTTTTGCGAATAATATTTTTTATAATTTATGTAATACAACAAAGCGATTTGTGTATTTTATCCAGTTAAATTTTTTTTTGACCAATGCAATTAATATAAAATGTATTTGAATCTAGTGAATGGGAAAGTAATGTGTTGTCACATCAGATTTTTGATTCGTGATTTTAGAATTTTTCTTTCGTTTTTTAAATATTATGGTCACCTGACGATACTTAATAAGGTACTGCTATGTCCTCCTCCTAATAAAAGCTTAGGTACAGGAAGGTACACACATTATTGCCCCTTCTTACTAAGCTCGCGGGTTGAGTCGTTCAGGGAGTGGGTCCCTTGTGGTTCGAAATTAATTATTAGAGGCGACGTTGCTATGCTCATTGGCTCTCTCAGGATATTTAATTTTTGCTTTCCTTTTTTTGAATAAAAAAGAAATAAAAAACTTTCATCAACTCCCATACAAATTTTATTATAGTAAAAAAAAGAAAATTAATACAAATAATTGTTCGAAACAAAGAGGTTTCCTCTCTTCGTCCCAAGTTGCTTGATTTTTAAGCCAATCAAGACTTTCGCTTTACATTAGCGGGCTTAAATGTTTATAAAATTTAAATTTGTTGCTTATTTTAAAGCTTAAAATATTTTTTGAAAAACTTTTGATTATATTTAACTTATCACTTAGGGTATCAAAGAATACACTCTGTTAGAAGTCTTTTCCCCAAATCCTATTATTAACACGCTGAAGGCAAAATTTTAACAAATTATAGAAATCATAAATTCACTGTACCTGGCTCCTGAATATATCGCAGTTTTTATTTTCAAAAAAGGATATCATTTATTCGCTGTTTGTGTGTGCGCCCTGCTTTAATCTTTACTTGCAACGATTCAACTTTTCTCCACCTGTCATCACTTTGCTGGATGTCATTTGAAGCGGTACTTTACTTCGACTAGTGCTGAAATTTGTGCTCGTATTTACATCCTTCCTATTGAGAATCTCCAAAAATATTGAGGTAAGTTGTTCCATTAATTTGCAATGATTTTCTTGTCATCCAGAAGATTTTTATATGTAAATTACAACATCTTCATTGCATTTGTTTATGTCCTTGACATCTATTTTTAGAATCGACGTTGGACAAACGAAACTTTCTAACCTCTCCGAAGTCAAATGAATTTGATTAACCTCCAAATTCGGGTAAATAATATTTTTCGGAGAGCATCGAAAAATGCGTGCACACAGCGGAGTTACTAGAGGTGAACTGATTTTTGATCGAAAATCGATACAATTGGTATTCTTGTTTGAATTTTGTGAGTCAAATCCATGTATTTTTGAATTTATTTTACTCTAATAAATTATTTTTATTCTAGATTTTTCTTCTGTATCAACCTCGATTTCGTTTGAAACATCTTCCCGAGCAGTTTGATTGGTACATTCCATTTTTATCAATTTTATGGATTGTTGATTGATTCATTTTCGTCTTTCTTGGTTGTTTACAGGGGCGTTACACAAATATGACCCTTATTAACTAATTTGTTGATTTATCCGTTGAAAATATACACATTAAATGCATGAAACAATTACATAATTTTTGATATGCTTACATTTTTACAGAGAATGTTATTTGTATAGTAAATTGGTTTACAAATTCTTAAATTTTTCTAGGTTATCATGATTAATACATTTTTACAAATTTTGAGCTAATTAAGTTTTTTGTTTCATTTCTGATGTGACAATCATCAGTTTATTTAGATTTAGCAATCTTTGTCATGTTTCATTCATCCTGAGAGACTCAAATAAATTTAGAAAATTGAAATTTTGAAAAATAAAAATTTCTCGTAGAGCAAATTTTTAAAGTGTCTTTCGACTTAGAATTTTGTGCTTGTTTCAAATATATGATTCATTTTAGCATCGGGAGCCTTTCTTATTCATTTTAACACACAGCAGTACGTATCTTAATAATTAACCCACCAGTTTTTTTAGTCAATGAAATATTGTACTTCCCGTGGTTCGGAGCCCACGTTAAATAGTAAATACGCTCTGCGTGTAATAGAACTTCGTACGTGTAACACAGACACAGGAGAGAAAATTTCCTTGGTGTTCCGGGGCTGAACACGTACCCGAGGTTATGCGGCATGGTTACGAGACAAATAACATTACAATAGCCGTTGAGAGGGGGAGGGGTTCTTGCAGAGTTTAATCCATATTATTATGCAGTTTATATTATCGTTGGTGGCGCCACTAACAACAACAACACGGTTGTGTTTGCAAAAGTTTTAGCTCGTTGTTAAAATTATTGTAATATCTTTTGTTATTTAAATTAATTTTGTTATATCTTGCGCCAAAAGAATGTATTTTTATTTTCGTTTAATACGTTAGTTACTAGTTTGAAATTCTCCCGCATGGTGGCGTTTGCTTAATTATAACTAAATGTTATGCCCTGTTTAGTTTTCTGCCTCTACCAATTTATTTAATGTTTGCTTCGCCTTATTTTTGTATTTTATTTTGTGTATACCCAGCCTTAATCTTTTATCTTCCACTAGCCTTCTACTTACCTGATCATCCCCCCTTTCCTCAGTATTGTCATAGCTCGAATTCATGCAAGTTCATTTTTCGTCTTTAACAAAAGTAGGTTTCATATCAATAAATTGTTATTTTTCGTTCACTCGATGATTGGGTGGCAGTAGACTATTACTGACCACTCCAAATAATTTGAAAATTTCCTATTGCAAAGAGGAAGGTTTATATATAGTATACTGTTAAAATATTATGTGAGAGTTTATTATCAAAATTTTGAAATCATCGAATTTGAAGTTTGCAAATTTACATGTAAAAACTGGTGAAACTTAACGAGATTCCGCGCGTCGCTCATTCTGTTGACGGTACGTGCAGAATGAATTACCCTAACACTTAGAAAATTTTGCACCGGCAGATGCAGCTCGTCTCTCCTACATGTAACATCGATTATTTTTTGTTTTACTCAATTTTTTGGGGGTTTAAGCTCCCGGTTTCCTTTATCCCGGTTTTCTTGATGGTCGGCGCTTCAAATTTCTTTAGCTATCTGGCGCGGAGCGCCGACGGCCATGAAAAACCGGCCGTCCGGGCGGAGCCCGGGCGGCTTGGGTTTTTCGATGCACACAGTTATGGCCGGGCCGGAACCACCCTAAAAAGTAATTAGCCTAGGTTTTCCCCCATAGTTTTTTATGTTTATTTAGAGATCTAATACATGTAAAATTAAGTTACTTTCAAATTGATTTTTCTCAAAATTTTGACTATACATTCTCTCATAAAATGTTTACAGTATACTCTATTAAGCTTCCTCTTTGCAATAGGAAATTTTCAATCGATTTCGGGTGGTCAGTAATGGTCTCCTCACCCCGATGATTGTTATATTAAAAACTATACAGTCCACTCTGCAAGAAAACCAACATGCCCCTTAGTATTAAAAAACAATGCAATAGAATCCAGTGGAGGCTGGTTGGGGGGGGGGGGAGCTGCCCTTAAAACTTACATTTATATAGATGTCGCTCCTCCCTCATTATAGCAAACCACGAGTCTCCACAGATGAGCACGTTGGTTAAACAACCCCATCTTCAAATAAATAGATTCGCGAAATTAAATTGTTTTTTACATCCAACCCCCCAAATTCAAATTAAAATTTTAATTCAATATTTAGTTTAGAAGTTAAATATTACAGCATAATATTTAGTCTTAAGTTATTGAAGCCAAAAATATAACTTCTATCATAGAAGATGTATAAAATATAGAGGGCCAGCTGCATGTTAAAAATTGAAATAATTATTTTGCACATTTTTCAGTCCGATAGATGGCATTTGCACGTCACCTGGTGAACAGGGTTATCACTAAATTATTCTTATGTGATTATCACTAAAGGACGTCTGCAATTTTTTGACTTTTCAACCCTACTCCCCCATTATCTCAGTTGGTCTCAGTCCCCCCCCCTAATGTCATATGGTCACAAATCAAAGACCCCCACCTTATTTCATCTAACGTAATACGACATTGTTTACACGAAATTTGATATGAGTAGTAAATACTTTTTTGTATTTTTATAAAATATTACATAAATATTACAAATCCCAAAATGGGATTTTTATACGGACGTCACATTTATCCAACCCCCCTCCGTCAGATTTGGTTACAATTTTGAACCCCCCTTCCCCCCAGGCGTGGACGTCCTTTATGGACGACCCCTATTGTAAATTATAGCATAATTATAACTTAGTGATAACATACAAAATATTTTTGACAGGTAGATCCATAAGAGCTGTCCCTCTATGTATAATCCTCATTGCTTCGAAGTAAAAATTTTACCCTTTTAAATTAACCCGTTTATTAATTTTTCTATCTATATTATACCTATGACGCTAAATTGATCTGTCAATCCCTCCACCAATTCACGTTCTTGTAATTCTTGAGAGCGTATATTCAATTTTCCGTTTTCCAGAATTTGTACAGTTGTACAGAATAGAACATAATATTCATATTAATGTCGTTTTAATCATTTTGATATGAATTATTTTGTCATTCATTACTTTTTTACTCGGGCAGGATTGTCATAGTTGTGCGGCCTAAAGGCTGCACTGAAACCTTTTTAAGTTAGTAACTAAAAAATAAACTAATGAGAATGCGTTGTGAGCAAATAGGAAGGCAGTAGGTGGTATTCTAAGGTCGGCCACACTGATTTTCGTGATTGCCCAGGTTGTGCGGCCTAAGGCATCATACGCTCCATTTAAAGTAACAGACAGACACATAGGTGGATAATAATGATGGTGGCTTTTAGAACCTCAGGAGTTCTGAGTCCACATAAATACCTATTTATTCTTTTTTATTTATTTATTTTATTTCCACCCACCCAAACGATTCAGCGAAATAAAAAAATTAGCGCTGGCTGAACAGTCCAGTATCTCGGTTAGGGGTCATTCATAAAGAACGTCCACATCTTAAGGGTGGGGGAGGGGTTGCACAAATGTGACATTCGTAGAAAAATCCCATTTTTTTAGTTTAAAAAGTCAAGTTAGATTTTAGATAAATGAGGGAGTTCTTTGATTTGTGACCATAGGACGCTCGGGGGGGGGGGTGATAAGTTGGAAACAATTGCGGGCGTCCTTTATGGACGACGGGGGTTTGGGTAGTAAAATATTAAAAAATGTTTTGTGATACTGCTTTACTGTTCTACTCAGGTGGGAGTGGGGGGTATTCCAGACCCCCCTCCGGTTAAAATACTAGTTTAAAATAAAGGCTTTTTGGAATTAAATTATTTTTTAAGTTAATAAGCAAATTTATATGTTTGTTTTTTATTTAAATTTTGTGCCCCCCCCCCCGCATTGGAAGAAGTGGCAGTCCACCACTGATACAATCAATGATGAACGGAATCATGAGTGTTTCTAAAAAATAACACTTGCGGTTGGGGGGTATTCCATACCCCCCGGACTGTGGACACTATTTTTATCGATACCACATTTTTGTTAACTTAATTTTATCTGAAGGCGGTCGAAATGGCCACATCATATTTTCACTGGTTACCAGATTATTTTAAGACGCATGAGGAAGAATACGATGTTATAATGAACTATCCAAAAGTCCCCTAAAAATTTCGTGTCGGTTCTGAGAATTTTAGTTCCCCCAATGCTGTTTTTCGTTTATACTCGTATAGTCCAGGCAACGAAGCCGAAAAATTGGCTTCAGCTTGCAAAAAATCCGGGCAAGCTGAATTTTGGTAGAGATGTACATTGGAGTGTTCTAATGAACCTCCTAAAAGTCCCATAAAATCCCACGACGGCGTCCCCCGCAATCGGGGGTTTTAGCTCCTCCAACGCGATTTCTTGCCGATAACTCGCTTATTTACGCTTGCATGAAAAATTAATTTCAGACCATAATTGAAGAGCATAAAATTCTTTATAAAATAGATTTTTTTCAAATTTTTCCATAGCTCACTAATATTGAAATAATTGACCCAAAGCACGACTCACCCTTAAAATGGCATAATATTTATTCCTTGAAAGGAGAGAAATGTTTTCAGGTACGGGAAGTCATTTTAAAGTAAATTAATTAAAATTTGAGCAAAGGTTGGAAAATGAAGAGAAAAATGGATTTTTTCAAAATTTGCCCAAGTTATAGTATCTTCCAAGTACCGAAGCCGAAATTTTGGTTTGAGCTTACCGAAAGTCCGGGCAAGCTGAAAATTGGCAAAGATGTACATATATTGAAGTGTTCTAATAAACCCCCAAAATGACTCATAAAAATCCCAAGCCGGCGTTCCCTCAAGAGAAGATTTTAGCGCCCTAGTGCGGTGTTTCGCCTATAGCTAACGTATTATTTGTACTTTTACGAAAAATTACCATTAACTAAAGTTGAAGAACATAAAATTTCTATAACTTATGGCGATGGCGCTGCAGTAGGTAGTACTACAATACATACTTTAATATGCAAATTAAACTTTGTTTAATGGTAATTTTTCGTAAAAGTAAAAATACGTGAGCTATAGGCGAAACACCGCACTTAGGGGGCTAAAATCCTTATTTGAGGGAACGCCAACTTGAGATTTTTATGAGTCATTTTGGGAGTTTATTAGAACACTTCAATATACACCTTTGCCAATTTTCAACTTGCCCGGACCTTCGGTAAGCTCAAACCAAAATTTCGGCTTCGGTACTTGGAATTTTCTCTTCATTTCCAACCTTGGCCACAATTTCAAATAATTTATTATTAAAAGCATTTCCCGTGCCCGAAAACATTTCTCTCCCTGCAACGAATCAATATTGTGCCATTTTAAGGGTGGGTCGTGTTTTTGGTCAATAATTTAAGTATTAGTGTGCCATGGAAAAATATGGAAAAACACTATTTTATAGAGAATTTTATGCTCTTCAATTATGGTCTGATCATAATTTTTCATACAAGCATAAATAAACGAGTTATCGGCAAAAAAATCGCGTTGGGGGAGCTAAAACCCCCGATTGTGAGGGACGCCGGCGTGGGATTTTATGGGACTACTGGGGGGTTCATTAGAACACTCCAATGTACATCTCTGCCAAAATTCAGCTTTCCCGGATTTTTTGCAAGCTAAAAACCTTCCTTGCCTGGACTATTACTTGATTTCACCTTTACAGATAATTATCGGAAAAAATTCGTTATATAAAACAAGATTTCTAGAATTTACTTCAGATGATGAAGATTAAATGTACGCAATGAGAATTCTTCAAAACCGTTTCCAATTTTTTCCGAATTGATTGTTATTTCAGAAATAGTATAATGATGTAGACAAATTTTAGTAGTCTACAAAAAAAGTGCTCTTTTTTATTTTTTTATAAACGAGTTGTAAGCAAATAACTATTTTAGGGAATTAGAATCCCCACATGGGGAAAAAGCCGCGATAGGGGATTTTAGGAGACGTTGCAAATAAAATCGCCTTCAAATTTTCGAGTTCGGTTATAACATCTCCAGCTGATTGAAGGCCACACACAGATTTTTTAATAAAATGAGCTTTACCCGGGAATAACCCCCCCCCCCCGATCCCTCGGTTTACAGTCTATTTTTAATTCGGTAAACTTAATTTATTAATTATGATAACTTTGTTTAAAATGTATAAACAGTTTAAGTGTTGAAATTAATATTAAAATAAACATTTTTTAACATTAATTAATTATCATTATAAATTATTATAATAGAATTTAGAAAAATATAAAATAAATTATAAGTAATAGGTAATTGGAAGTTCTAACTTAGTGTACCGACACCACTTTCATCGATTTAAAACGGACATTTGATTTATGTAAAGTTTTAAACATTATTTTTTTTTTATTTTATTTTATTTTTATTTTTTAGTTTAGGCACCCTCCTAACAGTATAAACTAATTATAAGGAGAGTGTTTCTCTTGTTGCAAGAGAAGAGGCACAGGAAAACCCCCCCGAAAGAAATTCCCAGTAAATTATTACTGCGACTGGAGTCGAACCAAGTGCTCAGCATTAGCAGTCAGCACACTTAACCGCTTAAGCTATGCCCGGCTCTCTATTATTGTAGAAGAGAAGAAATAATGGGCCGGGGGGGGGGGGGGCATTCTTTAGTTTTATTACTAGTAACAATTTTCTTTATGAAACTTTTATTTTTTGAACATTGACTGATAGAACGACTTCTTCAAATTTTATAGCTTTCGTTAATTTGTCATGATTTGTAATTTGAGTGGTTTCATTTAAAAACCAGCGTCATCAGTGCAAGATGTAAAAAATACTTTCAAAGAGCATTAAAAACAGCTGAGTTCTTCAATTCAAGTTTCAATTTTAATAGGCAATCCTAAATATTACAATAGAAATTTGCTGCAGGTTGAGCTTGGGCACACCCTAGATACATTTTTCAGGCAGCCTCCTGGTTGCAACGGAACCTTTCAGCATTAATATAAAATTTAATTTTACAATAATTAAAAAGTTAATAAGATTCAAACTATTTCATTAACATATAAAAACATTTGACGAAGCCATTAACCTATTACTGAGAGCACACGAAATAATTAAAATTTTAATGTGCGTGCTTAGCTTGTTAATTTTTAAATTTTAATTTTATATGTAAATTATTGACAAAATTATAATTTTATATTAGGAAGTTATTTTTAAAAATATAGAATTACGTAGTAGAAAAGGTGTAAAGGTCAGTTGTTGTACCTATTAAACAATAAGCGACAAAATTTATGGAACAAAACTCCAAAATAATTGCTTTATTATGCCTAATACTTCCTAATATTTATCATTGTTCACATGCAAATTTTGACCCAAAGGTTATAAACACCACCGTCGGTATTTTAAATTTTTTCGACGAAGCAAATTAAAAATTTTGGTTTTCAATTTTATTGTAATGGTTTCCTCCATTGTTAGCTTTCTGGTGGGAATCGTAGTTTTCGATTCACTTTAAATAAAGTCATACGAAAATATTGACAAATTTTTTTATGACGCAGATATGCTGATGCTGGTGTAGCGTGCAAAGCTTTGGTGTGCAATTTATTGTAATTGCCATATTAGTGTACAAAAATTTAATTATCCTTTTCGTTTACGTTTGATTATATTCATTGTAAACTGGCAAGCAGTAAATCTGGCGTTTTATTTTATTTCTTATACTATGTTTAGTTTTATAGCCATAAGTGCAGGTCTGTTGACTTTTGTTGCCCTTAAATGTGCATAGCACTCTTAGATCACGTTCATATTTTTGGTTTCATATTCATTTCTTAGTACCGCGTGTACATTTTTCAACCTTAATTATCAAAAACATTCGTTTTAAAAGCAAAAATGTGTGGAATAAATAAACCTCCTCCCCCTTCCGTCCTAATTTTTTAATGATCCGTCAGATTGCGCCAGTTGTCGGAAATTTCTTTTGTTTCCCAAATAACAATTTGTAAAAAATAAAAAACGATTTGGTTGCTTGCGGTACAGTCTAAATTTCTTTCACGTAGTAGCACAGTAGCATCAGCAATAAATCCCAGTAAAGACGACCGTTATCTGAAGCCGTACGAGACCAATTGGTTAAAATGCCCCATTAGCGGCTCGGTCGCTACTTATGGACCCCGGTTTTTTCAATCCTCTTCATCAGATAGTGGCAATTTTATCAAAATAGTAAACGTTAATGTATCAATAATTATTCATCGTGTTCGAAAAATACCTAAAATATAATCGGACCATATTTCATGTGAGATGGTTTGCTTGTTTGAATTTAAAAAAATTGATTTGAATTGCAAATTTTGTAGTAGTCGTAAGTAATAACTTACAGTTACGTTAAAATTTATTAACAAATTGACACTTAATATATAGTTGATGAACAATTCGAGGTGATTTATATTATTATTTACACATTTTTTTAATGATCAATTGTTATTAGAAAAACAGGGCATATTATTAGAGAAGTTCCCATAAATTAAAAAAAGACGACCAACTGCTACCTTTTTTGGTATAACGTGAAAACTGTAGCAGTTGGAAGAAACATTTTTAGACACAAAATTGAGATAATTAAAAAATACATATTTTTAGACTGCTTTACCTTTTTTGTCAAGAGATCAGTTTTGAAGTTATTTGAGATTGAAATATTTAATTAAGAAATATAATTTACTGTAATAAATTTTTGCAATCACAAACGCGTGAGCGGCAGACATATGTTTCAAGCTTTTTTGCTATCATCAGTACCGCATACACATGGAAAAACACTACACTTGTAACTGCAAAATGACACTACGGCAAATCGTTCATTCAGGTAAACAGAAGCACAATTTGCCCACTGCAAAACCGTCTGAACTAAAGCCTACGTGTTCAACAACCAATAGGTAATTAATGTTTAAATTGAATTTAGCGCAGTTCATAATCCTGCTTTGATAATATAATAATTATTATATAATATTATATAAATATTATTATATTATCAAAGCAGGATTATGAACTGCGCTAAATTCAATTTAAACATTAATTACCTATTGGTTGTTGAACACGTAGGCTTTAGTTCAGACGGTTTTGCAGTGGGCAAATTGTGCTTCTGTTTACCTGAATGAACGATTTGCCGTAGTGTCATTTTGCAGTTACAAGTGTAGTGTTTTTCCATGTGTATGCGGTACTGATGATAGCAAAAAAGCTTGAAACATATTGCTGTGTGTTAAAATGAATAAGAAAGGCTCCCGATGCTAAAATGAATCATATATTCGAAATAAGCACAAAATTCTAAGTCGAAAGACACTTTAAAAATTTACTCTACGAGAAATTTTTATTTTTCAAAATTTCAATTTTCTAAATTTATTTGAGTCTCTCAGGATGAATGAAACATGACAAAGATTGCTAAATCTAAATAAACTGATGATTGTCACATCAGAAATGAAACAAAAAACTTAATTAGCTCAAAATTTGTAAAAATGTATTAATTATGATAACCTAGAAAAATTTAAGAATTTGTAAACCAATTTACTCTACAAATAACATTCTCTGTAAAAATGTAAGCATATCAAAAATTATGTAATTGTTTCATGCATTTAATGTGTATATTTTCAACGGATAAATCAACAATTTAGTTAATAAGGGTCATATTTGTGTAACGCCCCTGTAAACAACCAAGAAAGACGAAAATGAATCAATCAACAATCCATAAAATTGATAAAAATGGAATGTACCAATCAAACTGCTCGGGAAGATGTTCCAAACAAAATCGAGGTTGATACAGAAGAAAAATCTACAATAAAAATAATTTATTAGAGTAAAATAAATTCGAAAATACATGGATTTGACTCACAAAATTCAAACAAGAATACCAATTGTATCGATTTTCGATCAAAAATCAGTTCACCTCTAGTAACTCCGCTGTGTGCACGCATTTTTCGATGCTCTCCGAGAAATATTATTTACCAGAATTTGGAGGTTAATCAAATTCATTTGACTTCGGAGAGGTTAGAAAGTTCGTTTATTCAACGTCGATTCTAAAAATAGATGTCAAGGACATAAACAAATGCAATGGAGATGTTGTAATTTACAAAAATTTATTCATATAAAAATTTTCTGGATAACAAGAAAATCATTGCAAATTAATGGAACAACTTACCTCAATATTTTTGGAGATTCTCAATAGAAAGGATGCAAATACGAGCACAAATTTCAGCACTAGTCAAAGTAAAGTACCGTTTCAAATGACATCCAACAAAGTCATGACAGGTGGAGTGAAGTTCAATCGTTGCAAGTAAAGATTAAAGCAGGGCGCACACAGCGAATAAATGATATCCTTTTTAAACAAATAAAAACTGCGATATATTCAGGAGCAAGGTACAGTGAATTTATGATTTCTATAATTTGTTAAAATTTTGCCTTCAGCGTGTTAATAATAGGATTTGGGGAAAAGACTTCTAACAGAGTGTATTCTTTGATACCCTAAGTGATAAGTTAAAAATAATCAAAAGTTTTATAATTTTCGTCAAAAATATTTTAAGCTTTAAAAATAAGCAACAAATTTAAATTTATAAACATTTAAGCCCGCTAATGTAAAGCGAAAGTCTTGATTGGCTTAAAAATCAAGCAACTTGGGACGAAGAGAGGAAACCTCTTTGTTTCGAACAATTATTTGTATTAATTTTTCTTTTTAAACTATAATAAAATTTGTATGGGAGTTGATGAAAGTTTTTTTTATTTCTTTTTTATTCAAAAAAAGGAAAGCAAAAGTTATAAATATCCTGAGAGAGCCAATGAGCATAATAAGATCGCCTCTAATAATTTATTTCGAACCACAAGGGACCCACTCCCTGAACGACTCAACCCGCGAGCTTAGTAAGAAGGGGCAGTAATGTGTGTACCTTCCTGTGCCCAGCACTTATAGGCAGGAGGACATAGCATCTTTTGGCGCCGATCCGTGGGGCAAAATTAGAGGGTGTACAGGCAAAAATAGGGGTGCGTTGAGTAAAAATTTAAAACGTTGTCGCACCAAAAAGATAGCATCTTTTGTCGCGAAACGTGGGGCTCGAAATAGGCAAAATTAAGGGTTGCACAGAGCAATTGGCAAAACAAAATAAAATTGGGGTTAGAAAAATTTTTGTGAAAAATTAATAATTTTGAAATTTTATGCATCAAAGTATAGCATCATTTGGCATCCTAGCATCAAAATCACGATAGGGGTAGTTTTGATAAAAATTTAAGGGTAAAAACTTAAAAATTATTTTTGTTTGTGAAAATAAAACAACATTTTGATTATTATAATAATTAATTCTTTATTGACAGGTTTTGTATTTAAACATTTTCTATTTACAAATTTCTTTGATTCTTATTTGCAATAATAACATTTTATAAACTGAATTCATCATGTCGAACACACAAGTAAAACAAAACTTGGTACAAATAAGCAACTCCGACATACAAAAACTAATGGAATTTATAACAGCTGGAAATCAAGAATTAAGAAAAACAATAGATGATGGATTCAAAAAGCTAAATAATCAAATAGACTCCTTAAGAAATGAAATCTCCTCAACTGAAACAAAAATGGATACAAAAATGGATCCAAAAATTGAAATCCCAATTCCAACACAAATCGAGGAAATGGAAGAAGTTCAACAAAAATTCAATGTCCATACCAGGAAGAGCTTCAGAAGGAAAAATTTCAAGACCAAAAGGGTCAAATCAAAACAAAAATGCAAAACTCCAAGAAAATTTAAAGTTCGTGGTGTTAACAAAAAATCGAAACAAAAGAAAACACAAAAATTTCAAAATTTATAAACACATTCACAAGGTCAAAAGAAAAACATTTAAAAGTGTAAAGGTGCCAAAAACAATAATAAATAAAAAGAAACGGATTCTTATTAAATATAAAAATTTCAAAGTGCATAAACTTTTACTGCATAAACAAATATTTAAAAAGTGCAAATCAAAAACATTGATGAGACTCGGGAAATTAATAAAGTTACGGTTCAAAACAATCAAATTAAAACAATTACGCGAGGAAAAAACTCGACTTAAAAACAAAACATTTAAAAAACCAAAAATTCATAAAAGAAAATCGAAATTACAAAGAAAGATGGGAAAAATGAAGATATCCACACATAAAGAAAATAAAATTATCAGATGGATAGAAAAATTTAATAATGGAGGAGTAAGCAACATAAAAATTATGGATTGGATGATGAAAATGTCTTTCTATAAGCATATCCGCTTCAAAATATAAAATCAGTTTAATTAATCAATATTAAATGATGGAAACTTTTAAAATTCGACGAAAAAGCAATTGAACCTGGTAAGAGAAAAGGAAAAATGAAAACTTAAAGATACCTTTGAAAATTATTATCATTATTATAAAAATATTAACACTTGAAAACATTAAAATCTGAAGAATATTATGAAAAATTTAATTGTTTGGAAAAACACAAGAAGCGTGTGAAACTTGGAAAATTTATATTGAAGAAATTTAAAAATAAAAGAAGATTAATTAATAAAGAAAAGACAAAACATAATTGGAAGACAACAGAGTCAAAGGTGCTGCTCTGAAATGAAAAATTTAATGCAAAGGAACTTGAAAATGAATAGAATTTGATTTGAAAAGATGGAAGTTGACTACGACAATGAATATTTGCAAATATTGAGTTTGAATGAATTTGTAAAGATTGAATGAATTGATTTGAAAATTAAGTGGGAAAATAATCAACTGTTGTCCATGAAATAGTATGAAAAATTAGGCACCTTGATTAAAGTAATTAAAATTGATTAGAAATGGGGGAAAAGTAAAAATTTAAAAATTTTATTGTTAAAGGGTCAACCGAAATAAAATAATAATCAAAAATTTAGACAAAACAAGTTCACAAAACATGAAGTTAAAAGTTAAAGGCACACATTTGAAAGGAAAATAATCCAATAATATAAGTCACAGTAAGGAGCAATTAATCCAAAATTATAATTAAATAGGCACAAAATAAAGAACGCTTAGGAAACGGTCACAATTTAAAAATTCAGAAAACAATCAAAAATTCAAGTGTTAAAGGGAAATCATTAATAAAAATTTGAAAAGTTTAATAGAAATTAATTAACAAATAGTCATTTGTAAATTTGAAAGGTGACATTTGAAATAATTTCAAAAACATTTGAGATAAAAATTTATCATTATAAAATTCAAACATTTAATTTACAACATTTCATTTATTTAATAACAATTACGTTTTATTTAATTTAATTAGCTACAGGAAACACATTATAAATAAAATAATCTCAAGTTTGGGAACAAAAATTTAAGAAAGTCATAGAGGGATATCACAAGAGTGAAAAGCCATTCGCACAAACAAAAAGACAAGTAAAACTTGAAATGGAGGAGATTAACGCATACAATCTTGAAAAATACATTTAGACAAATGGAATCAAAATCAATCAGTCACAAATATCAAAAATCAGAGAGGTACTTAAAAAAGAAAATTTTATAACATTTGAACACAAAAATTTTTTGAAATTGAATCTTCAATCTAAAATTAAATTTATCTTTTGATGCAATTTGAAATGGATTATGCTGTGTGTTAAAATGAATAAGAAAGGCTCCCGATGCTAAAATGAATCATATATTCGAAATAAGCACAAAATTCTAAGTCGAAAGACACTTTAAAAATTTACTCTACGAGAAATTTTTATTTTTCAAAATTTCAATTTTCTAAATTTATTTGAGTCTCTCAGGATGAATGAAACATGACAAAGATTGCTAAATCTAAATAAACTGATGATTGTCACATCAGAAATGAAACAAAAAACTTAATTAGCTCAAAATTTGTAAAAATGTATTAATTATGATAACCTAGAAAAATTTAAGAATTTGTAAACCAATTTACTCTACAAATAACATTCTCTGTAAAAATGTAAGCATATCAAAAATTATGTAATTGTTTCATGCATTTAATGTGTATATTTTCAACGGATAAATCAACAATTTAGTTAATAAGGGTCATATTTGTGTAACGCCCCTGTAAACAACCAAGAAAGACGAAAATGAATCAATCAACAATCCATAAAATTGATAAAAATGGAATGTACCAATCAAACTGCTCGGGAAGATGTTCCAAACAAAATCGAGGTTGATACAGAAGAAAAATCTACAATAAAAATAATTTATTAGAGTAAAATAAATTCGAAAATACATGGATTTGACTCACAAAATTCAAACAAGAATACCAATTGTATCGATTTTCGATCAAAAATCAGTTCACCTCTAGTAACTCCGCTGTGTGCACGCATTTTTCGATGCTCTCCGAGAAATATTATTTACCAGAATTTGGAGGTTAATCAAATTCATTTGACTTCGGAGAGGTTAGAAAGTTCGTTTATTCAACGTCGATTCTAAAAATAGATGTCAAGGACATAAACAAATGCAATGGAGATGTTGTAATTTACAAAAATTTATTCATATAAAAATTTTCTGGATAACAAGAAAATCATTGCAAATTAATGGAACAACTTACCTCAATATTTTTGGAGATTCTCAATAGAAAGGATGCAAATACGAGCACAAATTTCAGCACTAGTCAAAGTAAAGTACCGTTTCAAATGACATCCAACAAAGTCATGACAGGTGGAGTGAAGTTCAATCGTTGCAAGTAAAGATTAAAGCAGGGCGCACACAGCGAATAAATGATATCCTTTTTAAACAAATAAAAACTGCGATATATTCAGGAGCAAGGTACAGTGAATTTATGATTTCTATAATTTGTTAAAATTTTGCCTTCAGCGTGTTAATAATAGGATTTGGGGAAAAGACTTCTAACAGAGTGTATTCTTTGATACCCTAAGTGATAAGTTAAAAATAATCAAAAGTTTTATAATTTTCGTCAAAAATATTTTAAGCTTTAAAAATAAGCAACAAATTTAAATTTATAAACATTTAAGCCCGCTAATGTAAAGCGAAAGTCTTGATTGGCTTAAAAATCAAGCAACTTGGGACGAAGAGAGGAAACCTCTTTGTTTCGAACAATTATTTGTATTAATTTTTCTTTTTAAACTATAATAAAATTTGTATGGGAGTTGATGAAAGTTTTTTTTATTTCTTTTTTATTCAAAAAAGGAAAGCAAAAGTTATAAATATCCTGAGAGAGCCAATGAGCATAATAAGATCGCCTCTAATAATTTATTTCGAACCACAAGGGACCCACTCCCTGAACGACTCAACCCGCGAGCTTAGTAAGAAGGGGCAGTAATGTGTGTACCTTCCTGTGCCCAGCACTTATAGGCAGGAGGACATAGCAATATGTCTGCCGCTCACGCGTTTGTGATTGCAAAAATTTATTATATTATCAAAGCAGGATTATGAACTGCGCTAAATTCAATTTAAATAATTTACTGTATTCTGAAGAGGAATCCGTCGAGGTATAAACGATTTATAAAATTTTTTAATTGATTTGTCGAAAAAAATTACATCGGTATCAGAGCTGGGAATTATTTATATACTTTTTAAATATTTGAAAATTTTCTAAAATTATGATATTTATTATTTAAACACTTATTTATACATATTGCGATATTATAAGCACTCGAAAGAGTTCAACAGTTTGGCTACAAAAGCGATTCTCGTAAAAAAGTTTTTAAATAACATTAAAATCTCCAATTATTTAAAAAATATTTAAATTTTGCAATCAATTTATTTTTCATTAGTTAAAGATCACCGAAGAAAAAGTTTTACACTAAAATGACAGGTCAATGATAGATATTAAAAAACATTTAAATAATAATTTGAGAATTAAATCAAAGAATATTAAATATTATTCATTAAATACAATTATTGTTTAAATAAATAAAATTATTTAAACTCACAATATTTTGTGTTTCGGCAAAATATAATACAATAATAATATAGATAATAATTATTACTTATTATATTGTAAAATAACTAATTACAATTTTTTTAAAAATTAAATTAATAAAATTTAAGTATTCTACCATCGAAGCGTTTAAATAACTTGGAAGTATACAAATGCTCACAAAGGGTAGCCAAATCAAAACAGTTACGTTGGTTACTACCCAAAATCGATACTGCCGTCCTTAGTTAAAACGTCCTAACTAACAAATTGGTATTCGGAAGAAAAATTGCTTTAAGAGCGCGCTGCGGAAAGAGAGAGAGGGAATGATGTTGAAAGAAGCCTCTAATCTTTTGTACAAATTTAAAAAACTAAACGTCGTATCAATGTAATTCTTTTTTTATATTAATAAGGAAAGACTATTGAAGGCAATAACCAATTTTGAGCGCTTTAAATTAAAAGTAAATAGGTTAATTTAATTTATGAAAAAGGACAATTTTGAATTTTTATGACAACCAATCTTAATGAAACTTCGTTATTGCCTTCTGCAGATCATTATAAGGACAAAACCTGATTTTGAAGCGATTTCATAATCAATTATAGAAAACTTGTAAATCAAAAAGTGCCCTTAGTGGAGTTTTAAACTATATAAAATCAACTTAATGCACAAAGGGTTCAAGGGTTCCCTTAGATATGGCGCAAATAATTTTTTTAAATTTTTTAAATCTCTACAAAAGATTAGAGGCTTCTCTCAACATCATATCTACTGCTTCCCTCTCTCTCTTTCCGCAGCGCGCTCTTAAGTAGATGTTATAATGCTGTCTTAATTTCTAATATATGATTATATAAAAATTCTATTAAATGAACTGAAAATGACGTTGCAACATCCATATAAATAAACTAAATATTTCACCCTAAAACCAATTCGTTAGTTAGGACATTTTAACTAATGAAGGCAAGAAATGTGTTCTAGGCGGGGGGGGGGATGTAGCGGTCTTAAAACTTAAAACTACTAACAAATATCGAAGTTCCTGATAATTTATGGAAAATTACAATGATTTTTTAGTGTAATTTTTACATTAAAAATCTGTGTAAATAAATAATTACAGTACCGTTTGCGTAAAATTAAATATTTTTGTACATTTAATAGTACAATGTAAAGTTACTTGTTTAGAGAATGTAAAATTCATTTCTGTTGGGTAAATTGCAAAATTTCTAGTAAAATTACAAGTATTTCTGTAAAATTCCTTATTTATTATGTGTTTTAGAATTATTACACATGCGGTGTGTAAAGATATTATGCAATTTGATATAAATTCCAGCAATTGTTACTCCTTCTCCCCGCGTCCTCCTGGTATCCGGTGTTGCGTTAGTTAATGTAAAACTTGATCGTATTTTTATGCGTATTTTTATGCAGCCTGAATGTAAAACTTTAGTGTTGATGATTTGTATTTTTACATAATATTGCACATGTAAATTCATTTTTTATTTTTTCATTTTACTTGAATACGGCGTAAAAATACATTATTATGTGTATTTACATTACCTAAATGTAAACCATTACAATGTTTAAATGTATTTTCACATTGCTCACATGTACATTTACATCCTACAAATATTTTTACAGTTTCAATATGTACCCATTTTACATGAGTATGTAGATAATAGTTATTTACATAAAAGTCAGGAAAATGACATATTACTGACGAGGGGAAATGTTGAAATACGAGGCACTTCGTGCCGAGTATTTTAGAACTCCGAGTCAAGTGAGACATTTTACTGACATGTTTTGTATTAAATTTTTCCGAAAATCGTAAAAAATCGAAATTTAAAATCGTAATTTTAAAGCACTAATTTAACGACATTTTTTGACATTGACATTTGTCTATTTTATTTTGTTATTATTAACCTTACTAATTATTACCGGACTAGTCAGTAAAGTTCAATTTCCCTGCGCGTGCATAAGCAGGGAAATGTTGTTTCAATGACGATTTCCGGAAAAAATACATTATCGTATTTTTATAGTTGGAATATGTACCCATTTTACTTGAATATGTAAAAATACATTATCATGTGTATTTACATAAGCTAAATGTAAACCATTACAGTGTTTAAATGTATTTTCACATGTTTGTACATTTACATCCTACAAATAATTTTACAGTTTCAATATGTACGTATATGAATATGTAAAAATACATTTGCATGTACATACATATAATTACATAAATTATCATATGTCACAAAGTTGCCAACGATTATCTATGTAATTTTACAAAGAGTTTTAACAGTGTATAATCAATCGCCTGGGGAGCGCAGTGGTTAGCGTACGCATTCACAGCTAGTAGGACAGGGTTTGAATTCAGATCAACAAGCACTTTTACATGATTCTGCTAAATTGGTGACCCAAATAGAACACATCATGCATCTTGTGCTCTCCATTACAGTTATTCTAAAAATATCACGCCTAACTCCGTCCTTACGGGCAATAAACGCTAACTGAGTTAAATCAGTCACGATGGTTTCTACTTGAAACACACAATGTTTCCAAGGGGGGGGGTGATGTAGCGGTTTTTAGAATTACTATCAAATATTGATGTCTGGGCAATATATAACCAACCGCCTCAGGAGCGCAGGGATTAGCGCGTGAATTCACAGCTGGTACGCCAGAGCTTGAATTCGGATCAAAGAACATTTTAAACACACGTCATCCTACTAAATTGGTGACCCCGATGGAATAAATCTAGCACATTATGCTATATTTATAATATAATTTCTAAAATATCCCGCCTAATTCCATATTTTCGATTAATAAAAGCTAACTTAAATCAGTTAACGACAGTTACACTCGATATGGTTTCGGGGGGGGGGGAGATGTAGTGGTCCTAAAATTTGAAATAAATAACCCCGATGGAACACATTCAACATCTTATGTTCTTCAACATATTTTCTGAAAATAATACGCTTAAATCCGTCCATCTGCTCAAAAAAGGTGAAGTTAAATCAATTGGGGGGGGGGGAGGTGTGGCAGTCCTAAAATGGGAAATAAATATAGAAATTTCGCGATTAAAACATTTTTAATTAAAAAACAAATATTGAAGTTATAATCGATCGCATCGGGAGAGCAATGATAAGCGCGCGTATTCACGACTCGTACTAGATTATGACATATATATGCTTTGGAGGGGGGAGATATGTAGCGGTTCTAAAATTTGCAATATATAAATTTCGCGATTTTTGAAACCTTTAATTTTGGAAACTTCTTTCTTCTGATTTGACTGACTACTAAATGAAGTAGCCAATCAGTGGATCAACCTACTAAGTAACTGATTTTTAATTAATATAATACTAATAGTCATTTTTGTATTTTAAAGAGTATGTAGCGGTCCTAGAATTAGTAACACTATATTATATAAGTTTTGTGCAACTACTAATTGTTAGAGTTCGTATCCAGATCAAGGCTGACTTGTGTCCTTATAAACAAGTGGGAAGCCGAAGGCCGACCCGTATGTGTAAAAGTAATTGGGAGGCCGAAGGCCGACTCGTCGCATAATTGAAAAACCTAAAACCCACAGGCGAAACCGATAGCCTACTGTGCAGTCTTATAGAGTTCGTATCCAGAAAATGAAATATTTTCTCAGCACATTTTACCAACATTCAAATATACTAAAAATCCCCAGAAATTGAAGGAAACGATGAATTTTTATGTTTTTGATCATAACTTCTAAACCGTAACAGATAGAATAACAGTAAATGAACAAAAAATGTAAAGAATGAAAAAGTACACATTTTCGGTTAAAATTGTTTCCTTCGTAAAATTGACGGTTTTGAAGTTCTGCGCAAATGAAATTTTAAATTTTTTTAATTACTAGAATTATTTAGGTTTAGAGCACCAAAACTTAATTTAATTAATTCCTTTAAATATCAGCACACTGTTTTATTCTTTCTCTTTTATTTTGAGTGGGAGGCCGAAGGCCGACTCGTATTCATATAAATCATTGAAGAACCAAAGACCGACAGGCAAAACCAATGGGCTACTGTGTAGTCCTATAGGGTTCTTATCCAGATAATGCAATATTTTCTCAGCATATATTAGCAACAACGGTGAATTTTTATGTTTTTGTTCATAACTTCTAAACCTTCTTCTTCTTCTGGTGCCTATCCGTTTCGGATGTTGACGATCATCATGGCTATCCGTACCTTGTCTGCCGTTGCTCTAAAGAGGCCCACTGTTGTTGTATTCACCATGTCCTTAGATGCTTAAGCCACGATATCCTTCTTCTTCCCGGTCCTCTTTTTCCTTCTACTTTAATGTCAATGTTGAAGTTATACAGGGGTTTCGCTGGATGACGACCTGGGAAGCCCTGTCCGTTCTTCCCCTGCCGGATCTCGGTTTCCGAAGTCCGTGATCAGTACGTTTATGAATTGTGTGTATTATAGCCATTTTTTATTTTTCTTGGGATTATTATGAGGTAGTTTCCCGTTGCTTTCCTCATCGCTGTCTCACAGCCGGTTGATTCAATGAATGTCGCCTGTGAGTATCTGACGTACAGTCTGAGAGGAAAAAAGTTTCCTTAGCCTGAACTCAGTAATGCCATAGCAGCTGCCCTATGTCATTTGCTATTATACTGGCAAATCAAAGACCTCCCCTCATTTCGTCGTACTTGACACGACATTAGGAATTTAAAGAGTAAATATATATTTTTTAAATATTACATAAAAAATATTCAAATATTCACAATTTGTAACCCCCCTCATCCCTAGGCGTGGACGACCCCTTATCTGAATTTTTATGTTTTTGTACATAATTTGCAAACCTTAATAGATAGAATAAATAATATATAATAACATATTTTATATTAACAATAAATGAAAAGAATTAAAAAGTATAGTTTGTTTCAGAATAATTGAAATTAAAAAAAGTCATCGCATCAAATTACGTTGATATAAAGACGACACATAATACAGATATAAGATTGTCGGGTCAACCAAGAGAATATAATATGCATTGCTAAAGACTGGCGCGAGATTAAAATAATTAACCTTATCTCTATTATTATGTTTTGTTTATAGTTTGTACGTTTTTATATCAACGTAATTTGATGCTATGACTTTTCTTAATTCCAATTATTCTGAAACAAACTATACTATAAAATTTTTTTTATTTAAAGTTATACGCAATGAAAGTTTGATTTTGAATGACTTGAGTTATTAAGTTTTGGGCACCAAATCGTTCTTGGTCAATTCCTTAAAATATCTACTTAACGTTTTTGTTTCTTCAAAATCCTCCTCCTCAGTCGTGATGCTTCTTTGACAGAAGCGTCGTGGCCCATCTCTTGCTATGCATGTGATGTGCGTTAGAATTATTTTCACATACATAGAGGACCTACTTGTTTAACGTGGGCTCCGAACCACGGGAAGTGTAATACACTCCATTGCGAGATGGGCGCTCTGGCAAATTATCTCGGTGGTTTGCTCTTGCCTTCCGAGGAGAAACGGTCAGAATAAAGGTTTTACTCTGCCCGGATTTGAACCGAGCATTTCGCATTAGCAGTAGGCGCACTTAACCACTAAGCTATGACCGTCTCTTCTTCAAAATAGGTCTTCTTAAAAAAGAATGTGAGTACGAGTCGGCCTTCGGCCTCCTGCTTGCCTTTCAAAATACGGGTCGGCCTTCGGCCTCCCAATTGTTTATAAGAACACGAATCGGTCTCAAAATACTTTTTATTTTTAAAAGCAATCGGGAGGCCGAAGGCCGACACTGGATTATGGAGACCTTTTTATCTGCGTGAGTTACGCAGAGCCACCACGAAAATTTAACGAAATTACGATTAAAGGAATTTTCTTTCGGAACAGAAGTGCCACTGTATTTTGGTTTGAATTATTATTCTTTTTGAGATTTCAACCTTGACTTACTGAAGTTTACGTCTTTTTTTTCACAATTTTGCACGTAACTCTTAAACCATGACGGTTAAAAGAGATAAAATTCAAATAAAAACAATAGAGAAATTATATAATACATAAGATTTCTGGTTTAAATTAGTTTTTTATGTAAAACCGATATCTTTCTAGATATGCAAGATTTGAAGCCTTGGCGTACTGGTTTTCACATTTTCGTACGTAACTCGTAAACCGTGAAGAATAAATGTTTAGATAAATAATTGTAAATAGGTACATACTTTTAGTTCTCTCAAATTGACAGTTTCCAAGAGTTATGACCGATCGAAATGCTTAATTTTAAAATACTCGATACTGAGTTCGAATCTGGGTTCGTCGTATCTTTAGAATCTTTGTATAAGTAAGAAAAAAGATTATGACCAAAAATGGGACGATAATAATTAAACCAACTTAATTTGTAACCTTCGTTAATTAAACCAGTGTCGTAGGAATTAATCCAATTAATTGAACGAAAACTTTTGACATTCTAAAATTTTTTTGTGTAATTTACGTAATTACGCTTAAATATTTCGACAAGAAGTATTCGATAAAATTTAAATAAAAGTTGAAATTTGTGAAAAAGTGAAGAGATAAGCTGTCGAGATTATGTTGAGTATTTTTCTTCGACGTTAGTTGTTTTATCTTCTTTTGTTTAATTTGTTTGAAACGTAAATTTTCCTCTTTCAGAAGTGAGGTATACAAAAAGAATTTTTATAGAATGATACCGGTTTACTTAACAAGCTACTATATTGAGGACCATTGCCTTTCCAAAACACGTAGCTTCACGATTTGGCTAATTGGGACAATAAATTGTTGGTACGGTGTCCACCTTTAATAGGCTGATTGTCTTTTGTGTCTTGGCATCTGTTGCTGAGATATAGTAAGCCGTCGAAGTTTTCTCACTGGCTGCATTTTTGTACCAACCCTTGATTTTCCATCAAATTTTCTATTTTTCATCAATTGTTGTCGTCACCTTCTAATACCTTCCAAGTCCAACCGAGCCCCGATCCGAATTAATTACCGTCTGATTTAATTTTTTGTAAAATTAATTATGACATTAACAATTTTTAGTTTCTCATACTAATTAGGAATTTTAAATTTCTGAAAATACACGAGAGCAATCTGAAATTTGATTTTGTTGGGATAACAAAGGTCAATATAACCTATAAAAGAATCCGTCACATTATAAATTTTTGTATTATCAAATTAATTAAGATAGTTAAAATTTATGAAGCCATTAATATTTTATGATGGTATTTATTAAAAACACGAATGTAAACAAATTATTTGAAGAGCAATGTTCTTTTGGTCGTTTGTATCAGCTACCGTATCTTTCAACTAAACATTCCTAACAACTTCAAGCTTGTTTTATCAAAATTTAATTATTCGAAATTTAGAACTAAAAGATCTCCAAATTGGTCACCATTTTTTTTACGACCAAGTTTATTTCATTCATCGGTATTTTTAATTAGAATCCGGTAATTTAAACCCCCAGTAACATAGACGATTTTTTTTAAATTTCATTTCGAGTTCACCGCGCTCGGGGTTGTCAACCCTTATCGTACCTTCCGAACGCCGAATCGAATTGTGAAGTTGCACTGTAGATATTATGTACCTATATAGTTGGACGCGCAAAATTTTTCTGAAATCGTCTAACCGATCCGGATCGATAGCACAAGGAGCTGCAATCATGGTTAGATATCGTTCCCGATAACCCTTCAGTAGCAGAGAAATTTTAATTGTCATTGATTTATGTCGTAAGAAACCAAAAATCGCAGGAAAACCACGACGCGTCCGGCACCGTTAAGGGTAATTTAAGTGATGTGCAAATTTCGCCATTTCGATGTGCAACAAAACTAATTAATTAAATTCTTAGAAATGCCTGTCCTGCGTTTATTTAATCGTCTTCCATTAAAACAATAGCAATTTATTGCATATAGTTAAATCCAACGATCTTCCTTTGCATTTCAATTTAAATTGAGAAGTGGTGGAAGACGAAGATGGCAAAAGTCGCGAGAACAGTAATTAGACATAAAAGGACTGTAATTCCAAGAAGTAATTTCACAAATTGCCGTCTACACTTTTAGTTTAATCGGTGGAACGTTTGGTCGGTTGTTTCGTTCCAGTTTGGAACAAGAAAGGTGGGTCGAAGACCAGACGTTGGTCGTGGATAGGAACGGATGGTCAGGGTAGGGCAGTAGCTACTTATAATTATTATTCAATATATACCACGTCTTTTAATTGGCTGTTATCTTGAGTTGTTCTCCGTCTTTGTTTGTCGCGTTTCGTAAATACTCTTGCGTACAGTCGGAAAAACAAGTTTTTGTGAGACATTCAGCTTTGTTGGAACTCAACACTGGACAAAGTGGAGCTTAATTAGCTACATATTGTTATGGAAGAGAATCTCTACTTTTAAATTGTTTTTGTTAATTTATGACCACTATCTTAATTAGGGGATTCCCTTAAATGGTATTCATTTCTTTAGCGAGTCGGGCTTCAACTTCTATTTGCCAAGGTTTTCCGTTCGAAGAAAACTTTTTCTTTAACCAAATTTCCTTAGACACTTAAATTATGTAAATTTGTTATCTGTAATTGAATTTAACGAAATTGAAGCGATGAGAAAAATGCGTTGCGATATCATCGATATGTGTCATTATCGAGGGAATCGATTTATATCAAACTTATTGGTGAAAAATAAGCGAATTTATATGCAGAATGTCTGATACAGTCAACTTGGTTCGTTATAGATCTCGGTTATCTAGATCAGGCAAAATAACGACACTAAAGTAAATGAAGTATATAAACGAGTTGCGCCATATTGGGAAATAATAAAACACATTTGAGAAAAGCAATTTGTATCATTAATTAACAAATTAACATTTAAATTATTAATAGTCGGCATTCCGGTCGGCTATAAATTAGAACCAGTAGCCGTTGTTTGTTGTCATACCCAACATACGATAGCAGGAAAGTTGGTTTTCAAAAGTAATTAGGTACTTGTCTTGTAATAATACTCAATTTTTATAAACTCGTCTATGTTACATGAAGAAAAAGTTATCGTGAATCGATACCAGATTTTTTAATATTACAACAATTTTAATTAAAATAATAACCGGTGACACAAACAACCACAATTTATGTTTGCGGAAACCACATTTAGAGTGATTCCATTTCAGAAATGAAATAAAAACGTGGAATCTCAGACAGGGGCGGTCCTAGCAAGATTTTCAGGTGGTGCGAGATCTTATTTTGGCGCCCCCTCCCTCACCCCCCATTTTTTTTTTAATTTGATGAAATTTTTTCAAAAAAAAATTTAAAAAAAAATATATAAAAAGAAATTTTAAATTTTATTTATTGGCAGCAGAGAGTTTTTAGACTAAAGATACGATAATATGTGTTTAAAAAGATTTATTTAATCAAATTAAGAAATAAAAAAATTAACTACAAAGCCACTTTTCTCGCTTTTGCACCTGCAAATTTTTTTATTAGTTCGGAATAATCTAAGTCCTTGCCAATATTATTTTCTATGGACAAAATTGCTAAATCTGAAAGTCGCTCCTGACACATAGTCGAACGTAAATAAGTTTTAATCAGCTTTAATTTACTGAAGCTTCGTTCTCCATTGGCGACCGTTACAGGTATGGTTAACAGAATCCGAAGTGCTGTCCACACATTCGGAAATATATCCTGCCAACCATTTGTTTTAATAAGTTGAAGAACTTTTATTGGTTCTGCTGATTCAATGTCTTTCAACAGTGGATTCAGGTGTAAAAGTTCCTCAACCAATTCACAACCAGATATGTCATATTTTTCCCCATCGGTTAAACTTATCTCTAAATTCTCACATGCTTTGTCCAATTTTGTCTTTTCAGGAATTTCTTTGATATTGTACAAAAATGACCATACATCATTAAATTTCGATAGTTGTAAAAATCTATTAACCAACGCATTTTCAATTGTATCGATCATGGGGTAAAAGACGCTTATTTTAAACAACTTTTCGGGATCCGTTGGTGTCTCATCAGCGGCTTCGTATTCAAATAGTTTCTTTTTTCTTCGGATGCGGACTGGCTTAAAAATAATATCTATCCCAGCCTGAGAAGCAATTTCCGTAGCTGTTATCAGAGCAGTCGAATAATCCCTGTACTCTTTTACAAATTCCGAGCAGTTCTTCAGCAATCGTGAAGCGTTTGGTATATCCATTGTTTTAGACTGCATAGCCTTACTTACAATGTTTACTTGAAACAATATATCATACCAAGCCACCATTGTTATTATGAACTCAAATTGCTCCATATTCTGAATCAGGGACAAGGCCTCTGATGCTGCAACTGAGTCATTTGTTTCTTCGTGAAGTTCCAGAAGGGCGTCACGAACTGAAGAGTATTGATAACGAACTGCAGCGAGACTAGAAACTCTACTCTCCCAACGAGTTTCACAAACTTTTTTCAGCGATAGTGCTTCTACATGCTTGGATATCACTTCCCATCGCTTTGTTGATCCAGAGAATAGAACAAACAGTTTTTGAAGAAATCCGAACAAAGAAACCGATTTAACAGATGTTTTGGCGGCATCTGCTATTACCAAATTTAAGCTCTATGACAACCACATGGATTAAAAAATGCTCGTGGATATTGCTTCAAAACTCTGCTTTGGACACCTTTGTTTACTCCTACCATATTAGATCCATTATCGTATCCTTGACCGCGACAATCATTCATATCTAAATCAAACTCTTGCACAATATCATCAAGAAAGAGGCCAGTAAGTCTAGCTCCCGAAGAGTCACTTACCGGCTTGTAAGCAATGAAACACTCGCGCACTTGGACTTCATCTTCATTAGTGTCAACAAAACGCAATGTTAAAGATAATTGTTCAATGTGACTGACATCAGGAGTGCAATCCAGTATGATGGAGAAGTATTTCGATGATTTTACCATACTCAAAATTGTATTTCGAACTTCACTTCCAAGTAAGCCGATCAACTCGTTTTGAATATGTTTGCTAAAATAGTGAACATTAGTCTCCTTATTAACAATACGGCGGAGGTGCTCCATTATCACAGGGTCAAATTTTCCCATCAGTTGCACTAAACCCAGAAAGTTACCATTATTAGGAGTATATTTATTATTTATTACTTGTTTGTATATATATATTGCGGTATCGAGATACCACGTCAATGGAAGTACGTCATTTAAGTTTCAGTAAAATTTTGTTAATGAATAAAAGCATGTAACTTATCAAAGTAATCAGAAAAACTTCATCCGATACCAAGAAATTAACTTAAAGTCAAATGATTCGTTGAAAACGGGACATAAAACAGGTTTGAATAAAATAAATTTGAAATGTATCATTTAATAATTGTTTTTGTTAAAATGTTAATTTATAGTAAATGAAAAATTGTTAGCAATAAGAAAGGTATTTTAAAAGTTAGAAATTTGTTAATTAATTGATAAATGTAAAAATCCATGTTAGCGTTAAATTTAAAATAAGTTTGTTAAAATTATTACGTGAGTTCGGCATGTCACAACTTAATGAACTGCGTATGGAAATTTCATGTCCATCATCTTTATTTGTCCAACCACGAAGCAATATCAAGAAGTCGATCCAATCTGAAAATATAAAAATTTTACTTATAAAATTTCAACGAACCACAATGGGCTTAGTCCATACCTGTACTGTGAAACTTCAAATAATATTGATTTTTCGATCGACCAATAAAATACGTCTATGCAAAAATCAAGATTGCGTTGAACTTCGTAGGGGGAATTAATAAAACAATTGATAAAAAAGGGGGGTTGTTGATATTTCACACGTGCAAGGTGGCGAATTTAGAATCGTCCTAATAAAATTGATAATTATAGTAAAAATAAATAGTGAAATTACAAAATACGAGTGCATAATTCAACAAAATAGTGACTTACCTACGTAAAACCAATAATAAGGTGAAAATTGTAAAAGATTGGAAATATTTTTGAAGAAATAGAATTCACAACACAACGAGGTCAACAAACTATATCTGGAAGTTTCCGATGGTAAATGAACCCTTTGAGTGTCTTTGACGCGCAATTGTACCATCTCCATTTCAAATAAAAGAAATATTCCTGGATTTAATAAGGTATCGTGCACATTGCAATAAAATCTTTATAAACTTAAGTGAAATCTCCGGACTTCGTACGACACGTGTTTTGCATCGTTTTACGTTCAGAAATTTTTATATGATAGATTTAATAATAGAATTTTTTGATATAACCAAATATTTATTTTCATTTGTGTGCTTAATAAAAACATTAATAACTTTGTAACGAAGGATATTTATTTAGACCTGTTCCGCACCATAATTTCATTTACAGCATTGGTAACGGAGCGAATCCACCCTGTACAAGGTAAGATACATGCACTACGAAAGAGCTAAGCTGAGGCACCTTATTTCATTAAATTGTGTTTACAAAATATCACATACTTTTCCATTGACGGGGTACAATTACGTACACCCATATAAAACATTAACGACAAAACCCTTTAACCCTATTAGCGAGGGTATTCATAACAATTTTGTATCATAAAGTGTGGGTCTCTTAAAGGCCTTACGTAAGCACACAGCACTTTTTGGCGTCACAACGTGGGAGCACGAGTCACCTCGAGTAACCTCGTACCACGAATATAATTAGGTTATCATAATTAAAAATATCAGTTAGGTAAATTACAACGGAAAATTTCATAAAAAAAAAAAATTATTTACAACGATAACATTAAAACTAAAAATTTTCTTAAAATTAAAATTAAAAATATTCTTATTACTAAAATTAAACGTACATTGTCAATTACTTAAAAACTATTTTCTTATAACTAAATTGATTAAAAATAAATTACAATGGCTGAAAAATCTGAAAGGACAATAAGGTATGAAAAGAAAAATCCGGAAGTAGAGGAAGAAGAAACGTCAGAAGAAGGTGTGTCAATAACCGAAGAAGCCACAGGAAGTGCAATATTAATTCAATTAGATGTTGACGAGACACCAAAGAAAGAAGAAAAAACAGAGGAGCAGCAACGATGGGACATGATGATGGCTTTTATGAACAGGTCCGATGATAATAATGAAATGGCAAAAGAAGATCGAAAGAAAGCGGAGGAGAAGCATAATGAATTGAAAGAGATAATACAAGACACCAAAAAGGAGTTGAATGAAACCAGAAAGGAATTGAATGATAAAGCTAAAGAATCAAGTGACAGATTAGAAAATTTAATCAAGAAAGGCGCAGAGGATTTTAATATTGGTTTACAAAATTTAAAATTAGAAATTGAAGGCAAATTTTCGAAAGAGGTCAACAAAACAAATCAAAATGTAATAAGGGTAGAAGAAAAAGTGCAATTTTGAAATAGGCGAATGGGTGATAGTTAAAAAGCTACGATTGGGACGTAGAGAGCACAACCAGTGCCAAAAACTTCAACTTCCCTATGAAGGACCATTCATCGTCGATGAAAAGGTAGCCGAATGCACCTATCAGCTAAGACATCCCGATTCAGAACAAATTCGAGGCCGCTTCCACATCGATCTGATTTATAGGTGGGACGATGGATCTATAATGATAAATGACAACAATGAATAATGGCGAAACTTAATAAAATAAAAACAACAACTAAAATTAAAAAACCGCTCAAGAAGTAGTAAGAAAATACGGCGAAACTTAATTTGAAATTAATTTAACAACTATAAAAATAAAAACAACCGCTAAGAAAAATAGTAAGATATGACAAATGTAGATATAATTTTAAGGAATGATTAGGACACGACCAATAGAAAATCTAAATGGCAATGTAAATTTGATAAAAGCTATTAGAATAGGAAAATGATAAAAATTGACCAAGATGGAAAAATTTATATAGAAAAGATGCTACATTTGAATAATTAATAAAATTTTATGAAAGGAAAAGTTAATAAGATTTGATTAAATAAATGATTTCAATTTTAAAAAAAAATGCAATTGGTAAAAGGAATTTAGTTAATGAAAGAGAAAAGTTAAATTTAGAATTTGGGTGAAGGAGGAATTTAAGATAGCTGATGATGTGTTTAATTTGAAAAGATCAGGAGGTATTTGATAGTGGAAAATGGTATTCAATGTTGAACGTTGAAAGATAAATGGGGGGTAAATAATAATACGGTAGTTAACTCAGACGGAGTTAGACAAATAATATGAGGAAATTAATGAATTAATTATGAAGTTATATGAAGTAAAAGGTATATGGGACCAAAAAGAGGTCAGAGAATAATAATGGGGAAATAAATAGGAAAATATTAATTAAATGCAGAGATAAAGAATACCAATTAATAAGAAGGAATTATGAATTAAAAGTTAATGATTGTTCACAAGGTTAATAGCTAAAAGGGAATTATAAGAACTAAAGTAGGAATCACCCAAATATAAATAAGTTAAAGATAGAAAGATTAAAAATAAAGAGTCAAGTTTTTTTTTTTTGAATAAAATAAAATAAAAAGAAAGTCAAATAACAAAAATTTTAGAACTTAATAAATTTAAATTATCATCAGAAATCTTGGTCAGATTTATTAGTTAAATTAGTATATAGGATAGTTTAGAATTTGAATATGATTAGTTAGTTTTCTTTGAACAGTTAATAGTTTAGTTAGTTAATTAATGTTGAAGATGATCAGTTAGTTTTGTTTGAATTTATTTAGTTAATTTTATTCAATTCTTTTAGTTAATGTTTATGTGATATAATTTAGTGAGACAATTTGAACATTAATGATAATCGTTACATTAAAAATTTAAGTTTGTTTATGAATAAAAAAGAAAAAGCACATAAATGTTAATTGTGGAATTTAACACAAAAATAGGTATTTTTCTTTTAAATTACAAATTAACAAGGGGGTAAATGCGGTATCGAGATACCACGTCAATGGAAGTACGTCATTTAAGTTTCAGTAAAATTTTGTTAATGAATAAAAGCATGTAACTTATCAAAGTAATCAGAAAAACTTCATCCGATACCAAGAAATTAACTTAAAGTCAAATGATTCGTTGAAAACGGGACATAAAACAGGTTTGAATAAAATAAATTTGAAATGTATCATTTAATAATTGTTTTTGTTAAAATGTTAATTTATAGTAAATGAAAAATTGTTAGCAATAAGAAAGGTATTTTAAAAGTTAGAAATTTGTTAATTAATTGATAAATGTAAAAATCCATGTTAGCGTTAAATTTAAAATAAGTTTGTTAAAATTATTACGTGAGTTCGGCATGTCACAACTTAATGAACTGCGTATGGAAATTTCATGTCCATCATCTTTATTTGTCCAACCACGAAGCAATATCAAGAAGTCGATCCAATCTGAAAATATAAAAATTTTACTTATAAAATTTCAACGAACCACAATGGGCTTAGTCCATACCTGTACTGTGAAACTTCAAATAATATTGATTTTTCGATCGACCAATAAAATACGTCTATGCAAAAATCAAGATTGCGTTGAACTTCGTAGGGGGAATTAATAAAACAATTGATAAAAAAGGGGGGTTGTTGATATTTCACACGTGCAAGGTGGCGAATTTAGAATCGTCCTAATAAAATTGATAATTATAGTAAAAATAAATAGTGAAATTACAAAATACGAGTGCATAATTCAACAAAATAGTGACTTACCTACGTAAAACCAATAATAAGGTGAAAATTGTAAAAGATTGGAAATATTTTTGAAGAAATAGAATTCACAACACAACGAGGTCAACAAACTATATCTGGAAGTTTCCGATGGTAAATGAACCCTTTGAGTGTCTTTGACGCGCAATTGTACCATCTCCATTTCAAATAAAAGAAATATTCCTGGATTTAATAAGGTATCGTGCACATTGCAATAAAATCTTTATAAACTTAAGTGAAATCTCCGGACTTCGTACGACACGTGTTTTGCATCGTTTTACGTTCAGAAATTTTTATATGATAGATTTAATAATAGAATTTTTTGATATAACCAAATATTTATTTTCATTTGTGTGCTTAATAAAAACATTAATAACTTTGTAACGAAGGATATTTATTTAGACCTGTTCCGCACCATAATTTCATTTACAGCATTGGTAACGGAGCGAATCCACCCTGTACAAGGTAAGATACATGCACTACGAAAGAGCTAAGCTGAGGCACCTTATTTCATTAAATTGTGTTTACAAAATATCACATACTTTTCCATTGACGGGGTACAATTACGTACACCCATATAAAACATTAACGACAAAACCCTTTAACCCTATTAGCGAGGGTATTCATAACAATTTTGTATCATAAAGTGTGGGTCTCTTAAAGGCCTTACGTAAGCACACAGCAATATGTATTGCTTAATAAACATTATTATTATTATTATTATTATTATATAGTGCCTCAGATCCAGATCCTCTGAAAGGCAAATTATTACTTGCTAAAAAGAATACTATGGACATCATTCGTTCGAGGATAGCAACCCACCGTGATTTCTCGTCTTTAATCTGTTTTTGCAAATGCTTGTCAATTCCACTAAAATTCTTTAATCGCCTCGACGCTTCTATCCAACTGTTCATGGCGTGCTGGTGATGTGAGGAAGTTTCGTGAGTTTTGAGACGCACTGATAAGTGCGACCAGTCGTCAAATCCATCTTTTCCTAAATTAGAGTGGGACATTCTGTTGAATAAACGGCAACAAAAACAATATACTTTATTTTCAGATTTAGAGTAAACGAGCCATCTTCTTTTATAAGTTTCTCCATTTGGCATCACCCTTTGAAAATGCGTATTCGAAAAATGACGTCCGTCAGTTTTTTTTGGATACTTGTCGTTGCTCATTTCGTTACTAACAGGACCACGAATAATTATTTCATCTATGGTTCTAGAGTTAACGAATGACCATTTTGAAATATCATCAATTTCACAATTAGTATTTTGATTTTGAAGAGGTGACAGAGATGGTATGTCTGGTGTACTCTCTGTAATATTTTGAACTTCAGAGGAAATTCCAGAAATAGTTAGATTATTTTGTGCATACTGCTCTTCATGGGCTTCATCTGAAGAACTTCTATTATATAGGTCTTCTTCCGTCGCGTTTTGAACTGGTTCTGATGATGCCGATTCAGATGACTTCTCAACTCTAAAAAAAGTTGCCATCAATTTTGCAGCCTTTTCACTTTCGTCTTGCTTTTTTCGTTTTCTTTTCAAGTTTTGAGCGCCGGATAGTTTTTTTTGCAGGTGGGGACATTGTTAATAAAATTTCTACGGCAGCGTGGTGAGGATATTTTTAAAATAATGCACTGGTAATGGTAAATTATCTTTTGACACCTTTGCTTGTCCATTCCTATTATAAATAGAGGTATGGGGGTATGGCGGACAGATTGTCTACCAACAAAAAAAAATATTTTTTATTATATTGGCAACTCTATTATTTTAAATATAGTTACATTGTTTACTGAATAAATTGTGTTTTTAAATAATATTTTTTCAAAATATTTTCTCAATTTGGCCCCTTTCCAACGGCGCCCGGCGCGGTCAAAATATTTTTTCAAAATATTTAAAAAAAAATTTTTTCAGCATATTTTCTCAATTTGGCGCCCCCCTTACAACGGCGCCCGGCGCGACCGCGCCGGTCGCTCCGCCCTAGAACCGCCGCTGATCTCAGACTTCATACAATGAATAGTACTGAAAACGTTGGATTGGAAGAGATGCAAAGTGAAGTCCGAAAGGAGACGAGGAAATGCTGCAGAAGTAGATTTTGCTTTGATTGGCAAAGAACTTCGCATCGCAAATCTAGAAAACTGGTAATAGATTAAAAATGTACTTCTTGCTTGGAAAGGAATTGAGGTAGAAAAGAGAAGCAGAGTGAAAATTCAATTAATTGGAGAACTTGCTATTTTTCAGTTAAAAGTGTTAAATAAGGTGACCTACAGTTTAACATCCAGTTTAAACTTCGGGAAGTGTGATGCACCTTTAGACATAACCTCGGTGGTTTGTTACTTTGTTGCGAACCCCTGACTTTAATTGGCAATCAGAGATTCTTATAATCTCACATATGTGAATTATCCCCTGGCTAATACTCCCCGGTTCTTACTTATCTCAGGCTCTCATGTTTATAAGTTTCACTAAATAAGGAAAGGTTATATGAAGAATAAAAAGCATAACAACTACAAAAATTTAAATATAATAAACAAATAAAAATTAATTTGTACAAAAACAATTATAATTATGAAAGTATGCCTAAGTGGCGTTTATAATTTAACTAAAAGTTTAATGGGAAGGATCTCGGGTAGTGGAGTTTGTATTCAAGAAAACAATTTACTTAAATCGACTAGTTTCGACAAGATTTCTTGTCATCTTCAAGACTATAATATTAAAGAAAAAATATACAATTTAGAAGCTGTTAATACAAATTGGTTACACATAATAATAATGCTGGAGCAAAAGTAAATTATTTACCTCTTAAGTAGGATGGTAAAGTTTTCAATCGAAGTACCGTAAAAAAGTAGAACACGATATAATATTATTGGTGGAGTCAAATAGTAGAACAATTTAACAATTTAAAATTAGTTTGACATAAATATTATTTGACATAAATAAACAAAAATATTGGAACTTGCCGCAAATAAATTCGATAATACTAAATAAAGTCAAAAAGCAAAGATGTAATGGTCCAGCCTCATCAATGGAATACTAGCCCATCAGGCATCTCTTCTTGTTTTCTGGCTGAAGATGGTGAGTAGAGCCTTGAAACCGGTGTTTATCGGCTCAAAATCGGTCACTTTGTTGACATTATCCGTCTCCTCGCCTATGTAGGCAGCCTCCAAGAAAGCTCTCTTTGGGAAACTAGGTTCATTCGCTAAGACAGATACATCCTCCACTCTAAAGAAGTGATTGTTGAACTTAAGATGTTGTGACAGACCGGTTTTATCCGAATCTATTTTTGCGTCATAGGCATGTTGTTTTAATCTAGAAGACAACAACTGGCGAGTCTGGCCCACATAGGTTCTTTCGCATTCGCATTTTATTCGATACACCACGCCACTTCTGTATTTCAACGGTACCAAGTCTTTCGTCCTGGAAAACACCAAGTTACCCAATTTAAAGTTGTTATAAAAGGCCAAACGAATTTGGCCTCCTTGGATAAATTCTTTCAATGTGTTTTTCAGCCTTACAGCCAGAAGGGGGTGGTAGGTTATTTTATGATAACGTATGTTGATATCTTGGTCATCGTCAACCTTCTTTTTTATGGTAGCAGGTGTCCTTTTTATCCCAAACAAAGCAAGCTGGACCAATTTTTGGGGGTAGTCATTCCTTACCAACTGGTCCTGTAGTTCAGTCAGTCTCAAGCCTCGACAGGTAGGGCTGACACAGGTCAAGATGCGGTGTTTCAAAGTGTTGATCAACCCCATTTTCTGGTCCAACGGATGTGAAGAGTAAAAATTCAACAATCTTTCCGTGGAGGAAGGCTTCTTGTAAAGGTCAGTGTAGAGGGAACCATCATTTTTTCTGCAGACCAATAAATCCAAGAAAGGTATACTACCATCTTTTTCTAATTCATAAGTGAATTTCAATAGTGGATCATAGCCGTTCAACACTTCCAAACAATCTTGCACCTTTTCTCCAGGAACTGAGACCAATATGTCATCTACATATAGCATCAAAAAGGGGATAGAAAACTGGATAGAACCAATGAAATTCATCAGGAGATCGTGCATAACAAAATTTGCGAAAATGGGGCTGCAAGGATCTCCCATAGCGGATCCCACCAACTGGGAGTAAAATTTTCTTAATATTTAATATTTTCTGGAGTAAGAATTTCGATTGTGTTAAAAGTTTAATATTAAAAATTATAAAAAAGAATGTTCTATTATCACTATTTATCTTAAAATTAAATTAAAAATTTACCGAAATATTCTTTGTTCTCACAATTGGAAACATATTTTTAATTCAGATTGTTTATTTATTTATTTCGCACTTGTATCAACTAAATTATTGTATTAGCGTCGCGCACATTTATTAACTATTAATTTATAATTTTCTCGCTCCACTTCAATTAGGAAAAATTCAAGTTATCTCCTTTTTTACCATTAGAAACGCGTTTTTAGCAAAGATAATTTATTATATTGGCGTTTCGCACAATTGTTGATTAACTTATTATTGGTTTATTCTAGTCGTTGATTAACTTTGAAACAAATAATTAGAACTGTATAAAATTGACTATGTTGATTTTTACATAAGATGTACAAATTTTACATCTTACCTCTTCAGAGTTTATCAACTTAATCCTGATTCTTTTCTTTTTAAAATTTAAGAAATCTTTTTTTAAAATAGGGGATCCAATGATCTTAACATATTGCTTATAAAGCCAATCACAGAAATTGGTTCTATTCGTAACTGACAATTGAATTGAACAAGATATAATGTGACGATAAACCGTTCAAACCTGGCAATAAATAGACTAATTTATTGTTCTCCAAATGGTGCGATATGACGTTAACTGATTTCAGGCAACTAAAAATTCTGTGAAAACTAATTGATCTTTTGTATTACTCCTATTCACTAAAATTATTTTGTATCTAGCATGTGTTCTCAGAACACTTTTTTAATTTTAAAATTGTTTACTTCTTGTCAAAATCTAAACAAAATAAATTAGTATAATAGGGGTAGTTTCTGTGAATGTTGAAATAAAATAAAAATTATGACTGTGGAATATAATTGAATATAACACCATTTGGAAACAGAAAATTGTCGTAGTTCGAAAAAGAATATTAAAATTTAATAACGTAACAACTTATTTTAAAATTTTTGAAACAAATTAAAAAAATCACGAATCAGGAAATTAAACGATTAATGATATAGGTACCTAATAAATTATGAAATTAAATATTCAAAATAAAAATGAAATAGCGCTATATTTGCGATTTTCTATTATTTAATTACTTATTTATTATATCGTTTTTCAGGAATATTTCACTTTCTTCGTGACCGCTACCCCTCCTCCTTTTTTCACTTGTTCACCTCTTTAAGGAAATATTTTTAGTCCAGCCCTGTTACAAAAAGCAAATAAATGTCGTATCAAGTGTCTTCAATAAGATGTCAGTTGTATTTCAAATATTTCAGCAAATATGAAAATCATTTGAATTCTTCATTTCTAAAATTCGTTTAAAATTACTGAGAATTTTTTGGGTTTCCCTAGAATTTTCGAATTCCTAGGAATTCCGGGTCCTGTGCCTACAAATTTTTCCGGATATTTACTTCTCGATGATGCCCTTCTCTCGTACATCAGAACTAAATAAATGTGCTTGGAATTCTTTGAAAATCCCGGAAGTCCTCGATAATTTTTTGAATTCTTTTTTTGAAAAGTTCACAGTGAATTTCCGAGTCTCGTGTATACAAGTTTTTCGGAATATTTACCCCTCGGTTGACGCTCTTCTCTCCCCCTTATGTCAACACTAAAATATCATAACTTCATAATACAGGGGGGACCTACAGTTTAACGTATATTGGGCTCCAAACTGCTATTTGCACGGGAATTCTAATAACTTAATTTTAGACTTTGAAAAAACCACCAAATTTACTTACTTAATCTTTAACACCCCCCCCCCATCATTAGTCAAAAATCGAACTTGAGCTTTTAAACTAAAAAACCTATTCACTAATTTTTTTATATTTTCACGGCTATAATAAAATAAATAAGCAAGAATTTAGATAAACTTGATTTTATAAACTTTTAAAAATATTCAAACATAATTTCGTTAGAAATCCCAAAAATGCAATTTGTATGCGGACGTCACATTTGTCAAACCTCTTCCCCCCCCGGTCACACTTGGTCACATTTTGTAACCCCCCCTCTATGGCATCGACGACCTTTGTGGACGAGCCTAATTACCTCAAAGCCATGGCGCGTTCTCGGACTTTTCTTAAATTTACAAATTGAAAGATAAAATTTTAGAATTGAAACTAAAAATGGCTCTACTTTACAACTTTTCAAGTTAGATTACTTGTAAAAGGCGGTAGAAAATATTCTAACTACTGAGAATATTCGGGGGGGGGGGGCTGTTCCCTACATGCAAATAATTTTCAACGTCATAGCAATTTTGTCAACTTTTCGGTTTACTTAAATATTTGTTTAGTTTTTATATTATTAAAATTTTGATTTTCTAACTTATTATTTTGTTATTAATATATTTTAATATGCTAATTAATTTTTTCTTGAATTCAAGTTATTTTTACACGTATTTCACTTTTATTTAAACTCTTCAGATTATTATGTTTATAATTTTTTTAAATCACGATTAATATCTAAATCAGCGGTTCTTAACCAGTGTGTCTCGGAATGTTAGTGGTTTGCAAAATTATGAATTATTAAAATTATGAATTATTAAAATTTGTTATGCTTTACTTTAATGTCATATTCAATGTTAATCCATATTTTATTGTTATAGTAAATTTAGTGTGTGCAGAAGCATAAATATCATCATCAACCCCCCTGGTTCGTCACAATGTTTAGACCGCCGGAATGTCCTATGGTCACAAATCAAAGCCGCCCCCCTCATTTGCCTAAAATCAAACTTGACCTTTTAAACTAAAAAAACCTATTCCTTTTTTTATTTTATTGAAAATTTTTATGGCTTAATAAAAACTTTATTTTATAAACTATTAAAAATATTTAAACACAATTTTCTTAGAAATCCCAATGATGGGAGTTTTATGCGGACGTCACATTTGCCCAATCCCCTCTTGGTCATACGTGCTTACATTTTGTAAACCCCCTCCCACCAAGGGGTGGACGACCCCTAAGTGTTCACTAAATTTAAGAGATTAAAATCTTTTTTTTCAAAAAAAAATTTGAGAATTAGATTTATGACTTTGTAGTCTAGACACCAGACGTATTACAATTTTACAGTCGCGGCTTGTGATTTTCTTTAAAGGGGGGGGGGCACAAAATTCACATAAAACGGAACAATATAAATTTATGATTTTAAATTTAGTTTCAGAGTAATTTAATTCTTAAGAAGCTGTAATCGATAACCCTTAGGGTAAACGGGAACGTGTAAAAAATTTAAATTTGCATGCGAGTCCTGTGCTGGAGGCCGTAAGGGGGGTAACAATAAAAATGTTTATGTAATGTGCAGCAGCCGGACCGCTTACTGAGTCGAGTGACAACCTTTTTGTGTTGTTTTGAAAATATTCATACTCTTCATTGTCAAATTAAATACCAAAGTCAACAATAAAAAATTCATGACCCCTGACCGGGGGGGTATGGAATACCCCCCACCCCAGCACATTATCATGGTCAAGAAAAGTAAAGCAGTATCATAAAACATTTTTATCGCCTGATCACTATTTATAATATGCTAGGGGTTTTCCTGAGCATATAGGGTGGGGGGGGGAGGGGGCTGGATGCAAGTAATTTCCAAATTTATAGCACTTTTGTTAACTTTTTATGTACATTCTTGTTTGTTTTTACATTTTGCTCTTCCTAAATCAATGGTTGCTCCCTCCCCCCGCCTGTTTTTATAAATTTTTACCATATAATCTTATAATTATTAATTACAGTACTGACTGTAAGTTCCCAGAAAAGCATGCAGATCTGTTAACTTGAACTGCTTTTACCTTTAGATCGAATAATTCGCCATCTTCGTTATTATAAAAAACAATAATATTTTGATTTTATAATTTAGTATTTTAAAATGAAAATATTTAATTTATTAAAAAATTCAAGTAGTTTTGCTTGCAATATTTGAAATTGACAAGCATTTCCTTTTATTTAAACTCTTCAGAAAATTACAAATTTCTGAATTCTGGGGGAAGGTGTACAAAATTGAAAATGGAGAAAAAATATAAATTTATTGTTTTCAAATTACTCTAAAAGTAATATTTAATTCTAAAGAAGATTTAATCGATAAAACTTGCGTAAACGCAAACATTTAAAAATTTAGGTTTTCTTCTTCTTTTCTTGTAAAAGTTTTGGAAAATATCAATACCCTTCAGTGGAATACCCTCAACATCATATCAACGAAAAGTAAAGAAGTATCATAAAATAGTTGTCATCTTCTGATCACCTTAATTAACTGGGGGGTATTCTATACCAGGGGTGGGCAACCTTTTGTATAACAGGGGCCAGAATAATATTTACGTTTCGTCCGCGGGCCTTAGTATAGTTAATGGACACAATTTTGTTACTTGTATTTTTTTCTGAAAATATAAAAACAATAATATTTATAACAAAGTTAATTAAGTACTATATTTATTTCTCTTATCATTTATAACAAATTACAAAGAAAAAAATTCGCAAAGGAAAGGAAAGTTGATTTTGAGTAGCCTGCCTTCCTTTAAGGAATCTCGATAATCCATTCATGCGCGTCCCTATGGGACGCGCATGAATGGATTATCGAGATTCCTTAAAGGAAGGCAGGCTACTCAAAATCAACTTAAAAAACAATAATGAATGCTGTCAAGCTGTCAACCGATCAACAATGCAAATACGCGAGCACGTGCTTGACGTTTCTATTTGACTAATCTTAACCAAGTTTGGTGTAGAAGTTACGATATTTATAGATATGATAGATAGATATGATATTTATAGATATGATAGAAAAACATAGGCTACTTTAGAACCTTGTGGTGAGGCCGAAGGCCGAACAACCACATCCGACACGGTCTAGATGGCTAAAGGCGGCCGGTAGGCCGACTGTGCCACATAGTTATTTTAATAATACGCGAAAACTTAATTCGCGTTAAAGGGAATTTTGCTTCGCGTATAAAAAATTCAGGTATCAAAATCTAATTCGCGTTATTCTGAATTCGCGTACATCGAACTCGCGTACATGGAGGGTCTAGTGTACTTTTCAATTTACTTTTTACAATACTTTTTAATTTAATTTAAATAAGACTAATTATATCGAAAATTAAACTGTAGATCTCTCCTTTTTCCTTATGTTAGGTATAAAAAAAAAAAACTAACCTAATCCTTTTCTTTAAAATTTTTGTTTTTGAAAATATTTATTTATTATTTCTTCTAAAGATCTCGCGGGCCGGATTAGAACTTTACGCGGACCGGAGTTGGCCCGCGGGCCGGAGGTTGCCCACCGTTGTTCTATACCCCCCAGACCCCCCGATCTCTGCACCCCCCAAATTTTTTGAACTTTATTTGCGATGGTGGATCGTGACTTTTCTCAATAGGAAGACATAATATTTAAAGAGAAAATATATTTACCTATAGTAATTTTATCGTATCGTATTTTTATTCTACTTATTTACTTAAAATTATTATTTTAACAATTAGTTTTAGATAGTTATTGTTATTGATGGGAGGGTAGTAACCCTTGTGTCTTTTAGGGGAAGCCGCACTGCATGGATTTTTACATTTCTGTAATGTGACTTTTCGTCTAAAACTTGCTTAATTTAATTTTTACGGAAAATTATCATCAGACCAAAATTGAAGAGGATAAAATTATTTACAAAATAAATTTTATAGAATTCGCATTCCCTTCGGATGATGTCATGTAAAGAACATTTTATTGAAAAACTTTATTTCAATTTAAATAATTTTGATGTGGTAATTTCTAAAATAAGACGACGCATTTTGCCTTTCTGGGATTGATTTTTATAACGTATTCCGATTTGTAACCAATCTATTTTTAAATAATTTTATGCTTTTTAATTTTGATCTAATGAAAATTATAATGTCTATAAAAATAAAATTAAGCGAATAATAGGCGGGGGAGCTAAAATCCTTAATTCGCCTTTATTAGAGGTCGTCCATAAAAGACGTCCGCATTTTTCCCAACGTTTCACCCCCTTCCCTTGAACTTGATTTTTTAAACTAACTAAAAAACCTGTTGATTAATTTTTATTTTTTTAAATTTTGTGGCTGTGTAGGTAATAAAATTGGATTAAACAACCAAGAGTTTATTTAGGTAAACTTGGTTTGACTATCCCAAAAATGGGATTTTTATGCGGACGTCATGTTTGTCCAACCCCCTCCCCTCACTCTTCGTCACAATTTGTAAACCCCCCCCTCCCCCCAGGCGTGAACGTCCCTTATGAACGATCTCTTATTTAATTTGTCTCAGGTACCTACCGGTGATTGGTCGATAAAAAGTAATAAAAAAACAGCATACAGGAGATTTTAGTGGAGTTCATTGGCTGAAGAGTTTAAACAAAAGCGAAACACGTGCCTTGGTTTAAATTCAAACAATTGCAAAAAAAAAATCTTGAAATTAAATTTTTTTTTTGAAGTACCTACCCGTTGGAATAATTAAAAGTAGGCTTTTTAGAATAAATTTTGTAACAGAAGGCTCAAGTGGAAAATGCTTTTTTCTTTGGAACTCTCAGGTTAGGTTAGTTGTTGTCCTATATAAAGAAGAAGATTTATGAGAATGGCAAATAATGTCAGGTTAAAATTTTAGAGTTGAACTTAAAAATAGCTTTTCTTTAAGTTAGGTTAGCTGTGCACGTCAAAAAGAGTATGATCGAATAGGCCGACGAATATTAATTAATCAATTATTTAAAAGTTTTTTTTTTCATTTTGGGAAAAAATCAGGTTTTTGGATTTAGTTTAATTAATAATGAAACTTCTGAAATTATTACGTTAACTGTGTAGTTATATATATATATATTGTTGTGATATTTATGATACAAACCCTGCTTTTGGCTTCTAACCGGCTTCAAAATCACAACTTCTCTCACCTCGACCAGCTCCAGAGCATTTAGTTTAAATTGAGACTCTTTTATTATTAAAATTGTGAACTGTTGAACTGCGATGGATCGTCTTTGTAAATCTGACGCAGACCTTAAGTTAGTTGCTTTAATAAAACTGCAACTCGATATACGAATAATAATAATTCGTTGGTTTACCCCGCTTTGTTTGTAATAAATTCCTAGTACTACCCTGTAAATGTAACCCTTTCTATTGAAATTAAATAAAAGAAACAATATCTCATAGGTAATTGTATTGGTTATTATTACAAAACCAGGTGAATATTTGCTGTGGCTATTAGATAGATGTAAATTTGAAAATATTAAATTACAAGATACATAAAAAGTTTTGTTACAAAAATATTGTCCACGATTATTCAAATAATAATTAACTTTTGAAACCTTTAAAAATGTTTTAATTAAATTTAAGCAAAAGTTACCTTTGTTTAGTGCGCCACTGGGTACAATAATATTAGCTTCTGTAGAAACGTGTGGAACAGGTGTGTTGTTATCAGCAACTTTAACAGATGTGTTGGTGTCCTCGAATCTAAACAACGGTATCACGTCCGTATGATGTTCAATCGCATATCCAAAATAATCAGGTACGTTAAAATTAATTCTAATACTTGATTGAGTAATGTTGAAGTTTATTGAATTTAACCAAAATTTATTTCCATGTAACCTCAAAAGTTCATCCAACGATATCAAATTATCAAGCATAACCAGGCCGTGCTCGATATAATGAAAAGCAGTAAAATTTTCCAATTGCTGTACAAAATGGCTCTTAAAAACCAGCATAAAACCAATATTGATCGAATAATCCAATAATTTTCAATCAATCTACAAGATCGCACACAAATTCTGCCAACCATAAAAATTTTATCTTCTGCCAACTGCTAATTTCAAAAATCACTAAATACTCTCAACTTTACGACGTTACTTCGGCACAATACAAATTCAACTGAGGACTGACTATTGGATGCGTACTTCGCTCGCTTTTATGTGAATTTCTTATCTTCACCGGAAGTGACTGATTTTGAGCAATATTCTTCATATTTGCAAAATAAAGTAGCTTATCTTCGCTCTTCCTACCCAGGTAGCACGCAATATTGAGGCAATATTGGTCCTTCATAGTTTAAATATTGGCCCAATATTGCGGTCAATATAGCGCAATATACTAATGAGAACAAATTGCAATGTTGCACAATATTGCAGTCAATATTTCGCAATATTGATAGCAATATTGAAGCAATATTTCCTTCAATATTGGGGCCATATCGCGCCCAATATTGATGCAATATTGATGTCAATATAGCGCAATATACTAATGAGAACAATTTGCAATGTTGCACAATATTGCAGTCAACATTGCGCAATATTGATAACAATATGAATGCAATCTTGATGTCAATATAGCGCAATATACGAATGAGAACAATTTGCAATGTTGCTCAATATTGCAGACAATATTGCTCAATATCGCTTCCAATATTTTACCACGATTGCAAATAAAAAAAAATTTTGATAATTATTTATTATTTTAATTTACAAATTTGCTTCCTTAATTTTATATTTATATATACTTATTTCTTCTCTATTCCTTAAATTTGATTTATATGTATATTGGCTTAGTTATTTCTTCTCAATCTGAATCTGAAATTAAACTGAAATATAAATTACACTTTTTTTTTACTGACCTGGGTGGGATTCGAACCTGAACCGGACCGTCCTTTTTGGATTTGAAACCCTCCGCTCTACCGTTAGACCTACGACGCCTTCTTGTAGAAACTTAATTTCTAGATTGAGATTATTAACAAATTATAGTAAATAATTGATAATTTATCAATTAAGTTAAATAATGACAACTTATTAAAGTTTTATGTATGATTACATTATATTTTATTTATAAAAATTAAATTATTAACAAAAATTATATTTTATTTTTAAGAAAAAAGTTAAACATGATGTAATAACTCCACCGCAACAAAGTAATCATTATATGGTGTTACCCAAAATTTGGATTTTATTTCTTTTAATGGTATTTCATATTCATATTGGCCTAAATTAAAAATTTTATAAATTCCAACTTGCATTGATGGAAAAGGTTTAGTAAAAAAATTAGTTATACTAGAGAACATATTACTTATAAAAATTTCATTTTTAATTCTTATTACTTTCGCAATCTTATTATGGTGCGTTAATATGAAGCAATTTTTTTTGTCCGGTTTGATTGCTTTCATAAAACTTCTGTCAGTGGCAATAAAATCGAAATTAGCACTACCTCGTTCCTGGATCCTGCATACTATTTGTTGTAACTGTTTGTTCGGAGTTCTTATTAATTTTAATAATGAACCTAGTAAATTTTCAAATGGAAAACAACTTATCGCTTCCAACTTTAAATTTGAATCGACGGTATCTGAAACTAAATGTTTTATGGAATGAACATTGTAAACCATTTCACAAAGTCCATAAAGTTTTTCAAATTTCAGACAGAACTTTTTGATTAATTCATTAGCGTCTTGACGTTTGATCTGCTTTTCGTATTTTCCTGTACTTAGCATTCTGAACACAATATTTAGGTGTAAAAAATTGATATACTGTTCAGGGCATATTAAATCTTTTAAAATTAGTGGACCGCTGTAAAATAAAAAGAAACGGAACTCGGTAGCTTTCCATCTATCTATTTCATCAAATGTTCGTGGCTTTTGGAACAGTTTCAGCATAACTTGCTGATCTTTCAGACATAATTTTTCTAAGATTTGGACTAAGTCTAAACTGCGATGATGTTTTAATCCAAAAATTTATTAATTTTCTTGTCACCCCCAAGAACACAAGATGCATTGAATCTAGAGGTATATAGGTGATAAATTTAAAATCTTTAATTTTAGCTAAAGGCGATGTTCGTAAATGATGTTCAGGTTCCATTATATTACGAGAAAGTGCAATTTATTAATTTTAAAGAACCTCGCAAATTTCAACTAAATGTAATTATTAGTAATAAAATTATTGTATAATATATTTCTTTTAAATTTGTTCCTTATTTTAAAAATATTCAATATTTTCAAACCGTCCCTGCAAACACGTATTTTGTTGTTTAAATTACACAAAGTTTCTTATACATACAACATATTTATAGCAAAACCGTGTAGTAAAATCATTTTTTGTGGAATCTTACAACTTTAAATAAAATAATTTTGAATATTTAAATTAAAATTTATTATTACATTCACTGTAGGTTTCGATCGAACTCCGTAAAATGCGTTCTGTTCTGGATTTTCCCCAATTTGTATAGTTTTAGCATCTCCGAACCGAAAGCGAATTAAAAATAAATAACCAAAACTTTTACGCATTTTCTTATTATTTCAAAATTAGTAACATTGTGTAACTAAAATAACGTGTGTTTAGTTACAAAATGTAACTAAAATAACGTGTTTAGTTACAAAATGTAACTAAACACGTTTATTTAGTTAGTTACAATACAACGCCCCTATATAATTATAATTTATATTAATGATAAGTTTGTAAAAAAAATTAGGGATGACCCGCATAAAATAAGATTTAAAATAAATAATTAAGAAGTCACCGCCCACAAACAAGTAGAAAATAATCAAAAATATTTTATGTGAAATGGTTTAGAACGTTCATTCCATAAAATTTAGTTTCAGATTTCGCCAACTCAAATTTAAAGTTATAAGCAATAAGTTGATTTCCGTTTGAAAATTTATTTGGTTACAGAACTCCAAATAAACATTTACAACAAATAACAATATGCAGAAACCAGGAACGAGTTAGTGCTGATTTTGGTTTTATTGCCATGGATAGAAGTTTTTCAGTTTAAAAAAATTCTTAAACAGTATGTTTTCTTGCCTGTAAAGGACATATTATTTATAATATAACGTGAATTATACCATACAAGATAACATGGGGGGAGGGGGGTAAAATAAACCTTTTAACCAATTAAGACGGTTAAATGAAATTTCCTTAAATTTGGAACGTTTATTTACATAACATGGGGGGGGGGGGGAGGTAAAATAATTTGTAATATTAAATTATGTTTCGAATTTTCTTGAATTTCAAATTAAAAAAAAAACTTATTATTAATATAAATTACTAGCTGACCCGGCAAACACTGTTTTGCCCTAAATTAATTTTTATGTCACACTGGTCTAGCTAAAAACCTTTACATAAGCTTTTTGCTTATGTTTACTATTAAATTTATCTCAATACATTTTAATAAAAAAATAGTATTCTTAACTAACCTACATGTAAAACCTGGGGTGGGAAGAAATCTTTGGGAATTTAAAAGTTGATCTAGGTGCGCAAGGTAACAATCGAATTTCGAGTTTCTGCGATAATATTTAAGCAATTAAGAGAAAACCTTGGGGGGAGGAAAGGGGGCGGTAGTGGGTGGAAGGTAAAATGGTGAAATAACAGAGTGTCATGGGATGCTCTGTGTGTATACCTAAAATCAGTTCTCCATGCGTAATTTTGGCGAAAAACCTTTGGGGGGGAAGTAAAGTTTTCTTCTAACAGAAACCTATTCTGACCCTTATTGAGTAAGTGTGCAAAATTTGGCCCAAATCGGTAGAACGGTCTAACATACCGTACATCCATTTTTATATATTATATTATTAATTTTTTTATAATATATTATTAATATTAATAGATTAATAGATAATTATATAGGGGTGTTGTATAGTAACTAAATAACATTTTAGTTACACAATGTTGCTAATTTTGAAATAATAAATAAATGCGTAAAAGGTTTGCTTATTTGTTTTTAATTCGGTTTCGGTTTTCGGTTCAATAATTTTAATACTAATATATAATTTTATAGATTTCCGTATGCCTAAATCAAGATCTGGTAGAAGTACGTCTGTTATCAATATTGACCCAATATTGCTGCGCACTAATGCCGCAATATTGGCTACGCAATCTTGTACCAATATTGGATATCAATAAAACATGAAAATTTTAGCTACGTGTTAGCAATGCATTTTCCAATGATGAAAATCACTAATAATATAACTTTGAAGTTATTTGGGAGAATATATTCAGTACTCTTTATATATTAATGAAGTTTTTAATAATTATTGTCCCAACATGGATATACAATATTGCCCAAATATAGGCAAACAATATTGCACCAATAATGTTAGCCATGATCGCCGCAATAATGGTAGTAAATATTGCTCCAATACTGCTAAGCAAAATTGTCCCGATATCGCTGCGCACTAATGCCGCAATATTGGCTACGCAATCTTGTACCAATATTGGATATCAATAAAACATGAAAATTTTAGCTACGTGTTAGCAATGCATTTTCCAATGATGAAAATCACTAATAATATAACTTTAAAGTTATTTGGGAGAATATATTCAGTACTATTTAGATATTAATGAAGTTTTTAATAATTATTGTCCCAACATGGATATACAATATTGCCCCAATATAGGCAAACAATATTGTACCAATAATGTTAGCCATGATCGCCGCAATAATGGTAGTAAATATTGCTCCAATACTGCTAAGCAATATTTTCCCGATATCGCTGCGCACTAATGCCGCAATATTGGCTACGCAATCTTGTACCAATATTGGATATCAATAAAACATGAAAAGTTTAGCTACGTGTTAGCAATGCATTTTCCAATGATGAAAATCACTAATAATATAACTTTGAAGTTATTCGGGAGAATATATTCAGTACTATTTTAATGAAGTTTTTAATAATTATTGTCCCAACATGGATATACTTTATTGCCCAAATATAGGCAAACAATATTGCACCAATAATGTTAGCCATGATCGCCGCAATAATGGTAGTAAATATTGCACCAATATCGCTATGCAATATTATCCCGATATCGCTGCGCACTAATGCCGCAATATTGGCTACGCAATCTTGTACCAATATTGGATATCAATAAAACATGAAAATTTTAGCTACGTGTTAGCAATGCATTTTCCAATGATGAAAATCACTAATAATATAACTTTAAAGTTATTTGGGAGAATATATTCAGTACTATTTAGATATTAATGAAGTTTTTAATAATTATTGTCCCAACATGGATATACAATATTGCCCCAATATCAGCAACCAATATTGCACCAATAATGTTAGCCATTATCGCCGCAATAATGATAATAAATATTGCACCAATATTGACTGGTCGTTGCCAATATTGCACAATTTTCCAATATTGGCACAATGTTGCGCCGATATTGCGCAATATTTTGTGCTACCTGGGTAGGTACGTGGTAATTATTAATCATATTTTAGAATCACTTGTAGCACTTTTAATTTTAGATTGTTCACAATAATTCAAAAACTCCAGTCAATTAACCTATTAATTAAATCGTGGTATGCGAATAGCGACCTTATAATACTTAGACAAAAATTAATCTTAAAACCACAGCAAAAGTAATATCACATAACATAACAACAATGTAATAAGGTAAGTTCAAATTCACATCATTTAAAACTTAAAATTTATTGAAAAATAACCAAAGTAAACATTTCAGGTCAATGACCCCGGATTACAGATGAGGTCTCCAATCAACCATGAGATTTGTTTCTAATCAGATGCCATCGATCTGAATTGATAGAGGAAAACTAAGCTACCTAATGTTCACAGGGATGTACCAGGAAAATACTAACTTCTTGCTCTATTACGAACAAACATGAACTCAAACGTAAAGTCACCGAGAATGAGTCAGACTTGCAAAAACTTAAATTTTCAGTTCAATATATAACGGATCATTTCTACAGCTGGCGCCGTCTCTCCGTCCCCAGTTTCCATTCTCCTCTGTCCAGACAAAGTTCCTCCTCCAGACCTCTCGCTGACATTGCCTCGTCGATTCCTTTTCTCTAGCTTAACCGTGGTCGACCTCTTTTTCTTCTTTCTGGAGGTATCCATATAAGCGTCTTCTTTGGCCATCTCTCTTCAGGCATCCTATTCACATGCCCGAACCATATCAATTGTTTACGCTCAATTTCCTCTACTACGGTCGATCGTACTTCCATAATTCTTCGGATTTCGTCATTTTTCACTCTGTCGAGTCTTGATTTGCCAGCGCTTCTACGCCAGAAGTCCATCTCCATTGCTCCAAGTTTTTGCTTGTTTCTTGCAGTGATATCCCAAACTTCAGCTCCGTAGGTTACTGTACTTTCTATTATGGCTTTGTATATCATTTTCTTCGTAGCCTTTCTTATATCTTTATCCCACAGTACACCATTCAAAGTTCGTATAACATACTGCTATGATTCAAAATGATAAATAAAGGCTCCCGATACAAAAATGTATAATAGATTCAAAATAAGCATAAAATTCTAAATCGGTAGGCACTTTAAAAATTTGCTCTACGAGAAATTTTTATTTTTCTAAAATTTCAATTTTCTAACTTTACTTGAGTCTCTCAGGATGAACAAAAGATGATAAACATTGCTAAGTTTAAATAGACTGATGATTGTCACATCAGGAATGAAACAAAAAACTTAATTAGCTGAAAATTTGTAAAAATGTGTTAATGGTGATAACCTATAAAAATGTAAGAATTTGTAAACTGATTTATTCTATGAATAACATTCTTTGTAAAAATGTGATCATATCAAAAATTATGTAATTGTTTCATGCATCTAATGTGAGTAATTTCGAAGGGTAAATCAAAAATATAGTAAATAAAGGTCAAATTTGTGTGACATCAAAGAAAACAACAAAAATGGAGAACATGAGTCAATGGACAATCCAAATACAGCATAAAAACGCAATATACCAGCAAAACTGCATGGAAAAACACCTCAAAGGAAACCGAGATTGGTACAAGGAGTGAATCTGCAATCAAAATTATTTATTAGAAAGAAATAAATTCGAAAATAAACGGATTTGACTTACTTCATTCGCACAGGCATGCCAATCATATCGATTTTCGATGGAAAATCAGTTGACTTCGTGAATTCTAACAGAGTGCACGCATTTTATGCGCTCTATAAAATATTTGCGATGGATTCCGAAATTATTTGTTTACTAACAATTAGAGGTTAGAAATTTTCAGTTGGGTTGGAACCAAATCTAAAAATAAACTCAAGGACAGTAATGGATGCTCATAATGCTATTGTAAATGGTTATAATTTACGAACTCGACTCACATAAAATTTTCTGGATAATAATAAATATTGTCAACTAAAATTAACTTACCTCTCAACGTTTGGAAATCTACAATTGGAAAGATGCAAACGACAAATATAAAATTCAGTCATCAGTCAATGCGAAAACAACTTCATGTGAGGTCAAACAAGATGATAATGACGATCGCCGCACTAATGTAATTCCATGTTGTTGACTCATCAGATGTGCACACTAAAGTAGGCCACACACACAAAAACGAAGTAATATCCTTTTTAAAATTTAAAAACTTCGATTTGTCAAGGAGACAGGTACTGTGAATTTATTATTTCTTTAATTTTATTACACAATTGGCCATCAGCGCGTTAATACAGGATTTGAAAAAAGGACTTCTTCCAAAGTGCATTTTTCATTACCCTAAGTGAAAGGTTTTTTTTATCAAAAGTTTTATTATTTAGTTATTAATACTTTAAGCTTTGAACAAGCACCAATATTATTTAAAAACATTTAAGCCCGCTAGTGTAAAGCGAGAGACTTGATTGGCCTAACAATCAAGCACGTCGGAATAAAGAGTGGACACCTCTTTATTTTGAAATATTATTTTGTATCAATTGTTCTTAATTTGAAAGGTTCATTTTATATTGGATCTGCGATCCAAAACATTTGCGTAAACATTTATTTTATGAAAATTATTTCAATCAGTTCGATTTTGTTAAGAATAAATATTACTCATAAGCTAATGAAAGTTTTTTATTTCTTTTTTTTCTTAAAAAAAGGAAAGCAATTAGACATCCCGAGAGAGCCAATAAATATTCATAAGATCGCCTCTAATATTGACCGTTCATTAGGAACCCACCCTTGAGCGACTCATCACCGGGAGTTTAGTAAGAAGGGGCAGTTATGTTGAACCTCCCCTGTACAAAAATTAGGTAGGAAAGGTCACAGCAATACCTTCCCTTATTTATTCTTTTTTCAATCTCTTTACAACTGCTACCCGTCTTGTCAAATATAACTCCCAGATATGTGTATGCTTTAGTGCCATTCATTAACTCATCCTCCATGTCCAGATCTTGTATCTCCTCTGTACCCACGCTCAAGTACTCTGACTTTTTCATGTTTATATTCAGACCGGCTTTCTTGTATTGTTCCTTGAGTTTTCGCACCATGTAGCTGAGATCAATTTCGTCTTCTGCAATCACTACTTGATCATCAGCAAAATAAAGGGTAAATAGCGTGTCGTCGTTTATTTGTATCCCCATATTCTTACATTGTTTTTGCCATTTTGCAAGTGCTTCATTTAAATATATTTTAAATAGGGTTAGAGAAAGGCAACAGCCTTGTCTCAGGCCTTTGTCAATTGTAAATTCTTCAGATACCATATTGTGAGACTTAATTTTTGTTGTATTTTTTGCGTATAAATTTTTTGTAGCCCATATCAGCGTTTTATTTATCCGGCATTGTTCCATTGCAATCCACAGCTTGTTAATTGGGATGTTGTCATATGCCTTCTCTACATCAATGAAAGCCAAGTGTGAATCTCTAGCACGTTGAGTCCTTTTTTCCACGATCATTTTTAGGGTAAAAATATTATCTACTGTGGATCTTCCTGCTCGAAAGCCAGCTTGTTCTTCAGCCTCTTTTCCTTCTATCTCCTTTTCAATAAAGGTTTTTAATATTTTTGAGTATAGTCTTTCAACTGCACATATTACTGAAATACCTCTATAATTTGATGGGTCTTGTCTACATCCTTTTTTAAAGATTGGCGTTATAATTGATGTTCTCCATTGTTTTGGTGTATTTTCCCCATTTATGCAACGTTGAAAAAGATGTTTTAACATCACATGTAGTTTCTTAGGTCCGTATTTCAGTAACTCCGCTGGAATACCTCCTGGTCCAGGCGATTTACGGTTTTTCATATTTTTACATGAGGCTTCAACATGTTCCAATTTCACTTCAATTTGATGTGTTCGTTGGGTAATTATTGGTTCGTTACTAATATTTGGCCTGGTTTCCGTTAATAGATTACTAAAATATTTTTTCCAGTCGCTCAAAGAGATACTCATTCCTGATAGTCGATCGTTTTCTGTTGTTCGCATAGTTTTAATTAATTTCCAAGCCTCCGAGCTTCTTGATCCACCCACCTGCTGATCTATGTACTGACATTTCTGAATCCACAATTTGTTTTTCTTCATAGTGACTTCTCTTTTTACCTCTCTATTAAGTTGTTTATATTTTCTTTCACTTCTTATATCTTTTTTAGCTAACCACACTAGATACGCTTGCTTCTTTTCTTTTATCTTTTCTTCCAATACTGTGTCCCACCAATATGGTTTCTTTTCTGGGTTATATTCTCCAATCGCTTCTCTCGCCGCTGCCCTTATTGCTTCACAAATATGTTCATATTCTTCTTCTACTGTTCTTTCAACTATATTTAATTTCTGTTGTAGTAGTCTTCGATATAGATGTTACACTCAATACCCGATTTCGGGCAATGCCCGAAAAAAATGCGCAAAACTAGTTTTGAGCAACAAAGATTTCCCAAACCCGAAATTTTACTTTTAAACGGCTATTGAGCGTTACAAAATAAGCAGAACTAGTATTGCGCATTTTGAATTGTACAAAACTAGTTTTGTAGGTTTCTGAATGACCAGCACTAGTTCTGCTTTTTTCATTTAATCAGCATCCGAATAAAATAAATAACATAAACATAAAGGGGGTGAAACGTAATAGTTTACTGCCCTATACCGCAACTATACTTTTTAATGATATTTCAAGGGTCTCTAAGCTCCCGGTTTTTTAGATCCCGGTTTTCTTGATCGAAGGCGCTTCTCGTATTTTTAGCCTAGTAACCAGAGTCAAAACCGCCCTGGAGGGGTGCAACGCGGAGCGGAGCGGCGCCCCGTAAGGGTAGGTTTTGACGATGGATTACCCTCCTTATCGAATGCACACCCCAAAAATCGAAGAAAAAAAAATTTAATTTTTTCACTTTTTCGGCAATACACGGGTCGATTTTTGGGGTGTGCATTCGATAAGGAGGGTAATCCATCGTCAAAACCTACCCTTACGGGGCGCCGCTTCGCTCCGCTCCGCGTTGCACCCCTCCAGGGCGGTTTTGACTCTGGTTACTAGGCTAAACTTACGAGAAGCGCCTACGATCAAGAAAACCGGGATCTAAAAAACCGGGAGCTTAGAGACCCTTAGAGACCGCATTAAAAAGTATAGTTGCGGTATGGGGCAGTAAACTATTACGTTTCACCCCCTTTATGTTTATGTTATTTATTTTATTCGGATGCTGATTAAATGAAAAAAGCAGAACTAGTGCTGGTCATTCAGAAACCTACAAAACTAGTTTTGTACAATTCAAAATGCGCAAAACTAGTTCTGCTTATTTTGTAACGCTCAATAGCCGTTTAAAAGTAAAATTTCGGGTTTGGGAAATCTTCGTTGCTCAAAACTAGTTTTGCGCATTTTTTTCGGGCATTGCCCGAAATCGGGTATTGAGTGTAACATAGATACCGTGTACTTTTATCTTCTAGTGATTGCAGGTTGTATCTGATTTTGTTGTTCTTATTATCCGTTTCTGACAGGGTGTTGTCTTTGTTTTTATCTATTTTATCATAGGGAAGGTATATTTTTGCTACAACAAGGTAGTGGTCGGACCCACATACAGATCCTCTTTTTACTCTTACATCCTTTATAAGAAATCTATGTTTCTGTGTGTTGTGTAGTAACTGCCCCAAGTAACACACGTTCGTATGATATACGTGTATTATTGGGAAATTAGGTATATTTAACGGATAGGTATAATTTTCGTATATTTAATATACGTGTATCATATACACTTCATGTACTTATACTTAGAATATTCGGATATTATACGATGCGTATATTTGCTTTATAAATGTAATCCCTAAAGGTAGAATTTTGAGTTATCGTAGTCGTCTATTAAACATGTATATTATACCAGTAATCTTCCAACGGTAAAAGAGTATAATTTTGGATTACTATAAATGTTGAATAACCGTGTAATGTAGACGGACAGACTTAAAGCGATTTTTTTTACAAATGTCATCTAGAAAGGTCGAATTTTGAGTTATCATAATCGTTTATTAGACATGTAGATTATACCAGTAATCTTCTAACTTTAAAAGAGTATAATTTTGGGTTAGTATAAATGTTGAATAAGCGTGTAATGTAGACGGACAGACTTAAAGCGATTTTTTTCACAAAGGTCCTCTAGAAAGGAGGAATTTTGAGTTATCGTAATCGTTTATTAGACATGTAGATTATACCAGTAATCTTCCAACTGTAAGAGAGTATAATTTTGGGTTAGTATAAATGTTGAATAACCGTGTAATGTAGACGTACCGACTTACAGCGATTTTTTTACAAATGTCCTCTAGAAAGGAGGAATTTTGAGTTATCGTAATCGTTTATTAGACATGTAGATTATACCAGTAATCTTCCAACTGTAAGAGAGTATAATTTTGGGTTAGTATAAATGTTGAATAACCGTGTAATGTAGACGTACCGACGGGCGGAGGTAAATGTGCCACCAAATGTACCTGACCAGAAAAGGGTACCGGTAAATGTGCCACCGACCAAAAGGGTTCTTTAAATAAACACAGGTATTTGTGCCACTAACAGTGAAAAAATTAAATTTTTTTTGCCTTCGAATTTTGGGGTGTGCATTCGATAAGGCTGTAGGCCAGCTCGGCAAATGGTCAGATATTTAATCCGGGTCCAAATTTTCTACCTGGAAATACATAGACCAACTCGGCAAAATAATAAATTTTGGCTTGGCCAGAACTGCGAGCATCAAAAAACCTACCCTCCGATGCTCCGCATCTCCGGGCGGTTTTTCGTGCTCCGAGCCGCTACGCGGCGGGCGCTAAACATACGAGAGGCGCGACAGATCAAGGAAACCGGGATAAATGCAACCGGGATGTGAGAGACCCTCGAAATAGCATTAAAAAGTATAGTTGCGCTATGGGGCAGTAAACTTTTACGTTTCACCCCCAAAAAATCGTGTAAAATCAAAAAATAATCGATGTTACATGTAGGAGATGCATCAGGTAGATGCCGTTTTCTCCGGTGGCACAAATACCTGTGTACTTTTAATATCCTAAATTCGTAGCAGGTAGAATAACATTACTGGTGGCACATTTACCTCCGCCCGTACCGACTTACAGCGATTTTTTTACAAATGTCCTCTAGAAAGGAGGAATTTTGAGTTATCGTAATCGTTTATTAGACATGTAGATTATACCAGTAATCTTCCAACTGTAAGAGAGTATAATTTTGGGTTAGTATAAATGTTGAATAACCGTGTAATGTATACGCACAGACTTCAAGCGATTTATTTTATAAATGTCATCCCTGAAGGTAGAATTTTGAGTTTTAGTACTCATTTATTTGACGTGTAGTTTATACCAGTAATATTCCAACGGTAAAAGAGTATAATTTTGGATTACTATAAATGTTGAATAACCGTGTAATGTATACGCACAGACTTAAAGCGATTTATTTTATAAATGTCATCCCTGAAGGTAGAATTTTGCGTTGTAGTACTCATTTATTTGACGTGTAGTTTATACCAGTAATATTCCAACGGTAAAAGAATATAATTTTGGATTACTATAAATGTTGAATAGCCGTGTAATGTATACACACAGACTTCAAGCGATTTATTTTATAAATGTCATCCCTGAAGGTAGAATTTTGAGTTTTAGTACTCATTTATTTGACGTGTAGTTTATACCAGTAATATTCCAACGGTAAAAGAGTATAATTTTGGATTACTATAAATGTTGAATAACCGTGTAGTATACGCACAGACTTAAAGCGATTTATTTTATAAATGTCATCCCTGAAGGTAGAATTTTAAGTTGTAGTACTCATTTATTGGACGTGTAGATTATACCTTTAATCTGCCAACTACAAAAACGTAATTTTAAAATTAGCATAAATTTTGAATAAATGTTTAATGTTGAATTTATACAATGTTTAATGATAAAATAAAAATAAAGTAATAAAAATAAATTAAAAATTTATAAATCACTTAAAATTTACTTACATTTTTTTTTGTCCAAACGAAAATTTGAACCAACGCCGCACGTGCATACAGATTTGTTGATTTTTGATGATCAACTTCAATTTTTATAATTCATAGATTAAAAATATCAGTGTTAAATTAAAATAAATAAAACATTTTCTGAAATGTTTCTCAGATCAATTTTATATTATGAATTATTTAATAAAGGGAGAAACACGTCATATATACTTTTTTACAAGCATTATAATTTATTACATTAACCAGTATTTATCTAAAATAATTTATAACCACGTGTAATTTTTATTTAAATTAAGACAAATAACTAACTGTTATTAATTAATAAAAACAAAACAAGTACAAGCATTATAATTTTTAATTTTTTTTTTAAATTTGAAAATTTTTTAACTGCTTAATTTTAAAGAAATCTTTAGTTTTTGATAGATGTTGCTATTTTTAAACACTAAACTTTGTAGGCTCTTGCACGAATATTTTGAAAATTGTGCTGAGCCACATCGCTTGAAATTAATGTCAAAATTTTTAATTAAATTTGAAAAATTTTTAACTGCTATTATTTGCGCGCTTGTTTATAATGCTTGATTGTGAAATTTTTTTTAATTTTTGATAAATGTTGCTATTTTTAAACACTAAACTTTGTAGGCTCTACCACGTGTATTTTGCAAATTTTGCTGTCAGTCGCTTGAAATTAATGTCAAAATTTTTAATTAAATTTGAAAAATTTTTAACTGCTATTATTTGCGCGCTTGTTTATAATGCTTGATTGTGAAAATTTTTTTAATTTTCCATTCCAATTTTCCTCCACACTAAACTTTGTAGGCTCTACCACGTGTATTTTGCAAATTTTGCTGTCAGTCGCTTGAAATTAATGTCAAAATTTTTAATTAAATTTGAAAATTTTTTAACTGCTATTATTTGCGCGCTTGTTTATAATGCTTGATTGTGAAATTTTTTTTAATTTTTGATAAATGTTGCTATTTTTAAACACTAAACTTTGTAGGCTCTACCACGTGTATTTTGCAAATTTTGCTGTCAGTCGCTTGAAATTAATGTCAAAATTTTTAATTAAATTTGAAAAATTTTTAACTATTATTATTTGCGCGCTTACTTTTAGTGCTTGTTTTTGATGAAATTTTAAATTTTGGATAAAAGTTGCTATTTTTAAAAACTCATTTTGAAGTCACTTTACAATGTGTATTTTAAAAATAAATTTTTCATTTATTCAAATACACAAATAATTTGCAGGCTAAAAATGTTACTTGGGTTTCCACTGATACACGTAAACAAGATTTTTCCTAACATCATTCGGAAAAGGAACAAGGCCAATAATTAATGTTTAATATTTGAGCTCCGAGCAACATATCTACTCCACGAGTACTCCCAATAATGTTGTGCTTGTGAATAAGGGCGACGCTTTTAGAATACGTTCGATTTTGTATTTACATGGTAAATATCAATTCACGGATACTTCTTATAGATACATGTATGATTTGTACGATACTCCATTGCAATCAAGTAAATTAAATATTTATTATGTATGCCACGAAGGTATTAAACATGAAAATATTATTCTGTCCCAAATAGAATGCATTATTATTGAGCATAAAAAAGGTTATGCAGTTTTTCCAATTCTTCATCAAAGACGTTAACGTGAATACAGAAAATGTAAAATTGTAAAATAAAAATGTAAAATAAAAAATGTAAAATACGTTTTGTATATATATTTTTTAGTAATATTTACATTATTTAATTTTGTCATTAATATCATTGTAGCCCGCCTGTGCCAGCTAGTCTTTTATAATTTAAAATTCGAATTAGAAAATAGGATTTTTATGACTATTTAAAATGACAATAGTCAATCACGTCCAGGTAGCACAGATGCTACAGCGTTAGACTCAATACCTGTAGGTCCTAGGTTCAAATCCCGGTGGAGCCGTAAAAAAAATGTAAGTATATATAATTAATATGTCAACTTAATTAGGATTTTACAGATATGCAAAAACAACACATCGAATCGAGCTGGTAGAAAAAGTAAGTAGTACGTGTATAAATAAATTTAATATTTAGAATTTAATCAGGAATATACAGATATGCAAAAAACAACAGGACGCAATAATATGAATACCAAAATTACCATGAATAAGTAGTAAAATTTAAAATAATGAAATTGTATAGATGTGATAATAGATAAATTGTCTAGTAAAATAATTGAAATGTTAATAATAATTTTTATTATTTTTTTTATTTGTTTTTATTATACAGATATTATATTGATAGTATACGTATGTCCAATACGGTTACTACATGTATAACATATACGTATAGATATTAGGGTATGGCCGCGACATTGACACGTTTACATACACGTCTTCATTATACAGATAGTATACGTACGTCCAATACGGTTACTACATGTTTAACATATACGTATAGATATTAGGGTATGGCCGCGACATTGACACGTTTACATACACATTTTTATTATACAGATAGTATACGTACGTCCAATACGGTTACTACATGTTTAACATATACGTATAGATATTAGGGTATGACCGCGACATTGACACGTTTACATACACGTTTTTATTATACAGATAATATTCATAAATAACGGTTTGTATATTCGAATATTATCTATGTAATATACGATCTTGTGTTTCTTGGGTGTGTAGTTACTTTAAAAAAGATCATGAGTATTAATCGAATGGCAAGTGACAAGTTTTGGTTAACAGCAGAAAATTGTTTTTTCTTCTATTTCTGGAGGTTGGGCATTTTTATGTTGAGTTATGATCAGCCTTGGTAATTACAATTTAAAATATTTTCGCTTCTAAGTATAAAAGCAGGCATTTGTAAAATCTACAAGAATTTTGATTACAAGTTTACAGTTTTATAAAACATGACGTAGGACATAGAGCTTAACGTGGAACCCGAACCACGGCACAAACAATTCTAGGTTAGTTGTGTACGTCGAAGAGGCGGCGATTGGAAAAACGTTGTTTACGCCTGAAGAAGTTGAAGTATTCAATATTGTCGACTTCGGTTGCTCTTGTTCTCTACTTATTGTAAATCGGTAATTTTTGATGCAGATGTTGAAATTTTTTAGTCGAAATTTTTCCTCTTTAGAGAGGTGCAGCAGCAGTTGAGGAATCCGTTGAATGACGAGGTAGCTTTAATTTTGGCCTAGTAGATTTTGCAAAAGTGAGAAACGGATCCATTAATTAACCGCATCTTTGGATCCGTTGAAATTTTAATTTTATCTTTTACAATTACAAATTATTATAGCAGTGATAAGCAAAATATTAGGAACCAAGCTAAAGGTTACTAATTTTGCCTTAATAATAGCTTAGAAGCTCTTGGTTTTACGATTTTATTACCTGGCAAAATATTATTGAATTAATTATTAAACAATCCAATTACTCGAAACAACAAAAAGCTTCAAAGCCAAATGTTTTCTTCATTAAATCATGTATTTAAATTTGATTAAATTTTTTTATGATGAAACTTACCTTCTGAATACCACACTGCAAGAAGCTCTCTAAAGATAATTTATATTTACTCCGTAATAATTCAAATTAAATTAATGCAAAATTATCATTTAAATTTCATTTTGTAAGGTACAAATTTTATTTAATATTTATTTATATTTTATTCCGTAGGTAATATATTAAAACTAATTTGAAATATTACAAGCTTTTACATAAATTTCTCATTTTTACAAAAGATTAAGTTTGTAAATTTTTTTCTGTTACCGAAGGAAATCCACCATCCAAAGGAATCAAATTAAAAAATGTCGGTATCAAAATGCATAATAATTTAATTATGTTTATTTACAATTCTAATTTATACAATAATTATACATCAGTCTTTTTATTTCTTTGCGACACTAAAGTCATATTTACACAAAAATATTTACATAAAATATAGACAATTTAACTGAAAACAACAATTATTTACATATTTATGTATTTGTACAATCAAAAATTATGGTATCGATTGTGGCATATTTGGTATGAAAGATTCCATCGAAAGCGAAGGAAATCCTAAAAAGTGCGGTGGTCTTTGAACCATTGCGGCCAAAAAAGGAGACATGGGATGTGAATGTGCGCCGTGAAACAAACCAAACGTTGGTGCAAGTAACGGCCTCGTTGCTATCCTCAATTTTTCGAGCTCGGCTTCCTGCAGCCGCTTAGCTTTAGCGCGACGGTTTTGAAACCAAATTTTAACCTATAAAAACGAATTTAAGTCTACCTTCCCTTGTCAAGTCCAAACGGAAAAAACTTACTTGTGTTTCCGTGAGTCGTAACGAATTGGAAAATTCGGCCCGTTCCGCTATGCTTAGATACTGTTTATCCCTAAACTTCTTCTCCAGGGCCATGAGCTGTTGTGTTGTGAAGGGAGTGCGTGGTTTCCGGTTTGGTTTGTGCTTCCGGAGTGTACATCTTACTACCGGTGGCCCACCCGGGTTAGAACTAGGATTTGATATTCCAGCTAGGATAGAATAAATTACAATTATTGCTATATTGTTGTGACATAATTGTTCAAATTAAAATTTTCTAATCCCACATGTTCGAGAATTTCCTTTTTCTATAATTAATCTTATCTTTCGTGAGAGAATTTGTGTTATAGGTATACCTACTTATATGGCAGTAATAAAAGTTTTTTAATTATCTTCGACTTAAAAGTAAACTCTAATTAGTGAGGAACGATAAAGATGAATCTGTCGGCAGGTGAGTCGAAAAGGTTCAAAAGTCTAAATTAAGTGACAGGGAAACACAGATATTCACTGTCTTTTCTATCTTAAAATTTAATCAGCGCCTTTGAACTACTTTATAGTTTTTCGAGTTTTTTAGTGAAAAAATTGCTTGTTAGCTACCTGAACGATTTTTAAGTGCCGGTTTAATTACTAAGCTAGAGATTACACTTTATTTGGTTGTTATTTTAAAAGGAATAGATAAGCGTAGGTTTCGTTTCGCAACTTATCGTTAAGGAAATTAATAATGGTAATAAAAGCGTCCCAAAATATTTTTTAAGTGTAAAATTATACGTTTGACTCAATTTGCCGATTTGCTACCAGAATTAGGTAAAAAAGATTTAACAGCTTTCTTTAATAATAATTAGTGACGCGGTCATAGGTTGGCACTTAAGTGCGTTGACTGCGAATGCCGAGTACCTGGTTCGAATTCCGACCGAAGGCCAATTTGCCCACTGAGCCCACGTTAAACTGTAGGTCCCCTTTGAGTGCACAGCATCGACAAAGAGGATCGCTTCCGCACTGCATAATGTATTGAGATTATTGGAAAAGCAATTGCTTGCTTTCTAATTTATAGTTAAATCTTTAAAATTTATCATTAGAAAAAGTTAAACTAAATTACAGAGAAACCTAATTTATAGAGAAATCCTGACGGTTTTAGGTTAATTTAGATTTTGGGTGGTTGCTTAAATTTATGTATCGACTCTTCCAAAATTTTGAATTATAAAAATTAAAATAGGATTTGGTTTTTACAATTTTAAATTTCACTTCCTGAGAGAAGTGACAAATTAAATCTTAACCTAAAGTTTAGATTAAGATCATAAGTTGGGGAGATTTTCAATCGAAGCTTAGGTTAGACTTAAGTTTGAAATTAAAATTAAATCTAAACAATAGAATTAAATCACATATTAAAACTCAACTTAAAATTAACCTAGTACGACTAATAGGCCCAGGTTAAAAAATAACCCGAAACTGAACAACTGATGGGCCTTAGTGTTATTAAAATTCTAGCTTAGGAGGGATTTTTTCTAGCGAAACTTCGGTTGGGACTAATTTCGAAATTGTAAATGATAGATTTCAACAATAAAATTCTCGTCCAGTAACGATATTATCTATCTAATCATAGATTTACTAAATTTTCTTCGCTTAAGAGCATTACTTAGGGAATGGTGGGCTTAAGTACGAAATTAAAAATTAAATCCACCAGGAAAATTAAATCTAAACTTCTCAGATCATAGTTCAGATTCCTTTAAAGCACCTGAGGTTAGGCGTAAGTTTGAAATTATAAATGAAATATTAATTATAATTAATTTATATACCTAAATAAAATATAAATTAAATAAAATATTAATTATACTTGATTTAAATAAAAATATTAAATCACAGTTTAAAAGTAAAAATCTAACCAAGACTAAGTTTTCTTAGGGGATATTTTCTTAGCGAAGCTTAAGGTAGGATTAAGTTGGAAATTTAAAATTAAATCTAAACTTAAGGCTAACCTAACATTCATGAATAAGTTTTCTAAGCTTAAATTATAGCTTATTAAGGGGAGATTTCTCTAGGACAGCTGAAGTTAAGTTTATTTTTGAAATTCAAAATGAAATAATAAAAAAATTAAATCAAAACTTAAAACTGAACTTACAGATTACCTAACCTAACATGACTAAGTTTTCTTAGCTTAAGCGCGCAGCTTGGGGGGGGGGAGATTTACTTAGCTCAGTTAATGTTACGCTCGAGTTTAAAATTTAAATCTAAATTACAAAATTAACCATCAATTAAATCTAAACTTAAAGCTAACCTAACATTGTACATGACTAAGTTTTCCAATCTTAAGATCATAGCTTAAGGGGAGATTTCTTTATGACGGCTAAGGTTAAGCTTACGCTTGAAATTAAAAATTAAATTGTAACAAAAAAATTAAGGCAAAACTTAAAACTGAAGTTAAAACTAACCTAACATGACTAAGTTTTCTTAGCTTAAGATCATAGCTTAGGTGGAGATTTTCTTGGCTAAGTTAGAGTTAGGATTGAGTTTGAAATTTAAAATTATATCTAAATGAAAAAAATTTACCATCAATTAAAACCTAATTTAAAGCTAATCTAATGCGACTAAGCTTTCTTAGTTAAGAGCATAGCTTAGGAGGGGATTTTATTAGCAAAATTTTAAGTTCAGAATTAAAAATTAAATCTAACTTGACTGAGTTTTCTTAACTTATGATCATAGTTTATGGAGAGCTTTCCTTAAGGTTAAAGTTTGACATTAAAAATTTAATAATAACAAAAAAAAATAAATTACAAATTGAAACTAAACTTCAAGCTAACCTAAATTTTATTAGCTTGCAATAATTATCATATCTTAGGGGTAGATTTTCGGGCGGAGGTAAATGTGCCACCAAATGTACCTGACCAGAAAAGGGTACCGGTAAATGTGCCACCGACCAAAAGGGTTCTTTAAATAAACACAGGTATTTGTGCCACTAACAGGGAAAAAATTAAATTTTTTTTGCCTTCGAATTTTGGGGTGTGCATTCGATAAGGAGGGTAATCCATCGTCAAAACCTACCCTTACGGGGCGCCGCTACGCTCCGCTCCGCGTTGCACCCCTCCAGGGCGGTTTTGACTGGTTACTAGGCTAAACATACGAGAAGAGAAGGCGCCACACATCAAGAAAACCGGGATAAATGAAACCGGGATGTGAGACCCTCGAAATAGCATTAAAAAGTATAGTTGCGGTATGGGGCAGTAAACTATTACGTTTCACCCCCAAAAAATCGTGTAAAATCAAAAAATAATCGATGTTACATGTAGGAGATGCATCAGGTAGATGCCGTTTTCTCCGGTGGCACAAATACCTGTGTACTTTTAATATCCTAAATTCGTAGCAGGTAGAATAACATTACTGGTGGCACATTTACCACCGCCCAGATTTTCTTCGCAAAAGTTAGGTCGAGCTTAAATTAAAATTAAGTTTAAATAAAACAACTAAATTAGATTAAAAGTAGCCTAACCTAACACGACTAAGTTTTCTTAGCTTAAGATCATAGTTTAAGGAGAGAATTTTTTAGGACAGCTTAGGGTTAAATTTGAGACTAAAAATTAAATTAAATGACTAAGTTTTCTTAGCTTAAGAGCATAGCTGAGGGGGGAGATTTTCTTAGCTAAGTTGAAGTTAAGCTAAAGTTTGAAAATGATCACGAATTAAATCTTAACTAATAGATAACTTAACATATTTAAACAAAATTTAACAACAATAACTTAAAAATTCAAAATAAGACAAACGTTGCAAAAATTAATTATTATAAATCTGTATAGGAATATGCAGTGATTAATTATGAACACAATGATTTTTAAACATTTGAATTAACGCAAAAATTGACCGAAAAAACGTAATTTACAGCCGCAAAATTGTTTCATCACTTTTTTTACTATCATATTTTGAGTTATCTGAAACATTAAGATAAAATTGCATTCAGAAATAATTACTATTACGTCTTTCTACCGATTCATAATTTTTAATCTTTGAATAGTTTGCTTTATTTTGAGTTTTTAAGTAATGTTTTTTTAATTTAACTACAACAGCAAGATTGCACCCTTAAGAACATAGCTTTTAGTTAAGGTTAAGCTTAAGTTAACAAGACGGCAGGTTGTAATTTTTATACTATTAAGTAAGGATTAATTTTATAAAATGTGTAAATTCTTAAACTCTTGCATAAGATCATAGTTTAGGGGGAGATTATTTTAGGGCAGCTTAGGTAAGGCTTAAGTTTGAAATAAAAAATTTAATATGAATACAAAAATTTTAAAATTAAACTTCAAGCTAATCTACCCTAAAACGACTAAGTTTTCTTAGTTTAAGGGGAAATCTTCTTAGCAAAGATTAGGCTTAAATGTAAATAAAAACGAAATCACAAATTAAATCTAAATTTCAAGCTAACCTAACATGACTAAGTTTTCTTAACTTAAGCTTAGTTTAAGACAACCTAGGTTAGGCAAACGAAAGAATTAAATCAGAAATGAAAACTAAACTTAAAGCTAACCTAACCTAACATGACTAAGTTTTCTTAGCTTAAGTTCATAGCTTGGAGGAAGATTTTGGTAAGACAGCTTAAGTTAGACTTATTTTTGAAATTTAAAATTAAATCTTAACTTAAAGCTAATTTTCTTAGCTAAAAACTTAGGTTTGAATTTTATTATAAAATGTCTAGCTTTTGATTCTTAAGATTACTTTAAGACTTACAACAGAGTCAAAAAACACTGACTTGAAAACCAAAAAACAGATTTCTGTGAAAAATTTAATTCAATAAAACTTTAATTATTTTATATTGAAATGAACCTTAAAACTTAAGTAATTAATTAAACAATAACTTAAAAATATTGCCCTTGTTAAGTTATAAATGGCAATATCGAGCAGGTGAAAATTTATATTTTTGAAGTAAAAAGAAGTTGAATTTAAATTATTCTACAATTTTGCATTGTAAACAAGGGTTTTCAGAAAACACTAACACAAAATCGGTGTATTACGGTCAGGGTTAAAACTGCATTTAGAATTAGTATTATATCAAATGGAAAATTAGCAATAATTCAAAGACCTTATTAATAAATGACATGTTTTGACCTTAATCCTTCTGTTTTTATTATTTTAAATTTTTGCCAGTATAAATCTGATGAGATCAGTGTCACGGGTAAAATTTATGATGGTGTTTTGAATGACCTGGTGAGCGCATTAATAAGCTCGGCCTTCCGCCTCGCATATTCTATAGTCAATCCGGGATTTTATAATAATAAAGTAATAAATATTATTACTAACCGGTCTACAACTGTTCTGATTAGGTATATACAAGACCTGAACGTGACGCCGCCGGTACAAAAATAGGATAGGCATCTCCGGTAGTTCTTTAACAGCTTAGCTGTGTTGGTTTGTTTTTAAGTTTAGATTTATGATTATTTGGTTAGGTTATGTGAACGTTTTTAATAACATTGAAGGCATAAACCAAATCTTAAACCTTACTTAACTTAATAGGATCATATTTTTATTTGTTGTGCCTCTGCACAGCGATATTTTGGTTAGGTTAGACCTCAGCTAACCTTCTTATCTTGTTAAGTTAAGTAACGTTTAAGTTTGGTATAAGATTTCAAGATACTTTTTATAGCTTTTTGCCACATGTAGCTTTTGAGTATGCGTTTATAGCATCGATGTTTCAGCCATATAGTTCAGATTTGTTTTGAAGTTGTTAAAACTTTGAGTTTATCTAACATCGAGGCAAATTATTATGGATTGGACACCGGCATCGCTATAATATGTAATCCTGCTATCCTGCTATGCTTAGGTTTGGTTTAAGTTCAGATTTAATTTTCTTACAAGTTGTTAGGTTCCGTTTTAAAAAATGTACAGCTTTTGATTCTTTTGAAGAATTGGGTTGCCCAAACTCTTATTGACCCCGATTTTCTGACGAATATTGTAAAACCTCGTTAAATTCTAAAATTTAAACGTTCTTTTGAAAAATTTCACACTGAAAGAAATTCAATACGAAAACTTATTTTACTTGTAACAGCGGTTCTTAAACTGAGGTCTGGAAGCTTTCGCCAGGTGACCGCGAAAACAATGGTATGGAATTCAAATTATAGATACTTGTCATAAATCAAAATAATCATAATATTTTTTAATAGGTATTCCATGTTGTCTCCGTTTTAACCGGTTTATTATTTTTTTTTACTTAAAAATACAATTTTATCATAATGTAGTTAACCGAATGGGGGTTCCTATAAAAAAATTTAGTGAGAAGGGGGACAATTTAATAACCGCTGACTTATGCGATTTAACTTGAATTTACCAAAAAATTAGACAATTTTATGACTTTTCCGACGCTTAAACAATTTCGTCCCGAATCGTCATATTTTTAGACATATTTTCCAATTTTCTAAGATTTTAAAATTCTCTGACTGATGTGAGGAATCATGCATCCCAAAAAATTTTAAAAAAATTACCATTTTGTCCAGCACTTCGGAACAAATTTCCGTGTTGTCCCGGCCACGCAAAAGGCCACTGTTGTCCAGAGGTTGTTAATATTGGAGGCATGGATGGATGAATGGGTTGTGGAATTAGAACACCCCGTGCAATATTGGGGCTTCCACTTTCTCTACTTTCGACTTCGTCTCTATCGTTATCGTCAACTTTTGTGTGATCCTCGTCAACTTCTTCGTCTGAATGATCGTCAACATCAATATGGTCATCATCACTGATGTTGTCATTGTCGGCACTAAATGTGTCTGTTGTGGTGTACTTTTTGGCAGATAAAAGAGACTCAACACTAAACGATATTTTACTTTTAAAATGGGATTTGGACGATTTAATCGATTCTTCCATTTTGCACACTTTAATTAGACTGGTCATTATAGATTTCTACAAAACCGTCATGTTTATATAACTAATACCTACACAATAATTATTATCTATTGTTGGCTTTATGCAGCACACATAAAATATTTTTATTGTGTTCACTTAAAATTTCAGCGAGTTTAAATTAAATTGGCAATATGAACTTGTCGATATTCTCGAAAAGTCAATTAGCGTTCGTGTACGCTAATTATGAACTTAGTCACGTCGATCGAACAAAACACCGGAAACTGTCGTTTTTTTGCGGTGTGGTTGGCAACAGTTGTAGTGGTCGACTGAAGACTTGCACGTTCAGACTAGGTACCATGTCGTTGCAGGCGTGGCGATCCCTATCAGAGGATACGCCCTCTCGTTATTATCTAAATAGAATATTGCATGTGCCTGTTTGTCACCGCTCATGTATAAATTCAGATTTGATTTGCATGACACCCTCGCTCCCTATAGCGCGCTCGTTTATTTCATATTAGCTCGTTTGTCTTAAACGTCGTCAAAATTAACAAATTTGGCGTTCGACTTCAATTTAATTTTTTTTTCAATTTTGGCAAAAGGGATTTCGAAAAACGTCAAAAAAACGTTAAATCAGAATTTGTGCAGATCTCGCGAACGGCAACAAACAGGTGCTCGAATTTACTCGCTCTAATAAAAAACCGCTGTCGCTCTCTCTGTTTTTCTCCCTTTAAAATTGAAACTTCTTTGCTTAGTTACCCTTGAAAGACCAAAAGCCATGGCATTAAATTGAATTTAATATCCCCCCTATACAATTCCAACCAATCCTATTCGAGATTACCGACTACTAAAAGGAGGGAATTAAAGTTCATTGCTGCCAATCACGTCAATTGTTTCAGTAGTAGTTGGACTCTATCGTTACAAGAAAAATTAATCAACCCTCGTATAACAAACAATTCACTTCAGAATTTAGCCTTCGAAACTTTAATTATTTTTAATTAATTCCTAATCGCAATGAAATTAATTTTGCTTAACGTAGGTGTTAATTGTTAATTTATAGTTGGGAAGGAATTTAAACGAACCGGTTAATTGATAGTTTTTTTTCTGGCCAGTACAATATAATTAACAGGAAATTGTCCATAAAAATGGCAATTATTTACTATAAATTCAAATCAGGAAATAATTTGGGCGGAATATTAAAAGAAATAAATGTCAGAATTTGAATTTTATTTTCTAATTACGCGATAAGCGGTATTGCAAATGTGCGATGATGGGGTATCTCGTTTATTATGGGTGCGCGCAAATGGTTAATTTTTAAGTACGCATTTTATGAACGCTTTTGTCTCGAAAATCATACAATAGGTATTGAATTAAAATTTAAAATTAATAAACCGAATAAACACGATAAAATTTAAATTATATTATGCATAAGCTTTCAGCAATAGGTTTAATGCCTTTGTAAAATATTTTTAATTTTTTAAATTATTATTTATATATTTTTTGTTGGTTTTTATTTAATTTTATTTGATTGCTCATATACCTCGATTGTATCTATCTATTCTATATATCTATATATTTAATATAGTTTTGCTCCTGTATATATAGCTACTAACTTGTTAATTTTTAAATTTTAATTTAATATTAACTTTCACAAGGTACACTTTAAATAATATCCTTCCTTCTCAGTCCTTTTACCCTAATGAGGGTTTGGTGACCCATCTCGTTCTATCTCGTTCTATCTCTTTCTATGCATATGATGTGCGTTCAAATTGTTTTCACATACATAGAGGACCTACTTGTTTAACGTGGGCTCCGAACCACGGGAAGTGCACAACACTTCATTTCGAGATGGATTTTCTTGGTAGATTACCTCGGTGGTTTGCCATTGCCTGCCGAGGAGAGACGGTCAGAATAAAGTTCTTACCCTGCCCGGATTCGATCCGAGCGTTTCGCATTAGCAGTAGACGCACTTAACTGCCAAGCTATGACCGCCTCTTATTCTCTATATCCTCTATATCCATAGAGAATTGCAACATAGATGTCCCACCTTAATACCTATACTAAATTTTAAATTGTTCATGATTGACTCCCAGCGTTCCGGCAGTTTTTCGATTCCACGCCTGAAGAAATTCGGTGGTTTGGAGGTTAAATTTTGTAAATGCACAATTTTTCGTCACCAGTAACAATTTGGGACAAAAACGGCCGATGTTGTTGACGAGCTAAACGATGACGAGTAAGCAAAGAAGCACAAATGGTATAACACGCTGATTTTTGTTGTTTTCGCTCAAAACGTGTGGTACCCAAACACCCAGCTTTTGAACTTTGCCCATAAAATGCAAATGTCGTACGATAGTTGATTGGTCACAATTCATCATATTGCCCAATTCCCGAGTCGATTGACGTGGATCATCAAGAATTGAAGCAATTAATCGGTCTTCATCAAAGCCGGATAGTCTCCCTGAACATTGAAAATCATTCACATCAAAAACGAGAAAACCATTTTCGTGCACCCTCAACTTTCTACAAATTAAAAAATTCAAGAAGTATTCAATAAAACATGACATCGATATTTCTCAAACAAATTTGTTTCCATATTGGTTTTTGTATAGACGTTATAGGTTACAAACTATCACAGACTTGATCTTTCAAGTATGGATTTCACTTGGGTAATTTTTCTGACACTTTAAATCAAATCTCCAAAAAGCTCTTGTTTATTTATTTGTTGTATTTCTGTGTGGCTTTCTTTGAGGGTAAATAAGGTAGCCATAGATTTACGAGAATGGAGTTGTGAAAATTAGTTAATTCTTTAAAATTCCATTATCACTTGGCATTATACTAACAAGATTGCAGACCACCCTGGTTTATAACCCCTACTGAGAAACATTGTCAAACTTAAACGTCGTTTATAGGATTAACGGTAGATTAAGCGATGAGTGACGCACATCCCCCTAGTGCCAATTGTTTGACGTTTGACAGGCACGTGTAAAACAAAACATACAGTGTAATCCTGATGGATCCCTTTTCCGTCGAAAAATAGAAAGGACTTTAAATTGCAAATAAATATTAAGTGAGAATGAAAGTTAACAAATTAAAATTCCTCCCACCTAAATTAATTTTTTATTTTAAAAGTCTTGCAACTCCGGGATCAGCTGCACAATTTCTTGCTTATCCGGAAATTACTGAATGCTCAGCAAAAAATTATAAATTCAAAATTTTTAATTTGGTTAGAAATGGTACTGGGCGTAGGTCTGTATAAATAACTGAACCGACACCCTACTTCATCCCCGATTGCAGATAAAATGATTTTAATTTAAATAATCAAAGTTTTCTTTTTTAGGAAAAAATGGCGATGAAAGTGAACGTTTTTAAAGGATAAAGAAGAAAAATTTGATAAAAGAGATGAAGGCCAATGCTAGGAAGTTTTCCAAAAACGCAATAATATTAGGTAATATTTTTTTATCTACACTAAGCAACATTAATATAATTTTACGCTCTTATCGATTTACGGAAATTCCCAATAAAATTGTAAATTTGAAAATTTTGATTAGTAGCTGACCAACATTTTTAAAATGGTGAAAGTTTTCTGATGTAACGTATGAAAGAGACCGGGGTTAGTTGGCACTTTTTTGCAGTTACAAAATACCTATTGACCTTACAATAGTGGCTTTATTTCAGGTAATACCACAAGGGGGGGGGGGAGTTTTCGTTTTTTTACTGATGAATCAATTTATCTGTGCAAATTCAGATCTTCCGAATTTCAGATTAAATTAAGTATAACTTTTATTATGTGTACTTTTAGGCAATGTGTGTTGCTCGGAGTAGGTTACTGAACTTACTACAAGCTCCAATATCAGACTGAAAATGATTTTCATAATATGAAGCATTAAGGATGTGTCGAAATTTTGTAACGAAACAAAAATAATTAAATTACTGCAATTTCTTCTTTCTTACAAAAAATCTACAGTTAAACAGTGTCACGAGGGGGGGGGGTAATGAGTTTTTATTTAATTTCTAAGTATTAAACATTACTTTTTATGAAAACACAATTCTGTTTATTGAAATTTTAATAATTAAACAAGTTCATTTTCTCTTAAACCATAGTACTATAAAAATAATGAAGTACATATAAAGAAAAAATTCTTTTTAATACCGGGGTTAGTTGGCAGTATTTTTGCAGTTACAAAAATACCTATTCACCTTACAAGGGATGGATCATTGCAGGTTATAGCATGGGAGGGGGAGAAAACCTTTGTGTTTTTTTACTGATGAATCAAGTTATCTATGCGAAACAGGATTGTAGCCAGGAATAACAGATGGAGCGTACAGAAGGAATTTTTGCACCTTTTGTTAATCAAAAAAACTGATTAAACTTTCGAAGAAGCAGTGGCGTAACCAGAATTATTTATGAGGGTGGCTAAACTAATACCTATATTTACTACATCCAAGTTATGCTGCAACCGGAACCAAATTTTGGAGGTAGAAATCTCTGTAAAGCGCCAAAAAATAATAAATGTTTTTATAGTTTTAATTCAAAAGCTATTATTGCAATTAATAGCCTAGTAAAATTCAAAATATAAATGGAATGAAATCAGGAGTTTATCAAACCTGCATCAATCGATAAAAAAATATTTTCAAATATAATAAGTAAATGCTACTCAAAAGGAAGGAGTTTATAGCAATTTAAGCACATTTAACGTTTTTTAAGTTTAAAAATGTGTGATATAGAAACTTACGGTGGGATAATTCCCCCCCCCCCCCCGGGTCGCATAATGATGCCCCTGTCTCATGTTATTAAGATTTTACGTTGTAAAATTAAACAAAGCCAACAATAGAAAGTAAAAAAATAGAAACCGGGGGATCTGGGGGTATCATTTGATGACCAAAAATGACCTAAAATGAAAACTTGAAATTTTAATTTAAAGATGTCGGTACAGGGTCGCAGCTACATTAGATATCAGGGCCAGCGCCCCATCGCATTCTCCAGACCAGCCACCGCTGGTTTGTTTATTTCGCAACGTATCCTGTTGCAATAATTAGTTTATTTGAAGTTCGTCTTGACTATTAGCACCCGATGATCTCCCAATACGACTAAAAAAGTAATACTAAAGATAACCTTGTATATAAAATTTACGTGTACCTGGGGGGTATTCCATACCCCCCAGACCCCCCGGTCACAGCTGCCTCGACGAGTCGCTCATAAGTAGCCATTTCTTTCATAATGCCGGGGGCGGGATATTCGCCCCAGATCGCAGATTTTCTATGCCACCGGTGAATCTTACAATCGTATAAAGATAAAACATCACTCTGAATCTGTGCGTGAAGCTAATCTCATTTAGATATCTGTGTGCGGCCTTTAGGCCGCACAACCATGGCAATCTTGTTACATTATTACTATGCGTTCATCACAGTTACTCAAATCAGCTGGAAATGTTATGACCAAACTCGAAAATTTGATCGCGATTTTATTTTTGCAACTTCACTTAAAATCCACAATCGGCCGCTTCCCCCCAAGTGGGGGATTTTAACATCCTAAAGTAGATCTTTGCTTACAACTCGCTTAATTAAAATATGAAAAAATGAGCACAAAAGTTTCTACAAAATATATTTAAAAATTTGCCTACATCATCTTGCAATTTCTAAAATAACAACCAATTCTAAAAAAATTTGTAAAGAATTCTCATTGCGAATAATAATTTCGTACATTTAATCTTCACCATCTGAAGTAAATTCTGGAAACTTTGTTTTAGAGAGAATTTTCTCTTCTTCAATTTTGCTCCAACGATAATTTTCTGTAAAAGTGAAATCAAGTGAGTTATAAACGAAAAACAGCGTTGGGAAGACTAAAATTCTCAATTCGGAGTGAAGCCGACACGGGATTTTAGGGAATTTTTGGATAGTTCATTATAACATCGTATTCTTCCTCATTTATCTTAAAATAGTCTGGTAATTGGTGAAATTGTAATATTGCCATTGCGATATAATATTGCCTTCAGATATAATTTTATTTAAAAATTTTCATACCAATAAAAATAGTTTCCACAATCCGGGGGGTCTGGGGGGTATGCAATACCCCCCAGCTACACGTGTTAATTTTCAGAGCCATCCTAGATACCGTTTTGCTTGATACTGAGGGATGTGGGGTACAAGTTAGTAGGATACGTTGATTTGATGAAATTTTACCGCCATTTGATAATTTTCGCAGACTTCAATTTTCTACAATGTTTTAGTCCCACCTGAGCAGCATATGATTATAATTTTTATTTTACAATTTAAGTACCTATGCTTGGGGGGTATTCCATACCCCCGAGACCCCCGGGTCTCAAAAGCCTAGAAATGAAAACAGTGTTAATTGAATTCAAAGATATGATAGGAATAGATACACAGTTCCACGATAAACTGTAGGTCCCTTATGTGTCTGAAATGAAATTGTAAACATTTATAACAGATAACAAGGCAGAGAATTTATTTTGGCATATTATGTTACAATAATACTTTTATTCAAATTTTAAAAACGCCATTATGCACTTTTATCCAATGTATGTTGCTCGGAGTAGGTTACTAAAACCTCGAAATTTTGCAACAAAACTAAAAAAGTTAAAGTACTACTGCAATTTCTTTTTCATTGAAAAAAAGCCACAGTTACACAGTATCACAAGGGGGGGGGGGTAAGTTATTAGTTATTACTTGATTTCCAAGTATTAAAAATTAGAACTTTTGTTGATAACACAATTCTACTTGAAATTTTAATAATTATTCAAGTTCATTTTCTCTTCTTATACTATCCCACAAAATTATAATTTATTTTAGAAACCATTGTGCCTACTTACATAAAAATAATGAAGTAGCCATAAAGATAAAATTTTTTTTAATACATTCATTATTGCACATTTAGATGTAATTTAGTTAAAGGTGGTAAAAAGTGAAATGGGGTAGATTTGAAAAAGTATGTACTTATTGCATTTTATTTTCTTTGATAAGGCATTTTTTAAGTATTAAATGTAGCAAAAAAATTAAAAGTCGTTGGTTTGAACGTTTATTGCGCACTTTGTATGTGCACTTTTAAATTTACCTTGTTATTTAACCATAACGTACTAAGCAAAAGATAAAGGAGTAATTTTTGAAAAATGTAAGAACTTCGTTTCAGTGACAATCGAAATTTGCAAACTTGGAAATATAAAGTAAGCGAACTTTTTTCACTCTTATACGTTCTCGTTAGTATTCCTTCGTGTTTCTGTAAACCGACCAAGTTCTAGGCAACTTTTTTGGTTTTTAAATCCTTGTAAGGATTTTATTTTTAGTTCCTTTTATGATGACGATGATGGCACACGACTGAAAAAGTTGTAGCTTGTAAATTCGCTCCGCGGCGCAGCGTTTCACCAATTAACCCTAGATCTACTCTAACACACCGAACCGAAACTACTCGTAATTAGATAACCGATAAATGGCCCGACGTGTACCCAAATTTTTTTACCGGGAAGGCCAAATCAATACGAACGAAAAATATTGATAAAAATATGCAAAAATTGAAATGTTAAACAGCAATTGTTAGAGTTATATTCAAATGGGGCAATATAACGGGTGTAATAATCGAGCGACGAGGCTTATCTTTCATTTAATGATGCTATTCACTGTTATCGTTGTCAAATGACTTTTTTGAATCCCATTTCTGATATATTAACATTAACGAATTTTATGTTGTTTCTTTTTTAATATGGATACGACTTTGTGTTATTAAATTAATGCTTCGCTTTGTTCGTTTTACTATCAAACTCACGTACTTACATAATAAAACGCCATGTTGCAATGCAATTGCTCGTGATTGCGAATAAAAGGACAAAGAAAAACTTGTAATTGTTTGCGGTGCCTAAGTAAGGAGAGTTGTGATGTCTCTACTATTATTGACAAGAACTTATAATTTATTAATAAAAACAATCGGGATTAAATTGTAAGGTAACAAAGGGAGGAAGAGAAAACCAGTAGAACATCATCGAAATTCCAAAAACTATCTGCATAATCCCTAACGAGATCCATAATTGTGCCCATTTTGTGAAAGTAAAACTCATTTTATTTCTTCTGTTGTTGAAAATCCGTAGGGAATCGCCAACCTGACAACACCTGACAGGATTAGACATTGAAGATGTATACAACGTGAAGCTTAAGGCACGTGCGTTACGCCCATTTATTTACTTTCAAAACATTGTATCTTCGTATCACAGAAATTTATTTAAAAAGTGTTCCCTTGCACGTCAGAACTGAAAAAAGTTTTACACGTCATTTGATGTAAATCGCTTTAGAAATGCTGGTGGACAACAGAAAATCGTTTTAAAATTAAAAACAAAATTCTATGCGCATTATGTTGGATAATTGGTTTTAGAAATTGAAATTTGTAATCTTCTGCTATACAAAATCTGACGGAAAATTCTTTCATACCAAGAGATTATGAACGCGATCGCGCATTATATACTTCAATTTTTATGATATACTAACTATTTTTACAAATATTTTTTCGAGAATTTTTTGTAGTTTTCCGGTTATATCTCATTAATGGGAAGCTGGAAACTTTTTTGTGTTACGTAGCTATTTTAAAGTTAAATGTTGGAAGTTTTTGAAATACTATTGATGACAGGCGGAAATTCAGCTGTATATCAGTAGAGCATGATGAAATCAATTCAGGATCAATTTTAATGGCTTCGATGCTCTTTAGAGCTTGACTAGATGTCACCACTAATAGTTTTTATATGGCATTTCAATTATTTACCGACAATTAATTACATAGTGCCTGAATATATATTTAGTTTTCATTGGTTCTATAATTTTCTCGAAATACCATTGGCTGGGTCGTATAATCAATGGCGTATGTGCTAATTTGATATTAAATGCTCGAAAATTTTACCAAAATTAGTTTAAAGTGGTTCGATAAGGGGTGGCGATTTGGATGAGTGTAAGGGTTCGTGGTAAACATAAGTTGATACGATGGTTGTTGTGTTTGATCGTCGACCATGACGACCAGTTAACAATTGGAAGCACAACCATCTGCCGATTTTATTGAGATTTCCCCTTATAATGATGCCTAAACGTTACTAAATATACTGACTTCACTATATCATTTTTAAAAGCGTGAAATGCATAATTTATATACGTCAGGGTTCTGTATAGTCACAGACGGTTCTGTCCATTGTTAAATTGTGATTAACTAGAAAGCTACTAGCAAAAAGTTGTCTTCTAGAGCTTTTATTGCACTTCGGTCTCGTTTGTAAGTGTTTAATATGCTTAATTGTCTCGTTTGTCAGCTTCAAAATTTGAATTATTTATTAAACCTATCATATTGGATCGTTTATAACTTGTACGTTTCAGGTATAATATATATTTAACAACCTGAATTAAAAATTATCAGTAATTTTCTTTTATTGTTACGCTAAAAAGGTTACATAACAATACGAGTTAAAGATGCATTACCAACTCAGTAATTATTTAACTCATGATTTACTGTATAAATAAAAGCGAAGTTATAGAGGGCAACGAATTACATAATACATATTAAATATTATTATATAAATTAGAATAAATTAGAACCAATAGATCCTAGCTAAACCCACAAACAAATATTTCTTCTTTCTGTTGCTAAAAAAACCAACTAAAATTCGTATTTCTCCTTGCTTACCATCTATGCTCACCATCATTTACTAATGAAATGGCTAATTTATAGTTATATAATTTATAAGATGATACAAAATAATAATATATAGGTACATTTATAATTTCAGGGTTCAGTTAAAAGAATACTGTTGGGAGGAATGGAAACAGTATGGGCACTAATAATACCAAAGGAGGAACATTATACCAAAATGTATGAGGTAATATACTGCTGACGATAATTTTCCCATTCAAAAAGTAGTATATCTTTATGTAACGATTTATTCGATGTAATTCCTTTGCAAAACGAGTCGATGATGTTGGACCAAATGATATATTTTTAAAAATATACAATGTAAATATAAATAAATGAATATTACAATAAACCAAGACCATTAATAATTATGTATATAGATGTACAGGTATCGATTAAGATTAGGGTACCAAATTATGGACTCTTGTTTCCAGATAAGTGGACAAGGCATTTGACTGATTTCCCAATCGATTTCCTTTCCAGCGGTGTGACGTTATTTTACAAACATTAAAGATTTTCATATCCTTTGTAATTTTTTCTTATACTTTCAAATTTTGGGTTTTATGTTCATTTTCCCATTGAATGTGCTGGCTTCCAGTATTAGGTTGTTTGCGGAAGTCAGTCGACGGCCTTGTGCGAATTTCCAGGTATCGATTAAGATTAGGGTACCAAATTATGGACTCTTGTTTCCAGATAAGTGGACAAGGCCTTTGACTGATTTCCCAATCGATTTCCTTTCCAGCGGTGTGATGTTATTTTACAAACATTAAAGATTTTCATATCCTTTGTAATTTCTTCTTATACTTTCATATTTTGGGTTTTATGTTCATTTTCCCATTGCATGTGCTGGTTTCCAGTTTTAGGCTGTGTGCGGAAGTCAGTCGACGGCCCTGCATGAATTTACAGGTATCGATTAAGATTAGCGTACCAAATTATGGACTCTTGTTTCCAGATAAGTGGACAAGGCCTTTGACTGATTTCCCAATCGTTTTCCTTTCTAGCGGTAGACGTTATTTTTCAAACATTAAAGATTTTCATATCGTTCGTGATTTTTTCTTATCTTTTCATGTTTTGATTTTTATATTCATTTTTCCATTGAATGTGCTGCTTTTGGGCTTTAGGTTGTTTGCGGAAGTAAGTCGACGGTATTGTACGAATTTACAGGTATCGATTAAAATTAGGGTACCAAATTATGGGCTCTTGTTTCCAAATAAGTGGACAAGGCCTTTGACTGATTTCCCAATCATTTTCCTTTCTAGGGTGTGACGTTATTTTACAAACATTCAAGATTTTCATATCGTTCGTGATTTTTTCTTATCTTTACATGTTTTGTTAATTATATTAATTTGCTTTTCCATTGAATGTGCTGGTTTTCGGCTTTAGGTTCTTTGCGGAAGTCAGTCGACGGCCTTGTGCGAATATTCAGGTATCGATTAAGATTAAGGTACCAAATTATAGGCTCTTGTTTCCAAATAAAGTGGACAAGGCCTTTGACTGATTTCCCAATCCGTTTTCTTTCTAGCGGTGTGACGTTATTTTACAAACATTAAAGATTTTCAGATCGTTCGTGATTTTTTCTTATCTTTACATGTTTTGTTAATTATATTTGCTTTTCCAATGAATGTGCTGGGTTTCGGCTTTAGGTTGTTTGCGGAAGTCAGTCGACGGCCTTGTACGAATTTACAGGTATCGATTAAGATTAGGGTACCAAATTAAGGGCTCTTGTTTCCAAATAAAGTGGACAAGGCCTTTGACTGATTTCCCAATCCGTTTTCTTTCTAGCGGTGTGACGTTATTTTACAAACATTAAAGATTTTCAGATCGTTCGTGATGTTTTCTTATCTTTACATGTTTTGTTACTTATATTTGCTTTTCCAATGAATGTGCTGGTTTTCGGCTTTAGGTTGTTTGCGGAAGTCAGTCGACGGCCTTGTACGAATTTACAGGTATCGATTAAGATTAGGGTACCAAATTAAGGGCTCTTGTTTCCAAATAAGTGGACAAGGCCTTTGACTGATTTCCCAATCATTTTCCTTTCTAGGGTGTGACGTTATTTTACAAACATTCAAGATTTTCATATCGTTCGCGATTTTTTCTTATCTTTACATGTTTTGTTAATTATATTTGCTTTTCCATTGAATGTGCTGGTTTTCGGCTTTAGGTTCTTTGCGGAAGTCAGTCGACGGCCTTGTGCGAATATTCAGGTATCGATTAAGATTAAGGTACCAAATTATGGGCTCTTGTTTCCAAATAAAGTGGACAAGGCCTTTGACTGATTTCCCAATCCGTTTCCTTTCTAGCGGTGTGACGTTATTTTACAAACATTAAAGATTTTCATATCGTTCGTGATATTTTCTTATCTTTACATGTTTTGATAATTATATTTGCTTTTCCAATGAATGTGCTGGTTTACGGCTTTAGGTTGTTTGCGGAAGTCAGTCGACGGCCTTGTACGAATTTACAGGTATCGATTAAGATTAGGGTACCAAATTATGGGCTCTTGTTTCCAAATAAGTGGACAAGGCCTTTGACTGATTTCCCAATCCTTTTTTTTTTCTAGTGGTGTGACGTTATTTTACAAACATTAAAGATTTTCATCTCATTCGTGATTTTTTCTTATCTTCTCATGTTTTGATATTTATAAATGTTATTCCATTGAATGTGCTGGTTTTCGGCTTTAGGTTGTTTGCGGAAGTCAGTCGACGGCCTTGTACGAATTTACAGGTATCGATTAAGATTAGGGTACCAAATTATGGGCTCTTGTTTCCAAATAAAGTGGACAAGGCCTTTGACTGATTTCCCAATCCTTTTCCTTTCTAGCGGTGTGACGTTATTTTGCAAACATTAAAGATTTTTATATCGTTCGTGATTTTTTCTTATCTTTACATGTTTTTATTTTTATATTCATTTTTCCATTGAATGTGCTGGTTTTCGGCTTTAGGTTGTTTGCGGAAGTCAGTCGACGGCTTTGTACGAATTTACAGGTATCGATTAAGATTAGGGTACCAAATTATGGGCTCTTGTTTCCAAATAAAGTGGACAAGGCCTTTGACTGATTTCGCAATCCTTTTCCTTTCTAGCGATGTGACGTTATTTTACAAACATTAAAGATTTTCATATCGTTCGTGATATTTTCTTATCATTACTGTAGTGTATGGAGCCGTCCCTGCATGGCGGGTATTAACCATTTGAATATTCAGTAGGTTGGTTAGCCAGCTACCAACCTACGGAATCCTAAATAATGGAATATACCCCTGACCATGTTGGGAGATTAGGTGTGTGAACCCAGTGTGGGATAGTTATTTTATATTGAAAAGTCAGTGTATATTTTTGTAAATAATAAAGTAAATAATACAGATAGAGTATCTTGTCGAATACTTAATATTGACGACGGGAAACGGAACGAATTCAACAGTCAAGGGATGTAATGGCAAAGATTCAAGAGTTTAATGAAGAAGTGGAAGATTTCGAATCATGGGAAGAAAGGTTAAGGTTTTATTTTATAGCAAATGCGATCAATCCAGACGTGCAGGCGGCGTATCTGTTGTCATACATAGGCGCGAAAAGTTACAAGGTAATAAAGAATGCACTATATCCTGGAACTACTGAGGGAAAGACGTATGTAGAATTAGTAACAGTATTGAAAGAAAAATACAGGTCAGTATCGAGTATATTTGTAAAGCGGTTCAACTTCTATAATCGGAAGCAAGATGAATACGAGAAGATTGATTCATTTATTTCGGCGTTAAAAGATCTGGCTCGTGACTGCAAGTTCGAAGGTTTCTTAGATCAAGCGCTGAGAGACCGATTGGTGTGTGGGCTGGTCAATTCGGATACACAGAAGAAGCTATTTGGCGAATCGGAAACGTTAACATTTAGCAGGGCAAGCGAAATTGCGATTAACGATGAAGCAGCAGAGAATCAAAGACGGATAATTCACGATGATGCGCAAGTCAACCAGTTGCAAAGAAAGACATTTCAAAGAAGGGATCAAGGTCAGGGAGGGCCGAAAGAGGCTCGACCTAGTAAAGATTGTTTTCGTTGTGGAAGGTATCATGATCCAGCTAAGTGTCCAGCCATCAATTGGGAATGTTTTATGTGTAAAAAGAAAGGTCACACCAAATACGTATGCAGGAGCACAAGAAGGGTAGCCAATGTCGAGGAAGAAGAAGTTAAAATCCTATCACATCTGAATCACCTAGGAAAGTCAAGTAGTGATTCACCGGTGATGGTCAAAGCGATATTATGAAAGGTCCAGTTCGAATTCGAAATTGATACAGGAGCATGCAAGTCCGTACTACACATTAAAGATTTCAGTCGGTTACGGGGTTTATGTGATATTAAGCCAGTTCCATTCAAACTCAGAGTGGTTACAGGAGAAACGGTCAAGATCGTAGGTGAAACGCATGTGAACGTATGCATAAACGATAAATGGTACAAAGAATTGCCGTTGGTAATAATAGATAGTGTGAACAAATTCACGCCGTTGTTAGGAAGAAACTGGTTATCGGCGATGAAACCAGATTGGCAGAAGTTACTAAGCGAACAGATTACGAAAGAAGATAGAATTAACCACATACTTCAAAGGGGGAATATCACGGTCGACAGTGAACAATTAAGAAAACGTTTGGCAGATACGTTTAAGAGTGTATTCGACGAAGATATGGTACGACCAATCAAAGAATTCACAGCCAGCATTCGATTAAAAGAAAACGTAAAACCAGTATTCCACAGGGCATACGAGATGCCCTACGCACTGAAGGCAAAAGTAGAAGAAGAAATAAACAGGTTAGTCAAGTCGAAGGTTTTGGTGAAAGTAGAACATAGTGCGTGGGCAAGTCCCATCGTGGTGGTACCAAAAAAGGACAAAGAAGTAAGGATATGCGTGGACTTCAAGCGGACATTAAATCCAAATTTGGAAACTAGTTGCTGTTCGCTACCAACACCATCGGATATTTTCGCGACTCTGAGTGGAAGTAAGTACTTCACGGTGTTAGACTTGAAGGGGGCCTATCAGCAGTTAGAAGTAGATGAGGCATCAAGGGAACTGCTGACCATAAATACACATTTGGGCTTGTTTCGATTTTTAAGGTTAACGTACGGAGTCAGCTCGGCGCCTGGTATTTTCCAATCGTTCATGGATTCTGTAACAGCAGGGTTGCCAAGAACCAGATGTTATTTGGATGATGTAGTTATTTCGGGAAGTTCGTTGCAAGAATGTCATGAAAATGTCTCTAAGGTGCTGAAACAGTTACAGAAATACAATATCAAGGTCAATGGCAAGAAGTGTGAATTCTTTAAGACGAAGCTTAAATTTCTTGGGCATGTAGTGAGTGAAGCAGGCATAAGTCCATGCGAAGACAAGTTGGAAGCTATTAGAAGCACACCCAATCCAGGAAACGTATCGCAAGTAAAATCATACCTGGGCTTATTAAATTATTACGGGCAGTTCATTCCGATGCTGTCATCCAAGTTGAAACCGTTATACGAATTGTGCAAGAAGGAGGTGCCATTCGTATGGTCAGCGGAGTGCGAGAAGTGTTTTAAAGAAAGTAAAGAACTATTAATCACGGATAAGGTATTAGTACATTATAATCCCGAAGCGCCTTTATTCATAACAAGCGACGCCAGCTCTTATGGAGTAGGAGCAGTACTAAGTCACCGAATGGAGGGCCAAGATAGACCGATAATGTTCGCGTCATCAACGCTATCGGATGCGGAGAAAGGGTATTCACAGATCGAACGGGAAGCACTGGCAATAATGTTCGCTGTAAAGAAGTTCCATAAGTTTGTATTTGGGCGAAAGTTTACGTTAATCACCGATCATCAGCCACTGCAATACATATTCGGCAGTAATTCGAGAATCCCCATAACATCGGCAAATCGCCTCCAAAGATGGGCAATTATTCTATCGGGTTATAGTTATACAATAGAATACAGAAAAGGGAAAAATATCGGTAATGCTGATGCACTTTCAAGGTTACCGCTAAAAGAAACTACTAATATACCAGAAGCATTGTACTCGTTTAACACAGTCGAGTGCGCACCTCTGAGCCATATAGACGTAGCAGCGGCATCTAAGGCAGATGAGGTAATATCAAAGGTATTGGAACTTACATGGAAAGGTTGGCCGGGAGCAGTCAAAGATGAAAGATTTAAGCCTTATTTTGCAAAGCGACAGGAGTTGTCGGTGGAATCCAATTGTTTAATGTGGGGCAATAAGGTGGTCATCCCGGAGAAGATACGTCAGTCGGTTCTAGAACTATTTCACGACCAACACATTGGCGTGGTAAGATCCAAAATGTTAATGCGTTCATATTGTTGGTGGCCAGGGATGAACGAGGACATCGAAAAGTTTATCACATTGTGTGACCGATGCCAAGAAGTACAAAATTATAGAGCGGAAGCGCCGCTACAACCATGGCCAAGTGCAACCAACAATTTTCAAAGGGTACATATCGACCTATTTCATAAATTCGGCTACAATTTTTTGATTTGGGTCGATAGCAAGTCAAAGTGGATAGATGTGAAATTTATGAACAAAGGAACGTCAGCAAAAGAGGTAATAGTGGCACTAAAAGAGATCATTTCGGTCGTAGGTTTACCAGTGGAGCTAGTATCAGACAACGGCCCCCCCTTCAGCGGGCAAGAATTTGTGAAATTTTGTCAATCAAATGGCATAAGGCCAGTAAAATCACCACCATATCATCCTCAGTCAAATGGGCTAGCAGAAAGGGGGGTACAAACGGTCAAAAGGGCGCTGGAGAAAGCAATACCAAGGACAGTACAGCGACTGACAGAGAACGAAATAAAAGAACTTTTGGCGCATTTCTTATTCTCGTATCGGAACACGCCAAGCACGGTAACGGGGATGTGCCCATCAGAATGCGTGCTAAGAATGAAACCAAGAGTAAGATTCGATTTGATCAAGCCAGCAATTAATGTACAAGAAGGTATCAGGGTTGGTCAAAAGGAAACGGTGGCGCGGTCGGTACGCAATACGAAATTGTACAGTAATGGAGAAATGGTGTACGTGAAAAATAAAAATGAGCACTCTGGAATCAAATGGGTAAAAGGGAAAGTCGTGAGGGTGATTAGTTTCAACACATACTTAGTATCGGTAAATGGGACAATAAAGCATGTTCACAAGGATATGCTAAGAAGTGCACCTGCCGGAGAACCCAGCGTCCAGGATCCCCAGATTCAACAACCAGTAGGAAGAACGGAAATGTTGTCAGATAAAAGGGAAGTTAGTATCATAAGTCAGCCGAACGAGGACGTAGTGCAGAAAGACGTTTTCATGGGGGAGGCGAAGGAGGTCGACCATGGTCCAAGACAAGGAGAAACCGGAGTGGTGGGGGATAGTAATTCTAGTCAAGATTCCGCCAAGTCAAGGGGCACCTACAGAAATCCCGATTAGAAGGTCCACTCGAGTAACACGACCTCCTGATCGTCTCAACATTTAAAGGGGGAGTAAATGTAGTGTATCGAGCCGTCCCTGCATGGCGGGTATTAACCATTTGAATATTCAGTAGGTTGGTTAGCCAGCTACCAACCTACGGAATCCTAAATAATGGAATATACCCCTGACCATGTTGGGAGATTAGGTGTGTGAACCCAGTGTGGGTAGTTATTTTATATTGAAAAGTCAGTGTATATTTTTGTAAATAATAAAGTAAATAATACAGATAGAGTATCTTGTCGAATACTTAATAATTACATGTTTTGATTTTTATATTCATTTTTCCATTGAATGTGCTGGTTTTCGGCTTTAGGTTGTTTGCGGAAGTCAGTCGACGGCCTTGTACGAATTTACAGGTATCGATTAAGATTAGGGTACCAAATTATGGGCTCTTGTTTCCAAATAAGTGGACAAGGCCTTTGACTGATTTCCCAATCCTTTACCTTTCTAGCGGGGTGACGTTATCTTACAAACATTTAAGATTTTCATATCGTTCGTGATTTTTTCTTATACTGTCACATTTTGATTTTGTTGTTCATTTTTCCATTGAATGTGGTGGTTTTCTTGTTTTATAGGTATAAGTTGTGTACATAACTTTAAAAGTTTTCGGTTTTAGCTTTTCGTCAGTCTGAGGCCAAGTTGTTCAGTTTCAGGTTATCTCCTAACCTGGGTTATTTTCCATAGAAATGATTGTTTCGTCAATGGGCAATCAATGGAAAGGCTCCAAATTGCCTGGTCTTCTGACGATTGCACTTACACTTTATAGAAAAAGAATTGGAAAAAGGTGGAATAGGATATGATATGCAATTGGATATCAATATAAATCAAAATATACAATTTGGATTTCGGAATGGATATGGAACCCGAGAAGCATTGTTTGCTTTCAATATCCTAGCCCAAAGATGCCTGGATGTAAACCAGGATGTAGTTGCCTGCTTTATTGACTACAATAAAGCCTTTGATAAGGTCAGACACGACCAACTTGTCGAGATACTGAGAGCAAAACAACTAGACACACAAGATATAAGAATAATATCGAATCTGTATTACGGGCAGAAAGCAACTATTCGAGTGGGAAACGACACGACCGACGAGATCCAAGTTAAGAGAGGAGTTAGACAGGGATGCGTGCTGTCGCCCCTACTTTTTAATATCTACTCGGAGAAGATCATGAGAAAAGCGCTGGAGGGCGAAGAGATAGGGATAAAAATCAACTGAAAACCTATCAACAATATTAGATACGCCGACGACACCGTCCTAATAGCGGAAACGATAGAAGACCTACAACACATTCTAAATAAGGTAGTAACAGCTAGCGAAGAGAATGGGCTGACACTAAACGACAAGAAGACGCAATTCATGATTATCTCGAAGAAACATAGAGTGAACGGGAATATATACATTAATGGGTGCCCCATTGATCGTGTGCATAAATATAAATATTTGGGAACATATTGCGGTATCGAGATACCACGTCAATGGAAGTACGTCATTTAAGTTTCAGCAAAATTTTGTTAATGAATAAAAGCATGTAACTTATCAAAGTAATCAGAAAAACTTCATCCGATACCAAGAAATTAACTTAAAGTCAAATGATTCGTTGAAAACGGGACATAAAACAGGTTTGAATAAAATAAATTTGAAATGTATCATTTAATAATTGTTTTTGTTAAAATGTTAATTTATAGTAAATGAAAAATTGTTAGCAATAAGAAAGGTATTTTAAAAGTCAGAAATTTGTTAATTAATTGATAAATGTAAAAAATCCATGTTAGCGTTAAATTTAAAATAAGTTTGTTAAAATTATTACGTGAGTTCGGCATGTCACAACTTAATGAACTGCGTATGGAAATTTCATGTCCATCATCTTTATTTGTCCAACCACGAAGCAATATCAAGAAGTCGATCCAATCTGAAAATATAAAAATTTTACTTATAAAATTTCAACGAACCACAATGGGCTTAGTCCATACCTGTACTGTGAAACTTCAAATAATATTGATTTTTCGATCGACCAATAAAATACGTCTATGCAAAGATCAAGATAGCGTTGAACTTCGTAAAAGGAATTAATAAAACAATGGATAAAAAAGGTTGTTGATATTTCACACGTGCAAGGTGGCGAATTTAGAATCGTCCTAATAAAAATTGATAAGTATAGTAAAAATAAATAGTGAAATTACAAAATACGAGTGCATAATTCAACAAAATAGTGACTTACCTACGTAAAACCAATAATAAGGTGAAAATTGTAAAAGATTGGAAATATTTTTGAAGAAATAGAATTCACAAAACAACGAGGTCAACAAACTATATCTGGAAGTTTCCGATGGTAAATGAACCCTTTGAGTGTCTTTGACGCGCAATTGTACCATCTCCATTTCAAGTAAAAGAAATATTCCTGGATTTAATAAGGTATCGTGCACATTGCAATAAAATCTTTATAAACTTAAGTGAAATCTCCGGACTTCGTACGACACGTGTTTTGCATCATTTTACGTTCAGAATTTTTATATGATAGATTTAATAATAGAACTTTTTGATATAACCAAATATTTATTTTCATTTGTGTGCTTAATAAAAACATTAATAACTTTGTAACGAAGGATATTTATTTAGACCTGTTCCGCACCATAATTTCATTTACAGCATTGGTAACGGAACGAATCCACCCTGTACAAGGTAAGATACATGCACTACGAAAGAGCTAAGCTGAGGCACCTTATTTCATTAAATTGTGTTTACAAAATATCACATACTTTTCCATTGACGGGGTGCAACTACGTACACCCATATAAAATATTAACGACAAGAACCTTTAACCCTATTAGCGAGGGTATTCATAACAATTTTGTATCATAAAGTGTGGGTCTCTTAAAGGCCTTACGTAAGCACACAGCACTTTTTGGCTAGCCCAACGTGTGGCATTATTAAAGGAGCCCGTACACAGCACTTTTTGGAGCCCAACGTGTGGCTCGATTAATAAAGACAACCCCTCAGTACAATATGTCAACAACAACAACGACTTGACTCAAGAGATAAAAATAAGAATTGAAAAGGCCCGGGCAGCATTCATAAGCATGAGGAGCGTTTTCTGTAGCCACGACATAAACTTACAACTTAAAATTCGACTAGTTAGAAGCTATGTCTTCTCCATACTTCTCTATGGTGTGGAGACGAGGACTTTAAATAAGAACAGCATTCCGAACGTCGAGGGTAACTAGTAGACAGAGTCTTCTGGTGCGCCAAGTTCCCGTCTTTGCCTCCACCGCGATCTCCATGATCCTCTTTAGGGCGTCCACGGTTGATCTTCCCCTCCTGAATCCGTATTGGTTGTCGGATAGACCGCCGCTGTTTTCGATGGTTTTCTCGAGGCGATTTAGAATGAGCCTTTCGAATAGCTTGCCCGCGTTATCGAGCAGACAGATGGGCCGGTACGAAGTGGGGTCCTCCGGGGGCTTTGTTCCTTTTCTGATTAGGACGAGCTTCGCTAACTTCCAATGTTTGGGGAAAATTCCGGTTTCCAGGCATTTATTGTAGGTGTCCAGGAATGTCCGTCCTGCTAGGGTAACCGCTTCCTTAACGACCCGGCCGGGTATGCAGTCCGGTCCGGGTGCCTTGTCGGGCGCCATTTTTGATGCAGCCTCGACTAGTTCCTCTTGGGTGAACATTGACCTCTCCTTTGATGGGGGTCTTCTTGGTTCTATTGTTCTCGGATGGGTGGGGAACAGTGCCGCCGCCGCCACCTCTCGGACTCTGTCTGGATTTAGTCCGGTGGTTGGTTTTGCTAAGAGCCTTGAGTTTCCCTCGCACTATCTTGTAAGCGAGTCCCCATGGGTCTTCTTCCAGCAGGCCTATCAGTTCTGTCCAGCATCGGCGTTTGCTTGCGGCGATGGAGCGTACGAGTCTCTTCTTTGCGATTCTGTAGTCCCGGTCGGCTTCCTCCCTCTCTCTGGTTCCTCTCCTCTTACGTCTTGCCGCTCTTCTTTGGCGTAAGGCGTCTCGTCGGTTCTGAGCGATCTCCCCGTTCCACCAGTGGACCGGCCTTCGTTGGTTACCGCCTCTCCTCCTGGGGATGGAAGCATCGCAAACACGCTTTAGGGCCTCGGTGAGTTCTTCCGACCCCTTCACCTCCAATCGGCTCAGCTCTATTTCGACCGCGGCTCTCAATTTGTCCGTGTTGATCCTTCTTGTCCAGCCTTCGATTCTTCTGTCCCGACTTGGTGGAGCGGGACCCGTCTTAAATTGGTATGCGACGTAGAGATGGTCGCTCAGGGTCTCTTCCTCGAGTACTTTCCGGCCGGTGATTCTGTGTAAAGCCCCTGCCGAAACCAGGGTGAGGTCCAGTATGGACCCGCACCCTCTACCTACGAACGTCGGGGCGGTGCCAATGTTGGCTACGCTGAGCTCGAGCGTGCTGATCGCTTCGGCGAGTACCTCTCCTCTTTTATCCTCGGACGGCGATCCCCATTCTGGGGACTTTGCGTTGAAATCGCCGCCCACTATTACGACCTCCGTTGTCCTTCTGACTTCCCCGGCCAACTCGTCCAGCCTCCTCTCGAAAACCGCGGCCTGAAACTGGGGTACACGATGACTCCCGAGGACCTAATCGAAGCAATGCTTGTCGACGAGACACAGTGGCAGCGGATAACTACCCTCGTCACCACCATATTAAGATGTAAGGAGGCAGCCGGGAGAGCCGAGCAACAGGCAGCCGCCGCCGCTACTCTAACGGAGGACACACAAACGGAGGACGACACACAAATGGAGGACTAACGATTCGACGCGAAACCCGGACAGGTAGAAGAGAGGCATGCGGAAGAGCACACGCCACACGCGAGTTCCATCGCATTGCCCCCTACCCGGCCGACAAACTAGGACGACACTATCAAAGGAGAAGAACGTGGTCCGATTCTAGGACACATCATCCCGGAAGCAATGCCTGACGGCGGACACACAGGTAAGGAAGAAGGTAAGTGTAAAAAAAAAAAAATAAGAACAGCATGAATACAATGGAAGCCTTCGAGATGTGGGTATATCGAAGAATGCTTGGGGTGTCGTGGACGGATAAGGTGACGAATGTGGAGATCCTCCGAAGAATGAAGAAAGAGCGGGAAATCCTAACTACCATCAAGAGACGGAAGCTTGAATACCTGGGCCACGTGATGAGAGGACAGAAATATCAACTACTGCAGGTGATCATGCAGGGAAAAATCCAGGGAAAGAGAAGTACTGGCCGGAGGCGGACATCTTGGCTGCACAATCTGAGAGAATGGTATAAGTGTACATCTACCCAATTGTTCAGAACAGCCGTTTCAAAGATAGAAATAGCAATGATGATTGCCAAACTCCGTAGAGGGGACGGCACTTGAAGAAGAAGAAGATGCAAAGATTTGGTTCATTTGATTCAATGAAGAGGATGTAATATTAAGATTATAAGTAGTTTTAAGTAGTTATGAAATAAGCGCTTCCGTATTTGGTTGCTTTAAATAAGGCTTTTCTGGTTCATTTGTTGCAACTAAAGCGTTTACGTGGTGGTGTTAAAATACGTAATGGCTAAAAAATACCAACATTGCTCGGAACATATAAATTTTCGTTATGATGAATATCAAAATACAGGCAGTAAAAATTCACAATACAGATGTTAAAAATTGGATAGAGGACATATACTTTGTAACGGGTTGATTAGTAATTTTGGAAAATCTGCTCAAGGAAGTTAACGGATTTTGGAATTAACGACGAAGAGGTTTTAGTTAAGTAGACATTAAGTTAAAATTAAGGTAGTTTTTTAGTTTTCCAATTTACACATTTTGAAAAATTTTACTCTATGTTCATTTGAGAAAAACTTCTCAACATAGATGTCAAATTGGATGAAGGACATATATTGTACTTAGTATCGGGTTGATTACTAATTTTGGAATATCCCCTCAAGGAAGTTAATGGAATTTGGAATTAACCACGAAGGGGCTCTAGTTAACTAGAAATTAAGTTAAAATTAAGGTAGTTGTTTATTGTTCCAATTTTCACAATTATAAAATTTTACTCGATGTTCATTTTACACCACACAACACCATCGTGATAGGCCTCCTGGGGAAGCACGTAAAAACTAACACAGGTTTTTGAAGGAAACATTTTAGAAATTGGACAGGTGAGTTCGTGCTTATTTTAGGAAGTGCCTGTATTTATAATGTTTGTTCTTATTTTTCAAGGTTGACGTTTACTGTGGGTATTGGACGGTCGACTTTCGTCAATGGATTATCGATGGGAAGGAGCCATCCTGCCTGGTTTTCGGAGATTGCACCTACGTAACTATCATAGCAGAATAATTGGAGGAAAGTGGAATGGAGATATGACATGCCAAGATTTGAGTCCGTTGGCCGGACTTGACTGAAGAAAATCCTGTCAATCTCATTATCGAAGAAGATGTTTATTTTAAGATTAGAAGTAGTTTTAAATAGTTTTTATTACATTGAAGTACTGCATTTTTCTGCTTTGAATGTGAATTTTCTGGTTAATTTGATGCAGCTAATGTGTTTATGTGGTGGTTTAAAAATAGCTAATGATAGTACAAATTTACACTTCAATTTTTTTTTAAATTATGTATTCAGTACACACAACACAACATTAATTATATAAGGGAGTGTTTCCGTGAATATCAAGAAATTGAATTCAGAACGAAATATGGATAAATCGATATGCATCAAGTTATAAGATAAATCCAAGTTAAATCGAAATTCAAAGAACCTTGCAGTACAAGAGTTGAGTTATGTGACATAAGACGTGAAAGTTCAAGTAAGTGAGCGAGTGATTTAGTAAGTTTGGTGCTGATTAAGTGAGTTATCGATATTTTCCTGTGAGTTAGTGAGTAATTGGTAAGTGTAAGTTAATTCATGCCTGATGTGTAGTCAGTGTTAAGTTAAATAAATAAGGCACTAAAGTGCAAATAAGTGAGCTAGTGATCAAGTAAGTGTGTGTTTACTTATTCTGTGAGTTAGCGGTACTGTACTTAGCGAGCGAATGTCTAAGTAATTCTATGGGATCGTGAGTAATTGGTAAGTGTAAGTTAATTCATGCCTGACGTGTAGTGAGTGTTAAAATTAGGGTACCAAATTACGGGCTCTTGTTTCCAAATAAGTGGATAAGGCCTTTGACTGATTTCCCAATCCATTTCCTGTTTAGCGGTGTGACGTTATTTTACAAACGTTACAGATTTTCATATCATTTGAAATATTTTCTTATAGTTTCATTTCTTTTTGACTGTGCTTATATTATTACTTGTGCACATATAACTTTAAAAGTTTTCGGTTTTAGCTTTTCCTCAGTCTTCGACGGTCTACTTTGCGTCAATGGACTGTCAATGGAAAGGCTCCAAATTGCCTGGTCTTCCGACGATTGCGCTTACACTGCATAGAAAAATAATTGGAAAAAGGTGGAATGGGATATGATATGCAAAGATTTGGTTCAGTTGATTCAATGAAGATGATGTAATATTAAGATTATAAGTAGTTTAAAGATATGTAGGTTTAGATATTGGACGGTAGACTTTCGATAATGGATTATCGATAGGAAGAACCCATCCTGCATGGTTTTCGGAGATTGCACCTACGTAACTATCATAGCAGAATAATTGGAGGAAAGTGGAATGGTGATATGATATGCCAAGATTTGAGTCCGTTGGTTGGACTTGACTGGAGAAAATCCTGTCAATCTCACTAATGAAGAAGATGTTAATATTAAGATTAAAAGTAGTTGTAAATCATTGTAATCATTTTTTTTTACATTTTGTATTCGGTACACACAACACAACAGTAATTATTTAAGAGAGGGCTTCTGTGGATATCAAGAAAATGGAATTGTAGAATGGGTTCTCCGATTCATTAATACGTAATGGTTCAATAATACCATCATTGCTCGGAGCAAATAAATATTCGTTATGATGATGTCAAATCGGATAGAGGACATATACTTAGTATCGGGTTGATTACTAATTTTGGAATAGCCGCTCAGAGAAGTTAATGGATTTTGGATTTAACTACGAAGAGGTTTTAGTTAAGTAACATTAAGTTAGTCATTTAGTTTTCCAATTTACACATTTTTAAAAAGTTTACTTTATGTTCATTTTACACCACACAACACAATCGTGATAGGCCTCCTGGGGAAGCACGTAAAAACGAACACAGGTTTTTGAAGGAACCATTTTAGAAATTGGACAGGTGAGTTTGTGCTTATTTTAGGAAGTGCATGTATTTATAATGTTTGTTCTTATTTTTCAAGATTGACGTTTATTGTGCGTATTGGACGGTTGACTTTCGTCAATGGATTATCGATAGGAAGAACCCATCCTGCATGGTTTTCGGAGATTGCACCTACGTAACTATCATAGCAGAATAATTGGAGGAAAGTGGAATGGTGATATGATATGCCAAGATTTGAGTCCGTTGGTTGGACTTGACTGGAGAAAATTCTGTCAATCTCACTAATGAAGAAGATGTTAATATTAAGATTAAAAGTAGTTGTAAATCATTGTAATCATTTTTTTTTACATTTTGTATTCGGTACACACAACACAACAGTAATTATTTAAGAGAGGGCTTCTGTGGATATCAAGAAAATGGAATTGTAGAATGGGTTCTCCGATTCATTAATACGTAATGGTTCAATAATACCATCATTGCTCGGAGCAAATAAATATTCGTTATGATGATGTCAAATCGGATAGAGGACATATACTTAGTATCGGGTTGATTACTAATTTTGGAATAGCCGCTCAGAGAAGTTAATGGATTTTGGATTTAACTACGAAGAGGTTTTAGTTAAGTAACATTAAGTTAGTCATTTAGTTTTCCAATTTACACATTTTTAAAAAGTTTACTTTATGTTCATTTTACACCACACAACACAATCGTGATAGGCCTCCTGGGGAAGCACGTAAAAACTAACACAGGTTTTTGAAGGAACCATTTTAGAAATTGGACAGGTGAGTTTGTGCTTATTTTAGGAAGTGCCTGTATTTATAATGTTTGTTCTTATTTTTCAAGATTGACGTTTATTGTGCGTATTGGACGGTTGACTTTCGTCAATGGATTATCGATAGGAAGAACCCATCCTGCATGGTTTTCGGAGATTGCACCTACGTAACTATCATAGCAGAATAATTGGAGGAAAGTGGAATGGTGATATGATATGCCAAGATTTGAGTCCGTTGGTTGGACTTGACTGGAGAAAATCCTGTCAATCTCACTAATGAAGAAGATGTTAATATTAAGATTAAAAGTAGTTGTAAATCATTGTAATCATTTTTTTTTACATTTTGTATTCGGTACACACAACACAACAGTAATTATTTAAGAGAGGGCTTCTGTGGATATCAAGAAAATGGAATTGTAGAATGGGTTCTCCGATTCATTAATACGTAATGGTTCAATAATACCATCATTGCTCGGAGCAAATAAATATTCGTTATGATGATGTCAAATCGGATAGAGGACATATACTTAGTATCGGGTTGATTACTAATTTTGGAATAGCCGCTCAGAGAAGTTAATGGATTTTGGATTTAACTACGAAGAGGTTTTAGTTAAGTAACATTAAGTTAGTCATTTAGTTTTCCAATTTACACATTTTTAAAAAGTTTACTTTATGTTCATTTTACACCACACAACACAATCGTGATAGGCCTCCTGGGGAAGCACGTAAAAACTAACACAGGTTTTTGAAGGAACCATTTTAGAAATTGGACAGGTGAGTTTGTGCTTATTTTAGGAAGTGCATGTATTTATAATGTTTGTTCTTATTTTTCAAGATTGACGTTTATTGTGCGTATTGGACGGTTGACTTTCGTCAATGGATTATCGATAGGAAGAACCCATCCTGCATGGTTTTCGGAGATTGCACCTACGTAACTATCATAGCAGAATAATTGGAGGAAAGTGGAATGGTGATATGATATGCCAAGATTTGAGTCCGTTGGTTGGACTTGACTGGAGAAAATTCTGTCAATCTCACTAATGAAGAAGATGTTAATATTAAGATTAAAAGTAGTTGTAAATCATTGTAATCATTTTTTTTTACATTTTGTATTCGGTACACACAACACAACAGTAATTATTTAAGAGAGGGCTTCTGTGGATATCAAGAAAATGGAATTGTAGAATGGGTTCTCCGATTCATTAATACGTAATGGTTCAATAATACCATCATTGCTCGGAGCAAATAAATATTCGTTATGATGATGTCAAATCGGATAGAGGACATATACTTAGTATCGGGTTGATTACTAATTTTGGAATAGCCGCTCAGAGAAGTTAATGGATTTTGGATTTAACTACGAAGAGGTTTTAGTTAAGTAACATTAAGTTAGTCATTTAGTTTTCCAATTTACACATTTTTAAAAAGTTTACTTTATGTTCATTTTACACCACACAACACAATCGTGATAGGCCTCCTGGGGAAGCACGTAAAAACTAACACAGGTTTTTGAAGGAACCATTTTAGAAATTGGACAGGTGAGTTTGTGCTTATTTTAGGAAGTGCCTGTATTTATAATGTTTGTTCTTATTTTTCAAGATTGACGTTTATTGTGCGTATTGGACGGTTGACTTTCGTCAATGGATTATCGATAGGAAGAACCCATCCTGCATGGTTTTCGGAGATTGCACCTACGTAACTATCATAGCAGAATAATTGGAGGAAAGTGGAATGGTGATATGATATGCCAAGATTTGAGTCCGTTGGTTGGACTTGACTGGAGAAAATCCTGTCAATCTCACTAATGAAGAAGATGTTAATATTAAGATTAAAAGTAGTTGTAAATCATTGTAATCATTTTTTTTTACATTTTGTATTCGGTACACACAACACAACAGTAATTATTTAAGAGAGGGCTTCTGTGGATATCAAGAAAATGGAATTGTAGAATGGGTTCTCCGATTCATTAATACGTAATGGTTCAATAATACCATCATTGCTCGGAGCAAATAAATATTCGTTATGATGATGTCAAATCGGATAGAGGACATATACTTAGTATCGGGTTGATTACTAATTTTGGAATAGCCGCTCAGAGAAGTTAATGGATTTTGGATTTAACTACGAAGAGGTTTTAGTTAAGTAACATTAAGTTAGTCATTTAGTTTTCCAATTTACACATTTTTAAAAAGTTTACTTTATGTTCATTTTACACCACACAACACAATCGTGATAGGCCTCCTGGGGAAGCACGTAAAAACTAACACAGGTTTTTGAAGGAACCATTTTAGAAATTGGACAGGTGAGTTTGTGCTTATTTTAGGAAGTGCCTGTATTTATAATGTTTGTTCTTATTTTTCAAGATTGACGTTTATTGTGCGTATTGGACGGTTGACTTTCGTCAATGGATTATCGATAGGAAGAACCCATCCTGCATGGTTTTCGGAGATTGCACCTACGTAACTATCATAGCAGAATAATTGGAGGAAAGTGGAATGGTGATATGATATGCCAAGATTTGAGTCCGTTGGTTGGACTTGACTGGAGAAAATCCTGTCAATCTCACTAATGAAGAAGATGTTAATATTAAGATTAAAAGTAGTTGTAAATCATTGTAATCATTTTTTTTTACATTTTGTATTCGGTACACACAACACAACAGTAATTATTTAAGAGAGGGCTTCTGTGGATATCAAGAAAATGGAATTGTAGAATGGGTTCTCCGATTCATTAATACGTAATGGTTCAATAATACCATCATTGCTCGGAGCAAATAAATATTCGTTATGATGATGTCAAATCGGATAGAGGACATATACTTAGTATCGGGTTGATTACTAATTTTGGAATAGCCGCTCAGAGAAGTTAATGGATTTTGGATTTAACTACGAAGAGGTTTTAGTTAAGTAACATTAAGTTAGTCATTTAGTTTTCCAATTTACACATTTTTAAAAAGTTTACTTTATGTTCATTTTACACCACACAACACAATCGTGATAGGCCTCCTGGGGAAGCACGTAAAAACTAACACAGGTTTTTGAAGGAACCATTTTAGAAATTGGACAGGTGAGTTTGTGCTTATTTTAGGAAGTGCCTGTATTTATAATGTTTGTTCTTATTTTTCAAGATTGACGTTTATTGTGCGTATTGGACGGTTGACTTTCGTCAATGGATTATCGATAGGAAGAACCCATCCTGCATGGTTTTCGGAGATTGCACCTACGTAACTATCATAGCAGAATAATTGGAGGAAAGTGGAATGGTGATATGATATGCCAAGATTTGAGTCCGTTGGTTAGACTTGACTGGAGAAAATCCCTTCAATCTCACTAATGAAGAAGATGTTAATATTAAGATTAAAAGTAGCTGTAAATCATTGTAATCATTTTTTTTACATTTTGTATTGGGTACACACAACGGGCGGAGGTAAATGTGCCACCAAATGTACCTGACCAGAAAAGGGTACCGGTAAATGTGCCACCGACCAAAAGGGTTCTTTAAATAAACACAGGTATTTGTGCCACTAACAGTGAAAAAATTAAATTTTTTTTGCCTTCGAATTTTGGGGTGTGCATTCGATAAGGAGGGTAATCCATCGTCAAAACCTACCCTTACGGGGCGCTGCTGCGCTCCGCTCCACGTTGCACCCCTCCAGGGCGGTTTTGACTCTGGTTACTAGGCTAAACATACGAGAAGGGCCTCCGATCAAGAAAACCGGGATTAAGGCAACCGGATGTGAGAGACCCTCGAAATAGCATTAAAAAGTATAGTTGCGGTATGGGGCAGTAAACTATTACGTTTCACCCCCAAAAAATCGTGTAAAATCAAAAAATAATCGATGTTACATGTAGGAGATGCATCAGGTAGATGCCGTTTTCTCCGGTGGCACAAATACCTGTGTACTTTTAATATCTTAAATTCGTAGCAGGTAGAATAACATTACTGGTGGCACATTTACCACCGCCCCACACAACACAACAGTAATTATTTAAGAGAGGGCTTCTGTGGATATCAAGAAAATGGAATTGTAGAATGGGTTTTCCGATTAATTAATACGTAATGGTTCAATAATACCCTCATTGCTCGGAGCAAATAAATATTCGTTATGATGATGTCAAATCGGATAGAGGACATATACTTAGTATCGGGTTGATTACTAATTTTGGAATAGCCGCTCAGAGAAGTTAACGGATTTTGGATTTAACTAATACGAAGAGGTTTTAGTTAAGTAACATTAAGTTAGTTATTTAGTTTTCCAATTTCCACATTTTTAAAAAGTTTACTTTATGTTCATTTTACACCACACAACACAAGCGTGATAGGCCTCCTGGGGAAGCACGTAAAAACTAACACAGGTTTTTGAGGGAACCATTTTAGAAATTGGACAGGTGAGTTTGTGCTTATTTTAGGAAGTGCCTGTATTTATAATGTTTGTTCTTATTTTTCAAGATTGACGTTTATTGTGCGTATTGGACGGTTGACTTTCGTCAATGGATTATCGATGGGAAGAACCCATCCTGCATGGTTTTCGGAGATTGCACCTACGTAACTATCATAGCAGAATAATTAGAGGAAAGTGGAATGGTGATATGATATGCCGAGATTTGAGTCCGTTGGTTGGACTTGACTGGAGAAAATCCTGTCAATCTCACTAATGAAGAAGATGTTAATATTAAGATTAAAAGTAGTTGTAAATCATTGTAATCATTTTTTTTTACATTTTGTATTCGGTACACACAACACAACAGTAATTATTTAAGAGAGGGCTTCTGTGGATATCAAGAAAATGGAATTGTAGAATGGGTTCTCCGATTAATTAATACGTAATGGTTCAATAATACCATCATTGCTCGGAGCAAATAAATATTCGTTATGATGATGTCTAATCGGATAGAGGACATATACTTAGTATCGGGTTGATTACTAATATTGGAATAGCCTCTCAGAGAAGTTAAAGGATTTTGGATTTAACTACGAAGAGGTTTTAGTTAAGTAACATTAAGTTAGTTATTTAGTTTTCCAATTTGCACATTTTTAAAAAGTTTACTTTATGTTCATTTTACACCACACAACACAATCGTGATAGGCCTCCTGGGGAAGCACGTAAAAACTAACACAGGTTTTTGAAGGAACCATTTTAGAAATTGGACAGGTGAGTTTGTGCTTATTTTAGGAAGTGCCTGTATTTATAATGTTTGTTCTTATTTTTCAAGATTGACGTTTATTGTGCGTATTGGACGGTTGACTTTCGACAATGGATTATCGATAGGAAGAACCCATCCTGCATGGTTTTCGGAGATTGCACCTACGTAACTATCATAGCAGAATAATTGGAGGAAAGTGGAATGGTGATATGATATGCCAAGATTTGAGTCCGTTGGTTGGACTTGACTGGAGAAAATCCCTTCAATCTCACTAATGAAGAAGATGTTAATATTAAGATTAAAAGTAGCTGTAAATCATTGTAATCATTTTTTTTACATTTTGTATTGGGTACACACAACGGGCGGAGGTAAATGTGCCACCAAATGTACCTGACCAGAAAAGGGTACCGGTAAATGTGCCACCGACCAAAAGGGTTCTTTAAATTAACACAGGTATTTGTGCCACTAACAGTGAAAAAATTAAATTTTTTTTGCCTTCGAATTTTGGGGTGTGCATTCGATAAGGAGGGTAATCCATCGTCAAAACCTACCCTTACGGGGCGCTGCTGCGCTCCGCTCCACGTTGCACCCCTCCAGGGCGGTTTTGACTCTGGTTACTAGGCTAAACATACGAGAAGGGCCTCCGATCAAGAAAACCGGGATTAAGGCAACCGGATGTGAGAGACCCTCGAAATAGCATTAAAAAGTATAGTTGCGGTATGGGGCAGTAAACTATTACGTTTCACCCCCAAAAAATCGTGTAAAATCAAAAAATAATCGATGTTACATGTAGGAGATGCATCAGGTAGATGCCGTTTTCTCCGGTGGCACAAATACCTGTGTACTTTTAATATCTTAAATTCGTAGCAGGTAGAATAACATTACTGGTGGCACATTTACCACCGCCCCACACAACACAACAGTAATTATTTAAGAGAGGGCTTCTGTGGATATCAAGAAAATGGAATTGTAGAATGGGTTTTCCGATTAATTAATACGTAATGGTTCAATAATACCCTCATTGCTCGGAGCAAATAAATATTCGTTATGATGATGTCAAATCGGATAGAGGACATATACTTAGTATCGGGTTGATTACTAATTTTGGAATAGCCGCTCAGAGAAGTTAACGGATTTTGGATTTAACTAATACGAAGAGGTTTTAGTTAAGTAACATTAAGTTAGTTATTTAGTTTTCCAATTTCCACATTTTTAAAAAGTTTACTTTATGTTCATTTTACACCACACAACACAAGCGTGATAGGCCTCCTGGGGAAGCACGTAAAAACTAACACAGGTTTTTGAGGGAACCATTTTAGAAATTGGACAGGTGAGTTTGTGCTTATTTTAGGAAGTGCCTGTATTTATAATGTTTGTTCTTATTTTTCAAGATTGACGTTTATTGTCCGTATTGGACGGTTGACTTTCGTCAATGGATTATCGATGGGAAGAACCCATCCTGCATGGTTTTCGGAGATTGCACCTACGTAACTATCATAGCAGAATAATTAGAGGAAAGTGGAATGGTGATATGATATGCCGAGATTTGAGTCCGTTGGTTGGACTTGACTGGAGAAAATCCTGTCAATCTCACTAATGAAGAAGATGTTAATATTAAGATTAAAAGTAGTTGTAAATCATTGTAATCATTTTTTTTTACATTTTGTATTCGGTACACACAACACAACAGTAATTATTTAAGAGAGGGCTTCTGTGGATATCAAGAAAATGGAATTGTAGAATGGGTTCTCCGATTAATTAATACGTAATGGTTCAATAATACCATCATTGCTCGGAGCAAATAAATATTCGTTATGATGATGTCTAATCGGATAGAGGACATATACTTAGTATCGGGTTGATTACTAATATTGGAATAGCCTCTCAGAGAAGTTAAAGGATTTTGGATTTAACTACGAAGAGGTTTTAGTTAAGTAACATTAAGTTAGTTATTTAGTTTTCCAATTTGCACATTTTTAAAAAGTTTACTTTATGTTCATTTTACACCACACAACACAATCGTGATAGGCCTCCTGGGGAAGCACGTAAAAACTAACACAGGTTTTTGAAGGAACCATTTTAGAAATTGGACAGGTGAGTTTGTGCTTATTTTAGGAAGTGCCTGTATTTATAATGTTTGTTCTTATTTTTCAAGATTGACGTTTATTGTGCGTATTGGACGGTTGACTTTCGACAATGGATTATCGATAGGAAGAACCCATCCTGCATGGTTTTCGGAGATTGCACCTACGTAACTATCATAGCAGAATAATTGGAGGAAAGTGGAATGGTGATATGATATGCCAAGATTTGAGTCCGTTGGTTGGACTTGACTGGAGAAAATCCTGTCAATCTCACTAATGAAGAGCCGCTCAGAGCCGCTCAGAGAAGTTAACGGATTTTGGATTTACACATTTTTAAAAAGATTACTTTATGTTCATTTTACACCACACAACACAATCGTGATAGGCCTCCTGGGGAAGCACGTAAAAACTAACGCACCTCGTACTCTACCTCAAGGGTGGTTTGGAAAAGTGTACAAAGATGATAAGCATGTCATCGGCATTTCTTGTGATTGTAGTAATGTAAAATATTTGGTTTTATATTTTGGACCAAAGACGAGGAACTCTTCGAACCCGGAAGAAACGGCAGTTTAATATTTTAACCCCTTGGCATGATTAGTAATTTTATTTGGAAATAGTGTTTACTAGAAATAACAAAATTATGTTGTAATAATGAAAATTGTTTATATATTTTAGATTAAGTCAAGTGTATCCTATTGCGTGTGAGAGTAAAAAGCGTAATTTATTGTCGTTGAATAATAATTAGTATAAAAAAGTGATTAATTTTTAACTCAATAATAACATTTTTTTAGCATATTTGAACTTTGTTTGAAGTTTGTGGGGTCGAATTGCATTTACGCAGTTCTAAATACGTTCATCACCCGGTGAAAAAAAATAGGAGTGGTCGTTAATTTAAATGCACTTTGTATAAACGAGTGGATAATTTGATTAATAGAATAATGGTGCCATTTTTGGTCTACTATATCAACTTACAACCCAACAAAGCCTGCATTGAAAATCAGTGGAGCACAAATTTATGGGTGCTGTTATGTGACAATAAGCGTTTAGAAAATAATATAGAGTGCCATCAGCAAACAACACCTTTTGTGCATTTTCAAATTGCGGATCAAATTTTACAAATTTTGTAGAATTTTTTTATCACTTTCTTGCATTCTTCGTTTTCTGACCGTATTTTTTTGGTTTTTCGATATCGAAATTATTTTCCTGCATCAAATTCGTGTGACACTTTTTGTATTATTTGTCCACCCTCACCTTGAGAAGAATGCGATACAAAATATGACAACTCTATAAAATTGTGATTTAACTTTTTCACTTCTATAAGCTCAGCGGACCATTTTCGTCGTCTTTTGTGTAAATTTTATAAAACAAATTTTTATGGCGTTTTGACGTTTTGTAAAAATGCGCTATAAAAAGCTTTTTTATCTTGTGGAATAATTTATTGGACGACGGACGCTTTTTTCATCTTTGGGTTATTATCGTTTAATATAATTGAATTTTGATAATTTTAAAAAGGTTAATGGATTTTGTTACATTTTCCAATTTCATTTTATTATTACGAATTAAAAACGTTCCAATAAAACATACAATTTATGGCTTTTGTGACACAGTTGAAAATTATGTTATTAAACTTCCAGCAAGAAATAGGCAATCATAATAAATTAAGACTATCTGAGATTAATTTGACCTTTTTTTATGTGATAACAATAATAATTAATGAATTATTTTACGTTTTGTAAACAAGTCGAATTGGGAAATCTATGGTTTTCCAGCACCCTGTACATAGTCTCCCACGGTATCTTCTGGTGTTTAATTTACCTAATGTTGATTTTATAATATTCGATGACTAAGCCGAAATGCCTTTCGAAAATAACGACAATTAAATTTGCATATTTTTTCCAAATTAAACATTTCTCACACAATAATTACTCGGGAGCCTAGTTTTTGTGATATCGATACGAATCTTAATTTGATAAATACGTAATTTCGTCTTAATTGAGAACGAACGAGAAACCAAACCTTTAAATAAATAAATAAAATATAATTGATATTGTGTCATCTAATGATTAAATCTATCTAATTAATGCTGACTTAATTTAAATTTCCAGCAACGTTTTTAATTAAAACAAAAACATAAATTTGACTTGTCTCTAAAAAAAATTACTTATTAGTTGCGCTGTTTTATCTAATCGCTCACTTAATAATGAGAACGACTTGTGACCTCCTTATCTGAAATTATAACTCAAAAATTATTAATTGATCGCGACAAATTTGTGTTTAACATTTGATATTGATGTCGGACCGTTTGGTCTTTTGGAAAATAATTTAGGTATCTAGAGGTTGAAGTGTTTAACTTTTATCGCTTAACACTTCCTTTTAGTTCTTCGACCTCTCTTCGATATTGAAAATGTTTTCGATTTGAATTGTGGTTGGTGAACACAAAATGTCAATTTGAGTGCGACAAAGTCGAACAGTTTGTTAACAACCTTCTTAATAGCTGTTTTACCTAGAATGGTAACATTTTTGAAATTCCTTCTAATAGATAATTAGTATAGAAATAGGGCGTTTTTGAAGCCGAAATAAATTTTTTTGTTTTGTTATCATAAATCTTTGTTAATTACTGTAACTATAAGAAACAATAAATCATTTATTTAACATTCATTTACAAATGAGCACTAATGTAATATAATATACAGTAAAAGACGGTAATTCATCATTAAAATATGACACATGGTCTTAATTATACCGAAAGTGTCGGATTTTGATTGTTACTGTTAGCTTTGGATATGGTCTTTACCTTGCTTGGTAAGACGAGCACAAGTTGTACATTGGAGGTTATTTTTGAAATTTAAAAATCGAACATAAAATTGTTTGAACGATTGTTGCTCAGACTTGATGTTTTCATTTTATTAGGCTCCTACGACTATCTTTCATGGTGTACAAATTTTGATATACTAGAATCATCACATTGCTGAAAGCTCATACCAAGAGTATATTATGATTTGTAATTAACTGATTACTTGTTAAAATTAATTTTACTACATTCGGGCAGTGCTTCTAAGATTAACCTCGAAAAAGATCGAGAGTGGTCAAGCTGGGTAGTCAGGTAAAACATTAAAAGTCAAAAGGGATCTTTTCTGTAGAGTATGAAATCATAACCGAATATACAAATGATATCTTCTAAAAAAAATCGAAGAACACTTATCTAAGAAACGCAGTTTAGGCGTGAGAGCGTTTCGAAGTTGTCTTCTTGATATGCCAATTTTGAAAAGCATTCGTGATTTTCGCCAGCTCCTCAATTTTACTTAAGATTGATTGAAACAACGTAAATATGAAATTCAAGGATTTTTAACTATAATTTAATTTTTTTAGCGATAGAACTTATAGTAACACTATCAACACAACTTTTTTTTCTTCAATTGTTAATATCTCGGGAAGTATTGGTCGACAAATAATGTTGATTTTATTTCTTGTTTTTTCGTAAATTGAAGGAATAGAGAATCATTGCCAGGCTGATCACGACCATCATGAAATCCCAAGAGGAGACGGAGAGGCTCAAATAAACCCTGCCACATGATGCCTAAAATAGATTTATTTATTTAATCGTATGGATACATTATTCATTGAACAAAGCATATTATCAAAAAAATACAGAGGCACAACGAAAACCAAAGGAAAATGACCAAAAATAGATGAAGATAATAAAGAAGAAGTGAATCCCTGTTCCCGGAAGTTGGGGGAGAGGTTTTAGTGAGCAAGAGTGAGGCAGTCTCTCTCTCTCTCTCGATTTCCTCTACTCTACATCCAAAACAACCAAAAAACAAACAAAAAAGGAACAATGTGGAAACTGGGAAAATATACAAGTTTTGAAAAATTTCAGGGACACGTGAATTATTGCTAATCTTTTAATGGCGACAGAAAATCAATGACGTCGTTTGTGTGAGGTGGACGACATCATTAAATTTTCTTAAAATAATAACCGTTTCTTTATGGTTTTTGAAGAGCTCATGATCCTATTTACTACCACTAAAATTCTTAAAAATCGCAGTTTTGCAAAAACCAAAAAAGGATTTTATCCTCGCGGATTTAATGCCCACAACTAAGAAAAAAGCTGATCGATTCGTTAAGTCTTAATAAACCATAACGATTTTATACCATTCAATAATCTTTGACGGTAGTATTTATATGATCCTGTATCTGGGTTTTATTAAGAAGTTAATTTTTGTAAGATGTGCTGAAGAAGACAGTTAAGTCGAAACTATAGCACATTTTTTTTTATTTAACTCCCAATATATTATTACAATCTACCTTACAGTATTTAGTAATTTTTCGTGACATAATAGTTATAAGTACATGTATAGCACATACCGGGTGACCGGCCGAAAACTGAACATAGGGAAATAACATGGGAAATTGATTTTTTCTAAATTCCTGCTTCCCATTATAACTGATATGAATAAAAAAATACCAAATTAAAGAGATTTTTTTTTCCGCGCCTAAAGATACCAAACACTTAATATTTTGTTTTTTAATTATTGTTAAAAAGTCGATAGTAAAATTAAGAAATAGCGCTTCTTAAAAAAATATTAGTAGGCTGGGTCTTTGCATTACGTCTAATGTGCCGCATTGCTATTGTATGAAAGCCAAATATTACAAACAAAAGTTACTTTGACAGATTAAAATTAATTTTGTTAACAATGAAGTGGTCTGTTGAAGAAAAAGTATTCATGGTAAAATATTATTACAGCGGTAATAGTTTACGCCAAATACGTGACTTATTTTCTGTTAAATTTAATAATAGCCAAATTCCATCAATATCGGCCATACAGAATATAATTAAGAAATTTGAAGACACTGGTAATACTTCGACAAATTTAAATAAAGGTATTAACCAAAATTATTAATTGAAGTTCTCTTATCATTATTTTTTAAATAGGATATCAGAGAAACAACCATCATGAATTGGAAGAAACTATATTAGGTTTAATTTCTGCGAATCCAAATGCAAGCATTAGATCCATTGCAGCTGAGTGTAATGTTGGTAGAGAAAATGTTCGAACAATTTTAAAAAAGCACAAGTACCATCCTTTTAAATATCAATGTCATCAAGAAATATTTTTGTTTGACGAAGAATCCAGGCTTGTATTTTGTGAGAAAATGCAAGAACGTGCTAACAGAAACCGAAACTTTCTGAAACAAATATGTTTTACAGACGAATGTACATTTACATTAAACAATGAGCCAAATGTACAAAACCATCGCTATTGGGCTATACAAAATCCGAGACTAAATTTAATGACCGGCTCACAATATCCTCAAAAAATTAATATTTGGGCTGGCATTTATAATAACCGTGTTCTTGGTCCATTTGAAATACTTGGAAATTTAAATTCAGATATGTATTTAGATCTTCTTATAAATAATATTGGTCCTGCGTTAGACGAAATAGCTTCTGAACACCATGAGGTCTGGTTTCAGCAAGACGGTTGTCCAGCACATTTTGGGGTAAACGTTAGAGATTATTTAAACCAAGCATATCCAAATCGATGGATTGGTCGTGGTGGTGCTATAAACTGGCCAGCCCGATCTCCTGATCTGGCACCGTGTGACTTCTTTTTGTGGGGTCATATTAAAAGCAAAATTTATAAAACTCGTCACCCAAATATTGATTCTTTGAGGAACGCGATCTTTGCAGAATGCAATCAAATTACTGCTAGACAGCTAGCAAATGTAAGAGAATCATTTTATAATAGATTGGGTTACTGTTTAGTGCAGAATGGAGGGTTATTCGAATACTTGTTATAATATTATTATTATTTGGTTACTTTCGTTCAGTATTTAATAATCCAATTGATATTTTTCTTATTCTTGGGTTTTGTTGACCAAATAAAACTACTTTTAACTTTTAATATTGGTCAACTTGTTATAATAAAATAATATTCAAATTGCGTTCTTATTATTTTTAAAATAAAAACAAATTTAAAAAGTTTAAAAACAATAGCAATGCGGCACATTAGACGTAATGCAACGACCCAGCCCGCCAATATTTTTTTAAGAAGCGTTATTTCTTAATTTTACTATCGACTTTTTAACAATAATTAAAAAACAAAATATTAAGTGTTTGGTATCTTTAGGCGCGGAAAAAAAATCTCTTTAATTTGGTATTTTTTTTATTCATATCAGTTATAATGGGAAGCAGGAATTTAGAAAAAATCAATTTCCCATGTTATTTCCCTATGTTCAGTTTTCGGCCGGTCATCCGGTATAATAAAATTATTCTTGAGGAAAGTGCGTTTTTATTCATTAATTAAAATAATTTAATTATTTTTTCTTCAGGTTTTAGACCGATGCCATTATGGTCCGTTACGTTACTCAATTTCTGGGGTGATCTACACACGAGGCAAAATTTGAGAGAGTGAGAGTCAATTTATTTCCCTGTATAGGAGACTTAGGAGCTTCCAATCCAGCTTCCAGTTCCTCGTCTCCAGAAGTGAAGGGAGCATAAAGCCAAGATTTTGTACTTTATTTTGAAATAGGTACATTTGATTTCATTATAAAGACGTATCTACGAACTTATGATAACAGGGAGGGGGGTGAGTTTAAAATGTAAAATTAATGTAAATTGAAAATCGCATTGTCATCAAGGAGAGATCCTTGTCAATGGATTTAGTTGACCTTTAGTGTTGAATCCGAGGAGTGTGTGTAAAGGAATATAGAAGTTGCCCCCCCCCTTGGGTGTAGAAGGCCTTATATCAATATTGGTTTCCATCACTATTAATCACTCACGTCACACCGTAACTTTTCGTTTCGAAAATCAATAGATAATCTTGGGCACACTTTTTCAGTATCAGGTTATCTTTAACCCAAACTTGAAAGAGTTATCTCTAGTTATGGAAAAACCCATTTGGTTAAAAAAAAAGTGGGCATTAGCGGTTGACATTGAAACTATTAAAAAAAATTTACTTCGTTATTCAAGGATATACTTTTTCACAAAATTTAATATTTATCTGTAGAAAGGATTGATTTCAGTTTTACTTTTCGAATATAATTGGAAGACCAGAAAGGTTACAATTTATTTTTCAAGCTTATTTAAATGTTATCGATATTACAACGAATATTTAAAGGCCAAAAAATTAGAACTAGAAAATAATTAGTAACTGGACACGTAAACGTTATAATATGACGAATGACTTGACGTAAACATAAAAAATGTGTTAAAAATTTGTATTATTCAGTTTAGTAATGTTTTGGTTTTCTTCGTGTTAAGTGAACATTTTGGAAAGTGGGGTGCTTATTATTATTCAAATTATAAGCTAATTGCATATGTATGAAATCAAATTAATTTTATTTTCAAGTTCGTATCTTGTAATACTGTTGTCTACGCCAAACTGTCGTTTATTTTGTGTTTTTGTCCAAATGTACATTCTTACTTTTTTCCAATATAAGCAGGACGAAAATTGTTACCACCTCTTTGTTCCCTTCCCAGTCCTTCGCATAAAGAATTTAAGAGTAGTTCAAACTAAAACCTCCCTGCAGTGCGGTAAAAAACCCTGTATTATCCGAAAACTTTCACTCGCCGAAAAATGAACACTTTTTCCGTTGAGAGTAACCCTGCTATTTTGGTTTCCTTTTGGGACAGAGCAGATATCAATTTCTCATTACAACAATAAGAATAATACATACATGTATGCGTTACTTACTAAGTCGAGATCATAAGCATTGCATATTACATAGTATCTGCAAATGTTCGAGACTGCAGGCAGAGTCCACACATTGTCATTCTTCAGTGGAGCTTCAGGAACAATGGCTTGTCAAACCGGGAATGGTGGATCAAACTTGATAATGAGAAGCCAAAACAGATCGTCTGTGGGTAACATCAACGCAGAAATGACTGGATCATGAACAGTGAGCCTACTGCATGTAGTTTTTAAGACTTAATTTAATGTCCAAGTAAGAGTCGCTTTTACCTTGCAAGAAATCCTGGTAAGTTAAAATTTGATAGACGTTTTTACTTGAGTGTCCAATCAACCCTTTAAAATCCCTTTGCTGCTTCTCTCCAATTGGGAAGTTTAGTTTCACCAACGTGATTTTTTTGCCTAACATTCGCTTAATTTCATTTTTAGGGATAAGGATCATTATTAGACTATAATTGAAGAGCATAAATTATTTCCAATATAAAATTTTCAGCAGTCAGCTCAGATGGTGGCATGTAAAAATATTTTATTCGAAACACGAATTATTTAAAAACTTTGCTTTAATATCCCTTTTCTGGGATAGATTTTCAGAGAATTTGATTCTCTTCAATTTTGATCTGTTGAGAATTTTTCGCAAAGGTGAATTTCAGCGTGTTATAGACGAAAAATTCCTGTATTTTTGTTTACTTAATTTACTTACTCAAAATTTATTATTTTTTAATTATTTTTGGATACTTGTATCCTATTTTGGATAGGAGGACACGTGCCCTTATGCCCTTTAGAGTAACCTGCCACTGCTCAACCTAAATCATGCACGATATACTGGGTCGTCCATCTAACATTTGCTTATTTAAGTACAGTCGACTCTTGATAAATTGAAACTCAAGGGACCAGAGAAAAATTTCAAATTACCAAGAGTTCAAAATAACAAGAGTTACAAGTCGACTCTCGATAAATTGAAACTCAAGGGACCAGAGAAAAATTTCTGATTTCAGTTAAAAATTCTAAAAAAATTTAATATTGATTTTATTCAATTTATCGAATATTTTTCAAGGGACCGCGAAAAAATTCAAATTATCGAGAGATTCAAATTAACGAGTGTTCAAATTATCGAGAGTCGACTGTATATTGTTTGGGGGGGGGGGCTAAGTGGATAGTAGGTACCCAGTAAGTGGATATTTTTCTGAGGTAGCATATCCTGGATTATCATTATTATCAACTTACATAAGAATAACTTAAATTTGTCGTGTATCCCTATAAAAATAAATTAAGTCGATAATCCGTCGTTTCAGTGCGGCCTTCAGACCGCACGACTCTGACAATCATGTCCTAGTAGAAAATGAATGAATAAATAAATTTGAAAATAATTAAAATGATTCTAATATGAATATTATAATCTCTAGGTGTGGATTCTGAATCCAAAACGGAATTTTTGTTTAATGTATGTACTACATATTTAGCACCCAACTAGAAAGTGATCATCTTAGTTGTGCGGCCTGAAGGCTGCACTGATAGTTGACTGATCCATCAATTTTTACGAAGTACCTAAAGTTGTTATCTTTTAATATATTTTTGCAATACAAATAAATTAAGGCTTATTATATTATATTTTAATAATTAACTTTTGAAATGAATATTAAATTAAAATTTAAAAATCAACAAGCAAAATAAGCATTTTTTCATATGCTCATATCAATTGGTAATAATTATTAAAAAACGCAATAATTTCTGAAAAAATTTAATTTTTAATGTTGACTAGTTGTTAATTTTTAATTTAGTATCCTAATGATTTACATTATAAATGTACATAGTAGGTGCCTGCCGTTTCCAAAATATTATATCATATATTGTCAAAACTCGATTTAAAATTTTTATTTAATTGTAAAGAAGTTACAATTTACTATAAAGCTAAAAATGAGCTTGTAGCTAAGCGCTACCGTAATATCGAACGCTTTTGTTTCTTCCAATAAGGGGAGGAGGTATTTACTGTTTTTTGAGGCGCTGAAAAATCCTAATGTCACCTCCTGTATACAACTTATCAATCTTATTGACACCGCCATTTTATCCCTGGGGAGAAATTGTTTTTTTTGTTACCTTTGAGTTCGTCAACCTTGCAAATTGAGAAGTCGAATCAATTTTTGCTGGAATCCGTCAACTGCGTTTCACCGTATACAATCACGTCGTCATATTTTGGAGTCAATAGTTGCCAGTTGTGTTCAAAACAAGAAAGTTTGCACAACTGTATGTAACTAGATGATAGCCCGTCCGAGGACGGGTAGCTAGAAGGACGGACAGGCAGCCAAGATCATATGGCTTTTGGATTGCACTGAGAGCTTTCCTTAATCTTCATTCAACTTAAGTTACCTTGGGTAGGTGCCCGTCCTTCTAGCTACCCGTCCTCGGACGGGCTATCATCTAGTTTACAATATAACAACGTATCAGTTGATCAACGTTATGATTGGCTCTGAAACATGCGGACGGACACGAAGCCAGACCATAAGGCTTCTTTCTATACCTTGTATAGAAGCCTAAATAAGGCTTCTTGTTATACTTTGTATAGAAGCCTAAAAGTAGCGCACTGGCTACCCAGTTCTTAGACCTCTATACACACTGAGTATTTCCAACACGATTTGAAACGCTCTTTATGATTTTGAATTATGCGGACAGACGGACAGACGGACGGACGGACAGACACGGAGCTAGATCATAAGGCTTCTTGTTATACTTTGTATAGAAGCCTAAAAGCAACAACCTTTTTTATGTCATCCAGTTGGTTCAAGCTACAACAATTAAGAAAAGCCCACATTGTAGTTGGTATACGTCGTGTGGGCGCTGAAAGCTTTACAGGTTTGAGACACTTTTTTATTGCGCTGCAATAACTGCACCGTAACTGCAAGGAAAGCCGACGTTGTTATTAGGTATTTGTCTATGATTCCAAACTGAGCTGACGATGACGATTCTGTCCATCAGTGCGGCCTTTAGGTCGCACAAATTAGGCAATCACGAATCAGTGCGGCCTGAAAGCAACACTTTTTCCTATCTGTTTGTTCATCACTCATCTCTTTCATTGGTTTATTTTTTAGTTACCAACCTAAAAAAAGTTTAGAAGAAACCATGACAGTCGTGCGCTGGAAGAAAATTAATGAATAAATAAATGAGATAGGAATTCATATGAAAATAATTAAAACGATATTATAGTGAAGATATAACCAGCTGGCGAGCCACTTAGAACGTGATTGCCTCGGTTGTGTGGCCTGCAGGCCCAACGAGCGGGAATTGACAAATTAATTTAGCATTGTAGACATACATAGTAAATTAATAAAAAAGTAACTTTAGGCATTTCCTCGGAAAACCCTGTTGGTATAAGTACGGTAAAATAAGCTTACAAGAGAGCGTTAGTGTTACAACGAACAAAGTGGTTTATTCCGATTGAAAGGGGGGGGGGGGTGTAAAACAATTTATGAACTATGAAGTGAATCTATGAACCGATGCGGGGTTGTTTTTCTAACCTGCTTATCAGTGGAGACTCGTAGTTTGCATTGAGAAACCTAAAATAACATTCTCTCTTTTTAGTAAAGTGTATTAAATCTGTGTCACTGTTTATGGCCCAAGCGACGTCTGATTCATTAGAAAATGTTACTTTTTTACCGTTTACGATCCAATGACGTGGTGCGAGCGGTGCACTTACATTAAAAAAGTATTCTAAATTGCTAAGTTTGTTATGAGAAGGCGGCACCCCGTCGCCCTTTCCGTATTAGGCGCCACTGCTGAAGGGGCTTCAGAGAGTTCTGAATGTTTTGCAAGATCTATTTTTCGGCTTCGAGACCTGGGCTATATTGCAAAAAATTAATTAAATTTTCCAATTTTGCGATTGCCAGCACCAAACACTTCAGAATTTCTTATAAGCAATTTTAATAAAAATCGATCCCTATGAACTACAAAACGAAATTATTAACCATACCCACTGGTGATGAAGACTTTGTGTCAATCGCAGATTGAATTTCAAAGCGGAAACGCTGAGTTCGAATCTTGAAGTTCAAGATCACTTCTTGACAGCACCACATCATAACGGGCCCCTCCTCTTCCCCTATTCAGTGTAATTTTATTATTTTGGAATATTTTGCTAACAAGATCTTAAAAATTAAATTTTTAGAAACACGAAACCAATACTTAAATCGCAATCATCCAATCAACTGTTGAATTTCTCAATTGTTTGGTCATAAAATTCCAACTTATTTGTAACAAAATTGTTGAGGAAGTCAATCATTTGTCAAAATCTGTCATGTTATTCGATATGTAATTATTTTTTTAATGACCAAGAAATCTTCGGTTTCGGCTGTGCCAAACTGTCAGTGGTTAATTTTATGGGACTTAGCGTCTAGTGACCGTCTGTGGTTTCACCACATCGTTTTTTTAGTCAAATGGAGTTCCTGTTAGAAATAATTAAAGCAACAAAATTGAATTTTTTTATTAAATAAATTTAATGTTTAATTTTGCAAAATTATACGGTAATTAGTTGGCTGTAAGTGAATTTTTTTTAGTAGCAATGTTGACCTAGACCGTGAAGAGGGTCCCGGCGCCCTGGTGCTCCACCCCGCAATATGAGACATCTTGGGCTTTGACCGTGCCGACTCATGTATATTGTAAGCAAAAGTTGCCGAACAGATCAAACGTGTCGTTTGGCCTACGCTGTTACGCCAAATTCTTAATTAGCTATGCTTTGTCTCGAAGCTTTATTTTGCGTACACAAATCGTGGAAGTAACAAATTTGCTGTTACTTATTGGTCACATTTTGAGGAATAGAATGGTGCCTTGATTAATCTCAATATCTACAGGATGTAGAGGAAGAGAAATATTTGGTTAAAATTTTAACAGTGTACGTGAACAAACAACACAAGGATCCTAATTAAATGTTGTTTTAGTTGAATCGGTCATTAGTAGATGGACCGCAAAGCGCCGCAGGTTTGTCTGTGAAGCGCCTCTTTGTTTTACCCACTGACCAGTTTTGTCTATTGCTTGTACAAATAATAAACTTTAGGGTCAATCTTGAAGGTTTGTTGCCGCATTTTGTACACATGGCTCATAAATTACTTTTATCTGTGGAAGGCATAAAATATTTAATAATTTTAGTTTAATTATTTAAAAATTTCTCAAATGCCATTGTAGGACAAATTATCGACTATTAAATTTTAAATTGTTCGAGTTTTTGTAATTTTGTTTAATGTGGAACAATTTATGTATAAAGTTAAATATTTTAATTGGTACAGTCGACGAAGATAAGGTTGTCCTCTTACTTTATTGAATGTGTAAATTTTTCGTATGTCGCGTTTAATTAATGCCTTTCTCGCCAAAAAAATTTCTCGTATCTTAAACAATTTGTATTAATTATAAAAATAACGACTACAAAAATATTTTAATTAGTTAAAAGTTTTAAAAACAGAAGCTACTTATAGTGAGGTGGTCTGTCCAGTTTTTATTGTACAACAACCCCGACTTCGTTTACATTTTAATCCAAAAATAAAACAAATTGCTGGCATTTTTTCGGTTTAAATTTGCTAATTTTTGGTGAACAATTTCGGTAAGACCGAGCAGTAACAAAGCAATGCGCACTTTGTAAATTACATAAATTACCGTTTATTTACAATATTAATACCAAGTTGATCGACATCGTTAAATAAGGTGGTAAAATTGCGTGGTAAAACATCTGCTCGTGAATGATGAACTTATAATGCAAGTAATCAACTTAATTAACACCGCAGGCTACGTTTTAGTATTTTATACAGGGGAACGAAAATAAATATAATTTTAATATCGTAACTTTACCGTCGACAATTTATTTTCAGAGTCGGTAAAATTAATTGGAAATTGTGAAAAACATTTGGAATTAAATAATGATGTTCCTATAATCTCAAGTTTAACGTGGTATTCGCACCACGACTCACCGATATTTTATTACTTTAAACATTTATGTCTTTAGCACGACTACCCTGGCGGCTGGTATAATTTTTCTCAGAGAATTTTTACCATACGAAATGGTTTGTTACCGAAAAATTTTGGTTTTAATGTTTAAATTAATTTATTTTTCAAAAAAGGAGATTAGACTTGAAATTATGAAAATTAGGACAAATTCAGAACGTTCATGGAAGACATTTTCAACAGGTAGCATTATTAAAATAATGTGTAAATTGACCGCACGTTCATGAACTTTGTATAAGACTCGTGTGCGAAATAAATTAATTTGTGGTAATTTCACCTTAGACCTTCAAGTTGAGAGTTTAACATTAATAGGCAGGTTTGATGAATGATTAGGTTAAGTGTAATTTGTGAGCGCATTTTAAAAATATACTTATACATGAGAAAACTAATGGAAACGGAGAAAATCAAATTGACCATAAACTGCTGTCCAAAAGAAAAACATTTAAAGTATGTGATGCAAGATCACACATAGACACAAGCTTGGATACGAACCATAACTTACTTAGTAATAATGGAAATAAAAAGAATCAGGACTGAGAAAACCAAAGCAAAGATAGAGAGATCAAACAAAACATTCGAGATCGAAAAGTTGAAAAATGAAGAGTGTCAACTAAAACAACACAGAGCAAAGTAAGCGAAAATAAAAGCAAAGATTAAATGGATGAAAACACAAGAAGAAGCAGATAAAGAAAGATAAAAAGAAAAACTAAAACAGGCAGTGAAGTTGTGCAAACAAAAGAAACAACAATGGATGGATAAGCAAATGGAGGAAAAGCATAAAAACAGTAGAGAATTTTACAGAATAATAAAAGACCAAACGATAAAACAAAACAACAAAGAGAAATGAAACAAAAACAACAAGAAATAATCAGGGAACCAACCTATGAAGAATTTCTTGATACGGTCACAAAGATGAAGAATGGTAAGATCCCAGGAACAGACAGTATAAATAATAGCGAACTGATAAAGGTGGGAAATGAAAGAGTGTTGAGAAGGATGTATGATCTTATGGAAGTGTGGAGAAAGAAGAAGATGCCAATGCAGAGGAGTGAGGCGGGATTGATAGCAATATTTAAGAAAGGAGATAATGGAGAACGTCAAAACTATCGAGGAATATTGTTCTTGCCATCAATACATCTAAGATTGCCAGAGTATGTTGAGGGGTCGAAAGGGCGGGAAGATCCTGGTAACTCAGGTCCTGGAGGAAATCTATGAATACGATATAAGGATAGAAATGTTGTTCATAGAGATCAAACAGACGTTCAATAGAGTGAATAGAGGGCAGATAATAAAGGAAATGGAAAATCTAAAGATCCCTAGGAAACTGATTCGATTGGTTTAAACACTCGACGAAACGACAGCAATGGTAGTAACGATCAATTCAGGAGTGAGGCAAGGGAATGCGTTGTCGGTCACTCTGTTCAATATCGTCTTAGAAGGAATAATAAGAAGAACCAGGTGCAATGGAACGATAATGAAGCGAGAGGTGCAAATAAATATCACACGGAGCCCTGGTTAAGACTTTCGAAGGAATAGAAAAGAACAGAAGGAACAGAAACACGTTGAACGGATTTGGGTGTTCATGAAGATAAGACCAAGTTTATGAGATGCAACAGAAATGGAAGAGGAGGATTGAAAGAGGCGAATCCTAAATTATACATTCGAAGAAGTTAAAAAGTTTAAATATCTAAGAATGGAAATTTATAACACCAACGATAGAGAAGAAACTATTAAGGACAGAGTAATGGCAGGAAATAGAGCATTCTTTAGTAATAAAAGAACCTGCTGAAAAATAATATATTAAAGGAAAACAACGAAAATCAATATACAAAACGCTAATAAGACCTGTAGTGACATACGGAACCGAGGTGCTTTGTCTAACGAAAACAGGAAGAAAAGATGATGGTTTTTGAGAGATAAGTAATCAAAAGAATCTTGGGACCCATGAAGGTGAATGATAAACAATATCTAAGGAGAAGAAATAGCGAAACAGATATATGAAAGCACTGAGATTGGGATGGATAGGACACGTTAAGAGAGCACAAGAGGGAAGAGCTATTTCGGGAACCCAAGGATAAGATGGCAGGATGATGTTATTGACGCTCTAATGGAAATAGGAATACGTGACTGGCGAATGAGAGTTTTATATAGGAATATGTGGAAAACGGTCATGGAAAATGCGAGGACCAATAGAAAGATTTAAAAGAACAATTCGAAGAATTAGTTAGTCGAGTTACTAAGTCGAAGTTAGTAATGGGGAACAATCCACCCCAATGATATTCCGCAAGGAACATAGCCCCCAGACCCCCCCTGTTTCTGCAGCCGCCAATTTTTTATAACTTCATGTGCAATATTTTTCAATGGGAGGACACAAAATGTAGAACAAATGGGAAAATATAAGTTCACTGTATTTTTGATATAGTTGTTGTTTCACGGGGAGGGGGGGGACAAAATAAACCGAAAAGGTTTGAATGTTGTTTTTGAAAATAGCAGGGAAAGCCGACGTTGTTATTAGATCGCGACTTTTTTCAATGGAAGGGCACAAATTTAAAAAGAAAGGAAAAATGTACAATATTTTTTACTGTATTTTAATTGACTTATTTACTTAAAATTTACTTAAAAAGAGCTCAACCATTCGAAAGCTCGCATTCGATTTGGGGCGGAACATGCACCTCATTCTGTTGACATCCGTACAATCTCAAAGGCACATTTCACCTCAGAACTTCATCGTTCATTTCACGTGTATTGCATTAAATTTTAAATTAAATTAAATTTTTCCAAGGTTACTCGAAAAATCTAGAAAATTTATTGAAGATCTGTCGTTTTTGGGATCTGTCGCGCTCAGGGATATTTTTCCAAGTTTAATGTAAAAAGTTAGATGTACACAAAAATAAGAAGTAACTGAAAAATCTAGATCCGTTTTTCGATTTGCCGCGCTCAGGGAAAATTTTTTCCAAGTTTAATGTAAACAGTTGCAAGGAAACAAAAATAATAATCGGAAATTATTCAACTATTTATTACAAAGTCGTTGTGGAGCGTGACCTATGAGTAGCCAATGGGAGCCCCTGTTTCATTACCCTTTTAAAAAACTGTTTTTGGGGTTAAATATGAATTTTCCGCAATTTGCTTGTTCATTTCTATTATATAAACCTTCAGCTTTCCGAATATCTATAGCTAATTTTTTAAATTGAGGTCATATTTCTCGTGTTACTCCCAAAAAAATTATTAAAAATGAGTTTGTCTCGTCTATTATAAAACTTAATTTTCGCATTACAGGAGTGGAATAATTTTGGATTAATATCACATAGAAAAGGAGTGAAATTAAATCTGGAAAACGAAAAAAAAGGAAAAATTTAGTTCACTTTTTATTAAGTAAATTTCCACCTAAAAGAACAACAACATTGTTTACATGTGAAAGAGTGAAAAATCATACAAACTGAGCAAATTCAGATTTTTCTGAAACGTGTAACTGTGGAAATATTAAATAATGGAATTAAGTTTGTGATGCGGCAGTCTTGTGGTCAATTTATTTAGGGGGGGATCTAATAGTTTATGAGGCTAAAAACAGATCGAACTAACTTTTCCCGAAGAGTAATCTGAAATTTCTTGAAAATTAATGGCAAAAATAAGCTTTTTTATTCAGTTTTGATGCAATATTTTGGACAAAATTTAAATCACGGCCTCCTGGCTGTGGTATTTAATTGATCGCCCTTTCTATAATTTCGAAATCATTAAAACTGTTTTTGGAGTAAACTATTTTCTGTTTTACTATATTCTCAAATGAGACGTTTTTTGAACCAGATGCCAATAACAGGTAACTGCCAGCAAGCTAAAGAAGTAACTGGCAGCTGAACTACTCACAGATACTTAGTTGGCTCAATAGCAGCTCCTAATAGTACGTAGCTAGATGCTAGTTATCAGAAAGTTCAAAACACAAGGTTATAGATTGCTTAAACCTTAAATAATCCGCTAGAAGGTACACTGCAAAAAATGAGGTGAATTTTACTGGTGAAAAATGACAAATTTACACCAGAATTGGGTGAAATTTACACCATTTTTGGGGTAAATTAAAATTTACCTTCATTATAGTGTATTTCTACCCCCAAAACAGAGATTTTTATCTTAAGTAAAAAAAAGTCAACCGTTGATGGGTATATTTACCTATCACAGTATGGTAAATATGTGTTACAATAGAGGAATTTTACATTTTCAAGGGAAATTCGCACTCATGCGAGGAAAACAGGGGAAAAACATAAGATTATAGGTAAATTTAATCATCAGTCAGTAGGTAATATAAAAGTGTTACTAATTATTATACAGACTTTTCCTTCCTGACAAAAAATAATCAAAAAATGTTTGTAGTAGTAAATACCATGTAGTATTATTGTAATTTTTTATTAGATTTCAAGAATTTGGGAACAAGTTGTTGCAATTATGGATGCAACATAATTGTATTAAAATAAAGTTTGGTGATCATATTTTAACCAATCTATACTTTTTTGTTAGTACCTTACATGATGATTTTAAAAAATATCAAAACACTACATTGCAATAAATTGAGTGATGCAATAAGTTGAATCAGCGGCTCCAAGTAATATGTAACTCAAAACGAAGAGTAAGGACTTCACACACAGTATGAGATGATTTTATTTTCTGACCTCAGTGTGCAGGTGTTAATCAGTTATTAATGTTGTTAGACCACGGATGCAGTGTAGTAGTTTGTTTTTTTGACTAGTTTTGTGGCCGTTTAAACTAAAGGTAGGTGATGTCTTGTAATAATATTATAATGTTGAAATTAATCTATGGGAATCCCTCGAGTATTGGGATTGGAAACTGGTGATTTCTGAATATCCATAATTTTTATACTGATTTTCAAATGTTGTTGAACGGTGATGAAAACCGAATTATCCTTCCACAATTTATTAGTGTGAGAAAATTGGGCACATTTTGATAAAAAAATCCGAAATCGGTCTTCTGCGATTTTTCGACGGATTTCGGTAGGTAATAATTGTTCGTACTTTTATACTAAAAATCGTCGTGTCGCACGCAACCTTGAGCTTGCCGCATTCTTCGTCGGAAGTGGAATTTTTTATGAAGGAGTGAAAATGATGTTTTATGGCAAAATAATTTTAAACAAATTTCTATTTCAGTTATATTATTATTATATAACCTAATAGCTTATTGAAAATATGAATAACACAATGTTTTAACATCTTCGAAATCATGATATGAGGAGTTTCCTAAAAATGGTCAAGGGGTTCTGATTTTTGGATGTTTTAAGGTTTGGGGTCCTAATAAAAACTCTGAGTTGGCGACCGCCCGGAAGTGCGAATTTTAACAAAAATGGCGAAAACAAAATGTTTCTTAGGGAGCGTTCAAGTATTACGTAACGCAATTTTTGAAGATTTTTGACCCCCCTCCCCCCATGTAACGCGCCGTAACGTTTTTCTGTACCCCCCTCCCCCCCTAGTAAAACGTTACGTAACCACCAAGTGACCATTTTTATACCTAAAAGTCACAATTATGTGGCAAAAACAATGTTACGTAATGCGTAGTTCAAACCCCCCCTCCCGCCCCTGTAACGCATCGTAACGTTTTACAAGACCCCCCTCCCCCCAAATTCGTTACGTAATACTTGAACACTCCCTTAGCAATATTTCCTTACCTGTTGACTTTAGGACGAAAATAATAGCTATAAATCTTATAGAGAACAAAATTTACTATAACTTTTATCTCGCGTATTTTTGTCGAAGTAAGTCGAATAGTTGCTGAGCGCCAGCGCTGTTAAATAGGGCACTTTTTTGAAAATTTCAAAAACTCTTGATTTCGATCTGACTTTTTTTATAAATGTTTTACAAAAGTCAATATGATAGTATGGAAATGGTAAATATGTAATTAGTAACAAACATTTATAAAAAAAAGCAAGATCAAAATTGCGAGTTTTTAAAATTTTCAAAAATGTGCTCTATTAACTGCGCTGACGCTCAGCAACTATTCAACTTGGAGAAAAATACCCGAGATAAAAGTTGTAGTAAATTTTGTTCTCTATATTCTATAAGATTTATAGCAATCATTTTCGTCCTAAAGTCAACTGGTAAAAAGATATTGCGAAAAAACATTTTATTTTCGCAATTACCTACCTAACGAAATCCGTCGAAAATTGCAGACCGATTTTGGAATTTTTTTTGCAATTTTCTTACACTAAATAGCCATATACCACTTTTCATATTATGCCCACTTCAGAACGAAATCGTGTGTAGGTTTTGAACTTTTACTATAAGGCTCGCTGGCTTCTTATTTTATTTAGATAAAAATTAAAAATATTTTTGTGAAATATAATAATATTATGTAATACATAGTTTATAGTTAATTATAATATATTATTATTACTGTAGAAAAATGATGATTTTTAAAATTTGGAATGTGAGTCAGACAAATAAGGTATTCGTCGTCATTGAAGAGGATGACGGAATTCTTGAAAATGTAATCTTGAGAGGTATGATTGTAGTATTCTCTTTTTACCTGATGATCTTTAATATGTTTAATTTTAGCATCCGAAAAGATGCAAATAAATGGCTCAACGATTTGCCTCGAATCAGATGGCACCGACATAGATGATGCAACGGTCCTGAAGTTAATGGCACATCATGAAACTTTAATTTTATTGCAGCCAGGGGAAGTGTGGCGTCCTGCAGGACAACCGCTAAAACAATTATCAAGTGCATCAGCAGACACATTAGCATTGCTCAGCACTTCATTCAGTTCCTCAGATATACCTGAGCAATTATTGTCAAGTGAGTCCCTAGAAGACGACGAGGCACCGAGTGAGGCACCGTCGGAATATTCATGGCACGCATTTACGATACCATGGTATAAAATGAAGATTGAAACATTGAAAGATTGTCAAAATGAAAACCGAAATAAACGCAGCATTTCTGACGTTATGACCAAAATTATTGGATTACTAACAAAACTGAGAGACTTTTAATGATGGTGAGTCTTAGTAATATATCTAACCTAAATCAAATTAAATAACCTATCAACGTTTTGTAGATATTTACAATCACTTGAAGATATTATGATGAAGAGAGACAGTTTTTCATTTTATATAAGTGCCTGGATTTTTTGTTTTCATTAGTTTTAGTGTGTTAGTATTTTAGTTTAGCTTAAAACAGCTTAGTGTGTTTTTTTTCATTTTATTTAAGTTCTTTGACTTTTGTTTTCCTTAGTTTTAGTTTGGTAGTAGCTTAGTGTGCCATTAAATAGCCACTCTATATTTGCTCTATATTTCATAATAAAATAGCTCTATATTTGTTTCATGATGTTTTTTATTCGATAATTATTGTAGTTAGTTTTGGTAATGGGCAGTATTATACCTAACGTACGATTCGAATATTTATATCTATTAATTAAATTTGAGGTAAAGTCACAATTCTGTTCATATTAACCTGACGATATGACACAAACAAAACACATGACGCCTGGATGTGTGGCTTCGACATTTTTTTATTTGGGGCTATAGCCGTTTCATCTGCTTTTTGCAAAACGAATTTACAGCTACTTCTACAAAACTACAAATTGTTATTTTGCTTGAACGTATAACTTAAACAATTGAATAATTTCTTGTACTACTAATTAAAACGTTAAAATTAAAAACATTAAGAGTCTGGACCAGACAAATTTCTAAAGGAATTGAAATAAAAGAAAATTGGAAACGGAACATCCAAAAACGTGAAAGGTGATCAATTTTACGTATTTGTTGTTTATTTTAGTGGTGCCTAACAAATACATACTTACTTTTTCAGCAAATAATTTTACTGACTAAAATTATTGCTTTTAAAAGTTTCAGGGGAATTTTTATACAAAAAATAGGTGGCCATTATGTTACCCTAGTTTGAGTGTAAATTTACACCATTAGTATAATACTTGCGTGTAATTGTGTGTAAGGTACAATTACACATATGAAGATAATCTTTCCCAGTAAAAATACCTCGCATATGTAATTTTACTCGGAACAGTGTACTTCTACCTAGTGAAATTCCATCGTCTGTGTAAAATTACTTACGTCAGTGTAATTTTACTATGTAGAAGTACACCATACCGAGTGAAATTAACACATGTGAGGTACTTTTACTCGGTAGAATTGCCATCATACGTGTACTTGTACCTTACGCGGTAAGTATTACACCAATGGTGTAAATTTACACTTAAAATAGGAGGTAACATAGTGGCCACCTATTTTTGGTGTAAAATTCTCCTGAAATTTTTTAGAGTGTAGCTGATAGCTTCAATTAGGAGTCAATTGATAGCATCTTAAAGTAACCAATTGGCAGCTTCTACTAACAGCTAACTGTAAAAATTTTCGCACACAGCTAACGTAACCACCTAGCTGATATCAAGCTAAAATGAGCATTTGGCAGATAAATGATAAGATTTACCCACAGTTAGTTGGAAATAATTAATGCCAACAAATATATTTACTAGCTGTTAAAAAGCTATTATTTCATAGCTAAAATGTTTTTCGAAAATAGAAGTTTCTAATGGCAGCACAACAAAAATTTTGTCTGCAAGTAAGCTGTTAATTATCTGTTAGCTGTTTTTAGCTACTGAATAGCCCGTTATAGCTAAAAGTGATTTTAGCTGTCAGAAAATGAAAAACATCTGTTAGATGGCTGATTGCGTGATAGTCTCTATTAACAAATAGCTGATAGCAAGTTAAAAATGCCCATTGGCAGCTTCTACGAACGTAAAAATGAGCTCATACCTTCTAATGGTAGCTAACATAATAATAACCCAAAATATTTTTAGCTGTGATTGATTAAGAAGGCGCGCTAGCCGATTACACAACTATTGCTAAAACATGCAAAGCTCTAGCTTCAACATGAAATATAAAATTCAACATTGAAATTGTGGTAATTTTTAACTATACCCAACAAATTTTTTTAGCTGTTAGCTACCTGCCAGCTTTCTAACAGATAAAAAATTTTGTTGGGAAGTAGAAGCCCATCTAATAGCTAAAAATGTTTGTTGGGATACAAATTTATTAAAAATCTCTTTAATTTGGTATTTTTATTATTATTCATATCAGTTATAATCGGAAGCAGGAATTTAGAAAAAATCAATTTCCCATGTTATTTCCCTATGTTCAGTTTTCGGCCGGTCACCCGGTATAAATTTTTATAGTATTTTTGATCTTTACAGTTCTTATATCTTTATTAAGAACCATTTAAGAGCTCAAAGAGTTTAGCCATTAAAAAAGCAACAATGTTTTGTCAGAAAGCTACCGCAGTTATGCCTCGATTACACAGAGCGACTTTAGACGCTAGACGCTAGCGTCTAAAGTCGCCAGCGACTGAGCGTGTAGCGACCTGTCCGATTACACACAGCGACTTTAGACGCTAGACGCTAGCGTCTAAACTCGCTAGTCTCGTAGTTGCAATCGCGCATTTGAAGTGATAAGTTATCTGTGGTTAATTAAAAATTAAAATTTAGTTTTGTTTAGCAATAGCTTAATAGTTTAACAATGAAGTGGAACAGCAGTAATATTATTGATTTTTTAAAAGTTTATGAAAAATATCCTTTCTTTGGAACATTAAGCATAAGGACTACTGCAACATCAAGTTAAAAAATCTGATGTGGCCAGCACATGACTTCCCTATAAGGAATCATTCCTTCATCGTTCATCTAAAGATTCGCAGAAATATTATTTAAATTTTATTTTATTATTTAATTAAATTATTAAAAAAAAGTGCTACTTCCGGTTTAGGGATTTGCTCCAAAATCAAATGGTGCTTTCGTATACCGATTAAAGTGTTAAATATGAAATTTGGTTACTATATAACAATTCGTTCCTGAGATATTGAAGAAAAACTATTTCGTCCTTCAAGTAAAGTGCCATTTCCGGTTTAGGGATTTCCTCCAAAATCAAATGGTTCTTTCGTATATTGATTAAAGTGTTAAATATGAAATTTGGTTACTATATAACAATTTGTTCCTGAGATATTGAAGAAAAACCATTTCGTCCTTCAAGTAAAGTGCTACTTCCGGTTTAGGGATTTCCTCCAAAATCACATGGTGCTTTAGTATACTGATTAAAGTGTTAAATATGAAATTTGGTTACTAGATAACAATTCGTTCCTGAGATATATTTAAGAAAAACCATTTCGTCCTTCAAGTGAAGTGCTACTTCCGATTTAAGGATTTCCTCCAAAATCAAATGGTGCCTTTGTATACCGATTAAAGTGTTAAATATGAAATTTGGTTACTATATAACAATTTGTTCCTGAGATATTGAAGAAAAACCATTTCGTCCTTCAAGTAAAGTGCTACTTCCGGTTTAGGGATTTCCTCCAAAATCACATGGTGCTTTAGTATACTGATTAAAGTGTTAAATATGAAATTTGGTTACTAGATAGCAATTCGTTCCTGAGATATTTAAGAAAAACCATTTCGTCCTTCAAGTGAAGTACTACTTCCGGTTTAAGGATTTCCTCCAAAATCAAATGGTGCCTTTGTATACCGATTAAAGTGTTAAATATGAAATTTTGTTACTATATAACAATTCGTTCCAGAGATACAGAACTTACAGACATTTTGCGTTACATACATCCACACATACAGACATACATACATACATACATACATACAGACATCATTGCGAAAGTAGTCAAAACGGATTCAGAAATGCTCAAAACGGATATTTCCGTTAAAATATCGACATCGAATTTTTTCATGATTACAATACTTCCTTATAGGGAAGTAAAAATGAAATAAGTAAAAGCTTCTATTTAGAACTTCAGAGTGAAGGATTGGTAGAAGAAATGAATGAAAAGCAATTAAAAGCCAAAATAAAAAATATAAAGACGCTAGCACATAGCGTTTTTACACTCTCATGTCGATTACACAGAGCGACTTTAGACGCCGGAGTGTAAAAACGCTAGCGTCTAGCGTCTAAAGTAGCCCGGCTGTCAACTTTAAAAGCGAGCGAACAGCGTCTGTTCAAGACGCGGCGTCTAAGCGTCTAGGTCGATTACACAGAGCGACTTTAGACGCTGCGTCTAAATTCGCTAGCGTCTAGCGTCTAAAGTCGCTCTGTGTAATCGAGGCATTATAAATAGTTGACCATTTTAGCAATATTGTGATGTGCATAATGTTGCTGTATTGTATCCTAAATTTTGTTGTTGTTGCAGCCAGCTATTAGCTATTTGTTAGCTACAATATGCTGTTGAACTAGCGGCTCACTGTTTGAAATTTTAAATAGTAAAAAAATTTAAGTTTGAGAGACGACGGAGATGCGACTCCGACGGTGTTAAATTAAAAGATATTTGATATAACTTTATATAACAGGAACTGACGGTTTTGCTTTGTCGCTTTTTAACTTCTACGGTTGTAATTTTGGTTTTTGAAACAACATAAGATAGAAAAAGAACATTTTTCGAACTATAGGTTTCCGTTATAAATTTATAACTCCAGTTGAAAAAAATAAAGCTTGCTCTAGATCATCTTGAGTTTGATTCCAAGCTCAATCAAAATTATTTATACCGTAGTTTAGGTCCCACGTCCCAAACTCAGAAAAATCTTTTCTATTTCGATGTTTTATCTACCTAATCGTTTCTTAATTTTTAAGACACCTTGCGAGTGCGCTTAAACACAAACAAATTGAAAAAGCATTTATCACTTAATGTTGTTTTTTCAAACTTCAAGTACTCTCGGTCGTTTTTCTTGTCCATTGTTAAACAAACGCCACCATCTGCCCTCATACAATGAGCCTAATAAAAGTAAAATCTCGAAATTTGTTTCAGTTACACCTTTTCCACAAATTACAAAACTCGTATTTTAAGAGAGCAGCAAAAAAGCATTCAAAATCAAATCACTTTCATTCAAGTGCTATTTTGAACGCATTTAGTTGCCACCCATGACTCGAGTTCCATTCACCTAACACAAAAAGTCAAAAAGGTAAAGAGTACCATAACTAAAAGTAACAGATATTGAAGATGAACATCTTTTGTGTATAGTTTACCCGAATTATAGAATTTGTATTGACCCTATTGTTATCTGTGGTAGGTATATCTTTGCAAAATAAACTTTGTTTCCGTATATAAAATTTTATGTGTATGTAGGTCTATTAAAATCTAATTGTCCTTTCTTATTTTTCAGGACTCAAGAAGAGGGAAGTCGACTTGAGTTAAATTGTTATCTTTTGAAATTTGATACAAAAATGTGGCACGCTCTCTTTCAAAGCGTGTCAAGAGACAAGGTGATCATTTACTTAATGGGTATAATATTCACCTCCAAATACGAAAATCGTTATTAGCTCGTTTAATAGTGAAGTGCTTTTATGGTACAGCATAGCCTATAGAAAATATTAGAATTTGAAGAGTTTTTGCGTTTTACATGCACTAAAGTTAATAAATCACCAATTTAGACAGGACAATTTTCTTACTCGAGAAGTAGCCTGAAGACAAAAGTAAAATTGAAAAAAATTGTTCGACAAATATAAACTTGAAATTTATGCCGTCGTAATGTGCACGTATTAGATAATTAAATTTTATGTTTTGCCTTCGTGAGCATTTGATTTTTGTTAATTTAGATATTTGCTTCCCACAATTTTTAACAAGTCTTTATGACCATCGTATGGTGAATGTTAAACATATAAAATGAGCTGTTAATAATAATAACTAAATAACTTACATCAATTTGTTGCCTCATCGTGCATTAAGCGTGATCATTTCGTGAGCGAACACTCGCTAATGACTTTATGTTACGTGATCTAATTTAGAAAATTACTTTAATTGTTGCTTTTGGCACAAATGGTGTTAGCATACCATGTAATTTCCGATATTTAAAAACGAGCCAGGAAATCGGTAGGTGCTAAACAATTTTTTGGAACAAATCGTTATTGGAAGACGTAAATTTCGTACAACGTCTTCGTGGCATCGTTAGCATAAGTGAGAACTAAACACCCCCTAATTAAACATAATTTTAATCACATACAAGACTGTGATTAATATTTTGGGAAACATGTGTCAGTTTAGCGCTGCATTCCTTCTAATGAGGCAACGCTCTTAGAATTCTTCGTCGGGCCGTGAAGAGAAACCGTGCATCCGGATGCTCCAGGTGCACGAAAGTCTCAAATTATTTACGAAGAAAAACGTCGATTTGATAATTTTCGTTACCACTCACTATTAGCTCGAATTTGAGAAAGGGCTGGCTTTTGGAAACCAAAGTGTGAAACGATAAAGTTACCCCTCTTTTAGCTCCTCCTGTTCCGGTTAGTGATTCCTTAATAGTTAGGCCGTTTAAATATGTCCAACGTCCCCTATGATTGATTTATTTTACCCTCAAGTCAAACACTAACTAAATCACAAAATCATTTATCCCTTTTGGGTAATAGAAAACCTTGTTATGTTACAAATAAATTGAATTATTGTAATCTGGTTATTGTAACGAAATTCTCACCCATTAATTATTTTTTTAATTAAATTAGATTATGGAATTTTTCACTTCGATGTCATAACAAATTTATTTAAAAACATCCGTTGTTGTTTTAGCGCTGTTAAAACCATCAGTTTGGCTTATAAATTTTTTAGTTCGTCTATTGTGATTTAACTTATTTCTATCGTGTTTTGTTTTGGAGCTGTAACGTCATCGTAATTTTTTTAAATATCAACCCTTATTTTTCTTTATGTATTTGGAAAGAGCTCAATTTTCCTAGTATGAAAATGTAAAAAAATCCTGATCTTGAAGAGAAAAACGGTGGCATGCGTAATTGGTTCATCAAATTAAATTTGTAATTACCACAACTTACAAAAATCTAATTAGTCAAAACTGTGTTATTTTTCCAGCTCCTTCTTAATAAATAATTGGTATACTATAATAAATTTTATCAAGCATTTTTTAAACTTTAGAACTTATTATCTTGAAGACTTTTCTCTTTATAGTGATAGTTTTTTTACATTTTCACATTCAGAAAATTGTGCTCTGTCCAAATCCGGAAAGAAAAATAAAGGTTGCTATTTAATCGATCTATATTTATATCGAGTCTCGGCGATTATACAATTTTGAATTTTACATCTTTAATTTTTTATAAGCGATACCCTCAACGTTTACGAACCACGGCTCGCCTCCGATGCACTGAGAGCTGGCTTATCAGAACACCAGGGTCAATTTTTCTCACGGCAAATTTACTGCCAATATTTTATTGGCAGATGTGGCAATTGGAACCGTAGGATCAATTCCGTCACACGGGGAAAATTGTTCACAAAATTTTTGAGTGCTTCCAAGTTTTTTTCTACACTGAACGATTGAACTAAAAATACGAAAAGGACACAACTGCACATGCAGGGATCAGGCCGTTTACGAATGAAACATTAGTGGCCGGTCGGACTGTGCAGCAGTCACTCCAAATAATTTATTAACTTAATTTTTGAATCTCCGCTTACAACTGTGTCTGAATGGATTGAGTAGTCCAGTTATAGTTGTTGGCGGTCCCAAACCCGGTAAGGTTAGTAACCTGCCCGAGTTCAAAAGTTCACATGGTCACAGAACCAACAATAAGAGTCTCAGATACGGGTGGAAAAACGAAAAACGCAGGATGAGAATTGGAACGTGGAACGTCAGATCATGGAACACAACTGATCACGAAATCACCATACAATTAGAAAAACATAAAATTGACGTATGTGCAGTGCCCGAAACAAAGAAAAAGGAAGGGAATAATGCAAAAACTAAATCTTTATTTGCAGCCGAGTAGGAAAGAATAGAAAACAAAAGAAGGAGTTGGACTTCTACTATTAACTTCTAAAATTAACATATTCTCAACATATGCACTGGAAGGCTGCTAAGATGAATTAAATGGACGAATACATAATTTCATAACAAAATCAAGCCCAAGAACAACCGCAATATGAATTAAAATTCAACATCGAATCGATCAGTCACTCGATCACATTACAAGAATGGACGAAACCAGATTGGTAAAAAAGCAAAATATAGCCGTCCAAGAGAAGGAAGGAGAGTGGGCGCCCCAAGAAGAGATGGAGAGGCAGCCTATAATTATGAAATGTTGGTTAAAAACAGGAAAATAATCCTGAAGAAGAAATAGAAGAATGTTTAAATTATGACAGTATGGTTTGGCGCTCCTTGAATTAAAGCAACTCACAAGTTCATGCTATTTCCAAAGTTGAGTATTTTTAGTTTTTGATAAAAATTCAATTTATGGTTAATCCGAAGGAAGACTGCAGTTAAAACCGTCAAGTTCGTTAAGTGGTCATAAAGATTGTCAATCATTTTAAAAATCCATCCCTGTTTACAATCTTGCATTTTCTTTACATTTTACTGAATGACCATAAAACGTGCGGCTGAAACCGTCAATAAACTGATTATATAAATTGCGCCTTGCGTTTATTTGAAATCTTTGAAGTAAATAAAGTCACAACCGTCACCTTTTCGAGTTAATAGCATAGTAAAATTGTTTTAATTAAGCAGTTCTTCCTTGCTCATGAAACAAATTTAAACATAAACAATTTATTTGCGAGTAAACTGTGAATAGAGTTGTTATAAATGTTGTTAAAACCGTCAGTTTTTTTTAAAGTAATGTCGTTTTTATGAACTGGCACAAATTGCGTGTTGACTTCTATATTAAATTTTCTCATTTGGCACGAATTTATTGTTATGATTTTCATCAGCATAACTGCAGTATAAATAAGAAAGCAATAAATGCTAATTTTAAACTTTGCAGTAAAATAAAATCAAAACCGTCAATTTCGGAGATAACGGCTTTGTAAGACTATTTTAATACCTAATATATAAAAAATTTATCCTCCTCGTGAAATTAAATAATAATAATATTTTTTTTGGTTTACTTTCTTGTAACTGAACTAAAAGTATATCGATCAAGAATTCGGTTAAAACCGTCAGTTTCTATTTAAAAAAATTATATGTTTTTGGACTCTAAATGGGTCTCACTATAATACATAATATAATTATTTATTAGTTATCTATATTCATCTGTAATTACTTGGCTACACCAACAGTTTTAATTAAGTTGTTCACCGATTTTTACTTAACGTTAATTCATGTGAAATCTACCATAGTCATAAAATCAAAGCAAAACATGCTGTTAAAACCGTCAATTTGGGAGATAAATTGTATAAGTTTTGTTTAGTTTAAAAATTACAATCATCAATAATTTATTTTATAACTGATAAAATTAAGACAAAATGATTTATGTTATGAACTCAATTTTTGAAATAATTATTTTCAAGGAGATAATCGTTGGGTTAAATATAACCCGAGACTGAAACACTGGACTTAAAACTTAAATTTAGAGCAAAATATGCGGTATAAGCAGTTACTTAAGAAATACTTAATTAAAATACCTGATGTTTTACTATTGAAAATTAATTAAACAATAAATCAAAATGTTCTAGTTATTTTTTGTTTTTTGTTTTCTTTTCACGGTGGCCAAGAGAATAAAGCTAAAAGTCTTGACTCCCTCAGCCACTTATCAAACAATCCGTGGTTGGCTGAACAATTATACAATCTGTATACTTATGACAATAATCCTCTGAAATGCGGCCATGAGGTCGCACAACCTTGGCAATCACGTATTGGATGATTAAAGGCGGTGGAAGGCTAAAAATTACTGCATAGATGGTCTGACCTTGTAAATCCGCTTAAGTGAAGCTGAGGGCAGAACAACTGCGGCTTACACATATGGTTGTAATCCTCCTCAGTAAGACCAATCACTATGATCTTTAATTTGTGCATACAGATAAGCTTGCAATCGTTCAGACTTTTAGTACCAATGCGGATAAACGTCACATTTATTCTCTCTCTCAGCTTCCTTCGTTCTAAGATCATTAATTTCCCTGGATTATTAACTTTTCCAATTTTTCTGGTCTTCGTGCAATGTGACCAAAATATCGTAAGGACGGACACCTCAGGAAACGGCTCAGGATGGACACATTTGTGCGGTGGGCCGTTTAAGGTGCACTCAATACACGCCGGTACGCCCACATTTCAAAAATTAATTAACCTGTAATTAATATTACAGTCTATTGATGAACCTTTCTTGTAAATGGGAATGAATATTGATTCGCAACATTTCTCTGGCCGTTTGTTATATTATTTCAAATAACGAGTGTATCATTTTCATTCCAGTCTCTCCGATAGCTTTAATGAGCTCTCCGGTAAAGCTGTCTACTAGTGGCGTAGCTAGGGGGGGCGGAACGACCTGGGTGACACCCGACCCCAAATTATCTGACTCCTATGGCTCATGGTTGTTTATTTCCCCTAAAAAAAGGTCATCATGGGGTGCTAACTATGAAATCCGTCCCGGGTGTCACCCATGCTAGCTACGCCACTGTGTCTCCTCCACTGTCCACTTTCCGGATTTTTATTCCATTTCCTGAATAGCTTTTGAATCGGGGGTGTTTATTTTTGGTATTTTTGGTCAACATTCTGTGGTCAGATGAGATCTACATTTCAAGGAACGTTTCGTTTTGGTATTAGTCTGATTGTCTGTTTATTCTTTCATTTCGTGTACCTATACCATATTTGCCCATCGCGTTACGCAGATGGTCATCGTTAATTCTAGTTCCAATTTTTTCGTTGAAGTCACCAATGACTGCCATAGGATATTTGCATGGGAAGGTCGCCATTGTAGTCTCCACTTCTGTGTATATTCTTTCTATCTCTTCATCCTAGACTGCTGTTGTTAGTATATACGGCTGTAAGATGTGGAGTTGCGTTTATTACAGACATATTACTGCCGTCCTACGCTAAAACGCAGTATCTCCATTTTTTACGAATTTTAGTTATATCGCTTTTTAGGATTATTACAACAATATCTGTGATCCTGCAACACTAAGAAGTAGTAAGACTACTGGTTATATGCAATAATAGCCTTAGATATTGCAGTATCTCCACGTAATAACCTGTGAGTCTAAAGTAGCTGGACAGAATTCAAACGATAATAAAAAAAAGTTGGTTATAGAAAATTTAAAATTAATTAATTATTAATAAAGCACAATATATTGGGAACACAAAAAAAAAACTTTAAAAACATAATGGTCCATTTTCTTCAATTGTTCGCACTTTTCTTTTAACACCTTCCATCATATGCCGGAGCATTTTCAGATCAATTTTTTTGGCACAGGACATAATTCGTTTTTTCAATTGTTCGGCTGATGTTGCTTCCCAACCATTCTTATAAACTAATTGCGATAAAATTGACCAGAAAGTTTCAATCGGACGAGCTGCCGGAATATTTGGGGGATTCGCATATTTTGGCACAAACGGTATATTTTGACCTTCTAACCAATTTAGGGTTTTTTTGCATAATGGCAAGATGCCAGATCTGGCCAAAAGATGATTTTATCATTTTTATGGTTTCTTTTAACAAAATTAACCATTTTTGGTAAACAATTTTTTATATAAGTGTCTGTGTTAACAGCAATACCAACTTGGGTTTGAATAAAAAAATTTGATATGCCTTTAACTGATATCGCACACCACGCTAACACTTTTGGTTCGAATTTTGATTTTCTTATGAACTTTACATTATCAGGAACTGTATTTTTATCGGTGGTATAAAATCCTTTATTTGCAACATCACAACTGTTCGCAAAAGTGAAGTACTTTTCATCGTCCATAATGATCACTGTATCGCCTGATAAAAAATGTTGTCTCAGAAGACGGCACTTTCCGGGTATTTCCACTAATTGTTTATCGGTATATTTTGGTTTAACGTTTCTCTTATACCTTTTCACATTTAATTTTTTCAAATTTCGGCAAATTGTAGTTTGTGAAACTTTAAATTTTCTGGATAGTATGCGAGTACTCACTCCAATTTTGTTTTCAGCAGCTTTCTTCAAGGAACTTAGCCGAGATTTTTTTAGAATTGATTTTCTTCCGGTTTTTTTTAATTTTCAGGACCAATATTGTTATTACATCTCGAAATTATCGAATAAATGGTACTTCGACTGAAGCCTTCATTTATAAAATGATGTAAAACATGACTTTTATTTTGCTGGCCAAGCATTTTGAAAACGCGTTTACGCAAAAAATTCTGTTCGCACACTTTCATATTGACAATTCAAACTAAACTACTTCAATTGACATTAAACAAATGAAAGAAGGTACAGTAAAAAAAACAAAAGGATTGCTAGATTATAACTAATGATTTGATGCGATTGAAATTTGTCCAGCTACTTTAGACTCATACGTTATCAACAAGCCCTACGCTAAAAAGCAGTAAACACCATCTATTATTATGTATTAACGGATTAAAAAGATTTTTTGTTGGCCCCAACCATAAATACCTAAATGAGCGTTTTCTCGAAACCACGATTTTGGAGATACTGCTTCTTAGCGTAGGACGGCAGATTAGTCCTTCGCGTTATAAAATGTAAAGGTTTTCCATATTTTTTTTGGAACGCGAAATACCTAAACCTAATCTACGTCCATACAAAATTTCGGCCTTCCAGGTAGTGACTTCAATCTCATGCAACATGTTTATCATTACAAATCCTTTGAATGAGGCTGAAAGCTGAGCAACTACGGCCTACGCCTATGATTCCAGTCCTCTTAATTGCGGCTTTTAGGCCGCCCAATCAAGGCCATTCCACACTAGGTGGCCGTCTGTGCCAGGTCATCCCATCATAAAATGAGTGCAAATAAGCTCATTTATGCTGCTCTCCGCAAGCTGTAACTTGCGGTATCGGCCCTAACCGAGACTGATTAGTGCAATTGGAAGTGAAAATAAGCAGTGGCGGCGGCGCTAGATTTTGTAAGAACGTGAGCAGATATAGGCAAAAAATAGTGGGACGAAAAGAAAAGCAATGATTTAAGAAAGGGGCGTGGTCAACTTATTTTTAACCTGCTTGTACAATAACTTGATTATTTCTAATATTAGGCCAATCCACAAGGCTTGAATAAATTTTATTATCATTATTTTAACCTACAAAAAGACATGCCAATCTAACAAGGTCTAAATTAATATTCTAGACTTGGCTGCCATATTGAAAACACAGGGCGAAATAGACATTTTTATGAACAAAATTTTTAATAATTTCAACCGACTTTAATAAAAGAAAACTCAATGGGGTACCGACAAAAAATTAGTAATGTTTTTTTTTAGGTAAATACGACCCTTAATAGGATGTCCTTTGCTATGCAATGTGATTGTAATACTGAAATTCAAATTTATTTGAATTTTATTATTTAATTACATACATCGAAATGAGCCGCTTTCAGAAAAATCTAACCGCATTACATGGCAAAGGATATCCTAACGACCGTATTTACATAAAAAGACACTACTAAATTATTTTTGTCGGTACCCCATTGTCTATAGAAAAGACCTTATATACTTTTTTCTTGTTAATTGCTCGATTGCAGAGTTACAGCACAAAGCGTGCGGTATGCATTAATTTGCCATTCTTTATTTATAAATTTTGTTATTTTCACAATAAACAACTCTTCCCTATAAATGGAATAAAATAATTGTTTACAGCAAGAAATATAAAATTAAAATATTTTTTCCAGTGAAGTGCAGTACTTAAAAACGCGATTCGAATCCGGCGGGTTGGGGGGTATGGAATACCCCCCCAGGTACACTTGTCTGATTTTTTGTTTATTCTATGGCGATATTCCTTTTGCATTGTGTTAAAAATATCTTCTCTTAATCGCTTGGGATCTCATTATTTTTATAGTTTAGGTGTAACTTTGAGGTGTGAATTATTTAGATGTAAATTTAAAACTGTGGTCTGGGGGGTTGGAAAACCTCCCAGGTATTCCAACCCAAGGTACAAAAAATGCCTGATTTTTTGTTGATTTCATGGGAATTTTCCCTTTGCATTGTTTTAAAAATGTCTTCTCTTAATCGCTTGATGAAGCATGAGATTGTAAATATTATTTTTAAAATTTAGGTGTAAATTTGAAACCGGGGGATATGACCCCCTAGGCGCACACGTTTGATTCGTTGTTGATTTTATTGTAGTCTTTTTTGTGCAGCATTGTTTTAAAACTGTCATCTCTAAATAATCACTAATTGGAGTATAAGATTGTAAATATTATTTTTATAATAATTTAAGTGTAACTTAAGGGAGGTATTCCCTAACACTAACTAAATTTTGTAACCTTATGCTCCTCAGCACCAAATGATTAAGGGAAGAAATTTGTAATACAATGCAAAAGGAAGATTGCGATAGTATCTAACAAGTGTATACTGGGGGGTATTCCATATGAAGATGTTTTTCATTCTATAAATAAAGCGAGATATATAAGGCAATTGCTTATATTTAGAAAATACGATTTAAGATTGGGGGGTATGGAATACCCCCCCCCCCCCAGGTACACATTTCTTCGTTGATTCTATTGCTATCTTCCTTTTGAATTGCATTAAAAATTACGTCTTTTAATTATCTGCTAAGGAGTATAAGGTTATAAAATTTCCTTTTATAATCTGGGTGTGACTGGATGGGGTTAGTCCATACCGGTCATCAGAATTTGTGGTCTGAAGATAGGTTGGTTGTATAATTACTATTATTATTTCTATGAGGGTTAATATTCATTCTGTACATAAAGCATGATGCACTAAAGACCGACGACTGTATTGAGAAAAACGATTTGCAATCGGCGGATCTGGAGGGGGGGGGGAGATGGGGATTGCTCCTCAAGAACACATTTGTTTATTTTTCTTTCGTCCTGTCGAAATCAAATATATATATTATTTATAGGAAGAAATTTAAAATTGATACTTTGAAAGGGTGGCGGAACAATTTTTAAGGTGGGTGCTTAACCCGCTCACCTCTGAAACCGCCACAGGTGGGAAGTTGTGAAGAGATTACATTACCAACACTCGGTCGACAACCAATGCTTAGTGTACGTGACACAAAGGTAACATAAAACAATTTCTCCAAATTAAATAATATAAAATGGTAGCCAAGCTAAGATCTGCTGTTAATGATATCAAAACTAAAAACCATCTATGTGGTGGTCCATAAGGGACGTCCGCAATTTTTCCGACTTTTCAATCCCCCCCTACCGCAGTTGGTCACAATCTTCAACCCCCAGGAACGTCCTATGGTCAAAAATCAACCCCCCCTCATTTCATAGAACTTGATATGACATTTGGATTCTTCCCTGGTATTATTTGGTCACAATTTGTAAATCCCCCTAGGCGTGAAAGACTCCTATGAACATGTGAACAACGATTAATAATCACAAAATTCTAATTGATATTGAGATGATATCGGACATAAAAACCAAAAGTGACGCACAGTGGGATCAAATCACGACAAACTGTCCAAATTCTCGAACCATAGTTTGAGTTAAACAAAAATTCTAATTCAGGGGTTTGTATAGCGATTATGATTACATAGTTGTAAAAGGGGTAGATGTTAGTTTGAATAACTGCATGTGGTAGTTAATATTTGACTTTATGTAAGATATTTCCTGATTTTTCTTTTATTGGTAGGTTGCACAGTATGAAGGTCGTGGTGAGCATTCTGAATTTACACAATAGGTGACTAAGCTTGTTACTGATGGCATATTATTTCTATTTCAACCCATATGGAACAGATTTAGTTGTTCTTCTCTCTTCCAGTCTTGCCGCCGTTATAAGTATTTCTTTCGTTCGGTTCCACATATATCTATCCATTTGGCAGATCGTCCTTTGCTTGGATGCACGAAACTTGATGTAAAATTTCGCCCCTAGTGCGTTATAATCAGTAAGACAATCTTTACGAGAAGGTAATCAATTTAATTTCGTGTTTTTCATCCGGTGATTGTTAGGTTAGCACTCTTCTGAAGCAAGAAAACAACGAATCTTTCTACCACTGTTGTCTTGAGTCATGGTGCCGATCTTGACATTGAAGTCTCGAAAGACTAAAAGTATTTCATTTTTGGGAATGTTTCGGATGGCATACGTTAGCGCCCCCTAAAAGTTTTCTATTTCTTCCTGTAAGGACAGTGAGGTTGGGACAAACACCTGGATCACGTTGAGATTCACTGGTGCACCCATAGTTTGCCACATGTTTTTCTGAAGGATAACGGCAACGTCGTTTCGTCGGATATCACCGTATTTCCATTTGAAGACAGAAAGTGTTCGCTTGCTCTCCAATAAGTCGCTTTTTCTAGAATTTGTAGTTTACCTTCTTTATATTTCAGTTTATAGTATATATCATCTCACCTAGTTGCTCACCTGTCACGGTTGCTTCAACCAATACCTGCACCTATTTGGAAAGCTGCTCTTCCCGAAATGGAGCCACTGCGACGAAGAGGAAGATACCGTCGAGTACACCCTATTCCATTGCCGGATGTAGGAAAGCGAACACGAGACTTCCACTGTAGCAGTAGATCAGGTGATCACACCCGACACCATGATCGCCATCATGCTGAAAGACCAGCACTCTTGGAACACTGTAACCAGCTCGATAATAGTCACTATATGGAAAAGGATGAAGTCGAGAGAGAGCAACAAGCCGCCAACCAACGCCGTAACCATACGTAGGGTATTTGGAAGAATTACCAGGACGATGAAAGTGACCTGCCCTACCAGAAACACCGAGAATGCCGGAAGTAAAGTCGTGAGGCCCAATCCCGATTCTCGGTGGCTAGGGGGGTGAATTTAGTGGGTGAAGTCCCACACTGCCAACTCCGATTGAGTTGGTGTCTCGTACGAGATTCTCGCCTCCCTGCGTTAGCTAGAACAAAAAGCTAGTTGCTCCTAACTTGGCTAACAACCGGCGGGGGGGGGGTCTTACAATTAGGAACGAATAAAAAAGTTCTACATAAAACAAAATCAATCGCTTTGGCAGTGCAGTTGGTTTAATGCACATATTTAGTTTATCATCCCGACAGAAGAACATAATTTTCAATACGTAATTACATTACAATTTTATATTAGCCTCAAAAAGTTTCATTATCCTGTCAACGTAAGTTTCGTTTATTGCTTGTTTTATTAGCAAACTTAGAGTGAATTAAAATGGCATAAAAGCACTTATGAACGGTTTTAGTGATCATTATTTTTTAAACGGCACTTGCATGTATAATTGTAAAAGGTAGCGATCTACAATCGTATAATAGGACATTATAAACAAACATAAAATGCTGCGTGCTTTAATATTTTAAAATTGTAATCTGCCCTAACGAGAGAACAAAAAAGGAACAATAGGATTTAAGATTTACCCTATTAAAAACGTTTGGTGAATAACTAAGCCAATTTACCTAACTGATCATTATCTTATGTTTAGCTAACGATCAAATATTCTTTTGATCGTTTTATTTCTTTCACGTTTCACTTTATTTACGATATCTTTTTCGATGGATTGGAGCTAAACGTCGAAGCGAACGTTGAGGAAAATTAATTGTGTCGCATACAATACCTACTTATCCTATAATATTATGTGATCTGTATTTTAATTCCTGTCATTAATTTTAATTTGTGCAAAAGCAAATAGATTTAATTAGACTGATCAAAAGATCCGAAACAGTTTTGGTATTGCTTGTTAGATTACAAGTCGAGATTGGAATCGGAGAATTTAAAAATCGGTAGCTAACAATTTTTTCCTCGATAGCTTTGAAATAATCCGATTAATTTGAAAATGTTACGTTTTTCATGGGTTAGGCGGCAATTTTTTGATTTTATTTATGTATCCGTCGCAGGTACGAGTAAATTAATAACAATAAATTTAACGCAATCAGAGCTCTATTCAGGTTAGAAAATGTTTTCAAATTGAAGAGCAGTTTGATTGTTAGGCAATTAGTGGGCTATTTCACGCTGCACGGACAATAATCTCATTCATTAGCGGCTTTGAACATGCATACACCATACACACACCTGGTGGATTTTGGTAGTTACAATTCACCCACGTTAAGTTGGAATTTACAAGGCTGTATCATAAAAATTATTGGTAGTTAGGCTAAGAAATTGTAATCTTTGGGGTGAGATTGGCCACCTCGGGTCAGTTTAGTGCTTCTTTGATGAAAGTTATATCATTGTAAGTGGGAAATTTTACCATAAGACAGATTTAAAAATTAATCTTACCGTAATCCTGATGTAGGATCCTACACTGCTAACTAGAAAGAGGCAACAAAATGGAAGGAGATGGATTTTATTATTGTCAAACTAATACAATTCTTGTAAAGTATGTCCGCAACACACCGCGATGAAACTTGTATTGCTATAATTTGATATGAACGGCATGATAAAATTATGTATTGTGTTAAATTTTTGCAAATCGTCTACTAACCAGAGAATCTCAAACGGTTTTGTCTGTTGATATGTGTAATTTCGCCGGAAAGTTGAAAATTAATTAGCTCTAGGTCTTTCCAATTTTTTATTTCAAAATTGTATTGCCCACTCTATGATTTCTTCAAGTTTGGATCTTAATGGGAACGAAATGGTAATTTACATGTTGATAAAAAATTCTATTAAATTTTCTAAAATTAATTAGGTACCCAAAAACTACGATTGATTTTTTTTCGGTAACAAATCTGCATCTTATTCTTTACTTTATTTAAATTTAAAGTTTATAAAAATCAGATAATATTTAAGGACCGAATATAGGGTTGATGCATAAGTTGGTAGCGTTTTTTAAATTTAAAATTTAATATTTTAAATATAAAAAATACATAAACTTGGCAGTTTTTCGATTCCACACCTGAAGAAAATTTGAATAATAAGTTGTAAAGCTCTGATTTAATGAATATCATGCAGTCTTTCTGGAAAGTTTGTTGCGAACCCCTGACTTTAATTGGCAATCAGAGATTCTTATAATCTCACATATGTGAATTATCCCCTGGCTAATACTCACCGGTTCTTACTTATCTCAGGCTCTTATGTTTATAAGTTTCACTAAATAAGGAAAGGTTATATGAAGAATAAAAAGCATTACAACTACAAAAATTTAAATATAATAAACAAATAAAAATTAATTTATTATAAATTAATTTATAAATTAATTATTTATTTATTATTAAAATTAAAATTAATTTATTAAAAAATTAATTTGTACAAAAACAATTATAATTATGAAAGTATGCCTAAGTGGCGTTTATAATTTAACAAAAAGTTTAATATTAAAAATTATAAAAAAGAATGTCCTATCATCAGTGGCGGCTCGTGGGGTTCTACAGTGGTGGTGCCAGAACTTTTTCTTTTGATGAGTTCATAAATTTAAGTCCAACCGAAAGAGATTTTTTCCGAATCCAAAGGAACTGTATACAGTTCTGTATACAGACTTAAATAGCAGTTTAAGGGGGTTACCTACTGTGACCGATAAATTTTTTCGGTTTTTTTTTATTACATATTTTTATAGTTTGGGGTCTTGAATATGTTTACAAAAAATATTAAAGTAAAATTCATCAAATTACCCGAATTATAACGAATTTTCTGTAATGGTGTTTATTTTGTACTTTATTTGTACTTTATATAAAATATACAAAAATAAATTTAACAAATGTAAGTTGTAGTTGTCTGTAATTTTCTTTAGGAGTCCAAAAAACAAAAACAAAATTTTTTTAATTGTTAAAAAAGGAAATTATTAAAAATCGACGTTTTAGTCCAACCTCAAAATCGAATTGATTGTGAAAAAAGAGCTTTAAAAGTTTTTCTTACAAATTGCGGGATTATACCCGGTTTTATTACCGGATTACAAGGTTTTCAACTGACATATTTGCTGCACAAATAAATAATATTAGATACAAAATCCCTAAAAGTGTTGGTTTTTTAATCTATTTTGACTAAATTATTACGCTAATTTTTATTTTAAAATGTTTCCAAAAGAATTTTGTTCTTTCAACCATCGCCATTTAGTCCTTTTATTTTCATTTTACATTTTCGAGGTTCCGACCATAGCCTGGCATTCATAGAGAACAAAATGTACAAAAATTCGTATATTTTAGATAACTACGTCGGTCAAAAACATTCGTCCGATTGGATAGTCATTTCGAAACATGAGTTACGCGTTGATCTATTATACTTGTATAGGTAATTTCCAATAAAACGCTTTGCAAAAATTTTAGATGTTACTTTAGACATGAATAAATAAGAATCCTAAATTTCAGCTCAATAGCTTAAACAGTTTTGTCAAATTTAATTCCTAAAAATCAGCTTGCCGGAAATGCAACAATTTAAATAGAACACACTTGAAGATAAAATATTTATTACATTTATTAAATTAAAGAATTTTGCGTTACGAGCAAGTTGAATAAATCCAAATTAAATTAGTAGATAGTATAAGAAATATTTTAAGAATTGTAATTGAAATTTATAACATTTTTAATAACGTTGACGTTATTAGATTGCATGATAATAATTATAATATAACATCTATTCTAAAATTAAAAAATAAGGAAAAGCACTTTTACTAAATTGCAGGATATTATATAAAATCATTTTTGAAATAATCAAATCAGGCAATGGTCTACCTAATTTTTGAATTTTAATATCTTCCCCCAGCCAACATGAGCAAAAAGGCTTGCTTAAAATGTTATTAATTTTATTCATTATTAAATTAATATGTATTAACAAGTTTAATTAACTTCACTAATAATAAATTATCAGATAAATTATTTTTATAACTCAACGCGTTATTAATAAATGAAATCAGAGATATAGGAGGTAGGCTCATAGAAACACTCGGCGGGTGTAGGTAGAATTGCTATCACGTACCCATATGCATCCCGCTACAATTACAGTAGTGGCCAGGAGTTGCGTAGCCACATTGAATTTGGCTCGGTGTTGATAATTTATCTTATTGTAAAGTGCACATTTATGAAATAAAAATTACATATATGTCTATAGGTACTATGTTTACACTTTAAAGTGAGAAAAATGTTTAAGATTAAACAATTGTTAAACAAAATTAAATATTTTTTGAAAATTAAAAAAAAACATTTAAGGCCGTTTTGCCCAGCTAGTGCCATGGCTCTTTGGCTCATTATAACGAGCCGCCACTGCCTATCATCACTATTTACCTTAAAATTAAATTAAAAATTTACCTTGGTAAGTTTTTGGAATGTGATAACTTAGAATAATCTTCATTAGTTGCCAGTTCTTATTGTTTGCACTATTCCAATACGTAAAAGTTTAAAATATTCTTTGTTCTCACAATTGGAAACATATTTTTAATTCAGATTGTTTATTTATTTATTTCGCACTTGTATCAACTAAATTATTGTATTAGCGTCGCGCACATTTATTAACTATTAATTTATAATTTTCTCGCTCCACTTTAATTAGGAAAAATTCAAGTTATCTCCTTTTTTACCATTAGAAACGCGTTTTTAGCCAAGATAATTTATTATATTGGCGTTTCGCACATTTGTTGATTACTTATTATTGGTTTATCTCATTTGTTGATTAACTTATTATTGCTTTATTCTAGTCGTTGATTAACTTTGAAACAAATAGTTAGAACTGTATAAAATTGACTAAGTTTATTTTTATGTAAGATGTACAAATTTTACATCTTACCTCTTCAGAGTTTGTCAACTTAATCCTTAGATTCTTTTCTTTTTAAAATTTAAGAAATCTTTTTTTTTAAAATAGGGTAACCAATGATCTTAACATATTTCTTATAAAGCCAATCACAGAATTTGGTTCTATACGTAACTGACAATTGAATTGAAAAAGATATAACGTAACGATAAACCGTTCAAACCTGCAATAAATAGACTAATTTATTGTTCTCCAAATGATGCGATATGACGTTAACTGACTTTAGGCGACTAAAAATTCTGTGAAACTAATAATTGATTTCTTGTAATACTCCTATTCACTAAAATTATTTTGTATCTAGCATGTGTTCTCAGAACACTTTTTAATTTTAAAATTGTTTACTTCTTGTCAAAATCTGAACAAAATAAATTAGTATAATAGGGGTAGTTTCTGTGAATGTTGAAATAAAATAAAAATTAGGACCGTGGGATATAATTGAATATAACACCATTTGGAGACAGAAAATTGTCGTAGTTCGAAAAAGAATATTAAAATTTAATAATTTAGCCCTAAAATGTAAGAGAAAATATATAGAGTATTGCAAAGTTGAGAAAATCCTGAGAGGGACTCGAAGTGCGAAACCGGAGAACGAGTTAATTTTGGCGGCCATAGGCCGCAAGAATTCCAGAGTTAGGCAGTAATGTGGCTGTATTTTGTATTTTCTTCAGTGGCGGTTGGTACGTGGAGGGCTATGGGATGGAATAGCAACTCGAAATAAGATTATTTAATGCACCATTGTAGTTACACCGCTGAACATTTGCGACAATCCCTAAAAGTAAAAAATTGAACTTATAACGCTCTCCCCGCCCCATTATAGCAATCTCCTCAAAGTAGTACATTTGCGACATTACATTAATTTAACCCACCCTCCCATTCGAAGGAAAAAAATGCATTGCAGCCTCTGTAACCTGTGTAGTAGTTATTATTACAGAGGTTGTGCAAGATGACGTTGTTATTATTAAATACGAATTTTGATTCAAGTTTTCATATGCTTAAGAATATCAATTACAAAATTTTGGAAGCAGCAATTATAGGGTATGGAACATCTGGATCACAGCAGAGCTGAATCCAGGAACAGCGCAGATATCTGATGAAAGAAAATTAAGAATTTTTGGTAGAATATCTGCCTATAAAAATAACGTCGGGTATAATAAATTTTGTAATTATAAAACTTATATTTACTACATGTGCCGACAATAATTTTTGAACATTCCAATTATTATCAACTTGTATGAAGGATTTCGTAAAGCTATTTCAGTCAACAATAATAAAAATTTTATATTTTCAATTAAATATATTTAAATAATTTTCAAATTTTATAAGATAACACGGCAATATAAGTAAATACATTATATATCATCAGAGTAGATCTAGAAATACTAGATAATAGGATACGTACACCCCCTCGTCACGTCTTCAAATTTTGTGCCATCCCATTGAAACAAGTCACGAGCCGCTACTGATTTTCGTTACATTTTTTTTACATTTTATATTTTGAATATCAAATACCATATAATGAGCTTAATAAATTTAAAATTTGTATTCGAAATACAAATTATAAAATACAAATGTCTTTGAAATGCATGTACTATATACCTAATTAAGATATACCATCGTAATCTCTATATTATAATTGGTAAAATTATTAAAAATATTTAAAAAATCAAAAGATTTAAAAATCTTTGAATTTTGTTATTTTAAAAATAAAATATAATTTTGTATGTGAAATGCAATATCTTCAATAAAAATAAAAACATGTTGTATTATGGCTTTTTTCGAGATTTATATGGTAAATGTTAGTAATTCTCAAACTTGGCATAAAACTACAAAGATTTACAATATAAATTTACATGTTTTATAATATCTACTAAAAGATCATGCCGACTCAAAGTAGCAGTTTAGTCTCCCGGATGTACATAATTAAATTTTTGATTTTTAATATACCTACTAAAAGGTAATGGTTGTGCGGCCTAAAGGCCGCACTGGAGCTTTTTTTTATCTTAACTTCCAATGAAAGTTTCTTTATTTATACGTACCTATAAAAAATAAAACAAAAACATTTCCAAATTAATCCACATATTGGCGGATTATTCGTTTTTTCAAAAATAAGTTTTTACTTAATTCCACCCGGTATGATACAGGGTGTTTTATTTTAATAAATTTTTTGTATGGGTTTAAAACTATATAATATATTTGCACGGGTAGCTTTTCATTAATTAACCTCCTTATCTGGTTTATAATTTTATTCTTTATATCCTAATTTTCCTCTATGGAAATGCGGGTAGGTTTACATAATATGTCAGGTTGGATTTCTTGTTTTCCCAGTGTTCTTGACGTTTTTACAGGTTTTTAACCCAACCTTGGTCTTGATTTTCTTCATTCTTGGTTACTTCCTAATTGTTCATCCCCGCTCTCACTCTGTATTGCAACCGTTTTTATTACCAGAAACCTACACATAAGATCGGGTGGTGTTTCCTTATACAGTTGGTCGAGGCATGCAGGGAGGTGGATGTCATGATAGGCCGCCATTTCTGCCTGTTCTTCCCTGTATAATTCTCACTCTTGTATCCTATGTATAGTCAAATATTTTTCTCCGGAAGTGAAGAAATAAATAAAAAATTTTTAATATACTTACTAAAAGAGCCTGCCGTAAGGCGTGATTCTCATGGTTGTGCGGATTAAAGGCCGCACTGTAGCTTTTTTTTACCTTATCTAAAAAGAGAACCAATGAGAGATGCGTTACCAACAGCCAGATCGACAGATACACAGAACCTATGCTTTATTAACTATTGGCCGGTGTTAAGCTAGAACCCCCACTTGAATAAAACAAAAAGAAATGTATGAAGAATTTGTTGCCGCAAGCGCGAATTTGCTGCTCTTACAGTTCTTAAGTAATGGCCATCTGAAAGCTTAATATTAAGCTAGAACCCTCACCATTATAACTCTCCAAAGGAAAGCACTAGAAAAAAAACATCACACCACATTTTGTTGCTCTGGAAAAATGTGGTTATTTAAGTTATTTTCTCTCACCGTTCTCGAGTTACGGCCATCTCAAAGTGGGGGGTTTAACTTAATATTAAGCTAGCACCCCCACACCATTTTAACTTGGGAACGGAAAGCGTTAAAAAAAACTAAACACACCACAATTTGTTGCTACTTTGTTGCTCTGGAAAAATGTGGTTATATTCAAGTTATTTTCTCTTACCGTTCTCGATTGCCATGGCTGTGCGGCCTAAAGGCTGCACTGTAACCTTTTCCACGTTATCTAAAAAGAGAAAACGTTACTAACAAAGAAACGAACACATAAGAGGTGCGTAACGAACAGATAGACAGATTATTTGTAATACACAGAACTATCTATGACAAAAGTTACTTTTAATTTGACATTTGTTCATATGGCAACCTCTTGATTATTTTAACTTCAGTTCCTCGAGAGGCAAAATACCTACTAAAATGAAGGCCGCACTGGTATTTTTTATCTTGACTAAAAAACGAACCAATGAGAGATGAGTTACCAATAACCAAATGGGCAGATGGACCGACAAAGATGTTTTATTATTTATTGTATATGTATTATGCGTGACTGCGCTGGTTGTGCGGCCTAAAGGCCGTACGGTAACTATAGTAACTATTTAAAGTTACTGACCGAAATAGGAATCAAAGAATGTACGTTCGTAACGAACAAATATTAGATAGACAGATAATGCACAGAACTACACCAATAAAAACGATTTGTTGCAGTGATAAAAATTTAATTTCAACAATAAACGCTATAGTTGATGGTAGTTCTTGTTCTAAAAGACTCCCCTCATTGGTCTAAAATCAAACTTGACACGAAATTGTTTACACGACATTTGGAATTTAAGGGGTAAATAAGTTTTTTTTTACAAAACATTACTTAAAAAAATATTCAAACATAATTTTATTAGAAATTCCAAAAATGGGTATTATTATGACGTCACATTTTTTCAACCCCCCCCCCCCCCCCGGCGTGTACGTCTTTTATGGACGACACCTTGGCCTTACGCTCAATAATCAAATATAATCCTTATGAGTATAAGGTAAAAAGGAGGGGAGGATCATCAAAATTTTGTACCTATATAATTTTAAACTGACAGAATTGGCAGCTATGCCAAGGGCAGTGCAAGCAGCAGTTCAACAAAATTTAAATGACAATGTTTTGATGGCTATTTCTAATAAGACATCATTGTTCCAAACTATACAGCGTCAGTGTAAGAAATAGAATGCCAAAAATGTTCTTCCATCAATTCCAACATACTTTCATTTATTTTTACTAAATTTTGGGAACTATTCGCTTCTTAACGAATTGGCCAAAGTAGACTACTGATTTACCAACGGAACATTCAAAGTAGTGCCGCCAATATTTCTTCATCTTTATGAATTGTCATGCAGTAAACAAGAATAGGACCATGTACGATCACCTACTGCAAGAAATTCAAAGTTTTATTCCAGATGTACGTAAGTCTTCCCAAAATTTTAATTGACTTTGAAACGGATCCAATAGCTTCTTTGGTTGCGGCCTTCTCAAATGCCACTATTAGCGGTTACTATTTCCATTTATGTTAAGCCATCATACGAAAATGTCATGAATTTGGAATGAGACAGGATTATCACACCAATGACGTCTTCTGAGAAAACATTCGTTGCCTGACTGCTCTTGCCTATATGTTCCTGTACCAGAAGTTCTTGTGGAGTCTATACCTGTTCAGGAACGTATGAAAGAACTCATTGCATATTTTGAATGCACATATTCGCGTTTTCCAATTAAATCGTGGAACCAGCATCTGAGGAAATTACTGTAGGGACTTCATAAAGTCAATCAGATGCATACAGCGTTATTCTTAGAGTTTAGAGTTCTATCATCTAGTATTTTAGTTGGCAGTATGCTGTGAGTAAATTTAATGTAATCCAGTACAAATGCATGACCCCGTGAATTTTGCCACGTGATTTTGTATTTTAGGTCGTGTTTGAAGGTGTTTGTTCTGGCCACAAAAATTTACCAGGAGTTTATCATTTTCGTTTTCAATCTCTTCATTAAACCAGAGTAAATAGATTCATAAGTAGAGACACTCTCTGTCGGCTTCCTTGATGTAGGCTGTTCTAAAAATTTGAAATTGTAGGTTGAGTTCATCTGAAATACCCTAGAGGGCTACATTTGTTGTTGTGATTTCTACGTGATTTCTAACCTATAAGTTTGACGTTTTGTATAAAGGTGTTATGGAATAATAAATACACTGTAATATAATTAAAAATGATCACTTTTAAGTTGTAATTTGGAGATAAATTTATAAAAATTAACCTATAAAATCGAAATCAACTCGAAAGAGCGCAAAATACAACTGAAATTGACTGCGACATCTGTGAACTCCTATACAAACCTAACCTACATTTAAACACGCCCATTCAAAATTTGGAACAGAAAATAAGCTCGAGTGACTCTACTATAAAAACTATTTATATACTCTGATTAAACCGTTGTTTTACACCAGATATTACTTATGTTCCGATTCTAACGTTTTGGTCCCCCATTATTATTAAGTGTTCTGTAGGTAGGATCGAGTCAACCTTGTTCTGCAAAGTCTCATAAAGTCCTCTCTTTTATGGCGTGTTTTATCTTTTATCGACTTTAATGTTTTTATTCTCTAGTGATTCGCATTATTTTCTTACTTGTGTAACCAACGCTATTTTTCCTTGTGTGAAACTTTCGGTGAATCAAGAGAGCAATCCAATCTTTTACTGGGCTCTCTTTGGTAACTCCAATATAAATTCCCGAGTTCCTTGGTCTTTTTCTTCGTTTTGGACAATGTGCAAATGATCTTCTTGATCTCTTTTTTTTTGTTTTAGCGTGAGCAGGGATGAGGAAATCTCGACAGAGAGACCTCAATATAAGACGGTAGTGTGAGACTTTCACTCTATAAAACCTTCCCCCTAACCCCAGGGACCAGGAATTGGCCTCGTCGGCATTACTTCCGTTCCTTTGGGGTGAGGCTTATATTTGGCTTTGCTCAGTCCTTGCTGCTTCTGAGCGGATATCTCTTCCTGTCGAGCGTCCTTTATTTTCTTCATCCATTTTAGGCATTCTGAGGCAGATATTTTTTGAGCTTCTCTGCCTCCTCCTTGGCTTTCATGATGGTCCTGATCAACCTGGTAATGATTCTCCACTTCTTGATCCCTAGTGTTCCATGACATCACGTTCCAAGTCGCCAATCTGATCTTTAAAGGTACGTGATTGATGCTCATCCACTTATTCCGCTTTCAAACTTAGTAGCTCCATCTGTTGATAACCCTCTGAACTCCACCAGGTATTTCTAAAACTCCCATAAGGTTAGCCTATTATTTGAGATCAGGCTTTTATTAGAAGAAATCTTTGTTCAACCCCGGCAATATTAATTTTCCACCTAACATGAAAATAGTGATAAGTTGTATCGCTACAGGGTGAACAATAATATTATGTAACCGTTAAAATTTTATAATAAATGGATTGGATAATTTAAGCTTTAATGGTTCTTTTTATTATCAATTAGACACAATTCGGTGGTATTGAAAATTAATTTTGTTTGAGACGTTCTGTTATATCGCGGGTAAAGTCAAAAAAAACTTTTTAATATATTAGGTACACATAAATAAGGTAATACAATGTAAAATACGAAACGTATTTATAGTTCATTAAGGTCCCATTGGTTACTTGTGTGGCCGGACAATCTCTAATTGTGCTCGAATAAGTCTTTAATAAGCGCACAACGCGACACTTTACAGGATGAATAATTTATTTATAATGACGGGAATAAATATCGGATTATAAAGATTTGTGTGGTGTGATGAATGGTAGGAACTGTCTAGATATGCTTATTTAAATTCTTAAGACCTTTAATTGATTGTACAATTCAGAAAAATTATTACAATATACAAGACGAAGCCAAAACTAGTCTCGCATTCTCCATTGTATCAAAATATAAATTTATATGCATAAAATTATTACTTTAATATTTTATGTACCCACCGACCGTTATTTATTGTTAATTTTTTCTTTCATATTTCGCGCTATTGGAATTTTTGCATTGTTCGCTTATTATTTATTGGGAATTTATGTCACGGAATGGTAATTTTTAACGTGCTAATTAATTACTATTTTAATCTTCAAATTTGACTCTACATTTTTGATTTTTATACATTCAATGGTATTAATCCAATTAGTGATGTAACAAACGAAAATTATAATTTCCTAACTTAATTAAGCAATAAGGGTGGTATTGTCAATCTTTAATCCCTTTTATGCAGTTTGTAAAAGCAAATGTGATCATCTGTATGCAAAAGATAAAATCGAAACTCGTTGTAATTATTAAACGTACAGGTTAAGCTGCTTAAAAGTACGATAATTGGCTCGGTAATTAAAAGCAGTCGCAATTTGGATGTTTTAATTAGTATGGTAAAAAAGGATAGAAAACGCTTGCGCCATTATAGCTGACAAAGACATCGTTTAAGTCTAAACCTAATTGCTAAAAGACAAGTTTCGTGTATAATCAAGTATATAGCGTTAGGGTATTTACCCAGAATTTCAATCTTAATGTCACTGGATATAGAGTAAAATTTTGTGTAAACCTACCAAGGCACAATATATTAGTACGACAAGAGAGAATTTCTTACATAGGTAACTTAAATTTGAATTACAAAGAAACAACGAAAGCTGCGTTATTTTAAATGGCAATTAAAATTCTACTGTGCATAGCGATTCGAAAAGAATCGCCTGGGTCTGAACCTTCAAGACAGACAAGGATGCACAAGTACTTACAAATAGCATCACTTAGAGAAGAAGACAATGTTATATAAATGTGACGATTTTAAAATTGGCGAGAGAGATGCAATACGAGACAAATAATACGGTAGAATTGCAGTAAATGAGTGTATACGAAGGCTAAAACGATAAATGACCACCCATTTCGGAAAAACTTCAAGATGTATGAAGTCACTTCAGGATGTTATAATGTGTTCGACTCTTGTTGCAAAGGACAGTTGTAAAACATTGTTAAATTAATTAAAACAGTCCAATAATTTATAGTCCAATCAACATTTTTCAAAAGGCGCATTCTCAAATTTAAAATACTTCCACAGACGATATTTTGTCTACGTTAATTGTATTTATGCTTTTTCAACTGCAATTTATTTCGTGCTTTTTAGATTGTCCGTTATTTTGCTAATTTTAAATGGGTTACGTGCAAAAAAATCTGCCATGATTGGTTATGGTAAAAAATTAAATATATAACAATGAAAGAAGAGCGAAGAACAGATTTTGCCGAAATGAAGTCAGTAGTTCTATGAAATGAAAATTCTTTCAGGAATGGGTGGGATTATGGTCAGAAGAGATCCACTTTGAAGAATATTTTGATTCCTCAAAAATTGAAAGCATCTACTTCCAAGCCTATCGCTCTCTTGAAAATTGACTCGATTATCGCTGGAAGAGAAAATTTAAATACCTTAAGTTCAATTTCTTCAAATTGCATGTACGAAACTTCTAAGCTTAGCAGCTGATTAGTGATAATATTCAAATGTTAGCGAATATTTATCACTTCCCGCGGTCTGTTTGGAGAATTTAAGAATTACCGTCCCCGCAGGGTTGTAATTCCTGTTACAGATCTTAAATTTTCTGATTCAACTTCTATCTTCCGCTATCAATCTTGAAAATGCATCTTAAAGAGTTCTCTCGATTCTTCTTTGTTAGGTTTTCTAATATACTAAGGTAATCCTAAAACAGCTGCTCGGAAGTCAACCCACAGGGAATTTCCCATAACGCCTTTACATTTTTTTGGCGTTACTTTATAATAAACCGTCAGTGCTTGGGTTTCAAAGAGAAGCTGCTGTAACACTTGATATGACTCTATTTACTCTTCTTGATATAAAATTGTGGTAATCAACGACATAGTGATACTCGTATAAGAGAGTATTGAAAGAAATATTCGATTCGGCCAAGTCAACTTTAGAAAAGCTTTGATGTGGCCCTTCTCTAAAAAAGTTTGGAGACCTTCGTCCATTTTTTACTATCATAAGAATGGATTTTACAGAGAGGCTCTTAATGTGGTAATAAAAGTCATAGCAAAATATGAAAATATTCAGTCTAGTCAGGCTGAGTTTTAAGAAAGCGGCGATATTTTTAGAAATTTGGGGACTCCTTGCCATTTTTATTAGCAGATTACAGCCAGGCTGCAGTCAGACAATTACATCACACTATTTATTCTACCTGATACGATAATATGGTTATAAAAGTCATAAAATGATATGAAAAAATTCAAAAAATATCCAATCTAGGTAGGTTGAGTTTGCGGAAAGTCGTGATGTCTTCTTAAAAGTTTGGGGACCCCTGGCCATTTTCTAATAGTAGATTACAGACAGGCTGCAGTTAGACTCTTTTTTATTCTTCCTGATACGGTAAGTGGTAATAAAAGTCATAGCAATATATGACAATAATTATTCAAAAAATATCCAATCTAGCCAGATTGAGTTTGTGGAAAGCTGTGGTATCTTCTTAAAAGTTTGGGGATTTCTAGTAATTTTTTAACAACAGTAAACAGACCGGCTGTCATACTATTTATTCTTCCTGATATAATTATAATGTGGTTATAAAAGTCATAGCAAGATGTGAAAATATTGGAATAATATCCGATCTATCCAGCTTGAGTTTTAGGAAAGATGTTATGCGTTCTCAAAAGTTTAGGAACCCCTGGCCATTTTTCATAGCAGACTACGGACAGGCTACAGTCAGACCATTACATCAGATTCTATTTATTTTTCCTGATAATGTGGTTATTAAAGGTCACAGCATATTAAGAGAATATTTAGTAAGGTTAGCTATCGAAAAGCTGTGATATAACCTTTTGTATAAAAATTTTGGGGAGCCTTGGCCATTTTTTAATAGTACACTATAGAAAGGCTACGGCCAAACTACATCAGACTATATGTACTTCTTCTTCCTATTATAAAAATGTGGTTTTAAATGTCACAACAATATAATATGAAAATATTGAAAGAAATATTTGGTCCGGTTATGTTAGCTTTAGAAAACCTCTGATATGATGGCCCTCATTTTAAAAAATTTGGAGACCCCTGGATATTTTTGAAGCAGACTACATCAGACCCTATTTAGTCTTTCTGATGTGATAATGCGATTATAAATGGCAAAGCAATATACTATTATGAAACTCTATGATGTGGCCCCCTTCTCGAAAAGTTTGGGAATTCCTTGTGTAATATAATATTTTTCTACTTATGAGAAGTTACTCTGACAATAACTTCTAGAAACGTAACAATTTTCCGACGGTAATATTAATCAGTTTCTTATTTGTTTTGATGTTTATTAACTTCAAATGTCGGATCCAGGGTTGATTCAAGGAGGGAGTTAAATCGGAGGAACGGGGGGGGGGGGGTTAAAGGGGGTCGTAGCCACTGAAAACAAAATTAAATAAACGCAACTTTGTAACGTGTTTATGCAATTCCTGGACTTAAAAACTGCTATATAAGTCCCTTTCTCTCAAAGGATTTAAACTGAATTTAAACCCCAAGGGAGTAAAGTAAAAGCAAATAGATTATTTCCTTTATGACCGACTGCAACTTGATTCTTATAAAACGTCAAACGTGGGGAGAGGAGTGTACCTGGGAGTGTAGAATACGCTGCAGCATATAAACATGGCCACCTTGTTCTCCGTGAGCTGGGGGGGTATTCCATACCCACCGGTCAGGCAAAATTATCCACATATTTTGTAAATTTTCAGTGACAAAATACAAACCAAGTAGAAGATGTTTATGCACTTTCGGTAGTAAAACCTATACTTTAATCGTTGTTTTTCAAGAGTAAACTTGCTGCTTTCATTACCTTCGGAGAACTTTGGAAAAATGTATGTAAAGCTGTAGGTTTGTTTAGGGACTCATTGAGAAATAAGCATACTAAAATTCTTCTAGTTTTTAACCGTCATTTTAGATAATGGCAAAAATTATTCATGTTATGAAAAAAATATTTCAAATAAGAACTGTATTCCATAAGATATAAAACTTGCCATTAAGCCATAAATTTCGTTGAAATATTAATTAATGCTATTAATTCCCCTTAAAAAGTTTCGGGAACCCTGAGTCATTTTTTAATAGCAGATTTCAGAGAGGATGCATTCAGACTATTACATTAAACCAGTGGCAGATCGATATAAGGTGCCAAAGAGCCATGGCTTACCATAACACACCAGTTTCAAGAATTTTTTTTAATTATTGAAATAATTACATTCCAGAGGAAAATAAAGTTGACCGGCCCACTTAAAAAATATTCTTAAAGGAATAATTAAGAAAGTAACCTGTATGCACATCGCATCCATACCCCCCAGGTAACGGGTTTCAAGAGAAGTAATGAAAGACATTGCGATTACAGATTGATAGAATAGAGAAAAGATATAAACTTTATTATTTTCGAATTTATCAAAATTTTAAGGCTTGAAAATTTTCATCAAATCAACTAAGGCTTCTACTAATACATCCACAGTTTTTATCACATCTACTAAATCTAAGGGTTAATTTTAAGCCGTTTGACCATGAAAATTTAAAAAAAAATTGCTTGCGGTACTATTTGAAAATGGAGTTAATTTCAAATGTCCGTTTTTTGGTTTCCCAAAAAGATGCGTCACGAAAAGGGACGCTTCTTAGACTTAGTATGGTGCTGAGCGTAACGTTGCAAGGTTTTATTTTACAATAATTTGTGTACCTGGGGGTATTCCATCCCACCAGACCCCCCGGCCAACATTAAATTTGCCATATTCAGGGAACAAGCGCTTTACTATATTGCGTTTGTTTTTTAATATTTTTGCATTATTATTTTTAGTCCAGTCTTATTCTAGGTTAACTACTCTTCCTTGTAAAGTAAGCATTTTATCTCCAAGCAACACCCGTGACGTAAACATATCTGAAAAATTCATTTCAAGGTTCAAACCCGAGATGTAATATGCTTAAAACCGAAATTTGAGTTTGGTTGAGAAAATCACCTTCCATCAACTCGAACAATAACCTTGATAGAAAAATTCCGGCACCACCACTGTGCAATCCTATGAACCGCCACTGCATCAGTCTCTATTTACTCTTCCTGATATGATAATGTGCGTTATATACTGTTGTGTCCATCAATAATTTGGCTGTTGCGATATTAAATTGTTTGTCGTGCAGTCAGAGAAAATAATGGCATGAGAAAAATTTATATAAAAAATGTTTTGAAATGTTAGATTAAGTTATTATATTAAGTTTTTGTGATAAATTTTAAACGCGTGAAGATAACGGTGATAGGCAACCCAAAAGACAGAATAAAATGCGTGATAAAATCAAACATGATTAAAAAAAAGAGGATGAGTTGCCAAGGGGAAATAAACGTGGTTGACTAAAATCAAGCGACCAGAGTGGTCGCAATTTAAGAGAGTTCCTTTTAAAAGAGGAATAAAGGAGTTCGGTAAAAATCAAGCGACGAGAGTAGTCGAAATTAAGAGAAGTCTTTCGATAAACGAGTGGAATAAAATCGAGCGACAAAGTAGTGGGATATTAAATAGTTCCGTTAAAAGATAAACGTTGTTGAATGAAAAAGCGACAAGAGTGGTCGCACATAAGATAGTGCCATTAAAAAGAAAGCGACTGATAGTCGCATATAAAGAGAATATTGAATACCGGTGTCCTAGAGGGAGGAAGCGTGAGAGGTCGTCTCTTCCAAAGGAATATTTATTGTGTGGAGTTGATTAACCAAGATTAACCAAGGAACCAAGATTAATAAATCCGGACGAGAAAAGAAAGAAGTGTACGCGGGAGTTCGCGTATTCTAAAACTAGATCTTAAAAGGTAACAGTAAATTTTCATTATCGTTAAATTTTGTCGAATGTTGTGTTGTTTATGTATTGTTTATTTTAATTTTCTGAATTTTCATTATCGTTAAAATTTGTCGAATGTTGTATTGTTTATGTATTGTTTATTTTAATTTTGTGAATTTGTTAATTAAATGTTTATAAAGAGTAAGATGTCCGTATTTTCTTTGACTGTGTGATTAAGGTAATTCCGTCGTAAAAGTCAAAAGAACCTGTCATCCTGAGATAAGAGAAAATCGTGTTCACGGTTCACGGTGGACATTACAAGTTGCAGCCCAACGTGAGGCTAAGGTCATTACAATACATAAGAGCATGTTTGAAAATGTTGAAAGAAATATTCGATTCAGTCAGTTTTTTGATATTTAATGTGAGCCGGTTTGGCCAGAGAAATAACGAAAAGTCTTTACTCGTAGGTAGTGTAATCTACTATTTTCTATTGGCACAAAATGCCATACTGTAGTTGAAATATGGTTGTTAAAATGAATTCTGCTTGAAAATGTAAAATTTTTTGACATTTCAACGGCCCCCACAACTGTTTAGTGATGCTGTCAGCAAGCTACTATTGAGTGACTTCAGGAAAAAAATATTTTAAGAGTATTACTAAGAATACCTACTATAAAAATTGTTAAAATTTTGTTGATAGGAAATATTTATAATCTTTCATAGAATCATCAAGTCTTCCTTTATTTAAAACTTTTGGACGATATCTACTAAGATGACAATGTCGACAGAAGATTCACCTTTTTTCGAAGCTCAGCTTATTATACTAAAAGAGCGACACGCGCGGAGAATAAGAAGGATGGAAGAAAACTTGAAACAAAAGTTCGCGATTGAAAGAAAACAATTGGAGAATAAAATCGGGAGCTACGTGGCGTCCCATGGCAATTTGTCCAGTTCTCCCAAGCCCAAGCCGACATTGACAGGAAGACACGCAAAAGGATGAGGGAGAAAAAGAAGATGGGTGCCTGACGGGCAGCCAAATTAAACGGGGACAAGAGAGATGTCTCCACCTCGTTAAAGTTGTGCACGGAGGAAGGGAGATGTGTTAAACTGAAGGGAATCGAGGCGGCCCAAAGTGACACCGAGCATGCGATGGACGAATTGGCGGATGAAGAAGACAAGAGCAGTTCCAGCTCCTTCTCCATCCAAGGACCCGACCAGAGCAATCGGGTTGATGGAAGGCCAATTCAAGACCCCACTATAAAGGAACTGATTAAGAAGCCCCTAATGAAGACCAAATAAAATCCCGCCCATCGTGCTGAGGGATGTCGCTAAATGGCCCTTCACCAGCAATGAGATGGATAGGAGAAGGATCAGGTTCTCCAGTGAGCGAAATACTGCCGATGAACTTGCGATTATCCCAAAAATAAAAGAAAAGCACAGGGCGTTCTGCAAATTCCTCGAAGAAACCCTAAACCCCGAAGAAGGTGACTTCTACTACCACCAACTTTAAGAGGATAAGTCGCTAAAATCCCAAACGAGATCAACATCCAGGCGTGAAGGACGACCTAGATAACAAAAGGATCTTGATCGATTCAGTTGTTGGAATGAACCGTGGTAAGAACAATATGTGTACCTGTACACTTAATGAAATTAGAAAAACAAAACCAAAAGGCGAAAATCTCAAAAAGAGTCAGCATTTGGAAAGCTGGGATGGATCTTGAAAGACAGTGGTATGCCTACGTACTTGAAAAGAAAGGTATTTGACTCATGCATCTAACCAGTACCATTTAGATGTGGCACGTAATAGGAGTGTAGGTTATAGAAAATTATTCGTCAAAAAGTTGTCATAAAGTGCTGCTACCTAGCTAAAATGTTAACAACTTTATTTACAGTAAAGTTGGTTTGAAAAAAAGCTATATTATGAAGATTACCTAAATTTACCTGACATACCATTAAGTCCTAAAGATGCATAAAGCCATTAATAAAAGGTATTACAATCTTTGAAGGTTGAAATTTTCTTTTCTATTTACCAAATTTTAGATTCATAGGTTTAATAATAATTAAAGTTATTTGCAAAAATTTATTAATATGAAAATTATACAACAAAATAAATTCTGGAAAATATCTAATTTTTCATGTACTTATTATTGGTTTTTTAAAATATTAAGTTTTCTTGTTGCACTTTGTTTATCTTTCTTCTCAATCTGTATTTTACATGTACGGAACAGTTTCGTTCGCAGTAAACGGTTTATTAAAAATTTTTTATGTTCTTCACACTTCTTGTCAGTGATCCACTTTTTAATTGTATCATTGTTCACGATTTTTTGAAATATGGAATCTTTAATACCCCTGGTGTAAAATATTTTATTATAGGACTTGTTGTATATGCCTAGACATATGCTGATAATTTGAATGAAAGCAGTGCTGGGTCTTTTTAAAAATTGTATTTTAGTTTCATCTACGCCGTAATCCCTAGACAAAATCAACATTTCATTCTTATCAACTAAATCAGTGTTACCTTTTTGAAGTTCTTCTACACAATATTTACACCCAAACTTTTTAATACAGGATTGAGCTAAATAACCTGCAAAGTAGGTCACTGAGCATGCTTCATAGTTTTCCTTTATGCTACAGTCCTCATCGGAGGATGATGATGTTGATTCCATTTCCACTTCAAAGATATCAGTAAAATCGGAAATAGTTTCTGATACCACAGGCAAATCTCCAGAGAACTCGATTTTTTCTTCCAAATTAATTAATTTATCTTCATCGTTCTCGCAATTTGAAGTTGTGCATTCTTTCTCCAGACACGATGAAATAATTCCTTGTAGAGATAACCTAAATTGCTTTGCAGAAGGATTGGGATTATATCCGTTTCTATGGCGTATTTGGGAAAACAAATTTTCAATTGGATCTTGACAAAGCCTATTTGTTAAAAGAAACTTGTGATATCGACATCTATCAAGCTTAAATTTCCCGAACACAGGACCCATTGTTTACACCGTTCTTCATCTTGGGTAGGAAAACCATAAAACCTAACAGTTTGCAATCCTTTTTTCTTTTCATTGCAACCAGCGTAATTACACTTTGAATAAGACATATTTGTTGGAATTACAAATTAATTAGCTTCGAGAAGTTGTGTTTATTAAAATAAAATGTTACGCTTATATAGAATAAACTTGTTACCAATCAAAGATAATCTCTTTAATCCGGTTGATAATTTCTTTAATCCGGTTGATCAGGTTCACTACATATTTATTAGCACTAAAATAAACTTAAACTATTATTATTATATTGTAACTTTTATTGTTTCATTTACTTATATACCTATAATTGTGACGTCACAATTTTGAACCTCCCCCGACCCCTAACGCCACAAAGGTCGGACCCCCCCCCCCCCAGGAGCGTGACGTAATTTATGGACGACCCCAAAGCGTATTCCATAGGAGGAATCCTGGAAATCTTTGAAAGTCGTTGGAATTCCTTCAAATATTTTGCAAAGTAAATCCTTGGAATTCTTTAGAAATCCTCGGTGTTCTTTGTAAATCTTTCAAATTCTTTGGAAAGCATTGGAATTCCTTGGAAATATTTGAAAATCATTGGATATCAGCGTACACGTAAATCTTTGAAATTTTGTTTTCCGAGTTTTGTATACTTAAATATTTATTTATTTTGTTTTTAATTCGTTGAAAATCACGGGGAATTTTTCGCAAATCACTAGGAATTCCTTAGAAATCGTTGAAATCTTGCAATACCTTAAAAATCTCTGGAATGCCTACTAAATTGTTGAAAACTTTTTAAAACATTTGTAAATTCTTGGAGTTTCTTGCAAATCTTTAATAATCCTTGGAATTCATTGAAAATCGTTGGAATTACGAATTCTAAACTAAAATGTTCAAAACAAATAGGAGAGAGTGATCAAAAAGAAACTTTCTTGAAAACCGTGCTATTTTATTACGAATTTTTTGAAAATAAAAATATTTGAAAATGCCCATATCTTGCAAACGAAACAGCAAACGAAAGTAAAAATAAATTTTAAGTGGGATCTTAGCAAACAGTATTGTTAAAATCATAAAGGAATGTTTTTGTTAAAAGACACCCTTGTTATAATCTACATAAACCCCCAATAAAGGATTTATTACCTGCTCTAAGTAAGTACATATCTAAGTTTGAAACCATTATAACAGATGTACATGGCTAGTTAGTAATAACTTTGTACGCTGCGTGGCGATTAGGTGATTTAAAGCACCATCTGGCGTACAAAGTTCTCCAACTTATAACCAAATTTAACATTGCGTGCAACATCTATAAGTATATAAAATCAATGCCAGTACTGACCTCCAAAGTGGAAACAATGGCATTGTCGAAGTGGAAACAATTGGCAATGGAGAGACACATGTTGGAAGTGAATTTACATGACAGAATAAAAAACGCTGAACTTCGGAGACAAACAAGGGTAATAGACGTCATGAAAAGAGCTGCGGAGTTGAAGTCGAGATGGGCGGGACATCTGGCAAGAGAAAAATCTAAAAAGTGGACAAATAGAGAGAACCAATGGCATCTGAGAACCACAAAAAGAAGCGCCGACAGACCCCAAAAGGGGTGGTAAGACAATATAAAACAAACGGCGGAAACAATGGCAATAAGTGGCATAAAACCTGGAGGAATGGAAAAGTATGAGAGAGGCTTATGTCAAGCAGTGGGTGGAAAATGGTTGAGATGAAGAGCAGTAGGCCACTCTTTCTTATCATGGTCACCTTGAGGAAGAATGAAGAGTCGAGGAAAATATTTGTGATCGAGAAAATAGTAAAAGCCCCACGTCGTCAGCGGAGGTTTGGCCAAAGTCCCCTTCAGAAATTTTACCGCGCAGGACCGAAATACGTGAAGTGCGCAGGTGCGTGCTTACGTTGGAGAGCAAGAGGTCGATGGAGGTGAAAACAACTTGCGCAAATTACGGCGAAGAGCACCCCGCCAACTACCAGGGATGCAGGAGCTTCCCCAAACCAAAATTGGCGACAAACTAAAGGCATTGAGGGCGCCCACCAAGTCCAAGACCATATAGGGGGACCGCGAACAGTCCTACGGAAGTGGAACTTCAAGAGAAGAAAACCGCGGATCAAAACCCACGCTACAGGGAAAAGATAGAAAAGGATAGACCCACTCCAAAGACACTTTTTTTTAGCTCGACGCAGAGAGGAGAAATCTCGTGCGAGACACCCATTTAATCGAAGTGGATAGTGTCAGACTTCACTGACTAAAACTCCCCCCTACCAAGCACCCGGGTTTCGCCGTCAGGTATTTCTTCCGGGATGCTCGGTCCGAGATGTCGGGATCTTCGACATCTCCCGCCCTGGATGTTCGGGCAGATGCGTTGGGTCTGCAGTATCGTGTGCAGACCCGCCTTTTTCGTTCGGGCCTCCAAGTTCCTCTCCTCATGTATGGCTTCCTGGTTGCTCAGTCAGGTAGGGGGCATTGCGATGGAATTCGATGAAACGTGTGCTCTCTCGCATGCCTCTCTTCTACCTGTCCGAGTTTGTCTCCTCGTTGGTTGGCTTCCTGGTTTGACGGTCGGGTAGGGGGCATTGCGATGGAATTCGATGTTACGTGTGCTCTTTCGCATGCCTCTCTTCACCCGACCGTGTTTGGCCTCGGATCACTGATCTTCAGTGTCGGTATCCTCCCCCGTATGGGCAGCGGCGGCCCGTTGTTCGGCTCTTCCTGCTGCCTCCTTACACCTCAGGATGTTTGTGATGAGGGTGTTTATCAGCTGCCACTGGGCCTCGTCGACGAGCATTGCTTCGACCAGGTCTTCGGGAGTCATTGTGTGCCCCAGTGCAAGCGAGACCATTGTTCTCTCGCGCTCCCATCTCAGCACGGGAAGAGGGAGTGTTCCGCGGTATCGATTTCGTCGCAGAACCTGCACCTGGGGCTTCCCAATATGCCGAATCGATGCAGGTAGTACGCAAAGTAGCCGTGCCCTGACAGCATTTGTGTGAGGTGGTAGTTCACCTGTCCATACCGCCTCTCGACCCATCTCTTGATGTTGGGGATGAGTCTGCGGGTCCACAAGCCGCAATTTGCCTCCTCCCACCTGGCCTGCCAACTTTCGGCCACCTCGCTTCCGGCATCCCCCACTCCGTCGTAGGTTCTGCTCCTTGCTAGTGCGAGGAGGTCGATGGGGGGCATCGACGCCAGATCGAGGGCCGCGTCGAGCGAGACCGTCCTGTAAGCGCAGGAAACGCGCAGCGCCATTCAGCGCTGGACGCTCAGCAGTATCTGCGCGTTCCTGCTAACCCTCAGCGCCTCGTGCCATACAGGTGCCGCATACAGTATGATCGACTGCGTCACGAGAGCGAGGGTTCTTCTCTTGGCCTGCTTAGGGCCTCCCATGTTGGGCAAAAGGTGGGCAAGCGATGTCGTCACTGCTGCTGCCTTTGCGGACGCGTCTCTGATGTGCTCGGCGAAGTTCAGGTGTTTGTCGATCTTGACGCCGAGAACGGTTACGGAGTCCTTAGATGGAATTGGAACTCCGTTTAGTCGGAGGGAAACCTTGGAGACTTTCCTTCTTCCGCTGAGAAGTACTCCCTCCGACTTTTCAGGGACTAGGGTGAGTCCTCTTTCGCTCACCCAGGCGGAGATGGTCTCGAGCGCCTCTGTCGCCGATGTCTCGATCTCCGCCACGTCCTTGCCCACGACCACTACGTTGAGGTCGTCCATGAAGCCCACGGTGGTGCATCCGTCTGGGAGCTTCAGACGCAGCACTCCGTCGTACATGAGGTTCCAGAGCGTCGGTCCGAGAACCGAGCCCTGGGGGACTCCGCTGGTGACCTCCATTTGACTCCAAAGACACTTGCCTTCATCCTGGCGTCGCTCACAAGGAACCACTTGTCATCCGAAACCTCAGTGTAACAAACTCACCCCAAGTCTATGGAGGGATTCAGCAGAGACCATTAAGTATAAGGTTTTTAGCGATAACTCGGTCTTTTTCAGTGATTTTGTGTTTTAATTGATTTTCGAAGCAGCTTATTTTGGGTGCAACCTTTTGTCAGATCACAAAGACGTCAAGATTTTACTCAACTTTTCCCGTTCTCCTTGAAATTACACCAAGTCCGTTGGATGTCTTTGGTTTGACGCGATTGGCTGTCTTCACCTGAAGATTGACGACCAATATGGGATTCCTTCCTTGGTTTGCTATGACCATCGCCATAAAGGTAAGTGACAACGATTTTTAACAGTAGCTCTGGATTATCATCAGTCTTTAACATTAGGTCTAGGACCTTCATTTATGTTGGTAACTCCGTTTTTCGCTGTACCTGGTTTATCAAAGTGTATTCAGTATGCCGCGTTTCGGTCTTTCGTATTGTGACATTTTTGTATGTATTTTCAATTATGCGATACAAATGAGAACCTTAATTTGACATAACCAAGAATTAATTAAGAACGACATGCGATAAAAGTGACTTAATTTTGATTGTTTGTTACAAATTTTAATATTGAGATAAAGAAGCGTTCAGAAAAAAGTTGTACCTAATTTAAGACAAGTAATCCAAAATTAATCTCATTATAAATACACACAATAGAATTTAAATGAAGGTTTCAGACGTATGATATTAGATAATTAAAACATGAAATTTAATATGCAATTAGCATCAACATCTGCATTTTATGAGGCAGACATATTATTAGTCGGTCTAAAATCTGCATAAACTGAAACACATGTTATGAATTATGCAAACCAAATAAACAAATTTGAAGTGACATAAAAACTTGCCTTTCATTCCTCCTTTATACCACATATCAGACAGCATGACTAGCTAAAGAGGAAATAACTTGGGGGGTAGGGCACGTCAGAGGAACTCGCATTAATTAACTACATAATTACCCAACTTACCATCTTTTCTTAATCTTAGCGCCAGAGTAGATCGAACCGATCGGATTGAAAATCGAAAAGTCGATCTGCCAAAAAAATTTAAATTTCTTTCGCGATTTATTTCTACGCATAATTGAAGCAAGATATTCAGTAACAAGATCAATAACTCACAATTAAGTGATCATTATTTCTAATTGCTCGAGCCGAATCGATTTAAAATGCAGCGTCTTCTTTTTATTAACAGTCTGATCCGATTTTCGACTCTTAACAAGCAATTTGCAAAACTCGTTAACATTTGCTTTGTATCGCTCCGTCACACTTTCCTGCAAGACGTTTCACATCGCATCGTCTCCTTCCCACTTCTGATGCACTAAATTACTAAAAATGTCTCTTCGCTTTCGGAAACCGATGCATTTTGCAAATATAATCCATATTTTTTTAATTTCGTAATTATTATGTTTATGGTTAGTAAATTTTGATTTGTCGTGCTCGACATGATGAACGATAACACGAAACGTTATTCGTGATGGCATTTTATGATTAACTATATTGATTTTGCTATGACATTGCCGTTTTCCTTATTCGTTTATACCACTTAATTATAACTCGTGTAGTTTGAAAGATTTTATTGTTAATTTCGTGGGAATATTGATGCAATGTCGGCTTATTAGGCACAGTTCAATTAATTTTCTGATTTTTAAAACTTCCAAACTCTTAATGAACTCGAAATTTATTTAAATTTTTTTTGAAAGCTGTTTCGGTATCAAAGCTATGATAGGTGCCGCGAAAGGGTGCGTGGGCTATAAAAAATTATTTTCCCGTTCTTAGAAGCTGAAATCAGATTTGAACAGTCTCCTAAATATTAGGTACAGCAGCTCGGGAACCAATTTGCTGGGTAGGCTTCTAGTTTTGTCTCTTACCCAAACATAATTTTTGTATATAAGAAGATTAAATGAGGTCTTAAAATATTTATTATCCGAATTAAAAATAAGAGAAAATCACTTTTATCATTTTTAATTAACTATCATCAAAAAATCATTTTTAACGTGTTTTGTTTTTCATCTCAGATACTTCACAATAAATTTTTAAATAGCAGCCCTTATTTTTTTGTGCGAATCTGAAAAGAGCACAATTGTAAAAATATGAAAATGTAAAAACACCTGACCTTGAAGAGAAAAGTTTTCAAGGTAATCCGGCCCAAAGCTACAAAAGTTACTTCAATAAATTTAATGAAAGCCGTAATTATTAAGGTTTTTGCACAAATAATGTCAAGAAAAAAAACAAATTAAATGTTCTGAGTGACTCCCCCCCCACTTCTTGGCAATATCCAAGAATTGCCCGAATTTCATCCATTAGTTCGTCAATGGTAGTTGGCCTATCGAAAAAGACTTTGCTCTTTTTAATTTTTCCAGCGCCTTCTTGGTAAATAATTGGTACACCTTAATAATGTTATCATGCATTTTTGAAACTTTAGAACTGATTATCTTGAAAACTTTTCTCCTCAAGGTTATAGTTTATAGTTTTTTTACCTATTCTTACTCAAATTCGTAAAGAAAAATAAGGGTTGTAATTAAAAAAAATTTACGATGACGTCATAGCTCCAAAACAAAACAGGATACAAAAATTTTGAAAGGCAGAAAAAAGTCTGTTGTGTCCGAAGTTTTTGTGAGAAAATTTCCCTAAAGTATTTGATCGAATTTGATTTCTCCAAATTTTTAAGACAAAATATGTATTTTTGTAGTTGGGATAAGCCAAATTGTAGTTACTGTAGTTATTGTTAAGATTACCAGTGGCGGCTGGTGCGGGGAGGGCGACGGGGTGCCGCCCTCCCAAAATGGAATAGAAACACATAATTAAAAATAATATTTTTAATGCGAATGTTTCGCTCGAATCATGGTTGACACGTCGTTGAATATTGGACAATCAGACGCCGCTTAGACCATAAACGGAGGTACAGATTCAAAACACTTGATTAAAAAGTGAAAAGTAAAGCAGCAAATTTATATTTTTCATTTTTATGATGTATATTTTGTGCCCTCCCATTGAAACAAGTCATGAGCTGCCAATGAAGATTACAAAGTAAAAATGCCGTAACTGACTGGGAGTTTTTACTTTGTATGGTGTAGTTACGGCCTTCTGACTTTGAAAAACCATTGACGCATTTTCATATTGTTTTAATTTTAAAATTGGGGTACGGTCCCCTAACTGTGACCACTCCAAATAAATTGAAAATTTCCTATTGCAAAGAGGAAGGTTTATATAGTATACTGATATAATTTAAACCTGCGAATGTATTATCAAAATTTTGAGTAAATCGAATTTGAAGTTTGCAAATTTACATGTAAAATTAACGAGATTCCCGCGCGTCGCTCATTCTGTTGACGGTACGTGCAATATGAATGACCCTAACACTTAGAGTATTTCGCACCGGCAAATGCAGCTCGTCTCTCGTACATGTAACATCGATTATTTTTTGTTTTTACGCGATTTTTTGGGGGTGAAACGTAATAGTTTACTGCCCCATACCGCAACTGTACTTTTTAATGCTATTTCAAGGGTCTCTAAGCTCCCGGTTTCATTTATCCCGGTTTTTTTTTATGGGAGGCGCCTTCTCGTATGTTTAGCATAGTAACCAGAGTCAAAACCGCCCTGGAGGGGTGCAGAGCGGAGCGGAGCGCAGCGGCGCCCCGAAAGGGTAGGTTTTGACGATGGATAAACCTCCCTATCGAATGCACACCCCTAAAATCGAAGAAAAATTAGCTAAATTTACGTACTTTCAAATTGACTTTTCTCGAAATTTTATGTATATATATTCGCAAGTGAAATTTTTACAGTACTATACTCTATAAACCTTCCTCTTTTTTTCAAGGAAATTTTCAATTTATTTGGAGTGGTCACAGTTAGGGGACCGTCCCCTAAAATTGATATACATTTTGTAAATCTCATTACGCATAAATTAATGTAAACCTTTATTTATTTAAAATATGAATTTTACATAAATTACTCAAAATCTGCCAACAGATTACTTGAATTTTGATTCAAAAATCGTTGCCGATTTTCTGGCGTCATGGGGCAAATTTCTTGATCATCTCTTCTCTTTTCAAATTTTTAATTCCAATAAGAACTTCTTTAAGTAGATTTGCTTCAAGAAATTCTATCTCGATACACCCCCTTCAAAATCGCTCCAGTAAGTGAACGTAATTTCGTTTCTGTCGAATTTAAATTTTATCATCTCCAAGCGAGATTTACTTCCGAACACCCATCCATCGGTTATTCGCATTCCATGAACATAAACCTTGCCAGAATTGGAACGTTTTATTACTTCAATAAAATTATTGAAGTCGTAAATCTTTCTATTTTTCATCAACTGCTCTGCTTGATGTGAAAGATGTCGGCGTTCATAAAGGTATGATCAGGTTTAAAGGATTTAATTACAATTCGATTAATCGAAACGAAATTTGAATTGATTAAATATACCAAATACGAAAAAAAGCACCCATTTTTATGTGATTCGAAAAATTGTAGAGCCAAATGGTTAATTTTTCGACATCGCGATTATTCATACAAAATTTGTGAAAGCTGATTGGGAGGTCTCCTTCTTCCTACTGGAAATGTATATAAAACAAATTTAAATTGATGCAATTCAAAGTAAGTAAGGAAGCCGTAACTGACTACTTACGGCCTTTTTACTTTGCATGTTGTAGTGACGGATTGTTCATATTGCTTTTATTTAAAATTGATATAATAACCTTTTGTAATAACATACAGATGCAGTTTTTTACGTAGACTTCAAAAATACTAAAAGCTCAATTTAAAAAAAAGTACTTACGCCCTTTTTACTTTGTAGTAGTTCATTGTTATCTGTAGTTCATAATCTTTTTACCTTCATAGGTTACTTATTTTCACCTTCAAATCTTGTGTGAAACAACCAAACATCTATTTCTAAAACTACATAATTAAATAAATATTGTAGAAAGGGCCTAAGTTCCCTATATCCACAATAATACAAAACAGCTTGTATGAATATCACTAATCAATAAATGATTTAAAATAAACTAAGAGCCGATGAAAACCATTGGGCTATGTTAACGATCTACCCAACTTGTATATTGCCTGCATGACGAAGGGTATTCACAAAGTGTACCCCGCAATTTCATGAAAATAATAAGGAAAGCGTGTATTTAATTTAATTTCCAACCACTTTTAAATTACTGCAATAAACTTGATTTAACTTCTTTTTCTTGAATTATTTTATAATTCACTTCTGATTGGTTTATTGATTTATAATTAACTTAAAGTAATTTTTGTAGCAAATAAAGTGAGCAAACTGATTGAGGCCGAAAGCCGAATTAATTATGGTATCTTTATGGTAACGACGTCGTGCAGCTCGAGAAAAGCAAAAATTACGACAAGCATGACGAAGTCAAGAACCAAAGTGCGAGGCCGGAGGCCGAGCTTATTATAGCGGCCTTAAGTGCCAGAGACAGACGGTAGGGTGGCCGTTAGTCCGCCTGTATTTTCTGGTGACGAAGTCGTGAAGTCCGGAAAGGTAACAAATAATAATATGTTGAGCACGACGAATTCGAGAAACATTTGGTGAAAGCCGAAAGAGCAAAGATGTGAGGCCAAAGGCCGAGCTAAGTATTGAAGTCGTACGCCACCAGCCTACTTGATGGAGTTTTCGGTTGCAATTAACCAAAGTCACTAAGAAAAAATCTTATCTGCAATTTAACTACAAGAAAGCACATCGGTCTTGATACACTTTTAACCGGTTTCAAGAACGATAATGGGGGTGAAAATCATACCATCATCAAGCATGCCTAATCAAGAAATTAATAATAATTGAAAAAGCAAAGCAAAAATAGAATAAAAATTTTTCTTTGTTTACACAATTTTTGCGTTATTTTAATACTTGTATAATATTTTGAATTTCGTCATTTCTATTGGATTTTATTTTATTTTTAGAAAATTTTCTGATATTTTGTTATTTGTGTTTATTTTATGCTATTTATTTTCACCTCGAATTTTTTACTTCTTTCAATTAATTTTTGATTTTTCATCTTATAACTAAATAGGTATTTATAATTTTATTTTCAATTAGCATTTTTTATTCTTTGATTAAACATTCTCGATGATAGAATAATGATGCTGAAACGTAAATACGTGTGCTATCGTTTTTTCTAAGTATGCAATATTTCTTCCCCCACCCCACACTTTCTTAAATTCGTAATATTTATTTATTTTTATTTTTAATACATTTTTTTTTACGTAAACGCATACTAAAAATGCCACGTTTAATAAAATGTTTTTCGTTAAAACTGGCGGCTGTAGTGACCGGGGGGGGGGGGGGTGTATTCCATATTCCTTTTAAAATATAAAAACCGTTTTATGATGCTGGTTTATTTTTCTTGACTATAGAGAATAGGTATAATATTCTTATTTTGAATTTGGGCTTTAGGTTAGGTTAGGTTTAAACAGTGGCGGCTTAACCTAAACGGCACAAGGGCACGTGGTCTAGCATCTAAAACCGAACACAACAACTATCCAAAAATAATGCTTACAAATACTAAATAAATTAATAAGAACTCAAATAAAGATCTAAAATTTCTTACCCCCCCCCCCCAACATATTATTGTTAAATAAATAGTAAAATATTAATTTTAAATAAGTGAGAAACCGAATAAATATTTTTATTTGTTTCTTATTATTTCACTAGGTAGTAAATTTTTCAATTTTGTTATTTCTAGTACTTTGATTTTTTTTATCTTTCTTTAATTTTCATTTCTGTTATTTTATTGTTTATTACTTTATTCTATGTCTCCTTTAAAAATAAAAATAAATGAAGTCGAAAACTTATAAAAAATTATATCTACTTGTTCGTAAAATTTCTCCATTTCTTCATAATTTAAGATTTTCACTTAAAATCTTCCATTTCTAACAGTTAATTTTTCATTTTCTAACAAAATGTTTTCTAATTTTATACTTTAATTTATTCTTGATTAAGCAGTCCTGATGATGGTATAATGATATGGAAACAACGATACGAATTATGCTAGGGTATTTTATAATTTTTCAAAAAAATGATACCCCCCCCTTTTTAAATTATTAATATATTATTCATTCTGAGCTTTATTAGCTTTTTGGTATTTGCTCAAGAATGTATGCATTTATACCTATTAATATTTAAAATTTAATTATTTTAATATTAGCATAATAAAAAAGCCACCTTGTATTCATAGTATAAAAGTTTGCTTTTTGGATTAAAAATTTCGAATTAAGGTTAATGTATTTAATTATTTAAATTATTAATACTATCATCTTTAAGTATTTAATTATTTTATTTGCAAATTAGGTATCCTTTCCTTACTAATATTTCTCATGAATTTCTAAAAAAATTGATGGCTGTTGCTATCGGGGTTTTGGGAGGGGATTCGATACCCCTCCAGTATATGGTGATGAGGCGTTAAAATAATTTTTTTTTAACATATTGCTTTACTTTTCTTGGATATGCTAGGGGGGGGTATTCCATACCCCCCCCCCCCCCGGTTTGAATTTTTCACTTTCTTCTATTACTGACTTAAGTATTTAATTTAACAACGAAGGGTAAAATTAATATTTTCAAAGTAACACAAAAATCTGTTGCTAGATTCGTTAAGCAGATTGGTGCAGATTATATACAGAAACATTTTTACAACCCCACTGCACGGGGGTCGCATGCAAGTCAAAATTTGTTAAACGGTCGCAGTTATCCTAAGAATTATCGATTAAAACCTTTTTTGGAATTAAAATAGCTTCGAATATGAAGTAAATAATTAAAAACAGTAATTTATATTTTACCTTTTTTTTTAATTTTGCGCTTTACCATTGAAATATGTCACGGGGCGCCACTGCTAATATACAGGGTTACATATCAAAAGTAGCTAGTGTTAATAACGCACATTTCATTAAAACAAAAAACCGTTGATTTAAATAACGAGGAAGAAGTTAAAAACCAATGCTGGCTGAATTTTACTTTAACTGGTATTTTAAATAACACTTTTCACCTTGTGGTACATCATTTTAAAAGGTGAAATAAATCCTCATTTAACCTGGTTTAAAAATGAGTTAGGTCATAAATTCAATAAAATTTTTATTTGACCCAAGATGCGAGACCGGAGACCGAGCTAATAATTATGCATGCTAAGTATTAATTTTACAAATTTCAGAATAATTAAAACCTATTGGGGAAAATATGTAGGCACGAAAAATTTTCTGATAATCCAAATTGCGACCAAGGCAGTGCAGTGGTTTATTCCTGCAATCTTCATTTACTTAAATATATCATGCCTTTAATGGGCTTTTCCAAACCTTCTCTCCTATAAACCACATAAGTAGTACTATTGAGCTTTGAAGTGCTACTAGACACATGTTTGACGTGGACTTAGAACCACGAGAAGCCCAATGTACCTCAATTTGAAAAGGTTTAATCGAACCCCTAAGCAGATTAAACACCTTAATGGTTTTTATTGCCTTCCCAGGAGGAAAGGAAGAAACGCCCTAATCCAGTTTTTAATTCGTCAGGAGTCCGTGTACTCAGCATTAGCAGTCAATACACTTGAACATTAATTGGTCAAACTGAAATTTATAATAACGCAGTTGATACCATTTTCTTGTCGTTTGTTGTTAATTTGTTAACTTTGACTTGCCTCGTAAATACTGGAATATTTTAATATTAATTTATTAAACTTTAAAAATTAACCAGTTATAAACCAGTTAAAAAAAAACATCTGAAGATAGCGGTAAACTCTACTGAAAGCTTATGAAAAATAAATGTTGATTTATCATTTAATTAGCTACCTAATTTTTAAACTTTAATTTAATATTAATTTTCAATACTAGTTAAAAACTACCACTTTTTAAATTAACTTGACTATGCGACTCAGATTATGCCTGCAACCTTTTCAGCTCGACTCAAAATAAAACAAAATTCAATTTGCAAAAACAGAAAACAAGCTAAAATATGAAAAAAATTCGCCTGAAAGAAATCATGCAGGTGAAAGGTATACTACCTACAATGCAGGAGAACACAAAAATAAGTCATAAAATAAGCAATTTTTCAATAAAATCTCTTCACGTTTGGATCAAAACTCATTGGAGTTAACGGAAACTCTCCAGGGAGCTACAATAACAATATCGAATCGATTAATCGTGAGGGTAAAAAGTGCTGATTAAAGGGTTAAATTTTGTCTTGTGGGAATAATTTTGTTACTACCAAATGCAATTTATTGCATTTCATTCCGCATAAATTGCTGACGTAATCGATTTTGCTTTTGAAAATTATTATTATGGACAAATTTATTAAATAACCGTTTTTCTATAATTTTTAATCATGGTAGGGAGCCTATTAACTTCCCGATCATCGTGAGTCACGGTAAGTGTGGTTTATAATGGAGACCAAGTATCCCAAATTTTTATATTTATCATTAAGACAGAATTTGATATATCGGAATTAAGAATTAATAATTTCATTATTTGAGAGCGATTCGATTTTAATGATGATGTTTCGACTTGTACGCTAAAGACATCGGTAATCCAGTTAAAAATTTTAAAACGTCTGAATTGCAATCTCCAATTAAACCAATTTAAAGTATAAAAAGTAACCGCGAGGCGAAAATAATGAGCAACAAAACAAAGACTAATTCCGAATTGTAAATAAGGGTTTGCAGCAAAAAATAAGAGAGTAAACATCAATAAGCTTGAGAGATAACTACGCCTCTTCAAGTTTGTAATTAAGTTATAATAATTTGAAAGGCCATTTTAATAGCCCCATAAAAGAATACAAGCACTTAAATCTGTAGTTATAATAATAAGAAAACACTAAAAGGCAACGAGAACAAACGAATGAGTGCGCTTACACAATCCGTTGTTGCTGAGCAATTTAACGATTCCGTTTCCCGTTACTAGCGTTACTCACTTGTGCGGATGTTTCCCTATTCGTAACACAAAATTGTGATTGGTAGACTCAAATGGATCTTTTAAGTTAAGGCGTGCCGCGCTTAGGCCCTCCTTCCGACGGTCCTTTACGCCCATTTTCGTTCGCACACCGGAATAGCTCGGTGTACGGCCAGTTGTTATTTAGTAGCGTTAGATTGTGGACGGTCCACGGTTGCGTTTAGATACATAACGGATAAATTAGAGGAATTAGTTAATAGTGTAAAAATGTTACAGTGCTACCGTGGTTCTTTCTTGTGACTTGTGAGAAAATTGCATTTTCGGAACAATTAAATCTTCATGCTCAAGAAACAGACTGACAGTGTACAAAGCATGACTATCCAAAGTATTGACAGTTTGAACACAAAAAGCGCGGAAACTATGCAAAGCATCAGTGAAAAATCCCAAAATCAACAGCAGCAGCAGACTGCTAGCAAAAATGGACACATTAGTTTTAGTGTAGCGTCACTTCTAGCGGACACCAGGCCGATCAAATCGACATCGCCTGTTTCACATCAAACTTTAAGTCCACCGCATCATTCTTCCGACGACGAATACGATTCCAATCAGGAAGACTCGATAGTAGACGTAGAAGACTTAAACACAGACCAAAAATCAGATAGCCTTTCCAAAGATAGTGAACATGAACATTTTTTGTCGCAACAACGAGAGCGGTCAGATTTTCACAGAGATGGAATGGTCAATCAAGGTCCAATTAGGCCGACGCCTTTTTCAGCGTTAGCGGCTGCCGTCTACCAAGCGGCGCATCCAAACTGGGCGGCTCAAGGACTCGTGGGTCCATTTGGAGGTCCAGGACCCATGTTTCAAGGTCCGACACCGTTTGGAGTTCCAAATATCAATGCAGGTAAGCTTTTAAGTTTCGTTCTCGAACAATTATGAACTGACACATTTCGAGGTATACCCGCATTTTTGCGGTTTTGATTTATTAAGGTCTTCACAATTGGAATAATAATTGATGATTGAAGGCGGTTATCCTTTTTTGTTTTAACAATTGGAACGGCCTCAAACCTCTAGGCAAGTTTACATAAATTCCGAGTGATTGTCGTGGATCATTGAAACAAAGCCAATCCTGTCAGAGCTTACTCGGATCAAATCTCCTATCCGTCAGGCTCTCGTACCGCTGTTTCCATTGTCTCTCGATTTTGATGGATTTCTTCGACTTGTAACCGTTTAAGAGAAATTGAGGGAATTATTTAAATAATGACGATTTGAAAGCGGTACGAAATAAAAGAAAAATTTAATTAAGATATTAACAAGACAATATTAAAGAGCGGCGCCACCCAAACAAAAATCCAATTAAAATAAATTTACCACCTAAAAATTATTACCATCTAAACCCATCTCATCATACATATTAAAAAGTGGCTCATTAATAATACAAATGAATTCTTAACTACTTCCCTGAAAATGAGCGTTGGTCCCGCTACTTTTACAATATTAAATTAAGGAATATGACGTGTTCGAAAATTAGGAACCATTTAATTAAATCTTTTATTAGGTTGTCGTGACAAAGAACACTTACGACCAAGTATTTGGAGTTTGTGGGTCGATTGTGGGTCGTTTTACCCAACATTAGATGCTATTTACCAGCCTATCCTCTGCCTACATTATCGATACGATTATTACCTGCTGGTAAAACAGGAAATCATTCAATTTGTGCTACTCTCTTCATGATGTTATTTTTTTTATTTGATTTATTGGTTGACCGCTTAATATCCTACAAACTGTCTATTAATTTTACCATTTTATTGATTACAAAATTTTCAATTAAGGTTTCACTCTCACATCACTATCAATCATTTGAAATCATTAAATTTTGATTGCGCATTAAGTGGAGCTACTGTCGATTTAATTTTCAATTATTTTGATAATCAGTTATCGGATCAAACTGTTTTTATGCAACGCTACAGAAATTTTCTAAGAACGCGGCAATTCGCGTTCACGGAACATTGACGTGAGGGTTTTTTTTTTTTTTTGCAAAAGTTCACTTAACGCTGAAGTACAGTTTTATCAGTTTTAGTATACAACGGGCTTCTATTGAGTCATACATAGTTTGTATTCTAAGGAAATTGAAAATTTAAAAGAGAGCTCGTTAGATTATAACCTTTTACGCCCCCCCCCCCCCCTTTGTCGATTAAGTCTTAACAAGGATATTCGTCTTGCATAATTAATTGTTGAAATGAAAATTATCTTTGTTGAGGTAATTAAGGGTTTTAAAATTTTATTGCAGCCTCATGATTAGCGTTATTGTATTTTAATCCGATATTATACTGCCACTAACTTTTTTTTATAGTAGTGGGTAGGTACATCAAGTTCTGACTTTGAATTTTTTGAGTTCCGTTTTTTTTGGTCGAATTTCCGTGGATGAATTAAGCTGAAAGCAAAAGAGAAAGAAAAGGATTGATCCACTTAAAAAAATCAATCGTTAAGACTTTGCAGAGAAGCAGAGTAGCAATATTTCGAATGGAATGGAATAACTTGATCAGTTTAGCGTTTACATCAAATACCTTTATTTTTTAATCAATTAATATTTTTTATTTGAACTTTGGGATGATTTCTGACTTTTTAAAATAACATCATCAATTAACGCTGTGTTGTTTCACTTTCAGAAAATGTTTGCATTACCTCTACAACATTTTGATTGTACCTATTACTTACCTTTTTTGGTATATCAATTTATTAATAGTTTAAATTTCAAAAATATTAATAACAGTGATAATAAAAATATGCTATAGAATCAGCGTTATTTTTAAAAACACTGGTTACCGTTCAACTGCCTTGTATTCACTGAATAAATTTCATAGTAATAATGGAAGACTTCGATTTCAGAAGAAAATAATCCTGGAATACAGAGAGGTAATTCAATTTTCTCCCCCCCCCCCCCCCAATAGTCATCCGATATTATTTTTACAATAGTAAATTGCCTTTGACTGATTGCCTCACCAAAAATCAGAATATCCATACTGAGAATTAAATAGAATTGCTTTATCTTGAGACGACGGGAACCTCTCAGTGAGGTCGAAGGCCGAGCAACTAAATCAGGATATTTTATCAGAACATAAGCGATTGATATGTTATAGACAAATCATCGAATTTCAATAGCTTAAGTTGTAATTTACACATTAGAAAAATATAAATAGGTACCTACTTTTACCTCCACCCTCCCCCTACCCTCCCGCGCTGGGATCGTCAGTCATTGCTTTCAGTAGGCATAATCTTGAATAGGTTTTTCGACACTTACACTAATTGCTTTTCATTGATTGTGATATTATGATATTATTATGCCAAACTTTTTAAGTTAAATTAATTTTGAATCTTATATTTAGAGACAGAAATATTTGGAATAATAAGGGTTATACTTAATTAATTTTTTAAAATTTTTTTTTCAATCCGATATTACTTCTGCTCCAATTTTATATCAAATTATTGATTTTAAAAATGTAGGATCTCTTTTTAAAAAAAGTTCAATAGTTACAAATTGTGTTTAATAAAACAATCAGCGTTATTTGTTTAATTTTCTAAATAAACCACGTTATACTCTCGTTTTTTTTTGTTCTTGCTTTTATTGTTTAAAAGCTTTAGGGTTTTACGATTTTAAATTCAAAACGAACATAACTTTTATTAATGAGCACATAAATTAGCGTTATTAGTTTTGCTTAACAGCTTTGGCCTTAATGGGGCAAAATATGTAAAAATTTATGATTATTTTTATTCAAAAGAACTTAGGGGCTTTATTAAAGAGGCGCTTTGTTTAAAAATTTACGTTGAGTTTTTTTATTATTTTAAAATCCGGCAATACTTTTTCCCTGATTTTATTAATAGTTTTGTAAATTCTGATATCAAATGTAATACTTAAAAAAAATTCAGAAGTCGGTTTGAATAACACAATTAGCGCTATTTGTTTACCTTTCTGAAATAACCACATTACTTTCCCACCAATTACATTAATGTTATCTTTTCTGTATTTGATTTTGTATTTTTAAAAGCTTTTAGTAGTTTATGGGTTTACATTCAAAACGAACATAACTTTTATTTATTATTAATGAAGCATATAAATCAGGGTTCACAATTTTTCTTTAAATCACTGACATTTGGCGCAATATACCTAAGTCAAAATTTTTTGACCATTTTTTATCATTTAGTAATTTAAAAATTAACGTTGAGCTTTCTCGAATTTTTGTGGTGTTTTCAGAGGTGTTTTAGGTTTTTATTCTTATTTCTTTTTTCAATGTCAAATCAGAGTTTACTTTAAAATCCGACATAACTTTTGCACCATTTTTTGTAATATTTTAAATTAATCAGCTTTAAAATGTAGGATTTCTTTAAACAGAAATTCAGTCCGATTGAATAACACATTCAGCGTTATTTGTTTTTTTCTGTAAATAAACCGCATTACTAATCCCACTAATTACTTTAATTTTATCTTTTTTCTGTACTATTTGATTTTGAATTTTTAAAAGCTTTTAGTGTTGATTGCTTTAAATTCAAAAATATCATAAGGTTTATTCGTTGATAATGAAGCACATAAATCAGCGTTATCAGGTTTCCCCAAAATCACCGACCGTATTTGCACAAAATATATAAAAATTTATGATTATTCTTTGTCCAAAAAGGCTTAAGAGTCTTAATGCATTTATTTAAAAACGTACGTTTAGTTTTCTCGAAGGTTGGACTGGAAACTTTTAAAATTGAATTCGGTTTTAGCTTTTTATTCTGAAATAGTTTTTCTACTAAGTATGTCAAATTAGGGTTTCTTTATTATTTTAAAATCCGACATACTTTTGCTCAATTTTTGTAATCTTCAATACATATTTGAAAATAATTATTGAGTTTACAGTGTTAGGATTTCTTGAAAAGAATTTCAAAAGTCTGTTTGAATAATACAATCAGCGTTATTTGTTTACCTTAGCGAATTTACCACATTAGTACTTCCCCACTAATTATTTACTTTAATTTTAGTTTTTTTTTAAACTGCTTTTATAATTTCTAAGGATTTTTGGTTTCAAAAAGCTATCATTTTTATTATTATTAATATAAAGCATATAAATCAGCGTTATCAGTTTTCTCCAAAATCATTGACCGACCGTGCGCAAAATGCATAAAAATTTCTGATTATTCTTTGTCCGAAAAGACTTAAGCGTCTTCAACCCATTCATTGAAAAATTCACATTTAGTCTTCTCGCATTTTTGATTAAAAAAATTTTAAAGTTAAATTCTTCCGGGGGCGGTGTTTTAGCTTTTTATTCCTATTTCTTTTCTCAATGGGGTTTTATGAAAAATTCAAATTAACAATTTTCGCATTCAAATGGGGATTTACACAGTAAAAATGTTTTGATAAGTTTTAATCAGCGTTTGCAGTGTTGATAATACAAATCCTGTATTAATTTCGTCCCAATTTCTACCATTAAAATTATAAATCAGCGTTTTAACAATTTTGTTTTAAAAAGGTGTTATTTTCAGACTATTCATGAAATAAAAATATTTATTTTGAAAAAGTTAAAATCGGTGAGGTATTTAGCGTTAATTTCCACTCAAACTTAATAAGTTTTACTTAAGTATTAGAGAGCCCCAGCAGTGTCAAATTTTCTAATCACCTTGAATTAATTTGTCGTAGAGGAAAATTTCGAAAAACTTAAATATCAAGAGACATGCACGAAAACTATTAAGTTGAGCAAAATTTTAATTAAGGGTAATTAAATATGATGATTTTCGCAAAAATTACACAAAAGTATGAAAAAAATCCACATAAAATAATTTTAATGACGACATTGTTATCAAAACTTATGTGTTAAAATTTTAATTTAATAGAATCAAAACATGCGAACTACAAACTTATGAAGGTGTTAAAAATTAATTGCATCGTGGTCGTTAATTAAATGTTTAATTTAATTTAGTGAAAAAGTTGCGTTAGTTGTTAATTTTCTCGATAAGATAAATGATTGGAAATTAAAGTTGAGAATTTTTATTGAGCGAATTAATTGCGCTTTCATTGCGAAATTTTACCATTTTGTGGGGCCTCCCACCGAGCGCCGCGTCCTCGATTGGGATCGAACCCATCCCGCGCGCTGTTTTCTCTGTAATATTAAATCTGCATAATAACTTGGGAATTTTGCCAGATTCTTTGATCTATTTAGTTGTTTTGAAAAATGAGTAATCTGAATGTTGAGTTTTGTTTTGGTCAATTAATTCCTCTCGCAAAAACTGAAACAGCTGAAAAATTTGATATAAAGTGAAGTCATTTATCGCAAATTCGAGCCGAGTGAGTTGTATTTTTCAGGCGTGGAATGTTAAATAGCGGGGATGTCCCGGGTGTCCTATGGGTGATAGATGGTTATTAATCCCAGTAAACGCTGCGAGTAATAAATATCTGGTAATGATCGTTTAGCTGCCCCTTTAACTTCCGACACTGATATGTGGTGTCGAGATATTTGTGGACCGCTACTCCTTTTTTTTTCGAATTTATTTTTGTTGTCGGCTTAAAATTTCAGTAGCTTTTGTCGTGTAAAAAAACAACATAATTTAAGATGTCAAGAAACGAGTTAATATTCGTCTAACCTAACCGTTCGGGATGAAGTATGGAAATCGAGTTTTGTGACAATTTTGCTTTGGAAGCCTCTTGCGACGCGACGGGTACCTTGTATGGAAATTCAATTTCTTGTTTTCTGGTCTTAAACTTCTAAATTTAGATAGAATATTATTTCAAATGAAATGGAAACACGGGACATCCATCGTGCGACGGTGACACTGCGCGGTATTCGTTTTAGCTAAAAGACCCTTCATCGAATGAGTAATGATCCACCTTCTTTGGCATATTTCTTCCTTGTTCTTTTGGTGCCATATTTTAAAATTATTTTTTGGTCGGAATTAATTATTAAACTTTTTGACGTTTAAAATGGTTTTTCGGCATTCGAAGATTTTACTGCAGATAACAAACCAACGTTTGGTGTTTTTTTGTTTTTTCGAAAAAAGCCGAAAGTTATACCTGAATAATGAATCATAATTAATTAAATAAGCTTTTACATGTATGAATATATAATTATTTTAAATTTGTATGCGTCGGTATATAAGTAATATTTATTCGGCCTCTTGTCGGGAAATACAATGTTAAAATCAAAAAATAGTGACATTAATGTTGTATTGTTTTCAAAAATTTAATAGATTCGAGTTCCTCTTCAATCATGATAATTTCCTATTTTACATTTTTTAAATCGCGTCCTTTTTGCCATTTGCATCCATATTTTTGCATTTTAATTCACCGGGTCGAAGGATTATTTTAAAATGTATTTTTGTATTTCAAAAACTACATCTTTCTTCTTGCTCGGGCCAGAGGTCAGCTCAACTGATTCTCTCATCAGCCAAATTGCTCTTGCAAAGCGATAACCGACAAAAATCCATTTTTAACCTCTCGTTAAATTTACGACTGATTTACTGTTCAAGTAATAACATTACTTCCGAGAAAATACAAAGCTAATTTCTAAAAAGCGATTAAGTTTAATTAATGTGCACGATCGATCCGGGTTTTCAACAGCGCGCGTGCTATTGCGCTGCCTTTTTAGCAAAACGCCGAAAAAAATATTCTTCCGTTATTGATCATTAACTGAATAGACTTATAAATTTTATCAGCAAAAGTGGCGTTAACTTGAGCACCATTTTTTAAACGAATAATAATTCATAATATAAACAGTTCTTCAGGTTACAACAAAAACTCGATATCTCTTCCAATTATAACGCATATAATGAACTAATTAGTATTTAATTAATCTATTTAATTAGTAATTATCATAATAATTAATGCAATAGATAAAATATAATGAAGGCGACTTCTTCGGGTTCAGTCATAACCTGGTTGGATGGACGGTGGGAGTGAAAATCAAATAAATCAGGCACCTAATCATGGACGCTAAATTAACCAGACAGTTTAGATATTTGTTATTTATAGGATCTTATAAACTTATAAACTTTTTTTTCGTATACAGGGTGTGGCAAACTTGATAACCTGCAAGAATCGCAATTTGTTCATTCAAAAATGCTAATAAGTTCTACAAAAACCGATAGATTTTCATGGTCTAAAAAATGGATTAACAGAATTTTTTTCATAGGGGACATATTTTTTCAGTTCTCTTGTGTCAAAGATAATATCCATTATTTTGTGTTTTTTTTGGCAAACATTACCTTAAATTGTTGAATTTGTAACAATAATTCTGATTTTACTGTTAATTGTGTACAAAAAATATTAAATAATTTTCTATTTGACGTATAGTTTTTAAGTTATTTCAAAATTGTGGAGCGGTTCAGTTACGATGCATGTAAATGTCTTTTAGTTATTCACCCCCCCCCCTTCCAGAAACCACAGTGATATATAAAACTTGGGAATAATTTCAATAATAAATGATCTCTTCTTACCGCTACCAAGCGCAAAATCCTTTTTTTTCCGTAGAGGCTCAACACATACACAAGTTCTCTTAAATGAAAACAACTTCTACAAAAAGTTATAATATTTCAAAATTTGCGGTTGGTTTATTTAGATTTCACTGCTATTTTTATATAAAAATTCCTTAATTTTAAATCGCCAGTTTTCCAGTTATTGCAAAATTTAGAGCGCTTCTGTTGCAATGAACTTGAATGCGACATTGAGCCAGCTCTTCATGACGAAATTATTATTTAAAAAATGGGCTCAGTTTTAATTCTTTAAATAACTCCCCCCCCCCCCCCGATGTACAGAAACACTCATTAATATAGCTTTTGTTACAGTAAACATAAACGAAACAAATTTTCAGCGCGTGAAAGTTCAAACAAAACTAAAGCGATTTTAGAATTTTCAACGGTTATTTTAAAAACAATTGTCGATGCTAAAAAATAACGTTGTTTCGGATCTTTTTTTTGTAAAACAGCGTTATACGTTGTCAAAGTTGGAAAATAAACGAAACAAAATAAGCCTTCAGGGCTTGAAACGGACGTTTTTTAATCAAACGGCCATAACTTCTACAAAACTACAGCGATTTTAAATTTTCAACGGTTATTTTGAAAACAATTGCCGATGCTGAAAAAACGTGGTTTTGGGTCTTTTCGTTATGACGTACAGGAACACCGTTATACGTCGTCAAAGTCGAAAAATAAACAAAACCATATAAACCTACAGGGCATAAAACGGAAGTTTTTTAATCAAACGGCCATAACTTCTACAAAACTGCAGCGATTTTTAATTTCCAACGTTTATTTTAAAAACAATTGCAAATGCTTAAAAAAAGTTATTTTGGGTCTTTTCGTTATGACGGACAGGAACAGCGTTATAATATGTTGTCAAAGTCGAAAAACAAACAGAACAAAATAAACCTTCAGAGCGTGAAACGGAAACTTTTTAATCAAATGGCCATAACTTCTACAAAACTTTAGCAATTTTAAATTTTCAACGGGTATATTAAAAACAATTGCCGATGCTAAAAAAACGTTGTTGTGGGTCTTTTCGATATGACGTACAAGAACAGCGTTATACGCTATCAAAATCGGAAAATAAACGAAACAAAATAAGCCGTCAGGGCGTGAAACGGACGTTTTTTAACTCAAACTTCCATAACTTCTACAAAACTTGAGCGATTTTAAATTTTCAACGGTTATTTTAAGAACAATTTCCGATGCTAAAAATTGTTGTTTTTGGGCCGTTTCGTTATAACGTACAGGAACATCGTTAGACGTTGTCAAAGCCAAAGCCAAATAAAAACTTTTATCGCGTAAAACGGAAGCTTTTCACTTAAATGGCCATAGCTTCCATAAAACTATAGCCATTATAAATTTTTCATACTTTTCTGAAGATAATTTACAATACCCAAAAATATTTGTTTTGTGTCTTTTCTTTATGACGGACAGAAGGTTAAAAATAAGCGAAACAAAATGAAGTCTCAGCGCGCAAAACTGAAACTTTTTACTTAAATCCCCATAACTTGTACAAAACAACGGCGATTTTAAATTGTCACCGCTTATTTTAAAGATAATTGATAATTCTAAAAAAAAGTTATTTTGTAACTTTTTGTTATGACGCACAGAATTAGCGTTACACCTTGTCAAAGTTGAAAAATAAACGATATAAAATAAACATTTGTCGCGTAAAACGGAAGCTTTTCAGTTAAATGCCGATAACTTCTACAAAACTTCAGTGATTTTAAATTTTCGACGCTTATTTTAAAGATAATTAACAATAATAAAAAAAAGTTGTTTTGTAACTTTTTGTTATGACGCACAGAATTAGCGTTATACCTTGTCAAAGTTGAAAATTTAAAAGTTAAAATTTTTAATGTTTTATCTAAAATTTTTTAATTTACAAAACAATCTTTTGACCTTTTTGCTGTAACAATGGGGTTTTTATATTTTTTTACGCAGCATACTTTTCGAGTTGTCAAATTTTCAAGCGTTATAAGAGCGGATTAACCCAAGACTTGCAGTAATTCAACTGCAGGTGGTGCTTACAATACTTCTCCAACAATCGAGGAATTTTTAATATTTTTCCACTTAATTTGGTGTTTTGAACGTTTTTAACTGTACTTTTAACTTTTCATTTAAAAAATTGTTGCGTTGGAAGCAACAATGAGATCAGAGAAGCTCTGCGAGGGGGGGGGATTATTTGATATAATAATTAATAAATTTGGAAGCTGAAAAATGATTAAATCAATAATGGTTGTGAAGAGACCATGACACCATTGCCCCCCCCCCCACATGGCCGTCACTTCATGAGAGCTTTTGTATTACATAAAATCATAATAATTGCTTTTAATATTATAACGAAATGTGATTGACTATGCGGCCGCTTTGCAAGGTTTCAACCGTTGAAAAGCAATGCGTGATTATTAATAAGAGCTACTTGTTTACTAAACGCAACCCTGTCTATAACGTATCCGGTTGCGGTTGATCCTTACAAAACATACCTTTAGGTGTGGTCAAGTTCAAGTCCGGATTAAGTCAATGATAGAAGGGGAATCCCTCTTATTTACTATAATGGTAATAATATTTCTTAAAATGAAGGAATTTAAATTTTTCTACGCTTTTCAAAAAGTGTAGACCACTATAGCGTACACTTTATAGTAGTTACAATCCTCCCAAGTGCGGCCTTAAGCCGCACAACCGCTTATTGATGATTGATCTTTCGCGTGCCATTTATTCAATAACAGAAGAGGGTTAAATCTTAGGCTAGAAGGTATCTATTCCTAAATCGAAGTTTTCTAAAAATTTATTAAATATTATTTATTAAAAAATACCGAAGAAGACAAGAATATTTATAGGTATTATCTGTCGAAAGTTCAGATTAAAATTTAATTTGAATTGTTTAATTAGTTTAATTTTTAATACATATAAAATTATTATATAATGGAAGGTCAAGTAAAATCAAACCACATATTATTTTAAACTATAATTTGATAAAAGGATCACCTATTTAATCAAATGCTTAAATCTTCTACAAAAATAATAAAGCGATTTATTGCAAAAAATTGTTTGAAAATGTCCTGGGTTGCGCGCACTTTACAGACTTAGAACCACCATAACTTCAAAACTGTGCGTTCTACTAAAAAATACCATGAGTAAAATATTTTCAACCGAGAAATCTCCTTTCGAATAATTCCAAAACTGTCGGATTCCGTCACTTTTTTCAGAGTTATTAACGATCAATTAATTAAATATACACAACATATTCCATTAATAAATTTTTTAAATTTCCGCCCCTGCAAAATTCCCATGGTCGCCTTTTCTGAAATTAATTAAATTTCTAAGTATGTAATTCCTTAGCTGTTCATGCATAAAAGTCAATTATAATTTGAAAAACGCTCATTTTATGACCCATTTCCGTTTTTTCTTACTTAAGAGTTTTATCAGCGACTTAATTATTTAATTATTCAAAACAAAATTATCGAATCAATAAATTTTTGGTGGTACCGAAACAAATAATACACAGAAAGCTTTTTAATTGTGAAATTTACAATAATTATTTTCGTAATGATAACGAAACTTTTAGTAAACACACTCATTAATTTTGAATAATTATCATTAAAATTTAAAACGCGATAAGTGCGTATTTATCAATTTTAAAAGTACAATTTATAACAATAATTATGGCAGTTACTAATTTTTTTTTATCGGAGGTGATTAAAAATTTGTTGTCTTGAGTAATTAAAATGTTTTTTTTTCGATTACTCCAGGAGGTTTTAATTAACATATCAATTTGGAATAATATAATCCGTAATTTATTATGCCATTAAAAAATTAATAAAGCAGATTTACATTCGTCTTAAGTGGTTATTAATTTAGATAAAGTCGAATTATTGGTAAATTAGTGCCCATAATTATTAAAGTGCACACTTTCGCGGTCTAATTACACTTTTGTTTGAATTACGTTGTATATATGAGTTTTTGGTGTAATTAAATTTAAATATTTTAAATTATAACGAGACATAATTAATGTAATTGTTTGTGTAAATTTTAAAAAATTTCCTATTGTGTTGGATGGAAACATAAATTTCTAAGTTTTGTAGATTTTAATCTTAAATTGGTTTTTTGTCATGTTAATTCTATTATGTAAAAACTTTTGTTGAGTTGGTGAAGTGGCGACACGAGACGTAAGCCTCCCCCCCCCCCCGTTTTTCATCTCAGTTGTAATTTTATAGGGTGAATCAACTTCTGGCGGTGTTCTTCCATTTTTTTTTTATTTTGGGGTTGAAATTCTTGCATCAAATTAGGAGATCGATTTTTGATAAAATTCAGCGATAATTAAAAGTTTTTATGACTAAAGGTAATTAATTAGGTCAAAAATGTAAATAGTCGGTGGAAAGTCATTTGAATAACATTGCAGTTGAGTTTGAAAAAAAAGAGAGAAACAAAGTGAACATTTATCGTAAAGAGCAAATATGGCGTGTCGAGCGAGCAAAACCTACAACGAAGAGAATTGTAGGGTGTGTCAATTATATGTCAATTAATCACGTTGTATAATACATCATTAATATAATTTACATCATGAAAAGCATATAAGGATAATATTTTTTAACACTTTGTATGTAAATGATTTAATTTCTTAATTGTATCAAAAATGGTTGCGGTTTTGCGAAAAAAAAATGGTTAATTGAGATTAATTTGGTTTGGTTTGGTTTGAAATTTTAATTGGCTGTGGTGTAGAAGCAGCTTGGCCTCTCCGACTCCGAGTCTGTTATTTTTCTTGTGAAATAAGAAAAAATTTATATAATTAAAATTAGTAGGTAATAAACATCTCACGATGTGAGATCCGTTAATTTTTTATTAAGTTGACTACTAATTAAAAACAAGAATATTTTTTTCGAACCTTCCTACTCGTATACCTACCTAAAACCACCATCGACACGGCAACGAAACTCTTTTGAAAGAAATACAGTCCAATTTAAGAAAACCGAAAACGGGCACTTTCCAATCAGTTAATGGACATTTTATTCAAATTACAAATGTGTTAATTAATGGATAAAGAAACGGATAGAAGATTAGTTCAATTAAAATGAACGGGCTCCCGGTTTTGTGCATTCCACTGGTCGATTCAGCCACGAAGACACCAATTAGGACTAAACTCGACGCGAATAAATAATCACTCTTAACTTGAAACATCAGCCACCTGTATTGACTTTAAATTGGCTTTCTGTAAGCCATTTTTCTACCAGCTTCACCGTTATTATCAATTTTATTGCCTTTTTTTAATTTTATTTTTATATACAAATTTTATCAACAAACTTGTCTTCTTAAGCATCGTTTTCATCACATTCGATCTTTTATATTTTTAAATATTTTTACACAAAAATGGTCCTTAATGATTCCCATGTGGCACTCCAACACGGAGGGCCTGAAAAATTATTGCTACTACTTTATTTAACCAAGTAGAGGTCAAGGTCAAGAAGATTTTTTTAATTAAACAGGATTTTCGAACTGCTTGGCTGTTGACGCTCGAACTCTTCCAGTGTTCCGCTCCAAGAGTGTTGGATTTCAATTTACACAACTTCAAACATTCCTGAAATTATTATTTTCAACGGAAACTTCAATTTTTACTACCTTCGAGTACGGTTCATAGCAGCTAGCGATAAAACCGTTAACTTTTACTGTTCCAGTAATGCACTTAAAGGTTGAAGAAATTGCACGGGTTACTTTAGGATAAGTTTGGTAATTTATACTAATAAGTGGTCACTTTCACCCCAACAATGAATGGAGAAAATTTAAAATTGAAATTCAATTGGTAATTTTTTAGAGAAGGCAAAGTTTGATTACTCATGATCTTATAAGCTTCGGGTTAATCCTTTGGGTACTGCAAGATGTACTCCAGGTTTTGGTGATTGATCATTGATAGATTATCTATCTCTGCTTCTCAGCAAACTATCTTCCAGTTCTCTGTCTCTCATCACTCCAGGATTTGTTTAGATACCCATTTCTTCTTCATTTCCTTTTGGTCGTCTTCAAAAATCAATTTCAATAGCATTTAGAATTTTTATTTCGGTCTTTTAATAGCTCTACTTTGCAGTTCTATATAATATAGTTTTCATTGAAGGTTTAACCGAAAGTGTTCTTCTATCCAAGATCGAAAACAACTATCCAAAAAATAACAAGTAAATAAAATATAGTAAATTTTTTCTGTAACTTAAGAAGCCTACCACTTCTATTAAAAATAAAGTCACTATAGCCGCTACTGCAAATGAAATTCTAAAAAATTAAAAATTATGAATTTAAAAAAAAAAAATTCATTATTAATTGAAACAGATAAACATACAGATCGATGGTGTCCCAACACAATTTGGAGCGTTTGATTGACTTTGAGTTATGTGGACGGACAGACGGATACGGAGCCAGATCATAAGGCTTCTTTCTGTACTTCGGATAGAAGCCTAAAAGTAATTTAAATTTTGCTTTACTATTCTTGGCCACGTTGTTGTGCTGGGGGGTATTCCATACCCCCCAGACCCCCCGGTTTGCACTTTCCCCGATTTCTATTGTTGACTGCAATATTTAATTTGACAATAAGCAGTATTAATTTTTTCGAAATAACACAAGAAGGCTGATTTTTCTGAATTTTTTCTCACTCTACATTTCGATAAATGTTCGCTTTTATCGTAAGGGTGGTCGATTAAAGCTTCTATGGAATTAAATTATTTTGGAAACAAATAACAATAATCGCAACTTAATATATTTTATTTTAAATTTTGTATCTTCCCATTGAAAAGGTCTGATTCTTATGCTCTTTCCCATTTTTTAAAAACTTTATTAACCATCTAGTATGAGGCCGCACCCGGTGAGGCGCAGAATCGGCTTAACGAATCAATTTAGCGTTACAGACCCGTAATCCAAAGATATAAATTTAATATTTTAGATATCTTAATTTTGGCTACCTGGCCGCCTTTAGTCATTTACATGAGTTTTTGGTTGTGCGGCCTAAAGGCCGCACTGAAGAAACGTATAATTGGTGCAATAGTTCGTGCTATTGCTATACCTATCCGATGTTGCATCCCGGTTTAGATCTGTTTATTTTGTACAAAATCTCACTGTGTAATCACTGCTTTCTTGTGAAATCTGTCGGGGGGGGGGTTTATTTATGTGCAGATAATCGAAATTATTCTTTTTCAAATTTTATGCAACCTATTTCAACCCTCCTTTCCCCCTTGTCACAGTCGGTCATAATCTTCGGACCCCCTCGCAGGAACATCCTATGGTAACCATATTTTTCTAAAATCAAACTTGACCTTTTAAACTAAAAAACCTATCCAGTAACGTTTAATTTAAAAAAAATCTTATGGCTGTAATAAAAATTGGAATTAAATAGCAAAAATTTAAATCAACTTCATCTGATTATTTTATCCCAAAATCTCAAAAGTGGGATTTTTATGCGGACGTCTCATTCGTCCAACCCCCACGCCCCACCCCCTGGTCCTCACTTGTTCACATTTTGCAAACCCCCTCCCCCCAAGACGTGGACGTCTTTTAAGGACGACCACTCATTTACAAAAATTTCACGGAGTGCGCAATCACCATATTAGTTGTTGATAGAGAAAATTCGGTGGCCTTTCATTATATTTTTTTACAAGTGTTTGATTCTTATAAGTAACCGCTACATTACTTCTCCCACCCCCGAAAACCACGTTAGTTACGAAGATATGAACATTCGGGTTTCGTATAACTAATCACCATTTCCATTGATATAGAATATTTTGTAGCTTTGAATTTTATTTGAAAGGTGCAATCACGCTTAGAAAAGATATAAAAAGGTTTAATAATTACCCCCCCCTCAGAATACCACGTTAGTTACAAAGGTATGAATATTCGGATTTCGTATAGTCGCTATTTCAGTTTATACGGAATTTTCTGTGGTTTTTAATTTTATTTGAAATATAAATTAGCACTCAGAAAAGATATAATAAATGTTTAATTCCAGCATTGCCACATCCCCCCCCCTAAACACAATTTCAGTTGCAAAGATATGAACAGCCGGGTTTCATATTTTACAAATTAAAAAAATAATTTAACGTAATAATCGCTTTAATTAAAAGTTTTTCATATTTATAAGAGGTCGGAGCATCTTCATTACTTGCTCTGGAACCGTCACATTACCCCTCCCCTCCAAACCGTTGGGTAAAAAGGTATGAATATTCGGATTGCGTATAATCACCATTTCAGTTGATATGCAATTTTTTGTGACTTTTAAATTTATTTGAAAAATGCAATCACACTCAGAAAAGATTTATTAAGTAATCGCCACCGCCACATTACCTCCCCCCTAAATATCACCTTAGTTACAAACGTATGAACAGTCGGCTTTCCTATAATCAGCATTTCAATAATAATAATTGATATAGGATTTTCTGTGGCCTTTAAGTTTATTTTAAAAATGCAATCACATTCAGAGAAGGCTTATAAAAGGTTTTTGATTCTTATAAGAAATTAGGGATTACTTGTACCTGGGGGGTATTCCATACCCCCAGACCACCCGGTCTCAACTAGGATTATCGATGCGTACTTTATTGAAGTAACAACAAATATTTTAATTAATTTAATTATGTATCTGTAAAGCGGAATTGATGTGTCAATTTTTCCCCTCCCCAGTGCGGCCTTTAGGCCGCACAACCAGGCCAATGAGGTCTTCGGTCGCTCTTAGTCATCTAGTAATAGCAATTTTCTTTATTTAAATTTAAAGATATGAAATCCTTTATGATTCCTGTTTTCATGCTGGTAATAGTTTAGATTTTAGAAATCTCAATCTAAATTTGAGCTTTTGAGTGACGACTGTACGTCTGTAATATGCTTAAGTACTACATGCTACTTATGGTTTTACGATTAGTTTTATAGTGTAAAGAACAATTAGTTTTTGATTGGCGTTACATTTTCGATTACTTTTCATCTCGTCTTGGACTCCAAAATAGGAACAAAATTAAATTACACTACAATCTAAAATTGAAACAACTAAAAAGGATAAAACTATTCCGTAAATTTACTGTGAAATAAAGGTGCGGAGGTATCTCATAAATTGCGTAAAAATGAGCAGTGATGTGTTTTCTTGCTGGTTAGGTTATAATTTATAATAATCAAGTGTTCTTGTTGTTAAGTAGTATCCAAAAAGAAATTAATAATCCGGGGGGTCTGGGGGTATGGAATACCCCCCAGGCACACAGTTTAGTAAACATGGTCCCCAGATTCAAGTAATCTAAAATTTAAAAAAAATATCTACAGCTTTCCTATAGATTTAAAATGTTATAAGTTGATACTTGAGGGGTGAAACCCCTTACCAGGGGTTATTAAAACTTGCGGTGTATTTTCTATGTCAGTGCAATTGCATAAGGTGATCTATGGATAATTTTTGGAAATTTCCAATAATATTTGGAAATTGTAATTATTGTTTATTGATTATTTGCGACTGGGGGGTATTGAATACCCGCAGACTTCCCGGTTTTTAAATAATTATTTGCGAAAACTTTTTCAGAACAAAAATAAAAAGGATATTCTGTACCAATGCAGATGGTTTACAACAGGTTCTAAAAATATTTTGTGATTAAATCTACATCCGCTACATTACCCCCTCCGGTATCCACATCAGTTTTATATTTAGTAGATTTTTTTAGAGTGGGTTACCTGTAAACTATGTGTATAAGTTTACATAGGGGTTGTGGGGGTTATGTAATACTCCCCAGATTCAAGTTATCAATCAAGAGATAAAATTATTAAAATATTACAATTTAAAAATAAAATTTATGTCTTAAAAATTTAAATCTTACAACTTGATTATCCATACCTGGTGGTATGGGGGGCTCTGAGGGCAAGCCCCCCGTTTATTAAGACTTGCTGTGTATAATAAATCATAGATATTTTTTGACTTTTTTATTATTAGAAAATTTTAATATTTAAGATTGTAAAATTGTAATTTTTTAATGTTTACTTGGGGTCTGGGTCCTACCCCCTCCACCAGCTTCTCCTTAAATAATTATGAACGAGTACTTTTTTATAGACTATTATTCTAAGCTATTAACAGCAGTAATGTTTGACTAATATAACTATCAATGGTTAAATATTAATTTTTGAGGCAACCGTGAACTAATCGGTTTTCGTCATGTTTTGGGATCATTTTCCTTATGATGCACTGAAAAACCTTATTAATTATGATTTCTAAATTACTCTGCTCCTTTACTACTGCCTTTCTGGTTAATTAATTATTTTTTCTTGTAATAGTTAATAATATTCAAAGCCTACTGATCAGAAAATACTGAAAATAGGGATTTTGTGGAGGGGGGAATCAGAAGATTAATCCCCTTAATTGCTTCTCCACCGGTGACTACATTTTAAAGATTCTGATGAAGCCATCAAAACTAAAATGAATTCGTAATTACACGGTTTAAGACACCTTTACACCATTGCAAAGACAGAATAGGTAGTCGTTATAGGTTTTCCACTTCTTCTTAGCTCATTTTCCTTATGATGGACTGAAAAATCTACTTAATTATAATTTTTAAACTACTCCTTTCTGGTTAATCAATTACATTTTATTGTTCACGCAATAGTAATATTCAAAACCTACTGGTGAGAAGATATTCTAAGTAGGGGGGGGGGTAAATCAGAAGATTAATCTCTTAACTGCTTCTCCTCCGATGGCTGCGTTTTGAAAATACAGATTAGGCCATCAAATCTGAAATTAATTCGTAATTAGACGGTTATCAAGCAATGCTCATCCATGGAACATAATAAAAACAAACAGAAATTTTGTTCGAATAATTTAAGCGCAAGTAAAAAATAGTTTTAAATATATAAACGGAACTATGGTTATATAATTTTAAATAACGCCATTGTGTGGCGATAATTAGATACGCGTGAATCATGAGAATCGAGTTTAAGTTAAAAAAAATATCGCACTACAAAAAAGTCGTGAAAGCTTATAATTACACCTTGTATAAATGTTTAATTTTTAATTAAGCTTTTTAAATAATATTTTAATGGTGTCAGAAGTTTTAGTTCTGAATTCTATGCTAATTATTAGGTACTAATTAGGTACTTTTACATAGTTAATATAATATTTGAATAAATAAACGCAAAATCGTAAATTATTTTTAGGTAGGTAAAATTCTTATGTTTTAATTAGGTTTTTTTGATTAATTAAGGCGTTTATTGCTATAATAATTATTTCGTTTGCTGTACGTACTCGTGACAGTTTTTTAATTGGGCCCCTTGTTCTGTGGGAGACGAGACAGGATATTGCAATGTGAGGGCAATTAGCAACTTATGATGCCTGCACATAGCACATTTGTTTTCGTTTCCAACTCTATTATGACCATTGTAAGAAATATGGCTTATTTCCTTGCGTATTCTTCACAATTGTCAGTTTATAATTGCATAAATTATTTTTAACGACGACGTTGGACTTACAAAAAATTTTTTGTTTCAGATGGTAACGGCGAGGCACCAAAACTCAAGTGCAACCTTAGAAAACACAAGCCGAATCGTAAGCCAAGAACGCCGTTCACGACACAGCAATTGTTGGCGTTAGAAAAGAAGTTCCGTGATAAGCAATACCTAAGCATCGCTGAAAGAGCGGAATTCTCGAGTTCGTTGCGACTGACTGAAACGCAGGTGAAAATTTGGTTTCAAAATCGACGTGCGAAAGCTAAACGGTTACAGGAAGCGGAAATAGAAAAACTAAAGATGGCTTCTTTGACCAGACATCCCCACCACTTATATCCCCATCCCGCGTTGCAAGGTTACTTTCCTCCGGGAGCACACCCTCTAGCATCCCTTTTAGGAGCACGACCCCCCATGGGTCCACTCGGAATCATGTCGCAGCCACCCCCGCCACATCATCTTACATCGCCGCAAAGCTCGATGCGAACGCCGAGTCCACATATGTCGTAAATTAAGTGAGTTTGTGTGAAAAATATGTTGTATACGTGATTTTAATTGCAATATTAAATTAGATAGGCAATTAATTGATATGTGATCGTTATTTGATAATATACGAGGTGTGCTCGATAAATTTTGTATACTAGTGCAATACGTACTACACCCCCGTATTTATTACGTCTTCGCGACGTATCCGTAACCTAGTGTGCCAAGTTCTAAATTTTGTTCCTAATTTTTTTCTAAGTGATATTACTATAATAAAGCCCAGATCGATTTCTTCGGAACGTCCATTCATTTGTGACCTTTTAAACGTTCTTATCTTGAGCAATAACACACTCTGACCTTTGACTCCTATTATAATTAATAATTAACACTCGTCTTGAGAAATAAGGCTAAATTGAGTGTATTATAGTTTAAATTATATTATTATTATCGCTCTGTTGATATTAAAATCAAATGAAATTACATTAAATAAATTGTTGCTGAGAACTTCGTACCTCAATTAAATTTAATTGTTGTTTTTTAAATTTTTTTAACTAAAAGTTATCAAACTTTATTACTGTTTATTGCTAAATCAAGTTTTTATTATTAAATCGCGCAGGGCCCGATCCATAATAATATGTATGTACTTACTATGTATTCATCGACAAAACGTCAATACAGGGTGTTTAACGAGTAGCGACCTTGAAAATTTAATTACCGAACGTTACGTGAAGAATTTTTATTTCACCGTTTTAATTTCTTAATTTTATCGTGACTTGAATCAAATTTAATAAATTTCGGTGATTTAATGACGCCTATAAAGTAAACGTAAATATTTACACAAACACACATAAACAATCTCAAAAATTAACAAAATTAAAATTTTATCAATTTTTTTAATCTTACATTCGAAACTCAACGCTTCCGAATTTTTAAATCCATAACTTCAATGTTTATCGCTCAATCTCGATTTGTGTAAAAATATTTTATTATAAGCGATGACATTACAAGGAAAATTTGTTATTATGAACAAAAATTAATTATAATTATCCAGATAAGAAGGTTTATCGTGGCTATAAAAAAAGGTCACAAAGGAATAACAGTTTCGTCCTTTTTAACAAATTAGTTTATCATATCTGGGAAAAAATTATAATTTTTACGTTTACAACGAACAATTTGTCGTTTTATGGTAAAAGGCGAGATTAGAAAATCCTAATCTTTGCTTTTCTTTTTCGTTTGTTTACATAATGTTGCACTTTTCGTCGAGTTAAATAAATCAAGTTACGCGTTGCATGCAACACGCACTTATTTTTAAAACCATCAAAATCCTACGAAGCAATAAATTATACCGGCGCAAAACTTCTTTTATTTAACTTGTTGCTAAAAAAATTTATTTAAGGGGGGGCACCGCGATTGGATGTACATATATAAAAATTTTAATTAAATGTACAAATTGTATATACGAATTTGTAAAAATTGATGTAAATTAGGATATAATTTTAATATTTATGTAAAATTGTATAATTAATATTACGAGAAGTGTGTCATAATTTTTAAATTTTTGGTGGATGTGTGCTCTTACCTTCTTTAGGTTACCTCTTAAATTATTCTGTGAAGTTTTCTCGCGCATGTTTTAATCATGAAATTAAAAATTATGAACGAACACGAACTATTGATTAAATTAGTAAGGTTATTATTTTGAAAAAATAAAAGAATCGTTAGATTAACAAAATCTTTTACTTACCCCAACCCCTCTTCACCCTGAGGAGAAAATAAGTTTACAACCTGTATCCATCAAGTGAATGCGAAGAATTTTCACATTTTATATTATTCAAGAATGGTTCCAAAATAGGGTCGTTTAGATTTGGATTATTCACCCATTTTTTGTTGCACTCTATTATTTATTGTTACTGTGCTGAGAAAGGTTAGTATTATAACATTACTAACCTCGAGGGATGGTAATGTAATGCCACCCGTATGATCGCAGCCCCTAAACCTGTATATCCCCTTTTTTTATAAATTATATAATATCTAAAATATATTCCTCTAAATAAAATAATGAAACATCAACTTCTAATATATTTATGACATATTCCGGTGTACCTCAGAGTGTAATCTAGGCCCTCTATTGTTTTTAGCATTTATTAATTACTATGTAGTAGACATACCTAGCTTCAGAGATCAATTTATTGATGATTGCTTGAAATTTCTAAAATACAATGGTAGATATAGTTTCAAAGCTCAAGAACCCTAATCTGCACGAGGAGGAGCCAACAGGGCGAAATACATACATATACGAATTTGACCCTTCTGCGTCGATTTTTAGGGTTCTTGAACTGTGAAACTATCTCTACCTATCTATCAGAAACTAGCTTAGAGGCAAGACATCCGTTTCTTGAAATATCTTCTCTATCGAATGTCCACTAAGAATATAACTATTTTTGAGCCAAGATATTCTCTTTTTTTTATGACCCAGGCTGCTTGGAAAAACTCTATCATACAAAATAAAGCACCTTAAGCAGATGTGTTCTGGTGTAGCTTCCAGTAAGAGCAACGAGACTTTTTCAAAACTACGCAAACCATGCATATAAACGTCAAAAACAAAAATAGGTAAAATTCTTATTCAGTGCTATATTAACAAAATAATACTTAGACTTAAAAGAAAAAAATTAATTTCGTCAATTACTTTAGACAAACAATAAATTTTTAATTTTAACAGAATTATAATCATACAAAATGTGTGGAGCAAGTTATCAAATGGGTCCTTAAAATTTAATTTTCAGCCTTTAAATTTTCATATCTTAATTCAAGTTTTATTTCATAGCCAGAACTTCAAATTATTCAAAAAAAAGTTTCTTATTACCGCACGTTACATTAATGTTCTCTTCGATGGTACCAATCTTCTTCTTCTACTTTTATTAAGAAGTCTCCCTCTTAATATAGAGCCCAGGACCTGTTCTTCACTAATTTTTGCAATTAGTTCTGCGAGCATTTTTGTTTTTACATCTCAGGTAGCTTGCTAGGCTTGCCTTGCGATGTGCCTGCACCGTGTTTTTTATTGTTATGATGGAAAATCATTAACACAGGGGGACCGACGGCTTTACGTGCCCTCCGAAAGCACGGAAGACGGTCAAGAAATTTTAGACTGTACCCGGAGTCGAACCGGGGAGCCCTACGTTAGCAGTTGATCGCGCTAACTATCAGGCCATGACCGTCGTCGATGGTACCAATCAGCTACTGTTTTCACATTCTGCCTTTGCATAGACAACATTAAAAAAGTTTTCCATATTTTTATCATCATAGATTTTTGTGAGAAGGTCTTATGAGATAAATTCCGGGCATACATAGTTGCATCCAATTCGATTTCTAATAAATTATTCTCAGTATCGATTTTTAATTGTAATCATTCACTAATTCTCGATTCCATATGACTATCAATTTTTCTTTCACAGCACAATTAAATATTATAATATCAATATTTTCATATCTGTAAAGTTGAAATATTTTATTAATTTTTCAAAAATATACAAAAATTCCAGATTTAAATTTCTACATTTAACTTTTACAGTTAGAATTAGTTAGAAAATTAACAGGTCGGGGGGGGGGGGGGGGGGGAGTTAAATTGAAAAACTATATGTAGGTAAGATGTACAGGAAATAAATCCAAATTCCAGTTGAAAAATATGGGGTCAACCTAAAATCCGGGAAGCCTCTGGATATTGTTTTACAATATGTATAATAATTAAAGTTGCCATGCGTTTGGGTTTTCCCGGGCATGTCCTTTTTTGTAAGGTATCAGTGGAGATCCCGGGAGGGGGGAGATTTGATCGTTTCCAAAATTTTTAGATAAATTTAGTTTGCACTATAACCACTATACTTGCTTTCAATTTAAATTACTTAAAGCAATTTAAAATTTTTCCACTTTTGTCTATGTAAGTCGATCTTTTAGTGACGGTGACGAAGCACCATAAGTCGTAGGTAATTCCAACTGAAAACAACTGGAAATTTCATTGAAAATTTATCGAGACTACATTATGTCCTTGTTTTTGTCTTCTTTTTTTGAAGTGTGAATGTCCGGGTTGTTTATATATTTTTTATATTAATGTCCTAATAGTTTAAAGTGTTAAAGTATGGCAACTGTAATAACAAATACCATTAATACACAACCAAAATTTTCGCCCATGCTTTTTTGAAAACATATTTAAGACCTCTTCAAGAACTATTGTTAAGTATTTTTGCTGACATGAGGAAAACCAAGAAAATTTAATCTATCCTGATATAAATTAACCTAAATCTAAATTATCAGAGCCAGGATATGGCTCAAAATGCAAATTAAATTCAGAAATAACACATTTTCAGAGTGGTTTCAGTTGGCCTCAAACTCCCCCCGACAAATAACAGAGGGGCCTATGTCCCTGAGCCCCTTTTGAATCCGCCGCTGTCTGCAAGGTTTAAGTTAACAAATTTCAGTTAACAAGAAATCTTACAAGTCTTTACATAGGGAAGCGGGAGAATTCAATAAAGTGCTCCTTTAACAACTCAGAAAAAGTTTGTTTAATGTGAGTGTAGTTACGCCACTGAATATTGGACAATCCGATATCAGTTGGACCGTAAACGGTTGCACAGATTTAAAATACTTGAGTAAAGAGCGAAAAATTTAATTTTCAATCCTCCGTGTTAATGCAGTGGCGGCTTACCTTAAAGCACACAAAGGCACGTGCTCCCCTATTCAAAATGGCGTAAATAAGTAAATTAAAATGCAATAAATTTATATTTTCCTCTTTTCCGTACATTTTGTGTCCTTCCATTGAAAAATACCCAAGCCGATATTGCAAATTAAGCTATAATAAATTAGAGGATGCCGAGACCGGGGGGTCTGGGGGGTATGGAATACCCCCCAGTATCAGGCGATCAAGCGGAAAAATATTTAAAACACTTTTTAATGATGCTTCTTTACTTTTCTTGACCATAAAGATACGCGGAGGGGTATTCCATACTCTCCAGACCCCCCGGTTTCTAATTTTTGTACAGAGGTGCATGAATGGATCCCTACCAGCTTACAAGAAACCTAACTAAGAAAAGTGTAAATAATTCTGTAAAAAATGGCCCAACTTCCAACCTTCCAGTGCAACTGGCGGAGCGTCTATCAACCACAAAGTGCAGCGACCTGTACTTAGATACCCTCAGCATTTGGTCAGAATGATCATCTTGATTTACTGGGAGTTTCCATAACCCCCCCCCCCCCGGATTATTTAATTTGACGATGAAGAATATTAATATTTTCAAAGCAACACAAGAACATATTATTGTATTTCTACTTTTAGATTTTATTTAAATTTTGTCCCCTCCCATTAAAAGAAGTCAAAAGCCGCCACTGCTTAAGTATGGTTTTTAAATGTATCAATTGAAACCATTTTATCTTCGGCTTTCGGAAAATAGCCGTTTTGATGAAAGAAATGTACATCAATGGCAATATGGTGGCGGGGAGTCTAAAATATCCTTATTAAAGTAGGGAGGGTCTCAATAACCCTACTCATCCTTACATGAGTGAAGGAAGGGGTAAAATATTTCAAAAATCATGCTTACATAATTAATAGATAATCCCTAAATTGTTTAAAGTTTTTTATACTATGCAGCTGTAATTGGACCCTAGGAAATAAAGTAACCGTGAAAAAGCGCACTGTTGGAAAAGGAAGAAATATTCCAAAAAAGTAAGTGCTTAAATCCAATTTTATAATTTTTGTCATTGTCATTTCCAGAGCTTGTACTTCTTGATTATCAACATATTTTCATGGTGGCACGGGGGGGGGGGGGTATATGTAAGCAGTAATCACCGTCATCTAAATTTTGTTTTAATGTATAAAGATATCGTTTGGAAAAACTGGAAAGGAACAGAATGTTTTTATGGTTATTGTGGCTTCTGAAAGAAGAGAGTTAATGTAGCGGCATAAAAAGTTTGCTGGATAAAGGTTTGGGATGTTCAATAATCATTGGATTAAATAATAATAAGATATCGAATTACACAGTTACATCTATAATCCTGGCAGTGCGGCTTTTAGGCCGCACAAACATTGGCAATTGAATTTTATGAAAAATGTTGAATAACTTAGTTAAGAAAATAAAGGATTTCTGTTAGTGGTATATCGGTATTTATCTAAATAATGGTTACAAATAATTTCTTGGGTAGTATAAAGTATACGTACCAATAAGATGGAGATGATATTTTGAGGAAGGGGGGGGGGTTTACTTTTGTAAAAAAATGCAATTCCGCGAGTTATAGTCGAAAAATTGCGTCGGAGGAACTGAAATCCCCAATTAGAGATAATCCGATATGATTTTTTTGGGGGACATCGGGGAGGGGGGTCATCTACATTTTTGGAAGTTAAAAATGTATGTAGAGATAGTTTCAAAGCTCAAGAACCCTAATCTGCGCGAAGAGGAGCCAAGAGGGTAAAATATATACATAAACGAATTTGAGCCTTCTGCGTCGATTTTTAGGGTTCTTGAGCTTTGCAACTATTTCTTCTACCTTGCCTGGACTATAATACAGCTAATTTTGATAATATGAGAGTCTTAGTCTAGGCAAGGAACATTTTTAATTTGCAAAAATATCCGGGCGAGCTGAAATTTGGCAGAGGGTTCTCATGAACCCCCAGAAAGTCCTCCAAAATCTAGTACCGGTGTTTCCCACGATCGGGGGTTTTAGCTCCCCCAACTCGATATTTTGCCTATAACTCGCTTATTTTCACTTCTACGAAAATATTCTTTATTATATATTATATTATATGTATTTTCCGAATCTTTTCATGGCAATCTAATACTGAAATAACTAACCGAAAACACGACCCACCCATAAAATTAAAATAAAAAATATAAGCACATTTCTGCCCCTCCCCTCTCACATGAATATTCTAAAAAATTTGTATATAAAAAAAATAAAAAAAATATTACATGTATATAATAAAGCCATACTCCCCAGACCCCCCGGTCGACGAAACTTTTACGAGAACGTAATTTGATTTTTTTCCTTCTCATCTTTTAACAATATGTAATGATCACATGATACAATTTCCTGCGAACTACACAAGAGGCACTTATTTATAATCCTAGTCGACTGCAATTTTTGTAATGCTTGATCGCCATAGCACCATAATCTGAGGAGTATTTCATCCAAATCATCATCCCGAAACGATTCAGACCCCGACCTTGCCCTGACTTGTCCTGATGGCACTGAGGAATACCGGAGGTTATCATCCACATCTCCTTTATCGGATTGGAGTAATCTTGGCTTTGGTAGTTTTTGGGAATTAGCCTTTGTAATGCTGGCAATGCAGGTCGAGCATGTGCGACGCATTCGGCATTGGTTCGAGTACGAGGGCTTCCAGATCCCGAGTTGCCATTCCCGTTCTAATATTTTCTCTCTATATGTGGAAGTAATCTTAAGATGACGTTGCTTTAGAATAGATTATAATAACAGAAGATCACCCTCGAGTCAGAGTTAACCCTAGAATTTCTTATGTATCAACCAATCAAATAGCAGAAATTCTTGGGTTAAGTCTTCTTGATGATGAATCTCTGTTATACAACCGGCTTATAGAGGGGTAGATAATTAAAGCTGGGTTAATATAGGTGCCTGACGTAAAGTGACGCAACCAAGGACAGATCCAATCAAAGTAATGATGGGGGGGATTTACGCACAATAACATAATTTTAGTGCATTGAATCGAGTGACCCCCCTACTTTTTTCCGTCTTTTGACGTAATATTCCACAAGTTTGATTAGTTAGATGACCTCTATGTTTCGTGTTAGGACAATCGGCGTGTGAATCGTTGCATTGCGTCACGTTGCGCCGCGCAGTCTACCTAAACGGAGAAGTATATTATGCACGCTGATGACCTTCACGATGAGTTGCAAGCACAGCACGTCGTCATACATGACTTTCCAGACGGCAGGACTAACATCATCTGTTTCGAAGTTGAAATTTGTTGTTTGCTCGTGCTCGCTCTGTGAGTACACACCTTTACACTTTTTCAACCGAATTTCTTCAACTTTAAACAATCCTTTTATTTTGGAGGTTATTGCACCATCATCGGTAAATTTCAAAAATCCCAATAAACAATGTAGGCATTGTCGAAATACTAATTAATTAAATTATCATCGCACATTTTAATGACGATAACATAGTTATTTTGTTTACAAGAAAACTCTTACAAAATCAGACACATCCAATAATTTTTTTGATGGAAGTTTATAATACATTATTAGCACACATCGATAAAGTTTTTTAGTTTTGTAATTAAGTAATTAATTTTATCGTCATTGTATGTATATGTATCTACAAATTTGGTTTAATAAATAATAACCATTATATAGTTTACATACTTATCACATTTTATTTTGCAAATATTTATGAAAGAAAATCAATTAATTAAGCTGATTAAGTTAATTAATTATTAAGATATTCTTAAGGACGAGAATAATAAATTAAAAGTGCATTATTAACGGAAAATAATATTTTACTGTTCATTAATTAATTTTAATATGACAAAATATTACTGCTATGTTTATGTGATCAATTAAGTTTCAAACAAATCTCTTTCGATATAATAAATGCAATTATAATCATTTTATTTCGACAAACCAATAAAATTCAGTGTTAAGTAGAATATAATGTGATATTGAATGGTAAGTTGAGTTTCCAACAGCTGCAACTTTAAGGGGTTCCCCAGCGATTCGAATGGGGGCTTAATTGGACCCCCGTTGCGTTTTTCGGACCCCCATTGAAGAATCGGCCAACAATTCATACTTACTTATTATAAAAATCGATTAGGAAAACAAATATAAATTTTTTCATTTTTTTTCATCTGGGTGGTGAAAGTAACAAGAAGTTGCGTTGCGTAGTAAACAATTCGAACCAGAAATTTTGTTCGCTTGCTAATTGGATAATTTCTGAAATAAGTTGCTGATAACCGCATTAAACGAAATGCGTAAAAGTCGTCATCAATCACTACGTGTACTTTGAAACCTGTTGGGTAAAATGCCTTTTTATGATCCACCAGCGAATGTAAGGAAGTCGGCCAAGAAACCAAAGCAAGAAAAACAATTTTTTAATGATAACATAAAACAAAAGCTCATTATTCAACGTCTTATTTAGGCAGTACCGGATTTAAAGATTCATAAAAATTTCTCTGCAGTCTGATTTGTAACTTTGTACGGATAAAATAATTACGCTCGTGGTGAAGGTACTGCAAAATCTCGGTACGGTCCTGCAGATTCCGCAGTATCTACAAATGGTGTGTTATATCAATTACTTAATTTATTACAACAATGTTGAAAAAAATGTGTAATTTATTAGTATATTAATTATATATTATCTCAATAAAATAAAATTTAAGTTCTAAGAATATGAAAACGCATTCAGATTAATTGCTGACATATTTTAACTCAATTATCTGCCGACAAAAGACTTGTTTAGTAAAAATGGCTTTATCAATAAATATTCTATTCAACTTTACTTATTTAATACTTATTAATAGATTCGTTAACAAAAAGTTATCGGTGAGTAATTATTTTGTATTACTTAATTGAAACTAATTGAGTAAGCAAAATTGTTGCAACTTGTAACCAGGAGATAGGTGAGGATAGGTCAAAAATGGTCAATGTGATTAACATTGCCAAGTACATGAAGAAGTTCAGATTCCATACAACATACGTGAGATTTCTTTCCTTTTAAACGATATTAGGTTGGATTTTTTTGGGTAATCGGGGAACGGATCTTAGATGGCCAATCTCACCCCAATAAAGATGAAGATCGTGGAACCAAACAAATGTTTTCTTTTCCGGTTTTGGTCACCTCTACAAAGTGAAACTGCACCAGCAGCTGTTGACCTATCTGGAATCCAAGGTAGCTTTAAAATTCACTTCAGGTGGCTGAAAGTTTTATGAATTCCATCAGTTCTGGAAGTTTGAAATTTCTGACTAACAAAAAAGTCAATTCAATGCAGTACTGATCTTTTTTGAAAATTATGGCCCATCAAGTCACAATAATAAACTTTTAAACTATTCAATTTCAGCTTAGGATTAATATCAGTTGTTATTATTGACAATTTTGGAAAGGCCACTGGGGCTGGGGTTCATTACAATTTCTACTTTAAAGCTTTCAAGCTGATGAAGTATCACATTAGGGATTTCTAATCAAGTTGATTACTGATCAACTGATTACTGGCGAATATTTGGGACCCGGAAGGGAAAAACTGAATAAATGAGCAAAAATGCTTCTATTGATATTCTTCTTCAATCATTTCACCTTAATGAACATATATGACATCATCATCATCATCCATGTGATGTTCTTGGGAAGCCTTTCAGATATTTATGTGGTGGTTCCTTTTTTGCGTTCCTCATATAAACGTAAGATTAATATTGGGCACACAATAGATCACTCAAACCACTAATAGACATAAGGAAATTGAAAGATGACGAAATTAAGGAAAAAATAAGACAAGACATGAGTGTAAAAATATTGGAAATGGAAAAGCAAAGGAATGTGGACAATGTAAACGACATAGAAGAAACATGGAAAACAATCAAAGATATGATGATCACAACAGCGGAGCAACATCTAAAATCGAGAGTAAACAGAAAGATAAAGAAATGGATGACTGACGAAATCATGCAACTGATGGATATAAGAAGAAAATATAAAAACAAGGACAATCCAAGATACAGAAGAATAAATACATTAATTAATCACAAAATTAAAAAAGCCAAGGAAGACTGGCTGAAAGAACTATGTGAGGAGATAGAGATGTTGCAAAGCAAGCACGATGTTTTACAATATACATAAAAGAGTGAAGGAGGCGGCAGGCGTTTGGAAACCGAAGAATGTGACAGCATTAACTGGCAAAGATGGAAAGATACTGATGGACCATGACCAGAGGAAGACGAGATGGAAGCAATATATGAGAGATGTTTGAAGATGATGGACGCGGGAACTCTCCCACAAGCATAAATAAAGCTACAGAAGGTATGCCAATCACTAAAGATGAGATACTGAAAGCAATACGAAGGCTAAAGAACTATAAAGCAACGGGTCCAGACGAAATACATAGAGAGCTCTTGAAAGTGTTGGAGGATGATCGGACTGACTTCTTGGTAAGGTTCTTCAATAAGGTATACGATACGGGAGAAATTCCTCAAGAATGGTTGACATCAACATTCATACCGATACCGAAAAAACCTCACGCCAAAAAATGCGAAGACCATAGAACTATAAGCTTGATGAGTCATATAATATGCTGAAGATCTTTCTGAACGTGGTGCATGAGAGAATTTTTCGAAAATTCGAAGAACACCTGGGCGAAACTCAATTCGGGTTCAGAAACGGTATGGGTACAAGAGAAGCCTTATTTTGCATGCAAGTACTAGTTCGGAGAGCAAGAGATGTTGACTGCGACGTATACTCTTGCTTCATTGACTTCGAAAGAGCTTTTGAAAGCTAATCGAGAGCTTAAACAAAACAACGATAGAGGAGAGAGATACAAGCGTATCATTTGCAACCTGTACTGGAGACAGACGGGATCTGTTCGGGTTGAGGGCAATACATCAGAAGAATTCCAAGTCCAAAGAGGAGTTAGACAAGGTTGCGTACTATCACCTCTGCTGTTTAACTTATACGCAGAAAATATATTCAGAGAAGCTATAGAAGAGTCCGCTGAAGGCATAGTAGTAAACGGAAAAAAAATTAATAACCTTAGATATGCCGATGACACAGTTCTCCTAGCGGATAGCCAGGAAGGACTGCAGAGACTGTTGGATGCAGTAATAGAGTCCAGTGAAAGATACGGAATGCGACTCAATATAGCGAAAACAAAAGTCATGGTCATCAGCAAGACACCAAATCTCGTCGTCCAATGTCAAGCATACGGAGAGACTCTACAAATGTCACGTCCTTCACATACCTGGGCAGCTCACTCAATGCAGGTTGGGATCATACACGAGAAATCAGAAACAGAATAGAAAGAGCGAGATCCACATTCATGACAATGAAGAGGATGCTCTGCAGCATGAATCTGAATATCTACCTTAGAACAAGAATGCTGAAGTGTTACGTGTTTTCTGTCCTACTGTATGGCGTCGAGGCGTGGACCCTGACAGAAAACTCTGTCAGACGCCTGGAATCGTTCGAAATGTGGTGCTACAGGCGTATGCTTAGAATTGCGTGGACATACAGGGTTACTAACGAGACGGTATTGCAAAGAATGAGAAAGGACAGGGAAATGATAGACACAATAAAAGAGAGGAAAATCCGATATTTTGGCCATGTGATGCGCAACGACAAGTACCGCATACTCCAGCTGATCTTACAAGGGAAGATTGAAGGTAGAAGAGGACCCGGACGACGGAGAATATCTTGGCTGCGAAACTTGAGACAATGGACCGGAATGACGTCTTCGGCATTGTTTCGAGCGACAGCCAACAAGGTGAGATGGGCCATGATGATCGCCAACGTCCAAAGCGGATAATGCACTTGAAGAAGAAGAAGAATATTGGGCGTTTAGGCAAACCGAACATAGGCAACAGCAGCTAGTGGAGCCAAAATTCGAACTTGAAAATTCACATTCACAGCCCTAAAGTATTTGCTTAACACTTTAAAGGGCAGATAAACAGCTTCGGAAGGTTGCCAAAATTTCAAAACTTGACAAAACCGGACAAATCGTTGATAATACGATACGAATAATTAGATATGATAAAAATTTTATTTGTACTGTTAGATAAATAAGAAGTCTGGGAATTAGAAGAAGAACTTTGTAAATTCTGTTTCTAACTCCTTCATTGGAGATGCTTGGGGATCATACAGGAGCCCTTATTTATTTATTTTAAATATGTAATGATTCTTTTTTTTATTTATTTTTTTTTAATTAAATAAAAACGATGCAAGCACTGACTCAAATAATATGTGAAAACGAAGTGTATTTGAATGTCCGAATGAACCCTCCAAAAGTTACCTAAAATTGATAATTTTAGTTCTCCAAGACGGTCATAGTCTGAACGTTAGCGCGATCAACTGCTAACGCAAGGCTCCCCGGTTCGACTCCGGGTATTGTCTAAAAATTTCTTGACCGTCTTCCGTGTTTCGGAGGGCACGTTAAGCAGGCGGTCCCCCTGTGTTAATGATTTGCCATCATAACAATAAAAAACAGGGTGCAGGCACATCGAAAGGCAAGCCTAGCAAGCTACCTGAGATGTAAAAACCAAACTGCTCATAGAACCAACAGTGCCTTGAACAGAGGCACTACAGTTGGGAAGTACAGGACGTAGTCCTAGATTAAGAAGAAGAAGAGAAGAAGAAGTTCTCCAAGTTTCCGCTAGGAAAAATTATTATCCCACCAAAAAAAGAGTATTTTCCAAGTAAGAGAGGCGAAAAAATGATTTGAATTTGCACACAAATCTAATCAAGCTGAAATTTGTATATTTCAGTGTTTTATGGACTCCTCCCAATTTCTTTAAAATCTCCTGTCAACTTTGTCCGTAATTGGGGAATTTAGTCCTGATAACATAGCTTTCCACCATGCGAAAAAATTCTCATCAGATCAAAATAGAGTTTTTTTAAATTTACCTAGACGTGTTACTGTTTCTGAAATAAAAATAAATTCTAGAAAACCGAAAGGTTTTTATTTAAAAAAATTGAAATTGGAACAAAGTGTGAATAATTTCTATTTGGAATAAAATTTTTTTAACATCCGAAGTGAATTCTGAAATATTTATTTTGTAAAGAACTGTTTATGAAATTGAGCGAGTTATAGACGCCACATTGGAGGCAACAATATTATGAATTGGGCTAGAAGCCCATATGGGATTTTTGGGGACTTGCAGGGACGTTCATTCGCACACTAAAATACACAACATGTCTACCAAAATTGGATTGTCCGAAATTTTTCCAAATTGATCGAGTTCAAACGATAGCACTGTATTTCGATTTCTTTGAAGTTTTAGTTTCAATTTATATTTTTATTGATTTATTTAGTTATTTAGCTGAAATTTTTAGAATGAATATCAGTTGAATTTTATTGAATCCCTTTATGATTAACTTTTGAAATCAGTTTTAATTTGTGTTAATATTGTTTTATATTACGTATTTAACCATGATTTACTGGCTGACGAGAAGCCCTTGAGAGCTGTATCATGCCTAAATTAATGAGATGGTCATATAGAATTTAGTTATTCTCGGTTTCATAATCTGAAAGATTGATTTTCGCTGATTTTGTGCCCTGCCTGTAGGTACGGAGCAAGTAGATAAAGTTGATCTGCATGGGTACCTGGTTTTATTACGATCGGAGTTTGCATATTTATTATGTACATACTTTGAAAATGTATTTTCGAAATTTTCTTATGTGCTCGTTGCGTGTTGAAATGAGCGAGTATGACGAGCACAGATGACTTAACGTAGATTGCGAAACACGACAATAGAAGGGTTTTATACCGTCGCCCCCACGATCAGGATAAAGAAAGAGTTTCTTTATATAGAACCTCACAGGATTCAAACCTATAAACCTTGGCACGAGAAACTAACACCCTCACCTCAAGGTTTAACTATAATTTATTGAATTACAGGTACTCGATATGTTATTTCTGTATTATAATATCATTTCATTCGTTTTATTTTGACTCATCAACAACTTTCTTTTTTGTCGTTCATCAGTACGACGAATTTTTCCTTCCAAACTGGGTTTATTTTATTGCACCATCAGGTTAGGGGTCGTCCATAAAGGACGTCGTCAAATTTTCCGAATTTTAACCCGCCCCTTTGTCACAGTTGGTTACAATCTTTGGACCCCTCCCACGAACGTCCTATAGCCATAAATTAACGCCCCCCCTCCCCTAATTTGTTTAAATTCGAATTTAACACGACATTGTTTAAACAACATTTGGAATTTAAGGAGTAAATTAATTTTTTACAATTAAATTTTTTGCGGACTTCACATTTGTCCAACCCCCCCCCCAGGCGTGGACGCCCTTTACATGCGACCCCTTAGGTTAGGGTAGGTGAAAGCACAACATATGAAAAAAGCTGGACGATATACAACAAAGTGCAAAATTCTACGTTAGGTGGTCACCTTCTTACACTTCCCTATTATATAAATGTGATTTAGACCTGAAGTTAGACAGTGGCGGTTCATAACTTCTTGCAATGGGGGGGGGTGCAAAATTTTAGGAAAAAGGATTTAACGTATTTTTATTTACTTACTTACTTCCAGAGAAACTTAATTCTAACAAAACTATGATCGATAATACTGAGGACATTCTGGATTCTGGATTCTGGATTTTAGGTAGGAGGGTAGGGTCGAAGACCCCACGCGCACTTAGGCCACTAGACCGGGCCCATTGTACTACCTCCATTTTAGTGCCCCCCGCCCCATCATTCCTCGAGCCATCCCAGCTGAAGGATGAACTCCAGGATTCTGGCAGGCGAGATGCCTCTAATTCTGGCCATGTCAGGCCAGAAGTCCCCCAACATGGTACCTCTTTTTGACGCTAGAGCTGGGCAGTGACAGAGCACATGCTCCGCTGTTTCGTCTGATTCATTACAGCCCCGGCACGTTGGCTCATCTACGATCCCCAGCGTGTTAAGGTGTTTGTTCAGTTTGCAGTGTCCAGTTAATATCCCTGCAATTATCCGTAGATTGACTTTGGACAACTTCAAGTAATATTTTGAATGTTTACTAGAGGGTGCTTTTATCGCTGCCCTTGCTTGTCTACATTCAGTTTCATTGGCCCACCTGCTGGAGTGCAGTTCTAGGGTATGATGTTTTAGAAGGGTATCTAGGGTTTTGACGGTTGGCACAATCATCGGTTCAGGGCCACAGGGATGACAATTTGAACCGGCTTTAGCCAGACCATCTGCCTTCTCGTTACCTTCATTGCCTTGGTGTCCCTTAACCCAGTGAAGAGAAAGGACATTCTGATTTGATATCTGATTCAGGGCCCGGATGCATTCAAGCACCAGGCCAGAGGTGATCTTGTGGCTCATAAGTGCCAGAAGGACTGCCCTACTGTCTGTAAATATCTGAATGTTTTTGTCATGGATACCTTTGTCCCAGACTGTTTTTGCACAGTGCAATATACCGATGAGTTCCGCTTGGAAAACCGACGTGTACTTGCCCAGTGATATGCTCATGTTCAGATTAAGTTCAGCAGAAAAGATTCCTGCCCCTGATCCAACATTATTTTTGGAACCGTCAGAGAATAAACAAATGTCATTCTCGTCAGTTGCTGGTGGATTTAGCAGGATTTTGAATTACCTGTTGAATACGTATTTAGGGGGAATTCTGTCAGATTCTATATGCAGAAGGGGTACACTCGCCGAGTATTCCCTCAATATCCGCATATGTCCCACAGCTCCATTCCTATCATTCCATAGCCGCCAGCTACGAAGCCTAAGGGCAGCCTTGACCGCCATCTCCTGCACATGAAGATCAAGTGGTGGGAGGCAGAGAAGGGCCATCCTGAGGACATACGCAAACATTTAATAAATTTAGGTTTTCACACAACCCCTGTACTATGGGGGGGTGCAAAAATGTTTCTGTAAACTGCAGCGACCCAATAATTGTTTACCGAGTCGAGTGAAAACCTTTTTTATTCTTATGAAAATATTAAGACTCTACGTTGCCAAATTAAAAATTTAGGACAAAGTGAAAAATTGAGACCGGGGGGTCTGGGGGTATTCCATACCCCCCAGCATATCAACATAGCTAACAAAAGTAAAGCAGTATCAGTAAATATTTTTTAATGTTTTACAGTCTGCTCACCATATGCTGGGGGGTATGGAATACCCCCTAGACCCCCGGACTGCAGCCATTCAATTTTTTGAACGTAACTCATAAATTTACAGTATTTTAATTTAATTATTTACTAAAAATAATTATTATTTTGAAATAGTTGTTGATTTTGGTATTGAATGTTTAGGCACGTTTCCTTGTTTTTTGGAGGTTGAAAATTGTAATGTTGATTACATGGTTATGGTGGCAGGGGGGTCTAAAACATTTAATTACAGCCCGAAAAGACGTGGCTGATTAATTAATTTTGTTTCCCAACATTAAGCTCCTGAAATAATCTCCAACTAGGAAATCACTAGGATAATAATTATTATCTCGTTTCTCGGTTGAAGGGGCGGGGGTTCTCATCCATATGGAATTTTCAATAATTCTCACCCAAAAAAACACAAAAACCTAATTCTCGCCCACTCAAAACAGAATAGCAACTTAGAATAGTAGCTTTTTTATGCCAATAAACCACTTGAACCACATCAATTGGATCATAAATGGTGATCTTTTAAACCACTTTCCTAAAAATAGAATTTGTAGCCCTCCCCCCTTGATAACAAACTTAATGTAAAACTTAACCTAACTTAACCTAAAGTTCATTTCTAGACACAATCTCCGCCCAAATAAAACCGTGCTTGTTAATATGATTGTTTTCATATTAGATAAATTTAAGCTAGCCTAATGTGATACCTAACCTAACTTAACCCCCATTTTTAGACAAGATTTACCCTAACCTAAACTTACACTAAACTCAATTACAGTTGGTGATTTTTTTCAAAAGGTGGGCACACAAATTAAAGAAATGGGAAAATTGGAAATTTATCGTATTGTTATATTCTTATTTACTTCCAGAGAAGCTACATAATATATATTCTATAACCCTTTTAAAATGAACGCCAACATTTAAGAAATTTAGGAATGTGTACGACCCCGTGCTGTGGGGGTGTAAAAATGTTTCTATGATCTGCAGCTGACTACCTACCAATTTCTTTTAATTATAATTTAGTTTTGAAAATATTAATACCCTTCATTACCGAATTAAATACTCAAATCAAAAATAGAAAGTGAAAAATAGACTGGGGGGGGGGGGTGTTATGAAACCCCTATATCCAAGTTTAGAAAAGTAAAGTAGTTTTATAAAATACTAGCTGGCACGGGCGGCATTCGCCGCCCTTAGCCATCTAGACCCAGAATAGATCCGAGAAGGCCATAGTTGTTCGGCCTTCGGCCTCACAGGGGGAGGACCATAATAGATCCGCGAAGGCCATAGTTGTTCGGCCTTCAGCCTCACAGGGCGGACCATAATAGATCTGTGAAGGCCATAGTTGTTCGGCCTTCGGCCTCACAGGGCGGACCATAATAGATCCGTGAAGGCCATAGTTGTTCGGCCTTCGGCCTCACAGAGCGGACCATAATAGATCCGTGAAGGCCATGGTTGTTTGGCCTTCGGCATCACAGGGAGAGGACAATAATAGATCCGTGAAGGCCATAGTTGTTCGGCCTTCGGCCTCACAGAGCGGACCATAATAGATCCGTGAAGGCCATAGTTGTTCGGCCGTGGTCCTCACAGGGCGGACCATAATAGATCCGTGAAGGCCATAGTTGTTCGGCCTTCGGCCTCACAGGGCGGACCATAATAGATCAATGAAGGCCATAGTTGTTCGGCCTTCGGCCTCACAGGGCGGACCATAATAGATCGGCGAAGGCCATAGTTGTTCGGCCTTCGGCCTCACAGGGGGAGGACAATAATAGATCCGTGAAGACCATAGTTGTTCGGGCGTCGGCCTCACAGGGCGGACCATATTAGATCCGTGAAGGCCATAGTTGTTCGGCCTTCGGCCTCTCAGAGCGAAGCATAATAGATCCGCGAAGGCCATAGTTGGTCGGCCTTCGGCCTCACAGGGGGAGGACAATAATAGATCCGTGAAGACCATAGTTGTTCGGGCGTCGGCCTCACAGGGCGGACCATAATGGATCCGTGAAGGCCATAGTTGTTCGGCATTCGGCCTCACAGGGCGGACCATAATAGATCCGTGAAGGCCATAGTTGTTCGGCCTCACAGAGCGGACCATAATAGATCCGTGAAGGCCATGGTTGTTCGGCCTTCGGCATCACAGGGAGAGGACAATAATAGATCCGTGAAGGCCATAGTTGTTCGGCCGTGGTCCTCACAGGGCGGACCATAATAGATCCGTGAAGGCCATAGTTGTTCGGCCTTCGGCCTCACAGGGCGGACCATAATAGATCAATGAAGGCCTAAGTTGTTCGGCCTTCGGCCTCACAGGGCGGACCATAATAGATCCGTGAAGGCCATAGTTGTTCGGCCTACGGCCTCACAGGGCGGACCATATTAGATCCGTGAAGGCCATAGTTGTTCGGCCTTCGGCCTCTCAGAGCGAAGCATAATAGATCCGTGAAGGCCATAGTTGTTCGGCCTTCGGCCTCACAGGGCGGACCATAATAGATCCGTGAAGGCCATAGTTGTTCGGCTTTCAGCCTCACAGGGCGGACCATAATAGATCCGTGAAGGCCATGGTTGTTCGGCCTTCGGCCTCACAGGGGGTGGACTATAACAGATCCGTGAAGGCCGTAGTTGTTCGGCCGTGGTCCTCACAGGGCGGACCATAATAGATCCGTGAAGGCCATAGTTGTTCGGCATTCGGCCTCACAGGGCGGACCATAATAGATCCGTGAAGGCCATAGTTGTTCGGCATTCGGCCTCACAGGGCGGACCATAATAGATCCGTGAAGGCCATAGTTGTTCGGCTTTCAGCCTCACAGGGCGGACCATAATAGATCCGTGAAGGCCATGGTTGTTCGGCCTTCGGCCTCACAGGGGGAGGACAATAATAGATCCGTGAAGGCCGTAGTTGTTCGGCCTTCGGCCTCACAGGGCGGACCATAATAATAACTGTGCAAAATTTGGTTGAGATCGGTCCAAGGGTGTAGGAACGTTCAGGCCAGCCCGGCCCTGTAATTAAGTAAGGGTTTGTTAACTGGGTTAAGTACACAGGTAAGTGGGTACTTAACCTAAGGGTAAAGTATACAGTGTATCAATAAAAAATCGAAAAACGCGAATAACTTTGCTCCCCGCGGGAATTTTTTCTTCATTTATGCACGAATAGTTGCGCCTGGACCTACAGAATAACTGTGCAAAATTTGGTTGAGATCGGTCAAAGGGTCTAGGAACGTATAGCGAACAAACAAACAAACAGACAAGCTCTTTTATATATATAGATATTTTACTGTTTTATCGCCTAATAAATTTTTTTATAATTTCATTTATAGTGGTGGCTTGTAACTTTTTACAATGGGGAAGGGGGTATAAAATCGGTCTTGGACCTTTTGGGGCCACTGCCTGTGCATAACCTAACCTAATGCTCAGGTTCTGACAAGACCGATGACATAAAGACAAAGAAATATTCCCCAAAATGAGGCACTGATGGAAGAGGAAGATGGAGTGTTTGGCTTGAGCACAAATACAAACAGAAAACTGTAATAAAAATCAATTCATTGAGACTTCAAATTAAGTTGCGCCATCTGTTGACAATATTTTGAATTACAACAAGTGTTTCCAAAACTTCTATAAGGTTCGCCAATCTGATATATATTACATTCTTCTTCTTAAAGTACCGTATCCGCTCAGCGAACGTTGGTTATCAACTTGACCGAAGTCAAGATGACTTAACTAGGGAAAGAAATTTAATGGGGTGGTTTCCCGTTGCCTTCCCCATAGCCCACAGATTTATATTGGGCTTGAAGATCACAGCAGTATATCCGGCGCGACTAGGTATAGAACCACGGTTTCCCGCTCGCTAGTCTGCCGGTGTAAGCTTAACGCCACACTGCTGGTTGTATTACATAATATATTACATAATCGAAGCTTAAGGGAAATAATAATTAAATATCATTAATAAATTAATTTAAATTTAAAAATTAAATTAAATATCATTAATATAACTAAAATTGTATTCTTAATAATGACGCATGACAATCTTTACGCTCTATCTTACTGCGTACTGCCAACAAAATTATATACCAATATACTTAATACAAAGGCGAGGAATATAAATCGAATGCGTACACAACACTGCAATAATAAATATAAATTTCTTCATTTCATTTTTGAGATAACATATCCATCATTTAATATTTTACCAGTTTAACAAAGTAAGCGTTATCAGATAGGCAAACTTTACGGGAGGTTTTGAAACACCTGCTAGAGTTCAAAATGTTATTAACAGATGGCGCTACTAAATAGGAAGGCAAAATAAATGACTTGAGCATCAATCATGAACCTCTTACAGGACCAAATGAAGAATTACAATAATAAAACAATTTATTCCGACTTCAAATTAAGTGGAGCCATCTGTTGGTTACATTCTCAACTATAAAAGGTGTTTACCAATATAATGGCAAAAATAAAAAGATTGTAGGTATAGCTATAATTTATAATGTTAAATTAATATAACTATTTTCTATATTTAAATTTAGTGTACCTACTGAAATTTTTTTTGTAATAAATGGAATATTTTATTCATGTCTGATAATTTCAATAATATTTTCATCACAATTTGCGAAAACCACCAAACTGGCCAGCAACAAAATAAATTTTGGAAGGGCTGTGATTAAAGTTTTATTATCTTACACTTTGAAATCACAGCATTGCCTCGTCGTACGAATTTATTTTGTTTATGGTTATAATGAAAAGTTTAGTAATTTCGTGTGAATATTTTAAAATGGGCGAAATAAGTAAACATACACAGGGTTGCCCGAAAAATATAACTATATGGGCCTATGACTGAACGACAACACCATTATTTGATAATACTATATATTGAAAATATAATTTTGATATTTACTTATAAAAATTTATAATAAAAAAATGTTTTTTAATTATTGAAAACAATTTTTCCAATTGTTTCATAGTTTCTAATTTTAAAAAGTCTTTCCTCCCCCTATTGCGGTAAATTGGTCTACAACCCCTTTACGCCTGACGTAATTTTGGGGTTATGTAAACTGCAATTTTTTTGTGATCTCTTGTAAACTCTTATTCATAAGTCTACAGTTTTTTGATCGATTCTGAAAATTGGGGCACTTTACACAACTTTACACTCAACCTTGCAGATAATTTATGCTATTGCTAGATTTCACATTTTGGTCATTTAAAATTTTGTTAATTATTCATGCGCGTCAGAGGTAGACAGAGACCGGATAAGATCTCAAAACTGATATCGATGTGGTTTCAGCAATATCCACAGCCATCTCGCGAACATTAAGACAATAAAAACATCAACGATTATAATCTGTGATCTAGTTATGAAATTAATTAAATTATAATATTGAAATCAACACCCTACAATCAAAATGTTCAGAGGTTACAAGTCAAATGTCAAATTAGAACTATCACATCGCAGCTGCAGCTGATAGTTTTCATACTCATACCCATAATATTTATTACGAATCAAGATGGAAGATCAGCACTGAAAGATTATTTCTTCAAGATCATTAATTTATATATTGTATTATATAAATCGATTTTTATTGGTTACTAAAGGTCGAGATACGGTCATCAATTTAAGAGGTTAACTGCACTGCTGCTAATGCTGCATATACCTGGTTCGACTCCAGGCTCACTAAAACTTTATTTTAACCGTCTCCCAGTGTTACCAACTCTGAATAACATTTACCCCCTAAAAGTACAACGAAAAACCCCTAAAACAATTTTTTTAAAAAACAATTATGGTGAAACAAGGTAAAAACGATTGATGACCTTTTTTTTTTTGGTTGTGATTGAATTTAAAATGCAAAGTAAGTACATTTCGGTGAAAGATTAATGACCTTACTGGCTTTTAGTAACTTGTGCAAGTTACTGTCTCCATGTAATCACGTAAAAATTTAAAAATAAAAGTAATTTGAAAAACCCCTAAAAATACCCCCAGACATATTACACCCCCAAAAAAACCCCGTTCCACTTAAAAAACCCCTAAATCTGGGGGGAAAACCCCCCAAGTTGTCAACACTGCCGTCTCCCCTTAGAAGGGGAGACGATGTGTCCAGGAACCTTGACGGTATCTAAGATCTAACCAGCGCTTGGGGGATCTATCGCGCATCCTTTTGTCGTTAGGTTTTCCCTGAACCATCAGTTTTACCAATTTATCTCTTCAAGTAATGTGACCAAAGAATCTAAGTGTGGCGCCATAGACAATAGCTGAGTTATATCTTGTAGACAATAGCCAGATGATCCTTCCTAGAGTTCTTTTTTTTTTCCTGCCGGGAAGGGGGAAACCTTCATAGGCACCACCCCATCAGGGATGGTAGTGTCAGATTCTTACTAACCAAAATCCCCTCCCCGACGACAGCGGGCTTTACCTTCTCGGCATTACTTCCGCTGTCGTCTGCGATCTTCCATGCTGCATCGATAATGCAGGCTCCCGATGACCTCCCGGTTTAGCACGAAAGTTTGTGTCCGGGAGGTCAGGCACTATCACTTGATTCTACTTTTTCAATTGAACCGGACACACCGCTCGCCGCGATCCAACACGTCGCACCGGGTCACCTAGTGGTCCGTGATCGTCAGTATAGGTGAAAGTCCACTCGTCATTAACTTAATAGGCGGAACTTCCGGCGACAAAGTTAAGGCCGAGCCGACCGTCATCCATACCGGAGACTCCGAGCCCCCAAGCGACCCTGCAAATCATATTAAATCCCAGAGCGCGATGCGACCGGGTCATCTTGAAAAACTTGTGGTCGCTGGCAAAGTGCCAGTCCACTCGTCTTTATATTTGACGGCACTATTTTCGCGATCGTCCCCCTCTGGATTACCACGAGAGTTTGTGTCTACAGAGGGTCTACGCGCTATCGCCGTACCGACAATAATCTACCCCGTCGAACGACCGTCACTACTCGACCCGGACCCGACCCGCCGATTAATGACGATATTCTTCGGGAATTCTCTTGGGAACTTCTCGCGCATCTTCTCGCGGGAACTTCTCAAGGGAACTTTAAAAGGCTGTCATTGACTTAACTGTAGGGCGAGGACTCGAGCTTCGGCTTGCTCAGCTCGTCCGTCCCCCTCCTTGGTCTTCATTACCTGACTGATGAAGACCGCTATAGCCAGCCATTCGTCTTCGCCGGACAGCATGAAAGCAATCATGTTATCCGGGCTTAGTGTGTCGCCCATCCGGAGCGAAATCATCACTCTCTCCCTCTCCCACATCTTAGGCATCCGAAAAGAGTGTGTTCCGCCGTATCTTCGTCCCCGCAGTAACGACAGGCAGGTGACTCGGTCAGCCTGAACCTGCGGAGATATGCCTGGAAGCATCCGTGGGCGGTGAGAGCTTGTGTTATATGAAAGTTCACCTCTCCGTACTTTCTCGCTACCCAAGGACGAAGATCCGGAATGAGCTTTCTGGTCCAAGCGGCATTCGTGCCGGAGGACCAGCTCCTTTGCCAATCGTCGAGCGTCCGCTGCTTAATGGTGGGGTCCGGTCCTGCTCGTACGTCTGCTCTCTCTCTCTAGCTAAAAGCTCTATGGGAGGCATGGAGGCCAAGACTCGCACGGCTTCTCCGGACACGGTCCTGTAAGCGCAAGTTACTCGAAGTAATGTGTCATCTTGCGTTGGACCGCTTGCAGCCTCTTATGGTTACGCTGGACGTTGACGGCCTCTTGCCAAACGGGAGCGGCGTACAACATCACCGACTGTGCGACGGTGCCCAACATCCTTCGCTTCGTCGGTTTTGGGCCACCGATGTTGGGTCCTTCCTATAGTTCGAATCGAAGATAAGTTTACCATCAAGGTAATAATAACAGTGGCGCCCTTATCAATTCCCATTATCGAAGCGACGAGCACATTAATTTCGAGTGTGAACCACCCCTCCCGCTGCAGCGAGGCCGGCACTTTGTTATGTGCGGGGGTGTGCGTGTTTGCGACGTTTTTTAAGCCCGTAACACTTGTTTTGAGCTGTGTTGGTTTCCAGTTTTTATAAGATGGTCACGAGTTCCTGTTCACTATTGACCTTAATTCTATGGCAATAGGGAATAACGGCTTAAGTCAAAAAACCTGATTTTACAGGAGAAAAGAAATGGCAACCGTGCAAAAAATGTGTTCGATTTTTTGTATCCTATGAAGTCAACTTATCAGTTTAGGGTAATTTTTTTTGTATTAGTAATGTGTAACCATTTTGTTGACAATATGATGTTATTAATATTTTAACATAATAATAAATTTTAACTAAAGCACAAGAGCTTCAGCCATTTTTCCAAACGCACATTTAAAGTAAAGTATTCGAAAAAATGACTTAAGCCCATGGTGTTATATAAAAATTTTACTTTGTTTATCGATTAAATCATTTTATTATTTTATTATACGCAATTTCTTTATTAAAAAAGGATCATTTGGCTTAAGTCAATTTAAAAGGAAAACATCACAAGTTTCATGTGGTAAAACGACTCAAGTCACTTAGGCCATTTTTCTATGGTGCACTAAAAACATTTTGATTTGGAAAAGTGACCTAAGTCACTTAGGTCGTTTTACCAAATCAAAATTTTGATATTTTCCTTCCGAATTGACTTGAGCCAAATGATCCACACTGTATACAGTCGATACAGCCTAAACTATTAGTACGAAATGACTTAGAATTTTTATACAGATCGATAGAGCGCAAAAAAACTAATTTTTTGACATATATATCAAAAAGTGAAAAAATTGACTTAAGCCGTTGTTCTGTATTGCCACAGAATTAATGTAATATCGGCAGAGTGCAGATTATAATTTTTACTTCCTCAATCGCACCACTATTCCTCCCATCCATCCAGTAGTTTTCTCATTGTATATTCGGCATATACACTACCGGTCAATAAATTAAGCCCACCCTGTTTATTATTAATTATTTAAAATTTTCAATTAAAACAATCTCTTATTATAAAAGGCCAAGTCTTTCTTTCTTTCTGTCCGTCCCACGGAAATACCCGAAGCAAACCGAACCGAACCGAACGCACAACGTATCAACGTATCATCGGATCAACGTATCATCGTATCAACGTATCAACGTATCAACGTATCATCGGATCAACGTATCATCGTACCATTTTGTCTATATAGGACAGCTATTTCCAAAAAAGCATTATGTGAACTTCCATAATGGATAATGAAAATTTTGAAAGTCCTGCTGCAAAGCGACGGCGATTGAATCGTGAGAGAAAAGCACGTACAAGAGCTAATAACACAGAAGAACAGCTTCGACCACAGCGACAAGCTGACGCTCGGTCTCATGCGATACGTTGACAACGTGAAACTTTGGAACAAACTCAAGCGCGGCAAGCTGCTGAGGCTCGGTCCCATGCGATACGTCAACAACGTGAAACTTTAGAAGAAACTCAAGCGCGGCAAGCTGCTGACGCTCGGTCCCATGCGATACGTCAACAACGTGAAACTTTAGAAGAAACTCAAGCGCGGCAAGCTGCTGACGCTCGGTCCCATGCGATACATCGACAGAAAGAAAATCGATACCAAAGTCAAGCAATTCAACTCCAAATAAGAGCATTGAGATTTGATGAATCTCACGTTACTCGACACGATTGTGGAGAAATGAATTCCATCTGTCAGTTCTGCGGCTCCAAGAATTTCGCCAAAGAGCGTCCAGTTGATAAACAATTTAACAACTGCTGTCATAAAGGAAAAGTGAAGATTCCGCAACCGCGGGAATCTTCATGGGAATCAACATGGGAATCTATTGTTATATCCCGAATTTCTTCGCTCTATGCTTTCAGATTCAGATAATCCTTACTACAAGAACTTCTTTCGTCAGCACATCCGCTCTTACAATTCCTCGGTTTCTTTCGCTTCAATGGGAGCAGAGATTGTTTCAATGCCGGGTAACGGACCATACGTTTTCAAAATTCATGGACAGACGTACCACAGAACCACAAACCTGTATCCACCTGAAGGACAAACAAGAAAGTTTGCACAACTGTATGTAATGGACACGACAGAAGCGGTCAATGAGAATAGAGGTTGTCTACCTGAAGTGATTGAGAAAATCGATCGTTTCTTCCGCGTCAACAATCGTATCGCAGCTTCATATTGCCTGATGAAAGAAATTGAGCAACAAGAGCGTGTACGAGCCGAAGAAGAAGGACAACCAGTTCCGGTCGTCAATATGGTGATGCGGCGCGATCGGCAGTCTGATCAAAGACGTTACAATGCTCCAACGTCCAATGAAATTGCAATGGTGTTCGTAAATGATGAAGGCGAACCTCCATTTGAACGTGATATCCGTATCTATTCTCGAAATCCCGTCGACAATGTAAATACCCGAAGCAAACCGAACCGAACCGAACGCATAACGGATAATTTCATAACCAATCGGATGAACGTATCATCGTATCAACGTATCATCGTATCAACGTATCATCGTATCAACGTATCATCGGATCAACGTATCATCGGATCAACGTATCATCGGATCAACGTATCATCGGATCAGTTAATCCGATTATCCTACTCAAAATTACTATATAAGCAGAATTATAATTATAAAAGGCCAAGTCTTTCTTTCTTTCTGTCCGTCCCACGGAAATACCCGAAGCAAACCGAACCGAACCGAACGCACAACGTATCATCGTATCAACGTATCATCGGATCAACGTATCATCGTATCATCGGATCAACGTATCATCGTATCATCGTATCAACGTATCATCGGATCAACGTATCATCGTATCATTTTGTCTATATAGGTAAGTCTATTTCCAAAAAAGCATTATGTGAACTTCCATAATGGATAATGAAAATTTTGAAAATCCTGCTGCAAAGCGACGACGATTGAATCGTGAGAGAAAAGCACGTACAAGAGCTAATAACACAGAAGAACAGCTTCGATCACAGCGACAAGCTAACGCTCGGTCTCATGCGATACGTCGACAACGTGAAACTTTGGAACAAACTCAAGCGCGGCAAGCTGCTGACGCTCGGTCCCATGCGATACGTCAACAACGTGAAACTTTAGAAGAAACTCAAGCGCGGCAAGCTGCTGACGCTCGGTCCCATGCGATACGTTGATGCGATGATACATTGATCCGATGATACGTTGATACGATGATACGTTCATCCGATTGGTTATGAAATTATCCGTTATGCGTTCGGTTCGGTTTGCTTCGGGTATTTCCGTGGGACAGACAGAAGGAAGGAAGGAAGGAAGGACTTGGCCTTTTATAATAAGAGATTTTTCACCTATATAGGAAATTTAAATACGTTGATCCGATGATACGTTGATCCGATGATACGATGATACGTTTATCCGATTGGTTATGAAATTATCCGTTATGCGTTCGGTTCGGTTTGCTTCGGGTATTTCCGTGGGACAGACAGAAGGAAGGAAGGACTTGGCCTTTTATAATAAGAGATGAGAACAACATTAAATAAATAAACAAAAAACTTACATATATTTTTTTAAATTAAATTAAACTTAATCAATATTTAAAATTTTTTTACTTATTTTAAACTAGATGATACCCCGTCCGAGGACGGGCAGCTAGAAGGACGGGCAGCTACCCAAGGTAACTTAAGTTGAATGAAGATTAAGGAAAGCTCTCAGTGCAATCCAAAAGCCATATGACCTTGGGTAGCTGCCCGTCCTTCTAGCTGCCCGTCCTCGGACGGGGTATCATCTAGTTACATTATAACGAAACTAGCTGATAGCCCGTCCGAGGACGGGTAGCTAGAAGGACGGGCAGGCAGCCAAGGTAACTTAAGTTGAATGAAGATGAAGGAAAGCTCTCAGTGCAATCCAAAAGCCATATGACCTTGGCTGCCTGCCCGTCCTTCTAGCTACCCGTCCTCGGACGGGCTATCAGCTAGTTGTGTAATATATTGAAGACGGTCATGGTCTGAACGTTAGCGCGATCAACTGCTAACGCAAGGCGCCCCGGTTCGACTCCGGGTATTGACTAAAAATTTCTTGGCCGTCTTCCGTGTTTCGGAGGGCACGTTAAGCAGGCGGTCCCCCTGTGTTAATGATTTGCCATCATAACAGTAAAAAACAGGGTGCAGGCACATCGAAAGGCAAGCCTAGCAAGCTACCTGAGATGTAAAAATCAAACTGCTCACAGAACCAACAGTGCCTATGGCAGAGGCATATATTTGGGAAGTACAGGACATAGTCCTAGCGTAAGAAGAAGAAGTGTAATATATTTATATTAACTCTATGTATTTAAACTCTACCATTTTATGTATTATATAACATAAATTATGATACATTTTCGATAGAGGGCGTAACTAAAACAAATCATATTTTGTTTGCAAAATATCTCTCTCTAGCGCCATTTAAAGTGAAAATTGATAAATTTATCAAAATTGTAATAGTGTAATTACAATTAGGGCAAGTATGATAATTTTTACTGATTAAAAATGGTGAAAAAATATCATTCAATAAGAATCATGATGAATTCAATATTTTAAAGATATATTACTAAAAATGGGGAAGTACCGGGATATATCACCCACAAAATGAAGTGTTATAGCGTTGACTGAATGAATTTATTAAGACGCGCAACCTTATGCAAATTAATGTAATACAAAATTGTCGCGACAACTAGATGGCGCTACTCGATGTTTTCAATTTAGACCGTGAGATTTTCGCGTGAGATCTCGCGGTCATTCTATTGCAGAACTCCGTTGCATTCGTATGTTGTCAACGTACCGTGGACGGTAGAGTTGATAAGAAACATGATAGTTGCATGATAAGATGTGGTGCACAATTACCTTTTATCTGTTTTAAAAATACTTGCATAAAAGTAACCTTCCTACATTTGAAAGAAATTATATTTATTCCTATTTGTTATTTAAGCACTTTATTGAATAAAATTTACATGTGTAATATTTTCTTTAGAAGATATAATACTCAAAAAAATTAATTAAATATTCGAAATACATGGAATCATGGAAATACTAAAAAGTACCAAATAATACAAAACAAAATAAGACACGTTGTTAAATAGGCACTAAATCATTATTTAAACTAAAACTCAAAACAAAAATTTCGTTTTAACATAATTTTATGTAAAATATTGCGTTATGAAAGCGGTATTGTACTACAGAAATTAATAGAAAAATTAATGTTTCAATTGCAAATTTATAAAATACATTATACAAAAAGTCCATATTGGGTCATTCCATCTCAAATCAACTGAAGAATTTACCTGACCCCCACCAAATTTGACGAAAATTGGTACACACCATCTTAGTAAGAAATAAAAAATACAAATTTAAGGATTTGTCCAAAAGGGCATTCGTTTCGTTGTTTTGGTCGTTCAAAATGTCAAAAAGTTGGTGTGTAGACTTGTAGGAAAACGGCTGTAACTTCGTCCACGGTGGTCTAAATTTAAAAATAAAAAAATGTTCTGTAAAGGTAAATGAACTTTCTATCCAAATATTCAATCACATTTTAATTTTTCAACCCCTAACTGGATTAATTTTATAATATTAACCCTATTTCAACCCCTATTTAAAAAACGATTCTTTTTTTTTGTTTATTTTTTTACTGTTTGTTTGTGCAATTTTGCTGAGTATGTGTGCCAAATTTTATCATGGGATCTGCATGAGTTCGGTTGCTAAAAATAAATTAAAAATATGGAATGCAAAATTGAATTTTACAAAATAATGTTTGGCAGTATAAATATACAGGGTGTCCCCGTGACCGTGGAGAACCTTTAAGGTGGTGATAAAGGACACTTTTCTAAGACAAATTTTCAAGTAAAATTTTTGCCCAAGTCCAAACCCTTGGGGGGTACCTCCCTTTAAAGCAATTTTTTGAATTTCTGATTTAAAACGGCCATAGCTCCGATATTATTAATTTTTTAAGGTTAATGGATTAGAACTTTTTTAAAGATCATTCGCTTGTCTACAAAGTAGGTTATAACCACTTATCATCTAGAATCAACGGATTTCGAGTTATAAATTAAATTAAGGGAAAAAATGTTTAAAAAATTCAGGTTTTTATTTTTTAATTTCTTGTGAACCCCGTATCTCTTAAACGAAACGTCTAAGAGAAAAACTAACTGCTCAAACCGGATAGGGAATTTAACGGGCTACAACTTTCGTCAAATAAATTTTTTTGGGCAACCAACCGTTTTCACAGAAACTCTGAAAATAATGAACAAGGTGTAGGTAAAAAATTATAAATTCACATAATTACGAGTAGTACTAAAAATCTCAATTTGATTTATAAATTATAAATTTTTTATAATTTAATTTATAAAGAAAAATAATTTAAAAAAAAAAATTATAAATTTATAAATCAAATTGAGATTTTTAGTACTACTCGTAATTATGTGAATTTATAATTTTTTACCTACACCTTGTTCATTATTTTCAGAGTTTCTGTGAAAACGGTTGGTTGCCCAAAAAAATTTATTTGACGAAAGTTGTAGCCCGTTAAATTCCCTATCCGGTTTGAGCAGTTAGTTTTTCTCTTAGACGTTTCGTTTAAGAGATACGGGGTTCACAAGAAATTAAAAAATAAAAACCTCAATTTTTTAAACATTTTTTCCCTTAATTTAATTTATAACTCGAAATCCGTTGATTCTAGACGATAAGTAGTTATAACCTACTTTGTAGACAAGCGAATGATCTTTAAAAAAGTTATAATCCATTAACCTTAAAAAATTAATAATATCGGAGCTATGGCCGTTTTAAATCAGAAATTCAAAAAATTGCTTTAAAGGGAGGTACCCCCCAAGGGTTTAGACTTGGGCAAAAATTTTACTTGAAAATTTGTCTTAGAAAAGTGTCCTTTATCACCACCTTAAAGGTTCTCCACGGTCACGGGGACACCCTGTATATTTATACTGCCAAACATTATTTTGTAAAATTCAATTTTGCATTCCATATTTTTAATTTATTTTTAGCAACCGAACCCTTGCAGATCCCATGATAAAATTTGGCACACATACTCAGCATAATTGCACAAACAAACAGTAAAAAAATAAACAAAAAAAAAGAATCGTTTTTTAAATAGGGGTTGAAATAGGGTTAATATTATAAAATTAATCCAGTTAGGGGTTGAAAAATTAAAATGTGATTGAATATTTGGATAGAACGTTCATTTACCTTTACAGAACATTTTTTATTTTTAAATTTAGACCACCGTGGACGAAGTTACAGCCGTTTTCCTACAAGTCTACACACCAACTTTTTGACATTTTGAACGACCAAAACAACGAAACGAATGCCCTTTTGGACAAATCCTTAAATTTGTATTTTTTATTTCTTACTAAGATGGTGTGTACCAAGTTTCGTCAAATTTGGTGGGGGTCAGGTAAATTCTTCAGTCGATTTGAGATGGAATGACCCCTCACGTAAATTCTACTAGCAATTTGGTAATAATTTTTGAAAAATTATCGAAATCACAAAATAAGGAAATACTGCAATAAATTATAAAATGCAATGATCGATCTTCTATTTTTTAAATGCGCTAAGTTACTAATACTGCTTGAAGATAAAATCATTATTTTTCTGCTTGCAAAGTTAACATTTCAATAGTTTGTTATTATTTTTAAATTTCGGATTTATAAATTGACAAATTTTTCAAAATTTTATACTTTACATTGTAAAGAAAATATTGCAATGCATAATTTATTATATTATTTAAAGTGCCTACATAACAGTAAAAAGGAATAAATACAATTTCTTTCAAATGTACGAATATGCACTATTTTATTCTAGTAATTTAAAACAGTGATAACGGATAAGAGGTTGATAGAGTCGTCCGCTGTAATCAAAGCGCGCTACCTGTCGATAGGATTAGTTTTAGGACGTGGGACGGCAGGGGAGTAAAGATGAAAGAGGATGGATTGTTGTTCGAGTAAGAGGGATATACAATTCGCATTTGGTCGATGTCGTTGCGTCTCTTATATATTTTCATCAATCAGGAGTATAATCGAGAAATATTGCCAAAGAAGTTCAAGTTTCAAGAGGAGCAGTTAGAAGTGCTATTTGAATTTTCACGGATTCGAATGATTTTCAGAGCAGCAAGTCCGCCGGAAAACCCCGAGTGACCACTAAATGTAAAAATAAGATACTTACCAGGCATATCATGAGAAATCAATGGCTTACAGCACCTGAACTTGCTCATAATATTAATTGCAGTCGAGTCAATCCAGTAAGCATTTGAACGGTAGGGAGACGATTGAGAGCTGCTGGATTACATGGTAGAATTGTTATGCGAAAGCCACTTTTAAAAGCTTCAAACAAAGTGAAAAGATTGACCTGGGCAAAAAAATCATCAAAACTTGATTATTAGCCAGTGGCAAAAAATAATTTGGAGAGCTGAATCAAAGTTTGAGATTTTCGGTTTTCACTGGCGTGTTTTTGTACGGTGACGAGCAGGAGAAAGGGCTTTAAATGATTGCACAGTGCCAACCATTATAACGGATTTTGGACTTTACATCCGTTATGTTCAACCTTATACATCAATTTGGTTGGCCTGTGCCATTTCATTTAAATTGAATGAGATGGCGTTGTGGACTCTGCGATATTTTTATTATCTGTTTTCCGGAACGCAGGTCGAGCTGCGCGCTGAGGGGGACTTGGGGGAAAAATGGCGGACGAGAAGGTCACGTCTTGTGGGCTGTGAAGTGATTTTCGGGGTTGGTTTTCGATTTTGCGGAGTATGGTTACGTTTGTGGGAATTTCAGTCCGACAATCCGGTTATTATATGGAATATGCTGTTTTTCCATCCCAGTAGGGGATTTGATCCGCGATTGGAGGATTGTGGTTTTTTTGGCCGTGCCATGTGTCCCTATCCGACCACCCTGGCCCATAATTTCTGGGAAGGATGTTTATCCGGTAGCATCGGTGAGTAGCACGATTTATTTACTATTACTTCACAGTACCTGTCGATCGATTGGCCAATATTTTAACAACAGAAGCTCGATGGCATATTTTTTTCCCTTGGCCTTTTTAATGTGTTTTATTTTTTATTTATGTGTAACAATCTGGTATTCTTTTTTTGTGCTGCAATTTTATTTAAATAATGGTTGCAATTGATAGATAAGTGACAGGTTACAACTTTCTGCACTTGGTGATAAATTGCAATCTATTACTATCTCACGTTGCAGTCGTCGATAAGAATACCAAGTTTAAGTGTTGTTTTTGATAAATGTAGTAATGCTACTTATTTATATTATTACGTTTTGGTTATTAAACTTTGCTTGGGTATTATTTCCTTTAATTTTATGTCGACGTACTGGTAAATTGTATTAGCAGCAAGACTCCAGATTTATCGACGTAAGTTCAAATTTCATACTTGAAATTTTGTGTCGATACTTTTTTTTTGTGTTTAATTATGATTTTATAATTTATTTTATAAAGGCTAAGATGTGTGACTTACATATATACAGGGTGCGACATTGTACCGGGGTTCGCTGCCGCTTGGTTTGGTCGTCGGAAGCTCGATGTGGTTACCATTATGGGATTGTTTATGACCATTCGAGTGTTCCGTCGATTGTTGGTGGGGTGGTGATTTTTTGGTGGCAATGTGGGTTGCTTCTGTTTAGTTTCACTGGTCGGCTCCTGTAGTGGGCTACTGTTGTTACGTTCCACTGGCGCAATACTAACACCATAAGCATCGACTTTATCATTAAGCCTTTAAGCAATGACCACCGTATTGTTTATTTTTATGTTTATTTTTATTTTATTGTTAAGTTAATTTTGTGTGTGTTTGCAAAGCTGCTTCCTTGAGTTTATCCGAGGCGTTTTTACACGACCCATGGCCCTCGCATACCGACGTTTCCATCAAAGAGCTAGTTGACCTAACACCAGGGCTCCACGCATTTAAAAGCAGAAGGTTCTGACCTCCTGCGTGGACTTTATCTTCTCCAAGCTGCTTCTCATTAGAGCAGTAAGGAAAGATATTGTATCACTGGCGCCCAACGTGGGGCTTGCTCATCAAGAAAGCAGTTTAACCACACCACTACCAACGTGTTGCATTTAAAAGCAGAAGGTTCTTACCTCCTGCGTGGACTTTATCTTCTCCAAACTGCTTCTCATTAGAGCAGTAAGGAAAGATTTTGTATCACCATCAAACATGGTGGAGGCTCTGTAATGATTTAGGGATGTTTTGGTAATAATCGGACCGGAGACTTAGTTAGAATTGAAGGAATTCTGAAATAAGAGGAATATCTCAAAATATTTGAGGACAATGTTTTATCATCAGGCCAGCGTTTAATGGGAAGAGGTTTCATTTTCCAAGAAGATGATGATCCTAAACATTCCTCTAAATTATGTAGGGGGTATCTGATGGGAAAAAAAGGAAAGTCACAGAGTTCTAAATTACATGGAGTGGCCTCCGCAGTCTCCAGACTTACACCTTATCGAGTTGCTCTGGGAATAATTTGATCGCCGGGTTCATCTCAAAGGTATTTCATCAAAAAACCATCTTTGGAATGTTTTACAACAAGCCTGGAATGAAATTGGGCAAGACATATTAAATAAGTTACCAGCTAGAACGTGTCGTTTGTGCGAAGCTGTAATGCGAGCAAAAGGAGAATATTTCGAAGAAAGTTAAATATAATATTCTTTTTTGTAATATATAAACAATTCCGCATTAAAAGTATTTCTCTAACATAACAGCTTAAAAAAAAAAATATTTTGTGTAAAAACGCGCTAAAGATTTTGATGAATTTAACAAAAACTCAAAAATTGAGGGTGGGCTTAATTTATTGACCGGTAGTGTAAGTAGAAGGGTTGAGATGCCATTCTGAATTTTATAGTCAGCAGAAGAAGAACTTGAATGCTGAGAGTGTTTGTCTACACAGAATTGAATAAGTTTCACTTCTTGGGCCCCCATTCCATATTTGCCCATCACGTCCCGAATATGATCGTCATATTTTGTGCAGCCGATTTTGACATTCAAATCACCAATGACCATGACTATCTCATTGCTAGATATTTTTGAGATAGCTGTTCCAAGTGTGCCATAGAGTTCACCAAGTGAGTTGTGACTCACATTTGAAAAATGTAAGGAGTAGCATTAATGCAAATCGATATAATTCGGGTCACTTATTGGATATATTCCCGAATGGCGTAGTCAATCTTGTAGTATATGAGAATGGCTATCTCCATTCTGCTGTATCTGGTCCCGAGTGATATATTGTAAAATTACCACTACTTGACTGATGATTGATGCCAGTGAGTATCTGATAGTCCAGAACTTCATTAATGAGGGTTTCCAGTTTTGAGATCCAATAGTTAATTTAAGCAGTAAAAATTAGTAAATTTTATTATGATATTTTTGTAGTAATTAATTCACATTTATTCACACATTACCCTCGTGGTTTACTATTAAATTTGCGTGGGTCTGTGGTTCGTTCTATTGGTTCTATACGATATAAGATAAGAAAATTTCAGCGTGGCGATATGTTGAGAAATTTATTCAGCACTTTGGATTGGAACACCGGCGTAGAAAAGATGTGAAAACGGCTGTCAAAATACCACGAATGGCCGTTGATTTCAGGCTCTCTTAAAATTACCTTTATTGAATTATTTTTTATAGCCGCTCTGCCTAAAAAAGAAAGAGGATGTAGATAATAAAATGTTTAAACGTTAATTTGCCTTTAAAATTTTAATTAGTCCCGGGTCAAGAAATTGTTCCTTCAACGAATTCTGTATTTATAGTAGTCAATTAGAATAGACGATTACACCTTTTTTCTATTCCATTAAAAGTTGAAAACCAGTCTTGCCTCCGAAGAATTACAAGGAGCTACTGTTTGTTTATCTCGATCTAAATTAGTAAAATCTTAAGCATTAATTAAAAGTTATCACTTCTCTTATCAATATGTGTAGTGTTCCATTCGTCTATTATTTTTTTATGTTTTCAGCTGTTGAAACCGTAGATTTATGAGTAATTATTTTTAATATCTTTACATAAATTAAGAACTATGAATTTTAATAGATGTAACAATTTTTAAGACCAACTAATTAAATTTAAATTTATTTCCTCTTAGCTCGTTGTGTTATACACGGTTCAAGCTTTACCTGCTTTTACCTTTTCAAAACTTTTATAAATACACATAGTACATACTCATACACCAACCAATCTTTTCTAGTATTGTAGTCAAACGTTGCTATTGTAACAAATCGGGACTTCATAATTTTCTGTGTACAAAAGCGTTGTTCAAGCTGTTAAAATCATTCCACTTCATGTGCTTTGTTATTTTTGATTTCTGTTATACCCTCAAGTTACACCCATCATTCTTTGTCACTAGGCACACTTAAACTGGCACAATTTTAAATAACTCGCAAAAAGACTGTTATAATTTTAGTTTTATTCATTAATTTTGTATAACTGACGCACACGATCTCGAAAGAATGTTTTAGCACCGCTGAAGTTGATAAACATTTAATTGCCAAACCATAAATTATTTTTGCCTTTAATTACTGACAAATCCTATTTTCAAATTTATATTTTCAAGTGATGAAAAATTAGCCAACAAAAATAACCGATCGATTAAATTTAAACAAATCTTCCTCTGTTATCCGGGTAACTGCAGTGCTTTTTTTTATTAATTTTTATTTTAATAAATCTCTTCAGTTTATGTTCGTGTTAAGCTTTAATAATATAAGAATTGTTACGTGACAGCCAAAAGCTGTGTTAATTTGCTGGTAACAAAAATGAAAATTGTTTACAATGTAATGACTACGTGACTGGTAGTGACGTATAAATATGCAAATTTCGCTAATCCACCTTCTATCAATTTAACTATCAACGCATAATAAATTAAATCGACCTGCATTGTATCGAAAGACTTAAAAATAAATTTTAAACCCAAAAAAAAGTTTCTTGCAGTACTAGTGAATCCACCTCCGTTCGGTTAATTAGCTTGGTTTTCAACAACGCGTGACCCGAATGTTCTTCACAATTAACTAAATAAAAAGTTCACTAAATTTTATCTGTGGTTAATTTGGTAATTCTGAAAAAATTCCAGTCTTGTGTTTTAAATGAGCCCTGTCATGTTTAGGTTAAGAAATTTTCCAAGTTTTTGATTTTGTATAGAAGATAAAGTTGAAGTTAATTTATTTTTATAACTTTGTGTATTTTTGTAATTAAAATTTTAATTTACATCAACAATAAGTTTAATTTGTAGTTTTTAATAAAACATGATTGCGCTTAATTTTTCTTATTATTTATTGCACAATTAATGCACCACGCTCTTAATGTTCGTGTGCGAATCGTTTACGTTTCTCAATGCTGGAGAAGATCTTTTATTTTTTATTATTCGCTTGGCTTGTTATTTTCTTTTACGATTTAAGTTGATCTTCGGTTTTAGGGAAGGTGGGATTTTTTTATTTTAACCGCAGTTATCCTCTCCGCTGTATTAGGAGTATTTCTTGGGTTCCTAATTGGTCAGGGTGAATTCGACATAGTTTTCATGAAAGTTTAGTTTAAGTACGTAGGTGCAAGAAGAGACACATCAATAAGGAATAAGTAGAGGCGATGACATTGCTGAAAGCAGTTTCATATGAGCTTTATTGATGAAGCTCTTACATCTCTTGCAAATGCAGTTGAATCTCCGATTCTAACCTCAAATAATTACTTTCGAAGTACAAAGTTTAACGAAAAAATTTAATTTATGTTGTTTTTCTTGAAATAACTTTTTTGGGCCTGTGTACCGTTTGTTAGATAATTGCAAAAAATAATTATAATCTGCGCATGGGGGTTTACCTTACCTAACTCCCGCACATGCGTACTAAAAAATCAGTATGAAATGAATTTAAATGCGCTATGTCATGTGCAACACCAATAAATCGTCTTATATTTCAGCTAATCTTCCAATAGCTTCTATAAATTATCCTCTTCAACCATTTTACGCCTTATGCGCAAATTTCTCGATTACAATAAATCGGAAACAATTCTACCAATTACACAACATTAGGCAGTGACATGAAACAGTAGTAAATACTACAAATGAGATCCTGCATGGGTCTCCTAATACTTGAAAATATTATCTACACATAGAGGGAATGAGTCTTCAGCACATCAACCCACACAGCAAATCGTTTATACCACGCTATGCTTACGAAACATTGACGAAATTTACATTTATGTAAAAGATATCATTACATACATATAATGTACAAACGTACTGTTTTGTAGATAATTGCAACAAAATTAACCATGATATTTTTAAATAATTAAAAACTAATTACGATTGTGTAGTTTTCAAGGACAGTAAAGTGGTGAGAATTAAGTACTATATCGGTATTAGGTAGGTAATATTATGTTGTCTATCACTTCAAATTGTTATTCGATTGGACTGAGAGTATAACAATACGATTTATGATAGAGATAGTTTAAAAGCTCAAAAACCCTAAAAATCAACGCAGAAGATTCAAATTCGTATATGTATGTATTTCGACCTCTTGACTCCTCCTCACGCAGATTAGGGTTCTTAAGCTGTGGAGTTATCTCTATTCCATACTTCCCAGACCCCCCAACCTGAAATTGCTTCTTAATATAATAAGTAAATAAAACTATTTTTGTTTTTCTTTTTGCTTTCAAGTTCGTACCCTTCCATTGAAAAACGGATTTAACAGCCACTAAATTAATACTAAAGCTGGGAGTCAAATACGAATATACAATATACAATTAATCTGATTATTCGAATAATTTTATTATTAAATAAATATTAATTTATTATATCTATTAAATGAATAATTTTTTAATAAATAAATAATAATTGAAATAATAAAATATTAAAAATATAGTAATTTATAATAAAAATTACAAGCCGAAAGGAAGAAGAGACATCGGAAGGCCGAGGAAAAGGTGGACGCCGGAACAGGTCATATGAACCTAATCCTTGAAGTGTAGAAGAAGAAGAATTTGACTAATCTAATACAAAATTTAAAAAATTCACAGGTTTACTCTAGGCTACGGCCACCATAATTAGCTCGGCCTTCGGTCTCGCACTTTACCGAATATTCTAATCATTTGGATATTTCAATAATTTATAAATTATAATTATTATTTGAATAATTTGTTGAAGGAACATTCGAATACAGAATTTAAAAAAATACCAACATTACTATAGTGACCATAGTTAGCTCGGCCTTCGGCCTAGCACCTTATGAAATATTCAAATAAATCAAATATTCTAATAATTTGAATATTAGAATTATTGAACGAATATTGAAATACAACATTTCAGAAATTCCCAGTTTTACTCAAGACTGCTCTTCGGCCTCGCACCTAAGGGAATTATCGAGTAACTTTAATATTTAAATCATTTTGATATTCCCATAATTTGAATAATTCATTGAACGACTATTTCAATACAAAATTTGAAAAATTCCAGGCTCACTCGAGGCAACAGCCACCTTAATTAGCTCGGCCTTCGGCCTCGCAACTTATCGAATATTCCAATATGATTATACCCAGTAAACACACTGACGTGAAAAACACGTAAAAAAAAAACTAGTACCACCCGTTGCATAAACGTTACGATGTCGCCGACTTCAACGTTGTTTGCCACGTCCAAAATTACGTATTTTAAACGTTACTGTAACACCACAAAATACACGTGTTATTCTGGTAATTTTGAAACGTTGAGAAACGTTATCAAAGTACGTAGTTTGCAACGTGTAAATTAAACGTAAAAAAAACCGAGTACCGAACCGTTGCATAAACGTTACGATGTCGCCGACTTCAACGTTGTTTGTCACGTCCAAAATTACGTATTTTAAACGTTACTGTAACACCACAAAATACACGTGTTATTTTGGTAATTTTGAGACGTTGAGAAACGTTATCAAAGTACGTGGTTTGCAACGTGTAAATTAAACGTAAAAAAATCGAGTACCGAACCGTTGCATAAACGTTACGATGTCGCCGACTTCAACGTTGTTTGCCACGTCCAAAATTACGTATTTTAAACGTTACTGTAACACCACAAAATACACGTGTTATTTTGGTAATTTTGAGACGTTGAGAAACGTTATCAAAGTACGTGGTTTGCAACGTGTAAATTAAACGTGTTACATACCAGGTTTATTGCACCACAAAGACACGTCATCTTTTTGTTATACTACCACGTTGAAAGAACGTCATTACAATAACGCCAATTGCGTGATTCTTTACGTGTACATAAAATCGCCCATTAACGTTGTTGTTTCATGCCCTATTGCACTTCCATAAGTAGAACCTCCAAAATACAGTAAAATAAACTCGAGTTACAGAAAATTCGACTTGTAGAAGTCAAGTATTTTAACATGTAAAAACTGCTGCAGCTCTTTTTGAAATTTTGAGATATGGAGAAATTCGACTCACGACAGTTTCGCTGTATTTACGCATAATTGAGGCGTGATTAAGTACTTATTAACCAAATAAGCACAATAAGGATTTTGTTAGATTCAGAAATAATTAACGTCAAAGTAATACTTTAAAAACCGTGATACAAACGGACATAACACAACTACTTTAAGAACAAGCCTGTTGACTTCAAGTCATGGAACACCCCACCCCGTACTTGTGACTGAAATTTTGAAATTAATATGTGTACTTACCATAGGCAAGTGAGATTTTCAGAAGTCGCAAAACTTTCTTATTTTTGCTTTTAATTAAATCAGAAATATAGATGTAAGACAGGAAGGCATACTTACAAAGTTATGTCGCAATAAGCAAAATGGTTAATTATAGGCAAATAAATTTTTTTCTTAACCAAAAATTGTTTAATTTTTATTATAGTTACTATACTACAGTAGGGGGTAAACAAAGAAAACCATTTAATTATAATATGTATTATGAAGTATATTAGTAGTTTTGGTACATTAAAGGTTATTTACAAGGTACCTATATTATATTATAAAATTTTTAAGAAACTGATGGTGTTTTCGGTTTTTTTGCCTCCATCAGTTTCATTCTAGTGGGTGCATGCTTCAGCCACTCCTTAACAGCATTTGCTATCACCACATCGTTTTTTAAGTCATTTGGAAATTTTTTTTTAGCAGCTTCTAAAAACATATTATATGTATGGATAAACAATAAAAATGCATCGTTATCATCATCTCACCGTATACAGTGGACATGGTAGATGTCTTCTCAAAACTGAGTTTATCTCTTCCTTTCCAATTGAACTTCGAAGCTACTTCGTCGGTAAGTACAAATTTTAAAATTCGCCGGGTTACCGATTCTAATCCAGATCCCCCCACAGCAGCCAGTCTTCTTATCTTTAATTAAAACGATAAATATGTAACTAACTATTCATATAAGTACTAAATACATAATTTAGGCAGTTCAGACTTATTTTCAAAAGTAATTGTCAATATGTCAATGATTAAACTTGAACTTTGATACAAATACTTACCATGTATTGAGATAGGTCTCCTTTCAGTGAACCATCAAACTTTTCAAATGTCTTCAGGTCAGAAATGGGGAATGTCGGAAGATCCCTTGGCGGTTGGATATCTACAAAACTGCTACTATTTCTTGAGTTCCTCACCAACTCGTTCAAAATGATGGTATGTTGCTCAATATGTTGAGTCAACTTTGTCATCGTTTGTAAAATTTTTAATTCAAAATCTATGGTAATTGTACTTTAGTTGGGTCAAATTTGTAAAACGATAAAGTAATATACTTTACCAGACGCAACCGTAATTGTAGCGGAAGACCCAATCGAAGACTGTGTAGAAGATAGCCTGCGATTGGAGCTTGGAGACGAACAATAATCATCAGTTCGACGCCGTTTAACTTCATAGGATGATTGTTCACCATAAACAATCTTTCTTGACAGGCTTCTTGTTGTAGAGGTACTCAGCTCAGCACATTCGCCAATTTCGTTTATAATATCTGTTGCCCGTTTATCGGCGATATCATAATCCTCTGCAAATAATTTAAGTAGAAAATTTGTTTCAAGTTGTTGAAATTAATACCTGTCTTAAAATGAACCTTAACTACTTTGTAGGAAGGCCAAGTCTTTTTACATGGTGTGCTTTCTTTCACAAAAGTGGTGAAATTGGGACATTTTCCAATACTTTCCGGCCAGTAGCATTTTCGCTCATTTTTATGTATCCATTCTAAGGGGACCACCGCAATGTCATGCTCATCTTCGTCCGCGATACCAAAAAATTCCAACACCGCAAACATTTTTTGATAAACTATTATTGAATAAATTGCATATTTAGAAAAAAATATTAGATACCATTAATATTTATTCCAGTTAAAAACCGTTTGCATAAATATTTACTGACCTAACATAAAAATATGTGTCACTTTGATATACTTATTTACAATTCAACACAAAGATAGCTAATATTACGTCATCGTGTAATTCCCATATTTAGTTTTATAATTTTAAACTAAAATTTACATAATTAATAAAATGAATTATCTATGCCTATTTAAAACACCCATTTCTTATTTAAACAATAATTAATAACCAGAAACCAAACAAAGCTATGTACATATTGTAGTGAGCTTTGACTCCTAATACTGCCACACGTTGGGCTAGCCAAAATATGCTCTGAATAACCCTCGCTAATGTGATTACACGTTTAATTATTGATGTTTGTACGAGTGTACAGAAATTTACCCCGTCAATGGAAATGTATGCGAAATTTAGTAGATACAAATAAATGGAAATAATATGCCTCGGCTTAGTAGCTGGTTCGTAGTGCATGTGTCTTACCTTGTACAGGGTGAGTTCGTTCCTTGACCAATACTGTAAATAAATTTATGGCGCGGAACAGGTCAAAATAAATATCCTTCGTTACAAAAATAATAATGTTTTTATTTAGCACACAAATGTAAATAAAGGTTTTGTTATATGAAAAAGTTCTATTATTAAATCTAATTATCAAAATTCTGAACGTTAAATAAAGAAAAACACGTGTCGTATGGAGTCCGAAAATTTCACTTAGTTATTTTAAAATTGTACTTTAATGTGCACGTTACCTTAGTAAATTCAGGGATCTTTTCGTTATTTGAACTGGAGATGGTACAATTGCGCACCAAAATACACTCGATGGGTTTATTACCATGAAAAAGTTTACACTTGCAGTTTATTGACCTCGTTTTGTGTTGATTTTTAATTCTTCAGCAATATTCTCAATCCTTTACGTTTTTCAACTTATTTTTAGTTTTACGTAGGTAAGTTATTAATTTGCTGATTTTTACACTCGTATTTTATACTTTCACCAATTATTTTCACTATAAAATCACTTTTTTATTAGGACGATTAAAATTCGCCACCATTTACGTGTGAAATCTAACACAAGGACCTCTTCGATTGTTTTTTTTTTCTATCTCGAAATTCATGGCAATCTCAATGTTTGAGTAAACGCATTCGTATTGGTTGATTGGAAAATCAATATTATTGAAATTTTCAGGTTACAGGTCTGTATTAAGCACAAATGTGACTCGTTGGAATTTTATAAGTAAAATTTTTATATTTTCAGATTGGATTGACTTCTTCCTAAGTGCTTCGTGGTTGAATAAATAAAGATGCTGGACATGAAATTTCCATTCACAGTTCATTAACTTGTGACACGTCGAACTCACGTAATGATTTAAGAACTTATTTAACATTTAACGCTAACACAAATTTTTACATTAATCAATTAATTAACAGAATTCTAACTTTTGAAATACCTTTCTTATTACTAAACAATCTTTCATTTACTATAAATAAACATTTTTTAACAAAGACAATTATTAAAAGTTACATCTAAAATTTATTTTATTCAAACCTGCTTTATGTCCTTTTTTACAAATCATTTGACTTTGAACTAAATTTCTTGGTATCGGACGAAGTTTTTCTGATTACGTTGATAAGTCACATGCTTTATTAATAACAAAATTTTCCCGAATCTTAAATAACGTACTTCCATTGACGTGGTATCTCGATATCGCAATATGTACTAAGTACCCATTTGCAATTTTTGTTCAACCACGCTTTCATTAAATTTCAATAACTTAAATCAATTCAAAATACCTACATATATGTATTTAATTTACACCCTTGTACCTAACCAAAATCAAATAAATATATGAATCTTACCTTGAATAATTCACTTTTTCACTTTAACAAAACACTAATAAACAGAAAAATACCACTTGTCCGTTCAAATCTAAGGTTCAAATGACCGTCTTCTACCACCACACATGAACACACTCACGTCATCGTGTAATTCCCCTATTTAGTTTTATAATTTTAAACCAAAATTTACATAATTAATAAAATGAAGTACACCTGTGCCTATTTAAAACACCCATTTCTTATTTAAACAATAATTAATAACCAGGAAAAACAAAGCTAAGCCATAATCAAATAAATGTATGAATGTATTCACCTGTAAATAAAATTAAACAATTAAACACAACTGAATGAATACTACTTATCGCCTGTTCAAATGATAACAACATAATCCACATTACAATAATTACCACATAAAAGCGTCTTCTCGTCATCTCACCACACGTCCCAGTAAATACATGCACGTTAATTACACGATTTAATAACGTATTTGTAGTCGAAAAGACATTTTACGTTGAAAACATCACGTTATATTTAGGTGTTACATTCAACGTTATTTAACTAATACTAAATACACGTACTTAAAACGTTATAGTTAGGTAATATAAAATCACGTTGAATATATTACCTAACTATAACGTTTTCAGTACCGTTACTAACTAATAACGTTATAACGTTATTAACTAATACTAAATACACGTACTTAAAACGTTATAGTTAGGTAATATAAAATCACGTTGAATATATTACCTAACTATAACGTTTTCAGTAACGTTACTAACTAATAAAGTTATAACGTTATTAACTAATACTAAATAGACATACTTAAAACGTTATAGTTAGGTAATATAAAATCACGTTGAATATATTACCTAACTATAACGTTTTCAGTAACATTACTAACTAATAATGTTATAACGTTATTAACTAATACTAAATACACGTACTTAAAACGTTATAGTTAGGTAATATAAAATCACGTTGAATATATTACCTAACTATAACGTTTTCAGTAACGTTACTAACTAATAATGTTATAACGTTATTAACTAATACTAAATACACGTACTTAGAACGTTATAGTTAGGTAATATAAAATCACGTTGAATATATTACCTAACTATAACGTTTTCAGTAACGTTACTAACTAATAATGTTATAACGTTATTAACTAATACTAAATACACGTACTTAAAACGTTATAGTTAGGTAATATAAAATCACGTTGAATATATTACCTAACTATAACGTTTTCAGTAACGTTACTAACTAATAATGTTATAACGTTATTAACTAATACTAAATACACGTACTTAAAACGTTATAGTTAGGTAATATAAAATCACGTTGAATATATTACCTAACTATAACGTTTTCAGTAACGTTACTAACTAATAATGTTATAACGTTATTAACTAATACTAAATACACGTACTTAAAACGTTATAGTTAGGTAATATAAAATCACGTTGAATATATTACCTAACTATAACGTTTTCAGTAACGTTACTAACTAATAATGTTATAACGTTATTAACTAATACTAAATACACGTACTTAAAACGTTATAGTTAGGTAATATAAAATCACGTTGAATATATTACCTAACTATAACGTTTTAAGCACGTGTATTTATTATTAGTTAAATAACGTTGAATATATCACCTAAATATAACGTGATATTTTCAACGTAAAACGTCTTTTCAACCACAAACACGTTATTAAATCGTGTAATTAACGTGTATGTGTTTACTGGGTAATATCATATAATTATATTCAAATATTTGAATAATTTGTTGAAGGAATATTCGAATATAGAATTTTAAAAATCTTCAGCTCTACTCGAGACTACAGTCACCATAATTAGCTCGGCCTTCGGCCTCGCAGCTTGTGGAATATTCCAATAATTCTAATATTCCAATAATTTGAATATATTAGAATTATTTGAACAATTTGTTGAACGAACATTTCAATATAAACTTAAAAAAAAACCTTGCTTTACTAGAGACTATAGTCACTATAATTAGATCGGCCTTCGGCCTCACACCTTGTCAAATATTTGAGAAACTTTAATATTTTAATATACCCATGATGTGAATAGTAGAATTATTTAAATAATTTGACTAATGTCAAAATCCAAAGCGCAGAGATGAAATTTCTAAGAAACACAGCTGGATATAGATTGTCAGACAGGAAAAGAAATGAGGAAATAAGAATCGAGCTAAATATTGACGAACTTAATGCAGCAATAAAAGAAAACAGGTTAAAATGGAGTAACCATTTAGAAAGAATGTCATCCGAAAGAATACCACTAAAAGCATGGCATTACAATCCGGAAGGAAAAAGAGACACCGGAAGGCCGAGGAAAAGGTGGATGCCGGAACAGGTCATATGAACCTAATCCTTGAAGTGTAGAAGAAGAAGAATTTGACTAATCTAATACAAAATTTAAAAAATTCACAGGTTTACTCTAGGCTACGGCCACCATAATTATCTCGGCCTTCGGTCTCGCACTTTACCGAATATTCTAATCATTTGAATATTTCAATAATTTATATAAGGTATTATAATTATTATTTGAATAATTTGTTGAAGGAACATTCGAATACAGAATTTTAAAAATACCAACATTACTATAATAGTCACCATAGTTAGCCGGCCTTCGGCCTCGCACCTTATGAAATATTCAAATAAATCAAATATTCTAATAATTTGAATATAAGAATTATTTGAATAATTTGTTGAACGAATATTCTAATACAAAATTTAAAACATTTCTAGACTTACTCGAGGCTACAGCTACCACAATTAACCCAGCTTTCGACCTCACACCTTATCTAATATTCCATTGAATTTAATATTCCAATAATTTGTATAATTTGTTGAAGGAATACTTGAATACAGAATTTAAAATATTTCCAGTCTAACTCGAGACTATAGTCATCATAATTAGCTCGGCCTTCGGCCTCGCACCTTGTGGAATATTCCAATAATTTGAAAATTAGAATTATTTGAATAATTGGCCTCGCATACTATCGAATAATCGAGGAAGTTTAATATTCTAATAATTTTAATATCCATAATTTGAATATCATAATTATTTGAATAATTTGTCGAAGGAATATTCGAATATAAAATTAAAAAATTTCCAGTCTTAAACAAGACTACATATATACAGTCACCATAATTAGCTCGACCTTCGGCCTCGCATCTTATCGAATATTCCAAAGATTTGAATATTCCTATAATTTGAATATTTTAATTATTTGGATTTTTTTGTTCAAAGAATAACCGAACAGAAAGTTTTAAAAATTTCCAGCCTTACTCGAGACTGCAGTCATCATAATTAGCTCTGCCTTCGACCTCTCTCATTATCAATTATTCAAAAAATTCGAATATTCCAATCATTTGAATGTAAGAAATATTTTTAATAATTTGTTTAAGGAATATTCGAATACAAAATTTTAAACATTCCCAGCCTTACTCGAGACTGCAGTCACCATAATTAGCTCGGCCTTCGGCCTCGCACCTTATCAAATATTCAAGAAATTCGAATATTCCAATAATATGAATGTAAGAAATATTTTAATAATTTGTTTAAGGAACAAACAAAGGACGGACTTTTGTTCAACATTTTCAACATGTAGCCTCTCCTAGACCCCCCCCGGCGCAGAAATCCAAAAAAAATAAAAACATGATGTGACATGGTTTCCTGGTATAAAATCGCGTACCTATTGTATAAATAATGTAATTCGTGCATACAATTACTATTAATGCTATTCTCTACAAGGCTGGTAGCCTAAGGTTAACATTATTAGCTCGGCCTTCGGCCTCGCACCTTAAACTTCTATCAAAAATGATTATGGACTATGTAATGCTTGATATGTTTTCTGCCTTTCTTGGTCTAAATGACATCGTCACCATAAAGATAATGGAACGTTTATATTTGTTCGCACAGTAAGCAACATGAAAAATGTTTATGAGGGAAGGGGGGGTTTTCATTTCTAGACCACTTGGGAAGTTGACAATCACGATCTCTTTATTCATTTATTAACCTAAAATAATGCTTGCAGTGACGATGAACGTAGCCCGAGAAAGGCAGAAAAAATGTCAAGCACAACGAAGCAAAGAATCATATTTGACACAGACTTAAGATGCGAGGCCGAGTGCCGAGCTTATTTTAGAGGCCGCAGTGGTTTTATTATAATAGGAGTATTATAGTACTAGGACAGCAGTGGCTTGTTACTGTGCTGAAATTCTGGGTTCGAATAGAGAACTTGACGTAGTGGTCCTCTAGTGAACATCGGCACGCTGTGGATTAGTTATAAATGTAAAGAGCAGGGTATTGATTTAACTTGGAGATAAATCGTAAAATTTTTCCAAAATAGCAGCAAGGAAGCTATATATATTTCCAATGGATTGAAGTGTTCCCAGTCTTTTGGAAAATCTGTAAAAGTCAAGGAATTTTATCAAATGCACAAATTTGGGCATGGAAAGTAAGGGTAATTCAAATTTGAGTCAGGGGAAATTATGTGAAACTTAAAAGTGTAAACAAAGTTTACAAATTCCGAAAAATCAGGAAAGCTTTTACATAGGGAAAATCTGGAAGAGTCAGGGAATTTCCATTCGAAAATTCAGTGAGAACCCTAATGCTGTGACGACATCATTTAGCCTGAGACATGGCGCAAATATTTCAAATCACAAATCGCTTTGAAAATATATTTTAGTGAAGAATTGGAGCTCTGTTCACAGGGCTTTAAAATAAAAATTGTTTTCATTAAATGTAGAAATAAATTCTTCTTCTTCAAGTGCCGTGCCTGATTTCAGACGTAGGCGATCCTATGCATGTGTTGTGCGTTTGAAGTATTATCACACACATAGGGGACCTACTGCTTAACGCGGGCTCCGAACCGCGGGAAGTGTATACACTTCATCTCCAGAGAGGCTGTACTAGGCAGATTACACCTCGGTGGTTTGCCATTGCCTTCCGAAGGGAGACGGTCAGAATAAAGTTTTACTGAGCCCGGAGTTGAACCAGGTATTTAGCATTAGCAGCAACGCACTTAACCGCTAAGCTGGCGACCGTCTATAGGCGGAAATAAATTACGACAAATAATTTTGGTCTAGGAAAACTAGCCAAGTATTTGGAAGCATCACTCCAAGGGGTGTCAACGTATAACATCTTGAGAGTGTTTGTTAGGAGTACCTATTTAAAGACTTCCTGACCATTTAGAATTGTCAGACTTTTGGAAAACTTTGCATATACTTCCAGAAACATATTAGCTTGGTTTTGCTTGGGTTTACGTTCAAACAAATCAAAATCAAATCGAATAACTAATATTTATTATTATGTTTTTCTCTTCTAATTGGAAATTTTAGTTCCTTCAACGTGATTTATAGAAAATTATCATGAGTTCCAAATTGAAGAGTAAAAATTCGCCATAAACCGGATGTGGTTAAAGTCACTTTTCAGATGATAAAAAAATTATTTAGAAACCAATTTAAATCATTTAAAAGAAATTGCTTTCAGCCCTTCCAGAATAAATAAAAAAGTACGTTTTTATTTCAGGAATAACACGACGTAATAAAATATTTTAAACCATCATTTGTTTTGTAGTTAATTTTATGATTTTTTACTTTGGTCTAATGAGAATTTTCTAGAAGAATGAAATTGAGCGAGTTGTAGGCAAAACATCGACGGGGGGGGGGGGGAACTAAAATTCTCCACTTTTTAATATTTATTTAATTTTTCTCAGGTGCCCGAAATTGGATCCCCTGCCAACCCGCACTAGACCAGCATGGTAGGGTATGGCTCCAGTTTCCCCCTTGATGGGGAGAGACATAATAATATTATGTACATTCACCAGTGGATAAATAAAGAACATTTGGGGGTTAATTTAGACACTTAACTTCATCAGCTTTCCCGGATATTTGGCAACCTCCAGCAATTTGTTTTGCTTCTTTGTCTAGACTATTAATGAATTTGGTGGTCCGGAAATTTTTCGTACAAAATAGTATTTCGTAAATTAGAGAGTGACAGAGATCTGAGTTTTACATGCAATTCTTATAATATAAAATTCATCGGGGTGACATCGTCCACTTAGAATTAGGTTTCGAGGTTCGATTTTTCTACAGAATATCTTCAGATTAGTTTGTTTAGGAGTTATTTATACAAAGCAGTGCGCGCAAGTTTGTCTAGCAACTGAACTTCAACATTTATGACAGAAATTCATGGAGCTTTTTTTATTTAAAATATCATTTTCTACATTTTCTGTAAACATTTTTTCTATGTAAAAACCGGTAAAAACATTAATTGTTCGATAATTGCAACAACCGAAATCTCTTAGTTCGAGATTCACCTGAGAGAGCCACCTAGGGTAAGTTTTATCAACCTACCTAATGTAAAGATTTTGTAATTGCGACTATCTTAATTATTATGAGCTAATTTTACTCCAAAAGTCGCAAAATTGAAAAATCGTCAGTCACTTTATATGTGACGATGAAACTATAAAAGCTTCGATTAGTTTGGAAACTGATTAATGCTTTTGAAACGCTAATAGGTACCTTATAGAATCAATAATAATGTCATTTATTACTGCACTTCATTGTGCGTCATCACATCATATCTTAAATTAATCAGGTCCGGTTCAAGAGGGTAGGCAGAGTAGACCCTAGCCCAGGGCGCTTTATTTCAGGAGGCGCTAGAAACCATACGCTTACAATTTACTTTGGTGGTAACTTGAAGTTAAAAACTTGAAGGGACACAAAGCAGTAGACGTGAATGAATCTTATGTAAAACCAGAAAATTAAATTCAGGGATCAAAATCAGGGAAACATAAACAGCTCGTTATATAGGAAAATTTGCATCTGAGCATGGTTGAATGTTTATTTTAATGTGCTTAGTTAAAACGCCGTAACTGGCAATTTTATTTTTAGAAGAAAAATAACTTTATGTAGATGTTGTAACCAGTGGTGGCTGGTACGGGGAAGGCGACGGTGCGCCGCCCTCAAAAAACAGAGTAGGAACTAGGAATAATATTGGTACTATTATTATAATAGAAAATATTTAAACCACATTGCTAAATAGTGAAAAACTTAACTTTCAGTCGCCCACCTCTATTATAGCAAACCGCGAGCTGCTACCGATGAGCAGGTTAGTTAACCCCCCCCCCCCCAAGGTAGCAGATTTCTCATATTAAATTGTTATGGGTCTATGATCTGGTCTTCAACTAATTTATTCAATTCGTTCTATGAGAATTCGGTTTCCACATCTTAGGTAGCTTGCTAAGCTGGCTTTTAATGTGCCTAAACCCTTTTTTCCAGTTCAGGGGAGGGGTGAACTTTCATAGGTACCACCCCAATCTGGGATGGCAGTGTGATATTCTTAATCGCTAAAACCCCCTCTCTAATGTGAAAAATTATTTTCACATTTATTTATTCATTACTTTTCCACTAATGCAGAACTGTCATAGTTGTGCGGCCTACAAGCCGCAGTGATGATCATTTTAAGTTGGAAACTAAAAAATAAATGCGTTATGAACAAATAAATGGGCAGAAGTGATGGTTTAAGATCCACTGATTGTATTTATAATACCTTCTGTAATAAATGTAATGATAGCAAATAATTAAAATCATTCAATATCTGTAAAATGAAATGCAAACAGCGTTATAACATCAAAATTATATATCTCTAAAAAACCAATTTGTTAGTTAGGACGTTTTAACTAAGGATGGAAGCATTATGTTCTTAACTTCGTTGATTTCAAGAATTGTCATACCGCGATTCTGCATTATCATCGAGTTGTTTATATTATTGGAATGGGGTAGGTACACATAAACATTTTTTTGCGAAATATGCAGAAATTCCAGAAAGTCTTAGGATATGCTTTGCTCATCTCAACTCAAGCAAGTTCCTTTATTTCTTCCTAGTTCTAAGACTTCCTAGTTTAAATAATAGAAAACTGTTCAATTAGAAGCGAGTAAAGTCGTGTTCTTAGTGTGGTCAAATTGGAAATGTATATTTTTAGAACCTTGAACGTAGATAGCTAAAAATAGTCAAAAATATTCTCTTGAGCCGGGCCTGCAATTAATCTTACAGTATGCACAGAAACTCTTACACTACACAAAACAGTAAAATAATGACACCAATAATCAGCGTTCAACAGGTAAGAAATAATGACGGTGTAATGATGGAGTAGTGATGGCGCGTAAAGGTTTGTTTTTAAATTAAATTAAAAAACACAAATTAAATTTTCGCTCAAAGAACTCAGTTTAAAAATTCAGAAAAGTGTTCCGCAAAATCGTGAGCCCTTCGTTGCCCATCTTTTCGTTTAAATCTCATTTTTTGCTCCCGCGTTTAATTTTATAAAATTGAGATAGCGAAATTTGAGTTTTCAGCAATTTTAACACTTTCAGGACTTATTCTTTTATAGGGTTTTCATATTAGGTATGAAAATTTTTATGCGTTCAAAGTTATTACACTGAAGTTATTATTTGATGAACCGAAACTCGAAATGCTTTCATCCACGCTTCCGTGTTTTAATAAAAATTTTCTTGCAACCAAAAAACGTTTAATTTTCTATCTTTCGGTTTATATTTGAAAATTTTTTCGCTACTGTTTAAAAAATGGCTCCTTTAGTCATGCATGGTTTCATTTCCCGTACATCCCTCGACCTTTTGTGCTTTTCCCTAATTTAGAAAAAAAATGGTCGATGGTTTAATTCGATGTTTGCGGTATTAAATTATAAGCCATTTCAAGTGTTTGTATAAAGAGCAATAAACATAAGCATTAGAGATTGTAAGGATGGTGACAAAATACAACATAAGTCTCTCTATCTACGGAAACAAACGAGCAACAATTGCACCTTCATTTATCTTCCTTGGGGAATTGTAAAACAATAGTTAATCTACGCTCTACGCCATCTAGCAATTATAGGGATAATTACTGGCCTCTCTTTATTATCAGGCGAATTCACAACTGATTTATGCAAACTTTTTTTTCTACGTTTCCAAAAAATTTTTTTCACCTTCGTCATTTTTATTTTCAGCAAGCAGACGGTTAATCGTTGCAGTTTTTTTAAAAATCGAACTGAATGACGCTTAAAGAAGATTTTTTTTTGAAAAACGCGTTAAGAAACGCGCGGTATATTTCGACGCTTTAATATAAATTTATAAAATTTTAATTAGGGCTCTTACGGCACCAAAAACGATGAGATTTAGTTAATTGTGAATGGTCCGTACGATGTAACAATTTAATTTGCACATTAGCGCCCGACTGAGAAAGGCAGAATTAATTAACGCCATTATCGCCTATCATCTGTTTTAATTGCCTCGTGAGGGCGCCATGTTGTTTTTGCGAGAAATTAAAATGGCCGTTTCTAACAATGGTGCTGTAGTCATTATATACAGGGCATAATCTGAATAGTAGTGAAATGGTAAATTGCCCGAGAGATAACGAGAACGTTTTACAACCGAGCAAATATTAATGTCGCTCATTTAGGTATTAGGTGAACATTTTAATGTCTTTGTTAAGTCTTTGTGCTCACCTATCATAACAATATTGAATAGACAAGTTAATTTACTTTCTACATAACTCATAATAAGAAAACCGACTGTGTTTTGTCCGAAACCTGACTTGGAAATTGATAATCATCAAGTTGGCCTCATCACAGCTCGCAGCCACTCCGTTCCATGTTTTTTCTGAAGTTTTTTAAAAGGTTCTTGGAACAAAATAAAATTTGTGCTGTTTAAATCGGACGCGATTTTGCACGTAGCGGAGATAGCCACGAAAATGAAGTAATTAAAACTATAAAGGGTAGGTTAATTGTTTTCCCTACCACCACGTAAATTAAAACAACCCAATTATGGCCGCTTTTGTCTCTGTTTCCCTTCTTCGTCGCTCTTCCGGTTTTTGTGTACTTTTCTTGCTTTGCGCTACTAACGAGACCTTTTCAGATTTTTATCGCTACAAAGTTAAATTGCCTAAAAACTTTTTTGCAGCAAACCGAAAAACCGAACGGTTAATAATTTCAGTTAATAAATAAACAACAAGTTTCACCTATTCGTTTAATTCTTTTGTGTAATCGTAAATCAATAAGATATAATACTATGTGACACCCCATCAAGCGCCGAACGTCGAAATCATAAGCTGATTATAATGTGCCGATTGTTCGATGACAACAAACAAAATTGATCTAAATGTTCAATCTAAACATGAACCAACCCCTAACTAAGGGTAACTAACGCACTGTGATTACTTTTCATCCCCCTTTTAAATCCTTATCCTACATGTAACTTTGTTAAGTTATTGTGTGTTCCCTCCCTTGACAACTCTTAACTTTCAATTTTTTTTATGCAAAATTGGCTTTAATAAAATTTTCAATTACTGAAAGGCAATAAGAGTATAGGTATCATATATCCAATTTCCTTTCTGATGCAGCTTATTCCGGAAGTTGCGACGTTAGCCCCAATGCGGCGAAGTGTTGAATGAAAAGAATAACCGCAAAACCAATATGGCACTGTCATGTAATCCTCCTCGTTGACCAGATAACTGTTGGGCCGTTCATTTGTGACTTTTTTATTGCCCAATAAAAATCATAAAGAGTATTTATTTGGTCTAATAGCGTTGCGTGTATAGGAAGCAGGGACGAATTTACTGAAAAATTTACTGCAAACCCTTTTATTTGTGATTTATTTCGACTCGTTAAAAATGATATTTTAATAGTTACAATTTAACATTTTAAATTCGTTTGTTCGTCGCGATAAACAGTTAAATAAATTATTTATTTTTATAACATGACCATATTATCCTGATGCCATCACATCAACTATTTTTAATTTGCATCCCACTACTGATGTTTAATATTTGCAACAATCATTGATAGGTAAAATGGTTTAAAACGTCTCTTCCATTGCGGTGTTTAGCGGTTGTAACGAAGTAAATGGAATTTCGGATCGTCTTATATTCGAAAGTATGGAGTCTTCCTTATGTCATTGTTCTGTGCTTATTTTGAAGCTCATTAGAAGGCGAGAAGCGGTATAAGCCCTTATTATGAACGAATCACCTTACTGTTCTCTTAGAACAGCTTTAAACTGCGGATTACAACAAAAACATAAATTCAATTAACGAAATGTTGATTGCTATTGTGTTTATGTGTTAAAGCAGTAGCGAATCCAAGACAGACCAACTGAACAAACGTTGGTATGATCGTTTGAAAACAAACGTTGAAAACAATATTTCTGCAACGAATCTTTTTAAATTGTTCTGAACGACCCTTAACAGTAAAAAGGTGGCATATCACTGCCTCAATAAGGCGGACAACCATAAGCATTATCTTTTTATGGTAACAATGTCACAATTATTATTCTTTTAACTTTGAACACAAATGTAAAAAATTCTGGTTTGCAGAGTGAAAAAGCTCAAGTACCTATATAGGAGATCGATATAAGAAATTTGGTAATACAACTCTCCCACGTCTTGATTGCCTACATCTCGAGGGTATTCCATACCCCCCAGATCCCCCGGTGTGTACTAAGAGATTCATAGTTACATTTGCAAATATTTTTAAGGACACTATAAAATATCTAGGAGCCTTTAACTCAGCATAAATGCTGAGTGAGGACTAGTCCTGATTCAAAGTCCAAGGACAAAGAAAATCATTACAGTAGTATAATAGTTCCCACATCTTTCTCGAATTTTTAATCAATGGTTTTCTCCACATCACCCCGTTATAAAATTTGGTAATTGTACCTTTTTGGGAAGAATTTAAAAAAATTTCAAGTTAACGCTTCTCTGGAGAATTACCAGTTTGTCTATTTTCGGTGGTACAGCAGTGGCGGCTGGAACAGACAGGACGACAGGGCGCCGCCCTCCCGAAATAGAATAACCAAATATTAGGCAATCCGACGTCGCTTGGACCATAAACGGTAGCACGGATTTAAAACACTTTAGTAAAATGTTAAAATTTTCATTGGGAGTCGTCACCCCCCCCCCCCTATCCAATATAGCAAACCACAAGCCTCCACAGATGAGCAGGTTAGTTAAACAACCCCTTCTCCAAAGTAATAGATTCGCGAAATTAAATAATTTTCTATTTCCCACCCCCAAATTCAAATTTTAATTAAATATTCAGTTCACAACTGGTTTTTATTAACAATCAGTATAAATAACAAATTTTAGAAACATCAAACAACAATCAACTGAAATTAACAAAATCAAATGTGCAAATCTATAAAAACATCAAATTATAAGTGCAAAACTTAACTCGTAAGCTGGAAGAATTCGTCCATGATCGCTACTGTGGGCATCGATCCTAGAATCGATGCAGCATTTCCTCGTTGAATGCACAAACTGATTTTCTGAATCGGAAAACTCTTTGCTCGGCTATCCCCTGAGACAACAATTAATAAACAGCCGATTCTATCGACCAAATCCTTCGCCGGTGGTAGGGGGGTGAATTTAGTGGATGATGCCCCATACTACCAACTCACATCAAGTTGGTATCCCGTACGATATTCTCACCTCCCTGGGGAAGCCCAAAAATGTATGCCATTCTTGCTCATTATAGTAAAATAACAAGTGATTATCCCGGGAAATGATCTATATCGCAAAAACAGATAAAAACAGCTCAATAAAGGAACTCTAGAGTTATGACCTAGTGCTCCAATTTTGAATTTTCGCTGAACTCAGACCATAAGTCTGTATTTTATTGTCCACTATAGTTTTCTATATTCCATTGCCCAGTTGTAGATGCATTTCATACAATCTACATGAATATTCTTACGAGGTTTTCACCTCCCTGCGCAAGCCAAAACAAGTATGTCATTCTTGCTCATTACTAAGATAACAAGTGATGACAATGCCGGGAAGTGATCTGCTTGGAAATGGATATGAGCTGCATCGGAAAAGATACAGTTCCATATTTTCCAGGCAAAAACAGCTTAATAAAGGAACTCTAGGATTATGACCTGGTGCTCCAGTTTTGGATTTTCGCTGCACTCAAACCATAATGCCCATTGTGCTAACTCCTTGTTTTGTCGTTCAATATAGTTTTCTGTTTCTATTGTCCAGATGCATTTCATACAATCTGGTCGTTGATAGGTACAACAATCCATAATAATATATTTTCAGGAGTGAGCAATTTTATTCAGAGCCCTTTGCGTTGCTTATGGATGGAATGAGAAGCGAAATAACCCAAGAAAGTTGCAAAATCCAGGATGTTGTCAGATGACCCAAAGCGAGAAGAAGGTTTTGGAGAGACCATGTAGAGAGAAAAGATGATGAGATAATTGCAAAATTAGTGATGACACCAAGGCCTAATACCAGGAGGGCCCCCGGAAGATGCCCAAGTAAGATGGAAGAACAGGTGGATGTCTGAATCTGAGAAAAGCAATACCTATTATGATTGATTACCAGGGCTAAGCTCTAAAAATAACAGAGGAAGAAGAAGTAATAGAAAGCCAAGGCAAAATTAGCCAAGATGGTGTATCTAATTCAAAATCCTCAAAAGTGGAGATTGTGAACAATTTTCCCCGTGTGGCGTAATTGACCCTACGGTTGCAATTACGACATCGGCCAATAAAATATTGGCATTAAATTTTCCGTGAGAAAAATTTACCCTGGTGTAAAGGATAAGCCAGCTCCCAGTGCGTCGGAGGCACGTCGTGGTTCGTAACCTTGAGGGTATCGCTTATAAAAATAAAAGCTGTTAAATTAAAAATTGTGTAATAGCTGACACTCTGAGAATAATTGTGAAAATAAAATTGTATTAATATTAAATTTACCAGTATCAAGCAAACACAATCACACCTTACAACTACTGAGGGTAGTTGTTTGAGAAAAAAAACTGGTGCTCTGAAACAAATTGCATCAATTAAAAGAAAAAATAATAATGGGTGAAATCGTAGAATTCCTGCGTTTAATAAAATCTATAATATTTTAGCCTTTCAGAAAATAAAGAAGAAAAATTTTTTAGTTAAAATGGAATATGAGAAATTACATGAAATACAGAGTTGGAAATGCCTAAGAGACGCTTAATCATGGACGTAACTAAACTTGATATTTTAGGGGGCTAAAAATAATTTTGTCCAAAAAACATAGCTTTTTGTTTTTGGTGTAGATTTTTTTTGCTATTTACCTGACGTAAAAGTGGTCCGTGGATGAGTGAAATCGGGCTAAATTATATATAAATCTCCGTATGGAACAACTTTCTATTCCAGCCCTAATGGGTTTCCATCTGTGGGATCTCAAAGTTGACAATTTTGTTATTTTTTTGTGGGATGTTTTTTGAAACTGTAGATTTTGAAATCTCACCGTCAGGCGATTAAAGCTACAAGGTTGTTCTATACTGGGTTTTACAAAAAGGTCATTCTAGTTACACTCATCTGGGGATTTTTGTCTCAGATAAACAGAACAAAACTTTCGAAAAAAACTTGAAAATCTGAAGGAAACTTTATTGATATCTTCTTTCTTCTGCTACAAATTTCTTCTGCTACACACTAAAGAACATGGTTAATATAGCAAATTGTAAAAGTATTTTGGATGAACGGGGCCCAAACTTTTGAATAAATCGAATTTGAAGTTAGCGAATTTACATGTAAAATCCGAACGAGATTCCGCGCGTCGTTTTTTTGTTGACGGTACGTGTGGAATGAATGACCCTAACACTTAGAAATTTTCGCACCGGCAGATGCAGCTCGTATCTCGTACATGTAACATCGATTTATTTTTTGTTTTATTCGATATTTTGGGGGTGAAACGTAAAAGTTTACTGCCCCATACCGCGACTATACTTTTTAATGCTATTTCCAGGGTCTCTAAGCTCCCGGTTTCCTTAATCCAGGTTTTCTTGATGGAAGGCGCTTCTCGTATGTTTATCCCAGTAAACCATTGTCAAAACTGCCCTGGAGGGATGCAACGCGGAGCGGAGCGGCGCCCCGGAAGGGTAGGTTTTGACAATGGAATGACCTCCTAATCGAATACACACCTCAAAAATCGATAATAAAAAAAAATAATTTTTTCACTTTTTCGGCAATACAAGGTAATTTTTGATTTTTTTGCTGATGTTTATTACTAATATCTACTAATCACACCCCCACCTATCCGAATTTCAAAGAAAAAATCAAAACCGAGCGAAAAAATTTCACCCGTTCCGAAAGGGAACTCGATGCATTTACGCGGGTCTGCATGGGGGGCGGGGTCTATTCAATGCTAATTTACCTACTTTTAAAAAGTCGATATTAGGGTTGTTTTTAAGGTGTTCACCCAAAATATTTTTTCTATAGACTAAAATAAGCCTGTTCTTTAGTGTGTAGCTGAAGAAATTTTTCTTCAGCCGGTAGTGGTTACATAACCCGACCCAAAAACTGTAAATTTTGAAAGCTCACAACTAGGGCCCTATTATGGCTAGAAGGTTGCTATATAAAAGTGGCGGCTTACCCTAAAATGCACAAGTGCACGAAACCGAAAAGAATAAGTATCCAATAATCATAAAAATACGGTAAATTTGTATTTTTCACTTATAATACAAGTGGGTTGAATCTTGCCGGAATTTTCTAAAGACAACAACTACGAATGATCTAACTGACAAAAATTACCAAAAGATTCAACCCACATGTTTTATTTGGTAAGACAATCCAAAGAATTTCTATTTAATTCGTTTTTGAATAGTGAGCTTTAATGATTTTGCGTAACAACTGTCATGAAGTGGTCGTCAACATAAACAAGTATGAAAAAAAACGACGAGAAAAAAAGTAAATTTGAAAATCGTCCAATTTAGTATCTGAATTTAGTGTAAAAAGCAAGTTTTAAAAGTGTGTTAAATAATAAAATGACAAGTAAAAACAGATTTGGTGTTAAAACCATCGCGGAAATTGAAGAATCTGTAGAAGCGTCTACTTCCTCCAACACCAAGCGCTCCCAGAACTCAGTTTGGTTGCAGTTTCAACGGTTTTGCCATGAAAGAAAGTTTAATTTAGAAGATCCTGCAGACATCAGTCACCTTGATTCCATTATTTCGAAACTGGGCTTCCACTTGGTGGAACCACAGGTCGGGTTTTGTTGGGTGGAACGGAGGCACTTTGGTGGAAATTTTGTTTGTTTCGAAATGGATGTGCTCTTGTAGTACCGAATTCTGTGTTTGTGAGGTTTGCTGTTGTTGTGTCCTTAATTCTGTGACTTGAATAAGCAAATCCTGAATTCTTCGTTCCATATCTGTTATTGATGGTTGATTATTTTCGGAATTGTTGCCTGGTTCGTTGGTGTTCGACATTTTCGGTTGCACGTGGTTGGTTTGCCAATTCCGAAAAAAAAAACGACAATAATTTACCGTAAAATTGGTTATGCTCACGTTTGTTCCTCCGTGTTGATGTTGCAACGGTGATTTCAACGGTGGGGTCACCAGTGTGGGATTTTTGATGAATAAAAAATCACACATAAACTATTAACAATATATTTTTTTCAAACGTCAGCAATTAATAACAAATTGGTAATAATAATTAAACAAAACATTTTCTGGCACCACTGATCAATTCCAACGGTCGCCACAGTATTTTAAAGAATTTAAAGTTAAAATAGATCCGTTTTCTGGAATCGATTTTAAGGACGCGAGAGCTTCCAGAGACAGTAAAAGAAAAGAACTTCAAGCGCACGCAGAAAAAAGAAAAGTAAGCTCAGTTGCATTGACAGATTTGGAATATGTCAAAATGATTAATTCCTGGGACGAAAATACTCTTTCTGGACTGCAACGCAGATTTTTTTCTGGTAGCTGCGAGAGAGCTTGCATGGAGAGGAGGAGAGGGAGCTGCTTGTTTAACCCATCATTTTAAGAAAGAATTAGACAACAGTGGAATGCCAACTGGTCGTTTCGAATATAATTCGATATTTAGTAAAACGTGTCAGGGAGGAGCTCATCGTCTTGCTGATAGCAAATGGTTGATACCCAATGTCGAGGATCCGTATATCAGTCCAGTGAGGTTAGTTGTTATTAGAATTATATTCATTTGTTATTTAATTTCTTTCTGTTAGACTTTTAGAAAAAATGCTTTCGAAGAGGGGACCTAATATCAAGACTGACAGATTGTTCTTGACAGAAAATCCTTTTTGGAATAAACCTAGTGGGACTGGGTGGTTTAAGAATAGCCCCGTAGGCATTAATGAAATTGCCAAATGGACAAAAGAAAGTGCCCAGAAAGCAGGACTCGATATGAAGCGGATTAAGGTCACAAATCATTCAACAAGGTCTACTGCGGTTACCAAATTGGCAAAGGCCGGCGTATCGGAGCAAGAATTGATTAAGATAACTGGCCACAGCAACGCTGCATCGATTCGTCCATATTTGCAGATAGACCATCAACATCACGCAAATATAATTGATAAGCTTAGGAATCAAAGAACAGAAGGACTCAGCAATACTTCTTCAGCTTCTAACACTGCTTCGGCGGTATCCCTAGCTACTTGCACCATCACAGAGGAGTCAATTTCTTCGAATGTTACAAAGGGACAAACTGTGTACAATAACTGTCAAATTTATCATTACCATTAAAATTAAAATGTTTGTATTTTTTGAATAAGTAATACATTTTTTCCATTTCTTTGTTTTTATTAAAATAGCGAGTGAACGCGGTGAGCAAGTGAAAAACAGACAAAAAAAATAAGTGAAAGAAAAGGAAGGAACATTTCTTACACTGACAAGAAAAGGAAGCAGCTTTTCTTGTCAGTATAATCAGCATTTGATTGGTTCTGTATTGTAAAATAGAACATTTTTATTGGTGATTTAATAATGAATTGGATTGTCCATTAAATTCTTCCCCATTGAAAAGAATCTCCTCTGCTATTAATGAAGTTTTAAAAAATTGAAGGCTGCTGACCGGGTGGTCTGGGGGGTATGGAATACCCCCCAGGATGGTGATCAGTGGTAAAAACACTATAAACTAATTTATGATACTGCTTTATATCAACCTAGGGGGATATTCCATACCCCCGGTTTCGATTTTTCATTTTCCATTCTTGACTTGAATAATTAATTTGACAATGGAATTTGAGTTACATTATCGATGTTTAATTCATTAAGATTACTTTTAAGAACCGCAACAGTACTGCTAGTTCCATTATTTAGGGGCGTTATAGGTTAGGTGTGGTTTGCGAGGCGGGAGCTTGTCCCAAATGGCGCAAAGGCACATATCCTCCCATTCAAAACTGAAAATAACGGCTATCGAAAAAATACTATGGACCTCCATGAAGAAAGAGATATTCAGTAGAAGGTATAAAAGTTTAAGTACTTTAACGGAACGATAGCGTGAACGTTGAAGAAATGTAAAAATAGCGCTACATGGTTGAAATTCTACAAGGTTATGTCTGAACCACGATATGGAAGCAAGATCTGGGCCCTCACAAAAAAAAACTGAGAGCATAATTCAACATGCCGAAGTGAGGCTTTTGAGACTCACACGTCTGGATAGAATCAGAATCACAGATATCAGAGCCAATCTGAACATCTTAGGACAATACCGGAGCGAATCGAAAAACCACATGATGAGAATGACCAGCAAGAGACTCATAAAACAGTTGTTGTACCTCTACAAACCAGTCGGAAGACGAAATGTAGGAAGACCCAAAAAAATGGAAGGACCAGAGGTGACGTAACGGGCCAAAGCCTAAAAAGTGAAGAAGAAGAGAAGAAGAATACTAAAGAAGTATGTAAATTAAAATGCAAATGAAATTTGAATACATTGGCGGCTACCGACAGGGTGTTCTGGGGAGGGGGGAAGTCAGCCCCCAGCATACTATGGTGATTAGGTAAAAAATTAAAAGATGTATTATGATGATATACTGGGATTTACAGATAATTGAGGATAGTTAAATTCATCCATGGACAACCAGTGGGAGATCTAGGATTGAATCAAGGAGAGGACTGAGCCTGGTGGGGGGCAGTGCCCTCCGAAAATGGCACCGCAGTTAAAATAGAGGAGATAAAACAGAGGACGTGATCACAGAAAAAAATTATACTCAGCTTTTTAAAATGTTTAAAACAAAAAAAAACATAAAATTTCATTACAACTTAATTTATCTTGCTGATCCAGAAGGGTGGGAATCAATGAAGAGATTATAGATTAATGAGATTAATGAAAGTACATTTTTAAAATTCATCTCAAAATTATGTTGTATTTTAGAATTTATATTCTCAAGTAAATATTTTTTCTTTGCTGAGCCCCCCAATAAATCCGCCGATGTAGACAAATTTTGTGTCAGATGAACTGTAGGAAATTTTTAGACAAAAAGCTAAAAAAATCGTGTGTTTTGAAAAACTACAAAATTCATTTGTTTAGTTTTCACTTAGAATTTCATATACCTAGTTTAATTTTGTCAAGTACTATTTTGGTTAATTAACTTAAGTTAACTTAAGAAATGGTTAATTTACAACGTTGTAATATTTGGAGTCCTTTTGAACAAAAAACTAAAATAAAATCGTTTTTTTTTGGAAGAATTTATTTCGGAAACCATAAGAGCTACAATATTATTTTTTGTTTTTCTTGATTTTGTGAACACTATTTTGGCATAGGATGCATAAGAAACGGTCAATTCACAACTTTCTAATTTTTGGAACCTTTATGACAAATTGTACAGAGGTTGATGTCAAACACTTTCTTTTCCGATACAAAAATAAAGATTTCATAGTTTAATCAGAAATTGAACCTAATACCTTAATCTCGACTGTACCACTCAAATATGTAAATCTACTGATAGACGAATGAATTGAGTGCCATTTTTATTCATCGATATATTTATTATGATTTAACGAGTGATTCCCTTGTGTCGCATTCGCGTTATTAAAATGAACCTTATGAACTCTGTGTTAATGTGAGAAGAACAAATTCCCATGCAAGTATTAAGTATATAAAAAATAAAAAGTAGAATCCGCCCCTGTTTTTATAAAAGCTCAAGCCGGGATACAACAGCTTTATCCACCCTAGAGTTCATAACGACCGCAAAACTAATATACCAATTACAGAGAGCCCCTGATATGGATTTCTTTTTCTCAACTTTTCTGCCATTTATATTTTCGCACATTTCTCGCATCACGAATTTATTTCGTCTTTATTGAAAAAGAAAAATGTTGCGAGATGTACATTTATAAATAATATTTTGGTACCGAACGAACGAACGACTTAATTACTTTCTCATTACGTCGTCTAAATAAAACAAAGACGTTTGCCAAGAAGTTGGAAAATTAGTATAATTTGAACAAGAAATCAATCACCAAATCATCACCTACTCATACCGGGTCGAGCAAAATTAGCTTCATTTTCCGTCAATAAAATAACACAAACAAAACTCAACAAAAGAAAGTCATCAATCATTAGTTTAAATAAACAGCTATTATGCCTATTGTTGCGCAAATCGTTTGCTCGGACGGCGAAGGCGATAGGAGTAAATCCGACCACGTGGCCTTTTGTGTCTTATCAGCCACGAGAGCGCTGCGATCGCATTTCGATAACGCTCACAAATAAGTAACTGACAAGGGGTGAATTTTGTAATTTTCACTGAGTGATTCAGATTGGCTACTAAATTGGGTATCTTTTGTTGTGTAAAAGATAAAAGTGGTGTTTGGTTTCAGGGCCGATGTAATTTCCGAACTCTGATGGCTTTTCAGTTGATTTTGCTGGGGTTATTTTTAAGGTTTTTTGTTATAGATATCGCTGTCATGTACCACGTGTTTGTTTACTTTTTTGTTTTTGTTGTTTGCTTTTTTAACACACGTTTAAATAACTTTCTGTCTGCTTGTCATTTGTTTCATTTTGTTTTATGCACACCGACACAATGAAATCGCACTCGCTATATATACGTTCCGTATTATGTCCATCTATATACTTTTTTGTATCTACAATGTAATTTACGTTGTGTTTAACGATTTGTTGCGAATTCAATTTGCACATTTTGATTAAAATTTATGCACTGCATGCGTTGAAAAAACTCTTTTGTTGCAACGAGGAAGTACGGAATAATCTTGTTGCGGATCGAGGACTACCAAATGCGGTAATCAGAAAATAAAAAAAGATAATGAGTTATGTCTCGAAAATTAAGAGGATATAAAAACGGTATCATCATTCACACTTTGGGTATTAATTGAGAATCATAAACATAGCGTCAACACATCCTCGGATTATAAATGTTCTGGAAGGTATTCGTTTAGAAAATTATTTAATCGAGGCAATTTATAAAATTACAATAAATGATCGGTAAGCAGATTCATAACGCAACAAATTTATAAATCTATCTTTGTTAGTATCATAAACTAGTTCGTAATAAACTAAATGAGACAGTGTTTAAGGTGCTCGTATGTTCGGTTATTTGTCAATGACATCAGATATTTATTAAAGACAAGCGTAAAGGTAAAGATCTCGATTTGTGCTTAGAATGTGAAGAATTTCTTACCTGTCTTCGTCTTTACTTATACCAAGTGATTGTGAATTCACATTATAATGTCTGAAATGCCAGTTATGCACAAGAGATGAATCTATTAAGGCATTTTTTTATTTATATTTGAGCATGAATATGGTACATGGCAGAAATATTTCTGATTTGTTTGTGTTACCGAAATATTTCTATTGTACAATAATAAATATCTATGGCGTACGAATACTTTAGATAAGTTTATTCAAATTCTTCCCCTTCGTCGGCATTCTATAAGCATAAAATATTCAATATGTTATAGATTTATTATCGTGATGCTATCTTAATTTAAGGTAATAAAAGTGAGCCTTGTCAAAAAAATTTTACTTATCTTAAATTTAGACGTACTAAATTGTCTTTGTTTTGACATTTTTATATTAACATTACTCCCACTCCTTCGGACCCTACGATTAGAAACTGTTTTTTTTCCCAAAAAATTCTTGAGAGCCCTCGCGCTAACACCTTGCTCTCGTTGTACAAAGCGCCTTAAAAAATTTCGTCACACTTGGTTGAACGACGTTGTATGTTATTATCGCCCCTCTTATCATTTACTCATTTAGGGTCCTAATAAGATTAAACTTTTCCGTAACACGCAAGAATTGCCTTATTGTCTTCACATCGTTAAATCAGCGCTCTTAATCGACTGTAATAAATGATTTTTCATACAAGCGTCTGGCACGATAAGTAAGCGATACAATAACGATTTCCTAATGAATTTTTTCATTAAATTTTCACAAATTTTTATTAGCACGCATTAAGCAGGAACTTCGATCTGGTCAAAATTTGAAGGTTTAACTTTAATGTAAATAATTTTTAAGTCATACCAAAGTGGCATAGCGAATACCCTAAGCGATTTGAGTTCGATCGTCGCGGGTTCGATTTCGCAGCGGGTTTAATACAAATTTAGGGTACGGTCCCCTAACCCTGGTGACTCCAAATAAATTGAAAATTTCCTATTGCAAAGAAGAAGGTTTATATAGTTTACTAATATAATTTAAACATGAGAATGTATTATCAAAATTTTGAGTAAATCGAATTTGAAGTTTGCAAATTTACATGTATAATTAACGAGATTCCCGCGCGTCGCTCATTCTGTTGACAGTCCGTGCAGTTATAATCAGTGGCGTAACTACAGGGTGGCAAGTCGGCAAAATCCCTAGCCGGAAGGGGCCCCCGGTCAGAGGAGAATCCCAACTCCTAACATTTATAATTTATCATACATGTTTGGTTAAAAAAAGTTTTGTCTTTGATTTATTTTTGTTACCTACTCAGTTGCATACACAAGTAAAAAACTCAAAGCATTTGTAAAAAAAAAGTTGTAACCCAGTTTTAGAACGTATCCGATGCCACACCACAGGCCACACGTGTTGGTATTACCAGAGTACATATATAGATTCATAAGTAGAGACACTCTCTGTCGGCTTCTTTGATGTACGCTGTTCTAAAAATTTGAAATTGTAGGTTGAGTTCATCTGAAATACCCTAGAGGGCTACATTTGTTGTTGTGATTTCTACGTGATTTCTAACCTATAAGTTTGACGTTTTGTATAAAGGTGTTATGAAATATTTTTGCGTTTTAATCACATTTTAAAACTTTGAAGGAAAGCCAAGTTTATTATTCATAAATGAAACATTATTCAAAAACCATGATTTAAATGTGTTTTATGCGATTTCAAAGACGCCTTTGCAACGATTTTATTTGAACATTCCTTCAAACAGGTACGTAATTAAACGTTTTTATGTCTACTCTAGTAGCCCTATTAATTGATAAATAGTTTTTAGCGATAAATTTAAAGATAAATTTTTAAATTTGGAACAGAAAAAAAGCTCGAGTGACTCTACTATAAAAACTATTTATATACTCTGGTATTACTGCGGATGTTCGGGGAATTCCCGCTGCGCGTCCCGCCAATTTGACGCTCACAGGGAATCCCCGATTCAAGTTTGTATATAAGAAAGACTCCACTATTCTATTATTACGCAAGCACTCAAGCAGTTAGCAGTTTATTGTTGTAAGAATTGGGTGTTTGTTGCAAGTGAGGATATATTTCATTAGTCAATTGGGAAAATAGGTTGACAATGTCTACTTTAATTTTTAATCTACCTATAAAAGCACAAATCACTATTTTGATATTTCGTAACCACCAAAACTATTAACCTATGTTCATCGTTCTTTCAATAATTATAAAATTGCACGCTTGAACAAATTGGTGGACTTTCGTTACATTCATTTTTACTGCCGCTTTTTTGGCATTTCTTAGCAATCAGATTTTTCATTTAATAAAAACTATAGTATTATTACAAACTTTTTACGGTGTTGTTTTAGAAAGTATCAGAGTGGAAGCGAAAAACGAAAGCGAAAGAAGGAGTCTGAAGAACAAAATAAAAAGTTACCTAAAATAAGTCAGTACTTTATGAATCAAGACAGTATAGAAGAAGAATCAAATGAACAGCGCGTCGGAAGGGCCGAAAATGATGTCGTTATAAGTGGCAATATCGCAGAGCCCGATAACAGTGAATATTTAGATTCAGAGCAACCACAACCCGGTACGAGCAAATCTTCAAAAGAATCATTTTTGAATATAGAAAAATTAAAATCTTTACCGTACGTTACTGATAAAGGTAACTTCAAAGAACTCAATGATCAAGTAAAACGGTTTGTGATCGAAAACGGACCTTGTAAACCAAAAGGCTCCTTTTTAAGGGATAATAACAAAAGATCTTTCTTGGATAGATATTATTACAGTATTTCTAAATCTGGCGTAAAGTTAGAACGTACGTGGCTGTGCTATTCCCTATTGCTTCAAAAAGCATATTGTGAACCATGTTGGTTATTCACAAATAGGACATCTAAAAATATACAAAATATTTGGATGGAAGGCTATGATGATTGGAAACATATTGTGGAAGCCATAGAAAGACATGAGACATCGAAAGAACATTTGCATTCATGCTTTGTACATCGACAGTGGCAGTTACATGGAACACTAGATGAAGAGCAAGAGTCCATTATCAAGAGAAAAAAAATTTTGGCGCCAGGTACTCACTAGACTCCTTGATGTTACTCTAACACTTTCAACTTGTAATTTAGCTTTTCGTGGCCATAGAGAAACAGTATATGGCAACGATTCAGGTCAAAAAGGAAATTTTTTTAGTATTGTTGAGTTATTAGCCAAATACGATCCTATTTTACAAGAGTTGCTAAGCAAACCTAAGGGCCAGATTAAATACTTAAGTCCAAAAATACAAAATGAGCTCATTGCTGTTCTGGTTCAAAAAGTGGAAAATGCTCTGGTAAATGAAATAGTAAGCGCACCATTTTATGCCATTTTATTTGATACTACTCAAGATATTTCCAAAACAGATCAATTATGTGAACTTTACCGTTACTGTGTAATCGAGAAAGATGAAAATGGAACTCCAAAGACTCTCGTAATTAAAGAGTCATTTTTAGGATTTCATGAGGTTAAGGATCAAACTGCCTTAGCAATGTCCAAGCAGATAATAAAATCCATAAATGACAAAAGTATTTCTCTCAATAAGTGCCGTGGACAAGGGTACTATGGAGCTAATACCATGAAAGGCACTTATGGCGGAGTTCAAAAACTCATAAGAGATATAGAGCCAAATGCGGTTTATGTCCATTGTGCTGCTCATAATTTAAATTTGGTGGTAAATGATGCAGTAAAAGAGGTCATAGAAATACAAACATTATTCGAAACGGTGCAACAAATTTATAATTTTTTTGGCCGTAGTATTAAACGATGGAATATATTATCTAGTTTTATATCTGACAATAAAGGAGAGACCGGGGTATCATCAAATTCAGTAACATTAAAAACAATGAATCCAACTAGATGGGCAGGGCGCTTTGATGCCATGTTTGCTTTAAAAGTTCGGTTTGTTGATGTTCAAAAAGCGCTTACAAAAACTATTTTATTAAATTCCAAAACAGATGAGAGAAATGAAGCTATCTTGCTGAAGAAGAAGATAGAAAACTACAATTTTATTATGTTGTTGGTTTTCCATTGCAAAGTCTTACAAACTATAGACGCGGCTTCTAAAGCACTTCAGTCTAAAGCCATCGATCTTTCAAATGCCTCAAAGCGTTTGCAAGTCTGTCTAGAACAACTTGAAAAGTATCGACATGAATTTGAAGATTTAAAAACGGAAGCACATAGTATTGCAGTGAAATGGTCTATAAACCCTGAATTTCCTAAAACTCGTCAGAGAAAAGTGAAACGTCATTTTGATGAAATTTGTGAGGATGAACGTCTCCAAGATCCTGAAAGCTTGTTTAAAGTGAACGTATTCTATCGTGTATTAGACATAATCATTAATCAACTGAGATCGCGTTTCCTTGGAATGAATGAAATTGTTTCCAATTTCAGTGTCTTGCAACCTGCCACTTTGCGAAATTTGAACGATACTGATTTATTGGAAAAGGCTTTAGCATTTGTCCATCTATATAAAGAAGATATATCCATCTCGTTTTCCAAGGAAATTCTCAGTTTTCGATCCTCTTTTAGACACGAAATAGAAACATCATCTTCTATAAGAGAACTTGCTGACTTATTAATAATAAAAAATCATTTTATATCTTCAAGCTTTCCTGAAGTGTGCACTGCATTTCTATTATTTCTCACCATTCCTGTGACTACGGCTAGTGCCGAGCGATCATTTTCAAAACTGAAATTGATAAAAACTTATTTAAGAAATTCTATGGGACAAGACAGGTTAAGCAACTTGGCTATTCTATCCATCGAAAATTCTATGGCCCGAAATTTGAACTTTGATGATGTCATTACCACTTTTGCTGAACAGAAAGTCCGAAGGAAGGAATTTTAATACTTAACATTTTATATTTTGAACACCACAAGTGTCCTTACAACAATATGATGATTCGGACTGCGTATATCAAATTTTTTTTTTGTTTTTCAAATCATTTTGACTACTCTATGTATCAATTAGATGCTGACTGTACTTTAAATTAGGTACTTTTAATTTAAAGTGAATTATTAGATAATCAAGTACCTAAGTATAATTATAAAGTTTGTATGTACCTACTTAACGTAGTGATTTATTATTGTACTCTTACGAGTAAAAGTGTATAAATAAGTATTATAAAATAAAAAAATATTGTTATTGTTGGTTCAGCTTCTTTATATTGGGGGGAGGGGGCCCATCCGATGAATTTGCCACGGGCCTAGAACGGTATAGTTACGCCACTGGTTATAATGACCCTAACACTTAGAGTATTTCGCACCGGCAGATGCAGCTCGTCTCTCGTACATGTAACATCGATTATTTTTTGTTTTTACGCGATTTTTTGGGGGTGAAACGTAATAGTTTACTGCCCCATACCGCAACTATACTTTTTAATGCTATTTCAAGGGTCTCTAAGCTCCCGATTTCATTTATCCCGGTTTTTTTGTGATGGGAGGCGCCTTCTCGTATGTTTAGCATAGTAACCAGAGTCAAAACCGCCCTGGAGGGGTGCAGAGCGGAGCGGAGCCCCGAAAGGGTAGGCTTTGACGATGGATAAACCTCCCTATCGAATGCACACAGCAAAAATCGAAGAAAAATTCGCTAAATTTACGTACTTTCAATTTGATTTTTCTCGAAATTTTATGTATACTTTCGCAAGTGAAATTTTTACAGTATACTTTATAAACCTTCCTCTTTGCTATAGGAAATTTTCCATTTTTTTGGGGTGACCAGGGTTAGGTCACCGTCCCCCAAATTTAAAACAAAAGTGCCTTTTTTATTAATTTTTTAATTTAATTTGCAGTATTTGGCCGGATTTAATTTATTTTGTAAAAATCTTTCGTTCAAAATATCTTCCAAATATTTGGTGAAGTAATTTTTTAAATCTTGAAATCTTGCAAGAATAGAGTAATAAATTGGACGTAGTTATGCATAAATGATCCATCCCACAAAAAGTAAAAAAATGAGTTAACCACGCTATTGCATACACCACGTCAAAATTTGTATTATGGTAAAAAAATCTTAATATTATTGCCGATAATAACGATATAACAATAATATTTCCGATATTATTTACCCACACGCTTACGCAAACTAAAATGTTTGAAGCTAAATTACTCGAAACTTTACTTATGTGGGTTGGATCATTTCTGCATAACTATGTCCAATTTTAAGACAACGTAGATTTTAAGGTAAGAAATACGCATATTATTTAAAATAAATATGCCTTTTTACACCCTTCTTACACCTACAATAATTACGATCGTAATTCGGGGTCGTCGATAAAAGACTTCCGCATTTTTTTCCACTTTTCAACTCCCTCCCCCCTTGCCCAGTTGATCATAATCTTCGAAACCCCCCCCCCCCAGAACGTCCTATGGTCACAAATGATAAGACACCCCCCCTTATTTTACTAAAATCGAACTTGATATTGTAAACTAAAATAACCTATTCATTACGTTTTAATTTTTAAAATTTTTTTAAGCTGTAATAAAAAGTGGAATTAAACAAGCAAGAATTTAGGTAAATTTTATTTAACTATCCCAAAAATGGGATTTTTATACGGACGTCACATTTGTCCAACTTGGTCAGATTTTGTAAACCCCCTTTACCCCAGGCGTGGACGTCCTTTATGGACGATTATTGTTATAATCTGTGTAGAGATGAGTTCATAAATTTGCTTATTGCGCATAAGGTTTTGCGCAGATTATGACCATAATTACGATCGTAATTATTGATGATGTACGTAAAACGGGCGTTAGATAAATTTTCCTTTAATAGTTTTCCATACCCTTCTCTCATTGTATTTTTCAGCCCACGTCCATGAACATATTCATGTTATTACTTGGTTCCACCACCTTATTCTCAGTCTACCGCTTGGTCGATTCCAGTTAGGCTTCTATAACGTAATTAACTTTATCGCCGTTGTACTGTTGGCTCTCATCATGTGCTCCAGTCATCTAATTTTTTGGACTTAACATATTTATTTAACCATATCCTCACCTTTCATTGCTTTCACGATTTCGTTATTTATCGACCATCATAATTCTCTGTTTGTCGTTTCTACGTTATTTTACGTTTGAACAGTCTTAAACGTTCATCATCTTCAAGGATGATCAGGCCCAGGGCCAGATCAGGGTCCTCTAGGTTTTTACTTTTGAAGTTTTTATACCCATTTGTTTACTCATAATGATCTTTTTTTTTCACGTCAAAATCCCTGTTCCCTGCCTTAATTCTTCTTTCCATGTCTTCTCTTCTCTTTCCTGTTCTATCAACACTCCCAACTACATGAAGGTTTTTACCTCCTGCAACCCATAACTGCCTACTTTTAATTGTTTCTCAACTGCGCATCGCTTCTATCACTTTTCATATACTTTGCCTTGTTGCCATTCCCTACCAAACCCAATGCATCTGATGCTTTCGCCATACCTCAAGAACGTTTCCAGCATCCTCGTCAATGATCTCGATATTATGACATCGGCGTACGCCACTATTTCAACTCTTTGTTGATTATCAGAGTCACATATCGTTTATTTCAAACTACACAGTGGACGACAGTTGTCAAAAATGTTTCCTCAAAGAACCACCGCGTGCGCTAACATCAAATACAAAGTATTCTATAAAGCCAATACAAATAATAATAATTATTGCAAAAAAAGTGTTAAGGTGTCAAAATAAGGTTAATATTGAGATATCTAATGACCATAATTGAATTCCAGGAAAATTAGAAGTTTGGTATACCGTAACGTGTAGGAATATCACAGTGTTACTTTATACACGAAAAATTTGCAGATGCAAATATTCCGTCTCTAGTTTGAAAAATTTGATCCATCCTCAATCAGCGCATTTTATTCCAATTTTGGAGAAGCGCCTTCTTTCCTACCATGTTGAAAACATATAAGAGGGCTTACTGTTTAACGTCGGTTCAGAACCATTAATTTTAGAAAAGGGCTTTAGCATTCAGATGAGGTAAGGGGACTAAGCCTTCCTTAGTAATTTAACTCTGCAAAATTAAAATTTTTTTTGGATTGGCGTGAGATTATACTTTGATAAACCTCTTCAAATGGAAATCCATGATTTGTATGTCTTGCAAACAATAATGATGAATTATGCTTAAATTTGCCTTTGTACTTCAATTTCTTTAAAACGGTTTCCTTATTATCATCTCCTACAGAACCACGTTTTTTTGACTTACAAGGTTTTAACTCTTAGGTGACCGTTATACTATCTTCTTATTTAGTTTGAGTGGGACGAGACGTGGATAGACTGGCATTAACAACTTTTAAATTTTGTTGCTTTTTTTATACATTCGTACGTGATTGCCTAGGTTGTGCGGCCTGAAGGCCGCACGGTGGGACGGATCATCGGTTCAACGGATGAATAATTTAGAGTTACAGACACGGAAATTGAGAATATATTGCAAAATTCAGCACCGACGCTGAAAATGTATTTAACAATTTCAGTAAAAGAGAGAACAATTTTTTCGTTATAACCAAGACTTCAAACCCTATTGTGTGTAGAAAACGGATGTACATAAATCTTCAGCGCGCTTAAAAACGATTATTTAAAATATTTCGTATGAATTATTTTCTCATTATTTTTTTATTCCGGTTTATGCCGCCTCTGATGTTTCACGTTGCGGTGCCGTGCATCCTTTGCACCCCGAATTGGCGCAGTCCTGCCCTATCACGTAGAAATATGTAACTCTATGTGTAGCAATGCACTGTGTTTATATCAAAGCTGTTGTTGTTGATTTCTAATTTTTTACGGGGTAACCACATCTGAACAGACTAAGGAGGAATTTACCAGAAAGTGAAGGTCTTCTTGTTCTTCTTCAGTCGCGATACCTCTTTGTTAGAATCGTCGTGACCTATCTCTTTCTATGCATCTGATGTGCGAACTAATTATTTCCATATATATAAAGGACCTTGTTTAATGTGGGCTCCGAACCACGGGACCTGGGCTTTTCATTTTGAGATGGGCGCTTATGGCAGATTACCTAGGTGGTTTTCCATTGCCTTCCGAGGAGGCACGGTTAGAATCAAGTTTTTACTATGCCCGGATTCGAAACGTGCATTTCGCATTAGCAGTAGACGCACTTAATCGCTAAGCTATGACCGTCTCATAGATCAGTTGTTCAAGATCTACTGGTTTACAAATGCATTCAAAGCGGTGCAAGAAAATGGGGATATATTTAACATCCTCCCGGTAGAAATCTATACAGTTCTGCGCAAAAAGTAAACTTGCGGTGGTCCTAAATATTTTTTTTTAACTTTCAGCACACAGACAATATAATAATGGGGTTTACAGTAGGTTAGACAAGGCAGTGTAGTTAGAAACCAAATAGACCATAATATTCACCAATGAAAAGTTCAAAAACAACTGTGTATCTTTAGAGATCTCATCAGATCATAACATCCTATAAGGGTCCTTAAACCCTATAAGACAAAGAGAGAAAATTTAAATAAACTCCTTGAAGGAAACTGTAGTTAGCGATTCAAACCATAGATGACTAAGGAGATTGTTAGACCAATGAACGAAAAAAGGGTTAAAAACTGAAATTTAACCAAATATTACAAATTCATTCATCAAGAACATAATAATATTCATATTTTACATCATTTTAATTATTTTGATATGAATTATTTTCTGAAACCTTTTTAAGTTACACGTAGTAACCAAAAAATAAACCAATAAGAATGCGTAATGAACAAATACGAGTAGATAGGCAGAATGTGGTGTTCTAAGACCGCACTGATTTGTTAATTGCCCATGCTGTGCGGCCTGAAGGCCGCATTGAGAGGACGCATCCTCGGCTTTATATAACGTAACAAACAGACAGACACACACAGATACATTTAGGCTATTATATATCGTATGTCGATAATAATGATGATGGCTTTTACCACCCCAGTGGTCCTGAGTACAAACAAATATCTAATAATAATGTCGGCAATACAACAATAAAAATCTTTTCGACTTATTTTATTCTCCCCCTCCCCGAATTATTCACTTAAATAAACAAAGTAATGTTGGCAGGACAGTCCAGTCACGATCCGCTGCTGCAAATGAAAAAAGCTGTAGAGACCAGGGGGTTCTGTCATCACAAAATCATACATTTTTATGCCTTCCCAACGGAAGAAGTCACGAGCCGCCACTGCAAAGCTTCAAGGTGGGAATAGAAGTCACTTTCTTAATAAAAAAGTTCAACTAAAATTTTTGTCCAAATCCGCACCCTCAGTCAGAGACGGCCGTCGTACAGCCATATTGTTCTTATTTCTACCTTGAAATGGTCGTAGCATCAAAGCTATTTATTTTTGAGTGTTAGTCATTGAATGCTTTTCTAGATCACAAAATTATCTGTAAACTGTTTCTACTTGTTTTCAGTGTAAATTTCTGTCACAAAAAGAATATTCAGCGGTGGTTTGTGACTTCTTTCAATGGGAGGGCACAAAATTGAAATGAAAACGAAAAATATAAAAATAATAACATATTCTTGTGTTGCTTTGATAATATGAATATTGTTCATTATCAAATTAGATAATCCGGGGGGGATTATGGAATACCCCCAGCATATCAAGATGGCCATTCTGATCATCATGTGCTGGGGGGTATTCCATATCCCCAGACCCCACAGTCTGTGTAGCCAGCAATTTGTTTTACTTCATTTGCAATATCAACTTTTTTCAATGAGAGGACACAAAATGTAAAGAAAAAGGAAAAATTTAAATTTGCTGTATTTCTATTTACTTATTTATTCAAAATTTTTCTATTTGATGGTTTTTGTTTCTCATTTTGGATAGGGGGCTACGTGCCCTTGTACACTTCGAAAATAAACATGGAATATCCCATTTATTTTTTTACATACTCGACATACTGTCGTCCTGTCCAGTCAGTATTAAATACTACTGTTTATTTAAGTTAATCGTTTGGGAAGGGGGGGGGGGTAGGTGAATAAAATAAACCGAAAGGGTTTCTTTAAAGTTTTTCTTATGAAATAGCTGGCTAAATCGTTATTAGGTACTACTTGTTTGAGTTCAGGGCTGCTTCAAGGAAAAGTGCCAGTGCTATCAGTGCCCGGCAAGGACTTTAGTTCTCTGCCTAAATTGATCTATGTGTGTGTCTGTCTGTAACTCTAAATTGAGCTGACGATCTGGTCTTTAGGCTGTAAAACCTAGCCAATCAAGAATCAATGCGACTTAAAACATTACTTATGTCGATATTTGTTCATAAAGCATCTTTCATTGGTTCATTTATTTTACCGACTTGAAAAATCATATTTTCTTTACTTTACTGTAAAGTTATCTCCGACTTTAACTGGGTCTCCAGATCTCTATATGGTCTGTTAGACTCCAGCTCAGCATCTCTTTGGGTAACCTCTCCTCCTTCATTCTCTGGACCTGACCAAACCATTGTAGCTGTTTTGGTCTTGCGTCATCTACTATTGTATGGGGCACCCTCATTATCTTCCGTATTCTTTTATTTGTAATTATTTCTTTTCTAGACTTGCCCGCGGACCAGAATTCCATCTCAGTGGCATTTAAGAGCTTTTTCTTTGCGTCTTTTATCGGGAGTACTTTGACAACTGCTTGTAGTTATGCTCTTCACCATTGTGTTGCATATTAAGCTGCGTCCTTATCTGAGCATTTTTACGCGCACGCAAGCCGCGTGAAGGAAGAAAATGGTGTGCGACACGAAATATGTGCACATAAATACGTGCAATAAAAATTAAGCACACCTTTTCAGCGCTTGTAAGTTGGGCCAGGCGGTCAGGTTCTCTTTAAGCCTACCCGTAAATTGGGCCAAAAGATTATAAGGGTCCCATGTAAATTGGGTCGGAAAAGGTTCTGTAATTATTTTAATCCTTTGCCTTTTGTCCGTGCATTTTTTATTATTTTTTGATACTTATTATTTTTTGATTCAACTTTGTAAATTACATTTTTATTAAATGTTTTTAATTAATGCCGGACTATTGAAATTATTATTTATATTCCATATAATAAATTAATTAAAGAACAAAAGATTAATACTGGTCGCAGTTCTGAAAGGCTCTCGCACACTGAGAAAACTGCCATGGTTAATTTTTTTTAATTCGATTTTTTGGGGGTGAAACGTAAAAGTTTACTGCCCCATACCGCTACTATACTTTTTAATGCTATTTCAAGGTTCTCTAAGTTCCCGGTTTCTTTTATCCCGGTTTTCTTGATGGAAGGCGCTTCTAGTATGTTTAGGCCAGTAAACCAGAGTCAAAACCGCTCTGGAGGAGTGAAACGCGGAGCGGCGCCCCGGAAGAGTAGGTTTTGACGATGGATAACCCTCCTAATCGAATGCGCACCTCAAAAATCGGAAAAAAACACCTAAATTTACGTACTTTCAAAACTCAAATTTGGAGTTGTTTTTAAGGATTTCTCGAAAAATATTTTTTCTATAGACTATATTAAACCATGTTCTTTAGTGTGTAGCACACGAAATTTTTTTTCTTACTTGCGTTTTGCGATACTTAATATACCTATACAATTGAATATTATTTAATGGCTTTACCTTTAAGCTGCCCACGCCGACCGTTGGCCCAAATTACGGGTTTTCTTAAGCTACCTACCAAAATAATTTTAAAATACATTGACCGCTGGCCCAACTTACATGCGTCCCACCATTTTCTGGCTCCGCACGACTCCTGCGCTCCTGCGCGCAAAAATGCTCAGACGGGTCTTGGCAATGTTTTCATATCGTAATATGGGGCGTAGGTAAATGTGCCACCAAATGTACCTGACCAGAAAAGGGTACAGGTAAATGTGCCACCGACCAAAAGGGTTCTTTAAATAAACACAGGTATATGTGCCACTAACAGTGAAAAAATTAAATTTTTTTTGCCTTCGAATTTTGGGGTGTGCATTCGATAAGGAGGGTAATCCATCGTCAAAACCTACCCTTACGGGGCGCCGCTGCGCTCCGCTCCGCGTTGCACCCCTCCAGGGCGGTTTTGACTCTGGTTACTAGGCTAAACATACGAGAAGGCGCCACACATCAAGAAAACCGGGATAAATGAAACCGGGATGTGAGAGACCCTCGAAATAGCATTAAAAAGTATAGTTGCGGTATGGGGCAGTAAACTATTACGTTTCACCCCCAAAAACTCGTGTAAAATCAAAAAATAATCGATGTTACATGTAGGAGATGCATCAGGTAGATGCCGTTTTCTCCGGTGGCACAAATACCTGTGTACTTTTAATATCCTAAATTCGTAGCAGGTAGAATAACATTACTGGTGGCACATTTACCTCCGCCCGTAATATGTTGTTCCTTTCTTCTATAACCTCATCCTTATGTTTCCATTTTGTGTGATCTTCAGGCCCAAATATTTACACAGAGGAAAATATTATAGTCAAATTTACTTTAACGTTATAGTAAATATTTTGAAGTGCATTTTAGTACAAAAGTACACAAAAAATGTAAAAAAATCCCTATAAACATGTACTTCCAAAATTTTCTAAAAATTACTTCTAATTGGTGAGATTTGGACTTTAATTCGAAGTAAAAATTACTTCAAAACAGTAAAAATGTTTCTCTGTGTATACTCCAAATATTGCCTACTCCTTGGTCCATCCCTTAAAACCAGATCTTGCGATTGTCGACCTGACATGATGCACATGTACTCGGTTTCTATGATATTAATTTCCAGCCCCCACTTGCTGTATTCTTCAGTAAGCTTATGAATTCTATATTCCAGATCATCGTAGTCTTCGTATCAAATTTCAAATATTTTTTAAATAATATCGGTGAGATGCAGCATCATTCTTTAAGTTCATTGCTAACTTGGAATTATGCACATAAATCCTAGCTTTGGTATTTAATACATTGCTTTTATTGCTCTTACAGGGTTAAAACTAAGATTGCTTTTTCTAAGGTTTTCCAAAGTTTACCCAAAGGGACGCTGTCGTATGCTTTCTTCAAATTGACATCACCTCCTACAGGGTTCAAACTAAGATTGGTTTTTCTAAGGTTTCCCAAAGTTTTCCCAAAGGGACGCTGTCATACGCTTTCTTCAAATCGACATACAACATGTGGTCGCATACAAAACGCTCATACTGGTTCAATTTCTCGAATGTTTAGCATCATTTGTGAGCATATTGTTACAATTTGAACTGGAGGATTGTCATCTTTCATTTCTTTAAGCTCGGTTCTATTGTTTGTAACGAAGTTCTTAAACTGTCCGTTCCAGTTTATTTTTATACTTTCATGTTCAAAGCTCTGTAAGTAATATTTCTTGTCTAGTCACTTCTCTGTGTTCTTGTTATTCTTCTTCTCTTTTTCCATTTGTTGTAATTGGGAACGTTATTTTTGATTTAAAAAATTTGTGGTCAAGTGTACTTGTGGATCCATCGATACTGAAAAAATCCATTCAAAATCTGTAGCTGGTTTAGTTCACATATTTATTGCAGTCATATTGCACCATTATAATAGTTTACAACATCTTTTCCAAATTCCCCCATTACCTTATCGTTCTTCTTTTTCCGATTGAGCTATTTAGCTTTCCAAGTATTACTAGTTCTCTAGTTGATCCTACTTTTTGGATTTCTTAATTCATCTGTTGAAAGAACAAATCTTTATTGTTTACCAATGGATCGTCATTTTCTAAATATACTCATAATATCGTTATCTGATACCCATGTAACTTAAGCTTCATTTTAATTATCGTTCATTGACTCCCAGTTTAATATTTTTTATCTAAAGCTTTTTCTGATAAGAATTGATACCCCTTGCTTGGCCCCACGTTTGTTTGGGACTCCGTTGTAAACATGGTTATACTTTCCCAAATTTTTCCTTTTCTATTTAACTTTCCCAAAGACCATCATATAATCCAACAGCGGACTGGAATGGGCTCCATTCATAACGAATGGACACCAAGGGCATCAGGTCCCGATGATTTCGGAAGTGAAGTGAAATTTATGAATCTGGACAAATAAAGACCCATCAAGAATTTTGCGGGATCGCGAATGTTCATTTAAAAGTAAAGAGGGATTCTCTATTCAAAAATCAAAAAAATATCCACTGTATCCGTGGAATATATTCGTATAAAAGATATGGGATTGACGGAGTGAAAGCATCAGACGGGACCTAATAAGCTTTGATCTACCGTAACACATCCCGAAGCTATAATAATAAAAAAAATTAACAAAAGGAAAATGTAAGTTATCTTTTGGACGAAGTGATTTGGATAAATATATGCAGTTGCAATGCAACTGAGCGTAGTTTCGTGACATCACCTGTTCGATCGTCAAGGGGAACAAAATCTATATAGCATTTAGTTGATATTGTCCTCATTTTCTTAAATAAACGTGCATTCTAATGTCATTGTGATGTTACACCGTCAAATTGATTCAACATTGCTAGTTTTAAAAATAATAATTAGTACAATTACGTCTCGTCGAGTAAATATTTTGTGAGAAATTTAAAGCTGTTAGTGACAATTACGAGTAAAGTGTTGTTAAACAATTTAAAATAATGAAATTTAACATTTTCATTGGCAAAGTGTGCTCAATAACAATTACAAACTTTGTTAAAATCTTCGCACCTTGTAAATAAATGTTAAATGAGTCTCGCGTTGGAGTTGCTAATTCATTTGGGTTAAAAGCAAATATTAGCTGAGTAAAAAATCTATTTGTAGTAGAGCACGAGCTCTCTAATTTGACTTTAATTAAAAACAGAACACTGAGCGTAATGGCTTTGTAAGTAAATGGCGTTAAAAAGTACTTTACAACATTTTTCAACTAATAATGTGCTGTTGGTTCTTTTATTAGAGAAGAAGCGATAATTTTAAATTTTACGTAATTTTTAAGTAATTGACGCTAATGGGTTTGTGTGTAATTGTTTATAAAATTAATTTCATTTTCTTGTCGTGGAAATTTTACGCATGCATTTCAATTTTCCTCAAATTTAATTAATTAAAAGTGTCGGAATAATTTTGCAATTACGAAATATAAATGTATCAAAAATAACACAAAACATAATTTTCCCGATAATTCAGCTGTGTCGTAAAAATGTCGCAAGAAATTTTAATGTCGCTGAATTATAGCGAAAGAAATTAAAGTTAGCGAAAAGCGTCGACAATTTCATATTCTCAACCGCCGGTTCTTTATTGCTGTATTCCTTTCTATTACATCTTTAATATTACACTGAATTATGCGAAATGTCTTTTTTGTGACTTGCTGAAATTCATTCCTCGCCTGGGGAAATGCAATTACCAAGTTGAAATTGAATAAAGAAAAGTTTTTTCTTAAAAATATGAAGTATGAAAAGTTTATGAATTTTTATAACAACGTTTTTATTTCGCTTTTCGTGGGGGGGGGGGCGACCGCCGTGTTACCGCCCGAACACCTCAATAATTATTTCTGACCTATCAAGTTTCAGTATTTATTTGAAAATCGTTCGATTACGGTTTCGGTGCAATAAATAAAGACGAGTGTACGAGGCGAATCGAAATGGAAAGTCATATCATGTCAACGGCGGTTCATAACTACATAAATAAAAGATCGTGAGAAGAACAGCTTATAGAAAATTGAGACGTAAAGTTGGAGCAATATGGCTGTTCGAAATATACAGAAATAAATAAAAGTTGGCGACACGGTAAGAGACATAGCTTCTGGCAGGACGAACTCGACAGGAGAATGGTTTCTGGCCACGACTGGGCCATAACAGACTCAAACAACAATGATGAAGTGTTTATTGTGTTCAGCCATGTTGGAAAATAATTGAAAATATCTTGCATTATTTCGTTTTACTTTTGTTAAATTTTGCTCTTTTAATGGAAGAGAGAATTAGGAGAAGGTTTCTTTGGAGCAGTTAAAGCGCAATCACGCTAAATTTGATCTGAACGTCTCTATTATCACATCATCCCCTATTTGAGGGTAGATATAGCCAACTGCTAACTGCTTACGGTCCACTTCTAGTTTGTAATAACATGAAGTGAAAGTCTAATTTCAGAATATACATAAAAGGAAATTGGTTTTACCATTTTTTCCTTTCCAACCTTACGTCATTGCTATTGTCAGCCTCGGCTTTAAAAAAAAACTAGAAATAAAGATAAATAAATTTATATGCTTGACTAAATCCAATTGCTTCGCCAGACAGCATCGACTCCTACCAAAAACATTTTTCTAAAATCTAAACAAATAGAATGGAGGACTTTAATCGGACGATTACTTCCGGAACACGCAAAAAGAGAAGAATCTACAAAATAGAATTGCAGACTATAAATTTATATAACTCTGGGGCAAGTGTTATACTATAATAGCCAACTCCTAACCCTGGTGCGTATAATAGTTTAATAGGAAAAGTAAACAGGGCCCCAGTTTACCCCTACTCATTTAACGATTATATGAAGTCATTGCAACTCAATGAATTTTTTTCACGTGATGCAAATCTCCCACCCACAAGTGAACTGGTTAGTTATTTAAAGTCAATTGTTGAAATAGAGACTAACGATAAATACAGGGTCATTCCGAAGAGATTGTTCTTTTGAAAAAAAAATCGTTGTTTATGTTATAGGAAACACATTTGCATCGGTTCTGGAACAAATGGTTAGAATTTTATAGACATTTTCGTATCTGTGGGTAACAATAAACTACGGCTAAACTAAACTGCTGAGGTAATCGACCATGAAAACCCTTCTCAAAATGAAGTGGTTCGAAGCCCGTGTTAAACTGTAGGTCTGCTTTGTTTGCTAAAATGTATGATCCGAATGGAGGGAGTATGATTTGCTCTATGCACATAAAAATTTAATTAAATTTCTATGAAATCTTGGAAGCGATTTACTGTTAGTTTAACGCGTAATCTGAACCACGTCTGAGGAAAATATACCAGATTTAATCGAGTTTTATTTGAGAAAATTCAGAGATCACGAACTTATAGGGGATATTAAAACGCTTTCCTTAAATATGTTCCGAAAAAAATAACTTCATTTGGTGCTTTTCCGTTACCGAATGTTGGCGATCATCGTGGTTATCCTTATCTTGTCATGTTCTTATGATCTTGAGAACCAAGTCTCGACTCTGGCCAATTCCCGGCGAAGTGAAAAACGGCGAGACTGGTCCTATTTCGCAAGGGCAACAAGCCGGTGGAAGAGCCCAGCTTTTACAGGCCCATTTGCCTGCCGGACCACACCGGCAAAGTCCGAGACGATGCTCGAAGAGTCCTGACAGTCTAGAGGAAGATAGCTCTGAGAGTCACTTGCACCTATAAAACTGCGTCCAGCGAAGCGGTGAGAGTGTTGGCATGCATGCCACCGGTCGAACTCCTGACAAGAGAACGGGCCAGGACGCACGCGGGTACGGACAACAACAACAAGCAGGATATATAAGATGGTCAGCATCGGAGATCGGCAGATGAACGAGGCGACTCATCACCAATATTGAGTCATGGGTCGCCAAGAAGCATGGAGAGCTCTCCTTCCATTTCTCCCAGGCCCTCACAAGCCGTGGGTGCTTCAACAAATATTTCTATCGCTTCAAGAAGCTGATTTCTTCGACATGCTTTTACTGCACGGAAGAGATGGAGATGGGAGCGTGAGCGAGTGTCGACGTCGCTGAGATTCGGGGAGCCTCTTACCCCTGACAACTTGGTCTTCAAAATGCTGGAAAGTCATCACAGTCTTCATAAAAGCCATCATAAAGACCAAGGAGCAAGACGAACGAGATGCACAATCTCAAGCAACCAGGCGATGGAAAGACGCATCAACCATGATCTTCGAAAGTAATGCTTAGACGGCGAAACCCGGGGTTGTGGTTCGGGGTGAGGTTTTAGTCATTAAAAGTCTGACACTACCGGCTTAGATTAAGCCGGTGTCTCGTACGAGATTTTCTCATCTTTGCGCAAAATTAAAACAAAAAAAGGGTTCTTAAGCCAAAAATTGTACGTCTGCCGGATCCTCTTTTCCTTAATATTTTACCTTGTAGTACCAATTGCAGAACTTCGTATCTCTTTCTATTTCTCATCATGTGACCCCAAGTACTCCAGTTTTCGAATTTTAACTGTTTAAGAACCTCCTTTTCTCCTTTCTCCTATTCTTCATTCATGTTTCCAGTACTGCGGAAAGAATGTAGAAGGAATGTGGCTACAGAGCCACATCTCGAATGCTTTCAGCGTTTTCTTAGGTGCATCGGTCAGGGTCCAAGTCTCCGTTCCATCCAGCAGAACCGGAAATGGACCTTCTAAATTGTCTACAAATATCTCCGTCTCATCTGCATACCTGGTATTGCTTATACACTCCATTAACTCTTATTTCGTTCTGTAGATCACATAATGTTTAACGGAATATTTCTTCAGAATACAAATTAAATGTGTTAACACCATCAACTCGAATACATGCAGTCTGATTCCACTACAGGTTCCTCCGTCCTGGGAATTTTCTCGAGTTTTTAATGTTGAACTCTATCAAATGCTTTTTGTGATCTATGAAATATGAAACAAGCATTTAGTTGCATTGCAGTTCATGTCCCTGCATCTCTGGAATAGAACCTACTGGCAAAACAATGCATCTCTTGTTGCATTCCTGCTCCCTGCACCCAAATTGAATTCTTTTTTACCACTAGATTTTTTGGGAAGGGTCACAAAAGTCGATACTATTTATTTGTCCAGATTCTTAAACTTCATTGAAGATTCTTATGAGCCACTTTAATATATCTTCATCAAAAAGTTTCAGATACTCCGAGTGGAAATCATCGGGGCCAAGAGGTTTTTCGCTCCTCGTGTTTAAAATTGAATTCCAGACTTCATCGATGGTTATGAATGGACTCAATTAACAGTCATATGTTGGAGCATGTGTGGTGTTATTTCATCAACAAAGAGAGTCCAGCAGTCTCTTTTATCTTTTTATGCATATTAAACACGTCATACTTTTCTTCCAGAACTTCATTCTCTTCACATCGCTCTCCTATTCATTTCTGCTTTGCCCCTCGAACCTCTTTCTTAATCAGTTTTTGAATGTTGCTATATTTCGTTAAATTTACGTTTTTAACCCATCTAGGAAAGAAAAACTTAGTCCACATTAAACCGAAGTTAATATTAGGAAATCCACTAACTTTGTTCGAATTTGAACGCAGTTTCAATTTGCCGACTAGCTGTTTAAATGCGGAAGCTAGGAAAGTAGACCGAAGGAATGAAATCAACACTATGAGAAACCACCCAGGTGTAATCTGTCTAAAATTATCTTTTTAAAGAGGAAGTGTATTGGAATCCACGTTAAACTGAATGTAATAACACTGTACACACGTACAGGAAGAAGTAGAAGAAAAACAAAATTCTACATGGCTTCCTGAAAATTGATCAACCGTGGCTTTGTCATGCGCTAAACAAATCTCCAAAGAATTTTATAAAAAATCTTCAAGATTTACCTTCTTGGCTTTGGTATTATAAAATTAAAATATTTTCAAAAATATTAATACATATTCAAGTTAATATAAATAAAGAGAAACTATTAGGTAGAACAAAAATGCATTATTAATTTCATAAATGAGAGAAAAGAGAGAGAAAAATTAGAAATTAAAATACGTTTTGTTAATAAACCTTTAATTTATTTTACTTTGTTACCTTTTTGTTTATTTCTTCAATTTCTCCGTTATTTTTACCTTTATTATTAATGATTTTCACTTAAATTTTACCTTTTCTTTTCATTAATATTTGATTTTTTAATTTTTCCAAACAAGACTTTGTTCTAATTTTCAATTTTTACCTGAAAATAGTATAATGATACCAAAACATTGATACGCACGCTATCGATTTAACCACTTCATTCTTCATTTCAATTGCAATTTAACCAACCTCTCTCCTTTTTGTAAACTAGTAATTTCTAATGTTGTTAAAAATTGTTCTATTGATAATAATGGAGGACAAGGTTCTCAAGTTTGACTATCCAAAAATGCGCAAAAGGAAATAAGAATCAATTATAATCGTGCGGTTAACCAAACTAATCATTGGATTCAGTTCAATATAAACGTCACATATTCAAATTCACAACCAAGATCATGAAAATGTGTTGGTATTAGCAAGGGTGGATACAGTCACAGTTCATATTGGGAGGGGGGGGGTAATTAAATGTACAATGACGCACTGTTGTAGAAATTTTAGTGCATTTAATTCTTCCCCCCCCTAGTATCCACCCTAGTTTCTGGGCAATCAATACTAGATTTAGAGCAAGCCAAATTTCGTTGGCCTGGAATAGTGGGCGAATATTTGTAAAATCTAATTGATTTACTGCCGGAAGAATTTTCTGTAAATTCACAAAAAGGACAATGGACAGAAGCAATCAATCAATCAATCAATCAAAATTAGTTGGTAATATCGAATTACTCGCTTATTTATATTGAATTCGGTTTACGCGTTACAGGCACTTTAGTGTAGGGGCGACCTAGTTGCTATTTACAAATTATTAATGACGTGGTTCGGATTCCACGTTACGCTAGAAAAATACAAATATGAAATTAACATATTCATTCTAAGGAGGGCACAAACAATAAGGCAATGATTTAACAGCATAATATTGGACATTGAAAATAATAGAAAATATAATGTATAAAATTTAATATTAAAAGTAATAATGAGTAATTTTAAGTAATAAATCCAAATAAATAAATAAATCCAAACCTGTGGAACAAATAACCCATTTTAACTTTTTGGGATGCGACGTAAGCTTCGACCGAGACAACGACATTCCCAACAGAATAAATAGGTTTCAGCACATATGCGGAACGATACACAGAAACTTGAAAAATCTAACTCGGAAGGAAACAAGAATGAAGTTTTATAAAACAATAGCGATACCTATCCTAACATATGGTTGCGAAACATAGGTCTCCTCCAAGAGAGACGAATCAAAACTGCAAGCGGCGGAGATACAGTTTTTAAGAAGAACTAAAGGATGCACAAGAATGGACCAAATACGAAACGAGGACATTCGTGCCGAATTACAAATCTTCTCGGTCAAAGAAAAAATCCAGGAATATATAGAAAATTGGAGGGCACACCTAGATAGAATGGGAGCAAAAGAATTCCCAAAAACATACTTTCTTACAACCCACAGGGGAAAAGGGATATTGGACGTCCGAGAAAACGTTGGAACGACTTGTAAGGTCGGAACAGGCAACAATGCCTAGACCGTGAAAGGAAGGAGAAGAAGAAGAAGAATAAATCCAAATGAAAAGAAACAAGAAAAACACAGGTAAGAATAAATTAATGATAATACAGAAAGATATACGAGTAAAACAAAAAATGAAGTTAAATTTTCCTAAAATTAGGCCATTTCTATGATGTTGGCCAAGTCAGCGGTCGCTAACCTTTCATACTTGGCGGACCACTAAATTTACAAATTTGGATCCCACGGACCACTAAAGTAAGATTGAAAAAAATCTTGTAAACAATTCTTTTTAAAACTTCTGTATCTATACAAAATAATCTTTGCGGATTATACTAAAATTTTCTTTCAGAACACCGATTGGAGACCGCTGGTTTAGATCTTTGGGCAAGCCTTATTTTATGCAGGTTGAAGGGAAAGGCGACGAGTAATCAGATCCTTCATGGACAGTAGCTCTCCTCATTCGCGCATATTTTAATCTGCATCTGCTGGAGTTTTTTTGGGGGGTGGAGGTTATTGAAAATCTTGCGAAATCTTAGATGGGGGGGGGGATCAAAAGTTTTTCTTACCTACGTTTTTTCTAAAATGTTAATTAAAACTAGTATATATTCGACTTTCAAAATTACTTTTTCACAGTAGTGGCTTGGCGTGATCGCTGGTTGAGTTACAGCGCGGAAATTGTGGGTTCGAAGTCTGGACTTGACTGAATTTCTTAGCGCGGCCCTCCGGTAAATATCAACACTCTGTGGATAAATTAGTTGAAAATAAAAGAGAAACAAGAGGATTGATCCACCTCAATAAATGGGTCGTAGATACTTTGCAGAAAAAGCAGAGTAGCAAAATATTCCGAATGGAATGGAAAAGCTTGATAAGCGTTGATTTGAATAGACGCTCATTAAGTGGTCGAGTTTTATTAGATTGTGATTTGTTCAACCGGCTTCGTTTAAGGCCGAGCTTTTTAATGATAGATGTCGATAGATTTGTCAAAAATCTATAAAATTATAAAACAATTAAACATTGAAATATTTAAGCCAATTAGCTCGGCCTTCGGCTTCACATCTTAAATTTTTGGCTGTCATTCTCAACATATTTGCACCCTTTCCCGGGCTAAACGACATCGTCAGCCCAGAAATTATTTATATAATATCTGATTGATGCGGCCTGCATCAGAAGCCACACTTATTCTATCATATTTTTTCTGTTGTTTTGGTTGGCAGATTTTTAAATCATTCACAGACGTGGTACATATCCGACATACGATGATCTAACGATTAAAAACTTTATTTGCACCTTCAATGTCCATGGACCCATGTACTCTAAAGTAGCAAGGTATTGCATTGAAGAAATGAACATAGTTTTATTGAAGAGGTCCAATGAAAACGCTCCATTTTTGGCCTATCGATATGCGGGATCAGACTTAGTACTGTTACCAACAAGAAGAGGTCCTCTCACGCGGCACCTGTACCGCAATAATCAAAAATTTATCTCGGTCAGCTTTTCTAGCTTAGGATTACATTCAGTTTACGACCTCGTGCGATTTCTATGCAAAAAACCTGTCCTTGGCAAATCTTCGATGATTTTCGCTGTTATGATGCTGTTACACCCTTATTAATGAGGAAGAATAATTACGAAATAGCAAACTGTTGATATTTTAAAGCGATGTAGGTACGAAGGTAGTTGCAAACCTCGACTGTGCTTCTGTCTACGAACTCCACACTCTTTGAATCTTGCAAACCTGTAAAAAAAAGATAAGTTTATTTATTGTAAAATTTATCTTTGACCTAAGGTTTTTACTTCAAGAATAATCTATTGGTTAAATTCGTAGCAATTTTAGTTTAATTATTACGAATAAAAAAATTATCCCCTTTACCCTTCCACCGTCATTGAGTCCATCAAAAAACCTTTAATTTAAGGTGTCACTTATTTGGAAATGAATTGATTATGCCTCTTTTTGCGAAAGAGAACCTCAGGCCCTTTAATCCTTTAAAATATCCCTGGCCCTACCTAAGCCAAAAATGTGCGGTCTCTCCACCGAAATACCATAAAATATGTACAAATGATAAGCAGTAATCGTTTAGTTCGTTGTGGCCCTCATTGCCACGAACCTGAAGTGTATTTTAAGTATTTTTGCACAAATACATAGGGAACCTACTGTTGAACGATTTCTCCGAACCACGAGAAGTGTAATACACTTTATTTCGGGAATGGGACTTTTCGGCGCCGCCGATTCGGCGTAGCTAGTTCGGCACCGCCGGTTCGGCGTAGCCAGTTCGGCGTAATACCGTTTCGGCGCGAGGACGTTTCGGCGTGAGGACGATTCGGCGTGAGGACGATTCGGCGCGAGGACGATTCGGCGTAGCCCATTACTGTGTCTGTGTAATACATAGTCTGTGTGTAAGTATAATAATGTTACGTGTTAATGTTTTCATTGGCTAATTTTCGGGTTTTTTTATCCTACAGCCTCTTTTCGACCAAAGATGAGAATATTTTAAATTCTCTAGACGCGTCTCAAATTATTAAAGAAATAAAGGACTCTGGGGAAAAGATTTAATTTTTAAATTACATGATCTTGGTTTTCAAACTAATTTTTCATTTTGTTAAGGTTATTCAGGATCTCAAGATTAGAGTAATATAAATTTGTAATAAATTTTTGTATTATAGTTGACCTTTATTTGTTAATTTATAAGATATTTTTTAAAATTGGGTATAGGTCTTTTAATATTAAAAGACAAAAATAATCAATAACAATTGATTAAATTTACATTTACATATTTGCAAAATTTTAGAGCATATTTTGTAGTTTTTTAGTGCCTAAAATCCGATGACTACTAATGAGTAATAAATAAATAAAAATATGACACTGAAAAATAAATTTTCCGAAATATTTTTATGAAAACCACCCACATTGTAATTTCAAGCCATTTCGATGGTGTTTTTAGAATATCATTAAATTTATTCGTTTTTAAGATTTGCACCGAACAAAAACAGCGAATTTTTCGGCCACCTTAAAGAAATCTTAAAGTATAATACAACAAAAATGTTTTACAATATTTCTAAAAATTATTGAACCTCATGATTTACAAATGAAACCATTTTTGTTCTATAAATACAGCTTAATACGAAAAGTATTAGCCCACCTCTGCATTTAGAATTTGAATTTTTTAAATCTACCACCTAGAAATGATTCTACGATAAATAATCAAAGGAGAAAATTTCATAGTATAAAATTTAGTAATTTAATTGCTATACACCAACTACATAATATGTATATTAAAAACATTTCATATTCAACTTAATGATCGTATGTAGTTTTACAAACGTGAATTAAAGTTTAATTTGTGATTAAAAACTGCGAAATAATGCATTAATTTTCCATTACAAGAATTTAATTATATTTTAAAATGAATCGGAAAATCATTTCCCGCCGAACCGTCCTCACGCCGAATCGTCCTCGCGCCGAAACGGTATTACGCCGAACTGGCTACGCCGAATCGGGTGCACGCCGAATCGGGTGCACGCCGAATCGGGTGCACGCCGAAAGGGCTACGCCGAACCGGCTGCGCCGAAAAGTCCTAGACCCCTTTATTTCCCTCTCGTTATTCAGAAGAGAAACGTTCGAACCGGCCATCGTTTCTGTATTAGCAGTCAACACACCAATTGTTAACCTACAACTGTCTCCATATCTTCTTCTTTAAGGGGGTATTACGGTTTTTCGCGCATAAATCTAGGCAATTTTCAGGATTTTTTTTAGAAAAATGAAACAACATAGAAATTTTTCTGTTATGGTGGGATATTTATTATATATTGAATACACAATTGTGAATTTTTCATATAAAAATAATAAAAATTTGTGCTGCTACAGCCTCCTGAACGTAAGTCCATTAAAAAGGTGGTGGGCATTCTCAGGTCCTTTGTATTTGTCCAAAATTAAAAAACAAAAGATTTTCGTATTCAGCAGAGTTGTCTCTATCGTCCGAACTACGATCATAAAAAAAAATTACAGAGGAAATGGCAGCGTTTAAAAAAAAAATTGAAATTTTCGACATTTTTTTCAAGTTGAAACCACAAAAAAGGACCTAAATTTTGTAGGAATGCATTTCTTTTAGTTCAGACGATAGAGAATTTTATATAAAATCGTATGCCGCAAGATTCAATTGAATCGGATTATTATTTTTTAAGATAGAATGCCCACCACCTAAAGAAATGTCATTCGGAGAAAAACGCATTTAAAATTATGCGATAAGGTTCTTGTAGTTCAGGTTTCCCATATACGAATTTGCAACTGCGTTATTATAAACCCTCATAACTTACTCATCATTTAAGTTTTCCACGAAATTCTTTCACTAACATGTGCTAGAAAGATTCCAGATTAATAATCCATAAAAAAAATAAAACGTATTTTTTGAAGTGAAAAAACCGTAATACCCCCTTAACTTCTTTATTACCAATTTTTTCAAATTGTTCTGTGATCATAATTGATTATTACATCTTAAGTAGCTTGCTGATCTGGCCCTTGATGTGCCTGTACCGTGTTTTTTAATGTTTTCAAGGCAAATCATCAACATATGGGGACCGGAGGTTTTACGTGCCCCCCCGGAGCACGGAGACGGTCAAGAAATTTTTACACTCAAACCCGGAGTCGAACCGGGAAGCTCTGACGTTAGCATACAAAAAAGTAGTGGCCCCAAAATAGAACCCTGAGGCACTTCATACCACAGCGAAATTGGAATCAGTAATGAAAAAAGGCTTATAGATGACAAAGGCATGATCAACCTTCAACTTGGGAAATGAAGGCCGTGTGCGCATCAATTACGCAGTATAAATCTCAAGGGGGACGCAATAAAATGTCGTCATCAGATCCATAAAAGAGAAAAGCGTATATCCGCCCACCACGAATTATATACTACCCCTATCACCGCCCCTGAAGTGGACCGACCCATCCTGAAACCAAATTTGCCTCTAAAAACTTATCTATAAAAATTCTTGAAACTTTAAATTTCAGAAAATCGTCCGCGGCGCTATAGCTCATGTTTACCTTAAGTTAATAGTAAATCTTGCGCTGTATATCGGCTCCTGGAATTTGCGCCTACTGGTATTTTAATGGCCATTACATTATCTAAAAGAAAAATTGCTTTCCTGGTGATTAAAAACTTACATTTCTGCGAATTTCGAGAGGTTTCGTAAGATTTCTCTTTAAAATGCCCATATTTTTTTTACTTCAAGACAGGAATGACCACCAATCAACTTTTATTCTATTTCCTAGTCATCTGCGCTACCCAAGAAGTTAAACATGTTTGATTATGGTTTTTTCTATATCCAGTTTCTTTCAACCACCGCAACGCTTCCAGATACTGGTTTTTGTCTTCGAGATGGAGAACTGCAAGATGCTGAATTGCATTTAAATGCAGTGTGGTTTAATCACCGGCTCCTGATCGTGGATCATCAGTGGGGATGTAGGCAGGTATAAATTAAAAAAAAGTAGAAAATTAATTAGTTAAGATTTCCAAGAAAGCAATAATTTAAAAATTGAAAATACAATTGTGTAATTTGTTGGTGGTGTATCGTAATCTGATTGAAAATGAACCAATAAAGTAGTAGAATGAGCTCATTAGTTGAACAACAATTGTAATTCAAGACGTTCATCTGGGGCTCGTTAAAGAAAATATTAAAACCGTATAATGCCAATTTCATTTACGATCATGATGCTTGAAGATTTTTCTTTACTGTCTACACAATTAGTAAAGCTGTTACGGCAAAAATGTTGCAACACTTGAGCATTCCAATAAAATACAATCATTGAATTCAATGGTTAACTGTTTGTGGTTCTCATAGAAACCAAGTCAGGATCATAAAGCGCTCTAGTTACTCGAACAGCTTTCCAAATAGGTAAAAAATAGGCGCGATAAATATCTGTCTGGAGAAAAATCTTTACTCGCTGTCCATTTAGCTTATTATTCCGACGATATCTTCATTGAATGTAAAACGCGCGAGGTTGGCGATCGGACCGGAGTTCTGGACTAACAAGAGAGTGTGAGGTGGTATTGTCACTCAGGAGGTAACGAAGAGGCGGCGTTACCGCCCGTACAGCTCTCGACTTCATCGTATGTTACCGGACAATGTGCCATTAACAACTCGACCCGTTTCTTACCAACCACTTGAATTTTAAATTTGTAAAATGCTAATATCGAATTGAGTTGGAATAATTAGATCGCCATCATAAATTCTTTCCTTCCAGCAAAAAAGGTAACAATTGCTAATTAAAAAAGCCTTCCATTCCAATTAGCGCACTTTAAACAAAATAATTTAAAATTATCATTTTGCGCCAATTTGTTTACAATTCTTAACTGTACACGAATTCGTGACGGCTTAAAAATGTCTGGAATTCCAATTTGTTTTATGTTCTGCTTTATAAAATCTCGTTTCAACTGCACACGAAAGCTCAAATATTTCCCTTTTTATTAATTGTGCAAAAACGGTCTACAGTTTCTGTTTTAAAATCCAATTCAGCGATGTTCGTAAGGTCAAAAAATGTTGATGAGGGTTTTCCCCACCTAACAATTTCACCAAGTGTAATTTAGGTACAACGTCACGATCGAGTTGCCAAAACCAACATCTCCTTCATCACTCACACAGGTGATTACCAAAACGGATGAAGACAAACAAAATTTGGGTCGGAAGTATAGAAATAAAAAGTTATTTTCGTTCCAAATCTTTTTCCTCGTAATTAATCTGTCGTAAAATGTCGTAATTCGCAATTTTTAATTTCAAATCGACCACACGACGTCGCACGGCAATTTTTAAAAATCTAAAAGCTCGCATAAATTTACAACTTTTATAAACTCGTAGCATCATAAGCGCACTTGATTTCTCCAAAAATCTCATAACCATCAAGTAATAATTTCTTTTTCCCTTCCTTTTGTTGCTATGACGACGAGGTTCTGTAGCGCAGACGTTATTTTTCAACCCTCAGGAGGTACATTCATTTCTTCGAGAAATTGCGATAAAAATTAATACAAATAACGCATTTAGTACCAATTAGGAATTTTTTTATATTTTTCAGTTTTTTTTATATTGATAGGTGATTTGTTACAACCCTTTTTGGACAAGTTACGTTTTTATAATTCGCGAAAGTAACGATTTTTTGTATTACTTTTTTCAGACTTATAAACGGATATCGTATGTAGGCTATACGGAATGTAGTCCGACCAAAAATCGATCTATAAATTTTCCGACAACATTTTGATAATTTTTTTAAGCAGATTGTCCGTCTGAAAATTATATAAAGACGTAGAGGCCACATGAAAATAATAAATATGGGTTGAAAATTACGGAAAAAAGAACAGCAAGATTTACTTTTCGAACAGCCACAGTTTTTAATATAAGCCAAGAAAGAGGAACATAAAATAATCGTAAGCTTACACGTTTGACATTTATAAATTAATTTGTCAAGAACTGTCGCTTAATTTAATTGTTAAATCTGTTTAACAGAATTTTAAGAAGTGCCTCAATAAAGATGGAGAGATTTTTTCTTATTTGAGCTTAACGTTCTGTCAATGGGTGAGACTTATACGTATTATGTAAATTTCGAACTAATACTTAAATTCACAGCGCGTTGATGTTCACCAGAGGGCCGAGCTAAGAAATTGAGTTACCGTCTGTAACTCAACCATTAATTCAAAGGCACTGCTGTGGTAATGAAATATTTTATTCACTACTCGACAAGTAACATATCCGTATACACCAATTGTTAAGCGGTTTTACTGCCCGTTTATTATCTCTCATAGTCATCGTCGAAATAAATATTAATGCATTACTTTTAATTTTCTCGGTGTCTATTTACACGTCGCGTCGGTGTGAATAAAATATCTTAGTAAAACTCGAAAGGTTTTTACTAATCACGAATTCAAAACTTCGTGTCTCGAATTTCAATAATTCTTCTCGAGAGTAAATCAACTTTACCGCCCGTGTGTACTAATTTACTATTATTTTACATAAGGCACGAGAATTTAATATTGTACAATAATTTTATTATAAAAATATAAAGTGAATGCACAATGTTTTAGAGATGGACCAATGCCCATCGTTAAAAAAGTCGAATACATTTTTCTTGGCTTATGCAGTTGGAATTTAAATGGTCCAGGTTGTAGAAGAGGTTTAGGAGATTTTAATGAGTAATCAAGTAGCATATTAAGTCTAATCAGTATCTATTATACATGAAATATAGCTCTCATGCCTCCGCTATAACCTACACTATCAGAATTTCAATAAGATATCACACCATTAACAGTTGATTAACTCCGTCTGGGGGAGTAGGTGGATGAATTTGAGTGACTCATCGGCTTTCACTGCCGATTCCAAGCCTGGATAAAGGAGGAGGGCTAACAACCCCTCTTCGGAAAATAACGCTTGTAAAGACAAAGCCTCGGAATTGGACGGAAAATCGGAAAAACGAACATCAGCACAAACGGGTTTTGAATGTGAGGACGTGGAATCTTTTAAGTTGGCATAGAGCAGGAGCTTTTGTACAAGACCTAGAGTAACTAAAGAATTTAAAAATGGATATCACATAGATACTAGAATATGAAGGCTGTGAATTAATGGGACGTGGAACTTTTTGGCACATACACTAACCGAAGAATGTCGTGACGAAGAGAAAGATGCTTTCTACGAACTGCTCGACAAAACTACGTTGCAAGAAATGCCTAAACACGATATGAGAATGATACAAATGACACTCAATGGATCGGCAGCAGTGGTAGAAACAAAAAAAAGTATTACAGATGAATTTAGCATAAATACTGGAGTGAGACAAGGTGATGCGTTGTCGGCCACGCTATTTAATGTGGTACTAGAAGGCATAATAAGAAAAACCAAATACAGTGGAACCATTGCAAAGAGAGATATACAAATGGTTGCTTACGCCGACGACATTGTAATAATTTCAAGAACACACAAAGCAATGGTAGAAATGTTCACGAAGATAAAAGTAGAAGCAGAAAAAGCAGGACTAGAAGTAAATGAAACAAAAACCAAGGTAATGAGAGGCTGCAGAAGAAGAAATAGAGAGCTGAATGAGGTTAAGATTCTGGAGTATAATTTTGAAGAGGTAGCGACCTTCAAATACCTTGGATTACAAATTAACAACACAAGTGAAAGAGAGGAAGTCATAAAAGACAGAATAATGGCTGGAAATAGAGCTTTCTACAGCAACAAGAACTTAATAACGAGCAAGCAAATAAAAAAAGAAACTAAGATGGAAATATACAGAACCCTGATCAGGCCCGTGGTAACTTATGACATGGAAACAATGTGTTTAACGAGAAAAGAGGAAGAGAAACTTCGGGTCTTTGAGAGAAAAATAATTAGAAAGATTCTGGGACTGGTCAAGGTTAGCGAAGAGAAATATAGAGTAAGAACAAACGAAGAAATAGAGAACGAATTGCAAGGAAAAACAATAGTAAGACATATCAAGGCACTGAGACTGGGATGGTATGGACACGTTGAAAGAGCAAGCGAATATAGTATGATAAAGTGCACCATGAAATGGAGACCAGACGTCGAGAGACCGAGAGGAAGGCCGAGGACGAGATGGGAAGAGGAGATCTACAACGATTTGAGAAGGATGGGGATAAGGAACTGGCGAGAGACTGCACAGAATAGGAAGAAATGAAGAGAAATCGTGGAAAAGACGAAAGTACACAGAGAACTGTGAATGAAATGAAAAAGAAGATAGAAAATGTAATCTATGTAAACTAATCCACCCTAAAATACGGATTCAAGAATGTCCAATGACGTGGCGATATTCCTTAAGGAATGGAGTGCCGACTTATTATTACTAGAATATGAAGGCTGTGAATTAATGGGACGTGGAACTTTTTGGCACATGCACTAACCGAAGAATGTCGTGACGAAGAGAAAGATGCTTTCTACGAACTGCTCGACAAAACTACGTTGCAAGAAATGCCTAAACACGATATGAGAATGCTATCTTCTTCTTCTTGTTTCTAGGTCTCTCCCCGTGAAGGAGGTGGGTATTGCCATACCTTACCACGCTGGCCAAGTACGGGTTGGTAGGGAGCGGCGGACCGTCGGCGTAATTTTTAAATTTATCTCCGCGCGGTCACCCATCCAAGTGTCACATGACGGAATGCAGATAAATTTAATAACGAGAAGGAAAGAAAGAAATATGAAGAAACCGTTGAAGAACAACTCGAGAGATGGCACCTCGAGACTACGTGGAAGGAGAACGGAAAGACTTTTTTGATGTAACAACCAACGTAGGAGACAATAAACTGGACAGAGAACACAAGAAGGAACCAAAGAGATGGTGGAAATGTTACAGAGAGACACACATGAAAATTTATAAATTTACGCGATTGCCAGAAAGAGAGTAAGAAAGACTGTAAGAATAATAAAATAGAATACGAACAGAAAATACTGCAATAGAACCCGAAACTACCCTAAAGCATTTTATGTCGAAATTTCTAAAGCAGTCAGGTTTTAAACCTAGATCCAAAACTTTTCTCAGAAAGGCAAATGGAGGAGCACATAACCTTTCTACCTAAAGATTTACCAAGATCGATTTCCTCTAGAATTTTGTTAACAAATTCTGGAAATTTCATTCTATTCTGTGTGGATTGTTTGATGTTTACGCTCTGACCCCCACTCTTGCAACTTCTCTTTGTATCTCATATACGTCCTTTATTTTAAGAAGAGCTTTATTTATTTCTTCCACTACCTGCGACGGAGTACCGCGGTGAGCTTCTCTTTGGAGCAGTTGCTCCATCCCTTCCATTGCTCATCGATGGTTTTTTCATCTCATCCTTTCCGGATTTCATCGTGGCTATTTCTCTCTTCCCCTCCTCTAGGTTTGCCTTGACCAGTTACTTATCCTTTCTATCTCTTATCATCAGTGGCCTGTTTTTGCAACAGGGCCTGACGGTCAAGGGGGCGCTACAGGACGATGACTGGCATCCCAAACCCTGCACCGTACATTTCATCCTGTCTTGGTTGAGCATTCCATTCCTGAGTTGGGGGTTTTTTAATAAGAGCCGCCACCTTCAGGTACCTCTAGGGACGCCCTCTTCCTCCAAGGTTAAATCAAGTCTTCGGTGTGACACCATGACCTTGACTTCGGAGGGAAGAAGATGTTTGTCTCCGATTCGTAGAAACATCTCGCCTTAGCCCTACAGATATTCCTCATCCACCGAGGTTAGTTGGTAAACTCAATCACCAGCGAAGCGACGCGAATGGGATTTTGGTCCCCAAATACCTGGGATCTACAATTATCGAAGACAACGATCTGACAGAAGGAATAAATAGCCGCCTCCAAAGTGGTAACCGATGTACAATTTTTTTCTGTGTCAAAACTAAGATTTTTGGGCGAATGACTTACAGGTATATAGACAGAAAACAATATTAAAGCCTGCGTTTGAGGTATTGGGAGTTTTAATATGTTGTTCAGCAATACTTGAGGGACATTTAAACCAATTTTCAGACTTACAATATTTTTTCTGGGTCTTAGCGAGATTGCATCTAAAATGCTTAGGCTATAAACAATTTGTTAATCTCACATTTGTATTAAAAATAAATTCTCCATTAAAGTTGACATTTTGAAAGAGTAAATAATTAAAAGTTGTACTGAAGTATGTTTATTTATTTATTTAAATTTTAATGGCAAATATTGACTACTGCTTTCTCTATTTATTCAAATTGTTTGCACAAAGCGGAGGTAACGTTTTAGCATATACGAGTACATATTTGGCTAATAATAAGCTTCTAAATTAATATGTCGCCAAATAGAATTCTGTTGTTAAATATTTTTTCTAAATTTTTGGTACCATTTTACGCCTTTACTGTTAGAAATACGTTATGGAGCTGTTAAATACACCCTTCACAATATAGCAACAAAAATTTGAAAGTTTTGAATCTTTTACATAACAATTTGTTAATGAACGAAAAATGTGAATTTTGCGTTCCTGGAAATAACTGCTTAAACCATTTAAATTTCCATCCAAAAGCAACCCCCGTCGTTTCGAAATCAGGCTCGAACCGAAGCAGGAGCAAATTTGTCGAAGAAAAGCCCAAAATTCAGAAGTCGTGGATTAGCCGTTTCTTAGGAATTCTATGGCAAAAATAAAAATTGCACCAGTGTAGCCTATAGGCCGTCAAATAATGGCAATCACGAACTGGAGGGTCATAAGGCTGAACAGTTTTACTTTGTACAGAGAAGTCGCGGTAGACTTCACTTTTTCCTGTTTGTGGCTTCATGGATGATGCTGCGCTATCTACTCATATTTTGAGTAGTTTACGGATTGTAGATCCAGTGGTTTCCTTAATCTCACCAGTCTTGTTCTTGTCCTATTTGATTCCATTATCATGGTTGTGCAAAATGAGCGGCGCACTTGTACATGGCAGCCGCGTCGCTATGAGCTCTTAGTGCATGATTGTCATAACTGTGCGGCCTAAAGGCCGAACTGGAAAATGAACCAACGAGAGGTGCGTTATCAACAGCTAAACATACGTACAGGGAACTTTTTTTATCGTTTTAAATTCCTAATATAAAACTTTAAAAATGATAAAAATTATTTAAACAGTAATTATTAATTTATTTAAATTTTTATCTGTTTCCTTGTACTAAACTTGTTTAATTAATAAAGCAAATAATAAATTAATTTTTAAAGGTTAATTATAATGAAAAAGAGACAATTTATTACAAATTATTTATTCTTATTCAGATAGTTATATTTCTTTTGTCAGCAGAAGAAATAACGGGGTTCGGTTCCGAGCGCAAAATTTTACTTATTTACAAAAAGTGAATGAGCGATAATTTTCTAAGCTGGTTGTATGAACGATTAGTCCAGGCAAAATATAGTTAAGGATATCCCTTTGAAGTCACTCACAATAATAAAAACAACACTTTCCATTCATTTCCTACACTTTCATTTTTAAAAACAAACAGGTTTGTCAAATCCGATAGCCCGTAGCGAATAGATTTTCTTAGTTGGTGAGTAGTAAATTTTATTAAAAATTTTGTCTATTGCTATATTTTATGAGAAAAAATAAAAATTGCATACAATGGGGCACGAACCTGCCCGGAATCTGGCCGGAGAGGCCAGACCGACACTACGTAGACTTGGCAGATATATGATGAGTATTTGAGTGTCCTGGAAGCTTCTCGCCCAGTTGAGGTTTTCAGTTCTCCTAATGTGGTCTTTTATCTATCATTCGCTTTTTAACCTCATTGTTACCCGTCATTCTCATACAGGAAAATCCGGAAATCCTCTTTAAGTCCTTCTTCCCCATTTATCCGTCTATGGTCTTTATCATTGTTGCAGCCCACCTCCATTTCAATGATTTTTCTCTAACTTGTTCATTTCGTACGGAAAATTCTCACTAAACCAAAATTGAAGATCATCAAATTTCACACAGTTTTCCCACTAGATCAGCAAGAAACTCAGTTTGAGTTTCGAATAAGGTTGAAATTTTGCAGACATGTATAAGTATTTGAGTGTCCTAATCATGATAATGATCAATATTTTCCATGACATTTTGAATACAGCTTATTTGCTCCTTTGTTGAAGGTTTCACGATCCTTTTTCTTTGAAGTGCATCTCTTCATAATCCTCTTCTTTACCGATGTTCTCCGGAGGGCCGCACTAAGGGATTCCGTGAAGTTTCGCAATGTAACTGAACCAGCAATCACATCAAGCCACTGATTAAAATTTCCTATAGACTTCTTCCCTAATTGGGGATTTTAGCCCTGCTAGAGTGGTTCTTTACCTATAACTCACCTATTTTCAGTTTTACTGAAAATTTTCATAAATTAAAAATTAATGGCCATAAAATTTTCTACAAAAGAATATTTCGTAAAATTTATTTATGTCCTGCTGTTCCTTAAAAAAAATTAATTCCAAAAAGGCGTAATGCGTTTAATTTTAAAAAATTGAAATAGAAACAAAGTGTTTGAATAATAATTCATACATTGAATAAAATTTTCTTAGATGTCATTTTCAACATCTAAAAATCACAGAATTTCGGTTGTCCATTTAACCTGGACGTATCTCCTCTCTTCACGAAGTCAAATCTTCTTACATGAACCATATCCTCGAACTTATTAATTTTAATTAATCACTCTATTACGGTTTTAGGTGAACTCAAATGTTCAAGCAAACACAAAATTCACAAATTTCACTTTCATAAATTAACATTAAAGTAATGGCGGTCAATTTAAAATTATCAATAGCAAGTTTGTCTATCTCATAAGAATGATGGTCGAGCTTATCAATCGTACCGGGTGTCGCAAGTGTAAATGGATCAACATTGTATCTGATTTATTGAAGAAGTCATTTTAAGAACGTAAATTCAGTGTATAAAAATGTTCTCGTCGGTAGAAAGCTGGAATTTCAATTTAGGATGGCTTAAGAACCGTAGAACTTAATTCTGGATGACTACCACTCAGTTTTTCAGGACAGCGGGAATACGATGATCATACTCAATATGGTTGCCAACATCCGAAACGGATAAGAACTATAAGAAGAAGAACATTAATTTGAGAAATACGTTTACAAAATGGTTCTAAAATGAAATCTACAATTTTCGATCATTTCGCGTCCTTTGCTTGTTATTGTCGTCAGGGGCGGCTCGAGGGTTAATAAATTGTATAGGCCAGCAACTTGTTAAGCATGGATATACGTTACTACAAGGGGATTTTTTATATAGTAATTATTATGTACAGGGTCTCCCACTGATCAATACAAAGTTCGAAAGATGGTAACAGAAGACCCTCTGGGGAAATCGTCATAAATCAATTTTTCTTATTTCTATCCTGAAATGAAGTCCATTTCGTCCCCCAATCCCGAATTTTTTAATGTAATTATTGTCAAACGTTCGAGCTTCCATAAAAATCGTTTGTATTCCAAAGGATTTTAATAAAAATTCAACTTTTTAAAATAATTTTGGGAGGGTTTGTAGAAATGCTTTTTTTAAGGTGTAATTTTTTTTAATAAAATAAATACCAAACGATCGTGATCGAGTACCAATTGAGTTACATTTCACCACCCACCCCTCATCGCGAATATTTTAATGAAATTAGTGTCTAACGTTTGAGCTTTTTGAAGCTACACCAATGAACTTCCATTAAAATCGTTTGTATTTCGGGGGTGGGCGTATGTGGAAACAATAGAAATCGATAGAGAACTCCAATTCCCATAGTTTGAAGCCCAACGGTAAAAGAGTTAGAGCGTTTGAAATGGTATAAAATTGAGTGACATTTTACCGCCCGCCCCCTTGCGAAGTTTTAAATGAAATTAGTTTAAGCTTTGTTTGAGCTCCGATGAGCATCCTTAAAACTCGGTTGTGCCGCATGCATCGCGAAAACTTTGAGGGGGGAGGCTTTTGAAACGACAGCACCCCGATTTTTTTTATAAAATTGGTGTCAATCGATTGAGAATCGTTTGAGCTTCAATTCCGATCGTTTGAACCCCAAAGGTAAAACTTTAGAGCGTTTAAAAGATTGTGACATTGTAAATTTTACTAATATCGGTCGAAGTAAGTAGCGCTCAAAATTTGGGTGTTATGTTCTAAAAATGTAATTGTTCTAAAGAATTCAATTTTTATTAAAATCCTTTGAATCTCAAACGACGGGACTCAAACGAATGACACAAATTTCATTAGAAAATTCGCATGGGGGGGAGGAGAGCGCATTGGAGCTCAAACGATTCTCTATCGATTGACACCATTTTTATCACAAAAGTTAATTAAATAAAAGATTTAAATAACAGTGCTATGGACTAGCAAACTATTTTTATCTATGATGCTCGTTTTCTTTTTTAATGAAAAATATCTATCTATCTATCGGTTTTTACAACGTTCTACGACGTCTTCCGATTCCTCTACGCCTTTCCTCACGGTCTTCCCATTACATCGCTTCAAGTCCCCTCTCTGTCATTTCCCTATCAATACCCTCTCTCCAACTTAGTCTGGGCCTTCCGCGTTTCCTTCTTCCTGGGGGTTTCCAAAATAAGATTCTTCTTGGTAGACTATTTGCGTCCATGCGTTGAACATGACCAAACCATCTCAGTTGTTTTGTTTTTATATCATCCGTTATTGTGTGTTCTACTTGCATAATCTGCCGGATGTGGGTATTTCGTATTCTCTCCAACCTACTCTTTCCAGCCGATCTTCTCCAGAAGTCCATCTCTGTAGCTTGCAGCGTATTTTCCCATTTCTTCCCCATTTGCCATACCTCTGAAGCGTATGTTGTGATTGGTTTAATTATGCTGTTATATATTCTTGTCTTGCTACTTTTGGAAACAGACTGGTCCCATAAAATTGAGTTCAATACTGAGATCGCCCTTCTACCCAGTTGATTTCTTTTGCGGATTTCTGCGTGGCATCTTCCATCTTGGCTCATTATCACCCCAAGGTATTTATATTCTTCGCATTTTTTTATATTATAGCCGTTTTCAAGCTCTAAATCCTGTTGCATTCCACCAATACACATAATATATTGAGTTTTTTGTACATTTACTTCTAGTCCCCACTCTGCATACTCTTCCATCAATTTTCTTGTCATGTATTCCATGTCCTGGTAGTCCTGTGCCATAATAACCTGATCATCTGCAAAATGTAACGTATACAGTGTTGTATCTTCTGATATCGGTATGCCCATTTTTTCACATTTTTGTTTCCATTTCTTTAATGTCTGTTCCAGATAGATTTTAAATAGGGTAGGCGACAATGAAAAATAATGAACTCTATTTTAATTGTTATCAGCAACACTAAAATTTTGTATGCCACTTGCTCGGAGCGATGATAATTTACATTTCGCAATCTTTGAAACGCTCTAACTCTTTTACCTTTGGGTACAAACGATGGATATTGAAGCTTATTTATTCATTTATTATAATTTATAATTTAAAAAATTATTTATAATAATCGATTATAGAAATGATCGATTCTGAAAATAATCGATTGTGGAAATAATCGATTATGAAAATAATCGATTTTGAAAATAATCGATTGTGGAAAATAATCGATTATAGAATACTTTATTTTTTATTGGTAAGAGGTTTATTCTATATAAGCATAATATTTTGTTTTAATAAATACAACTTTTTAAACTTAAACGTAATCCCAACCCCAACAGCAATTAGAACGACCGAATTAATCGATTATTCGAATTACGGTGATCGATTAATCGATTATATGCGCATGCGTACCCTACTCATAATCGAGTTATGAGTTCATAATCGATTATGAATAATAATCGATTATTTCAATAATCGATTATTTTTTATAATCGATAATCGATTATGAAATTTCATAATCGCGCACCCCTACTCATTAGATCTCAAACGAAGCTTAAACGTTTGACAATAATTTCATTTAAAAATTGGGGGGGCGGGGGAGATATTTGTATGGTGCCTCTTAAAGCGGTAGTGGCATCCTAGCAATTGATTTTTGAGTCTCTAAATGCTGTTTAGAGATTGCTAAATTACAAGCTTTCTTTAAATCTACAAGATTCCAATCCAAATTACTTTAGAATCTAGAATTATGGTGCCTCGCCACCGTCGCTAAAAGAACGATTTGCATACGAAAATGCGGAGAAATTATTTTTGTCCACATTTTTTAAACTAAAAAAGCTAAAACCGCCACAGATTGTCGTTCAAATTTACCCCTCTCTGCTGGGAAGATGGTGGTCAGTAGTTAAAACTTCAAAGAAAAATCGAGTCTGTAGAAATGGAACCACTTCAATTGATTTTATTGAAAAATTATAATATAAGAACCAAATACTATTGCTTGAAATCTAAAAAATAAATTCTATACATGTATAAGTAAAGTTATGCGATGTGTAACATAGTGGATTTTTTATTATCATTTTGAGTAACTCTGCGGAGGTCCTCGATAGAAAATGTAGGATTTATAAATCGGCCGTCGTTTAAAAGGGATAAACGACAATAAATTTTTTTAAAATAGCCGCATTGGTAGAACACAATGTAAATCAATTGTGATGTAAATAAATTCTTGGAAGTATAAAAGCGCCCCTGTAAATTTCTTTAATTGACTAAGTGTACCGCCCTTAGACGTCGTTATCACGAAGGAACGCCACACCCGCGTCAGATTTAGCGCAATGCATATAAATTCAACTGCAATGCAATATTAAACTTACTTTATTGTTATTTCATCTCATCTACGGTGCTTTTATTAAGTTTCAAATTACAACAAAAGCAATCGTAACCAAGTTTCTGCAATTTCTGGGTTATAAAATACATCATGAAAATATTAATAAAGTAATTATTATTTTTATGCAGTCACGGTTGTGAGAAATTCAAACAGCGTGATTCCTTTACAAACATTTTAATGGTGGGCACGCGCTTTATAAATCAAATCGTTTAATATCTTTTACACATTCAATATGCTTTGGTAAAAAGCCAGCGGCTAATCCCGTGTAAAACCACATAAGCTCGTCGAAGGGTGCAAGTTCCCACATACCCTACATACGAATACGTGGGGTGCGACGTCGTATCACTTTTATTATTATTCATAATTTTATTATTATTATTGTTTTTGATGGGGTGTAATTTAATATCTTGCGAAATATGTTTATCGGCTTTATTGCGTCACGACCTATACTAAGGGTTAATTTTAACGTTAACGAGAAACCTGTCAAACTATTTTACATACAAGAAAACAGACTCAAAAATATTCCTATGCGAAAATTTATTCCGGGAAACCCCCCGCATGCGAAATCTCCAAACCGACCAAATATCAGCTTTATTCAAATTTTATGCGCAAAATTAAATAAAACAAAACAAAAAATATTAAAAATCCCCGCGTGTTAATGTTTATTTCATGAACTGGACACGAAATATTTTTATGGAACATCAGAAAACCATAATAAAAATCTTTTGAGCCACTTCTCTGGCCGGCGTAGTCAAATCGGAGCATTTGTATTCCATATTTTGATTTTTCATAAATTTAAATGTCGCGCGATATTAAAATCCGACTTAAAGTTTTTCCGACATAAAATTTATAACAATTTTATTCAAATAAACAAACAACGAGCCCGGCCACCCGAACAAACTTTAACCCTTACATAAAAATAAGTAGATAATCTGTTAGTTTCTTTATTAGCACACCTTCACTAAAATAAACAACCCCTAAAAATGTGCAAATATTCCATTAAACGCTTAAGGTTTAAATTTTAAAAGGTAAACTCTTGTAGTAGTAACTTTTGAGTTTTCACCCCAAAGTGTACACAAAATAAGGATAAATCGGTAGCTTTTGTAACATAATATTTAAAAGGTGGTAGCCGCCCTTAAATAGGTGTTTTAGTTAAGACACAAGGGTGGTTTAATCGTTTGATGTGTGCCACCCTTGCCGAAACCGCTGTGTTTACCTTTTAATTATAAAATTTAAAGCCATAATTGTTTACTTTTATTTCGAGAAAAAAAAATGAATTAGTGAGTCAGAACTTTGGTTTAATAAAATCAAAGGATTAGTGGTGCAAATAATACAGGGTGTTTATATTAGGTATAAATTAAGTCGCCGTGGGCGTTTTCCAACATTTTAACACACGTGGCTTTTGTTCGATATGATTGATAGTGATTTATTATGAAAATAATAAAGATTACATGTAGAGCTATAAATGTTTCATTTGATATGCAAATAACTTAATAAATTTGTAAGGGTGCCCTAAATATTAACTAATTTATTATCGGTAAATCTACTGAAAGTTTTAATTAAAAGATGAATCTTTTAATTATTACTTTTTTGTGTACCCTAAAAATAGTGCAAGTAATTAAAATGATTCAATAAAAACAAAAAATTGAATTAAATTATCTGTAACGGTGGTTTCCAACAAGCAATTCGAGGTTTTCTCATTACGCTTTCCAAGGAAATTTACACAACAAAATTCAAAAATTGTAATAGTGTGGTTAGGAAATGTTCAAGTGGAAGCAATACAGTGAAATGACATAACAATTTTGCTATAACCTGGTCGTAGAATTTGCTATAGATAAGCATTTTCATTAATTTATATAGGCCATAATCCGTTCCCAGTTCTTTAAGGTTGTATTTAACATTTAACGTAAATGCATCCATGTTTGACGATCTATATGAACAATATTTTAGTTTATTGTGAGTTTTGGGCTTAATATGGACAAGTTCTATATATGGATGCCTAATTGCAGATTAGCTCTGGATGGAATAGAATACAAATAAAAGTAGAAACCGTTCGTCTATTTATTGGAACGAAAGCAAGAGACTTCAAGATCACTATCGCCATCTCGCGACTGCGAGATGATATCGGTTGGCGACAACAGTATAGAACATCGAGAACTCTAACAGGAAATTTTAATTATAATTAGAATTGGAGAAAGTCAAAAGAGAAGTGTGAGGCGATCTCAATCGAGATGGACTGACGACGTAAAGATATTTGTGAGACGATACTGGATACAGAAAGCAAGGGAGAGATTGAGGTAGTAGGTGGGATATAAAATACCACCCGCGAACCAAACATTTCACACCATAGAACGACCAGCTGTCCCCCTCCAAAGCTTCGGTGATGGCAATCGCTCCAAAATCTGCATGATGACCGTAAGAAGAACGGACATCAAATAAAATCAAAGAGATACAAAACTAACAAGAAGAGATTATCCATTGTTCGTGCGACTTTCATTTCAACGAGATTTATGATAATGGAAAGACTCATTAAAAGAAACCAAGACTTAAGGATAAAGCTACAAAAGAACATTGTGGAAAATTTCAGCAAAGAAAAAAGGAATTACAAGAATAGCTAAAAAAGAACATATGGGAAAGAGAATCAAGTAAAAGCGGAACACTTTAAAATTCCGAAGAAATTCGAACAGGAAGCCGAAGAGAGGAAAGCAGAGGAGCTAAATGAAAAGAGAGCGATCAACTCGAGTCCAAACTAATGGTTGAAGAAATCAGGAATATTGTGGGCGAAATGAAAATTGTCCAGTGATAATGGACAAGTCTTAACAATTGAATGCCTCTAAAGGGTTAGTTCAAAAACCACAGGCGTATCTAAACTTTGTAGAGAAACCATTCAGCGCGCAAGAAAAACTCTAAGAAGAAACAAAGCAAAATAGAAAAGACGAAGAGCAGACGATGGAATAGAAGCTGTTCACATCCTGATAGAATAGAGTCCACAGGTTGATTCCCAACACGAAAGGTCCGAGTCAACTAAGTAGAAGCCTACTGAGTAGCGTCTCGGACTCAACAATTATGCTATATGTCGAAGGATCGTTACAAGTGTAAACTGGAAATCGTCCGAGGAACAACGCCATCAAAAACTGCAAAGCCTACATGATTGCCTTTACTAGGGCGACATTGATGGTTCTATCGTCTCAAATGCTGTAAAGAGAGACAAAACACAGGATTACAACAGAATCAGACTTCGCTCAAAGGATGTGCGAAATAGCCGTCATGTGGTAGGACTCCTGGGGCAAAGCTAAAAACGGAAGGTGGATATACCCATCATTGAGCTATGGATCGCACGAAAGCACGACGAGTTAAAATAAGAAACAATGCAAGTCATCACTAGGTATGGATGTTTTACCAAATATCTCCACGGATTCAAAAGAGCAGACTCTCCATCCTGCTACTACTACGGTGAAGATGATGACGTTGAATACGCCTTCTTCTCGTGCGGGAAGTGGTCAAAACTTCAACATGGTGCTCGGCACCAGCTAGGGGAAACGCCCAGGGTTGCAAATTATCTTCACCAAGACAGAAGAAGAACGTCAAAGACAAAAGGAAAACCAAAAACCATAAGAACAAAATCCCGGAAAGGCAAAAAAAGCTAACAACAAGCTGTACTCTGAAAAAATCCTCGAAGCGATTTCCACTACATACAAAGGAGGAGTTTTTAGTCAATAGGTATCTGACATACCCACGCAGTACGGGCTGAGTGAAATTTTTTGAGGAGTTTTCTCCTTCCTCGCAAAAAGGTGGTACATATATGCACAGTAATGGAAGAACATGGGGAGGCTTATATTCGATGATGAACAGCTACAAATTTAAAAATGTTGTGGGGGCCGCATGTAAGAAACTTATGATCATACAAACACTGAATGATGAACTCAAATTATATCTTTATTAACAAAATAAACCTAACTTTAAAAGTCAAAATGTAAAATCTTTGAAGACCCCCCACGCATGTGGCCCGCGGGCCGCAGGATCCTCATTGGTATAACTATTGATGAATAGAATTATTATTTACTCCATCTACATTACACGACTCAGCCTACGGCCTCGTAAATGATACTAATTTAAAAAAAACTTTTCGCTCAGTGGGAATTACAGTTTTTACTTATGCTTTGTAAAGCTATGTAATTGCTTCTGCTCATTGGCCATTTTCTCCTAGAGGTCCTTTCGTAAAAGTACCCTACTTATTTTGTTCTTATAATAAATAACAACTTTCATGTTATCGATCTATTATACCTAAATAATGCCCGGTTTGAGGAACGATATTTAGCTGATCTTTGATCAAATAAGGTGCATTTCAATTGTTCTAAATATGGTTATAATTTTAATCTCAGGTTAAACTTAATTATCGTTCGTGAAACCGGCCATAAATGTATCATATTTGTTTTAGGATAACAGTAGTCGTAGATTTCCATATAGTTCAAAAGATTTACAGTAGAACTATTTGTGGAGGGGGTAGGCTATGTTTGTATTTTTACAGTTATTTGAATACGATCAAGAAAATGTGCTTTCTCGAGTGGTAGAGCGCTTGACTGGATTAACTATGGGTAGAATAACTAGAACTAATGTTGCAATCAGACTGCACACGATTCCCCAATTCGGTGTAAGCAGCCGTGGGGTTTAAAAGCTGAAACGCTTCCCTCACATTAGTCGTTCATGCCTAACGAGAAAAACAGTGGGACCCCCTATGAAGACTGTGGTAGAGAATGAAGCATTTGTTCAAATATTCAATTTATTAAACACTAATCAAACCAATCAAAATCAATTGATTTAAATTGTACAAAATAGTAGCCATTTTTTTAAACGTAACAGAACATTTTGACTTTATCTTTTTTTATAAAATTTTATAAAAAAGCAGGCAAGCACGAATCAGAATAAATTAATTTACAGAGTACCTGGCCTTGCCAACATATCTTTACATATCTGGTGCGTCATAGCACCTGAGGTTTTGAGATGCAGGGTTGGGTTTTGAGCCCCCCTACAAACAAAGACTGTCGGTGATCAAGGTTATTTTTACACCCCCCCCCCTTTGATTAGCAACGACCATGCCGTTGAATTTATTTTGACAGAGAAACGCAGTCGATGTCCAGTATTTCTGGTAATGCAGATTTATCCACATCTACTGATCCCAAAACATAACTGGGTCTATTCGATGAAGGAAGAAAAGGCGCAGGAAAAGAAGGCAAATCTCACGTATAAGTGGAAAAGTCGAGAACTCGTCGGCCGGGAATTCCGTGTCGGAGGAGTGGCTCCGATAGTTGGAATCCGCTCCGATTTCGTTTTTGACTTGGCCAGGCTAGCTTTACTTCCTGGGGGGGGGGTTCCCCCGCTTAGGTGGAGCCCGAGTCTGCGTGATCAAGTTTTCAGAGAACCGCCGGAGATAAAATATAATAAATCGCAAAATTAAAAATAAAATATTAAATAATAACAAAGTTAGATAGATAGGTGTCGCAATCCACTCAGTCCGGCCTTGGGCCGCACAACAACGACCGACTATTGTGTAAATAAATAAAGCAACAAATATCACGCCATCTGTCGGATAAATTTTAATGATAGGTGAGACGTGAAAAAATTATATACTAATATATTTATAGAAGTTAGTTAGATAGCTATCGCAATTCACTCAGTGCGGCCTTCAGGCCGCACAACCACGGCCTACTACATAGTTATAAATATTTAAATTAAAATAAGATTCGTCTTTTCCTCCAACGTCCTTTCAATTAAATTCTAGACGCGTTTTGAGAATTTACAATATTCTCATCATCGGTCGATAAAAAGAGGATAAACATTAAATTTTTGACTTTGGAGAATAAGACGAATTTTATTTTTAATTTATTACATAACTCCAAAATATTGGAAAAACGATTTTGGATATAAATATTTATTATTAAAAAATAAAACAAATTGATTTTCGGATAAAATTAAACCATGGCGGATACCGCAGGGGGGTGATGGTAAAAGAGGTAACTAATCTTTAGCCCTTAAATTTTCAAATATTAGAAAAAAACCGATTAAATGCATTAAAATTAATAAAAAAAATTGACAAAAATTGTCCTTTTTTGTATTATTGCGTAGTGCGGTATTTATTTTGTTTAACTAAAAATTATTCACACAAAAGTTGAATAAAAATATTTAGAAATAAAATATCTATTACCTTTGATTATGTAATATGAGATAGACAAACCTTGTGGGAATTTTGGAAACACCTCGTGGTTTTCAAAAGGTTCTCAACAGATAGCGCTACTAAATTAGAAAGCGAATTAAATGATCCTCTACAGATCCGTGGCATCAATTCAAATAAAGAATTACAATAATATAGCAATTTATTAGGACGTCAAGTTATGTAGCTCCATCTGTTGATTACCTTTTTAACTACCACATGTGTTTCCAAAACTTTCGGATGGTTTACGTTATGGAAGGCAATTGAATAAAATCATCTTATAAAAATTACATCATCAAAGATGATCTTTAGTGTTAAGTATAACCGAGTTAACCTTTTGGGTACCACCTGAAGGTCCATCTCAACCCACCGGTTGAGAACCGCTGTCATAATAATAAATGAAACATTACGATTGTTTGATCTTACATTAAATTTCTGCAGTGTTTCTATTGTTGTAGAATAAATTTAGAAGAGATATAATTAAATCTTATTATTATAAGGAATTTAATTTAAAGGGTCTGACCTCGTCTGACTCGGTCTGACCACCCTGTAAATTTAAAAAAATATTTTAGTTTCATGGTTGTTAACTTTATACTTTTGCCAACAATTTAAGCCATATTTTGCGTTAAAATTCATAATATTAACGGAGTTAAAAGTGTTTCCAGTTGGAAACTAGAGATTTTCTTTTTTGTGCGTATATCTTAGAATTACATTTTTCAATTTGACTTCAGTTATATCTCAAAAACTACCGAATAGATTGACATGAAATTTGGACTCAATACTTTTAGACACATTATCTAAAATGCAGGATATGAGTTTTGCGATAAGTTTATTATTTTTTTTATTATTAATTTTTTAACTAATTTATTACTCAACCGTCTAATTTATGAGTAGGCTATTTTTTTAAATATTCTGATGCACCATTGCCTTGATTTTCATGTAGCCAGCAACGCGTATGTTGGCGGAGAATTCCGCTTTATTAATTTTTTAAAATAAGTCAAAATATGTGTGTCGCCTTTAACGATTTTTAGCCTACGCCGTCCTAACCGTTAAACTTATTCATAGTTTTTAATTTAACCTACAACTACAGGCCATTCCCAAATTTTTAAGAGTTCACCCATCTGCCCAGCTAGCCCACAAATTTTGTAAAGAAATTCGTAATGTGCTATTCATATAATAGTTATACATAATTTGCGACGGTCATAGCTTAGCGCTTGGTGCGTTTGACCGCTAATGCCAAAGTACCCGGTTTTCCCGGACGAAATAGGAATTATGCTATGACTGTTTCCCCCTTCAAAGCCATAGCAAACCACTGAGATGTAATCTGCGTAAAAAATTATTTTGGGATGGTTTAATTTTATTTCTGCCGGTAATTCGTAGTCCAAATGAAACTGTAGGTCTCCTACGGAAAGGAATGGAAAGGAAAGCAGATGAATACCCGATTAAGTTCTTTTTATTTTATACACATAAAAGGTATAATATATTGAGAGATAATTTTAAAGCAAAAAACAAATAAAGCAGTTTATTTGCGAAACGACCACCTAAAATTCTCATCGACGAGATTGATGTAATCGTCGCAGACGTTAAGTTTCAAATATGTCGTGGTTTTAATTATCAAAGAGGTCAATCTTCCGAAATAGACTTAATTAAGCAAAAAGTTTAATTACCGCAAAACCCAAAAATGTCGAATAAAACATAAAAGTGTCAATAAAAAGCGGGAATCGATTCCTAAATTGAAATAACCGTAACGAGATGTAAATCTTAATTACTTTATGATCAATTATAATTAATTTTATATATCAGGTGACATTACAATGACGGTGTGGTGTAAGCCGTCGGCGTAAACATTTCAACATTTTAATTATCGAACACAGCAACAAACAAACAAAAAAATAATCTGAAAATCTTAAGTGTTAATAATTGGAGAACGATGGAAAAGCATTTATCTTTTTTCAATTCCGACGCACTATAGAATTGAATTATGCCAAATCTAAATTCAGACAATCCATTTTGTAATCTGCATTCGCCAATAGATTTCCGGCGTTTTGATAACATCTCCAGAGAGATTGCCTCATAGGCAATCACTTATACGTCACATCCTCCATGCAAATCAAAGAGGGTCGAAATTTATATTGATACACCAGAATGTGAATCGATTTATAAAAATTCACTTTGAAACGTTCACATTCTTTCGTGCTAAAGTAAGCGAACCTTTAAAATCTGTTTATTTGAATTTTCTCACTTGGTTGAGCGAAACGTGCGAGTCGTTCCGGATTATGTCTATCCCTAAGAGCTAACAAATTAAACAGTACGGGTAAAAAAGGTGCTCCGGAATGGAATCGAACCTGCTCATCTCGTTTGGTCGTCTGTAGTAAGAATAAAAGTTTGTCGTAGTAAAATAACATTTTCGCGTCGTAAAATTTTCGCTCGCATATTTTCCTTCCACGATGTTTAATAGCGAACCTTTAGCAATCTAAGAATTCAAATGAAGCAACCTCGACTCGCACGTTTGAATAAAAAACTACTTATATACTGTTAAAATGGGTGTGTGAATACATTTCCATTGCTCAAGAGCAATTTTCCCCACTTTTCATCCACTTTTCTCGCTTTCCAGATGAGCTGGAGTTCACCTCCAAGCCGTTATAGCATCATAAGGCGGGCACTCCATTTCAGCCGTGTTTGTTAGAGCGCAAGAAATGAAATTGCAGGAATATTGGATTGCCAAATTTAAATATAAAGTGGCTTCTGTAATAAAATGGCTGACACGCGCTATTCGAATGAAAGTCATTCCGATTTATTTCCAAATGTTATATTGAAATAACTTTTAAGACTTTAAAATCGATTACTCTTTCCTTACACCTAAAAGCTCCCATTAATTTTATACAGAGGATGTCATCAAAGTTGCTGAAAAATTGTATCCTTACGTAGACGTAACTACATCAACCGCAAGGGATACGAAAAGTAATTATCCGTTTTAGTCATAGTAGTGTGAAAATTTATTGTAAAAAAAAATTGTTGCCACTTAAGCAGCATCCGTGAAGCTTTTTAAGTTTATTAAACACCATTAATGCAAACCACTTAAGAGAAGCAAAATTACTACAAGACGCCCGCCCTTTAAAAGCGGCGCAATTGACTTTTAACTTTTTGTCACTTAAAATGTGTTGATTTCGATTAAGTCCTCTTTAGCGCAATTAAAACACTTTAAACCCTTGATATTCGTTGACAAGACATCTGTCCATCGATATTTCTACACCTGTATTTGCAAACCATCGTTTTTGTGTTTCCACCACCGGAAACACTAATAATCCTTGGGGTAAACATTTTTAAAACCACTCCAATTATCATCATCCACTTTACCGCCCGCATTAGAAGAAATAAATTAAATTGTAAATGTTTACACTGTGAAAAGCTAAATATAAAAATATCGCGTTAGGATGGATACTATGTGAACATGTGTGGAATAAAATAAGGAGTAGAAGAAAGTTGGGGCTTCTAATCTCAAGTTTCCGCTCGATTAGCAACCAACACTAACCGCCATATTGGATTTTGATTTAAGAACACTCATTTAGCGACAACAAAGACATTCAACTATTCTATTATCTTCTTGACACACCCTTTATCACCCACACTGCATCAATAACGTATATCACGTTATAATAATTATTTAAGTCACTTTTCCTCATCTAATCGATCCTAATAATGAGTTTGCTTGATGAAAAATTATATAAAATGCGCCATTCAAAAGCTAATCGTGAACAGATAAGTGATTATTATATGGAAGTTTAATTTACGGTGATGGTAAAGTAAGTGTAAACAATTGGATTAACGTAATGTCTTTTCGACGAGCTTTTTCTATAGGAACGATTATCGCCGAAATTTTTAATGGAAATTTTTAAACCGTTCAAGTTTATCAGAGAAAATTAAAATTTCAACTCCAATCCATTAGGCAATGTTAGGAAAAAATGATAATGGACCGTAGTGGATCTTTATACAATATATTCATATTAGAACAATCTTGAAGCTGTAATGTCATTCAATTCCATGCCAAGGTAAAAATAAAAAAGTAACCAACTATACCAGGCTCTCTTTAGGTTGAAAAGATTTTTATATGTGTAATTATAACTTAACCGGATTAATTGACCATCATTGTCAATTGCACTAACTTGATTACAAGCCTCTGTTCTTTAACTTCTCATTATTATTTTTTCAATGTCCTCAGTCACGTTATTGGTTTGATGTAGCTTTTAATTTTTCTCGGTCATCTCGTAACTTTTGCTTCCCGTGTCTTTCATTATTTGAGTTATGTATCTTAGTCGGAACCTTCATCAAACAAAAGTAACAAAAACCTTTTTTTCTTTCTTCATCTCTTTCTCTATTAATAGCCTCAATTGGTTTTCTTGTATATCAACATTTCTCCTAGATCCAAACTGGTCTTCAGCCAGATTCCCTTCCACTATTGTTTTGAGATCTATATTTTATAACTTTTTTTCTGAGCTCTTCTTAGGTATTGTGATTTTTTTTTAATATACTCTTTTCATCTTTTCGCCATCCCTCATTTCATCCCTCTCTTCTATCATTATCCCTCATTGTTTATTTAGGATGCTCTGACATCGAGACTTTTTATTCTTCCATATGCTTTTTTTACCTACCTTCTGGTATCTCGTTCCGGAGCGGTTCCGCAATTCTCGTAGTCCTCTTTTGCTTTCTGCACCGTTTTTATATTGTTGTATCTCCTCCTGTCATCTATCTGTTGGATAATTCCTGTCGTTATCCAGAGTTACCCATTTCTCACTTTCTGTCCATGTTCGATCTTTTCCCAGGTCTCGAGGACTCCCCTGTAACTCTTATCTGAAACTTTTGTAGTACATATTCTTTATTAAGTATTATTAGATTCCATCTAATATAAGTCTAATAATAAGTCTAAAATTTCTTGACCGTCTTTCGTGCTTTCGGAGGGCAAGTAAAGCCGTCGGTCACCCTGTGTTAATGATTTGTCATCATAACAATAAATAAAAGTAGCGCACTGGGTACCCAGTTCTTAGACCTCTATTATACACACAGAGTATTTCCAACACGATTTGAAACGCTCTCTATGATTTTGAATTATGCGGACAGACGGAAAGACACGGAGCCAGATCATAAGGCTTCTTGCTATACTTGGTATAGAAGCCTAAAACAGGATCAGGCACAACGAAAGGCAAGTCTATCAAGCTACCTGAGATACGTATAAAAACAAAAATGCTCACAGAAATAATTGCAAAAATTAGTGAAGAACAAGTCTTGGACCTATATTAAGAGGGAGACTTCTTAATAAAAGTAGAAGATGAAACATAATCTGTCCTCCCTATCTCTAATGAGAAGATAGCTCGGATCAGATATGTCCACGCAGAAAATAAATTCCTACTTATTTTGCTTGAAGCCCTGATGTTCGTCTAAACCAGCTCGTTGTAGCGGCGGCGAAGGCCGTGGATCATCTCAAATGAATGCCCCAAAGAAGATCAAAGAACAGCTTCGCTAACAAAACAAAAATAGAGTAGCAACTAGATGATCGTTGCTAGAAGGTGATAATATTTAGCGATGTCTGATGGTAATTGCCTTAGCCGACCAGGACCAGTACAGAAGTAAAGACATATTTCCACCAAGAACCCCTTCCCGAATTAATCAAGAGAACGTTCGAGTGGTCATAAAAATCCCACAAACGGTGGACCCACTACGAACTTCCAAACAACCAACCAAGCGTAAGCCCCCGATGAAACTCAAAACCCTGTACTTCCGTCGTGCATCGCTACCTTATTTAAAAAAAAACACATAAATAAAAATACACACAAAAAAAATATCGAGCATAAAATTTCAAATACAAGATTCGAAACCCTGTCGACCACTTTGGAATTTCTTCGCCTATGCAATAAGCCAGCTCTGCACGATGGTACCTAGTTAAATATACGTAGTTTAAATTTATTAAAGAAAAATTATAATTCATAATTAATAATTTAACAAACACAAAATTTAAACATTCATATCCATATCCACGTAAAAGATAAGATTGCCTTTAATCACCTTTATGCAGAGAAACAAAAGCTGCAAACAAAAAATAATCTCGGCAAAACCTTCCAATCAAAAATACAAGGCAAAATAAAATACCAAAATGTTAAAACATAAAAACAACATTAATTAGTCACGGGCGAATTCAAACGATAACGAACTCCAGGTGGTCGAAGTAAAAATTGGCCAAGTCGACTAATGTATCCATCTGTGAAGTAATTAGCACAAATTAAGTGACTTACCAATTTGAACGGATACCAATCCTTCAAAGAAAGCATGGGCAGTGAGAATCGATAAAAAAACGTCCGATATGGGAAGAATCCGCCATTCTCCACCAACGAAGATATTTCAAACCCCTACTGAGTTTGGGCAACAAACAATGTTCCAAAGAATACCTCCGTTCCACATCCCGTTAATTTCGGAACCTAAATCCCACGACCACTTCACAGCAGATACGAACGTCGACCTTTTCGTTTGAAAATTCACACCAGACCTCTTGCTCGTTCACGAGCTGAACCAATTTCCTGCTCGTTCAAAAGCTGACACAAGACTGCCTCTCTCGCGCAGTTCTAATGCGCGGATAGAATGCGCTTTAAGACATTGTATATATACAAGGTGGAACGTAAGTGGCGGATTCTAAAATCCGTCACAAAGAAGAAGATTCCATCGGCTATTGTCTCTTTTATGCAGTATTTTAAGTCTGAGTTTACATTTTATCATAACAAGATTATGATTATTATCAATGTCTGGTCCGGGGTAGCTTCCACTGCTTTTTGCTTGCTTTCTGAATTTTTGCTTGATTGGAATGTAGTCTAATATCTTCTGATGTCGCCTGATATTCTCCAAGTGTAGCGTTTTCGTGTATTGGGTTGGAACATCGCGTTGGCCACGATTAGGCTGTGTTTTCCCTCTTTCGTTTCTCTTACCTAGCTCATATCTTCCAACTATCTCCCTCTGCATTTCTTGTCAGACTACCGCATTAAAATATCCCCATCTATTCCCGTTAAATGTCCTAGCTATTCTTAGCAAAACAATAATTATTTAATTGCCCTTGAACTTAGTTTATCTCATCTCCCTCTGGAACATTAGGCATATTAAAACTTCACTCCACTTTTCTCTTATTCTTAGTTCATATTTATTTCTGGCAAGTTCTATTCCACAATATTTATTCATTTGAGCTGTTCATTTTTCGTGCTTCTTTTCGTATATTTTCTGTGTAAATATTCTGTTCATCTTTTCACCGAAAAATTTTGACACATGATTAGGATATTCAATATCTTTGGGTTTTGAATGGGTTCTTCTGATCAAGTTTGTGGCAAGTGTGACCCTCGAGCTTTCTGACTGTAGAATAATATTTGCGTTAGTTTCAGTTAAGCTTAAACACATATAAAAGAGAAACTGAAGTAAATGAAATCATTTTTAGGTCAAGTGATGTTTGGATTTTCAATTGGAAAGCATCTCCAAAAGAAGGCGAAGTCAAAAGCAATGCCTAAACAAATAAATATGGGTATAGTGTGACTTTCTTATATTTCAGTTAGAAAACCAATTAATTAGATAGAAATCTCTTGCTACTCCTCAGAACATCCCAACAACAGGACAAAGTCAACGACCCTTGCAAGCGAAGTGCCACTGATTCTGGCCGTGTCAGGCAAAAGTCCCCTAAAAGATAGTGAAATAGTACACGTTCTGCTGTTTCGTGTCCTTCCTTACATCCTTGACATATGGGCATATCTACAATCCCCAGTGTGTTAAGGTATTTATTTAATTTGCAGTGTTCCGTCAAGTTCCTCCAATTATCCGTAGATTGACTCTGGACTGTTTTAAATAGTGTTCTCAATATTCACCCGAGGGTGCTTTGATCGCCACCCTTCCTCGTCAACATTGTTCCTGTTGAATCAGAATCCAAAGCTTTGTATTAGAAGTCTGTGAATTCATCATAAATGGAAGAATTACATCATATAAAAATCTAAATGATTTGACCACTTCTAAACTACTAGGAATGCTGAAATTTTCCACTAATGTTTTCTGTGCAGACTCAAGGCTTCTTCATTTTTCCTTTCTGCCTTGCATTATAACTCAACTCATCCACAGAGCGCAGATGTTCACCGGAAGGCCGTGCTAAGAAATTTCGTGAAGTCCGCAATTCGAACCCACCATTTCTGCATCAGCGATCACTTCAAGCTACTACCGTGTTTTCCACTGATGTAGGTTCGGTATTTCTTACACCGAGAAAAAACTTAAAAAATAAAATTTCATCTTACGAAAAAAATGTTCGATTTTACTAGGGAAACCCTGTCGATTTTCATTGTAAAAAAGGTATATTGGAATCTGTTACAGGGTGCAATCTAAATTATGTGCTGTGTTAAATTTTCATGAAGTATTCAGATTCTATAATAGGTTAAGTGCAGTCCGAGGTGAAGAAGGAGATGTATAGGGCTGTTCTCGAGTATAAAAAAGTTTCGTCAATAGCATGGGGATTCTTAACCATTATTAATTACTAAGACTATAAGGAACTATCCTGAGTTATTGTGTCGTAGTTCGGATTCCACATTAAACTGTATGTCCCCATTGGAGACCAACTTACCCGACTTGCTTTACCTGGGTCATAAGGGATGCAGTCCCAAATTTACTAACACCCAAAGTGCAGGTAAAAACAAGCCCTATGAAGCAGATGTAAGGATGTACTCGACATTGTCATGAAAATAAGTGAAAATTTTCTACAGGGCGGAATCTGCCAAAAATTTCGTAGGGGAGGAGGCAAAAATTTCTGAAAGTTGCATTTATCGATGGTGAAATGCAGTGGTGGGTCGTGATTTGTTTCTATAAGAGGAAAAAATTATTTAGAAGCTTTAATCTATTAACCCTTAAGCCCGCATTTCACTATAGCTGCTAGAAGCTATAGTGAAATGCGGGCTTTAGGATTAACTCGAACATGTAATGAGATGCAGTGTTCCCAATGTTTACCAGAGATGTTCAAAACCTTCGAGATATTATTTAGGCTTGCATGGGACCTCTGTGCTATGGTAATCGGTAGAATAGTCTAAATCAAAATAGTCTACGGTAAATTGGTCCAGGTAAAAAGGTCTACGGAAAAAAAGTCTACGGGTAATAAAGTCTAGGTAAAATAGTCTAGGTAAAATGGTCTAGGTAAAAAAGTATAGGTAAAATGGTCTACGGCAAAATTGAAGGAAAGATTCCTATAATACATACTATAATACTATAATATACACATCATATAATGATGATGCAGTGATATCATTCTGACACGAAAATACAATCGAGAATCCAGACCTTGATTCTGGAGAGTAATAGAGTTTTAGACTTGGAAATCTTTCCAAGTCTAAACCCAAATCTTTCTTTAGAAATCGTTAAATGTAAATTCATTAAATTATAAAGGAGTTTTTGCAATACTTGATAACAGGGCCGTCGAGAGAAAATCGGGGCCCGGGGGTAGATGCATGTTTGTTGTAACTTTTCCCAGATTTCAGGATTTCGGTTGAAATCCGGGCGTTCTCAGAAACTCTTGGCCTCCTCAGAAACTCCGGGCCCGGTGGTAATCACTATCTCACTATCCCGCCCCCCCTCTTATCGGGCCTGCATGGTACACATTAAATATTGTAAATATATAGAGAAAAAATATATAAAGCGAGACGGTAATCAGCTTAAGCGGTTAAGTGCATTGCTGCTATAGCTGAATGCCCGGTTCGACTCCGGGCTCAGTAAAGAAACTTTATTCTGACCGTCTCCCCTCGGAAGGCAATGGCAAACCACCGAGGTGTAATATGCCAAGAATAGCCTCTCTGGAGATGAAGTGTATACACTTCCCGCGGTTCGGAGCCCGCGTTAAACAAGTAGGTCCCCTATGTGTGTGATAGTACTACAAATGCACAACACATACATAGGAGAGAGGTCGCCAACATCCGGTAACGGATAGGCACCTGAAGAAGAAGAATAGCGAAAATATGCATCATATCACTAGATTTTGGGTAAAATATGCAAATAACCGGCTAAATATTATTTTGCCCATTCTCACCGGAATCTTTCCTTAAATTTTGCCGTAGACCATTTTTCCATAGACTTTTTTACCTAGACCATTTTACCTAGACTTTTTTACCCGTAGACTTTTTTTCCATAGACTTTTTTACTTAGACCAATTTACCGTAGACTATTTTGATTTAGACTATTTTACCTACAATCCTGTGCTATAGGGTGTAAAAGTGTTTATCTAATCTGCAGCGGCCCAACTGATGCTTACTGGACCTAGCGACAATTTCGTGTGTTAGTTACTTGGCAAATATTAATAATTTTTATTGTCAAAGATAATATTCAAGCCTATAATAAAAACCAAAAATGGACATTGGGGGGTCGGGGGTTATTTAAATATTACTTTATAATTAATTTTGTACAGTAGGCTTCGGCTTCATAACTTAGGATTCCATCAACAGTTTCTTGATTGTATCGTATTGCCTTTCTCTGGCTACACGACGTCGTCACAACAAAGATTATTTTAGGTTAATAGAAAATACAGGAATCAATCACATGCTCTGAAGCAACTTTTCCTCTTGATGAAATGTAGATTTTTGTGAATGTTCTCCACGGCGCAAGGAATACCGATCATATGTTTGAGGGAAAGGTCCAAAGGTGGTTAAAAATATAGTTACTTCTTCTTCTTCTTCTTCTTCATGTTTTAGACTTTGGCCCGATACGTCACCTCTGGTCCTTCATCTATTTTTGGGTTTTTTTCGACATTTCGTTCCCCGACTGGTTTTTGTTACTTTCAACCTACAAATTTTAAAAAGAAACTATTTTTAAATAAACTAAAATTGGTACAAATTTTAAAGTTTCGATGGTTTGATTATGAATTTATACTTAGAATGTTGAGTAATTACTAATTTTCGGTAGCTTCTGCCAGCCCTAAATCCAGATTTTCAGGTGGGAGGGAGTACTTTTGCGCTTCATGAAGACAGTGACGAACTTTGTTAACTGTTTTTGAAGAGTAATTTGTAGGAGTCAAATATTTTCTTTTTAAATTAAGGGCGAAAAGAACTTTTTGATGCGATTTCTTGTCGGAGATTTTGGAGATCCAGATGGAGCCGGAGATCCAAAACGGAAGACTAGAGGCCTGACTTTTTAATTATTATTTAGAAATCATTGAAGTTCTTTATGTAGTCTGCTGTAAACATAATTTTTACTTGGTGTTACGTCGAATACGAACACCGATGTTTTTTCATCGAAAACCTTCATTACTTCTTCAGGATATTTATTAAACAGCACATGCATGAAATTGTGACTGTTTTAAGGTATTTAAGGACACACTGGGTCAAGAAAGGAAGATTGACTTACAAAGATCTTTTATTGTTAAGATAAATTTATTTATTTATTGATTTACTAATCCAGTAATATATTTATTTTTAATATTTTTATCTTTAAATTTGCTTGCTTGCTTTAAGGGGGCGTTGCGGGATATTTTGCAAGCGAAGCTCGCTGCACACCCTTCAACGGGTGTTTGAATAACTGACTTTGAATGCAATGTAAATTTAATAATTTACATGTAGGCATGTAACTTGGATGGAAAACCTACCGATCAAAGAGAACTTTCCAAAATGGTGAAGATTCCAATTCCCATCAGTAGTAGAAGATTAAGTAAACCTACAAATCAGTGATGAATCCAAGCAAATAATGTCTGACGAGAAAATTCCTTGCCGACCGTACAAATCCCCCCTCCGGAATATTAGTACACTATCCCTGTTTATATGCTTCTTCTTCCTCTTACGTTAGGTCTGGGACTTGTATTTTACCAATGTTTTCAAATTAGTTTTGTGAGAATAATTGGTTTTTACATTTGATAAGCTGGTCCTCAATGTGCCTATATCCCGTTTTTTTTATTGTTATGAATGCAAATCATTAACACAAGGAGACTGTCGGATTTACGTTCCCTCCGAAACACGGAGACGGTTAAGAAATTTTTACGCTCAAATGCGGAGTCGAACCATGGAACCCGTTTTTAGTAGTTGATCGCGCTTACCATAAGGCCATGACCGCCATAGTTTATATGATTTTTTAATTATGTACATTTCAGTGAGCCCCCCTTCCTGGAGTAAAAGGTCTGAATTTATTACCGATACAAATTTAATGTAGGTTTATGTAGACAAAATTTTGTTCAGTATTACTTCGGTATTTACAGACAATGTAAATTTGATGATCGTAATTTTTAGTTGAGTTCACTTAGGGATACACCTGTTCGGTTAAGTATAAATGCACACTTGCACATATAATTAGGTTGTCAGATTTTTCCAGGACAAACAGGAATAAAACCAATTTTTTTAAATTATTTATGTGTAGTCCAATCATTTGCTACTTTTGCGTGGAAGTTACTGTGAAAAGAGTTTTTTTTCGCTTAAACCATTCAGTTTTTGGCATCGGAACACCGCTATTTACTTTTCGATATCAGGCTCAGATCGGAACTGGGAATATTTGTAAAAGAAGGTTTCAAAAATTACAAAGTAATAAATTCTGAGAAACAGCTAAAAAAATGTCAAGGCTAAAAGCCTTAATTTCGTTTGTTTTTGGGTTTGTGCTTAAAATAAAGTAGTTTTCAGGTTTCTTATGTAGAGTCTGTTTTTCCTGTTCCTCTGACCCAAAAGTTGTTCCCAGATATACCTACAACAAAATCTGAAATCAATCCAAAGCGGCGGTTCTTTGGAAGACTTTATCACAGATTATAAGGAGGCTAGAATAATATTTATTTTTAGTTTATGCTCAGAATTTTGTCTTGATTAATTTTCCTAATACCTAATTTGGACAAAGGATGTATTTGAAATGACTAATCAACGACTCTTTGAAAAATTAGGTATTATTTCTTAGGTCAAACTAACCTAAATAAAATATTCAGTTTATCTGGTCATATGAGGCTTCTACATCTTTTCCGGCAGTAATTTAGAAAGCGTCAACTGATATTCAGAAAACTTCACTGTAATTCAGATTTGATAACTGATATTCAGAAACCATCAAATGAAATTCTGAAACCGACAAATGTAAAACAGAAAGCATCAATTCTGTGGCTTACAGTTTGATTTTCAAAATACTTGAAAGTAAATAACCACATTTTTAATTTTCCATAAAACACAACTTTCATTATGTGGTGGCTCGTAATAAAATTTAATAACAAAATATTATGATAGTTTCTCGATTTTTCCCTTTTTAGAGAACCTTATTATTCCGATAAGGCCCATTTGATGATTTCTGAATTTAATTTGACGGTTTCTGAATTTAATTTGAAATTTTCTAAATATCAGTTAACAAATCTGAATTACTGCTGGAAAAGGTGCAGAACAAAATTCATAACTGAAATATTCCACATATTAAAAATTGTCGATAAAATAAAAAACAGAAGAATTTTAAGAAAATGAAACTCCCTTTTCGGCGAATAAAATCAAATCAAATCAAAATACTGGATTGCAATCTTTAGCGTATTGTTTATTTGTTTTTTTCCTCCGAAAAGGAAACTATTATTAAAAACTATACTTTTTCTTCTACTTTCTCCCATATCGACTTAACATTTAAGCTCATTCATGAAAATATCCTGATAGAGTTTTCTTGAGTTAGAATGAGTTATTTTACAAAAGCTGTATGGTATGGTAATATATTTTTTCTAGTTAACCAATCTTTTATTAGATAATATTTTGTGAGATAATCAATTGGTCTTTCTAACCATTTAAATATTACTTTCCAATATTAAATTCTGACAATAAATTGATCAAATCATTCTATTTTGATACTTTTCAGTTTTGGTAGGGGTTCAATGGGTCAGTTAAACTTAAATGTACCTCAAAAGCTGAGATGAACCTGATCTTTAAAATACAACAAACACCAGGGGCGGCTCATCTGCCAAAATATTTGGTAGACCAGCAGCTTGTTAAGTATTGTTGCGTCGACGACCTCTTTCAGCGCTGTAGGTCGCTGAACAACAAATCTCAATCACTTACCGTTCCAGCAAGCTCTTATCTCAGGTTATTTTTAATCGGGCTTATCTCAGGCTTAGAAATAGCATAAAAGAAAACTACAACTGGTTCAGCTAACATCAAATTTATTAACGAAACAAGAATTATTAACGAACAAATAACAAATAAACAATCAACAACAACGAATCAAAACAGAACTTAAAATTATCGAACAACTCTCTAACCTTGGAACCCCTTGGGTATTGACCGTAGCACTTCACTATCTGCACCGTTGAACACCTAGACCAAATGGATTAACCCAATCCAAATGCTGATCTCTGGTTTTCTTGCTTCCTTGAAGCATCTCGTATTATTTACTAGAGTCACGTCTCGACTCAGTCGTAATGGTTGGTGACTCGATGAAACCTTCATCGTACACGTCTGTGTTCTGCGAGATCTTATCTCTGACTATTATCTTCGGAGCTCGGTCCGGCACGTCTATCTCGGATGTCAGATCTAAAGTGAATCCTTTGCTTCCCCGTTGTTTGGCTTGGAAACCACACTCATTTTATTTTTATTTTGTTTCCTTGTTTTTTTGGAGACCTCTATTATTTCCGGCTGTTCCTGCGGGTATGTCCGCCTACGTAATTTTCTTAGTGCGCTGCTCGTCCTGGTTATCGTAACTAACTTAAATATAACATGAACAAACTTAAATCTAACAACAATAAAAAAACAACTTGCACCTCTCCAGACTGCGTTTTCTTTTATCCTGGTTTGCATCTTAATTTCCTAATGTGAATGACGCGAAACACAACAGTATAGATAAAAGTTACAGGATTCGGAATCTTTTATATATATATTTTGCGAGTGGGGCTACATCTCACGGCGTTTCTCGCATCCTATCTTCCACCTTCGGCGGTCTTTCCAGTCCTCCTCTTGGAGTCCTTTTTGCTTCATCGTCTGTTCCACGTCATTCCTCCACGTGCGCTTAGGTCTTCCCCTTTTTCTTCTCTTCGCTGGTAGCCAATGCCACACCCTATACGGCCATCTCGCTTCCTCCAGTCTTCTCATGTGTCAATACCAATTCAGTCTTCTTCCCTCGATCGAGTCCATTATATCTATTGATATTCTCATTCTTTCTCTAATGATATCATTTCTCACTCTATCCATTAATGTTAACCCACAGCTTCGCCTCCAGAAGTCCATCTCCATCGCCTTTATTTTCCTCTTATTTCTCTCCGATATTTCCCAAACCTCCGTCCCATATATAGCTATACTCTCCACGATACTCTTGTATATTCTTCTTATAACCGTGTTTGTGGTACTTTTATTCCATATTACAGAGTGTAATTGTCTAATTGCTGCTCTTCCTTTTCCTAATCTTTGTTTAATGTCCTCATCGCTTCCCCCTTTGCTGAAAATGAGGGAGCCTAGGTACTTATATTTATTGCATCCATTTACTACCGATCCATCTTCCATTTCCAGGTTTTTGGCTTCTCCCCCCACAACCATATATTCGGTCTTGGAATAGTTTATTTGTAGGCCCCATTTACCGTATTCTTCGCTCAGTTTTCTTATCATATAATGGGCATCTATCTCATCCTCCGCGAAAACTACCTGATCGTCCGCAAAATGCAGTGAGAATAATGTGTCGTCATGTATCTGTAACCCCATTTTTCCACATTTTCTTCTCCATTCTTTTAGTGCCTCATTTATATATATTTTAAACATTGTGGGGGCCAAACAGCACCCCTGTCTTAAGCCTTTTGTAACTTCAAATTCCGAGGTCATTTCTTTACCAACTTGAACGCAGCATTTATTGCCATTGTACAAATTCTTAATGGCTTTTATATATTGGTCTTCCACATTTTGTTTTTTCAATGCCTGCCACAGTTTGGTAAGTGGGATACTATCGTACGCTTTCCGCAGATCAGTGTACACTAAATGTTTTTCAAGATTATGTGCCAATCTTTTGTCCGTCACCTGCCTTATTGTAAATAAGTTGTCAGTACATGATCGACCTGCTCGGAAGCCGCATTGTTCCTTCAGCTCCAGGATGTTCTTTTCTAATCTGTTTTTTATTATTTTTCCATATAGTCTTCCGATAGAGCTGAGTACTGTAATTCCAAGCCAAGGCAACGGGTGCTGTTCCGAAGCATTCAAGTTCAACTCAATTAAAACTTAATCCGGAGGCACCTGGCTTCGAATGGAAGCTGGTTAGTTCCAAGAAAAAGCTCAAAGGAAAGTCAAAAATCGATTCGACGACAACACCAAATGTTGCGGATGTGACAGTTGGAGTGAATGCGGCCGCAGATCGGACGCACTCCAAGCCCAATGTGTCGAAAGCCAAATATGGCGGTAGGAAGACCAAAAGGCCCGGTTTTGTGGGTACAAACTATGAGTCGTCTATTAAGGCCGTACCCAAAAAGGCGTTCATTTTTGTTTCTCGTCTGCTGCCTGGCGCGGAGCCGGACAATGTGGCTTCTGTGCTGCGTGGTCAATTTCCGGAAGTGGAGTGCAAATCGTTGCCTTCGAAGAATCCCCAATTTTACTCCTCATTTTTGGTATCGGTTAATGTCCAAAAATTTTGAAAAGGCTATGTGCCCAGACATTTGGCCGGTGGGAGCGTTTGTCAAGCGATTCCAGTTTGGTGATCAGAAACAAGGTTTTCAGCCGCCTTTGAAGACATCCACCCAGGAATAGTTTCCGGTTGTTGTCCAGTGCAGGTTAGTGATGTGATTATTCACAATAGAGTACTGTCGCGTCACCATTGTTATTTTACTATCAAAACGTACGTGCATTACGAACAAAATTGGCGGACTTATTTTTATCTTTTTCTGTAATAAGTTATGACATTTTGATTCTAACGGAAACATGGCTAACACCTGAAATTGCTAATAGTGAGCTCTGTGATGACGGGTGCGGCTATCGAATATTCAGGTCTGATCGGGACGCTACTGCCACGGGCAAGGTGCGCGACGGTGGTGTTTTGATAGCGATAAAGGGGGGTTTCCAAGCGGTTGAAACTGCCACTTCTTGCCTGGACTACTTGTTTGAACAATTGTGGGTCATGGTACAACTGGGCGATCGCAGGCTCCTGATTGGGGCGGTTTATTTACCTCCTCATTGTACCTATCATAATTACCGGTCATTTACGGATTCTGCTGAGTTTGTGTGCGATGCTTTCATATGTAACGGTGACGGGTCGGATGTTTTTGTTGATTTCAATCTTCCTAACGTTGAGTGGCACAATGACGATAGTGGCTTGTACGTTACTGGCTCTCACTTAGCCGGTGATATTGTTGCTGAAACTTTTGCTTTCTTAAATTTCTACCAACTAAATGACACACGGAATGCTCATGGTTCGATGCTAGACTTGATTTTTTCAAACGTTTTAAACGATACGGTGATGATCGCATCCGAATTGCTGGTGCCTTGCGACCTTTACCATCCGGCATTAATGATTAGTGTTGCGACAAAGAAGCCTGCGACAACTCTTCAGTACTGCGAAACCGTTTACAACTATAAAGCTTGCGATCTTGAAGCTATAAACGACGACTTATCTGGTGTAAATTGGGAAATGCTACTTGCGGACTCCTTTAATCTGGATGACTCAATATGTAATTTTTATAACGTACTCTATGCCATGATAGAGAAACATGTCCCAATAATTAAAATTAAAAACAAATTTAAGTATCCCAAGTGGTTCAGCCCAGAATTAAAACAAAATATTTTGCGTAAACGAAGGGCTCATAACTTATATAAACGCACTCATAATGAATCCTCTTACCAAAAATTTTCTGACCTGAGGTCGCTTTGCAGGACCCAGGCATCAATTTGTTATAAATACTATATTTCAGAAGTTCAATCTAATATCAAGCACAATAGCAAAGTATTTTGGAATTATGTTAATAATAGGAAAACTGAGAACGGCTTTCCCGACTCGATGCAATTGCGAGGTGAAAAGGCGTGTGACGGTGCGAGCATCGCTAACTTATTTGCAAGTCATTTCTCTTCTGTCTTTTCCTCTCCCAACGGCAAGTTCCGTTGCGGCGATGTGGTGGAAGTCACCAGCCTGAACTTGCACTCATATCGAGTAAATGAGGTTCGGGTCTTCGAGAGGTTGAGGGACAGATGGTGACAAGGGAGCTGGTCCGGATGGTTTGCCTTCAGCATTCTTAAAGGGCTGCGCGGTGTCGCTGGCCTTTCCTCTATGGCTTCTTTTTAATAAGTCACTTGCACTGGGAATATTTCCTGCGGAATGGAAAGAATCCTTTGTTGTGCCAATTTTTAAATCGGGTTCCAGGGACTCTATTGAGAATTATCGCCCGATAGCGATATTATCTCACATCCCTAAGATCTTCGAAGCAATAGTCAATGATTATCTGTCATCTGCATTGAAGGGCGTTATGTGCGACAGTCAGCATGGTTTTACTGGCGGGCGCTCCACCACTACAAATTTATTGGTGTTTGTGGACTTTATTATCCGCGCTTTTCACTCTGAGGTTGCAGTGGATGCGATCTATACGGACTTCGCTAAGGCTTTTGACCGTGTCGACCATGTTATATTGCTGCAGAAATTATTGTCAATCGGGATAAACGGCTCTTTATGGCAGTGGCTTTACTCCTACTTATCTGGGCGATCTCTAATTGTCAAAATTAAAAACTTTTTTTCGCTACCTTTCATTGCTACGTCTGGCGTTCCTCAGGGTTCTCATTTGGGCCCTTTGCTATTTAAGATCTTCATAAATGACATAGTTCACTGTTTCTGGTATGCACGCGTCCTGCTTTTTGCGGATGATATGAAAATTTATATCAGAGTTTCTGACAACATCTCTGTTCTTAATATGCAGTCGGATCTTGATAGACTGAGTGTATGGTGCAAGGTAAATAGACTCAATTTAAATATTGCAAAATGCAAGCACATTCGTTTCCGTCGACATCGTTGTGGCGCCCCGAGTATCTATTCGCAGAGTGGCATTTCGTTGGAGTCGGTTCCCAGTATCCGGGATTTGGGTGTCACGATGGACACTAAATTGTGCTTTACTGAGCATACATCAAATGTTTGCAACGGTGCAAAGTACTTGGCTTTATAAAGAGAAATACAAGCGACTTTGACGACCTTTTTGTACTGAAATGTTTGTATACTTCACTTGTTAGGTCCCGTCTGGACTATACTTCTTGCGTCTGGTCTCCTTACTACCAATCTGATATCGATAGATTAGAGAGGGTACAGAAGAGATTTTTTCTTAGATACATTGCCTTTAAGCTGGGTATTTCGCACCGCGATGTCGGCTATGAGAGCTTATTGCATAGACTCAGTCTTACCACGCTTGCGGAGAGAAAGAAGGCGACTGATGTTCGGTTCATGGTTGGCCTTGTGAGTGGTTCTGTGGACAGTCCGGAACTTTTGTCGAGAATTAACTTTTATGTTCCTCAAAGATCACTGAGGAATTCTGTCACTTTTTATATAGAGCCTTTCTCAAGGTTATACTTAATGTTCTCGGCGGTCAGCAGAATGGCTCGCAATGCGAATGAATGCCAACATATGTTTTTTTACGTTAATTCGTGTTTATAAAGTTTTGTTATTAGTTTAATTCAAGCTTGTAATTGTTTTTGTTTGTACTATTAGTATGGCGAAGCTTTTTCTCCGATGCAAATAGAAGAGAGTTTTTTCAGCTCGCCCATGCTGGCAGTAATCTGTTTGTATTTTTTTTAACGACACATCATGTAATTGACTCTTTTGTCGTTTGATGTAGAAATAAATAAATAAATTAAAAAAAAAATAAATAAATTCCGCGATGAACATTCCGTTTTATCCTCCTTTTTAAATATATTATAAATGACTCCTCTTTTGAAGTCTTTTGGAAATGTATTTCCTCTTAGGCATCTATTAAACAGTTTTGTAAGCATTTCAAGTAGTATGGTTGGTGCAGAATCTTTTCGAAAGCTATATAAAGAGTTTTCCACTGACCAATACAAAACTTGATGCTAGTAATAGAAGCCGCTTTCTTAAGAACATTTTTTTGTTGAAATCCAGACCCCTCACAGGCAGCCCATTTAAATCAATTGTTCCTATGTTTAGCGTAAAATAATCGTAGCTCATAAGTTATAATATCTAGTTTTAAGTGTTAATCATTGCATATCCTTTTTAAAGATCCCGAAATTATCTACAAATTATTTATACTTACTTTCAGTTTAAATTACCCTAAGAATTATGGTGCGTCACCACTGTCAAATTTTCCAGGCATAGCAGTGCATTCATGTACTGATTTTGAGATCGACTACCGCAAGGTCTCCAAGCTTCAGGTAGAACCAAGACAGGTTCTCACTTGTCCAGGAAAATCTCCTTAAGGACGTACTTGGGGGGCTTCCAGACACCAATTCACGACAATGTGAAGGCGCAAGGACTTCCGTTTCTTAGCGTCCACAAAATGAGATTCATGTGCGCCAGATGACCCATGCCACTGTTCGTGATCATCTTCCAAAAGAATGATGCCTATGAAAACATTTTCAACACACCTCGAGTACTTTATATTAACGGCAGCGTCGAGTCAGCACATCGAAAAACAGATTTAGGGCAATATCACCGCTGCCAGAGCTTTGGACACCGGAAGCCTAAAAACACTATGGAGGGACGAACTAAAACAGACGGCAGGTGTTGGAAGATAAAAAGAGATGGAGAATGATGGGGAAGGCTGAGTGATTGTTTGTGCAAACCGCCACTCTCTAACATTATGAATTTTATAGGGTCACAATGGGTCACTTCAATTTAAATTGTTTGAACCATCGTAGATGCTTTTAGGCTATTGAGGGTACAATGGGTCATTTAAGCTTAAATACACCTGAAAAGAATGCATAGTCTGATGAAATCTTCATTATTAGCATGATGATTTGGGACATTGGGACGTCATCGACGATGATCAATTTCATCTGAAACAAACTGTCGTTCTGAAGTCTAAATCCGAACGAGCAATTTCGAGATAACTAGGTTAAACTTCTCTTAAATTTTTAAATGTTAAGTTTATAAAAAAAAATGTATTTAGGAGGAAACTAAATACTAACAGTTATGGTTTTTTACAAATCCGTGTAGCTTCCTACTATAGCGAATAAAGAAATAAGTAAAAAATCTCACAAAAAATTACTTTGCGCCCGTTACCTGCACTTTCGACAATTTATCCGCGCTGAATCGCAAATTAACTGCGTCATGTCGATGAAAGATGTTGTGTCGATTCTCGTGCTACTTTAATTATAATAATTTTTTACTTATTATTATTAATTTATAATACCACGACCATGATAAATGATTCATTATACTAACAACGCCCGTTATACCATAATATTTAACCAAAGCAGTTTTTCAATTTTGTACTTTTTTATTAATGGCATTAAGTTTTAATTAAAAATTAATTTAAATTACCCTCATGGTGATAAAGCAAAATTTACAAAGAAGATAAAATTTATAAACAAACAACTAATGAAGTTTAAAAAACGCCCCCTTTATTCATAATTAATTTTTAATTACCCGCGTTTGTTACGAGGCGCCGTCAAAATATTTCGCGATTGTAAATCACGAAAGGTGGCGATTGGGTTGCCGCTACAAATTGACACAAAATATTTGGAACATCCCGACTGTCAGCTCGGATAATTGACGATAGCATTGATTAATTCAATACATACAATAAATAAATTATTCAAAGGACATCTATAAATATACCATATCAAATTTTTGTAATCGAAGCGCATAGTTGGTGGGTACAAAGTAAAATAAATTTACAAAAAAGACATCTCTGCATGATTGACATTTGATCAAATGTGAATCCTTGGGTTTCTTTTGTGTCTGTCGACAATTTATTGTTTCGAATAATTTACATGGAAAGAAGTTGACGTTTCCATGCTAGATGGGTATAATTTTAAAAAACCGATTTAAATTTTAATATGTTTATATTTTTTACTATTTTTATTATTGCCTGGTATTTACCTGCCACCAAAGCCCTACTAAGCAAGAAGGGCGTATCTGCACTTTTCGGTGATTTTCAGTCATTTATTACCACAGCCGTGCATAATATAAATTTATAAACAATCACTTCTTACCATGATAATCGTTTGGCTTAAACAAAAACTTGGTAGAGTGCAGATACGCCCTTCTTCTTTAGCAGGGCAGTTTGCGTTGCAGTTTGAAGCAAAAGAAAATTCCATAGAGAAATTTAAATTCCGTTTGAATTAAAAGATCGTTAACATACAAATAGAAGTATTTTGCTTATCCCGAGAGACAATTACTTTACGCCCTCTACATTCCAGAAATTGCGTTAAAATTAGATAAAATATAGTAAAATTTAAACAATTTAAAGTGTTCCATTGTTATAAAAACCACAAATCGCTTTATGCTAAGAATGTTTACTCGGTAGACCAATAAATATACAAAACTGTTTTGTATTTGTACTAAGAGTAAAATAAATAAAGGCAGGTTCACAAGGCATCCACTTGCTTATACAGCAATTTTCGTTTACACAAAAAATAAAGAAGCTGCACAATAAAATATTTTTATAGTGTAAACGCAGTTTGATTATTGAGATTGTAAGAAGCGTAGGTATTTTCAAATTTAAATTTCAAGTCCCAGAGATAGCGACATCTCTATTTGAGACCACACCAATACACACGAAGCAACAAAGAGCACAATGAGAGTAAAAAGTTGGAATAACTTTATAACCACCACCCGACGATTTGAATTTTACATGATTTTTAAATATATTCGAGTGTTAAAAATGAAACCCTCATTGTATTAGCTCGAATTTTTTTTCAAAACAATTGAACAAATTTGTTTATTTTGAAATTTAAAATTTTGTATTTCCATACCAGACTAAACCAAAACGCGCGATTGCGATTGTTTTGTTTTCCTTTCGTTTATTGTCGGTTTAAAATTGTTTTCCGTTTGTGCGATGTGTAGACCATCACATTATGAGCAAGCAAAAAAGAAAATACCGCTGTTTTTTATTTTGCGAATACAGATTATAATACAACCCTGTGCGGTTTTAAACTGTTGAAAAATTTGTTTGGCGTGAGTGATTGAAAAATTAAGTTTATTCGATATTAATAACGATATCGATTATAATAAAAATTTTATCGAACTGAAGAGATACGAAACCATCAATCATCGTGACAGCGAGCGCCACTACTAATGAACGTCGGCGTCTCTAAGTTTACAAAGGAATAAAAAAATGATTCATAAATTCTATTTGTTTTAAATAAATCACCGCAGTGATTAGACGATGTCCGGAAAGTAAGTTAATTACGGTAATTCCGATTTTTAATTATTTTTTTTATTACAAATTATTAATTTGGTCGAAACCTTTTGATCTCGCAACTTGCTCGGAGTTTTTCAGCATTCAAATTTCCTAATAATTAAGAAATTCGTTCTATAATAATTTAATTGTGTTTAAATTTTATTGACTCGACGACATTGTGTAAGTCGATCTAAATCAGAGGTTACAGCTGCTATTTCTAATAGTCGTAAAAACTTCAAGTTGCGTTTTTTTAGTTAAATGGAGTAATAAAACCACTTGATTAATTTATTGAGACAGAATAATTAAGTAAATAATAAAGACATTGAAAAAAACGAAATTGATTATGTAGATTTCTTAATTCACCATTGCGAACGAACGGATTCAAGAAAGTTGACTTTCAAGCACGAAATTAATTCGCCCCCCGGTAAGCCGACCATTGTCACGTGCCCTTTTTTAATCATAAAAAATAAACATTTTATAGAGGGCATTTTTTAAACGTAAAATTTTTTTACTCGTGTTTTTATCAATAAAATTATGGTGGGCTATTAAAATAAATTTTTAAGATGACGGTTTAATAGCGTAGTCATCTTACTGTTACAGCTTCAACAGCTGAGTTTATAAAATAAAATTAATTTATTAATCGCAATTTAATTTTTCTATTAAATTAACCGACGACATTGTCGCAAAATTTATATTTGTTTAAATAATTGTGACTTTAATTTCGGTTTGGGTCAATAAAATTTGTTTTATTGAAACCATAAACTGTTACGATGTTTATAAGATTAAGCCCCCCAAGCAGAGCGAATATGCGTTTCTTTTTGGCCCCAAAATTAAGATTCAAAAATTCGTGGCATGCTTGAAGCGTTTTTGATCAGATAATTTTGTGACGACTGCGATGACTGATTACTTACGGCTTATTTTCTCCAAGCAGCGTTTGTTTAATATTCAAGCTTATCTCGTCAAGTACATCGTGAGTAATTTTTTATAAGTTTTACAAGGCATTTGATAATGGAAACGACGTCATAACGGCGTTATCTAGATGTAACAATTTTGCAATTTTTAGCTACAAAGAAAAAAATATTAGACTAATATAGAAGGAGCGAGAGGAACGAATAGAGGACGAGTGGGACAAGATGAAGAAGATGTTAAAAACGATAGTCCAGGAAAATACTACAGAGACTAAGAGAAACAAAGGAAAAGAACGCTAACAACTAATCGTACTCAACAAAGAGGCAAGAAACAAAATGCTAAGCGATAACACAGAAACTAACAGAGAAGCCTTTATCCAAGTAAGAAAAGAGATGAAGCAGATGACCAGAAGGAGAAAGCAGAATACTCACAAAACACATCCATACTCAAAGTTAAGAATAGAAAACTGCTGATTGAACGAGAGTATTTTAATGATATGTTGGGAAGAGACACCAACAACAAATTTGGATGATGACGAGATAGGCGAACAAAATGAAGAGATGGAGAGAAGTACAACAGCACCCACTATGGAAGAAGCATTAACCACAATAATAAAGCTTCTCATCTTCTTCTTCTTTCAACCCGTTTCAATGTAATTCTGAATGTAGGCCTCCTCAAGTTTCTTCCACCCTCTTATTTTTTCCGCTCTTCTTCTCCAAAGTAGTCCCGCATATTTTTTCAGGTCATTGGTCCACCTCATTTGCGTTCTAACCCTCGCTCTTCCTCTACTGTTGCAGCACAGAGTTCCAGCTACCATCGATTTGTCTTGTGTTATGTGCTGAAAATTTCCATTTCAGCATCGCCACCATCCTCCACATGTCTCTCACTCCGGTCAATCTCGTGATCCACTCATTTCTCTTTCTGTCTCTTAGGGAAAACGCGAGCGTTTACTGTTCCATTGCTCTTCGGACTTTTACGAGCCTGTCCATGTTCTTTTTGGTGTTCAGGTTATTTGTAAATACCGGGAGTACACACTGATATAAACTTTGCTTTTCAGTTTCTGGGGAATTGTTTTGTTCTTTAGTATGTATAGAGCCTCATTCTTCTAACGATCTCAACCTCTTGGTTTTCTTTATTTGGCTTGATAATTAGTCCCAGGAATCCATATTCTATCTCTTGTTTCAAATTTTCTCCGTCAACTATGATTTCCAGTCTATTTTCTGTGTTAGTCATGACTTTCGTGTTATTGATGTTTAGGCGAACTCTCGGTGATGATTACATAATCATCTGCATATCTGAGGTGACTGGGACGATCACTATATCATCAGATTCTGTATGAATCAGAGACATGGACTCTAAACATTCCTGACGAAAGAAGATAAAGATTTGGGAACGAGAAGGCCTTAGAAATACAATTGAATGAGCTTTACGGAGAACCCGACCTAGAGCCAGTTGTGAGAGGAAACAAGTTGAAACGGATGGGAGAATTGAGAAATGGAGAATGTCCAAATGGTATCAAAGAGACAACCGATAGGAACACGAAAAGCGGGAAATCCAAATTTGGGGAAGAATGAAGCAAAGAATAGAGAGGAATTTCTTATAGTTACTTATATTATTATTATTAATTTTGGCTTGGATCAATAAAATTTGTTTTATTGAAACCATAAAATTTTACGACGTTTATAAAATTAAACCCCCCAAGTAGAGCGAATATGCGTTTCTTTAGGGCGCCAAAATTACGATTCAAAAATTCGTGGCATGCTTGAAGCGTATTTGATCAGATAATTTTGAGACGACTGCGATGACTGATTACTTACGGCTCAATTTCTATAAGCAGCATTTGTTTAATATTCAAGCTTATCTCGTCATATACATCGTGAGCAATTTTTTACAAGTTTTACAATACATTTGATAGTGAAAACGACGACAAGGTTAGGTAAAACAATAAAGAAATATATCAAGCCACGAAAGGTCCAATACAAAAGCTTAACCGAATAACAGACGAATATTTATCATGTCTGTATCCTCGGCACTTGAGATTCGAGAATATAAAATCCATGTACCCAGCTTGTGTTTAACTGCGATATAATATCGAGTTATGTTCTTCTTGTATATAGACGTCTTAATCTTCAGGTTTGCCCACCTAGGTAACACCACAGAAGTTAAGTTTGATATCACCTGGTCAGCACCAGGTGAAAGGAATGGTGCCGAAGGATATCAAAATTGAAATTTTTGAGACTTTTGTTTTAAGTAACGATTTGTTCATTTGGTTATATTAAAGAATTGGTTGTTTGTTATGAAGTGGTGATTATTTATTGAATTTTTCTAAACCTGTATTGGAAATTATTATGGATGGGGTAATTTCTCAAAAAATTTATTATAAGCGTCGCTTTCGATATTTTTAATATCTTAATAGATGGAAGGTGATATTGGTAATAAAAAACGTGCTGAGAGCTGTATGTTTTGATTTTTGATTAATTTTTTTGAATATTATAAAAAATTGTGTGTTTGGTTTTAAGAAATCATATTTGATTGTGTCAATTAGTTTTATGAAGATATTAAATATTTACACGTTAAGTCTTAATGGTGTTTTTTTTTCAAATTAGATGTGCTAAATGGCGAACGAGAATTTTATTTTTCTTGCTAATGGAATGCAGATTAGACACGTTTGAAATGCTAATCGTCCGACAAATAAAAATATGATATTTAAAATGTGAATGATAGGCTATAGAAATGTTTATTTCACTGTCGAATTTGATAACTAAATTTTAAAATTCAAGTTTGCTTAGATTTCCTCATGCTGCAGAATCGAAGATTGATTCAGAATCCATAAAAGGAGCGAGAAAAAATTAGGCAATGTTTTTTGTTTAAATTTTATCGAATAAGTACTCCAGCACTTGATTGCTATGGTTGTGCGGCCAACAGGCAGCACGTGAAGTGTTTAGCTTAGTAACTAAAATATTAACTTAGCAGAGGTATATTACAAACAGATAAATAATTAAGCAAATACGTACACAGAGCTGATATTTTATATATTATTGAAGTGATTTTTAAATTTTATTTAATGTTTTGCAATTACTATTCCTTTCTACATTGTTTCAATTTATTCTGTTTTAAAATCGCAGGATGCGGTGTTCTCCACCTGGCCAATTTTGTTACATGCATAATATACACATAAAATATGCATTTTAAATTCCCCTTTTAATTTTAATTTAGTTTAAATTAAATCTTTTATTTATTTTTTCATATTTTTTAATTTTTTATACTGTTTCGCCTTTTTATAACTGATTCAACAACAATCTAACTTTCCTGTTACTTTCGCTGTAATTTCCAATTCCCATTAGTTTCTTCCAATCAAACAACACTCACCTTAAAATATATTTATTATTTTTAAACTATCGTGTTACGTCTTTCAGGACTCAAGAGAGAATGAATATGTTAAAAACTGTGGCAAACCCGATGACTTTACAAACAATTTTACAAAAATCAAAGTTCCCTAAAACGTCAATTTACAAAATAGCTTCAATAATAATAATTTTTAACTAAAGTAATAAGATAACATAACTAAATAATAAAACATGATGCAGCTTACGCACTGAAATATTTTCAGTTTGGCAACTAAAAAATTAACCAATTAGAGTTTCATTTAATGGTGGCATTTCGTGTCAAGAAATTCCAAGACTTTCCAAATGATTACTAAGGAAGTAAGAGTAACTAAAAAACTAAACTAAACTATGAATACTAAAGATTTTAAATAATTTAAATTATTTTTAACGAATTCCAATATTTGCAGTGAATGAATTCGAAGAATTTCCGAACCATCACTAGAAATTTCCAAATAATTAAAAAAAATTTCATTAAAGTTCAAAGATATCCAAGTAATTCTATTAATTTTCAAGAAATTCCAATGATTTCTAATGATTTAATATTAATTGTAAGGACTTTCAATGATTTTCGAAGGATTACAAGATATTTTCTGAAATAATTTGCAATGAATTCCCAGTGGTTTTTATAGAATCAAATATAATAATTTGTAGAAAGCTCCCCCCCCTCGTGTAAATTGTAAACACGGGTTCTGTACATCTGTGTGTTTGTGTGAAAGGTCCTTGGACGTCTCTCATTGGTTCAGTTTTATTGAGTTACCTATTTAAGTAAGTTTACCTATTTAAGCTTGAAGGATTAAATACTTATTGTCTGATTGGTCTATTGTATTATCAACCTAAACTTTAAGATTATCTATTCCTAATTTGCGACTTTCATTACTTCATTTTTTAGTTACCTATTTAAAAAGTTCCAGTGCGGCCTTTAGTCCGCACAACTATAACCTTTCAAATTCCAAATATTTATAATGAATTCTGCAGATGCCTAGTTATTCCAACAATTTAGAAAGTACCTAGTCTAAATATTTCAATGAAATTCTAATACGTTCTAAAAATCTTCAAGAAATTCTTAATATTTCCAGTGATTTCCAAGCGATTTTCAGCGAATTCGAATAAATTAAAAAGCTAAATACGCAAAACTCGGAATTCAAAATATTTCCAAGGAACTCCAAAACTATTCAAATTCTTCGATCTATTTCTTACCAATTCCGAAGATTTGCAAAGAATCCAAAAGAATTTCCAGTCATTAATAAGGAATTCTCAGTGATTTCCAAAGAATTATAAATAAATCAATACAACTCGAGGTATAAAAGATTTCCAATAAATTTTAAAGATCTTCCAATAACTCCAATAATTATTTATAATGAATTTCAAATATTTATAAGTAATTCTAACGACTTAAAAATAATTCCATATATTTCCCAGGATTATAATGATTTCCATGGAATCAAAATCAATTTTAAAGGTTCGTAGTCATTTCTAACAGATTTCCTGTAATCATCATCATCATCATCATCATCTTCACGTGTTAGACTTGTTTCCTGTAATTTGAATGTAATTCGCAGTGATCACGAATGAATAAAAAATTAAGAAATAAACAAAACTCGATATTTCAAATATTTCCAAGGAACTCTAAAGATTTCCAAATATTTCCAATAATTTCCAAGGAATTCTAACGATTTACAAAAATCTCCATTGAATTTCAGTGGTTTTCAAGGGATTCCCAGTGATTTCTATGAAATAAAAAATAAATATAGAAGCAAAACTTTAAATTCCCTAGATTTACAAATAATTTCTATTATTTGCTATAAATTTCAATTATGTATTTCCAATGACTTCCATAGGGAAACCGTGGTTCTATACCTAGTCGCGCCGGATATACTGCTGTGATCTTCAAGCCCAATATAAATCTGTGGGCTATGGGGAAGGCAACGGGAAACCACCCCATTAAATTTCTTTCCCTAATTAAGGTATCTTGACTTCGGTCAAATTGATAACCAACGTTCGCTGAGCGGATACGGTACTTTAAGAAGAAGAAGAATGACTTCCAAGTAATTTTCAAAATTTGTAAGGAATTTCACTGATACACAAGATTTCAAAAATTTTCATGGAATTTCCAGTGATTTCTAAGGAATCCCAAGTGGTTTCTAAAGAATTAAAAATGAACAAATTTATAAATTAACAGAACTCGGAGCTCCAAGGATTTCAAAGTAATTACCACAATCTTGAAATTCCAAATATATCTAAAATTCAAAAAAAGCTAGGTAAGTCGAGGCGGAGCGTGGTCTATATAAGAGTACCGACATCCAATGGGAGACCACTGTTTCACTACAATTTTAAGGGCTGTTTTTTACAGTTTAACATGTATTGTCCAAAAAAAAAATTTTTTAATTCTACTATATAAACTTTCAACTTGTCGAATATTTACAGAGAATTTTTAAAATCGAGGTGACGTTTAACGTGCCATTGGCAAAATAAATAATCAAATATTCTGAATTCTAAAGATTTTAAAGTAATTCCAACAATTTCTATGGAATTCCAATAATTCACAAGGAATTCTTAGCGATTTTCAAGAAATTCTAAGTGGTTTCTAATGAATTTGAAGTAATCAGAAAAATTAATGTCATATGTAGAACTCGAATAAGTATCAAAGAGTTCTAAGTAATCCCTACTAGCTCGATGAAATTTCAAATATATCTAAGGAATTTCAATGTTTCCAAGGATTCAAAAATAATTGCAAGGATTCCTAATGATTTTTATGACATTGTTGCACTGCTGTAATTGCAACATTGCAGAAGTAGCATTTCTAAGGGATTCCCAGTGATTTAAAAAAAAAATAAAGATTTTTCTTAAAGATTCTTAAATTCTCAGCGATTTTCAAGAAATTCTAAGTGGTTTCTAAATTTCAAATATATCTAAGGAATTTCAATGTTTCCAAGGATATAAAAATAATTGCAAGGATTTCTAACGATTTGCATGGAATTGTTGCATTGCTGAAATTGCAACATGCTGCAGAAGTTGCATTTCTAAGGGATTCCCAGTGATTTCTAACAAAATAAATAAGTAAACAATGAGGCGCTCTGAATACCGATGATTTCAAAGGAATTCTATATATCTCCAGTGATATACCAGGAATTTCCAACGATTTCAAAGAAATTCAAATCAAATAATTAAATAAAGCTTTGTTTTTAATAAATTTCAAAGTAATTCCAACAGTTATCAAATGATTTTCAAGAAATTACAAAAATTTCTATAGAATTTCCAGTGATTCAAAGACTCTCAGTGATTTTCGATGGATTATTATTAATTTTCAAAGAATTATCATTGGTTCCCAAGAAATTCTAAGTAGTTTCTAAGGAATTAAAAATAGAACAATAAATAAATAAACAGAACTCTGAGAACTCAATTACAAAAATTTCCAAGCAATTCTCAGTGATATGATTGTAACAAACTAAAAATAAAATTATTGTAAATACCAATGATCTCCACGAAATTCTTAGGATTTTCAGTGCTTTGCATGAAATTCCTATGATTTTCCAATGATTCCCAGTAATTTCGATTAAATTCAAAAGAATTAATTAAATAATACTCTGAATTCCGAAGATTTCCGAGTAATTTCAACAATTTCCAAGGATATCCAATGATTTCCAAGGAATTCTAAGTGATTTACAAGGAATTCCAAGTGATATATAAACAATTAAACACATAAAAAAAGAAGTAAAGAGAACTGCAGAGTACCAAAGATTTCTAATTTCAACAATTTCAAAGAAATTCCAAATATACCTAAGGAAATCTAATAATTTTCCAAGATTTGTAGTGAATTGTAAAGATTTTTAAATGATTTGTAAGAATTTTCAATGATTTTTGGTAGGAATTGCAAAGATCTCCAATGAATTTCCAGTGATTTATGAATAATAAAATGAACTAGAAATAAATAAATAATATAAAGACCCTGAATACCGCAGATTTCCAAAGAATTCTAAGATTTTCAGTAATTTACAAGGAATTTCCAATTTTCAAAATGATTCCCAGTGATTCGGAAGAAATTCCGATAAAATACACAATCCGGTGATTTCCGATGGATTGAACAGTGATCTTCATGGAATTTCTTGTAATTTCCAAAGAAATCTAAGTGGTATATAAAGAATTACGAATGATTAAAATAAACATAACACGGAGTACCAAAGATTTAGAGGTAATTCCAAGAAACTCGAAGAAATTCCAAATGTACCTAAATAATTCCAATGATTTCTAATGAATTGTAAGGCTTTCCAATGGGTTGCTCCTCTCTCCTATGCATTGTCGTGTTCTGTTGACCATAGGGGGTGGTATGACGTAATTGGGTAAAATAATCAAAACACTCATAATTTAATTAATTTAGGATAAGACCATAACAGGTGAATTATTAGATTGTGTCTGGATTCTCTTTGGTCGAAGAATTGTTAGACTGATTTTGCCTCAATTATCCATAAAGAAGCAAACGTTGTTGAACCTGAAAAAGATGTGAAAATTGTAAGGGATGAAATATTGGTGGTTGTTGATTCAATTAAATATGGGAAACAAATTAAATTAATTTAGTTTATTTGTGAAATTAGGATATTGCGTTGTAATTAAAAATAAGTGAATTTCGTGACATTAGTGCATGCGCGAGTTAGAGAAAATTGGTGGGATATTTATGGAGAATGATAAGGGAGCGAGGAGAAAGGACTTCCAAGTCAGCCGTCCAATAGTTCAGACGTGCTGATAGTGTTAATTTGAATAATTTTTGGTCTGGATTCTGAATCAAGCGAGCGTTTGATGAATAAAGACGCGTTAGTAATAATATAATAGAAAATTGAGTTATATTTGGATTTGAAAGAATTTTTCGGATTAATTGGAAGAAAGGAAAGTGAACGTTTTTCGTTGTTGGTTGATGATTTTGAATAAGTTGGAAGTGATTGTATTTGGTGCGGTCTTAGTTACAATATCGTCTAGAAAGAAGTTTGGAACCACTGACAATAAATTTCTTGGTTATGTTTGATGGCGAGGTGAATGAGAATTCAAGAAAGAAAAACTTATATTAAATTACGTACCTGTTCTGGATTATACGATTCCGAAAGAAGACAATTATCTACTGGTCAATTCAATTTCCTTTGTTTGATCCAAAGACAGCAGCTGTATTCAACGAAGATCTTCACGCTTCCCTGTCACACGCAACGTCGGCAGCATCGGAGAACTCCGGTAAGAGTTTACGAGACGTAGAGCTCCTGCCAAAGGTCAAAACTTATACATTCGTCGGCGCAATAACGAAAACGCGTCCAAATGCTAAAAAGCCCAACTAGAAAACATTCGTTGAATGTTTGCTTTCGTTTTGACAGTTTTACACAAATTTCGCGTTTTATTAGTAAATGGTATTAGTATTATTTCATAATATAAATAACAATCAGCCTTCTTTAAGGCTATTTTAGCCTTATTTACATTTTTTAAATTTTCGCGTCAAGCTAAAGTTTTTACGTAGCATTTCATATGTATGTATTTCGCCCTCTTTGCCCCTCCTTCGCGCATTGTATAAGTTTTGAGCTTTGGCACGTAGTCTACTTATTAATTTAAAAATAAACTAATCGTTTTTAAATTCCGGCGCGGATAAAAACTGTGGGGGTTTTATTGCAAATATTTAACTCTGTACAATTTAATTTGTTTAGATTTTAAGGAAACCAATATTTTGTTTTAAAATTATTTTATTGTGATAAATAAATTCCATCATTTTGTTTTCTATAACGTTTGCGTTTAATTTCATCAATTATAGCAGTAGTAAATTGAAAAGAAAACAGATACAATTTTTCGTTTTTATTACATAGTCTTTATGAGAAAGAACACAAAATAAGGTGGAGTATAAGAGTGTTTTGATTAATTACATGGACCCAAGTTCGACCCAAATTTACAGAGTCTTTCATGCATTGCTGGCCGGAGCATTATTAATTAAGTGCCATTGAATCTCTCTCGCTATATGAAAAAATTTTTTGAGCTTAAACAATAGCTACACATAGCAGTATGTGTTGTGCATTTGTAGTACTATCACACACATAGGGGACCTACTTGTTTAACGCGGGCTCCGAACCGCGGGAAGTGTATACACTTCATCTCCAGAGAGGCTATTCTTGGCATATTACACCTCGGTGGTTTGCCATTGCCTTCCGAGGGGAGACGGTCAGAATAAAGTTTTTACTGAGCCCGGAGTCGAACCGGGCATTCAGCTATAGCAGCAATGCACTTAACCGCTTAAGCTGATTACCGTCTAAAAATTTGAAAGTAATTAAATAATAAATAGGAATTCTAAAGATTTCCAGAAATTTCTAAGGAATTTTAATTGATTTACAAGGGAACGAAGGGATCCAGATCCAAGTGATTTCGAAGAAACTACAAATAAATACTTAAAGAAAACTCTCAATTCCAAAGATTTTCAAGTTTTTCTAACAATTACGATGGAATTCCAATAGTTTACATGGAATTCTAAGAATTTTCATGAATCATAAGGAATTCTAAGGATTTTCATTCTCAGTGGTTCCTAATAAGAAATTAAAAGTAAACAAATAAGAACAATACCAAAGAAAATTCCAAACAGTTTCAGATAATTCCAACTATATCCAATAGATTTCTAAGGAAGTCCAAATATTATGAAGAAACTGCAATAATTTTCAAGGAATTTAAAGGATTTCCAATAAATTCCAGTTATTTTTAAAGGAATTACATTGATTTCATTTCCAAAGAATTCCTAGTGATTTCCATATTATTTTAAATAACGATTCAAGCAATTTACAACAACTTTTATAAATATTTACGGAATTCCAAAATAATAAATGTGTATAATATTTAATACTTGCTTTTATTGCGGTTGTATTTCAACATCTTCTTGTGTATTTTTCTTCAGAAATCGCTGCGATTAGCAGTTCAACTTATATGTTGAACAGCAAAGGATTAATTATTATTTATTGAATACGACCGTTCTACTTTTAACTCTGTAGCCGTCACAATTAGCTCGGCCTTCCAAGTAGCTTAATATATTATGCGCGAAAAATTAATTTTTCTGAGATTAGGTTATAATCAGATGTTGGCATAACGATGAGGTTTTGCGCTTAGGTAGTCACATTTTGCGTTTAGAAATTATTAGATTGGATTCAGGCCTACGATAGTTTAATTAATTAAAAAAATAGAAGCGCGAAATTTAAAAATTGGTTGCAATATTACAACATTCATAAGAAGGTGAAGAGCTTATCACAATCCTACCAATGAGACAAATGATGGAATAAGGTTAAGCTGGGCTGTATACCCCTACAACACAGAAGAGAATAATCATTATGAGTAATTAAATTTCTTCCATCCCCCTCCCCCGTGCCTCTCTGCGGTAAAAATTAAAATGTCGTTCGAATTTTCCCTTCGTTATAAAACACTCGTTTCGATGTTCCTGAAATAACTTGGTTATCTCTTATTTTATGAAAAAAGTTTTAAAATTTAAGAAAGAATATTTTTCTTATTTATTAAAATTCGCTGAAAATTACAAAAGTTATGAAGATTTAAATTGCCACGTGTTTGAAAAATTATCACCGTTTAGTAATACTTCCGAACTGGTATTTCTGATTTATTCAACACCAGTAGGTACGCCACATCTTACGATACAACCAAAATGTAGGTACTATAAGAATTTTGTCGAACATAACAGTTTTGTATAAAATATTTTTTAATCAAGTTGACGATTTAATTTTACATATTCAAGGAGCGTATACATTAACTTTTAATAAATAAAACCTCGATATCTCTTTTATTTTTTAACCGATTTAAAAAATTAAAAAACCACTTTGTTTGTAATTTAGTGCTTTACAAAATTACTAACTTAATACTTCTTGATAAAGTGACCAAAAACCTGGAAATTTTGCGAAAACTTAAATAGCGCGTGAGAGACCAATTCCATTGTTGCATTTAGTGCAATTTGATTCACACACCATTTACTTAATATATTTTTCAGAACCCAAACAATAAATCCGTTAAAGGTTAACTGTCAAAATTGGATATATTGAAGCAAACGTTGTATGAGATAATCGATCTTGTCGGAGTAAGTATAAGAAATCAATTAAGTGGGACAATGTAAACAATTAATACACGAACTTAGCAAAAACGAAAAATATGGCTTCAATAAAGCGAGTGCGTTGGCGTAACACATGTAAAACAACATTTAAGAAAGGATAAATCAGAAATATGTTGGAATTTTTAAGAAAAACCCGCAAATAGTAAATCAATTGAAGAAAAAAGTTGTTTTCGCATATTTCATAAGTGGCTAATTAATTATATTAGCGGTATATACACGTATGTCAAGGGTTGCAATAAGAGATATGTTCACAGTTAATAATAGGTGGAATTATGGACAGTAACCACAGGATCCAAATCAATGGGGGGCGATACAAAGTCTTTCTCTTTGGAGGCCAAGGGGACAGAGGCACATTTTTGTAACAGAGATGTCGAGTGTGGTTAGCAAGAATCATTTACCATAGCTGTTCTAGTACTCAGCAGGAACCAGACTACGTTCTGACCCCAGTTTTACATAATCGGCAAATAAATTTGTATTTAATACACTATGAACGTGTTGTAAATAGGTATTATGTGAGCATAAATGTCTAATGGAAACTTTAAGCGATTATTAAATTATTAATCCTATAATTAACTTTATAATTCGCACCGTATAGTTTTGACTAATTGGTTAAAAACGTTGATAATTTATCAATATTAATATATTGTGAACGGTTATTGCTCGGAGCGAACAATTATTTATGATCCTGCTCTATAATTTATTACCAAGATAGTTTGGCTGACAGCGAGAGTCAATGTTCGAAATTTATCAAATTTGTAACTGCTGCCCCCTTTAAAACTCCTTCGCCCCCCAAGCAACGCCTATGGTATCATTTTGCAATTACACTTAATTAATGATGTCTATTGTAGTAATAAAAGATTGTGGAATGCTTTGTATCGATGTCAAAAAATTAACGACTGATAGAAAATTGACGCTATTGTGTGCACACTCGGCTGTCGGTCAGTCAATCCATGTTGACCTTTCAGAGCGCAATAGAAATTGATAGGCAATATAAGTAAAATCATAAAGGTAGTTAAAACAGTTAAACGTTCACCCGAAATCGTTTACAAGATAATTAAATTTAGCATGTTATCGTATCGTAAATTGTAATTCAATGAATACGTCAATAACTTTTACTTTGTGCTGCCTTGAAATTTGAAACGCCAAATCTTTTTCATTTGCAATAATAACTCGGTTAACAGACCCAAAAAATAGTCGGGCCTGAAGCCGAAAGAAAGAAGTTAAGTTCTGCTGGTTATTTCTTCAGCGAAATGCTGAAAAGGTGGTTTCGTTGCTGAAATATTGTGAGCGCGGATTGGGATATAAAATGTGAATGTTTTGATTTTATTAAAAATGTCGCATGTATAATGAAACAAGCTCTGATTAACAAAACACTCGCTGAAAGTTAAGCAACTTGCAATTAAGATGTTATCATGACCAACTCGATGCGGCTAACTGTCAACAATTAACGTAATTTATTATGAGACAACAATGGTAATGTTGTGATATTGTGATTGGGTGGTCTTTAGGAAAGTTGGCAAGTCATCATCATTAGTTGCTATTATGAAAAGTACACTATAAGACTTTCGGCCTCTATGATCGTCGTTAATATCAAAAAGTGTCCGAAGCAGCCTGGAATTTTAAATATTCGATTCTTCAATTTATCGAAATGGAAATATAATAGAATTTGTATTGTTTACTATAATTCAATATTTTTCTTGTGTCAGTACAATATTTTCTTTTTTTTATAATTCATTGTTAAATTTTACAGACTAACATAGATTAATGGTCATGATGGTCATGAAGAACTTTAGACAAGCTCTACAATTGTATTGAACATTTTTTAAATCCTTTATGAATTAGTAATCAATCAATAATTATTTTTTTCGGTGTGGCGGCGGCCGATTTTGGCTCAACTGCTTTTCAAAATCTGGAATGCCAACTGAAACTATCAAAATGTCTTGTTTGTACAGTCTGAATTAACCAAACAGGTTAAATAACGTCAAGTCGCTTACTGCAATAGATTTCGGGACATAAGGTAGGAACCAACAAGCAAACAAACAAGCGCACAAATAAATCATCCACCTTTTACATTTTTAAACCGTTATTTAAGGCAGCCTACGTACTTTGAAAGTTTAAATCATAGAGCGATAGAGCTGGGTATCTCCTATATTTTATATTATGAGATCAAAGGCGAACAAATGAATAAACGAACAAACAAAAAACATTTCTTTCTTAGTTTCGCGTTAAAAATATTGTATTTAAGAAAATATTTTAATATGTATATCACAAGTTTTAATATGATGGCAGGTTGGCTTTGGTAATTTCTACTAACAAACGTTGTAAAACAAAAGACCAAACGAACAAAAAATCAAACGAACAAACAAACTTTTTTTCTTGATTTCGGGTTAAAATCTGTTACATTAAAGAAATTGTTTTACTACATCATACATTTCAATATGATGCCAAGCCGACATCGGTAATTTCTACTAACTTAGGCTGTAATACAAAAGATCAGAAACAAACAAACGAACAAAGAAACAAATCCAATGTTCTTTCTCTTAAGAGGTTAACAAATCAGCTATTTTGCATGTCTCAAACTGATGATACTACAACAACATATTCTTATCACAGCTAAAGTCCCAATATAAATTCAGAAACAATACAGAATGTAACAGAGACTGTAATACAAAAGACCAAAAACAAACGAACGAATAAAGAAACAAACAAATCCAACGTTTTTTCTAGTTAGAGGGTTAAAAATAAGCTATTTTGCATGTTTTAAACTGATGATACTATAAAAAAACTGATAATAATATACAGTTATCACAGCTAAAGACTCCATATAAAATTAGAAACAAACGAGCGCATTACAAGAACTGCAATGAATGCACGAACAAACAATAATTTTTTCTTATTTTGGGTTAAAAATTGTTAAAATAATGGAATCTTCTTATTATATCACAAGTTTCAAAATGATCACAACCCGACGTCGGTAATTCCTACTAACAGAGACTTTAATACAAAAAACTAGAAACAAACGAACGAACAATGAAGCAAACGAATTCAAGGTTCTTTCCAGTTAAGAAGTTGAAAATCTCTTAATTTATCTAAAAATCTATTCTACATGTTTCAAACTGATGATCTACAGTGCCATAAAATTATCACAGATAAAGGCCCGATATAAAATCAGAAACAAACGAGCGAATTTCAAGAACTACAATGAACTACAAACAAACATGATTTCCTTGATTTTGGGGTTAAAAACTGTTGCATTTAGAAATCAGTTTACTACATCAAACGTTTCAATATGATGCCAAACTGACATCGGTAATTTCTACTAAAGCGGCATTCACATAGGGTATCGTATGTGGATGGTAGAATCGGTAAAGGCGGTGTGACACTTGTGCAGTGGCGGATTTAACAGGTGGGCAAAAGCGCGCTTGCCCACTGCCCCCCCCCGACGGGAGGCATTAAGGGCCACTCTTGCTAAAAGTTACACTTTCGATTTTTTTTTGAAAAATGTTTCGGTGAGTCTTTTGTAGACAGCACGAGACAAATTTCTCTTCAGGGGCCCCTGTTATCGAAACACTTGCAATGCTTCGTAATAATCATCTCTTATTATAAAAGGCCAAGTCTTTCTTTCTTTCTGTCTGTCTGTCCCACGGAAATACCCGAAGCAAACCGAACCGAACCGAACGCACAACGTATCATCGGATCAACGTATCATCGGATCAACGTATCATCGTATCAACGTATCATCGGATCAACGTATCATCGGATCAACGTATCAAGGGATCAACGTATTTAAATTTCCTATATAGGTGAAAAATTATGTAAATAAAATATAACTTATATATTTGGTCTGCATTGAAAAAACAGATCAACGTATCAACGTATTTAAATTTCCTATATCGGTGAAAAATTATGACAGCTATTTCCAAAAAAGCATTATGTGAACTTCCATAATGGATAATGAAAATTTTGAAAATCCTGCTGCAAAGCGACGGCGATTGAATCGTGAGAGAAAAGCACGTACAAGAGCTAATAACACAGAAGAACAGCTTCGATCACAGCGACAAGCTGACGCTCGGTCTCATGCGATACGTCGACAACGTGAAACATTAGAAGAAACTCAAGCGCGGCAAGCTGCTAACGCTCTATCCCATGCGACACGTCAACAACGTGAAACATTAGAAGAAACTCGAGCGCGGCAAGCTGCTAACGCTCGATCCCATGCGATACATCGACAGAAAGAAAATCGATACCAAAGTCAAGCAATTCAACTCCAAATAAGAGCATTGAGATTTGATGAATCTCACGTTACTCGACACGATTGTGGAGAAATAATTGTCCGATGATACGTTGATCCGATGATACGTTGATCCGATGATACGTTGATGTTCGGTTTGCTTCGGGTATTTCCGTGGGACAGACAGAAGGACTTGACCTTTTATAATAAGAGATTTTGAGTAGGATAATCGGATTAACTGATCCGATGATACGTTGATCCGATGATACGTTAATACGATGATACGTTGATACGATGATACGTTCATCCTATGATACGTTGATCCGATGATACGTTGATCCGATGATACGTTGATGTTCGGTTTGCTTCGGGTATTTCCGTGGGACAGACAGAAGGACTTGACCTTTTATAATAAGAGATTTTGAGTAGGATAATCGGATTAACTGATCCGATGATACGTTGATCCGATGATACGTTGATACGATGATACGTTGATACGATGATACGTTCATCCGATGATACGTTGATCCGATGATACGTTGATCCGATGATACGTTGATGTTCGGTTTGCTTCGGGTATTTCCGTGGGACAGACAGAAGGACTTGACCTTTTATAATAAGAGATTTTGAGTAGGATAATCGGATTAACTGATCCGATGATACGTTGATCCGATGATACGTTGATACGATGGTACGTTGATACGATGATACGTTCATCCGATGATACGTTGATCCGATGATACGTTGATCCGATGATACGTTGATGTTCGGTTTGCTTCGGGTATTTCCGTGGGACAGACAGAAGGACTTGGCCTTTTATAATAAGAGACTAGATGATACCCCGTCCGAGGACGGGCAGCTAGAAGGACGGGCAGGCAGCCAAGGTCATATGGCTTTTGGATTGCACTGAGAGCTTTCCTTAATCTTCATTCAACTTAAGTTACCTTGGGTAGCTGCCCGTCCTTCTAGCTGCCCGTCCTCGGACGGGGTATCATCTAGTAAATCTATCTATATACACACCCTTTGACCGATCTCAACCAAATTTTGCACAGTTATTCTGTAGGGCCAGGCGCAACTATTCGTGCATAAATGGAGAAGAAATTCCCGCGGGGAGCAAAGTTATTCGCGTTTTTCGATTTTTTATTGATACACTGTATACTTTACCCTTGGGTTAAGTACCCAGTTACCTGGGTACTTAACCCAGTTAACAACCCCTTACTTACTTACAGGGCCGGGCTGGCCTGAACGTTCCTACACCCTTGGACCGATCTCAACCAAATTTTGCACAACTATTCTGTAGGTCCAGGCGCAACTATTCGTGCATAAATGGAAAAAAAATTTGCGCGGGGAAAAATGTTATCCGCTTTTTTCGATAAATCAAATCACAAATCTTGCAAACAAAAAATTTAATTTGTCAAAAATCGAAATATTCTGACATACTGTAAGTGATTCAAAACATTGTCAACAGATGGCGGGATGGCGGCTTTAATTCGAAAAATGAAAACCACTAACAAATTAATATATTAGAATTTAGTAATTTCAACGCTCAAAATAATACAAATAATTACTAAATCCGTTGACGGTGAAATATTTGAGATGGGGGTTCGGGGGCGACGGAGAGAGAGCAAAAACCATCTCTTCCGACTTCCCAAAAACGAAGAATTTTAAAATTGCGTTTTTTTGAAAATCTGTAGCAATCTTTCGAAACTTGAAAATAATAGTGAACAACTATATATGGCCTTCACGGATCTATAATAGTCCGCCCTGTGAGGCCGACGGCCGAACAACTATGGCCTTCACGGATTTATTATGGTCCGCCCTGTGAGGACGAAGGCCGAACAACTATGGCCTTCACGGATTTATTATGGTCCGCCCTGTGAGGACGAAGGCCGAACAACTATGGCCTTCACGGATCTATTATGTTCCGCCCTGTGTGGCCCACGGCCGAACAACTATGGCCTTCACGGATCTATTATGGTCCGCCCTGTGAGGCCGAAGGCCGAACAACTATGGCCTTCACGGATCTATTATGGTCCGCCCTGTGAGGCCGAAGGCCGAACAACTATGGCCTTCACGGATCTATTATGGTTCTCTATGTGAGGCCGAAGGCCGAATAACTATGGCCTTCACGGATCTATTATGGTCCGCCCTGTGAGGCCGAAGGCCGAACAACTATGGCCTTCACGGATCTATTATGGTCCGCCCTGTGAGGCCGACGGCCGAACAACTATGGCCTTCACGGATCTATTAAGGTCCGCACTGTGAGGCCGAAGGCCGAACAAGTATGGCCTTCGCGGATCTATTATGGTCTGCCCTGTGAGGCCGAAGGCCGAACAACTGTGACCTTCATTGATCTATTATGGTCCGCCCTGTGAGGCCGAAGGCCGAACAACTATGGCCTTCATGGATCTATTATAGTCCGCCCTGTGAGGCCCATAGCCGAACAACTATGGCCTTCACGGATCTATAATTGTCCTCCCCCTGTGAGGCCGAAGGCCGAACAACCATGGCCTTCACGGATCTATTATGGTCCGCCCTGTGAGTCCGAATTCCGAACAGCTATGGCCTTCACGGATCTATTATGGTCCGCCCTGTGAGGCCGAAGGCCGAACAACTATGGCCTTCACGGATCTATTATGGTTCGCTCTGTGAGGCCGAAGGCCGAACAACTATGGCCTTCACGGATCTATTATGGTCCGCCCTGTGAGGCCGAAAGCCGAACAACTATGGCCTTCACGGATCTATTATGGTCCGCTTTGTGAGGCCGACGGCCGAACAACTATGGCCTTCACAGATCTATTATGGTCCGCCCTGTGAGGCCGAAGGCCGAACAACTATGGCCTTCGCGGATCTATTATGGTCCTCCCCCTGTGAGGCCGAAGGCCGAACAACTATCGCCTTCTCGGATCTATTCTGGGTCTAGATGGCTAAGGGCGGCGAATGCCGCCCGTGCCAGCTAGTTAAATATAAAATCAAAAAAGTTGTGTAATTAATCAGTTATTAAAAATGTCTACGATTTTATCATGTTCGTCAAATATTTCTCATAGTCTCGTCGGCGATGGGAAAACCTTTTGGAAGAAAGCAAAAATCTGTCCCAAAATAAAAAATCTTTCGGCATTCAACTTCTGGAAGAATTGAAAAAAGAACTTTTTGAGACAAATTCTGACTGTAGAAGAGAGACACAGGGTGAACAGTTTGATGTCGAAAGCGAGGCGCTGTCACAGAAACGAAGACTCCACATCAAAGGATTGAGCGGGACTCGTTGGTCTGCACGACTGAAAGCAGTAGAAGCGGTTATCCAAAATCTTGACTGTATTTTCAACTGTTTAGAACGAGAAACATCAAGAGAAAAGTCTACTGGAGAAGATATAATGGACGCAAATTCTCTACTTTCGGCGATCGATTGGCTCTTCCTACTTAACCTGACGTGGTGGCATTCAGTCCTATCATTCATTGACGTTGCTGAAGTGGAATTACAGAAAAAGAAGTGGATCTTTTGATAGCCCAAAATTGTCTTCAGAATGTAATGAAGAATTTGAAAAACTTGCGCGCAGAAAGCAAGTACGATTTTTTTGTGTCGAAAGCGAAATCTCAATGGGAGAACATGGGATGGAAGAATCCGGATTTTCCGATCACCAGACGACGACGGACGAAAAAAATGCCCGGTGAGAAAGCTGACGACAGTCCTCTGGATATGGCAACGAAACATCGCATTGCATACTACGAAGTTCTCGACAGGATGTGCAGCGAATTACAAGAAAGAGCCAAAGGTTTTCATGAGATAAACTCACTTTTCAGATTTCTCAAACCTGTATTCTTCAAAAACATGGATGAGAAAAAAGTTGAAAAAAATGTTTGCAACTTGATGGAGAAATATCCAACTTTTTTTACAACTGCCCTGAAGTATGAGTTGATCAGTTTTGCGGATTTGTACTTCTCACAAGAACAAGATTCTATTGGGCATAGTCCATTGCAATATTTGAACTTCATCGTTGAAAAAAATTTGATGAACAGTTTTCCGGAGCGCTGCAGTTTATTGCGTTTATTCTTGACACTTCCCGTCAGCACAGCCAGCGCCGAACGAACAATGAGCTCATTAAAGAAAGTCAAAGATCGTAAACGTTCTACAATGAGTGCAGAAGCATTGGACGATTTCAGCATACTTTTCATCGAACAGCATGTCGCCAATCAAGTTGATTTGAATGCTACTATCGAAGTTTTCGCGGAGAAGAAAGCGAGAAGAGGATTTAAAAATATGTAAATGTTCTCAATGTAAAAACGAATCCAACGTTCAAAATGCTCGATAAATAAATTCAAACCATTTTATACTGATAAATTTCTTGAAACACATACCTATCACTTCCAATGAAACACTTGAGCCAAAATAAATTCTTGTGTACACAATTCAATAGGGGGGGGGGGCTAATGAAATTTTGCCCACCGGGCCTTTTTCCTTAAATCCGCCACTGCACTTGTGTAAATTTGTGTGTAGATTTACGTGTAAATTTACGTGTAAATTTCTACACCGTGTCAAACACGTAAATTTGCTTGTAAATTTTGTTGCAGATCTGCTAGCAAATTTTTTTGCGAGTGTGTTTGCCACTTGTGTAAAAATTTACACGTAAATTTACAATTTGCACATGCGCGTTCTGGTCAATTGAAAATTAGATCGGTAAGTGGCTATAAGAAGTTTGTATGTCTGGTCGCCTTGTGTTGTTTAATACTAAAAGAAACGTGATAATGTATTCAAATTGGCAATTAATGCCAATTCAAACTTTTACCAATTGACAAAAACACAACACAAGAAAAAATAATAGACCACACCTTCGAAAATTCTTCTGCGCAATTTTACACGCACAACTTGCGAGAAAATATAGAAATATTCCTACAAAATATTTACACGTAAATCTACACGCAAATTTACACAAGTGTCACACCGCCTTAAGAGTTAAAACGCATTAACTCAGGTAGGAGCGTTCCTACTTTCTTAGCGTTCCTTACCTGAACGCTCCTACCTGAGTTAATGCGTTTTAACTCTTACCGATTCTACCATCCACATACAATACCCTATCTGTAGGCCGCTTAACAGAGGCTGTAATACAAAAGACAGAAAACAAACGAACGAACAAAGAAATTACGGTACATGAAGCTAAGTATTTCTTTATCGTTTGTCACTCTTTTCTTCTTTGTCTGTCATAAATGCGCTTGAAGTGTTTTTACGTACAATGGAGACCTACTGTACAACGTGAACTTCTAACCACGGAGAGCATCTTCTTCATTCAGCCCATTTAGATCTAATTTTGGATGTAGACATCCTTAACCTCTTTGCATTTTGTTCTATTTTCTGCTCTTTTTCTGCAAAGTAGCACTGCATGCTGTCAGGTTATCAGTCCACCAGTTCTGAAGTCTGTTCCTCGTTCTTCCTCCAAGCTCTATGCGCCACGCGCCACTGTTGCAACTCTGCGATCCATTTATCGACAACTTGTCTTGCGCTGTGTCCCGCAAATCTCCATTTCAACGCCGTCACCATTCATTGTATTAATAGTGGACATAAGTAGCATTGAACCATCAAGGACTCGGACATGAGTACAAAAATAAACAAAGGAAGAAACAAATAAGCAATTTATTACCTGCTTTGCATGTTTCGAAATAATTGATATAGATGCATGATTTTCTTACAACTATTTTGATGATTGTCGCAAACAATCAAACAAACAAACAAATTCAAGGGCGAATCCAGCCAAAGTTCATGGGGGAGGGCAATTAATTGCATAATAATGCAAAAAGGTAAGTTTTTGAATATTGTAGCAATTGTAATGTATTTAATCGGTTCGTTGTTCGATTTTTGAAATTAATGGGGATGCGAGTCCCCCCCCCCCTAATTGCTAATATTTAAATCGGTAATTAAAATGATGTAAAGCTTCCCAGCAATTTTCTTTATTTCAAACCGATGCGATAAATGTTAGAACCATGTGAATTTTCTTCAGGAAAAGCTCCTAAATACAGTCAAGAACGAACGAACGAACAAACACATGATAGCCACCAGTTTTATTAAATCCTTCAGTTAACTAGAAAAAAATCAACATTCTTTTCTTATTTTGTAAATTTTGAATTGATAAATCGAATGAAGTCGACTTAAAAGAACGATATTAATGGTTGTTTCTCTGATATAAAAAAATGTCAAAAACGCAAATTTAAAACAGATTTATCTAGTTAATTTTTAATTTTAAATTAAAAACGAATAAAAATTCTTCGGTTATTACAAATAAGATATCATCAAAAAGTGACGTTAATAAATTTCTATACAAAAATTTCGATATGAGCAGTAGCAAACAAACAGACAGAAAAACAATTGCAATAAATTTTTACCTTTCAGTGCAATTCAAACGCTAAGTTCTTCAATTTATTTATAAATAAATAGTTACAATATAATTCACTCCTTCGTATTTCTCATGCATTGATTATTTAGTTACCAATATAAAAACATTACAGTGCGGCCTGTAGGCCGCACAACCATAGCAACCACATGCTATAGAAAATTTAAGAAATAAATGGTAATAAAATACCTTACCAATATTAATTTGTTGATTCTTGCCACTGTTGTCGTATTAGGAAATCAGGGACATACAATAACAAAAAACGAACAAACTGATGAACAAGAAAGTCACTTTCTTGTTACTTTAATTTTTAATTAAATGTTAAAAACTATAATCATAGTATAAAAAATTAAAAAGCATTACATTTGGTCAGAGATTAATTAATTATACTCTAATCGTAGATTTGATATCCTTAATTAACCTTTGTAAAAGTGGCCATTGTGAATTCTAAACGCAACACAGATAGAATATTTATAACAAATTGTGCAGTTAGATTACTTTGTCCAGTTTGTAGAAAGTTATGGGCATTGGAAGTCGAAAACAGTCAAACAAACTAACGAACGAAGGAATGCTAACAATTATAATATTATACATATTTACGTTCAATTGCAAAAACCGTATGATTAAGAATTATTGATCACTTGTTATCTATCTACTAATAACTCACATTAATGGATTACTAACTAGATTTTCTTTTGGCATTTGTTTACCAATGAAGCGAATGAATAGATTAACGACAAATTAAAGTTATCCAGACTGTGAAATTTTGGGATAACGTAAAGTGCGCTGAAGGGTGTATGTAAACTGCCAATTTTTCAGGTAATTGAAAAAAAATCGTAGATTCCTCTCCGAGAGAGGAGCTCACTTATAAATTCTCACTTGAATTTATATGTTGGACTTACAAATGAAATTACATAACTCCAAAAATTATAAAATAAATATTTTTATCGGGGTCCGTAAATTTCGTCATGTTTGAGGTGATGGGGTTCAGCGAAAGGTTTCCAAAATCGGAATTGGGTGGCAAATAAAACTGTAAACTTTAAAGCTTATTTTTTTCAACTTCATAGTTATCTCTCCTTAAAAAATACAGATCGAAATTTTGAGTTTCATATTCTTAAGGTACCTTTTTTTACTTTGGCTGCAAATAATACCAAACATTAGATTTCTAAATAATGAAAGTACGAGGGGAATCAATAAGTTCGGTAATGTTTTTAATGAATTTATTTTTCTGCAAATTCCCTTGAAGTTTAAAGTACTTGATAATTCTTTGAATTGGTTTTTCTAAACCCCTGAAAAAAAATTGTTTCGATTACCTTGCAAAATACATCAGTTTTTCATCGGTATTAAATTTCATCCCTCGTAATTCTTGCTTTAAATTTGGGAATAGAAGGTAATCGCTAGGGGCCAGGTCTGGACTGTAAGGTGGGTGATTAATTTCTTAGAGGCCATGCTTTTTAATAACAGCCTGTAAAGCTTTCTACTTGTGAACTGGTGCATTGTCGTGGAGGAGCAAATATTTTTGTTTCACTTTGCCCTTTTTCTTCTTCGATAGCTTCCTTCAATTTTTGTAATATTCCTGCATGAAAGATACCTGTTAAACTCTTTTTAGGACGCAGGTAATCAATTAACAAAATTCGCTCGGAATCCTAAAAAATTGTAACCATAATTTTCCAGCGGACGGTTGAGTATTGAACTTTTTTTTTTTGATTGAATTTGGGGTCAAAATAATGAATCCATGCCTCATCACCTATTTTAATGTTATTTAAAATTTTTCTCAGATTAGTGCCGCACATTTCCAAAACGTGTCTGAAAGATTCGGTTCGAAATTACTTGCGTTCAGGTGTTCAGGAGATAGTAAACAACATGCTCTTCTTGTTCTTATAACTTTGGTGCTTGAAGATCATCATGTAGAATTGTATGGATAATACCATATGATAAATTTTAGTCTTGAGATATTTTTAAAATAGATAGACGTTTTTTATCCATTAACAAATTTTCGACTTTTAGTACATTTTCTTCACTAACTGAATCAGAAAACGATCATTGCGGTGATCATCTTCTAAGGACTCCTGTGCTGTTGTAAAAAGCTGTATCTACTTGTAAATTGTTTTTAGTGAAGGTGAAGATTCCATGTACATTTCGAGCATATCATTTTGTATATCCTTTGCACTTTTACCCTTTTTTGTGAAAATATAAAGGTATACAAATTAGCAAAGAATAATTCCTTAAATATCTGTTATATGCTGACGATTTTGCAATTATATAGGATAAATGAAGACGACCTCTAATTAGCATGCCACCAACTCTTCAGAATAGGACAAGAATATGACCTTAATATCTCACGTCACAAAACAAAAACTATGGTATTTCTCGGAAAGGAAGCAGTCAGAAGATACTCGTATGTAGGTGTATTGACTTTTTTTTTAATTTACTATTTTTATTATTATTAAATATTATTAGTAATTAAAAATTATTGTTGGGGATTTTATGTTTCTATTGACACACTCTTTGTTTTGTAGGAAGCGACAGCAGAGAGTTGGAGAAAATTAGTTGCTTTTTGAGCATTTTTAAGGATAAAATTTGTTATTATGATGCGATGGTGAACCGGAAGATACGAAGGGGTAGAAAAACCATGAATTTGCCGATATTGCGCAGATGAATCTTGAAGGATTTACATGCTCAAGTCTGGAAAGGGGTAACTGTCGTGCTTTTTATTAAATTTACTAAAATTTGAATATTATTTGTAATTCAAAATTATTGTTGGGAATTTTATGTTTCTATTTGCACTGTGTTTGATTTGTAGGAAGCGACATCAGAGTCGGAGAAAATTAGTTACTTTTTGACCCTTTTTAAGGATAAATTTTGTTATTATGATGAGATGGTGAACCGGAAGATATGAAGGGGTAGAAAAACCATGAATTTGCCGATATTTCGCAGATTAATCTTGAAGGATTTACATGCTCAAGTCTGGAAGGGGGTATCTGTCGTGTTTTTTAAATAAAATTTACTAAAATTTGAATATTATTTGTAATTCAAAATTATAAAACTAGGAAGGAGACTCAAATCAATTTCTATGAGGTTATGATTATGTCAATTCTATTGTATGGTAGTGAGAATTGGGTTCGAACGCAAAAAGATCGCTCACACATTCAAGTCAGTGAAATAAAAATTTCTTTGAGGAGTGATAGGTTACACTAGATTGGAAAGAATTATAAATATAGATTATATTGGTAAATTTCGCACTTGTTACTTAAATCTGTTACATAACGAGATTGTAAACAAACAAATATTATTTAGATAGTCGCAAAATACGGAAAACCACGAAAAATCCATTATGAAAAACTAATACAGTCGAAAATTAAAAACCACGGTGTTAAGAATATTAAACTATTTTGCAAGTTTAAAGTGCTGCTAGCGGGATATTGGTAGGTTTCTCAATTTTAACGAAAGCTCGGATAGTTATAAGGTATTAAGCTGTTCATAAAAATTCCATATGGTAAAAAGTTAATTTAAAATAACTGCCTATATAATTAGCCATTAACTATACCCACACATTATGTCTTACAGCTTTATTGATAAACTTTTACTTATTAGCAATAAAATATTTTAAAATAAAAGTTTTTATTACTAATTATTGTATCGTTAATTATAGACCTTGGCGTCAACTACACCTATCTAAATAAGCAGAAAAGCATTTGCCTTTACTAAATTGCCCTGGCCATATATTAGCAGCATTAAAGCCGCTTTGTTTTTATGGTCATTATCTTGTTTCCATTATTGGACGTGTTAGTTACCTGGATCACAGTAGGCTATGATGAGATTCGTTGCCTTTACCTGCACAGGTAGCTATGGTCAGTGGGAAATAAACGTTCATCCGATATTTTCACTATCCGATCAAACCCAATCAAACCGTTTATCTCAATTCTGCATTCGATAAGTGAAAATTTCGGAAAAGATACCATTCGTGTGCATTCCGCTCGTTCCGATACAAAAGTTTGGAAACCCCATCGATTTTGATTTCTTCCATTGCCAAAGACAAAGTGACAAGATCCGAACATCCAAGCCGGTGGTTGATTTTACTAGTTTAAAAATCTCAGCCATATATCATAATAAAAGCGGTCATTTTTCACAAAATCCTATTTTAACAAATTGGACTCTTATTCAAGAAGACCGCCTGTTATGTTAACGATTGTCGTTAACTCAAAAAAGTCAAGTGGGTAAAAGTCGAACGCAATTTTAAACTAAATTTAAGCTTTAGTTAAATTGGCCACGCTGCTTAAGAATTTACTTTACCAAACAAAAAAATTGTTAAATGGTGCAAGCAAAATTGTAAATCGGAACGGTCGAATTTGAGGATAACAGGTGTAAATATCAATTTTCCCACACTTTTACGTGTACGAAGGAATTTTTAAAGAATTTATCGCACCGATTTGCTACCTTAATGTTTTTATCTTATTTATAAAAAAAATTTGGTTTTGAGAATAAACGGGTTTATTTGTTTCAGCATTTACTACATTTACTAATAATGTAAATTAGAGCATTACTTTCAATGTAAATCACGTAACTTAAACTTTCAATTTTAGTGATTATGCTAATTAATAGAACACGTTTTGAACTAATAGGTTTAAATGGTGTTAAAAATATTTGCTTGAACAAATAGAAAGAATGAGGGAAAGGTGTACAGGAAATTATTGCTAAAAATACAATGACAAAATTCAATTTGGAAATTGGAAATTCATATTTTTATGGGACCGATGAGAGCTAAAAAAATGGAACCGGAACGTCTCAACTCTAATCATCTGTTCACACGGTCTTCAATAAATTTTAACTTTGCAAACATGCATTTTTTAATCATTTGTTTATTCCAAAATCGGCATCAGTGGCTGTTCCCAATTTCATTTGAAGTTGTAAAGGTATAATAATTGATGCTCTTTGCAGCTATTACAATTAATAAGTACATAATGTAAATATTTTGATCTATAATCCAATTAATTTCTCCAATTCAAGTGAAGACCTGCATTGAGCTCCAAAACAAAAGAAATTGATGGAGAATTGTATGTTGCTTTTTTGCAAATATTTTGTCGTCATCACGAATTTTTTCCTCTTTCTCAGATAACTTAGTACATGGTAAAAAGTGCCCTTATTTGGTTTTTCTGTATCATAGCGTGGAATAGAACAATTCGGGCCGTCTTCGATCATGTGAACGTTGTAACCCTGCTGTGACGCCAGACGTAAGGTTGGCATACAAACTGTCAAGATGTTAACTTAGAACCGCAATGCAGTCTATTCAATAAGTTAATATTGTTAAAATTCTGTCTTTCCGTCTGATGCATTTTAGATTTATTATATTTTTAGTTACCAAGCTTGAGAAGTTCCAGTGCGGCCTTTAGGCCGCACAACCATGGCAGTCGTATACAAGAACAGCATATGGCCTACCGGCAGTTAGATAATAAATATTAACCGAGTTAACCTGTAAATAAGTACAAATAAAAGTGCTTAAAATTATAGAAAAACAAAAGAAAAAAATTGGACTCTTTACTTAAAACGTCTTATAATTAACAAAGTGGTTTTCTGGAGAAAAATTGCTTTATGAAAATGTTATAACGGCGGTTTTATATAATTTTACAAAAATTAGATGTAATCAGATATTACAGAATTGTAAATTCAAATTCTGTCGTTCCTAATGATGCATTTATGAGTATTATTCTTTTGGTTATTAAGCTAGAACATTTCCTATGCGGCTTTCAGGCCGCACGATCAATGCAATTGCGTAAAAGAACGTCATATGGCTTATCGACATATTTAGTTAATAAATATTAACCGAGCTAACCCTCAAATAAATACAAACAAAAGCGCTTCAAAATATAGAAAAAATGGGATGCTGGATGTCTCTTTAGCATTCCTACCAAAGACTATTATTTGCCGTTCTTAGTTAAAACGTCCTAACTAACAAATTGGACTTCAGGAGAAAAGCAACTTTATGGGATCGTTATTAATATTTAATTATTTTGGTACGCCTATGTTTTTAGCGTACATATATTTGTAAAACTTGTGATATTTATAATTACTTATTTGGCCCTGGAGATTTGAACAGGCAAGTCGTATGTTTTTCAGAGAAAATTTAGAACTAATTTACTAGTACTAATTGAATTGAATATGAAGTTGGATAAGAAAATTTTAGCTGTAGCGCATTCGCGGTATTCTTTATAAAAATATTTAATTACTAATAAAATTTAATTTGGAACAAAACTGGGGAATACGTGATAAGATAAGTAATTATTAGAAATAAATTGAAATTGATCAGGAGAATTATAAGAAAAATTTAGGCACGATATTTTCTCGCAATTGGTAGCACCTCCCCCCTCTATTTTGTTGAGAGATATCATAGTAATATATTACAAAAAGTATTAAGTGCTATTTTATAATGAAGACTGCGTTATAATTCAAGACTTTTAACTAAGGACGGTGGCAATTGTAATAAACTTGCTTCCACACCATTATCTTTACATTTACAAAAAGGCTTCTTGTTATACTTTGTATAGAAGCCTAAAATAATATTACGTTATAATCGAAGAACCTGGTAACTCGAGTTATTGGAATGCGTTCGAAGTGTTTCACATATTAAGTCTACCTACTTATTTAACGTGGGCTCCGAACCACGGGAAGTGTAATAGACTTCATTTTGAGATGAACTTTTATGGCAGATTACTTCGTTGGTTTGACATTGCCTTCCGAGGAGAGACGGTCAGAATAAAGATTTTACTCTGCCCGGATTCGATCCGAGCGTTTCGCATTTAACTGCCGAAGCTATGACCGCCTCTTTATTGGAAGTCCTAAACCGCTTAAAAATAAAATATTGTAAAATGTTGTAAAAAATATTGTTACTATGCTTGCAAAACTTGTAGTAAGTAATTCAAATTGCTAGATTCTTCTAGTCTACCTTTTGCATCTCTTGAATTTTTAAATATAACTCGGCGTTCGGCCTCGTCCCAAGATATTTTTGTATCGGAAATGTTATAATGACGAATTATAACAAAATCCTTATCGTTCTAAAGAACAAACAAGATTTTAATGCAATGCATCAAGTTATATTTAACTACTATAGAAAGTGTTCTGATTTTGTTGTTTTCCAATAAATGGGCTCTTTTCAAACAATAGTAAGACATCGTTTCTGATCTTAAAGTCGGACAAGTAGCACCAGCAATAGCCATAGAATGCCAAGAAATCAAAAAACCTTTTTAATTTTGGTTTTTGGTTTACTCTCTCATCATCCTTTTAGTTAACCAATGTTCGTCATTTTAATCTGCCTTTAATGTAAATTAATGTTGATAAAGAATTTCTTGTTTCTTCACATTAACAAATAAGTAATACCGACTGATTAATAATAATTTTGAATAAAGAAGCGATTGCAATATTTCATTTAGAGCTTATCGACAGTCGCAGATAAAATATTGTATGTAACACATCCATTTGTAAAATTGCAAACCTTTGCATGTTTTCACTATAGTGACATTATTTAATTTACTACTACTAAATATTTGCAATTTTGATGTAAGGTCGATGTTAAGGTTATCAAATCCGTTTAATATAATAAATAATATGCACAGAAATCGCTATTTCTATAAGGTAGTCAAGTCAACAATACGTATAAACAAAAGAAGAAAAACAAAAGAGTAGGTAGAGCAAAAGAAAATCAGAAATAAATGTCCAAAGATAATAATATTATTATGATTTCTTGTTTCTTCTATTATTACGATTTTCCTTTATTGCAAAACTGAAAAAATATGATAATATAATATAATGATAGAAGTACTAGGTAAACGTGAAAATACCCAATAAATTAAAGAAGGCCATAGTATTATAAAGGAAGAACTAAACGATTTGTTAAAAACAAAATAAGTAGAAAAAAGAATAAATATGCATTTCAATTAAATCAATATATAGTAAAGTAGTTGATAAATTAATGCAAAAATAAAAGAAAAATAAATTCAAATATATTTTATTAAAAAAAATATTGAAATTATTAAATTAAATATTACAATAAATTGTTACATGATATTTTACCATATTATTTTATTAAAAAAAATGGTGTTTAGTGACTTCGAATTAAGTTACGTGCTGCCGTCTGTTATCCAAGTGCTCCACTGTCAGAAGCTTTTCAGATAAGCGTTCGTTCGACCGGCCTATGGAAGCAGGTTTCTAGATGAAAGCTCGAACAGGCAACTTTTTACTTTGAAAACTTGAAAATCAACTGAACACAGAAATAGAACAGCAGAATATTTACGCCTCATTTGGGAATTATTATAGAATTCTTTCTGACTTTGGTTTAAAACATGTAATTTCAAGATACGCGCTGTACAAGAAATACAGAATTGAAATCTGCTTTGACCACCAGATGGCAAGTGTTTTGATTAAGAGGCGGTCGCTGCTCTATGATCAGAAATATTTCCAGATCCAAGATATTTTCTTTATTTTCATATTATATTTATTTTTCTGTTATACAGAATTTTCACTCATTTCAACATAACTATAATAACATGTATGCAACTAACTTATTTTAACATTAAATTAATGTGAGTATTATCATTGTGAATTTGTATAAAAAATGACTTTTTTTCACTTCTAAAATGTGACCCACCCCTGAGCACCAGTAGCTCATGTAGGTTGTGGGTGTAGCATCTACATGAAATTGTTTTTTAACCCACCATCACGTGTGTGTGTCATTGTGTGGTTGTGCGGCCTAAAGGCCGCACTGGATCGTTATTACTTAGGTAACTAAGACATAAAGTAATAGTAAGTGTGAAGGAACCTTACACATAAAGCCATAGAACTGGTGCTTTATATTGTAGATTATTAAATATTACTAATAAATTATTTCTTTTAAATCTACAGTCATGCGGCTACACGGCTGCCATGACTTCAGTGCGCGATTTTCCAAATGTCACATGGAGTTTTTAAAATAGGTAATTTTTTTTTTTTATTAACCCAGTAAATTTACAATCTGTCCAAAGACAATAAGTAAATAGTTTGACTCAAAATACATTAACAACTCAAAATAGATTAACACATTTAGGTATATCCCACTGGGTTATACCTTTAAATTATCAATTCACAAAGTGAATTTACATATGGAGCCGGGCAACTTTTGTGTACACATTATCAATAATTAGATGCTAAATCGTTTCATTAGGTCTTGCGGTTTAAACCTTTTTAGTCTACGCCTGACGGATTGTTCATTGAGCAAGTTCACTGTTAACTTATTTGGATGTGCACTAATCCTGTCTTTATATTTCGCACTATAGGTACCAATTTCTTTCTTCACTGACGGAATATCAAGATCCTTACGTATGACCTCATTTGGGACGAACCAGGGAGCATTCACCATGTTTCTTAGAACTTTTGCTTGGAACCTTTCTAGTATCTCGATGTTGGAGATTGATGCGGAGCCCCACAGCTGGATTCCATACGTCCATATAGGTTTGAGTATGATTTTGTAAATCAGAACCTTGTTTTTCGAGTGAGAGCTTAGATTTGGCGCCAATTAGCCAGTACATTTTCTGAGATTGTATGTACAGTTGCTTTCTTTTGGTCCACATATGGGTTTTCCAAGTCAAGCGACGATCCAGATGCATCCCCAAGTATTTCACGGTTTCTGGATGAGGAACCTGTTTTCCATTCAGGGTTATTACCAAGGGACATGTTTCATTGCGCAACGTGAATGTTATATGTGCCGATTTGGCTTCGTTTGCTTGAATTCTCCATGTTTTTAACCAACGTTGGATTTTGTTTAAATGTATTTGTAAGAGTTCTGAAGCAAGCACAGGATTGGTATGAGACGCCATAATAGCCGTATCATCTGCAAACGTAGCCGTAGTAGTTTGTTTCATCGTTGGAAGGTCTGACGTATACAACAAATACAAGATTGGCCCCAGAACACTACCTTGTGGAACCCCGGATTTAATTGGATATATTCCCGTATATTCTTCTTGGCATTTAACAAGAAAATGTCTATCACTGATATATGATTTAAGTAATTGGTAGTAATCATATGGAAGCAGCTTCTTTATTTTATACAGCAGCCCCACATGCCAGACCTTGTCAAACGCCTGCGAAACATCTAAGAACACCGCCGAACAGTATCTTTTCTCTTCTAGATCTTTATTAATTTTTTGAACAACTCTGTGGACTTGCTCTATCGTCGAATGTTGCTCCCTAAACCCAAATTGGTGGTCTGGAATTAATTTCTTCGTCTGTAAAATTGTTTTCAACCGTTTCATTAGTAATTTTTCAAGAACCTTTGACATTATAGGAAGCAAACTAATAGGTCTCTAAGATGTTACTTCTACCGGATTTTTTCCTGGTTTAGGGATCATAATTACTTGTGCCACCTTCAACTGCAGTGGAAAGTAGCTAAGTCTAAGTACTGCATTGAATAAGATGGTCATTATTCTGATTGATTTTATAGGAAGTTCGTTCAGTACTGTACCAGTTATCAGATCGTAACCCGGCGCCTTTTTGTGACTAAGTTCTTTTAATATTACATTTTGTACTTCTCTTACTTGGAACTTTTTTATTGGAAAATCCATCTGGAGGGGTACTTCAAGGAATTCGTTGATTTTCCTATCTTCCTCATCACTTATCTCTGAAGGGAAGGGTTCGAAGACCTTTTGTAGATGTTCCGCGAATTTTTCTGCCCTCTCCTTATCAGTCTTGGCCCATTTTCCATTTTCAAGTCTAATCGGTGGGATGTGGGATTGTGGTCGTTTTATCTTTCTTGTCGCCTTCCACAACGAATACTCCGTGGTTTTAGTTGCAGTCAAACTCTCCAGGTATTCCTGGATTGCTGCATTTTTTTCATAATTCAAAAGATATTTTAGTTCTCTTATTGCCTTATTGAACTTTGCTCTGTCATGTGGAGATCTTGATGTTTGCCACATTTTCCGGAGTTGACGTTTCTCTGCAATTTTATTTTTAACAATTGTTGAACAGGTTTGAATTTTTTTCTTTGTTTTATATTTTGGAGTAGCTTCCCAGGCTGCTTCCTGGATCGTTGTGTTGAAGATTTCGATTTCTGTTTCAAGTTCTTCCTTAGTTTTTAGTGATATGTCATAACTGGTTCGAATGTTCAGAATATTTCTGAATTCGTTCCAATCTCTTGTGTTACTATGGAGAGTTGGGGGCTTTTGTTTCTCTATTATCTGGGAGCTCAGAGTGACTATTATGGGAGAGTGATCGGAAGACAAATCTAGACAGGACTCGGCTGTTATGTTATTTGCTGGTATTCCTTTTGTCACGCAGAAATCAATTAGATCGGGGGTTTTTCTTCGATCTGCAGGCCAATATGTAGGTTCCCCTGTCGATACCGTTTGTAAATTGCCCTTTTGCAATGCAAGGTATAACTGTCTACCCTTTGGAGTAGGATTATTCGATCTTGAACCCCACCACGGGTGTTTAGCATTATAATCACCACCGCAAATGAATCTATTGCCAAGTGTTTCAAAAAATTGTGTAAACTGTTGTTCTTTGATCGCGTATTTTGGTGGACAATAAATGGCTGAGACTGTTATTGGTCCAATCCAGTCCTCAAGGCTAACGCTGGTTGCTTGCAGATATTCTTGCTTAAATGGGTCTTGCTCGTTATGTTTAATTGATGTTTTAATTATTATTGCAGTACCTCCGTAAGCAGCACCATCTGGGCGCTGTGTACTATATATGGTATATCTTGGAATTTTTAAGTAACTTTTTTCCGTAAAATGTGTTTCGGAAATCAATGCTATGTCTATATCATGATTAATCAAAAATGTTTTGAGTTCTGGTCCTCTTTGGACCAGTCCGTTGGCATTCCAGACTGCGATTTTTAAAGGCATTTTTAAAGGTAACTAAACAATAGTTTTTTTATCGTGGCTCAGTACGGTCCTGTATTGTGTTTACAAGTAAGGAACTGGTAATTTGCGTTTTAAAGGTAAAATAGAAGACTGGAATCAGACAAGATACGTGATTTGGGAATACGTGTATTGGATAAAGCCGTGCAATTGAAGAGGATGCCACAGGTACAACAGAAGGAAAGTTTTTTGAAAACCAGACAGTTTGAAAAATTGCAAGTTAAGTGTCGAAAACGTAAGTGGGGAGTTATAATAGTAATGCGAATATTTCTTAGGGGTTGACCTGGATCTTCGTATTGTCGCTATTGATTGAAATACCAACAAACATCCAGAAACTAACTGATAAATAAGAAATCGACATTAGAAAGACTGATACCACAAAAATTACTATCGAAGGCTCGATTATTGGTTGCCTAAGTATAACTAAACAAAAATAAATGAATCAAGACAACGCAGCAGAGACAGATCTAATAGGCTACCATCAATAAAAGGACATTTCAAAAGGAAAATTGTAGGCCTAAATATAAGTGACGAGGAGGAGGCTTTTAGGAGAAGCAATAGAACGCCCAAATCTCCAAACAACATGGAAGATTTAAAGGGGATGATAGCAAGCCTAACAAGAATGGTAAATGATGAATTCTCGGAAAATAAAAAGAGAGTAAGGAAATGAAAGAAAAACTGGATTCCATGGAAACATACTGGAATAGAAAAATACGCGAAATGGAACAAGTGATTGGGGATATAACAGTAAAAACCAATTAACAAGACGAAAGAATGATAGCTTTGGAGGATCAGCTGGATATATATGAAAAGGAAAATAAAAGAGAAAACATAATCATAAGGAACCCAGTCATGAATGGATATGTAACCCTGAGCAAAACAGGCAATCGTGGTAAAGTAATAATGGAAACTAAGAACAATCTCAAGGGTACAATCACTTACATCGAGAATGACTTGACCAACAAAGAAAAATTGATACAGACCAAATATGGGCGGTGGCCAAGACTGAAATGAAAAAGGGAGGAAAAATAAAGGTCGGGTATCAGAAAATGATTAAGCAAAACAAAGTACACATATGGGATAAAAACGACAATACCCTGAAGATAAACACCGATCTAAAACAATACACAAATATCTAATGCAAGAGGAGATAGGAGTGACTGCACCTCTCCAGACAGTTGCTCCAGAAAGTAAGGCTGATATAACGGAAATAGACTGTGTCACTTACCAGCATCACTATACATGATGAATAATCCTTCTCAGTCCTTTTACTCTAATGAAGGTTTGGTGACCCATTTCGTTCTATCTCTTTCTATGCATATGATGTGCGTTCAAATTGTTTTCACATACATAGAGGACCTACTTGTTTAATGTGGGCTCCGAACCACGGGAAGTGTGCTATACTTCATTTCGACATGGATTTTCTTGGCAGATTACCTCGGTGGTTTGCCATTGCCTGCCGAGGAGAGACGGTCAGAAAAAGTTCTTACCATGCCCGGATTCGATCCGAGCGCTTCGCATTAGCAGTAGATGCACTTAACTGCCAAGCTATGACCGCCTCTTGCCTCTGCCTCTGATAAATAATAAGCAGCATAAAATTCGAACAGCCAACGACCGATAAGTTAGATCATGAAATTCTATTTTCAGAAGTGGGTAACTAAAATAAGTGTCCCACATTGGCCTGATTTCGAGGTGTTGTCCCGGTTTCGGTATTCCAAGACGATCTCCCGTGGTATTGTTTTTCTAGAGTTTTACGTCTAAGAGTTGACGTGTAATGCAATGTTTGTTATGTACTGTTGAATTGAATTAATTATATAATAAATAAATTGATAGAAAACATATTAATAGGTTTACCTTTTTAGGGACCATTTTATCAATTTCCAGTTAAACTTACCGCTTCTGGATCGTAATCACTGATTCGTCCCCAACTCAGCCAATCTACTGGCAAGCAAAGTCAAAAATGAACCCCTATACTTTGGCAAGAAAATCCTGGTCCTCCACAGAACTCTGCTTCACCAGATGCCAATCCAAATAGTAATCTTATCTAAAACTCCCCTGGCACTTTACGGGATTTCTTATGGAAAATTTCAGTTTATTAAACTTATTACTAATTATTAGTAATAATTATAATAAATAAGTCCATCGATTTTATAATATTATAAATATAAGATCGACAAGTGTTTCCGATACTCTTATAAGGTATGCCTATCTATCAATTCATTATCAAAAAGTATTACTTAATTTTCAGTCGGCCCTGTTAAACAGATTCATTTATTAATACCTAATTTAGTAATTCGGTGTTGATTGCGAAAAAGTGCTTAAGTCAAGTTTCTGCCAAATTGAGGTCTTGATTTATTACGATAGCCAAAAACTTGCTTTTCTTTGGTTATAACTGAGGTAAAACTATTTCAGTGCAGAAAAGTTGGTGTCACACCAGCTCATATCAACAATAGTTTTAGAGGATTGGTACTTATGATGACGGGAGATCACCCATTCGAAAGAGATGTAGTTGGTATCATCAATAGATTCAAGAAGTCAACCCTGAATTGGGATATTAAGGTTACATGTTGGAAGTTATCTCAGTCAATTAGAGAAGTTTTTGGTATGATGGAGAAACTTCAATCACTGGTGGATGGTCTGTTGTGGGATAGATTGAGATGGATGTACGATAGAACATATAGTTTTGTGTTTAAAAACGTAAAGAATACGAATATGGTGAAAATGAGAGAATTGATACACAAAAAACGCAACATGGACGTAAATAAAATAGGTATAGTTAATTATACTAATGAAGTTTTACCAGAATACGTTGTGTCTTCTTTGTCGTTAAGCAGTAAGTTCTGGAGGCCCATCAATAATCTACCAGTACTCACCATAATAAAAGATTTAGAAATGGGCCTACAAAGTGTGGGTGTGAGTGAGGAAGAAATTAATTGTCTGAGAGCAAAATGTGTGAATATCATTACGAATCACAGACATAAAATGGGTAATAATAAGATAGACCAAGAAAATTTCTCAAAAAAATACAAAAAGACTATGAAAAAACAAAAAAGATTTTGTCAGACACACCCAACAAACTGGTATCAAAATCAGACAAAGGCAACAACACAGTGATTATGTACAAAAAGGATTATGAAAAAGGAATAGAAGATCTACTAAAGAATGGAAGATATGTGAAACTAAACAGAGATCCCACTGTACGGCTTTGCCGACGACCTCACCCTCATCGTTGTAGATAGGGAGGCGCCGGCCTTAGAAGCCAAAGCAAACGCAGCGATAGCCACCATAAACACCTGGGCGGGCAGCCGCGGACTTACTCTGGTGCCGGAGAAATCCGAGGCAGTCGTAATCCGCGGCAGGAGAAAAGCCCCCACTATGAGGCTGCTTTTGGGTGGTTCCCCAATTGCAGTCAAAGACTTCGTCACCATACTGGGGGTAAAGATAGACAAGAACCTGAATTTTGCCGATCACATCCGTACGGCGTGCAACAAGGCGACGGCGATAGTTACTTCGTTCGCTAGACTAATGCCCAATATCGGTGGCCCAAAACCGACGAAGCGAAGGATGTTGGGCACCGTCGCACACTCGGTGATGTTGTACACCGCTCTCGTTTGGCAAGAGGCCCTCAACGTCCAGCGTAACCGTAAGAGGCTGCAAGCGGTCCAGCGCAAGATGGCACTTCGAGTAACTTGCGCTTAAAGGACCGTGTCCGACGAAGCCGTGCGAGTCTTGGCCTCCATGCCTCCCATAGAGCTTTTAGCTAGAGAGAGAGCAGACGTACGAGCGGGACCGGACCCCACCATTAAGCAGCGGACGCTCGACGATTAGCAAAGGAGCTGGTCCTCCGACACGAATGCCGCTTGGACCAGAAAGCTCATTCCGGATCTTCGTCCTTGGGTAGCGAGAAAGCACGGAGAGGTGAACTTTCATATAACACAAGCTCTCACCGCCCACGGATGCTTCCAGGCATATCTCCACAGGTTCAGGCTGACCGAATCACCTGCCTGTCGTTACTGCGGGGACGAAGATACGACAGAACACACTCTTTTCGGATGCCTAAGATGGAAGAGGGAGAGAGTGATGATTTCGCTCCGGATGGGCGACACACTAAGCCCGGACAACATGATTGCTTTCATGCTGTCCGGCGAAGACGAATGGCTGGCTGTAGCGGTCGTCATCAGTCAAGTGATGAAGACCAAGGAGGGGGACGGTCGAGCTGAGCAAGCCGAAGCTCAAGTCCCCGGCCTACAGTTAAGTCAATGACAGCGTTGTAAGTTCCCTTGAGAAGTTCCCACGAGAAGATGCGCGAGAAGTTCCCAAGAGAATTCCCGAAGAATATCGTCATTAATCGGCGGGTCGGGTCCGGGTCGAGTAGTGACGATCGTTCCACGGGGTAGATTATTGTCGGTACGACGATAGCGCGTAGACCCTCTGTGAACACAAACTCTCGTGCTAATCCAGAGGGGACGATCGCGAAAATAGTGCCGTCAAATATAAAGACTAGTGGACTGGCACTTTGCCAGCGACCACAAGTTTTTCAAGATGACCCGGTCGCATCGCGCTCTGGGATTTAATATGATTTGCAGAGTCGCTTGGGGGCTCAGGGTCTCCGGTATTGATGACGGTCGGCTCGGCCTTAACTTTGCCGCCGGAATCTCCTCCTATTAAAGTTAATGACGAGTGGACTTTCATCTATGCTGACGATCACGGACCACTAGCTGGCCCGGTGAGACGTGTTGGATCGCGGCGAGCGGTGCGTCCGGTTCAATTGAAAAAGTAGAATCAAGTGCTAGCGCCTGACCTCCCGGACACAAACTTCCGTGCTAAACCGGGAGGTCATCGGGAGCTTGCACCATCGATGCAGCATGGAAGATCGCAGACGACAGCGGAAGTAATGCTGAGAAGGTAAATCCCGCTGTCGTCGGGGAGGGGGTTTTAGTCAGTAAGAATCTGACACAACGATCCCTGATGGGGTGGTGAGTATGAAGGTTTCCCCCTTCCCTGCAGGAAAAAAACAAAGATCCCACATTGAAATACCACAATAAAGGTGAATTATTGATGAAGATGAAGAAGAGTGGCAGTATCCAGCCTCTAACATACAAGCAATAAATAAGAAACAATCCCCTAAGCCCTATAAGATGTATGGTTTAAGAAAAACCCACAAAACAGAAATCGCTTTTAGACCAGTGGTAAGCTGCATTAAGTCCCCTACGTAATAATATAGCAAAGTTTCTCAGTAGTATTTTGACGAAGATATTGACCACGTCGAACAATTGTTTGAAAAACTTGGTTAAACTTGTCCAGTTAGTGGATAAGGTGAAGTTGCCGGACAATTATATTTTAATTTCGTTGGATGTGGTATCATAGTTTCCCAGTGTTCCAAGGGAATTAGTATTGGAAGTTATAAATAAAAGATGGAAATTTATTAATGCATACACTGAGCTTACAAGGTCAGAAATACTTTCACTTGTATCTACTTGCTTTGACATGAGCTATTTCCAATTCAATGAAAACTTTTTTGCACAGAACGAGGGACTGGCTATGGGAAACCCGGCTATAGTCCGGTATTAGCAGTACTAGTGATGGATGAACTGATGGTGAAGACATGAGAAAAGTTGAAATATCAGATTCCCTTGCTGAAACTTTACGTTGATGACTCTTATATGGCTGTGAGAGACGATCATTGGCCGAGTAGTTAAAGCAATCGACTACTGATGCTAAATGCATTGGTTCGAGTCCAGTAGGAGTCAATTTTATTTCGGACTTTCTTTCCTTCAATGACCATATCCGTGCTTCGGAGAGCACGTTAAGCCGGCGGTCACCCTGATTTGACCTGATCTAATATGTCAAACAGGGTAATAAAAATCACCCCTACTCCCCATCGACTACGCAATGATTGACTTTGTTGAGGCTTCGGGCTGGGTGGCCTGGTCCAGGGGCCTCCCATAGACTGCACCTAGCATTGGTGGGGTGCGAATCGCGGGACTTCTCAGAGCTCGGTCATCGAGCGGACGTCCCTGGTTCGTAGTGCCGGCCATTGTTGGGGAGTTCTGGTCGGTGGTGAGGCCGAGAGACCGCCTAACGGCTGCGGTCATACTTAGCAGTGTCGACATTGTGGGTCAGGCTGGGGGTGAGCAACAAAGTGGAGGCAGTACAATGGGCCCGGTAGAGTGGCCTAAGTGCGTGCAAGTTAATACTTGCCCCTCCCCCGAAATCCAAAATCCATCCTGTTATGGCTGTACCAAGAGGAGCTGAAGATGCAATATTGCAGGAGTTTAACTCTGTTCATGAAGATATTGCATTTACGATGGAGAAGGAGAAAGACGGTAGGTTACCATTTTTAGATTTAAATCTTATAAGAAGCAAAGATGGTACCTTGAAGTCAGAATGGTACATGAAGCCTACTTCATCAGGTGTACTGGTAAACTATAACTCATACCACTGCATGAAAATAAAAAGATCTATAGTTACAGTACTGATTAGCAGAGTCATTGGCATCAGCCATCCAGATTACATAAAAGAGAACAAAGAAACAGTTAAGAGTCTGCTGGTACGGAATGACCACCCTATATGGTACATAGAGAGACAGTGGAGATCAACAAAGAATGAGAGACTGGGGCAAAAATAAAAAGATTACTGGCAGAACGGATGAAGACATACAAGATATCAATAGGTTCATGAAATTCCCTTACATAAAAGGCCTCACGAAAAGAATCTGCAGAATAATGAAACCTTATTGCAGATTGGGGGTCTGCACTCTACAAGACAATCATAGGCTATACACAAAACTAAAAGACAAGGTAGAAAAAGAAAAAGTTAAGAACTTGTGTATAAGAGACCTTGTAAGGGATGTGACCATTGTTATATATACGGCAAACTTTGCAGTTTCTCGGAGAGAGAAAGAAACAACATCAAAGGGATTGCAAATATGCGATAAAGGGACAGCATTTTGGGGGTGAGAGATGGGAATCAAGCAGCACCGAGTGATGGCTGCAAGATGGAGAGAAGCACAGCACTGGTGGTACATCATCTACAAATTCGACATGATTTTGACCTCGAAAACATAGAAATATTAGATAATGAAAGTGGTAGATTGAAAAGAAACATAAGTGAGATGTAGTACCACATAACTAGGAATAAATCTGTGAATTTTAGAGAGGACACCCAGAATAGTATGTTACACACCTAGTGGTTAAAGCAGGCCATTTAATCTCGCGTGCGGATTGCGAACACGCGGAGGTGGGGTCGCGATAGCGACCCCTCCTCCAAGTGGTCGCTAGCACGCGAGATTAAATGGCGCTTTAGCCACGAGTTGTGTATACTATTTTATGCAATTCTAATAACTACCGACAAAAAATAGCCGAAAAGAAAAATTGAAATAAACAGGTACATATTAAATTATAAAAATTGAAGTGCAGTTAAAAAGCGCATTGCAAAAGATAAAAAAATTGTCTAATAATGTATCCCATTACAAATGATAACAGAGTTATATAATGCTAACGTAAAAAAATTATTAAAATTTGCAAACTATGAAATTTGCAGTCGTAGCAATGGGAAACCGACAAGATAAATAATACTAACGTAAGATAACCCAGCACGTTGATATTGATGTGACAAAAAGTAAGTGGTAATATTTATGAGGGACTAAATTAAAATTTAGTCCCCCATGTTAAACGGTGCGGGACTAAATTAAAATTTAGTCCCGCACCGTTCAACGTGGGACTGAAGAAGGTCATTAGGTCATTACGAACCGCAAAAGTAGTAGTGAAAGCACGATAAACACGCAAGGGTTGCATAAACTAAGTTTAATTTATAGCGACCTACTGAAATGATATTAGTTGAAATTTTGTTGATGATTCTTGTTGTAGTGTGTGGAGGGGTGGGGGGGGGTTTAGTGCTTTTATTTTATTTTAATTTCATTTGGCGATGTATTTGTGTAGTCATTTTAGTAGAGATAATGGTATTTGTTCGGAGACATGCAGGTTTTTACTTTGTTTTATTTTGTTGTGCGATTAATTTAGATAAATAATTGTAGATAGTGATTATAGTTTTGTGTTTTAATTTTTGTCATTTTAGAGTACGACTTAACGAGTTTTTATTGGTTTTTATATTATTTTAAGTAATTTATTTTGTTTTGAATGTTTTAATATGTTATTGGAGGTTTTTCTGACATGTAATTGTTGGTTTTTGTGATGCCGATTGTATGTTGTACCGATGATGTTGGCTTGCACGGCTCTCTTTGTTTGTGAGGCAAGTTGTTGATCTATAGGTGAGCAAATTGCATGAATTCATGATTTTTTCTTAATAAAGAACAATTTTAGTCCTGAAGAAGCCGTCAGTGGCGGCAAAACGTCGACATAGATTAAACGAGTGTTTTATTTTTGCCATTCCTATACCCCCATTAATACTAACATTTAATTACTTATCATAGTATTAAGCCAGATATTAGAATCAATTAAATTTGTGTAATTTTCTGTTTGTCTCAAGGTTTGAAAATAAATTTTTGGGAAGTTACATAATATTATATATTTTCATGCAGATCTAATTTTAATTTTGCCTAAATATGTTTTTGGTATCGATACAGAATTTATCGTATTATGTTCAGTACTGCCAACCAAATATAAAATATATAATTAGATTATAAATATAAGGTGGTTCGCAATAGACACTATATTCAGATTTTATTATTTTTAGATCGTACAAAAATGAACATCAGTGATTTAAACATTTGCAAAGTCGAACCTTTAGAATATGTTTCCGAATACGGCGAAAATCAGGTTAGCGAAGATATAGTCAAGCTAGAAACGAAAGAAGAATCTGATGATGGTTTGGACGAACAAAACGGAAACGGTGCAGATCGTGTTAAAACCGAGGATGACGTTTCGAAAAAACAAATAAAACCGCCGCTCATTTTTCGATGTGAAATATGCCAAGAGGAATTGGAAAACGATAGTGCGGTAAATGAACATTTAGAAAAGCACGACTACCAACATTTTTGTGAAACCTGTGGAGCAAAATTTAAACTCACAATGGATTATATAGACCACGCAAGAGACCACAATACGAACAAGCTGTACAAATGCACTCTTTGCGAATTTTCGGTTGAAAATCGTTTGAAAATAGTTTCCCATCTGCGAACAAAACACGACCAATTTAAGAAGTACCGATGCAAAATTTGCAATAAGGGAATGAACGTTTATACGCACTTTTTGGACCACGAAAATGTTCATACCGAAAAAAAACCATTCGAATGTGACAAATGTGATAGCTCGTTCCCCCAAAGGTTTGCACTAAATGCTCACGTTACAAGAATGCATATCCAAGACCCCACTCAGTGCGACGTTTGCCAAAAACTATGTAGGAACAAGAGCGAACTTCGATCTCATAAATTTTCCCACAATAAAATGACGGCTACTTGCCCAGAATGTGGAAAAACTTTAAGCAGCAAAGATAAGTTACGAATTCACATACGAACTCATACAGGTGAAAAGCCTTATTCTTGCAAATATTGTGAAAAATTGTTTAAAACAAGTACTATCCGTTATGAGCACGAAAAAATCCACACAGGTGAGAAACCCCATATCTGTTCAATTTGTACCAAAGGTTTCACGCAACGAACTAGCATGAAAATACATGAGCTCACCCATAGTGAAGAAAAATCCTTCCGGTGCGATAAATGTGGAAAACAGTTCAAAACGAAAATCAGTTGGAAGGGTCATATGAAAAAGTGTGTCGTGGTAAGTACTTTTCAACCCGAAGATAATCTAACAAGTAACCCCAACAGCGAAAGAGACATAAATGTTTCAATTAAAACTGAATTTATTGAACAATAGAGCGAATTACCTAGCCAAGAGTTGCAGGACTTTAATTAAGGGAATTTCAATGAACCGCAATCGTCGTTACAATCTTACGTGCAGTATTATGATTCGAACTTTTATAATAATCATTTGAGTGTTCCGGAGGGGGTAGATTATTCTAATTTATTATGGTTTGGTCAACAACCAGACAACTTTGGTCTGTTTTATGTTCAGTTACCAATGTACAATGATCAAAGTGGAAGTTTACTAATAGGTAACTTGGTTCAGGCCCAACAAATTGATTATGAACAGTAGGATATTCCTACTGGTTTCGAACAACAGATAAATATAAGTCCAGTTTATCAAGACTCCACAACCAACGACTGACAAGTTAGATCACGAAATTGCGTTTTCATAAGCGGCAAAATCAAAATAAACGTCCCAGTTGGAGCTGAATTTGAGAACTTTGTCCCGGTATTCCAACATAATTTCTCGTATTTTTGTTTTTCTAGATGTTTTCGTCTAGGAGTTGACTTGTAATGTACTGTTTGTTATGTACTACTGTTGAAGTGAATTAATTATATAATAAATAAATTGATAGAAAACATATTAATAGGTTTACCTTTTTAGGGACCATTTTATCAATTTCCAGTTAAACTTACCGGTTAGATAAATCTAGCATTTGACGTCTTTCAGTGCAATGCGAAGCCGTCAATCCCCATATATATATATGCGGCAGTTAAGTCTAACTTTGGTCTAACTAGAATTTTAACTGGCGTTTTGATAAATTGGACCTAAGTCTTATGTTTGCAGCGGTTAATTTGAAAAAATTTCGTATAACTTATTATAAATTATTTACGCTGTCTTCCCTATCATAAATAATTATTATACCTTCCATTTTAGTACCACCATCTGTTGATACCCTTTTGAACGCAGCGTTGAGGGTTTGAACATTACTACCAAGACATTATGTTGTAACATATGCAGACCACAGAGCACTTATGGCATCATTCCATGACCAGACTGTAGCTCTAATTTACTTACAAACCCACCTTCTACAATTCCAAGGCTGACTAAAAAGATAATGGCCCATTCGAGCTAATGAAATCAAATTTGTACAGGTCATGTACTACAACACCTGTCTACCAGTAACTTTAAATGGCCAACTGATGCTACAAACATTGGTATGCACCAATAGAAAACAGTTGGGTTTAACACTCAGAAATATGTGCTTGTTTAATGAATCTTAACAGAATGTACATAGGGATGGAGAGGAGAACTATTTAGCGCGGTGATATTATAAAAAAAACTTAAAAATAGTAGTAAAGCCACTAAACCCTAAAAAATATCTTTGTGTCGTTTAGATTAAACCGCCACTGCTCAATACGATACATCGACACCATTTAGTCAATTAAAATAACGAATTTGCGCTGTCCCATATTATGTCTCTATCATGCACACGACATACTAAAAGATGTTCAGTCATCATTTGTTTATTTAATTGTATCGCTTAGGAGGGAGAAGGACTGAATAAATCGGTAATTACCGATCTCGTCTCTTTTATCAAACATCTTCTTGAATTGGTTTGAAACAGAAATTCACAAGTTAATACTTTCCGAACATTGCTTCGCATGGTATCGATATGTAGATAATATTCTGATGTGTTTATGAACAGGTAATAACGAACAAATAGATCACTTTAATAAAATACACGAGAACATGGATTTACCAACGGAACACGAAATTATACTATATAATAATACTAAGATCATCTACCTGGATCGAACGCAATATAACTTATGGCATACAGAAAACCTACCACCACAGATGCTGTCGTACCATTCTTATCAAAATATAGTCTCAATCAAAAAATGTCAGCTTCCTACGTTCTAATTAAGCGACCTCTAGCAATTCCCATATCCATAGAAAGTAGGATAAAAGGAAATAAATACGAGCAATCAGATTATTTCAGCCAATGGGCAGAAAGGTCAAATTATAGAAAAAATTATAAAGTGAAAAAGAATGAATATAAAATTTCCAAATTTAACCAAACATATAAAGAAGAAAAACAAGACACACAGAAAAATAGTTTTTCAAGGCCCAATATCCACACGGATGAGGAGTTTATTCAAGAATGAAGACATCACCTTAGTGGAGAAGACAATGGATAAACTTATATAACTTCTTAATACAGAACAGCATACAAACTCATTGGCTGTTACGGGAGTATATCAGTAGAACAAAGAGTGAAGAAACACATGAGAAATAATTCTAAGTCCAACTTTGGGGCGCATCTCAGAGAGAAGGGTCATGAAGAGGACTGCACTAAGACAAAAATACCCCGTAGAGAGAAGAAGGAAATAAAACTGACCTCACTGGAAACTTGCGAAATTGAAATAGGTATTGTATAAGATTGAGGGAGATGAGATTATACTCAACGATCAACTTGAGTTAGTTTTTAAACAGTTATTTTGCGGCCTGCTGTAATGTCATAGATAGATTGGATTCCATAATCACGGTAATATGAATTTGTATTGCTGGTGTCGTTCCAGCGTTATTTATTTTAATTTTCAATATGTACCGACTCGGAAATAAGTATTCTTGTTTTACGAGGGTATTACGTTTTTTCGCGCATAAATCTAGGCAATTTTCAGGATTTTTTTAGAAAAATGAAACAACATAGAAATTTTTCTGTTATGGTGGGATATTTATTATATATTGAATACACAATTCTGAATTTTTCATATAAAAATAATAAAAATTTGTGCTGCTACAGCCTCCTGAACGTAAGTCTATTAAAAAGGTGGTGGGCATGCTCAGGTCCTTTGTATTTGTCCAAAATTAAAAAACAAAAGATTTTCGTATTCATCAGAGTTGTGGCTATCGTCCCAACTACAATCATAAGAAACAAAAATTGCATAGGAAATGGCAGCGTTTTTAAAAAAAAATTGAAATTTTCAACATTTTTTTCAAGTTGAAACCACAAAAAAGGACCTAAATTTTGTAGGAATGCATTTCTTTTAGTTCAGACGATAGAGAATTTTATATAAAATCGAATGCCGCAAGATTCAATTGAATTAGTTTTTTTTTTTTAGTTTTTTTTTTATTTATTAGTTTTTAAGATAGAATGCCCACCACCTAAAGAAATGTCATTCGGGGAAAAACGCATTTAAAATTATGCGATAAGGTTCTTGTAGTTCAGGTTTCCCATATACGAATTTGCAACTGCGTTATTATAAACCCTCATAACTTACTCATCATTTAAGTTTTCCACGAAATTCTTTAACTAACATGTGCTAGAAAGATTCCAGATTAATAATCCATAAAAAAACGTATTTTTTGAAATGAAAAAAACGTAGTAATACCCCCTTAAAAGATTTTGAGATTCCATGATTTGTGTGAGTTTTGTGTGAGCTTGCTTTCTTTCATTTCGACACCCAAGTTTCATTTGTTTATTAAAAAAAAGTTCAAGATCATTATAATAAGTAGTGCTTTGTATCCGATAGAAAATTTTAATAATTATTATAGTTTATATATTTTTCTCTCTTTTATAGTGTGTCCTGAAGATGGACTTGAAACAGAGTCCGAAACTAGTAGACATTAAGATTTGCAGGTTTATTAAATGCAAGGAGATACCCACATCCAAAATTACCTTTATATACATAGAAATCTTGCATAAGGAGAATTATTATTGTTTGGAGATAGTAGTTTGTGAACCGCTATTTGTAATCGTAAAAATTAACTTAGCTTTTTCATTGAGAATTTATTACGAACGAACCTTGTTATGCGAATTCTTAATGTTTAGTTACGGAATACATACACAGTATAATTAAAATCGTTACCTATTTTTTTATTAATAATTTCATTTTACATTTCAAATTTTAGCTAGTGCTTATTACCGGTAATGCAAAAATATAATACAGGGTACCGGTAGAACTGCCTTCTTTAAATTGACCAATGAACGTAAACTACCGGCTCTCAATATAGTAACCGGTACCGGTTACCGAGTACCTAGACATCGTCTTAAGAAAAATCGTCGTAGTAGAGGTGAAGAGAGCTAAGTCATATATATATTATATATGTGACTTAGCTCTCTTCACCTCTACTACGACGAAATATAAAAGCTGACTTGAATAGACGAATATCACTGGCACGAGCGGAATTTGTAGATCCCCAAACACGGTCTTGATCAAGGGGTAATAATAATAATAATAATAATAATAATCTTTATTTCAGATCAAAATTTACATCACTATTGCAACATAAAAAAATGAAAAGAAACTGTGTCAATACAAAAAAAATATATATATATTTACTACAAAAATACTTTGCTTCCACAGTAGTTACAGCTACTTGCATTTTAAAAATTCACAAGCATAAATTCATAAAAACAAAAAAGCAATTTACAAATTGATAGGCTCTGATAGCATCAAATTTCTCTTTCAAAATATTCTTGTAAATTGTAAGGTTCTAGATCCAGAAGAAACGCTTTAACCTTCTTATTAAAGGAACTTTTTTTGTCGATTTTCTTCAGCTCACTGGGTAACGCATTGAAAATTTTAATGCACATGTACCATGGGTTTTTCTCGGTTAAGCTAAGCCTATGAATCGGATAATAAATGTCTAAAGTTCTTTCATTATACCCCAAGTTTTTTCCTTTATCAATAAATTTTTCTTTATTTTTAAACAAGAACATCAAGCACTCGTACAAATAAACCGCAACGAAAGTCAGTAAATTATTAGCCCTAAAAATGCTTCTACAAGATTCCATGTATTTCATATTAAAAACAATTCTTATCACTCGTTTTTGAATAACAAAAATTCTTTCGCCCTGTGAGCTGTTTCCCCAGAAAATAATCCCGTATCTCATTATGCTTTCAAAGTTTGCATAATATAGAATTTTCAGCACCTTGATGTCTAAATATTTACTGGATATTCTTATGCCGTAGCAAATTTTATTTAATTTCTTACATGCTAGATCAATGTGTGTAGACCATTTTAGCCCTTCATCAATGACTAGGCCTAGAAACTTGGTGTCTTTCACCGTATGAACAATATTATTATTAAAATTGATGCTTTCCGGTTTTTCTTTGGTGTTTTTTGTTGTATTAAATACTACCACTTTAGTTTTAGTTTCGTTAACAATTAAATTATTTCTGTCGAACCATGTCTTTGCTTTCATAATTAAATTATTGCTATCATCTATGAGATTTTGCGATGTTTTACCTCCAACCAAGAAGTTGGTATCGTCTACATAACTTGTTAGGGATATATTACTTGCTTCATTTACAATTTCCTAAAGGTCGTTGACATATATAAGGAACAGTATAGGACTAATTATGCTTCCTTGTGGAGCTCCTACTTTATTTTCTACAATTGCAGATTTCGCTGTTATCTTGTTTTTAGTTATTTCCACCCTTTGCCTCCTATCAGACAGGAAGGAACTTAGCCACTGAAGGGCATTTCCTCTAATACCGTATTTTTCCAATTTTATTATAAGATTGTTCCTATCTAAGCAATCATATGCTTTTGACAAGTCTAAAAATATTCCAACTGCCAATTCATTACTTTCTAGGAATTTCAAGACTGTTTTTGTAAATTCATAAATTGCCGTATCGGTGGATCTGCCTCTTAGATAACCATGTTGATGCTTACCGAACACAGAACATTCATTAAAAAAAACCGCCAACCTCTTGCACATTATCGATTCAAACACCTTTGAGAAACTGGGTAACAAACTAATAGGCCTGTAGTTTTCCAAATTTTCGCGATTTCCTGTTTTAAATAATGGTTTAATTACTGCGAGTTTCAATTGTTGTGGAAATATTCCATATTTGAAAGAATTGTTGATTATATATGCAATAACATTCTTGATCTCTTCGATGCAAATTCTAATAATTGCAGTTGGAATGTCATCGTCCCCGCTGCTGAATTTATTTTTTAAACTCCTTGTATGTTTGACCACTTCATCTGGAGTGGTTGGTTTTAAAAACATTGACCTATTATTTTCAGTTAAATTATTCACTGTTGACCCCGAAGACGAATTATCGATTTTATTCAGCAAGTCTGTAATCATGTTTACTGAAAATATATTGTAGTTTTCCGCTATATCTAAAGGTTTTCCTTCTATCTGGCATTCTCCATCTCCTGCAGACTTGCCAGTTATCTCTCTGCAGATTGACCACATGGATTTTGACCCCACATGGATTGATGATACCACATGGTATCATCAAGGTCTATCAAGAAGAAAAATATACCGCATATTACGCCTTTCCATATGTTATTCTCCATATACTGTTGTCAGCTCTTACGAATGCCAAATAAATTAAGGCTCCGATTATAAAATTTAAGCAAAGTGATTGTATGAGGTTATATAAAAATTCTAGTTTGCCCTCGACTTGCTCTTCGTTGTTAACATTGCTAAAGCTGTTCAATTGACTCTTTCGACTTCTAAAGTCGATCCAAGAATCGCTTTTATTCGGATTTTTGCATGACGAACTCATTTTCATCTCTATTAAACTAATCAATTAATTTAGTTGTATGTAGGGCAATCACACAGGAATACAAGAATTCAACCGATTATCGTATTTAAAATTTTTTCCCAATCAAAACAATGTCGAACGATGTACTGGGAACGATACAAAATTTTGCTTCAACATTTCTTCTTTTCTTAAAACTCAAAAAATACACCATTATATGAGGCGTCCAGTGCTAGAGTGACGTAACCAGCGAACTATAATTATAGTACGCATACTATAATTTTACCTTCTGTGCTGTACAACAGAAGGTACAAATTATAGAATGCCTACTATAATTTATTATAGTACGGTTGGCATCGCTGGTTAGGTCACTCTAGCACTGGACGCCTCATATAATATTGGTTCCCGTCCACTGGACCGACTTTCAACCGACCAACTCAGCTTGAACCGACCGACTTTCATCCGACCGACTTTTAACGGACCGACTTTTAACGGACCGACTATTTTTTCGACCGACTTTCAACGGACCGACTTTTAACCGACCGACTTTCAACCGACCGACTTTTAACGGACCGACTATTTTTTCGACCGACTGTCGATACTACCCGAAGCATTCACTACAAGAATGATTTCCAATTCGACTATTTGTCACATCATATAGTTTCATTTTACAGCCATGACAACTGTGAGATGTCTAGGAATCCTTCGGGAAACCTGGCCTCAATCGTTTATCTTTGTTATTAAGCAATAATAAACGATTGAGATCAGGTCTCCGTATGGATTCCTTGTCACCTCTCGTCAGGGCTGCCCACGGTTGAGGTCACCTAGACTTCCCAGACACCTGTCGCTATGGCATCTCCACGAAAACCAAACCAACAGAGTTATGGATCTGCCAAGGTTAGAACTCCCCCCCCCCCAACGACGCTTTAACCAAAAATTCACGATATTGATTAATGAGAAAGAAAAACGATTGAGGCCAGGTTTCCCGAAGGATTCCTAGATACCTGTCGCTATGGCATCTCCACGAAAACCAAACCAACAGAGTTATGGATCTGCCAAGGTTAGAACCCCCCTCCCCAAACGACGCTTTAACCAAAAGCTCACGATATTGCTTAATAAGAAAGATAAACGATTGAGGCCAGGTTTCCCGAAGGATTCCTAGACACCTCACAGTTGTCATGGCTGTAAAATGAAACTATATGATGTGACAAATAGTCGAATTGGAAATCATTCTTGTAGTGAATGCTTCGGGTAGTATCGATAGTCGGTCGAAAAAATAGACGGTCCGTTAAAAGTCGGTCGGTTGAAAGTCGGTTCGTTGAAAGTCTGTCGGTTGAAAGTCGGTCGGTTCAAGCTGAGTCGGTTGGTTGAAAGTCGCTCCAGTGGACGGTCACGATAATATTTGTACATTACTATTAATTACTTAACGGATTATCCCGCTTAGTAATCATACATTAGAGAACAGATACCTCAAAGTCAGAAATATCAGTGCCGTTGTGGAGTATATTGCGAGCGTAGCTCGCTGACCTCCTTCATCAGGCGCATAAGTATTGACTTTGACTTTTAAATTATGCTCGGGTGTGGTGAAGATTACATAAGCTAAGTCGGTCATGATTGAACAAAGAGAATAGTAAACTGTAAGACAGTAAACAGTAGAGACAGAAGATGGCAATGGAGAATGGTCAGTGAAGCAAAGCGGTTCTCCCCTGCCACGATTTCTGAACAAGACAACGTTTTTTCCTTAATCGTGAACTGGAACTTATAGTTAATTTTTTATATTCTTTTCATCTCAATGTTGACAGTCCTCGGCGTTCCTTGAGCGAACCTAGGGATTAATGTAAAAACCACAACTTGTTGGCAACTTCCAGATCTTCGTGGCTACCTTGCGGTTACCATGTCCCGGAAAGAAGGATTGAAACTGCAAAAGAGAAAATTTTAAATCTTAATTTTGATTGGATGTGTTGCATGACATACTGATGCCATCAGCCCCATTAATTTCATCTTTTGTTAGCAACCTCCCTTCGTTTCTTCTGGGCTTCGGGTTGGCGAATCCAGGCGGACGACAACTAATGAACTTTCGTGTCGTCAGGAATCTTAAAACTCCGCTTGCACTCTACGGGATTTCTTATGGCGAATTCCAATTTGAGCTGCTGGCAACTCCAATTGGAGTTGCATGCCGTAAGTTCATTGTCTATCGTACTTGCTTAAAAGTAAATCAGTGACGTAGTCTCCTGATCCAGTTCGTATTGATCTGTTCCTGTACCCCAAACGCACCCCCCTGATGGAACGGCAACGTAGCGAGTTACATCATCGCTTGTGGTAAATTTTGTTGAATCAGAAGAAACACGTCTTGACTGTTTATTACTCTTATTATTATTTATTACGCCTTCTCACTTTTGAACCACATCCTGCATTTCCATCGATTTTATAATATTATAAATATAAGATCGACAGGTGTTTCCAAAACTCTTATAAGGCGGCATGCCTATATCTGTCAATTCATTATCAAAAAGTATTAGGTACTTAATTTTCAGTCGGCCCTGTTAAAAAGATTCATTTAGTACCTAATTTAGTAATTCGGTGTTGATTGCGAAAATGTGCTTAAGTCAATCAACTGTATAAGTTATACTTATCATATTATTAAGCCAGATATTAAAATCAATTAAATTTGTGTACTTTTCTGTTTGTCTCAAGGTTTGAAAATAAATTTTTGGGACATTACATAATATTATATTTTTTATGCATATCTGTTTTTAATTTTGCCTAAAAATGTTTTTAGTACCAACACAGAATTTATCGTATTATGTTTATACGCTAGTTGCGTAGCTCAAGTGGCGCTGCCCTGGTGGCCAAATTTAGCGTAACTGGGGAGGTGAGCGCAAACGGTTTTAAATACAAGTAATAGTTTAATTACGAATTAAACATTAAGAATTAGAATTAAGAAGTAAATTTGAATTTAAATAATATTCTATATGCCCTATATAACTTAACAGCTTTATGATATTGGTAGTGCTGACGGTTTTAGGTAGATTCACATAGAAAAGTTGATTTAAAAATGGGTGCAAAAAGGTATTGTTGTGTAGTTGGATGTAATAAATCAGAGAAAAAGAATCCTGATTTAACATTTTATCGCTTTCCTGGAAGACCTTACCAGATTAATCAAAAAAATGAGTGGATACAACCTGTTAAACGTAATAGCGAGTAAGTAATTACTATTCCATATCTCATAGCCTCGTTCAATCTCCCATCAAAAATGTCTCTTTCAAAAGTTTTCTTGCTAATGCCTCAAAATTGTCTGTTCTAGTTTTTATTCGATGAGCTTTGCTAGAACACGTTATTCTTTTAGCTCTTTCTTCAAACCACTGAAAACAATTTGACTGGCCGACTGATTTGCCGACATTTGCAATCAAATGTTCAGGACATTGCAACGGTTTTAAAAGAATTTTTAATCCCTCAATTAATGTACACTGATAACTTCGATAGTTTGACCCCAATTCTTGTAAATCATAAATTTTTGTTATCACTTCATTTAATTCCTTTGTTAGCTGTTTCGCCTTTTCTGTCACAATTTTTTTATTACGGGCAAGATCTTTTTCTAACTTTAAATAGTGACTAAATCAATATACAATCAATATTATACATTGCACTGGGTACATTTTCTACATCATCAAATTTGTAATTAACATTGCAATCTATTTGTGATTCTTTACAAGGAAGAAGCTTTTCTATTGTACATCCTTTCTTATATTTATCGCATTGTGCTTTACTAGGCTGACTCCAGAAAAAAGTCAATAATGTTTATATTTTGATAACCACATTGAATAGTAACTGAGACTGAACTCATAATGTGAAAAGCGAATAATTTCAACTAAACACTTATTTTTATACGCTAGTTGCAACTTGTAAATTTTGATAAAAACATTGTTTATTTTCTTTTATATAATAAAATTCATCTTGGTTATATACCAACCTAAACTTAAAGGATTGACTACAGTTTATAATAATTATTACATAATAAAATTATTTAAATTAATAAAAATAATTAATATTTTTGCTAATATTACTATATAAACATGAACATTTGGCCATCCCAGTTTAGGCAAAATTTATCCACGAGACGGCGCTTCGTACGCTTTTGGGAGGTACGCAACTAGCGTATAGTACTGCCAACCAAAAAAATATGTGTGACGAATTTCCGTTACATATTTCCGTTACCAATTTGTGTGACGAACGATTTTTTTTCAGTTAACTGCCGATGCGATACCCGTGCGATAAGAAGCATAGCTTCAAAAGCATAGCTTCAAAAACTATTTTCCCAAAAAAACGGTTGGAGGCGGCGGGGGCGGCGTGGGGTCGGGGGCGGTTGCCACATCCGCCCCCTATCCATAGCCACCATTCCCAGGGTCCTAGCCCTCTCGGTTCCGGAGTTATGGTGTTTGAAGGGAAGTTCGAAATTTGAAAGTCGCGGTCGAAATTTGTGTGACGAATTTGCGTTACATATTTCCGTTACATATTTGTGTGACGATTTTGTGTGACGAACGATTTTTTTCAGTTAACTGCCCGTGCGATACCCGTGCAAAATACACGTGCAATACCCGTGCGATAAGAAGCATAGCTTCAAAACAACTATATAATAGACACTACATTAAGATTTTATTATTTTTAAGCCCGTCTTACATCAGGTCATTTCTGGCGCCATTTCTTGAGCCATTACTTGAGCCAAATAAATTGCCTAGTTTAAAGCCCGTCTTACATCAGGTTATTTCTGGCGCCATTTCTTGATCCATATTTCTGGCGCCATTTCTTGGGCCAGAAATGACGCCATTTCTTGATCCAAATATAAAGCCTGTATTATATCAGGCCATTTCATCCGCCATTTCTAGCGCTGATCTTGCGCAGTAGGTAATTTTAGCAAATTACCTGAAACATTTTGTAGGCCAAATATATAGAACCCGTTCTATTTTGAAGCTATTTTCAACGCCATTTACCTACGAGCGTGCCCAGTAAAATTAAACGAACGTCAAATTGTGAAAAGTTGTGCTACACATAAAAATTGAAATGGATAAAGAAAGCGATTTAATTGCAGAAAATGTGATTGCAGCAAACATAATAGTATTATTTTTTTTACCAACACAAAAAAATTTTTAAAAAAATTAAATTTTCAATGGTTATTAAATTTTCAAATTTGATTTTTTAATTTCAGTGAAAAACAAAAACATTTGCGATTATTTAAAAATACGTAAATTTTAGTGATAAAAGCAACTCATTCCTAGCCCTGCATTTGACAATTACTACCTGCCACAGAATCTACCTGCGCATTCAATCTGTACTGCGGCCGCTCACAGGCAAATTGTTCAAAAATAGAGCACGTGTCAGGACATTTCGAGCCAGGACATTTTCCAAGACATTTGCTGTTTTAAACTAGGCAATTTATTTGGCTCAAGAAATGGATCAAGAAATGGCGCCAGAAATAACCTGATGTAAAGCCCGTCGAAAATGAGTTCGTCATGCAAAAATCCGAATAAAAGCGATTCTTGGATCGACTTTAGAAGTCGAAAGAGTCAATTGAACAGCTTTAGCAATGTTAACAACGAAGAGCAAGTCGAGGGCAAACTAGAATTTTTATATAACCTCATACAATCACTTTGCTTAAATTTTATAATCGGAGCCTTAATTTATTTGGCATTCGTAAGAGCTGACAACAGTATGGAGAATAACATATGGAAAGGCGTAATATGCGGTATATTTTTCTGATGTAAAGCCCGTCTTACATCAGGTTATTTCTGGCGCCATTTCTTGATCCATTTCTTGAGCCAAATAAATTGCCTAGTTTAAAACAGCAAATGTCTTGGAAAATGTCCTGGCTCGAAATGTCCTGACACGTGCTCTATTTTTGAACAATTTGCCTGTGAGCAGCCGCAGTACAGATTGAATGCGCAGGTAGATTCTGTGGCAGGTAGTAATTGTCAAATGCAGGGCTAGGAATGACTTGCTTTTATCACTAAAAGTTACGTATTTTTAAATAATCGCAAATGTTTTTGTTTTTCACTGAAATTAAAAAATCAAATTTGAAAATTTAATAACCATTGAAAATTTAATTTTTTAAAAAATTTTTTTGTGTTGGTAAAAAAAATAATACTATTATGTTTGCTGCAATCACATTTTCTGCAATTAAATCGCTTTCTTTATCCATTTCAATTTTTATGTGTAGCACAACTTTTCACAATTTGACGTTCGTTTAATTTTACTGGGCACGCTCGCAGGTAAATGGCGTTGAAAATAGCCTCAAAATAGAACGGGTTCTATATATTTGGCCTACAAAATGTTTCAGGTAATTTGCTAAAATTACCTACTGCGCAAGATCAGCGCTAGAAATGGCGGATGAAATGGCCTGATATAATACAGGCTTTATATTTGGATCAAGAAATGGCGTCATTTCTGGCCCAAGAAATGGCGCCAGAAATATGGATCAAGAAATGGCGCCAGAAATAACCTGATGTAAGACGGGCTTAAGACGGGCTTAAAACAGCAAATGTCTAGGAAAATGTCCTGGCTCGAAATGTCCTGACACGTGCTCTATTTTTGAACAATTTACCTGTGAGCGTGCGCAGTACAGATTTTTGAAAATTTAATAACCATTTGAAAATTTGAATATTTTTTAAAATTTTTTTGTGTTGGTAAGAAATTAATTTATTTGAAAAATAATCACTTCGTGAAAAAAGAACGGAACAGAGAACAGCGCAGGATATTTTCGGGGAGTTTGTGGCAGCACAGCTGAAATTAGTAAAAGAAGAGAGAAGAAATGCTGTGCAATACATGATTCATGGAGTGCTACAGAAAGAACTGGAACGACAAGAGTAGTCAAATTTTGCACATTAATTTGTTTAATAAAAAATATACCTATACATATAAAAAAATACTCTTTATTATGCTTTAATTGAAAAAAATAAAAATTTATTAATAAGAAAAGTTTTTTTATTTAATTTATTTTAGTAATTTTTTTAATACTATTATGTTTGCTGCAATCACATTTTCTGCAATTAAATCGCTTTCTTTATCCATTTCAATTTTTATGTGTAGCACAATTTTTCACAATTTATCGTTCGTTTAATTTTACTGCGCACGCTCGCAGGTCAATTGGCGTTGAAAAATAGAACAGGTTCTATATATTTGGCCTACAAAATGTGACAGGTAATTTGCTAAAATTACCTACTGGGCAAGATCAGCGCAAGAAATGGCGCGTGAAATGGCCTGATATAATACAGGCTTTATTTTTGGAGTAAGAAATGGCGTCATTTCTGGCCCAAGAAATGACGCCAGAAATATGGCTCAAGAAATGGCGCCAGAAATAACCTGATGTAAGACGGGCTTTAGATTAGATCGTGCAAAAATGAATATCAGTGATTTAAACATTTGCCAAGTCGAAGCTTTAGAATATGTTTCCGAATATGGCGAAGATCAGCTTCGCGAAGTTATGACCAATCTAAAAATCCAAAACGTTATATCCGATGAAACGAAAGAAGAATCTGATGATGGTTTGGAAGAACAAAACGGAAACTGTGCAGATCGTGTTAAAACTGGGGATGAAGTTTCGAAAAAACGAATAAAACCGCCGCTCATTTTTCGATGTGAAATATGCCAAGAGGAATTGGAAGACGACAGTGTTGTAAATGAACATTTAGAAAAGCATGACTACCAACATTTTTGTGAAACCTGTGGAGCAAAATTTAAACTCACAATGGATTATATAGACCACGCAAGAGACCACAATACGAACAAGCTGTACAAATGCACTCTTTGCGAATTTTCGGTTGAAAATCGTTTGAAAATAGTTTCTCATCTGACACGACACGACTCGACTGATTGCCACATTTTCCCATCTCCCATCAATACTTGTACGCAGAATTCTATCTTCGTTCAACTCGTGAACGCAAATTTTTAAATGTTTTCGTTAATTCAATAAATGCAAAAATCAAATCAAATACAATATCAAACATCAAATACAAATATCAAATAAAAAAATTATGCCCAGGGAAGGCAAATAACAGGTCAACTTCCCCCTTTGGATTGAGAAAAGATTAGGCAACATAATCTTTGCGAAATACAACAAACATTCAAAAAATGCATAGAATGACAAATAATTGTTCCTTTACAAGCATGAGTGGTTGAAAACAAATTCACAATAACCAAAATCAAAATTATAACCGAAATTAATTTAAAACATTTTTTTACTCTTGATTACAATAAATTAAATTAAAATAAAATTTCCCCTTTAAGGGAAATATCCACCTTAAACCAAATTTTTCAAAATAATAATTTTCTTTTCACTCACAAACATTCACATATGAACTTTATGACCATTAATTTTCTCGAAATGGAGTTGTGGTCTATTCCTGCAATCGACATATCCGTCTTCCACCTCCATCTCACACTCTTCCACGAGATGATTCCTGTTAAAGGCCTCCACATTTCATTTCCAACCTTCTTTTCGACCACCATTACTGAATTCAAATAAGAAGTTGCGTCTTCTTCAGTTATGTTGTCTTGTATCATTTTCTTTAGTTCGTTCCATACTTGTATTTTATAAGCCTGAGAATTCGGATATGATTTATATATTTGAAGGTTTTATCGTTTTCAATTTCTAACTTCTGCGTGTATCTGTAGGCAATACGTGGTTCATTATTGATAAGGCGATGATTAGTATCTAACAGAAATTTCAGGTATTGTAGATAATCTTTATCACAATCTAATTCTATCTTCTTCAATATTTTTCCATTTTCCGTACCATGTGCCCGTTCATTGCTATTAAAATCTTCCACATCTTGGTCTCCTTCAACCGTAATTTCGTTAACGATAATTATTTGATCATCTTCCTCATTAACACCTAACGTCTCTTCTTTGTCTATCCATTCCATCTTCTCCCCCTGGATATTAATTATTTTGTTTGGAACGTCTACTTCAATTTTTTTACAATAACCCTTGTTGGCTCCTCGCATTATTTCCTCTACGTCTTCTCCCAACTCTTTAATTTTTGTATCAAAATTTGCCTTAACATCCTGTACGCCCATGTCTAGCATTTCCTTCCTTTTTTTGTATATCACGGAGATCTGCGCCAATATTTTCCATCTTCCCTTGGAACTCAATCTGGGATTTAATTATCAGTTTCATGTTATTTTACATTTCCTGACTTGATGCTTCTATTTTATTATTTGTTGTTTCCATTGTTTTATTCATTGTGTCTGTTATTGTTTTTGTTAATAATTTCCACATTTCTTGCCATCCAACTACAGGATTTATTGTGCCATAAAAGGAATCTTCATGCTCCGATGCATCCACATTCATTTTTTCCGGCGTACTTTCCCTTAAAGGTTCAGCCTTACCATCCATCATAGCAAAAAGAAAACTCCAATCTCAGTGGTAAAGTAAGTCCAAATTTCCAATTGCACCCCACGCTATTATTGGTAAAGCCAATACTGTCGAACTTATTATCTTCTTATCGTGGTTATAAAAAACAGCCACACGTTGTGCACGCCAATTTAAGATGTGGTGTTCTAAAAAATATAACGCCCGCCGGGCGAACAATTCAAATATGTGGTGTCCTTTGTTTCTTAAATTTCACAAAGGAAAATGAAAAACCATTACTTTTTAATAAACTTTAAATTTTATTTTCAAAACTTTTCACCAAAATACAAAATTCAGTCGCTAGCCGCAACGCGCGGACACGACTCGACTGATTGCCACATTTTCCCATCTCCCATCAACACTTGTACGCAGAATTCTATCTTCGTTCAACTCGTGAACGCAAATTTTTAAATGTTTTCTTTAATTCAATAAATGCAAAAATCACATCAAATACAATATCAAACATCAAATACAAATATCAAATAAAAAAATTATACCCGGGGAAGGCAAATAACAGGTCAGTATATATGCCTTATGCCCTAATGATTTTACTATTCAAAAATTTTGTATTGTTTTTTAATATTCCTTTTGGTCGGTGTATTTTGTAAATTTCAATGTTGTAAGGAGTAAAAAATTACAGAAGATATAAATTTGCATGATTACAGGACTTGTGTAACTTTTTAGGTGATTGCTATATCCTATCTATATCCTTCATGTTATTTTTATACAAAAGAATTTTTTTTTGTAAACTTTATTAATTTCTATACACTCATAAATGAAATGCGACAAAGGAATAAATAAATTACCTCTGATACAATTTTTTATTCGAGTCTATAATATTTAATGGAATTTGAAATTAAACAATTTTTTCAGGTTTCACCCCCTATATTATGACAGTCGCATTAAATTGTATGTCAAGTGACAAAAATTGAAAAGTGGGCAATTTGTTATGTTGCGTTATGAAGTCTAGCCGAGTCGGCACCTCAGCAATTATCTGCCAAATTATGACACTTTTGCATAGAAAAAATTAAACCATTGCTTACAACAAACTCGGTCTCCGATATATGGATTAGGCGCCACCACATAAAAATTATATCTTGTAACTTTAACAAAAAAGCATAAATTTCGGTTTTCCTGCTTTGACAAATAAAATGCATTAATGCTGGCCGATGAGGAAAGCGAGAAAGAATTTGCTTATAATTTTAAATTTTTATGTTTCATGTGGTTCGTACTTTTGCCCTAATAGTTTTCAGGACAACTTTTTACCTCTAGTACATTTCGTTTATCTAATTTATTACCCCGAATAATATAAACAGATTCCATTTTCCCACGGGATAAAAATTTTAATATGCTCCATTTTTACAATAAGTACCAATAAATTATTAGCCATAAACCATAAACCTGGGCGGGCAGCCGCGGACTTACTCTGGTGCCGGAGAAATCCGAGGCAGTCGTAATCCGCGGCAGCAGAAAAGCCCCCACTATGAGGCTGCTTTTGGGTAGTTCCCCAATTGCAGTCAAAGACTTCGTCACCATACTGGGGGTAAAGATAGACAAGAACCTGAATTTTGCCGATCACATCCGTACGGCGTGCAACAAGGCGACGGCGATAGTTACTTCGTTCGCTAGACTAATGCCCAATATCGGTGGCCCAAAACCGACGAAGCGAAGGATGTTGGGCACCGTCGCACACTCGGTGATGTTGTACGCCGCTGCCGTTTGGCAAGAGGCCCTCAACGTCCAGCGTAACCGTAAGAGGCTGCAAACGGTCCAGCGCAAGATGGCACTTCGAGTAACTTGCGCTTAAAGGGCCGTGTCCGACGAAGCCGTGCGAGTCTTGGCCTCCATGCCTCCCATAGAGCTTTTAGCTAGAGAGAGAGCAGACGTACGAGCGGGACCGGACCCCACCATTAAGCAGCGGACGCTCGACGATTAGCAAAGGAGCTGGTCCTCCGGCACGAATGCCGCTTGGACCAGAAAGCTCATTCCGGATCTTCGTCCTTGGGTAGCGAGAAAGTACGGAGAGGTGAAATTTCATATAACACAAGCTCTCACCGCCCACGGATGTGGGCGGCTCCACAGCTTTAGGCTGACCGAATCACCTGCCTGTCGTTACTGCGGGGACGAAGATACGGCAGAACACACTCTTTTCGGATGACTAAGATGGGAGAGGGAGAGAGTGATGATTTCGCTCCGGATGGGCGACACACTAAGCCCGGACAACATGATTGCTTTCATGCTGTCCGGCGAAGACGAATGGCTGGCTGTAGCGGTCGTCATCAGTCAAGTGATGAAGACCAAGGAGGGGGACGGTCGAGCTGAGCAAGCCGAAGCTCAATTTCTCGCCCTACAGTTAAGTCAATGACAGCGTTGTAAGTTTCCTTGAGAAGTTCCCGCGAGAAGATGCGCGAGAAGTTCCCAAGAGAATTCCCGAAGAATATCGTCATTAATCGGCGGGTCGGGTCCGGGTCGAGTAGTGACGATCGTTCCACGGGGTAGATTATTGTCGGTACGACGATAGCGCGTAGACCCTCTGTGGACACAAACTTTCGTGCTAATCCAGAGGGGGACGATCGCGAAAATAGTGCCGTCAAATATAAAGACTAGTGGACTGGCACTTTGCCAGCGACCACAAGTTTTTCAAGATGACCCGGTCGCATCGCGCTCTGGGATTTAATATGATTTGCAGAGTCGCTTGGGGGCTCGGGGTCTCCGGTATTGATGACGGTCGGCTCGGCCTTAACTTTGTCGCCGGAATCTCCGCCTATTAAAGTTAATGACGAGTGGACTTTCACCTATGCTGACGATCACGGACCACTAGGTGGCCCGATGAGACGTGCTGGATCGCGGCGAGCGGTGCGTCCGTTTCAATTGAAAAAGTAGAATCGAGTGCTAGGGCCTGACCTCCCGGACACAAACTTCCGTGCTAAACCGGGAGGTCATCGGGAGCCTGCATCATCGATGCAGCATGGTAGATCGCAGACGACAGCGGAAGTAATGCTGAGAAGGTAATTCCCGCTGTCGTCGGGGAGGGGGTTTTAGTCAGTAAGAATCTGACACTACCATCCCTGATGGGGTGGTGAGTATGAAGGTTTCCCCCTTCCCTGCAGGAAAAAAAACAGAGATCCCACATTGGAATACCAAAATAAAGGTGAATTATTGATGAAGATGAAGAAGAGTGGCAGTATCCAGCCTCTAACATACAAGCAATTAATAAGAAACAATTCCCTCAGCCCTAAGCTGTATGGTTTAAGAAAAACCCACTAAACAGAAATCGCTTTTAGACTGGTGGTAAGCTGCATTAAGTCCCCTAAGATGTAATAATATAGCAAAGATTCTCAGCAGTATTTTGACGAAGATATTGACCACGTCGAACAATTGTTTGAAAAACTCGGTTGAACTTGTCCAGTTAGTGGATAAGGTGAAGTTGCCGGACAATTATATTTTAATTTCGTTGGATGTGGTATCATTGTTTCCCAGTGTTCCAAGGGAATTAGTATTGGAAGTTATAAATAAAAGATGGAAATTTATTAATGCATACACTGAGCTTACAAGGTCAGAAATAATTTCACTTGTATCTGCTTGCTTTGACATGAGCTATTTCCAATACAATGAAAACTATTTTGCACAGAACGACGGACTGGCTATGGGAAACCCGGCTATATTCCGGTATTAGCAGCTCTAGTGATGGATGAACTGATGGTGAAGACATGAGAAAAGTCGAAATATCAGATTCCCTTGCTGAAACTTTACGTTGATGACTCTGTTATGGCTGTGAGAGACGGTCATTGGCCGAGTAGTTAAAGCAATCGACTACTGATGCTAAATGCATTGGTTCGAGTCCAGTAGGAGTCAATTTTCTTTCGGACTTTCTTTCCTTCGGAGGGCACGTTAAGCCGGCGGTCACCCTGATTTGACCTGATCTAATATGTCAAACAGGGTAATAAAAATCACCCCTACTCCCCATCGACTACGAAATGATTGACTTTGTTGAGGCTTCGGCCTGGGTGGCCTGGTCCAGGGGCCTCCCATCGACTGCACCTAGCATTGGTGGGGTGCGATTCGCGGGACTTCTCAGAGCTCGGTCATCGAGCTGACGTCCCTGGTTCGTAGTGCCGGCCATTGTTGGGGAGTTCTGGTCGGTGGTGAGGCCGAGAGACCGCCTAACGGCTGGGGTCATACTTAGCAGTGTCGACATTGTGGGTCAGGCTGGGGGTGAGCAACAAAGTGGAGACAGTACAATGGGCCCGGTAGAGTGGCCTAAGTGCGTGCAAGTTAATACTTGCCCCTCCCCCGAACTCCAAAATCCATCCTGTTATGGCTGTACCAAGAGGAGCTGGAGATGCAATATTGCAAGAGTTTAACTCTGTTCATGAAGATATTGCATTTACGATGGAGAAGGAGAAAGACGGTAGGTTACCATTTTTAGATTTAAATCTTATAAGAAGCAAAGATGGTACCTTGAAGTCAGACTGGTACATGAAGCCTACTTCCTCAGGAGTACTGGTAAACTATAACTCATACCACTGCATATAAATAAAAAGATCTATAGTTACAGGACTGATTAGCAGAGTCATTGACATCAGCCATCCAGATTACATAAAAGAGAACAAAGAAAAAGTTAAGAGTCTGCTGGTACGGAATGGCTACCCTATATGGTACATAGAGAGACAGTGGAGATCAACTATGAATGAGAGACTGGGGTAAAAATAAAAAGATTACTGGCAGAACGGAGATTTTGTTGATGATTCTTGTTGTAGTGTGTGGAGGGGGGGGGGGGTTAGTGCTTTTATTTTATTTTAATTTCATTTTGACGATGTATTTGTGTAGTCATTTTAGTAGAGATAAGGGTATTTGTTCGGAGACATGCAGGTTTTTACTTTGTTTTATTTTGTTGTGCGATTAGTTTAGATAAATAATTGTAGATAGTGATTATAGTTTTGTGTTTTAATTTGTGTCATTTTAGCGTACGACTTTAAGAGTTTTTATTGGTTTTTATATTATTTTAAGTAATTTATTATGTTTTGAATGTTTTAATATGTTATTGGAGGTTTTTCTGACGTGTAATTGTTGGTTTTTGTGATGCCGATTGTATGTTGTACCGATGATGTTGGCTTGCACGGCTCTCTTTGTTTGTGAGGCAAGTTGTTGATCTATAGGTGAGCAAATTGCATGAATTCATGATTTTTTCTTAATAAAGAACAATTTTAGTCCTGAAGAAGCCGTCAGTGGCGGCAAAACGTCGACATAGATTAAACGAGTGTTTTATTTTTGCCATTCCTATACCCCCATTAATACTAACATTTAATTACTTATCATAGTATTAAGCCAGATATTAGAATCAATTAAATTTGTGTAATTTTCTGTTTGTCTCAAGGTTTGAAAATAAATTTTTGGGAAGTTACATAATATTATATATTTTCATGCAGATCTAATTTTAATTTTGCCTAAATATGTTTTTGGTATCGATACAGAATTTATCGTATTATGTTCAGTACTGCCAACCAAATATAAAATATATAATTAGATTATAAATATAAGGTGGTTCGCAATAGACACTATATTCAGATTTTATTATTTTTAGATCGTACAAAAATGAACATCAGTGATTTAAACATTTGCAAAGTCGAACCTTTAGAATATGTTTCCGAATACGGCGAAAATCAGGTTAGCGAAGATATGGTCAAGCTAGAAATCCAAAACGTTATATCCGATGAAACGAAAGAAGAATCTGATGATGGTTTGGACGAACAAAACGGAAACGGTGCAGATCGTGTTAAAACTGAGGATGACGTGGATTCTGGATTCTGGATTTTAGGTAGGAGGGTAAAGTCGAATGAGGATGACGTTTCGAAAAAACAAATAAAACCGCCGGTCATTTTTCGATGTGAAATATGCCAAGAAGAATTTGAAAACGATAGTGCGTTAAATGAACATTTAGAAAAGCACGACTACCAACATTTTTGTGAAACCTGTGACGCAAAATTTAAACTCACAATGGATTATATAGACCACGCAAGAGACCACAACACGAACACGTTGTACAAATGCACTCTTTGCGAATTTTCGGTTAAAAATCGTTTGAAAATAGTTTCTCATCTGCGAACAAAACACGACCAATTTAAGAAGTACCGATGCAAAATTTGCAATAAGGGAATGAACATTTATACGCACTTTTTGGACCACGGAAATGTTCATACCGAAGAAAAACCATTCGAATGTGACAAATGTGATAGCTCGTTTCCCCAAAGGTCTTCACTAAATGCTCACGTTACAAGAATGCATATCGAAGACCCCACTCATTGCGACGTTTGCCAAAAACTATGTAGGAACAAGAGCGAACTTCGATCTCATAAAAAATCCCACAATAAAATGACGGCTACTTGCCCAGAATGTGGAAAAACTTTAAGCAGCAAAGATAAGTTACGAATTCACATACGAACTCATACAGGTGAAAAGCCTTATCCTTGCAAATATTGTGGAAAATTGTTTAAAACAAGTACTATCCGTTCTGATCACGAAAAAATCCACACAGGTGAGAAACCCCATATCTGTTCAATTTGTACCAAATGTTTCACGCAACGAACTAGCATGAAAATACATGAGCTCACCCATAGTGAAGAAAAATCCTTCCGGTGCGATAAATGTGGAAAACAGTTCAAATCGAAAATCAGTTGGAAGGGTCATATGAAAAAGTGTGTCGTGGTAAGTACTTTTCAACCCGAAGATAATCTAACAAGTAAACCCAACAGCGAGAGAGACATAAATGTTTTAATTAAAACTGAATTTATTGAACAATTGAGCGAATTATCTAGCCAAGAGTTGCAGGACTTTAATTAAGGGAATTTCAATGAACCGCAATCGTCGTTACAATCTTACGTGCAGTATTATGATTCGAACGTTTATAATAATCATTTGAGTGTTCCGGAGGGCGTAGATTATTCTAATTTATTATCGTTTGGTCAACAACCAGACAACTTTGGTCTGTTTTATGTTCAGTTACGAATGTACAATGATCAAAGTGGAAGTTTACGAATAGGTAACTTGGTTCAGGCCCAACAAATTGATTATGAACAGTAAGTTATTCCTACTGCTTTCGAACAACAGATAAATATAAGTCCAGTTTATCAAGACTCCACAACCAACGACTGACAAGTTAGATCACGAAATTGCATTTTCATAAGCGGCAAACTCAAAATAAACGTCCCAGTTGGAGCTGAATTTGAGAACTTTGTCCCGGTATTCCAAGCTAATTTCTCGTATTTTTGTTTTTCTAGATTTTTCGTCTAGGAGTTGACTTGTAATGTACTGTTTGTTATGTACTACTGTTGAAGTGAATTAATTATATAATAAATCAATTGATAGAAAACATATTAATAGGTTTACCTTTTTAGGGACCATTTTATCAATTTCCAGTTAAACTTACCGGTTAGATAAATCTAGCATTTGACGTCTTTCAGTGCAATGCGAAGCCGTCAATCCCCATATATGCGGCAGTTAAGTCTAACTAGAATTTTAACTGGCGTTTTGATAAATTGGACCTAAGTCTTATGTTTGCAGCGGTTAATTTGAAAAAATTTCGTATAACTTATTATAAATTATTTACGCTGTCTTCCCTATCATAAATAATTATTATACCTTCCATTTTAGTACCACCATCTGTTGATACCCTTATTTTGAACCCAGCGTTGAGGGTTTGAACATTAATACCAAGACATTATGTTGTAACATATTGTCATGTTTTATAATGAAAGCCAATTAAGATATTCCAAAACCTATAAAAGCAGGGTATTTCAAAAAGTAAATTAAGAACATCATAGATTGAAACAAGGTGGAACTCGCTTTAGCGGCAGTTCCTAGGCTTCTATACAGCTACCTTTCTGGTGTGAAAAGTTGTTGTTGCTAGTTATTTTTGGTCGACATAATATTTATAATGTAACATCAGATAATCCGATAATCTGCACCAATTACATTTTTTGCGGTTGGTAATTATCATTTACTATATAAGTAATAACAATCAAACTTTTCCATTCCATTCGAAACTTTACTTCTCTGTAATGTGCGGTCCATTTTTTGAGGTGGACCAATCCTCTCTTTCTCTTTTATTTACAACTTAACTTCACTAATCACATCAAGCCACTGCTATGGTTAAAATAAATAAAAACTTGTTTTTTTCACATCAAAGTAAAACTAGTAAATCATATCCTTGGGACAATACCTTATCTTCACTTTATTCTGGCCGTTAATCCCTGCGGCAGTTAGACCAGTAAGCCACGTATCAAAGAATAATTGGATCAACGGACAATCGTATCATGGTATAATCGTATCAACGGATCATCGTATCAACGGATCATCGTATCAAGGTATAATCGTATCAACGAATCATCGTATCAAGGTATAAGCGTATCAACGGATCATCGTATCATCGTATCATCGTATCATCGTATCATCGTATCATCGTATCATCGTATCATCGTATCATCGTATCATCGTATCATCGTATCATCGTATCATCGTATCATCGTATCATCGTATCATCGTATCATCGTATCATCGTATCAACGTATCATCAGATCAATTTGCTTATATAGGACATCGCCCTATGAGTATAGTAGATGTAACAGTTTGGCTAATTTTTCGCGCGTTAAGTAAAAGTAAATTACGGTATTAACAATGGCATTAATCGAAAACAAATCTGCTTTCAAAACTGTAAAGAATGTGCAATTTGGTATTTTTAGTCCGGAAGATATTCGTAGCATGTCTGTCGTCCCAGAAGGTATAAATCATGTAGAAATTATGGAAGGAAGTCTTCCAAAAGTGGGCGGCTTGATGGATCCGAGGATGGGAGCGTTTGACAGCACTTTACCATGTCAAACATGCGAAGGCGACCGGGACACTTGCCCCGGTCACTTTGGTCACATCGAATTGGCCAAACCTATCTTTCACGTTGGCATGATTAACAATGTCATGAAAATTTTACGCTGCGTCTGCTTTAATTGCAGTAAATTGTTAGTGAACACAAAGAAACAAAACCACTATGAACACGCTCAGAAGATAACTACAGACGATTCCAAGAAACGCTTAGAACTAGTGTACGGTATGTGCAAAGAACAAACAATATGTCACGCGGATGGTGGATGTGGAAATCATCAACCTGTAATTAGAAAATCGGGTCTCGATTTGACGGCCGAATGGAAGGAATCCGACGGAAAGGTTCCACAAGAAAAAAGTATTTGTTGGCGGAAGAAGTGCTGCATATCTTTAGACAAATTAGCGACGCAGATTGCAGCGCCCTGGGAATGGATCCGAAATACTCACGACCCGAGTGGATGATCGTGACGGTTTTACCGGTTGTTCCTCCTTCCGCGAGACCCGCAGCTTTCATGGGCGATTCGCCGAAGAAACGTCAAGACGATTTGACAAATAAATTGGCCCTAATCATAAATATACCTTGTATAGAAGCCTAAAAGTAGCGCACTGGCTACCCAGTTCTTAGACCTCTATACACACAGAGTATTTCCAACACGATTTGAAACGCTCTGTATGTTTTTGAATTATGCGGACAGACAGACGGACGGACAGACAGACGGACGGACACGGAGCTAGATCATAAGGCTTCTTGTTATACTTTGTATAGAAGCCTAAAAGGTATCAATAAAGGAAGAATTACCTTGCCTAAACAGAGAATCAAATTATATCACCAAAAATTTTCAAAAACAACTGAATCACATTAAAGATGCGATATTTCGAACTACTTCATGACATCACATAAAAATTGTTTTGTATTGTAAAATAAACTGTAAAAAAATGTATAAAAACTTAATTTAATCGACATAACCATTATCTATAATTTGTATTATTATATTATATTATTTGTATTATTATTTTGTTAAATCAAAAAGTGTATTTAAAAGCCACGAAATTACCTTAGTTCAAAATTTAAAATTCAAACTTCAAGACATCATTGGGTGATAGAATAGAACGATTCGTACGCAGAATTTATTCAAAATACGAAAAAAGACCGAATGGCAATTCGTTTAAACAGTTTAGTGGATATCCAGAACTCCGTGAAGCGAGACGCAAAACCAAAACTGGAGCAAAAGTTAGTTAATTATAAAAAATTGTGCGCAGAATTGTAATTGTAGGTGATAATAAGAAACCTACTGAAATTTTAATGAATTCAAGAGGAGGAGATAGAACATTATAGTGATAGGAACGAAGCAATACGTACCTTCAATAGAATGTATTTTCAGTAATGGCGTTGCGAATTGAAGCAGATGATGAAAGATGGAATTTTGGAACAAGGAACTTCAACTGGACTGAATACACCACTCAACAATAAGGTAGCAAACAAACATTTATAAAACTTTAGTGCGCTTTTTAACAAATTACGTGAAACGGACAGGATAAATTTATGATACTGATAAACAATTTAATTAAATGCAATTTTTAGCAAATAACCTGTTGATTTTATTTTTGATAATTTAATGTAGTATAAGCAATTGATCCATTATTTTGAAATTAAAAGTATAGCATTTTTAATGGTTGACTTTATTTTTGATAACTTCCACAAAGAATTGATTCTAGGTGAAGGAAAAGGTAATTCAAATAATCTAGGATATCACCAGTGCCGTGTAACCTGCGAAATGCTCGAATTTTGAGAGCCGCTGATTTTTAAGAGTAATTAAAGTGGTGTGTTTCCAAGGGTGGAAATCAATTATAATATTACCTAAAGGAACATAGCAATATGCAGACCACAGAGCATTTATGGCATCATTCCATGACCAGACTGTAGCTCTAATTTACTTACAAACCCACCTTCTACAATTCCAAGGCTGACTAAAAAGATAATGGCGCATTCGAGCTAATGAAACCAAATTTGTACAGGTCATATACTACAGCACCTGTCTACCAGTAACTTTAAATGGCCAACTGATGCCCCAAGCCGATGATGCTACAAACCTTGGTATGCACCAATAGAAAACAGTTGGGTTTAACACTCAGAAATATGTGCTTGTTTAATGAATCTCAACAGAATGTACATAGGGATGGAGAGGAGAACTATTTAGCGCGGCGAAATTATAAAAAAAAAACTGAAAAATAGTAGTAAAGCCACTAAACCCTAAAAAATATCTTTGTGTCGTTTAGATTAAACCGCCACTGCTCAATACGATACATCGACACCATTTAGCCAATTAAAATAACGAATTTGCGCTGTCCCATATTATGTCTCTAGCATGCACACGACATACTAAAAGATGTTCAGTCATCATTTGTTTATTTAGTAATTGTATCGCTTAGGAGGGAGAAGGACTGAATAAATCGGTAATTTTATCAGACATCTTCTTGGATTGGTTTGAAACAGAAATTCACAAGTTAATACTTTCCGAACATTGCTTCGCATGGTATCGATATGTACATAATATTCTGATGTGTTTATGAACAGGTAATAACGAACAAATAGATCACTTTAATAAAATACACGAGAACATGGATTTACCAACGCAACACGAAATTACTATATAATAATACTAAGATCATCTACCTGGATCGAACGCAATATAACTTATGACATACAGAAAACCTACCACCACAGATGCTGTCGTACCGTTCTCATAAAACCATAGTCTCAATCAAAAAATGTCAGCTTCCTACGTTCTAATTAAGCGACTTCTAGCAATTCCCATATCCATAGAAAGTAGGATAAAAGGAAATAAATACGAGCAATCAGATTGTTTCAGCCAATGGGTAGAAAGGTCAAACTATAGGAAAAATTATAAAGTGAAAAAGAATGAATATAAAATTTCCAAATTTAACCAAACATATAAAGAAGAAAAACAAGACACACAGAAAAATAATTTTTCAAGGCCCAATATCCGCACGGATGAGGAGTTTATTCAAGAATGAAGACATCACCTTAGTGGAGAAGACAATGGATAAACTTATATAACTTCTTAATACAGAACCGCATACAAACTCATTGGCTGTTACGGGAGTGTATCAGTAGAACAAAGAGTGAAGAAACACATGAGAAAAAATTCTAAGTCCAACTTTGGGGCGCATCTCAGAGAGAAGGGTCATGAAGAGGACTGCACTAAGACAAAAATACCCCGTAGAGAGAAGAAGGAAATAAAACTGACCTCACTGGAAGCCTGCGAAATTGAAATATTGTATAAGATTGAGGGAGATGAGATTATACTCAACGATCATCTTGAGTTAGTTTTTAAACAGTTATTTTGCGGCCTGCTGTAATGTCATAGATAGATTGGATTCCATAATCACGGTAATATGAATTTGTATTGCTGGTGTCGTTCCAGCGTTATTTATTTTAATTTTCAATATGTAGCGACTCGGAAATAAGTATTCTTGTTTTACGGGGGTATTACGTTTTTTCGCGCATAAATCTATGCAATTTTCAGGATTTTTTTTAGAAAAATGAAACAACATAGAAATTTTTCTGTTATGGTGGGATATTTATTATATATTGAATACACAATTGTGAATTTTTCATATAAAAATAATAAAAATTTGTGCTGCTACAGCCTCCTGAACGTAAGTCTATTAAAAAGGTGGTGGGCATGCTCAGGTCCTTTGTATTTGTCCAAAATTAAAAAACAAAAGATTTTCGTATTCATCAGAGTTGTGGCTATCGTCCCAACTACAATCATAAGAAACAAAAATTGCATAGGAAATGGCAGCGTTTTTAAAAAAAAAATTGAAATTTTCAACATTTTTTTCAAGTTGAAACCATAAAAAGGACCTAAATTTTGTAGGAATGCATTTCTTTTAGTTCAGATGATAGAGAATCTATATAAATAATCTATATAAATAAAAATGAATGTGAAAACCTTTGTCACGGCATCACATGATAACGGCTGGACCGATTTTGCTAATTTTTTTTAAAAAGTGTTTGTAATAGTCCGTAGAATGTTCTTACGTAAAAAAAAAATTGGAAAAGTTGCCCGGGAAGTTGGAAAATTCGAGAAAAATTGAAAGTTCTTTTTATACCGTCAATAGGTGGCGCGACCTTAAGTACCCTAAGTACCTACAGAAGTAGGTAGGTAATTAAAGTACCTACTTTATTTCTATAGTGAAAACCATTGTCAAGGCATCACTTGATAACGGCTGGACCGATTTTGTTAATTTCTTTTTAAATTGTAATAGTCTGAAGACGGTTGTTACGTAATAAAAAATTGAAAAAGTTGCCCCGGAAAGTTGGACTGAATCGAGAAGGCTGCAAGTAACTTATAAAGACATTGCAAAAGGTCTATACCTATAAGCTGCACAGAATAGATTGTGAATCGTAGCTTTTGTTCACTTTGTACCACAAAGTGAATCAATTATCCGTTGGTTCAAAAATGGTTCATCGTTATTGCGCCGATGAACAATACTATTTTTTCATCTATACTATGATTTTTTATCTACAGTGGCGACTTGGACCGATTTTGTTATTTTTTTTTAATGTTCGTAATATATACTCCGAATAAGGTTGTTAGGTAATGAAATGCTGGAAAAGTTGTTCGGAAATTGGAAAATTCGGGTAAAACTGAAAGTTCATTTTAGTTAAATAAGTGATCAACAGATGGCGGCTCTAATTTGGAAGTCATAAAAAAATTACTTTAAAACCAAATGAAAACCACGAATAAATTAATATATTACGCCTGTCAATTTATTTAGTAGCGCTATCTATTGAGCCGGTGCCGGTGTAGCATTACAAGGTTTGTTATTTTTTTTTTAATTAATTTGTAATTTGGTTATTAGGTTTTGATTGGCGACACGATAACCGTTAGTACGGCTCTGTCACATACGCTCAATATAATACTGATAATTAAAACGAACAGAATGCCGCAAATAAGACGGAGTAATTTAGGTCGCAGAACTCGCAATGCTGCAACCCAAAGATATATTCGAAATAATCGAACTGCAGTGCAACGCGAGGAAAATGAAATTGAACGGAATAGTTCAAGAAGGCCAAGAAATGTTGCGTTGAATACTCATCGAGCTGCTTTCCGTTACAACGTGACAATTGATTACGGTGAAGACCAATCCGTTGCTATTGGATCCATGAGCGTTGTGTGCCCACATTGTAAGGCATTGAAATACAAAACTGAAGCCCCTGGATTGTGTTGCGCAAGTGGAAAAGTCAAATTGGCGCCATTGGTCCCCCCACCAGAACCATTGCGCTCATTGGTTTCTGGAGCAAGCACAAATTCCACACATTTCCTAACACAAATTCAGAAATACAACAGTTGTTTCCAAATGACTTCATTTTGGCGCAACAAATGTGGTGCGGGACAATTTCATGCCCACTTTCAAGGTAATTATTACACAATCTTATTTAAACATTATTTGACAAAAACACTATTAACATACATTAACATTTACAGATTCAAGGACAAATATATCATCGAGTAGGTTCGCTATTGCCGCCTCCGGATGCAGGCTTTAAATTTCTGCAGATTTTTTTTCATGCGAAATTCACCACAAGAACTAGATCAACGTTGTGCACACAACAGTTCGGTGAAAAGACCAATCGTGGAACAACTTCAAACTTTTTTTCATCAACACAATGAATTGATTGCATTGTTTAAAACCGCACTGGACCGCATGCCATCTGATAATCACAAAATTGTAATCAGAGCCGATAGGACGCCTGCGGGAGAACACGCAAGACGTTTCAATGCGCCAACAATTGATGATGTCGCCATTGTCGTCGTTGGAGAAAATTTGGAATCACGTGATATCGTTCTGCAACGGCGAAACGATCAGCTGCAGCGTGTGTACGAAACGCACCGATCATATGATGCGTTACAATATCCCATCATATTTTGGCAAGGTGAAGACGGTTATGATTTCTCGCACAAGATGGTAAATCCGCTTACAGGCGCTGAAACGAACAAAAAAGTCAGTTCAATGAACTACTATTCATATCGATTGATGGTTCGTGAAAATGAGGACAATCACATATTGAAATATCGCCGTCTATTTCACCAATATGCTGTCGATATGTACGTCAAAATTGAAACTGAACGGATGCTATTTATCAGATTGAACTAGACAAACCTCCGTTCTGAAGAGTATATTCACCTTCGAGATGCCATCAATACTGACGGAAACGCACAGAATATTGGCCGCATGACGATTCTCCCAGCAAAGTACGTCGGAAGTCCACGACATATGCATGAATACGCTCAAGATGCCATGTCCTATGTTCGCCATTACGGCACACCAGATTTGTTCATCACGTTCACTTGCAATCCGCAGTGGATAGAAATTCGACACGAGTTATTCCCTGGCCAATCACCCATCGATCGCCATGACATCACAGCGAGAGTCTTCAAACAAAAATTGAAATCATTGATGAATTTAATTGTGAAGCATCGCGTGTTCGGCGAAACGCGCTGTTGGATGTATTCAGTGGAGTGGCAGAAACGCGGATTGCCACACGCACATATTCTCATTTGGTTGATTGAGAAGATAAGACCGAATGAAATCGATGATGTAATATCAGCAGAAATTCCCAATGAAGAAGAAGATGCAGTCTTGCATGAGGTTATTACTAAGAATATGATTCATGGCCCCTGTGGAACATTAAATAACAATTCTCCGTGTATGGTCGACGGAAAATTTTCGAAGCGGTATCCAAGGGCATTAGTTGCAGAAATAATTACCGGAAATGATGGTTATCCAGTGTATCGTCGCCGATCGACTGCGGACAATGGAAGATCAACAATTGTGAAAGTTAATCAACATGAAATTGAAGTAGATAATCGTTGGGTTGTTCCGTATTCGCCATTACTATCAAAGACATTCAAAGGGCACATCAACGTCGAATCTTGCCATTCCGTGAAATCTATCAAATATATTTGCAAGTATGTGACCAAAGGAAGTGACATGGCTGTGATTGGAGTTGATGCGGAGAATTCCAACGATGAAGTCACTCAATAGCAATTGGGCCGCTATGTTAGTAGTAACGAAGCAATTTGGCGCATTTTTTCATACGCCATTCATGAAAGATATCCCACTGTTGTACATTTGGCAGTACATCTGGAAAACGGACAACGAGTGTATTTCAAACTGCAAGTGCTTTTTATATCGTCAATAAGTGGTGCGACAATTGCAAAATTGTAGCTACCCCTGTATTTCGTCCTGGAAAAGTAAATGACATTAGTTTTTACTTTTGTGTTGTTTCGCGATCTGTTCAACAAATGATGTTGCGTTGAATACTCATCGAACTGCATTTCGTTGCAACGTGACAATTGATCACAGTGCAGACCAATCCGTTGCTATTGCATCTATGAGCGTTCTGTGCCCACATTGTAAGGCATTGATAATTAATCATTTAATCCAATTATCTTATTACATAAATGTTTCATCAAATAAAAAAACTTTCTAAATTCGAATTAAAAAGTTAAAAACGAGTTGTAATATTAATAGGGCTGAGTAAAATACAATTACATTTGATTTTGTTAATTGAATGGTTGTATTATAACAATCATAATTTGATTTTATCGTTTTGGAAAGTGAATTATTCTATGTTGTATGTTGTGGAATGTATGGAGCTGTTCCTACACGGTAGGAACCTTCCAAATTGCTGGAAATTTCGACTGGCACCATTAGATTCCCCGTCGATGTTTACCAGTTCACCGAATCAAAAACCGAACTCATCCGAAAGGTGTTCCCAAACATTGCTCAAAATTACAAAAACCATATTTGGTTGAGCGAATGTGCTATATTGGCTGCGAAAAACATTGATGTCAACGAATTAAATTTCAACATTCAAAATGAAATTGCTGGCGAATTGATGAATGTTATGCCTTGAGTGGCATAAAAATTAAATTCGGGCAAAACAACGTTTGCCGGGTCAGCTAGTTTTATATAAAATCGAATGCCGCAAGATTCAATTGAATCGGATTATTAGTTTTAGGCTTCTATACAAAGTATACCAAGAAGCCTTATGATCTGGCTCGGTGTCTGTCCGTCTGTCCGTCTGTCCGTCCGTCCGCATAATTCAAAATCATACAGAGCGTTTCAAATCGTGTTGGAAATACTCTGTGTGTATAGAGGTCTAAGAACTGGGTAGCCAGTGCGCTACTTTTAGGCTTCTATACAAGGTATATTTATGATTAGGGCCAATTTATTTGTCAAATCGTCTTGACGTTTCTTCGGCGAATCGCCCATGAAAGCTGCGGGTCTCGCGGAAGGAGGAACAACCGGTAAAACCGTCACGATCATCCACTCGGGTCGTGAGTATTTCGGATCCATTCCCAGGGCGCTGCAATCTGCGTCGCTAATTTGTCTGAAGATATGCAGCACTTCTTCCGCCAACAAATACTTTTAGGCTTCTATACAAAGTATAGCAAGAAGCCTTATGATCTGGCTCGGTGTCTGTCCGTCTGTCCGTCCGTCCGTCTGTCCGCATAATTCAAAATCATACAGAGCGTTTCAAATCGTGCTGGAAATACTGTGTGTATAGAGGTCTAAGAACTGGGTAGCCAGTGCGCTACTTTTAGGCTTCTGTACAAAGTATAACAAGAAGCCATATTTAGGCTTCTATGCAAGGTATAGAAAGAAGCCTTATGGTCTGGCTTCGTGTCGGTCCGCATGTTTCAGAGCCAATCATAACGTTGATCAACTGAAACGTTGTTATATTGTAAATACTTCGTCTATATAGTATTGCGTTAATCTGTTAATCCGTTGATTCGATTCGCTAATGCAATTTATTATTATTACAGGTTAGATGATGTTTTGTATTCTGCCGTCCAACGCTAAAACGCAGTATCGCAAAATCGTTGTTTCGAGAAAACGCTCATTTAGGAATTTATGGTTGGGCCACCAAGAAATAATTTATTAATTTTGAAATTAGCTAGGCTAGCTAATTTTAAGTAAGACTAGTTCATAAGACTAGTTCATTGTCTATCGTACTTGCTTAAAAGTAAATCAGTGACGTAGTCTCCTGATCCAGTTCGCATTGATCTGTTCCTGTACCCCAAACGCACCCCCCCTGATGGAACGGCAACGTAGCGAGTTACATCATCGCTTGTGGAAAATTTTGTTGAATCAGAAGAAACACGTCTTGACTGTTTATTACTCTTATTATTATTTATTACGCCTTCTCACTTTTGAACCACATCCTGCATTTCCATCGATTTTATCTATATATATAAAAATGGATGTATGTATGTATGTTCCCTATAGACTCCTAGACCGTTTGACCGATCGGAACCAAATTTGGCACAGTTATTTTGTAGATCCCTACGCATGTTTTTGTATTGAAATAGTGCAAAAATTCGCAAAGGAAAATTCGCCAAGGGAGACTACAGTGACGCGCATGGATGGATTGTCGAGATTCCTTAAAGGATTAAAGAGAATTTTTTTTCTATATGTGGGATAATCGGATAAGCTACTTAAAGAACTAAGGACAACTTTTTCTATATAAATTAAAAAGTAGATAGCATATTTTGAAATTGAAAGAAACAATTTAGCCACCCAAGATGCGTCCTTCGTATTCTAGATATACATCATAATATGCTAAGAGAATTCGATTTCAGAGAATGGTTGAAATTGGAGATAAACGGGGTCAAGGACTTCGAACACAAGCTTAAAGGCAGGCCACTCAAAATTAATAATAAGATTTACCCAGATCTGTGTGTGACGTTCCTCAGTGTAAAACGATGTTTAATCTGGATCAACGGATCAACAGATCAACGTATCCGTTGATCTAGGATGAAACTTATTAAGAAAAAGTGGGTAACTTGATTCAAGAACTTAAAACTTTAATTCTTTAGCTCTCAATATGGATGAATCGACAGAGTCGGCAGCAAAACAAACGTCGATTAGCCAGAGAACGGCAAGAAGGATGCCAAGCACGCCAAAGCCAGGAGAAGCTTAATCGGCTTCGCAGAGAAACGCTGCTCGACAGGCATTAAATCGAGGAAACGAAACAATTGAGCAATATATAGTAGCCTTAATTTATCTGTCCGTCACGCTCAGGAACGCCATCTGTCGAGTAATTATATATATGTGAGAAGAAGGAGAACATTAGCGACACTAAGGCCGGCCCTGACCAAGGAGGTGGACATGAGTGGCACCAAGTACGACCCTGGAAAGAACCACGGTTTACACGTATGGCTGCGATACCCTAGAGTGAGGCCGAAAGCCGTACAACCACGGTCTACACGTATGGTTGCGATACCCTTGAGTGAGGCCGAAGGCCGAACAACCACGGTCAACACGTATTTTTTATTTCCTGTTTCCCCATTGGGTTGAACCACCCAACAGGGGAGTATATTCTGCCATTGGATACAGACATAAAGTTAAAACTAATTAATTGACATATGTAATTAATGTGATATAAACGCAAACTTATAACTACCGGAAGGGAAAAATGGAAACACTTATTTGGTAGAACTATTAAAACTTAAATCGATAAAACTTGGTAACGAGAACAAATTACACAAACACATATTAAGGCAAGAGATTGACTGTCCCTGCCCTGTATGTGGTTAGTGTTGATGTTTTAATCTGTAGATATCAGTCAAGGTGTGAGCCATGGCCAGAACGACAGAATGAAAGATTATAAAAACGAAACCGGGTTTGAGCATATAATGGCCCTTCAATATTCGAAGTTGGTATGAGCTCAAGCTCAGGGTGGAGTATTAAAATCTTTAAGAGTTGAAATTATATGTTTTATGAAGGTGGTGAAAGAAATAACTAAAGAAGGATGTTTAAGAATTTGAAGGAGGTCGAGTGGGGATACAGAGTATAAATTATAGAGAGTACGATGGTTAAAACGGGAAGATACATAGCGTGGGCAATCGGACAACAAATGTTGTAGAGTTTGTCTACTCCTTGAATTGCAAGGACACACATCAGTAGGGCAGATCTTAAATCTAAATAGATACTCGCGCGAATACGAATGTCCCGTCAATATCTGCGTCAATTCAAAAGAGGTGTCGAAGGCACCTCGGAACAGTCGAACATCTTGCAGTGTAGGCAAGTACTGCCGGGTGGTTGAACCTTGATACCCTTGAGTAAGGCCGAACAACCACGATGTACACATATGGCTGCGATACCTTTGAGTGAGGCTGAAGGCCGAACAACTACGGTCTACACGTATGGTTGCGATACCCTTGAGTGAGGCCGAAGGCTGAACAACCACGGTTTACACGTATGGTTGCGATACCCGAAGGCCGAATAACCACGGTCTACACGCATGGCTGCGATACCCTTGAGTGAGGCCGAACGCCGAACAACCACGGTCAACACGTATAGCTGCGATACCCTTGAGTAAGGCCGAAGGCCGAACAACCACGGTCTACACGTATGATTGCGATTTCCCTGAGTGATTATTCTACTTTCCGTACACTACAGGGTGGGATAACCGATCGATTTAAAAAAATATATTTAGATTTTGGCCACCAATCAGTACACTTATATGATAGATTAGAGCACCATCTAGCGAAAGCGGAGTGAGCAAGAATGGCCAGATAAAGTAAGGGTATCCGTATAGGGTTTGTCGAAAAAATCGAATAACTTTGTTCCCCGCGCGAATTTTTTCTCCATTTATGCACGAATAGTTGCGCCTGGACCTACAGAATAACTGTTAAAAATTTGGTTTTGGTGGGCATGTCGATGAAAGAAGAAACAGAAAGAAGAACAGGAATTGGCAATATCGCTGCGTGCTTTCGAAAATTCCTTATTAGAAGACGAAGGGGAGGATGAAAAGGAAGAACACAAAGAACAAGAGTAATTGGCAAAAATAAAAAAAAGTAAAATTAGAAATTATTGTGGTTTTTGTGAATACTTAACAGTTTTGTTAAACTTTTTTTATTAAACCTTGATTTGTATTTTTTATTAATTTATTTATTTAATCCTTTTTTAATACGTTTGGTATTTGCGATGACCAAATAAGTCGCAAGGTCATTATGCGGATTGGATCTAAAAAATACATGTAGGCAAATATTGAAATTTGGGCAGGACAACGTCTGCCGGGTCAGCTAGTAATATTATAAATATAAGATCGACAGGTGTTTCTAAAACTCTTATAAGGCAGCATGCCTATATCTGTCAATTCATTATCAAAAAGTATTAGGTACTTAATTTTCAGTCGGCCCTGTTAAAAAGATTCATTTAGTACCTAATTTAGTAATTCGGTGTTGATTGCGAAAAAGTGCTTAAGTCAATCAACTGTATAAGTTATACTTATCATATTATTAAGCCAGATATTAAAATCAATTAAATTTGTGTACTTTTCTGTTTGTCTCAGGGTTTGAAAATAAATGTTTGGGACATTACATAATATTATATTTTTTTATGCATATCTATTTTTAATTTTGCCTAAAAATGTTTTTAGTACCAACACAGAATTTATCGTATTATGTTTATAGTACTGCCAACCAAAAAAAAAACAACTATATAATAGACACTACATTAAGATTTTATTATTTTTAGATTAGATCGTGCAAAAATGAATATCAGTGATTTAAATATTTCACAAGTCGAAGCTTTAGAATATGTTTCCGAATATGGCGAAGATCAGCTTCACGAAGTTATGGAAAATCTAGAAATCCAAAACGTTATATCCGATGAAACGAAAGAAGAATCTGATGAAGGTTTGGAAGAACAAAACGGAAACGGTGCAGATCGTGTTAAAACTGGGGATGAAGTTTCGAAAAAACGAATAAAACCGCCGCTCATTTTTCGATGTGAAATATGCCAAGAGGAATTGGAAGACGACAGTGTTGTAAGTGAACATTTAGAAAAGCATGACTACCAACATTTTTGTGAAACCTGTGGAGCAAAATTTAAACTCACAATGGATTATATAGACCACGCAAGAGACCACAATACGAACAAGCTGTACAAATGCACTCTTTGCGAATTTTCGGTTGAAAATCGTTTGAAAATAGTTTCTCATCTGCGAACAAAACACGACCAATTTAAGAAGTACCGATGTAAAATTTGCAATAAGGGAATGAACGTTTATACGCACTTTTTGGACCACGAAAATGTTCATACCGAAAAAAAACCATTCGAGTGTGACAAATGTGATAGCTCGTTCCCCCAAAGGTTTGCACTAAATGCTCACGTTACAAGAATGCATATCCAAGACCCCACTCAGTGCGACGTTTGCCAAAAACTATGTAGGAACAAGAGCGAACTTCGATCTCATAAAATTTCCCACAATAAAACGACGGCTACTTGCCCAGAATGTGGAAAAACTTTAAGCAGCAAAGATAAATTACGAATTCACATACGAGCTCATACAGGTGAAAAGCCTTATCCTTGCCAATATTGTGGAAAATTGTTTAAAACAAGTACTTTCCGTTCTGATCACGAAAGAACCCACACAGGTGAGAAACCCCATATCTGTTCAATTTGTACCAAAGGTTTCACGCAACGAACTAGCATGAAAATACATGAGCTCACCCATAGTGAAGAAAAACCCTTCCAGTGCGATAAATGTGGAAAACAGTTCAAAACGAAAAACAGTTGTAAGGGTCATATGAAAAAGTGTGTCGTGGTAAGTAGATTTCAACCCGAAGATAATGTAACAAGTAACCTCAACAGCGAGAGAGACATAAATGTTTTTAATGAATCTGAATTTAGTGAACAATTGAGCGAATTACCTAGCCAAGGGTTTCAGGACTTTAATCAAGGGAATTTCAATGAACCGCAATCGTCGTTACAATCTTACGTGCAGAATTATGACCCGAACGAGTATAATAATCATTTGAGTGTTCCGCAGGGGGTAGATTATTCTAATTTATTATCGTTTGGTCAACAAGCAGACAACTTTGGTTCGTTTTATGTTCAGTTACCAATGTACGATGATCAAAGTGAAAGTTTACAAATAGGTAACTTGATTCAGGCCCAACAAATTGATTATCTACAGCAGGTTACCCCCTCTGGTTTAGAACAACAGGTAAACACAACTCCAGTTTACCATGACTCTACAGCCAACGACCGATAAGTTGGATCATGAAATTCCATTTTCAGAAGTGGGTAACTGAAATCAGTGTCCCACATTAATCTGATTTCGATGTCTTTGGTTTTGTTTATTTAGAGTTTTACGTCTAGGAGTTGAATTGTAAGGAATGTAAGGAAAGAAGAAAGAATTATATAATAAATTAATTGAAAACATATGAACAGTTTTACCTTTTAACGACCTTTTTGTCAATCTCCAGTTAAACTATTCAGTCAGATAAATCTAACATCTAACGTCTTACAGTCCAATGGGACGACGTCAAACTTCGCGTACGTAGCAGTTAAGTTTAACTGGGTTATTGATAAATAAGATCTAAGTCTTGTTATTCCAGCGGTTAACTTTGAAAATATTTGTCAATGTAAATTAATATCTTAATTTATATTGTCGGTCATGACTTAGCATTTAATGTCTTTTACTTTATATAATAAATTTAATCCGTTGAATTTAGTAGCACCATCTGTTGATAGTCTTTTGAAGCAAGCCTGGGTAGACCACTGCGATGAGAAGGTGGGACAATTTTATGTATTGTGGTGTTCTAAAAAATATAACGCCCGCCGGGCGAACAATTTAAATATGTGGTGTCCTTTGTTCCTTAAATTTCACAAAGGAAAATGAAAAACCATTACTTTCTAATAAACTTTAAATTTTATTTTCAAAATTTTTCATCAAAATACAAAATTCAGTCGCTAGCCGCAACGCGCGGACACGACTCGACTGATTGCCAGAATCTTCGTTCAACTCGTGAACGCAAATTTTTAAATGTTTTCGTTAATTCAATAACTAAATGCAAAAATCAAATCAAATACAATATCAAACATCAAATACAAATAAAAAAATTATACCCGGGGAAGGCAAATAACAGGTCAGTATATATCATGCCCTTATGCCCTAATGATTTTACTATTCAAAAATGTTGTATTGTTTTTTAAATATTCCTTTTGGTCGGTGTAAAAAGTAAAAGGTAAAAAGTAAAAGTAAAAAGTTAAGGAGTAAAAAATTACAGAAGATATACTAAATTTGCATGATTACAGGACTTGTGTAACTTTTTAGGTGATTGCTATATCTTATATCCTTCATGATATTTTTATACAAAAGAATTTTTTTTTGTAAACTTTATTAATTTCTATACACTCATAAATGAAATGCGACGAAGGAATAAATAAATTACCTCTGATACAATTTTTTATTCGAGTGTATAATATTTAATGGAATTTGAAATTAAACCATTTTTTCGGGTTTCACCCCCTATATTATGACAGTCGCATTAAATTGTATGTCAAGTGACAAAAATTGAAAAGTGGGCAATTTGTTATGAAAGTCTAGCCGAGTCGGCACCTCAGCAATTATCTGCCAAATTATGACACTTTTGCATAGAAAAAAATAAAACATTGCTTACAACAAACTCGGTCTCCGATATATGGATTAGGCGCCACCACATTAAAATTATATCTTGTAACTTTAACAAAAAAGCATAAATTTCGGTTTTCCTGCTTTGACAAAAAAAATGCATTAATGCTGGCCGATGAGGAAAGCGAGAAAGAATTTGCTTATAATTTTAAATTTTTATGTTCCATGTGGTTCGTACTTTTGTCCTAATAGTTTTCAGGACAACTTTTTACCTCTAGTACATTTCGTTTATCTAATTTATTACCCCGAATAATATAAACAGATTCCATTTTCCCACGGGATAAAAATTTTAATGTGCTCCATTTTTACAATAAGTACCAATAAATTAAGCAATTTAAATTATTAATTGCACCTAATACCAATAACTTACCGTTATTGGTAAGAAATCTGTCTTCACTTCAAGGTAAATAAATGCATGTGCATTAAGTGGGTTGAGAACGAAATTCTGAGTGTGGAACTAGATCGGGTTTTTTAAGTGGTTTACTTTCGTGGCTGAAATTACAAATTTCGAAAATTTTTATTTGTGTAAATAACAAGATTGCTACTTAAAAAAGCAAGGATTAAAATGTGTTGGCCACCTTATACTACAAAAATATTCTTTCTTTTCTGGTGCACCCGTGTCGGGACGGTGATGGTCATCTGGCTTATGTAAAGCGTAGCGCCTCACACACGCTGGGAACCAAGAATTGGCGCCACCTTACATGATTTTAGTCCGTCATGTATTGTACGCTTACATGTGTTTTACAAAGAACGTCTTATTTTCTGTTGGGCTTCTAAATGTTACATTTCACGATTAGCGTTTCTGTTTTATAATATTTAACATGCATTGTAAACTCTATCGCAATGTCGGATTAATTTAAAAAAAATTTTATAACTGCACTTTATTAAAAGATAAAAACGAAAATATGGCTTGAAACCGAAAGAGCTGTACCGATAACAAAAAAAAATAATTTTTTTCGGTGTGAGGGCTGGAACGGAAGGAGACCACCTAAGGACGACAAATCTCTTTGACAGTCTTATCATACAATTTGATGCTGTAAAATTTTACAAAAAATATCAAAATGAGTTTATTGACTTCGAATTTTAAATAACAAAGTCATCGACAATTTTGAGTGAGGTGTTTTTTGAAGTATCACGTATTTATTTATAAAAGAAATAAATTAAGCAGTAAACAAATTATAATTTAAATTAACGCAATAAGTAGCTCTTACTTAACGACACTTTAGATGTTTAAGTGTGGTTAATTATTGATAACCAAAATTTATTAAACACGGGAAGGAGTTTTCAATATTTATGGACATAATTTTGTTTTTCAAGAATGCTTTTAGATTCGTTAAAGTGACAATTAATTTTAATGATGTAGTTTCCACTTCAACCTGAAACCTTTCAACTTTCAGTTGAATTTACACGTTATTTTATTTCTTAGACAGAAATATTATATTTTGTGAAATATTCATGACTAAAAAAGAAAATTTTTCCCATAAAAACATTCATTTTTTATTTTTGTCTGAAAACCTGACCAAGTTTTTCAGAATTTGTTTTTAATGTTGGATATTTATTTATTATTTAAGTTCGAGATTCAAAAGTCTATTTTTAATATAGGGGCGTGAATATGGTTAAATTCATTGCACTCCAATTCAAATACTTCAGTCTACCTTAATTTGTTATTTATTGACAGCTGATGAATGTTGTAATCCCTCCTCCTTCCTCCTTCCCCAATGCAGTGATGGAGTGTTTTATTCTAGCGCCTAAGCACTGATGGTACTGACAATCTGCAAATTTCCTCATTTCATTAGTTTTTAAATAATACAGTACCGATCGTGAAAGGAAATCCACCACTCCAAATTTGCAGAAGTTTATATTTCATACTCTTTGTAACTCTGGTTCTTCGGGCTTAAAATCCTGACCTGTGCTTCGTTTCGACTGATGAGCTGGGAAATTTATGCCATGTTCATAGAACAGTTTACTCTCACAGTTTCCAAAAAAAAAGAGAAAAAAGGCTTGTTGGTGTCTTGATTGTCAACCCCATGACAAGCTTTAGGCGTAGACCTTGCAACAAGCTTTGAACAATTTTTCAGAAATAAGCTCTTCATGTAAAGTCAGGGCTTAAAAGTTAGGCTGTAAAATCAGGGCAAAGATAATTTACGATGTCAGTAGTAAAATTGCATATTGGTAATTAAAAATTTCAATAAATGATTGAGTATAGATATCATTGCTAGGCTAATATTTACATGGGGTAATATCGACACCCCCAAGGAACAAAGCCGTAACTCGAGTTACGACAAATTTGAGTTATGACTACCACTGTAATCCTGACAAAAATATCTTTCTTTTGGTAAAAAAAATTTTAATTTACGACAAATATTTACAGAGATAATCAGTGGAACAAAGTTGTAACTCAGCGTTTTTATCGCTTTTTTTAACTTTTTGAAACTTTCAGTTGGCTCTCCTGCAAAATAGGTAAAAATGAGTTACGGCTTTGTTCCTTGGGGGTGTCGATATCGTAATGTAAATTGCCCTCCAAATTAACCTTTTTTTATTTTCTTCAATTTTGGTTAATTAAATAAATAGGTTTAGCTTGCAATTTTTCAAATAAAATTTTATTGTTTCGTGAATCGCGAAATTCCAATTTTAGAAACTCCTTCTCCGTCCCTCCAAAGCCGCAAATTATCACACGACAAGTTCACCTCCCCCCTCCCTTTTCCGAACGAAAATATTAACTTATTAATTCAAAAAATTTAGGTTTTAAGTTTTCCGCTAATTACATATTAGGTGGGAAAATGATATGCAAGATCATGAATCTGGGGATGGCTCAACAAAAACACTGTCCGCAAAGAAATTCTGCGTAGGGTCCTGAGTTGTCAAAGGTAATTACAAATTTCTTGGTTTTATTCTGCATGTAAACTCCCCTAATCCATTTTAACATATCATATCCCGTTCAGTTAGGTCGCGTATAAATAGTACATATCCAGTAGACTGCCGGTGGAGCGCCGGTCACGTATAAATACGTTTTAGGCTTCTATACTAAGTATAGCAAGAAGCCTTATGATCTGGCTCCGTGTCTGTCTGTCCGCATAATTCAAATCTAATCAGAACCCTCGAAATTGTGATTGTTACATTTTAAGTGCAAATTCATCTCGCAACAATCTGAAATAAATTTTAGAGCAATTGATGTAATATATTTACTTCAGATTGTTGCGAGATGAATTTGCACTTCAAATTTTTCTCTGTGTAAACACACATGGTATGTATAATAAAATAAAAATTTGTATTAAATTTAAAATCGACTTTCTAGCCACGTTCTAGAAAAAAAATTTTTTTTATAATATATAGAATATTTGTTAGGTTGGTACCAAAGATTCAGATTATCAGAATTACCACAGATTTAAGAAATGAAATATTCTGAGATTTATATTTGAACTTAAAATGCTATTTTTTGCCTCTTTTTTGGACAGCAATGTGTTAACCTTGGAGAGCAGTTTACATGCTTTTTGGAAATCTATCTGGCGGATGAGGGCAGTTTTACCTATACCCTAACACGAAACAGTCCCGGTTATTGGGGGGGGGGCCTTTAAAACCCAATCCCGTAACCAAATAAGGTGCAGTGGCGCATCAGCTAAAAGGAAGTACGTGAGGACTGAAGCCCGGTAGTCGAAGAAGCTAATAATTGAGGGGTCTAGAAGTAAAAGGGTTCAAGTGCACTTTTTGAAAAAAATGATCTAAGTGCAGAATATCATACCTAAAGGGTATCCTAACTATCCTAAATACCCCCCAAACCCCCCGGTGTGGGGGGCGCAAATGTTAAGTCCCGCCAAGGGCGCGGCCGTACCTAGATACGGCGTTGGCTGTAATATCTTGATAAATATTTGCGATCTATCATGGCAATATGTTGGGATTAAATCTTTAACTTAGTTCTCAAATTTGTCCGTGTCCCCGATTTTATAATTTAATTTTCCCCCATTTTTTTGTTATTTATTTTGATGATCTCTTATTATAAAAGGCCAAGTCTTTCTTTCTTTCTGTCTGTCCCACGGAAATACCCGAAGCAAACCGAACCGAACGCACAACGTATCATCGGATCAAAGTATCATCGTATCATTTTGTCTATATAGGACAGCTATTTCCAAAAAAGCATTATGTGAACTTCCATAATGGATAATGAAAATTTTGAAAATCCTGCTGCAAAGCGACGGCGATTGAATCGTGAGAGAAAAGCACGTACAAGAGCTAATAACACAGAAGAACAGCTTCGATCACAGCGACAAGCTGACCCTCGGTCTCATGCGATACGTCGACAACGTGAAACTTTGGAACAAACTCAAGCGCGGCAAGCTGCTGACGCTCGGTCCCATGCGATACGTCAACAACGTGAAACTTTAGAAGAAACTCTAGCGCGGCAAGCTGCTGACGCTCGGTCCCATGCGATACGTCAACAAGGTGAAACTTTAGAAGAAACTCAAGCGCGGCAAGCTGCTGACGCTCGGTCCCATGCGATACATCGACAGAAAGAAAATCGATACCAAAGTCAAGCAATTCAACTCCAAATAAGAGCATTGAGATTTGATGAATCTCACGTTACTCGACACGATTGTGGAGAAATGAATTCCATCTGTCAGTTCTGCGGCTCCAAGAATTTCGCCAAGGAGCGTCCAGTTGATAAACAATTTAACAACTGCTGTCATAAAGGAAAAGTGAAGATTCCGCAACCGCTCGATCAACATGGGAATCTATTGTTATATCCCGAATTTCTTCGCTCTATGCTTTCAGATTCAGATAATCCTTACTACAAGAACTTTCGTCAGCACATCCGCTCTTACAATTCCTCGGTTTCTTTCGCTTCAATGGGAGCAGAGATTGTTTCAATGCCGGGTAACGGACCATACGTTTTCAAAATTAAACCACAAACCTGTATCCACCTGAAGGACAAACAAGAAAGTTTGCACAACTGTATGTAATGGACACGACAGAAGCGGTCAATGAACGAGTAAATCTGCCTGAGAATAGAGGTTGTCTACCTGAAGTGATTGAGAAAATCGATCGTTTCTTCCGCGTCAACAATCGTATCGCAGCTTCATATTGCCTGATGAAAGAAATTGAGCAACAAGAGCGTGTACGAGCCGAAGAAGAAGGACAACCAGTTCCGGTCGTCAATATGGTGATGCGGCGCGATCGGCAGTCTGATCAAAGACGTTACAATGCTCCAACGTCCAATGAAATTGCAATGGTGTTCGTAAATGATGACGGCGAACCTCCATTTGAACGTGATATCCGTATCTATCCTCGAAATCCCGTCGACAATGCACAACAATTCATTCGTATCAATATTCTCAGTCCAAATCTTGACCCTATGACTTACGGCATTCTTTATCCGTTTGGCGAACCGGGGTGGCAACCCAATTGGAGTTGCGAAGGATATCGGCAATCCCGTAATAAAATCAGCATGTTACAATTTAAAGTTGCGCAAACAGCAATTAGAAACGATTTCAATCCGATCATGAGTGCTGGAAAACTTACGCAACAGTGGATTGTCGACTCATATTTGCAAGTGGAAGCCAATAATTTGAACTACATACGATATCAACAAAGTAAATTGCGTACTGAATTGTATCAAGGTCTATCCGATCATATTCAAAACTAGATGATACCCCGTCCGAGGACGGGCAGCTAGAAGGACGGGCAGCTACCCAAGGTAACTTAAGTTGAATGAAGATTAAGGAAAGCTCTCAGTGCAATCCAAAAGCCATATGACCTTGGCTGCCTGCCCGTCCTTCTAGCTGCCCGTCCTCGGACGGGGTATCATCTAGTAATATAATATTCCTCAAATTTTAACAGCGTTAATCACATTTCTGCCGACACAGTGTTTTTCCTTTAATAATTTGAAAGATGATCCGTTGATCCATTGATCCGGATAATCGGTTTAAAATGAGATAATCCAATAAATTTTTAATTGGTGACAGCTAAACACTATATAATGGATTAAATTGTTATACTTCAATAAGTGGTATTAAAGAAGAGAGAAAGGTGAAGATTAAGAGACCAAATTACATAATAATTAAACAGTATGAGTTCAACAAGAGTATACGTAGGTGGATTACCTCGAGATGTCCGCCAACGAGATGTGGAACAGTTTTTCCAGGGTTATGGACGAATAACCGAAATTGCTTTAAAGGATGGATATGGCTTTGCAGAATTTGCTGATCGGCGAGATGCCGATGATGCAGTATACGAATTGGACGGCAGAAGATTATGGGGTAGACGATTAACTGTTCAAAATGCACAAAAACCGCGAGGCCGATCACAGTATAGAAATCATAATACGATGTCAAAAGTTCGATTTAGTCCTGCACGAAGGACAAAATTCCAAGTAATAGTGGAAAACTTGTCTTCCCAAATACAGTGGCAAGATCTAAAAGATTTTTTTACGAAAGTTGGTAAAGTAACCTATGCGAAGGCGCACAATAAGCAACATAATCAAGGCATGGCGGAATTTGCTACGTACGAAGATATGCAGAAAGTGATGGAAGAATTAGACGGGGCTGATTTAAAGGGAAGAAATATTCGGATAATAGAGGCTAGACGATCTAAGTCACGATCGCCAACGCATTCCAAAATTTCGGTCGAAATCACGATCACCTGCAGAGAGAAAGTCAAAGTCACCGTCGAGATCTCGTGAAGAAGTTACTACCAAAGCAGAAGTCGTAAATGCAAACTCCGAAGCCGATTTCGAATCATTAGAAGAGTCCCGGAAACGATCACACGAGGATTCTGAAGATGACTCGAGAACTGTGAAACGATCTGAAAAGAGCGGTTCTGAAAGCAGATCGCCATCTAATTAATTTCTTGGTGTTTTACACGATATTTTTAATTTTTCAAATAAACATAGTTAATAATCAAATAACCACGATTATCTTCTCTCATTTGGGTGATTCTGTCCAATATTTGATTGGAGGAGTTCTATAATAATTGTCGTGTTCCAAAATAGAAATCCGCCAGTTAAAGTTTTTAATTTTATTTGGAGCGTTGGTCTCCAAATCGTAAATTTATTATATCTGAAGATGTCCTAAATTATTAGTAATATTCTGATATACCCTCTATCGGATTTCAACTTGTCCCTCATTCGCTAGATTGAACGTGCGCATTGGTGGTGGTCAAAGCAGGATGGTCCAAAAGTTTGATTGCTTCCTCCTTCTCATTTCCTTTATTGAGGGTCGTGATGTAATTTCTGATCTGACTCTCAAGTTGTTTTCTTTCTGGCTCTGTCTATTGGGTATTTGGGGGGGGGTCTCCTTGGGTCGTAAAATTGTATTTTCTAAACTTATTCCTGAAATTTTGAATTTCAAGTTAACTTTAAAGCCATGTATCTCAGAACTACTAAAAGTGCACTTGAACCCTTTTACTTCTAGACCCCTCAATTATGATTCTGATTCTAGAAGGGTTTAAAAAAACATTGGTAACTACTATAGTGTATGGAGCCGCCCCTGCTAGACGGGTTTTGATTTTAAACCTTTTATTTTAAAATGTGTTCCCCAAATTGTAAATGCCTACACGCCGCGCCGTAACATTAAATTTTTTTAAACATATTAATTTATTAATCAATTAAAACTTAATTTATCAATCATTTTTTATTCGCTAGCCAACTACCAACATAATAATAATCCAAACAAAATAGTATATTATATACATTGCCATGACCATAATCAACAAAAAGTTTTGTAAATTAGAAGTTTTTTTCGAAAAGTATATCGTGGTAAGTAAAATAATAATTTGTTTTTTTAGGGATAGTTTCTTAAAATGTATCGTAAATCTTATTTGGAATTGACACGGCAGGGTAAATTTAAACGACGAACAATTACAAAAAAACCCTATTTTCTAATTATGTTACCACCATAAATCCTTTGCAAAGGGAAAGATTGGAAGCGACTTCTGCTTCTGAAATATCGGATGTCCAACATCTCACTGCTGAACATAACACAGATTGTGAAGGCAAAGAACCTGTTTGTTCTGTTACCGTTGTTTCTGACGTTCCATCTTCTCCTAATGTCCCAATTCTTTCTCAAGGACTAATCGAGGATTTATCATTGGATGATACACCCTTAATATTTTCTGATGATCCTAGCAGTGATAATGAATGGTATCCAAATTTATGTGAAAATGATGAAATACAAAAAAACTTAAGGGATTGGGCCATTGAATTTAAAATCAGTCATCTTGCTTTGAACACCCTGCTGCGTATTATGTCAAAGAGAAAGTTACAAATATTGAGCTGCTAATAGGTATAGATGGTTTACCTCTTTTCAAAAGTATAGTTCCAATGAACTATGGCCAATTTTAGCTTCCGTAGTTAACGTCCATTCTATAAAATCTGTAATTCATCCTATCGGAATCTACTGTGGTAAGACTAAACCTGCATCGTTTTCTTCTTACCTTAAACCGTTTGCTGATGAAATATCAAAATTGATTAGAGAAGGTATTGTTATTAATGGAACGACCATGTCGTTTATTCTTAATAAATATCTTATGAAGTACTACCGGTCCAGTGTAAAGCAAAAATTGGCGAAATTCTGTTGCTTTCCACCATTTTACCTCATTCAAAGACCGAGGTTATCTGTTGAACTCCGAAGGCATAATATGGTCTTTCTACGCAACAAGTTCGCTGGATATAGAATAATTGATGATATGTGACGGCATCTTTATAGGTACAGGTCCAAACATCCATAAGTAAATAATAGTGCGAACAACCCCCAAACAGACTAAATGCATATAGTCAAGTGGAAAACCTCTTAGAAAATCCAAGCCTGGAATAGCAGAAAGTAAAGTTTCACCAGTATGGAATTCCTCATCATCTTGTCTCAAAAAACCCTCATGTGTTCTTGACTGAGCGTCACAATTCGGAAAGGTCATACGGTTATTCAACCAAACACCACGTTGCGTACATTTAGTGCATGAATGATACCCCGTATGACCTTTTACACTTAAAATATAAGATTTTGCTGGCGCATCACAAATGAACCCTTTTATGGACACAAACATGGTCGTTCCATTAATAGCAATACCTTCTCTAATCAATTTTGAGATTTCATCAACGAACGGTTTAAGGTAAGAAGAACACGATGCAGGTTTAGTCTTACCACAGATTCCGATAGGAAGAATTACAGATTTTATAGAATGGACGTTAACTACGGAAGCTAAAATTGGCCATAGTTCATTGGAACTACTTTTGAAAAGAGGTAAACCATCTATACCTATTAGCAGCTCAATATTTGTAACTTTCTCTTTGCTCCAAATTTACCTAAATTGTGTTCCAAGCCGATATGAGAATGATTTCCGGGATTAACTGGTACGTATCATAACAACATTAGACGGAGTTTTAAGCAATGTCCTTGCATCTGAAGGGAAAGCAAAACATTTGTGTATTCCCATAATACGCAGCAGGGTGTTCAAAGCAAGATGACTGATTTTAAATTCAATGGCCCAATCCCTTAAGTTTTTTTGTATTTCATCATTTTCACATAAATCTGGATACCATTCATTATCACTGCCAGGATCATCAGAAAATATTAAGGGTGTATCATTCAATGATAAATCCTCGATTAGTCCTTGAGAAAGAATTGGGACATTAGGAGAAGATGGAACGTCAGAAACAACGGTAACAGAACAAACAGGTTCTTTGCCTTCACAATCTGTGTTATGTTCAGCAGTGAGATGTTGGACATCCGATATTTCAGAAGCAAAACTCGCTTCCAATCTTTCCCTTTGCAAAGGATTTATGGTGGTATCATAATTAGAAAATTGGGGTCTTTTTGAAATTTTTCGTTGTTTAAATTTACCCTGCTGTGTCAACTCCAAATAAGATTTACGATACATTTTAAGAAACTATCCTAAAAAAAACAAATTATTATTTTACTTACCACGATATACTTTATGTCAGGGTTAATTCGAGTGGTCATCGTTATCTGGTTGTATTTTTAGTTCAATAATGTTGTTTTCTTATATAGTGTTTTTGGTTGTAGTTAATCCGTTAATCCTTTAATCCAGATGATCTCCTTGGTCAGGGCGGATTAGTGTCATTAATGTTTTCCATCTTCTAACATGTTTAAAAAAATTTAATGTTACGGCGTGTAGGCAATTACAATTTGGGAATACATTTTAAAATAAAAGGTTTAAAATTAAAACCCGTCTAGCAGGGGCGGCTCCATACACTATAGTTACCAATGTTTTTTTTAAACCCTTCTACACCTTTTCCAGTTTTATTTCAGAAACGGCCACATGTATTTGAGAAAGCGATAATTGAAATTCAGATTTGTCAATTGTATTTGAGAAAGCATCAATTGTAATTCAGATACACAAATTGTAGTGCTTCTTAGTTTTACCTGAGTACAAATTCATCGAACAACCACGCATTAGGTTGTTAAAGCGGTTGGAATATATGTAAGTTAATCTCTTTATCCTGGAATTATTATCAGATAATCGGATTCAAATTTTGTTATATAATTACTGAATTCTATACATAACATAAAAGTTAATTAACAGTTTAAATGGATATGAAAGACAATTGTGCAATTTGCCAAGTTTCTATGGCAAGAACGGAAATAATACGATTACTACCATGCAGTCACCTTCTTCATAGAAGATGCGCTGAAATTGCTCAAATTATAATTGATGGACCAGAACAGACGTTTTGTCCCATTTGAGAAATTTCTCTCATGGGAAGTGAGGTTGTTGAAAGAAAACGCTATGATAAACATACCAATCAAGATCGTGAAAGAATAGTAGCGTGCGCCAACATAGGTAACGATTGGGTAGCTTTGTGTCGGACATTGAATATTAACTATAAGACTGCATTTCATTGGGTGCGATCCGGGCGTGAGAAAATGTTACCAAAAGGGGGTCTCAAACCGAAAATTCTTACCGATTAACAGATCAATATAATGATTACATGGATTGAAGAAGATAGTGGTTATACATTAAAACAGTTGAAAGAAAAAGTGAGAGATACTTTTCAAGTAGTGGTATCTTTAGCAACTATTGGAAATTATCTTGAAAGCAAACTTTTCACTGTAAAGCAGGTTCATGCTGAACCAGTTACAATGAATTCAGAAGAAAATAAAAGGAAACGAGCAGAATATGTTCGGACTCTTAACGAAATAGAGCTGGGCAAACAAATCGTGTGGATAGACGAAACCAATTTTAATTTATTTTGCCGTAAAACGAGAGGTCGCTCTTTAGCTGGGACCAGATCAGTACAAATACTTCCCGGCGCAAGAGGTCCAAATGTTCATTTGATAGGAGCAATTTCGGTAACAGGTGTTTTTGCAATGGAACGTCGGAGAGGTTCATTCACATCAATTTTAGCCAATGATTGGGTTACAAGATTATTAGAAACGTGGCAAGACATAGGGAATGAACTATCAGATTTAGTTATTGGCTGTGATAATGCACCTTGCCATTCAAGACTTGAAACTGTTATCGATGGAACGTCAGCAACATTATTAAGGTTGGGACCTTACTCTCCAATGTTAAATCCCATTGAGATTATTTGGTAAAAAATTAAGATTTGGGCTAAAGTTAATATGCGAATACCACATGTTAGAGGTCCTGGTGTTATGGAACCAAGATTATTGATGAAGCAAAACGCACTGTAAGTGGAAGTGATTGTTCTCGTGCAGCGCAACACACCACCATACATCATGTTGCCGCTTTAGCAATGGACGATATGGCAGTTGGACGTTAAACAAATTTTTATTATAAGTTTAATTTTTGCAATAAATGCATTTTACATCAAATAATAACACATGTATTGTGTAAAGCCAGTAGTACACTCTTTGACCATGAGCCAAATATTTGACATATTTTTTAAATAATTTTTCTAAATTACAAGCAACACTTTCCGAATTACTATTAACGCATTCTGAAATAAACTTAACTAAACTGAATTACAATTGACGTTTTCTCAAATACAATTGAAAATCTGAATTTGAATAAACATTTTCTGAAATTCAATTGAGTGATCAGAATTACATTGACGTTTTCTGAAATAGAATTGACAAATCTGAATTTCAATTGAAACTGTTCCTAGAGTTTCAATTGTAAGTAAACGTTATAAGAAGCATACTGATGGAAATAATATAGTAGAGAAAGTCGAAATCGTCTAATATGGCCTCATCAGCAAAAATCGAAGAAAATGAAAAGAAACATAGAAACAATCCTGAGACAGACGAAGAAGAAAGTCCCCACGAGTGGCCCGAAGAATGGCCCACATTTGAAGATGAAGAAAGTAATAGCTCGGACAACGAAAAACAAGAAGAAATTCGAAAGGAAGCAAAAAAGAAACCAAACAAAAACCAAAGGAAACGTGCCAGATTGGCGAAACAAGAAAAAGAAAAACATGAAAGACAAGTAACGAAAACGCTAAGTGAAAACAGTAACGAAACAAAGGAAAAAAATTATGAAACTGAAAAAACACAAAGTGAACAAAAAATGGAAATAGGCACAAAACTGCTCGAAGCATTGTCCGAAATCAGACAGGCAATACAAGAAAAAGAAGAACTTGGAATAGAAGAAACACCAAGTAAAAGCCATACGGAAGCAACAAAATGGGCGAAAGAAATACTTTCCAATGTATCGAACGCATCACATAAAGTAATGAAATTCATCAACCAAAGCAAAGAAAAACTCGAAGATAAGGAAAACGCACAAAAAAATGTTGAAGACATGAAAGAAAGCACCTTGAAACTTGTAGAATTTATACTTAAGGGCAATAACAACATACGAGGGACGGGTGAGCCTTCAGCCACCCCTCCCCCGTCCAAAGTAAACACAGCAGAGGCGGTCCCTGCCCCTGCCACCCCCGCGAACCTCCTCAAGGTCCGGGTACCCAAAGAAACAATTTCTTCCCCTCAGGAAGAGCCCAAAAAGCAGGACCCACCTAAGAAAGAATTGGCAGAGTCCAACCCCCCGAACCTCTTCAAGGTCCGGGAACCCAAGGAAACAGATTCTTCCCCTAAGGAAGAACCCACGAAGTACAGCCCACCCAGGAGGTACCAAACAGCAATGAAGAGGGCTGCCATCAGCAGCCCCCGGAGCACGCGCAAGAAATATAAAGTGATTGTCTACCCTGGAGAGGGTAGCTCATTCCTGTCAGCGGAAAGTACAAGGGCCGCCCTGACTAGCATCAGAGCGGAAGATCTTGGAATAAAAGCAGATAGGCTCTATCTGACCAAAAACAAAAGTGTCGTGGTGGAATCCTCCCACCCCTCGGTCAAGAAACTAGTAGGCAGCACTCTACTAGCGGAGAACCAATTGATGGCACGGGAGCCTTCAGCTACCTGGCCATCAATTGCTATACAGATGGTAGACAAATCCGTCTCTAAGAATCAAATCATAGCGGAAATAGAAAGAAGTTTTCCCGAGGCGGTCAATATGGCCGGGAGTTCGTGGCTCAAAAGAGCCAATCCCGTACATACCAGAATAAGAACACACAACAAATGGATCCTAGAGCTTCACCCTCTGATCCATGAAGCAACAATCAAGGAAGGTAAATTCATAGTGGCTTGGAAAAGCTACCGAGTGCGGAACCACATCGGAATTGCCCGATGTTATAAATGCCAACGTTTTGGCCACACAGCCAAATTTTGCAAAGGAAATGAAACATGCGCCTTTTGCACCTCAACAGAACACGCTTCACGTGACTGTGTAGTGCAAAAGGAACTTGCTATGCATGTATGCGCCAACTGTGTCAGAGCGAAGCTCAGTGACAATAAGCACTCCACAGGATCAACCCTGTGTAAAGTATATAAGGACCGTCTTATGGCCCTTGCACAATCCATAGCAACCACTATTGACAACGAAAGAAATAACCGTGACCAATAAGATCTAATCCTAAAAACTAATAACCGTGATAAGAAATAAGGTTTGAGTGTACCCAAAAAAGTCAAATAACTATCGAAAATGAAAAATAGATTACAAATCAAGACATGAAAACCGATACTTACCAAACATTGATGAAATAAAAACGCCCACGCAATCCATTGTGGAAACCTGAAACAAACAAATCAGAAACCAACATATCAAAAATAGGCAGATTATACGATATGTATGTAACAATATACCAAATGACACGCGGTTTGAAACCCGATTAAAAAAAAATTCATAAAAAACGACCAGAACTTGATAAAAACTCTAAGAATGATTTTATAATTGTGATGAAAACATGAACTCCCCGCCAATTTGCAGGGTCCATTTTATGATGAGGTTGGCAACAACCTCAAAATGTTTTTTATTTTATAAATAAATTAACTTCAATTGATGGAAATAATAAACGAATATTGTCCGTCTGATCGCTGTAACTCATCTCCGATTGGTTCGTTCATTCATTTATATAAAACTAATAAAATTTCACAATTTTGAATAACCTTTACGCTTGCTGACATTATAGTCAACTAATCTGAATTACAATTGACTAATCTCAATTTCAATTGACTAATCTGAATGTAAATTGACGGTTTCTCAAATTCAACTGTCTAATCTGAATTTCAATTGACGATTTCTCAAATACAAGTTACTAATCTGAATTACAATTAACGCTTTCTCAAATAAAAGTGGAAAAGGTGTAGAATCAGAATCATAATTATTAGCTTCTTAGACTACCGGGCTTCAGTCCTCACGTAGTTCCTTTTACTTCACTTCCAGAAAGTAATTTCACACAGGACACAGGAAGTTTTAGTTCACAATCTTAAAATGATTCCACTCAAAATATTTCAAGTAATTGAGATGGGAATGTATCAGACAATGTAGAAGGGAACAATATAAATGTTCAAGAAGGTGTACCTCCAGTTTTACCACTTCCGGAATTACCAGTTAAAGAAGTGGTAAAGAAGCAATCAAAATATTCTTCCAACTGAAGAAACACCAAATATTATAAAAGATTATGTTCCTGAAGTTTCTAAATGGGAAATTACCAATGATCCATTTGTAAGTTTAACAACAGAAGAGAAACCAGTTTCAACATTTCGGAAAATTTGATTCGTGTTGTGTTAGAAAATGTCGAAGTAATGGAGAAATCTGTGAACAAAACTGTCAGTCAATCGTCTTTATCAGATTTTAAAATTAACGATTCTGATAATCTGGTTCCCCATCAAGATAACGAAAGTTCAACCGAAAATATGTTATTTAATATTAAATATTATACTATGAGCCTTTCGTAATCAAATTTTTTTGTCGAACTTCTTAAATTCCAAAATATACTTCTAGTTCAAAACTATAGTTTTTTTCCTGTTTCCCCATTAGGTTAAACCACCCAACGGGGGAGTATATTCTGCTATTGGATACAGACATAAACTTAAAACTAATTAATTGACATGTAATTAATGTAATATAAACGCAAACTTATAACTAGGGAAAAATGGAAACACTTATTTGGTAGAACTATTAAAACTAAAAATTGATAAAACATGGTAATGAGAACAAATTACACAAACACATATTAAGGCAAGAGATTGACTGTCCCTGCCCTGTATGTGTTTAGTGTTGGTGTTTTAATCTGTAGAGATGAGTCAAGGTGTGAGCCATGGCCAGAACGAGAGAATGAAAGATTAGAAAAACAAAACCGGGTTTGAGCATACAATGGCCCTTCAATATTCGATGTTGGTATGAGCTCAAGCTCAGGGTGGAGTATTCAAATCTTTAAGAGTTGAAATTATATGTTTTATGAAGGTGGTGAAAGAAATAACTAAGGAAGGATGTTTAAGAATTTGAAGGAGGGCGAGTGGGGATACTGAGTAGAAATTACAGAGAGTAAGATGGTTAAAACGGGAAGATACATAGCGTGGGCAATCGGACAACAAATGTTGTAGAGTTTGTCTACTCTTTGAATCGCAAGGACACACATCAGTAGGGCAGATCTTAAATCTAAATAGACTAGATGATACCCCGTCCGAGGACGGGCAGCTAGAAGGACGGGCAGGCAGCCAAGGTCATATGGCTTTTGGATTGCACTGAGAGCTTTCCTTAATCTTCATTCAACTTAAGTTACCTTGGGTAGCTGCCCGTCCTCGGACGGGGTATCATCTAGTCAGGATATGAGCATGAGGAAGACCTCGTTTTTGGAATTCAATGGTATAGGCAAATGCTTTGCAAAGCCCTAAAACATGAAGAATAGTTAAATCTTCCATTAAGGCCTTCAACTTTAGCTTAAAGACCCTGGCAACTAAGTCAGGACGATCTGATGCCGATTCTCCCCGTCTTAAATTAGTTGTTATTTCTGGCCACTTTGGATTTGCAGTGAATGTGATGAAAAGGTCAGGTGGGCCGTATTTTCCAAAAATTAACATTGCATCTTGAAGTCTTTGCCGCATGCTTCTCGGAGAGCCTTCGAAAGAGGAAGGAAGAATAACCGACAAACCAGCTTGCACTCCAGCATCGTGTGCTGCATTTTGAATATGATCGGATAGACCTTGATACAATTCAGTACGCAATTTACTTTGTTGATATCGTATGTAGTTCAAATTATTGGCTTCCACTTGCAAATATGAGTCGACAATCCACTGTTGCGTAAGTTTTCCCGCACTCATGATCGGATTGAAATCGTTTCTAATTGCTGTTTGCGCAACTTTAAATTGTAACATGCTGATTTTATTACGGGATTGCCGATATCCTTCGGAACTCCAATTGGGTTGCCACCCCGGTTCGCCAAACGGATAAAGAATGCCATAAGTCATAGGGTCAAGATTTGGACTGAGAATATTGATACGAATGAATTGTTGTGCATTGTCGACGGGATTTCGAGGATAGATACGGATATCACGTTCAAATGGAGGTTCGCCGTCATCATTTACGAACACCATTGCAATTTCATTGGACGTTGGAGCATTGTAACGTCTTTGATCAGACTGCCGATCGCGGCGCATCACCATATTAACGACCGGAACTGGTTGTCCTTCTTCTTCGGCTCGTACACGCTCTTGTTGCTCAATTTCTTTCATCAGGCAATATGAAGCTGCGATACGATTGTTGACGCGGAAGAAACGATCGATTTTCTCAATCACTTCAGGTAGACAACCTCTATTCTCAGGCAGATTTACTCGTTCATTGACCGCTTCTGTCGTGTCCATTACATACAGTTGTGCAAACTTTCTTGTTTGTCCTTCAGGTGGATACAGGTTTGTGGTTCTGTGGTACGTCTGTCCATGAATTTTGAAAACGTATGGTCCGTTACCCGGCATTGAAACAATCTCTGCTCCCATTGAAGCGAAAGAAACCGAGGAATTGTAAGAGCGGATGTGCTGACGAAAGTTCTTGTAGTAAGGATTTCCTGAATCTGAAAGCATAGAGCGAAGAAATTCGGGATATAACAATAGATTCCCATGTTGATCGAGCGGTTGCGGAATCTTCACTTTTCCTTTATGACAGCAGTTGTTAAATTGTTTATCAACTGGACGCTCCTTGGCGAAATTCTTGGAGCCGCAGAACTGACAGATGGAATTCATTTCTCCACAATCGTGTCGAGTAACGTGAGATTCATCAAATCTCAATGCTCTTATTTGGAGTTGAATTGCTTGACTTTGGTATCGATTTTCTTTCTGTCGATGTATCGCATGGGACCGAGCGTCAGCAGCTTGCCGCGCTTGAGTTTCTTCTAAAGTTTCACGTTGTTGACGTATCGCATGGGACCGAGCGTCAGCAGCTTGCCGCGCTTGAGTTTGTTCCAAAGTTTCACGTTGTCGACGTATCGCATGAGACCGAGCGTCAGCTTGTCGCTGTGATCAAAGCTATTCTTCTGTGTTATTAGCTCTTGTACGTGCTTTTCTCTCACGATTCAATCGCCGTCGCTTTGCAGCAGGATTTTCAAAATTTTCATTATCCATTATGGAAGTTCACATAATGCTTTTTTGGAAATAGCTGTCCTATATAGACAAAATGATACGATGATACGTTGATCCGATGATACGTTGTGCGTTCGGTTCGGTTTGCTTCGGGTATTTCCGTGGGACAGACAGAAAGAAAGAAAGACTTGGCCTTTTATAATAAGAGATACTCGCGCGAATACGAATATCCCGTCAATATCTGCGTCAATTCAAAAGAGGTGTCGAAGGCACCTCGGAACAGTCGAATCTGCGTCAATTCAAAAGAGGTGTCGAAGGCACCTCGGAACAGTCGAACATCTTGCAGTGTAGGTAAGTACTGCCGGGTGGTTGAACCTTGAACGGCATTAATGTACTCAGAATTCCAAGTACTTGCCAGTTCAACGCGAATCACCCTTCTTGCGTAACTCAGAGGGAACTGGGTGTATGCCAGGCGACTGTGCGACACGGCCGCATCTTTGGCACATAAATCTGCAACCTCATTCCCTCCTATACCACAATGAGCCTTTACCCACACGAACTTGAAGGTCAACTCGTTCCTCAGACGGAGAAGAGAACGATGGATGGAAGTGACCAGGGGTGAAGTACAGCTTCTGTCGCTGATGGAAACAAGCGAAGATAGGCTGTCGGAGAGGATACACGCTGAGTGCACTCTCCTGGGGGAGATCCAATTCAGGGCAGCGTCAATCGCATATAGCTCGGCCTGATAAACACTACAAGTATCGTGTAAGCGATACTTCTGTGTTTCAAGCCGAGACTCGTGGTATATAACGATTGCAGCGCCGACCTCCCCGCCTTCCAGCTTGCTGCCATCAGTAAAAATAGCCACATCCACCCCGTCACAAATTCGATCGACTTCCTTGGAGTCGCCTACCCTGTCGAAAACTATCGTTTGCCTATAGCGGGGATGCAACATCCCTACAGGCGGCGTACGAAGTTGTAGGACGACGTCTTCCGGAAGGCGATTAAAGGTACCATCCACCTTTACCCTCTCTACCTCCGCCACCTCTCTGATCCTTAGCTCTATCGGAGTAAATCCAGCTAAAGCTAACGCAAATATCGCCGAGACCGTACGGAATGCGCGAGTGGCCCTAATGGTGAATGTCCTTTGGAATGAGCGGAGCCAGCGCCGAGCGTAGTTATACTTTAGCACATCACACCAAATATACGCTCCGTAGGTTATGGTAGGTTCTACGATCGCGTGGTATATCGTTTCCGCGTTTAGTGGGTTGATACCCCACGTCGGTCGCACATACCTACAGAGGTTGTTAAAAATCTTGCTAGCTTTCGCAATTACGTGTTTTACGTGGATGTTAAATTTCAAATTATCGTCCAAAATAATGCCCAAAAATTTTATAGATTTTTCAAAGTTTAACTGGGAGTTGCCGAAATGAATTTTGCATAGCTTGGTTTTTGGAAAATTATTCAAAAAATATATGGAAAATCTGGGTTAACCCTAGACGCATCTACGGACAATTTTACAGTTAAGAAAACCTGGGTTAGTGCTAACCTTACACTGAACAACAGCTTTCTAGTTAAAATATGAGTTAACCTAAAATTTTTGCTGTCATGTCATTACACTGACAGCTATACTGTCAGAAAACGCATTATTTTAGGGTTATTAATAACCGGGTTACAAGGTAACCTGGCACTGAAAAACAACTTTTTAATTAAATTATGAGTTAACCTAGATTTTTTGGTTTAACCCGTAACTGAACAACTGGGCCTAAGCATGTTAAAATGTTTTCAAAACTCCCCAAAATTAAAGGATTTAACTAGGACGATTTTAAAATGAGTTAATTAAAATTTTAAATATTTGTTTCTGCTCAAAATTTGTTAACCCTCTAAAAGCCTTTTGACGCATCATCCTAACCCTTTCTTGGGTAAACAATGTTTGATGACAATTGACTACGCACATGTAATATGTATGCACTGTGTCCATGATAAGAATAATGCACTGCATGGAGATCTCATGACCTGTTAACTGTAAGGGAAGTTTTGGGAATACGAAAAGAAGGAAGAATTACTTTTCGACTGGGAACAATTATTTAACTGTTAACTGTAATAAAATATTAACTGGGAAACAATTAGAACAATTATTGTTCCCAGTCGTTATTTTATTGGAAATTTACCTTACCTTAAAATTTGTTTATTTTTGATGGAACCGTAGAACCTTTTAATATCTTTAAAGCAATTTTATAATATGCAGATTTTGATTCTTATTTTATGTGTAGAATAATTTTTACAAATAACCGAATATCCACAAACGTATATTTTTAAAGTCAGGTGGGGTAAGTGGGAACCGATTTTTATGTCGTTGAAATTTAACTGGAAAATTGTATAATATGCAATATTGTTAAAATTTGGTATATAATGGTGGGGGTATTGGGCATGGACTGTCTAGTTACCAACCTGTAAATTGGCAGGAAATCCGATTTTTCTAAATAAAATTTCTGTTTCTAATATTTGATTTGCAGGGTTTTAAATAAAAATAATTGTGGATAGATGTAAAACTATATTGTTCTTCTTATGGTTATCGATTGGGTCTTCATTGAGCTAATCCGTTTATTCGATATTTTTCCTTATATGTACAAAAATATGTCGTTCACAGAATTTCGCACTTCTTGAATATTCCTAGGTTTGATCCCGCCGATTCTGAGCATTTGTTTTGAGGTTTATTATTTTTACCCACCCTTTGAAGTGCATTTCGCCTCCCACCTCAACGCGAATTTTTTAATAAAATTAATGGCAAACGTTCGAGCTTCGTTTGAGTTCTAATGAGGTTCCATAAACATTGTTTGTACCCTAAAGGTAAAAAAGTTAAAGCGTTTGAAAGAGTGTGAAATTGATTGACATTTCACCCCACCACCGCAAAGTTTTTAATAAAATTAATGTCAAACGTTCGAGATTCATTTGAGCTCCAATAACATTCTATAAAAATCGTTTGTTCCTAAAGGTAAAAAAGTTAGAGCGTTTAAAATATTGTGAAATTGTCAATTTCACTAAATCGGTTCAAGCAAGTAGTGCCCAAAATTTGGGTGTTATTTGCAACTTTACAATCTTTGAAACGCTTTAACTTTTTTACCTTTGGGGTACTAACGATTTTTATGAAAACTCATTGGAGCTGAAACGATTCTCGATCGAATATTAATTTATTTTATTAAATCAAAGCATTTCTAAAGTCCCTCCTAAAGAATTGAATTTTTATTAAAAACCTTTGGGGCACAAACGATTTTTATGGAAACTCATTGGAGCTCAAATGTTTGATACTAATTTCCTTCGAAAATTCGCGAAGGGGGTTGTTATACCTCACTTTTTGTTATAGATGTCGTTCAGATTCAAATCATCCGGGTTTGTAGTTTTGTTTTCAAGGAAAGGATACAACAAGTCGGGGGCGGGGGTGTTATTTATATGACGAGTTCAAGTTGTGTGAGGGATCTTTTTCGAAGAAGTCCTCCACCATTTTCTTCTCTTCGCTATAGTGGTTAGTATAGTGTTTTGAATGCAGGGCATAGTCCGTCCGGTATCTTCCCCAGTCTATTGAAGTTTCTGCCGAACTTGGCATGTCCTGTTAATAATTGGGTCGTTTTTAATGAAATCTCAGCTTTGGGTAACGTACTTAGATAAATATGGAATAAAAAGATAAATTATCCTTCCATTTTTCGTTTCGTCCCACATCGTCTGCCATTTGCTATTCATTATTGTTTCCATAAGTCGGTTGATTTCTGTTTTAAATTTTAAATCCTGTGGGTCTATTTCTTGTCCAAAATAATTCATTGGTCGACCTTTCTTCGATCGATCTTTCCACTTCAAGGTTCAATGGCCGGAATTGTCCATATCGTTCGACAACCCTTTGATATCAACCTGGTGCATAGTTTACTTTAACTTTTATGTGTCTTTCTCCAGTTCTCTATGCCCAAAATTTTCCTCCGTAAGCCACGATGGGGACTATCGCCCTCTTATGTATTTTGATCATGGAGTTAAACAAGTCCACCTCGCAGCTGCCCCTGCGTTGTAGATATGGCATACGTAATTCACAACATGTTTTTGCATGATCAGTCGGTTATTCAGGATCATCCTTGGGTATGTCATTTTACTATCGATTTTTAGCTTCTTCTCATTCAGCACGATTCGAACGTGGTAACCGTTGACCCCTTCCGGGTGGCGTACCATAATCTTCTAAATTTAGTTTTACGGAGTTGCCCCAGGCCTTTAATTTGTCCACATTCATTTGCAGCTTCCGATACAGTTCCTTTCTTGAGAGGACCGTTATGATGCCACCGTCCAAGTTCCTTCTTCTTTCTTTTTCTCAAGATAGTTGTCCAATAGGGAGTCTATAGGATTAGTCCAAGTAGCGTTCCTTGGGGGTAGCCATTCGTGAATTTTTTCCGGACCATAACGACGTCCGAGGAGAAGGAAACGTTTCCAATAAGTACCTTGATTGAAAGAGAAAACTGATTACACCAGCACCTGGAAAGCATCGTCCGACTATCAAAATATTCCGGAATCAAGTAGGAATTAGATTGACTATTTAATTATAAACAAGAGTTTAAGAAATATGGGCAAAAAAGTAACAACATACCCTAGTGCTGATATGAGCTCAGATCATAATAATCTCGTTGCTGATATAGAGCTGAGGCTTAAATACGTCGAAAAAAGTCTACTTGATGATATTAAGGGCGAAGGACGCCGTAATAATGGATCTTAATGACCGGCTAAGCCAAATGACTACAACCAATACTGATGATACAAACTCTCAATGAGGCGATTTAAAATAAGTAATATATAGAACAGGTACACAGCACCTGAAAACTATAGTACTCATTAAAAAGAAAAGATGGATGTCAGATGAGCTACACTGGACCTAATAGATAGTGAAGATTAACTAGACACAATAAAATGCAGTACAGGAGGCCCCAGAACATGATAAGAAAAGAAATTTGGACAGGAAAATCCCAAAATGGATGATAGAAAAATATGAGGAAATGGGCGACCTTTATCATGCATAGAAATCTGAAGGAAATAGCCCGGAAATAGACTCAGATAGACTCATATTATTCGAGAAGAAATGATTGAAGTGGGGGAATCTTACATGACCAAACTATTTGGAGACACCAGGTTGAATTTGAAGGCTGATAAAAAAGATATTGAGCGACCTCAAATTTTAAGGTCAAAAGTACTGCAGGCCATAGAAGTAGCAGGGAGTAGAAAAGTCGCTGGACCAGATGGAATACCTATGGAAAACGTAAAACTCGTAAATGAACCTGTCGAAAGCTTTTAAATGCGAAAATGTCATTGTTTTAATTTCTGATTTACGCAATAACAATCACAACGTAACTTGATTCAGGTTAATAACAAAATTAAATTTTATACAATCTTATCGAAAAGGTGTGCACAAAAATGTATCAATCAAACTAAAACTTATCAACCACACATTTTCTAACTCATATTTTTATCTCTGAGTAACCACAGTCTGAATGTTAGCGAAAGGTTCCCCGGTTCCAGACCAGGTCAAGTCTAAAATTTCTTGACCGTCTTCCCTACTTCCGAGGGCACATAAAACCGTCGATCTCTCTGTGTTAACGATTTGCCATCCCAACTATAAAAATATTTTACATCTAACCTAAAATGTAAAAACCAAATTCTAATAGAACTGATTAAATAAATTAGATAAAGAACAGGCGAAACGGGTGGCGGCAATAAAAATTATTTTCCTACAAAACTTGCTTATTATTGAAAGACCTTTCCAACGATATGATTTTCAACCGCCCCCCCCCCCCGAGCTATTTGAAAATCTGGAGTTTTGGAAATTTTGGAACAAACTTTTCAGGATGCCAACATTTCCGGAAAATGCCAATATCACTATTAGATTCGTCATGAAGGCTTTTGTGATCAAATTCGTTTTCCCACCTTCTCGTTTGATGACTAACCGTTTTTGAAAATAAAAGTTATCCGGTGTGATCGGTAAGGTTACCGGTGCAACGAGGTGAATGTTGAGTTTCTGGTTATTGTTTATTACTAGTTAATTATCTTAACCAGAGACTAACAGGTTACTTCTGGTGACTCACCAAAATACGCCCCTAATATTTGACGTTTTGATCGTAATTTTAAGGTAAACTTTGGGGTTTTCAAATCACAACCTATATTTTTTAAGACTCGGAATTTGCATGAAAAAAACAACTTTTATTCGAAAAAAATTTTCATCTGACCTAATAAAAAAAGTAGAAAAAAGTGTGTAACGACCAGTTATATAAAGAAAATGATCTTCGGATCAGAATTAAATAACTACAGGAAACAAATAAATTATATTAAGTTGAAAAATGAAAAAGATGTTTTCTAGATTTGTTCCGGAAGCGAAGTAAAATTTCAGGGCTCTTGTTGATAATCGTGTTTTAAATGGTGAACAGTTCCTTCCATTTGACGAAATCGCTCCGTCTCGTCTTACCTTTTATAAAGTCCCCATCCATATCCTGGAAAAGACACAAAATTTTATGAAAACTTAAAATTTACGATACTAATAATATGGTTTATTGTTCGTTGACCTGCAACATTTATATAAAATTACATATACAGACTCTCGATAAATTGAAACTCAAGGGACCAGAGAAGGACCAGAGAAAAATTTTAAATTCCCATTAATTATTACCAAATTATCGAGAGATTCAAATTAACGAGTGTTCAAATTATCGAGAGTCGACTGTATGTACATTTTTTATAGTTGAGTAGCTCTCTCTCACTTAACAATAAAAAATATTAAAAGTTAATACAAATTTTTAGGTTGAACCGCCTTATATTTAAAATGTTCATTTGCTTCCATTTTTACTTTTTATTCAAAATTAAAAATAAAGCACAAATTGAATTTTTGATACCCGAAAACACTTTAAAATTTCAAAAATGCCACATAAAATCATGTAAAACCATCGAGCCTTTTTAACCTAATTACAAAAATTACAAGGAAAATATTTTCAAAATCGTAAAATAAAATTTCCAATTTTTTCCTACATTCGATTGAAATTTCAAAGTATAAATTACTCATCAATCAACAAAAAGCATTAAATTTCAATCAATCTCGAAGGCAAATATTAACAGAAGCTCACACGCGATTGGTAAAAAGGCGTTCGTTAATTTACGTCAAAACAAAACCGAAAAGCTCTAAACATCTACGGTTTAGGGTCCAAAATTCCACACTCCCTCGATCACTGACCAAAACGATCGACGAAAGTGAGCTTTATTACAGGAAAGCTTTAGGAATTATTAACATGTGTGGGGATTCGAGTGTCAATAAGTAGCTTAAAGATATTTTGCTTCGTTTGTCGTATTTTCACGCACGATTAGCTAGAAGAAGTTCGAAAATTAATTGCGTCTTGTTCATTTTAATTTGTTTTAATTTATGTTTTAAATTTTTATTACACAATGTTGGAACAATCTTTTCACAACAACTCGTGCGATAATTTCGAAAATTGCGACACCACAACGACAAATTCGGCTTGTTTAACAACGCCCTTTAGTGTTAAAGATATTTTAAATTTAAATATGACCAACGAAAGTGATTACGTGACGTCCAATAATAGTTTTTCAAATTTGATTAACGTGAAAAGTGAGTACAATCATTATGACGATTACAACGGATTCGTTCAACCACAAAATCATCACAATTGGGAAAATGGATATGTTCACTCTTATGATCATTTCAACTATAATTATTATAATCCCATTGAGGCGAACTTGAAGTGCGAAACGTCGAACTGTAAAAATTTTTGTGGCGAAAACAATTTTTGCGCTCCAACTCATGTGCAACAATTAAGTAATCTGTGTGTTCCTTTTCCCGATCGAAGCAATGACGAATTTTCTGGTTTGGAAAGTCCAAGTAAGTACATTTTTCTTTCATTTTCAGGTGTTATTCTTGAAATGGTGATAACTTGAGATCACAAATTTATTGTTTAAATTTTTTTGCATAATATTTGGTAATTATTTGGATATTTCTCAAGTTGCCACATTGACAAGGAGTCTGAAATTTTCTCATTTTGTGTTGTAAATCTGGTTACTAATCGACTTATTATCCAATTTCAATAATTTTATTGTTAACAAAATGTTTGGAATGATAACTGAAAATTTAGGCGACTGAAATCTAACGCAAAAAGTCCACTCTGGTGTTAATAAAAGAATTTATATTGGAGACTATTCTTTATTTTTCAATGCAATTTCTCCATATAGGTATAATAAATAATTTTAGCTTGTAAAAATGAATTAATTTTGAGATATTGGGGATTGAGTCCCCCCCTTCCTTATATGAAACACATCAATAATCTCATGAAAAAATAATGTTAAATATTTTCAACATATTAACCTGACTTTCCCTCCCCCATTGCATCTCCAATAAGTGAAAAACCATAAGTTGTAGTCGTTTTTTTTTATCTAATCAAGTTGCATTAGGGTTCGCTATTAGCAACCCCCTCTCCCAGCCATCGTTAAGAAAGAAAAGCTACTCGTAGGGTTATAACCGATAATAACTAACAAAGAAGTCTTTGGAATGGGATGGCATAAACAAATCCTCCGTCGCTTCATGACAAAGATATTATTATGTTATTAGTAAATTCCTTTTGTAAGAAAAAATCCTGATAAAAGGAAATAATAAAAAAATTTCGTAAAAAAATTCATCTCTGCACTTCATCAATAAATTTGCTCGTTATCTTCCATGCATCGAAGAGGAAACCTTTGATGTGCCGAAAAGAAGTAGATAATGTACATTTTTTGCATAAAAAAAGGTTGACTAAATTTAATCTTAGACTTTCGGTTGCTTTTTGTCATGTTGCTGATAAAGCAACCTAAGAACTACAACTTATAATAGAATCATTGATTAGAAATTTCGGAAAGATACTTAACCAATTCGCTAAAATTTTCTTAAGGTATAAAGCTATCTGTCAATGCTTTTGTAACCTAAAGTTTTCAAATAACAAAACCACAAGGTTGCGTATCTTTCCTAAATTTAAAATCCATGGTTGAACTTTTCCGTTTTTCGTTTTCCTCCTCCTCGTGGAATAGAATAATTTTTGTAAAATTGAGAAACTACATAGTGTACAAAATAGTAGACGATCGTATTCTGTAGATTTTTGGCCAAGTCAAACAAGAATCTTTTTTTGGGTAAAACAAACTCAACAATTATCTGTAATGGGGCGGAAAAGAGGTTTTGGAGGAAATTGTTAAGAATATCGATATTTTGCTTATAGTACTCTTTAGTTTGGGATCGGAATAGAGATTTCAAGATACGCACAACTCTTCGATCAATCTCATTTGTTTTTCGCTTTTCTTTCAAAATGACGTAGTTTTTTACTTGACACAAAAGTGGTTTACTAAAAGAGTAGATTTAATTATTATCTGTAAATAATAGAGCCCTTAACAGTGAGGTTTTAAAATGGATCTCTTTTTCAGTTTTTCATTTATTGATCATTTATTCGACTGAAAAGTTTTAGTTTAAAAATTTTCTAAGAGTTTTGGAGATACGCCCAGGGGTGGGCTGGAGCCGGCTCGGTCCGGCTCGCGCGAGCCGGTTGTTAAAATGTTTGAAACTCGGCGAGCCGCTTGTTAAATTACCCCTAAAACCAAAAAATAAGCCAATTTCGATGCCATTCCTTTTATTACATCTTGGATGAACCAGAATCACAGGTTAGCAACAGAAACAAGGGTAAGAAAATGGCACAATAATGATGTTTCTGCAAATGAACAAGGCATATTGATCGTTTTTTTTGCTTCGAAATAATAGCGAGCCGGTTGTTCAAAATTTGGCAGCCCACCCCTGGATACGCCCACACTGAGATAAAAATTGAAGTAGGAATTCGTCTCGCAACAATTTGATTTACTTCATTTGTTGTAAAATTAACATCAAATTGATGCAAGACGGATTTGTACTTAATTTGAAGTAAAAAATACTTAAAATCAATAGAATTTATTTTTGTGCAGATGGATGGTGAAAATTTAATCAACATTTTCACTCGTGACTTCCTATGAAAAAAATTATTTCCACTGAATTAAAGTCACAATTTTCAAGAAAAATTTTATACAATTTCGGTAAATTCTAAATTTTTAAAATTTTGGGACTTTCTGAAGCAAATCTGTTTCTGATGGTAAATAAATTAAATGGATTACAGGTAATGCGACCTCGGCGAACGCGGATTCGTTATAACGCGATTTGCTTTCCTTGTTTTTTGGGAGGGGGGGATTGAAAAACTTAAAATTAAAAATTAGAATTGGTAATTTTTAATTTTGTTTTGTATACATTTTTGTGTATAAACAAAATAACTTTCATTGACGAGATATATTTGATCCCTTTGTAATTTTTAAAAAGACAAATTGAAAAATCGGGTTATGTTTTTTTGTTATTAATAAAACGGGGGGGGGGGGGTTATCTGTATTAAACAAAAAACATCGCATTTCAGAGTTATTTCCACACAAAAGAGTCAGCAATTTACTTGGTAAGGAATCGTCCATAAAGGACGTCGGCAATTTTTACCGACTTTTCACCCCCCCTCCCTAGTCGCAGTTAGTCACACTCTTCGCACCCCTCCCCAAGGAACGTACTATGGTAACAAATTAAAGAACCCCCCCTCCCATTTATCTAAAATCAAACTTATGAATTTGGAATTTAAGAATCAAATTAATTTCTAGAAAAATTACATAAAAACATAATTTTCTTAAAAATCCCTTAACCAGATAAAAAAGATTTAAAAAATAATTAACTGTTCATCAAGCTATTGCCGTGGTTCTGATTCCACGTGAAGTTGTAGGTTCCTGTTTACATTTTAGTCAGTAATTAACAACTGGTACTTGTAATTTATTATAATTAAGTCTTGCGGGTTATTCCGATTGTAAAATGATTTACCCTATAAATTAAATTGGATTTATAATAATTACTGGGATTACATAAAACTTACAGTGGCGCCACCAACCGGCCAATTATTTAAGGTTTTAGATATTTTTACTTTTTAAGCGTGTCATCTATAGTATGATAGTTAATTGCCTTAGTTGTGCAGCTCGAAGGCCGCACTAAGAGAAGCAGATCAACGGGGTTTACAAAATGTGACAAATTGTCACCGAAAGGGGGGGGGGGCAAATGTTATGTCTACATAAAAATACCATTTCTGGAATTGCTAAGAAAATTGTGTTTGAATTTTTTATTTTTCATGTAATATTTTGTTAAAAAATTTATTTACTCCTTAAATATCAAATGTAGTGTAAACAATGTCGTATCAGGTTCAATTAAATATGTGGGTTTAGAATATTGTGACCAACTGTGACAGGGTGTTGAAAAGTCGGAAAAAATTGCGGATGTCGTTTATGGGCGACCCCTCAGTTTTGGACACACAGATAAATTTAGACTATTAAAAATGTACATGAATATAATTGCCTTAGTTGGGCGGCCTAAAGGCCGCACTGAGAGAACTGATCGAAGATAAAATAAGGTTACTTTATACTTTTAATAATTTGAAATGAAAAATGAACTACATTGATTGGCTTGATTGTAGTTTTATATAAAAGTAAATACATAAAATCGCTATTTGGCCAATTTTTTAATATTGAGGGTACCAGGAGCGTTAGAAGATTTTGTCAAAAATAACATTATAAGATGGCGCTCTGACCAATGCAAAGCTCTAATGTGGGGAATGATTTATCACTATTCATATTTATAATAATCATAAAAAATGTATTTATTTAGCCAAGCAGGGCCGAACCTGCGAGTTCTTGAAAATCACAACCATATTTAGTTGCATTATTTTGCTCCCCCTTCCCTGTTTAGCCTTTGAAATGATAACTATTTGAATTTAGTTTGAATCTGTTTGTAAATGTAAAATTTTATTTATAACCTTTTTGTTCTCGAATTATTTAAAGAAGATAATGCTCTCCGAGAAGGACGGCGGGGGGGGGGGGAGTGATATTCTAGTTTGTTTTATTTCGATTTTAGTTTATCAGTTTTCGAGATATTTCGGAAAAAAGTCTTGTTATTTTACAAAAAATAATTCAGACGAGCTTGCAAACAACCGGGCAAGTAGGAATTTTTTAAAATCCCCTGTCGGCTGTTATTCCAATTCGGAGTTTAGCCCTCCAACATGAGTTTTTCGTATAAACTCGTTTAACTTCATTTTTACGAAAAATGTTCATCAGACTAAAATTGAACAGCGTAAAATTCTCTACTAAGTAAAATTTGAAAAATTTACTTAGGTCATACTGTTATTGAAATAAAAATTAAACCAAGGAAGGCAAAATTAATGTTTTATCGTAAAAAGTTATTTAGAAATTTTAGAATAAAATTTTCTTACATTTTGCTTGCATATTCGGGGGTAAATTCTGATACAACTCTTTTATACGGAATTTTCTGCTCTTTAATTTTCGTCTAACGATAATTTTTCATAAAAATTATAGCCGAAAAACCACGTCGGAGGAACTAAAATCCTCAATTATTAGCATAAAACAGGGAGGGAAATTTGAGGAGACTTTTCTGGAGTTAATTAGAACACTGAAATCCGTAAGTCTGCTTTCAGCTAGCCTAAATTTTTTGAAAGCTAAAATTGTGCCTTGTCTAGAATAAAATGAGATTCGAAATTGTAAGAACAAGGAAATGACTTTTCAACAAAAGATTCTAAAAATGTATCAAAATGATTCCATGTCAAAACGTCGAAAACAAAAACGTCGAAAACAAAAAAGTCGAAGTCAAAACGTCGAAAACAAAAACGTCGAAAGTCAAAAACGTCGAAAACAATAACGTCGAAAAGCAATAATGTCGAAAAACAAAAACGTCGAAATCAAAAACGTCGAAGTCAAAACGTCGAAAACAAAAACTATTTAAAATAATAATAATAATAATGTTTATTAAGCAATATGTATATACATACATACACAAGTAATAAAGATTGCTTAAAATGCAAAAGTTCAAAATAATTTTATCAACTGTCTTGGAATTGAAAATTTTAGGCGATAACAGTCAGATAGACATCCAGGTTACGCTCACCATACGACAGTACTATGGACTTAATTCTGGCCGCAACGTCGCGATACTTTTCTCGTCTTCGAGGTGGTTGCTGACCGCTGATATACTGTTCTATTTTGAACTCGTTCATACCCTGTTCTTTCTTCAAAACATCGATAAACTTCCAAATTGAAGGTAGGGTGGTTGCAGCTCAAGAGAGAACTGAAAGCTCGATGCCATCCTTCCACAAAATTGTTTGTTTTGGGCAGGTTGTTGAAGACAGCTTCATAACAATTCCAAAGTGCAATTGAAAACTTAGGGGGACGTCTAGTTGACCCACGCTGGCGGCCGATCCAAGTATCTTCAAAATAATAGACCAAAGGTTCAAGTATCTCATCGTTAGTAGTGAAGAACTCGGTTTGAATGAGTTCCTCAAAAGATTGAACCACTTCGTCGACGGGGACAAAACTCAAAGCAGTCAACTTTCAAATATTAACTGAGAACTGAATGTTCTCACGGTTCTCGCACTGGACTCGAATCTCATGGTTTCTTTGAATAACTCTCCATATACATATTGACTGAAATGAAAAAAACAGCCTCTGTTATTAATGCCTTCGAATGCCTGTCTGAAAGCATTAATCTGACCGACTTCAAAATCTGTCATGACGCTATCAGGAGTTAGCCCAGGCATGAGGTTCTTGAGAACATCAAGGACTTTGCAGTATGTCTCCTGACGTTTATTTGGCAAAAGAGCAAACACGGTCGGAATCACGCTATTGTAGTGAACAGCGTGAATGGTGAACAACTGTTCGAACAATGGGGGAGCAGACTTGAATGTTCCATCCGCGTACCAGTGGTTACAGTTCTTCATTAAATCTAAATTTTTTGGGTACTAAAGAAGAGGATACGGTCATCGGAAGGGCCACTATCAAAGAGGAGAAACGGTTCGTTTCGTTTCGTTTCCCTGTACTTTCCAACGATAGTCAAGTCTATAAGATTTGTAGGGTTGGGGAGTGGAGCTGTAGCCGCTCTTCTTGCGCGTTGAACAGTTCTCGTCATAAGAGAAACTGAAGGAAGTGCCGCAGCTACAGCTGAGGGCAGATTATCGACAGACGTGGAGATAATCTGAGGCGGAGTATCAATCATAGTTTCACTATTGTGCTTGATTTCTTCAAGAATTTTCTTTGCTTCGATTTGTGCCACGTTGACCACATGGTTATGAGATCCTGACATACGAACTACTTCTTCTCCTTCAGTGATGACACTTTCCGTAGTGTCATCAGTAGTACCTTTTTTTGCCCACCCTTGTATATAATTCAATTTAAAAAAATGTAATAACACTTTTTATCCAATTACGTAATATTTAGATAGCGCTAAATATATTAGCGAATCATATACTTTAATTTTAAAACCAGACTTATTATTTAATAATTGTGCTTCGACGTTTTTGTTTTTCGACATTATTGCTTTTCGACGTTATTGTTTTCGACGTTTTTGACTTTCGACGTTTTTGTTTTCGACGTTTTGACTTCGACGTTTTTGTTTTCGACGTTTTTGTTTTCGACGTTTTGACGTGCTACCATCAAAATTGATAATATAGACTTATTTACATTTTTCTCAGCAAATCATTTTTATATATAAGAATTTTACAAGTGAAAACGTATTTTATTAAAAATTGTAAAAAATAAATTTTTTTAAACGAAATATTCAAGCTTTATTAGCTTATTTCATGACCCCCACATAGAAACTTTTTTTTGAAAAAACTCAATTTTTTTTTCTTTCAGAACAACACGTAACGAGTTCAAAAACGGAGCTGAGGAAATCAAATCGGCAGAGATCAAAACGAAAACCTCGAGTGCTGTTCACACAAGTCCAAGTTTACGAATTGGAGCGACGCTTCAAACAACAAAAATATTTATCGGCGCCCGAACGGGAACAAATGGCGCTATCTTTGAAACTAACATCCACCCAAGTGAAAATTTGGTTCCAAAATAGAAGATACAAGTGCAAAAGACAAAAAATAGAAAAAGAAGTCGAAGGCGAAAAATCAAAAGTTCCTCTGAACGCAACCGTTACGAATACCTCTTTCTGTTTAGGGAACCAATTTCAACAACCTCCGTTTGGGTTTAGCTCCAATTTTAATAACAACATGGTTAATGATTTTGTAAATTGTAATGATAATAACTTTGTAATTAGATATAACGAATTTCCATTTTAATTATTATAATACGTAAGGATAATATTTTTTAATTAGTTTTGTAACGTGTAAATTAAAATTGTACATTAATAGTACCAATCTAAAGTAATTAAATTATCATTATGATTTTACTTGCCAGAAGGGTTAAACGATGGTTACCATATATTTTCTTTATCTTATGCGGTGCCAAAAGCTTTTAGGTTAAAAGGTGATCTGGTGCTGACTACTTGAATTTTTCGCTCTAACTAATAACGAATAGGAATCGATAAAGATGTATAAATAAACTTGATCGTAAATTACGGGATAATTTTAGTAATCAAACGTGTTTATTTATGGAGCACGTTTTGACTTCCGAAGTTGGAAAACTGCGATTTTTATTTATCTCGACTGAAACAGATTTCGATTTTATTTATTGTAATGTTATAATTAAGCAAAAATTGAAATTTATTTAAGTACAAATGATAAACAGTTTTTTTTAAGACAGGATGTTAACCTCCCTTGGATAACGTCGTTGTTATTTTAACATTTTCTAGAAAAATATATTACTTTGTAGAAATTAAGATAATTAAATTCATATAATGATTTCCTAAGCTTTCAGCAATAGGTTATTATTGCTGAAAAATTTTAAAATGTTAATTTCTAAATGCCTAATTTACAAAATAAAAATATCTGAAGAAGACATTAAGCAATTGCTGAAAGCATATTTTTTTGTTTGTTTAGTTAGCTAATTTTTAAATTTTAGTTTGATATAAGATAATGAATTGACCATTATAACTTGATCAATTTTATAAAATGAATGATGTTATTATTTTTAGAGGAAATTTTTTTATTTTATTGTATTTTATAATTTTTAAAGTTTGGTTTTAACCTTTTAATAATGTTATGGATTTTAAAAAGATTATTATAAATTTTTATATGTACTACAATAAATTGTGTACCTACCGAATATTTTTTTAATAAAAATTTTGGAAAAATTGTTTACTTATGAATGATTAATTACATCTAAAAGCAAACCCCGATCAGCGTTCATTAGGTTACCGAGTTTATTTTTATTACCCCAATATCAAATTTCGATTTGATTGCTTAAGCAGAGCGGAACGAACATCCCTATTTCGATTATGTTCAATCACGAGCAAAATATTGTTAGCCAATTAAAATTGATTTTATATGGGAATAAATAAGCGAGAGAACGAAATATTTCTGTCGTAATGTGACAGAAATCTGTTTGGTTCTAGGTCTGCTTACAAATCTACCGATAGGAAGCAGCACCCAATTGAAAAGAAGTTAATTTAAAAATGTATAGTTTTTGTTTGTTGATAGTCATTTTTTTTAATATGATGGACGCTAGTCCATTAATCAGGTTGATGTTAAAATTTGGATATCCGTTTACATATTACGGGACAGGTGGCTTTACTCTCTTACTTAGCGATAAAATATTGAGAGAGAACAGTTTCAGTAATTTTTAAGTCACGTCTGTTTGATGTCAGATAACTGTCAGTTAACGCGAAGATACCCTGGCGTATTGTCGGCTTCGCAATTATGAACACTAACTTTACTTACATAGTATTAGATAGACAAACCTTATAGGGGTTTTCAAAACACCTGGCGAAGTTCAAAAGGTTATCAACAGATGGCTCTATAAAATTGGAAGGCAGAATAAATGGCTTGAGCACCAATCACGAACCTTTTGCCACCGTGCCAACAATACAAATGAAAAATTAGTTAATTATTTTCTGAGAAAAATTTGAAATTTGGGAAAAACCCTTCAGTTCAGATAACGAGTTCAAAATCAATACTGTTTGAATTTTGCCCTCCAAATTACCGGTATTTGTATTTTCTTCAAGTTTTGTTTTAACCCAGCATATAAACTCCCCCCCCCCCCCGACTATATAATATCTACTTATACGTAAGTCGCAGATAACAGCAATTATAATTTAAGGACCACTGATTCTTCCAATGAGGAGTCTTCCAATGAGGAAGACCCTTAATAATTTATTAGCAAAATAAATTTTATATTGATTTGATTTGACAAGTCGCATGAAAATCGCATCAATAGAACAACCCGAGGGGGAAAGCCGGTATGCCAGTTAGGTGTACAAGCTCATGGAAGTTAGTGGAATATAATGGAAGTAAATACTCTTGTTTGAAAAAAATTTACTTACGCCCTTTTTACTTTGGACGGCAGGGTTGCTATACATCACTGATATTAGTGAGATTATATTTCCGTTTATTGTAGTACATTATAATAAATTATTATTTTAGTTAGCTTTAGGTTAAATTTTGGTTATGGGTACCACCCAATTTGATGTTTGATTTTATACTTACAGTGTGTTAAAAATGTCTGAAAATTATAAGAGATAACAGGTTAACGTGCCTATGGCACTGTCTCTGACATTGCTTAAGTCACTAATTGTATTTTTAAGAAACAGAGAAAGTCGAAATCGTCTAATATGGCCTCATCAGCAAAAATCGAAGAAAATGAAAAGAAACGTAGAAACAATCCTGAGACAGACGAAGACGAAAGTCCCCACAAGTGGCCCAAAGAATGGTCCACACTTGAAGATGAAGAAAACAATAGCTCGGACAACGAAAACCAAGGAAAAATTCGAAAGGAAGCAAAAAATAAACCAAACAAACACCAAAGGAAACGTGCCAGATTGGCGAAGCAAGAAAAAGAAAAACATGAAAAACAAGAGACAGAAACGCTAAGTGAAAACAGTAATGAAACAAAAGGAAAAAATTATGAAACTGAAAAGACACAAAGTGAATACAATTTGGAAACATCCACAGAGCTGATCGAAACATTGTCCAGAATCCTACAAGCGATACAAGAAAATAAAGAAGAACATGGAATAGAAGAAACAGAAACACCAAGTGAAAGCCACTTGGGAATAACAGAATGGGCGAAAGAAATATTTTTCAACATATCGAAAGCCTCGCATAAAATAATGAAATTCATCATATTAAGCAAAGAAGAACTCGACGAAAGGAAAAACACACTAAAAAATTTAGAAGATATGAAAGAAAGCACCTTTAAACTTCTACTATTCATACTGAAAGGCAATAACAACAAACGAGGGACGGGTGAGCCCTCAGCCACCCTTCCCCCGTCCAAAGTAAATACAGCAGATGCGGTTCCTGCCCATGCCACCCCCGCGAACCTCCTCAAGGTCCGGGAACTCAAAGAAACAAATTCTTCCCCTCAGGAAGAACCCAAAAAGCAAAACCCACCTAAGGAAAATTTGGCAGAGTCCAACCCCCCGAACCTCCTCAAGGTTCAGGAATCCAAGGACACGGATTCTTCCCCTAAGGAAGAATCCACGAAGCGCAACCCACCCAGGAACTACCTGACAGCAATGAAGAGGGCTGCCATCAGCAACCCCCGGAGCACACACAAGAAATATAAAGTAATTGTCTACCCTGGAGAGGGTAGCTCATTCCAGTCAGCAGAAAGCACAAAATCCGCCCTGACTAGCATCAGAGCGGAAGATCTTGGCATAAAAGCAGATAGGCTCTATCTGACGAAAAACAAAAGTGTTGTGGTGGAATCCTCCTACCCTTCGGTCAAGAAACTAGTAGGCAGCACTCTACTAGCGGAGAACCAATTGATGGCCCGGGAGCCTTCAGCTACCTGGCCATCAATTGCTATACAGATGGTGGACAAATCCGTCTCTAAGGATCAAATCACAGCGGAAATAGAAAGGAGTTTTCCCGAGGTGGTCAATATGGCCGGGATTTCTTGGCTCAAAAGAGCCAATCCCGTACATACCAGAGGAAGAACTCACAACAAATGGATCCTGGAGGTTCACCCCCTGGTCCATGAAGCAACAATGAAGGAGGGTAAATTCAGAGTGGCTTGGAAATGCCAACGTTTTGGCCACACAGCCAAATTTTGCAAAGGAAATGAAACATGCGCCTTTTGCACCTCAACAGAACACGCTTCACGTGACTGTGTAGTGCAAAAGGAACTTGCTAAGCATGTATGCGTCAACTGTGTCAGAGCGAAACTCAGTGACAACAAGCACTCCACAGGATCAATCCTGTGTAAAGTGTATAAGGCCCGTCTTATGGCCCTTGCACAATCCATAGCAACCACTATTGACAACGAGAGAAATAACCGTGACCAATGAGAACTAATCTTAAAAAACTAATAACCCTGATAAGAAATAAGGTTTGAGTGTACCCAAAAAGCCAAATAACGATCGAAAATGAAAAATAGACTCTAAAATCAAGATATGAAAACCAATACTTACCAACATTGATGAAATAAAAACGCCCACGCAATCCAGTATGGAAACCTGAAACATAAAACAAATCAGAAAACAACATATCAAAAAGAGGCAGATTATATGTATGTAACAATATACCAAATGACAGGCGGTTTGAAACCCGATAAAAATTCATAAAAAACGACCAGAACTTGATAAAAATCTCTAAGAATGATTTTATAATTGTGATGAAAACATGAACTCCCCGCCAATTTGCAGGGTCCATTTTCTGATAAGGTTGGCAACAACCTCAAATGTTTTTTATTTTTATAAATAAATTAACTTCAATTGCTTAAGTCACTGACCCCGATCTCAACACTGCCTCTACTTCTGCATCTGCCTCTGCCTTTGCCTCTGCCTCTGCCTCTGCCTCTGCCTCTGCCTCTGCCTCTGCCTCTGCCTCTGCCTCTGCCTCTGCCTCTGCCTCTGCCTCTGCCTCTGCCTCTGCCTCTGCCTCTGCCTCTGCCTCTGCCTCTGCCTCTGCCTCTGCCTCTGCCTCTGCCTCTGCCTCTGCCTCTGCCTCTGCCTCTGCCTCTGCCTCTGCCTCTGCCTCTGCCTCTGCCTCTGCCTCTGCCTCTGCCTCTGCCTCTGCCTCTGCCTCTGCCTCTGCCTCTGCCTCTGCCTCTGCCTCTGCCTCTGCCTCTGCCTCTGCCTCTGCCTCTGCCTCTGCCTCTGCCTCTGCCTCTGCCTCTGCCTCTGCCTCTGCCTCTGCCACAATAGTTCAATTTCTTGATAATATTCAGAAATTTTTTTTTAAAGAAAGAAATTTGTTTTTAGAAAACCATTTACTCGATGATATTTACAGAATTGTCGTAAATATGTCTTCACGCATATTTGTTCATTAAAGATCTTTTGTATCAGCATTTCCAACTCTTCTTTCAATGCCTGTCCTCCATATTATAATTGCTCATTTGCGATTTCATCTGTTCCCACACTTTTGCGGTTTTTTAAGAATTTTAAGGCTAGCGTTAATTCCTCTTGTGTTATTTCTATTTCTTCTTCCTCTGATGGATTTACTTCCGTCGAATTTGTTATTATTTCAGTCAAGGGTGGATCTGCGGGGGGGGTAATGGGGGTAACTACCCCCCCATGAATCTTCATTGCAATACAAATTTTAAAAATATACCTTAATTTTCCCTAAATTTTATTACAAAACATGTATTTACCCCCTCCATAAACTTTGACCAGATCCGCCCTTGATTTCAGTGTTAAATAGCTTTAGTATTCTGTCCATTGCTTCTTTGTAATTTTATTGTAGCAAAATAGTTCTGTTACTTCGGCCTTTTGATTTCGTATCACTTTCCACACTTTTACTTGTGCTTCCGTCAAATCATATTCCTTATTATTAGTGAAACTTTCCCAGAATTCCTTGATTTGTCTTATTCGCATTTATAATTATTTTATACCTTTGGAAATCTTCTTGTTTTCAGGTTCTTTTGTGGTGTAAATAAGCAGCTTTTTTCTCATCTGTGCTGTTTTGCTTATTGCTTTTATTTTTTATTTTTCCACATGCTTCCTCGGTTGCCTTCTGTATGTTATTTTTTATTTTATTCCAGGATTGTTCCACTATGTCGTCTTTTGATACTTTATTGTCCATAATTAGTGTTTGCAGCCTATTCATATATAACTTTTGAATACTTTTGTCCTTCAGGCTTTCCATATTATAAAATATTCTTCGTCGGGTATAGGTCTGTATTTAGTTTCAATTATTAAACCAACGTTTCGGGCTTAAATTATTTCAAAATTATTTGAGATAATTTCAAAAAAAGCGCTGCAAGTTATATTTTTAATAATTTAACTAATGTAATTAATTTTTAATCTTGAAAATGGACCAAAATAAACGGCCCGAAACGTTGGTTTAATAATTGAAATTAAATACAGACCTATACCCGTATACCCGACGAAGAATATCTTATAATTTAATAAAAAAAGGTCAACAATAATATATTATATACAAATTTTCTATGTTATACTTTTCCTATTTACAACTTCTTCCTTTACCTTTGGGGTTTCTTCTTGTGTAATCTCAGTTTACAGAGGACTAGTTTGTGATCACTTCCCACATTAGCTGAGTTCAAGGTTCTAGTACCGATGGGCTGCCTCTGGTATTTTCCCACGTCTATTTGTATTTCCACTCATGGTTAAAATATTATGTATTATTGATTGTTAAGCCATATTGGGAAGAAAAGTCAATGAGCATATCTCCAGTGGAGTTCTGTGTTTCTTTGTTGGTACTTTGCTGTAGGCCTGGGATAAAATCTTGCCCAATGCGTGCATTCAGGTCACCCATGATTAAAACACATTCTTCTATTGATAGAGCATCCAGTTGTTCTTGGAGTGAGATGTAAAAATTTTCATTTTCGTTATGTGCTTTACTTACAATTAGTGTAAAGCCGGAGCTTATACACTAAATATATTGCTGTGTTCCAAAATGCTCTATAGAGGCACACAATTCAAAAATGAATAATATATTCAAAAATAACACAAAATTCTAAGTAAGAATGCACTTAAAAACTTCAGATTACGAGAAACTCAAAACCTTCTCAATTTACAATCTTATGACATTATTTGAATCTCTCGGGATAAGAAAGACATGTAAAAAATTGCTGAAAATAATTAAATTGATGATTGTCACATCGAAATGTAACTAAAAGATTTAATTAGCTAGAAATTAATTAATATGTATGGTTATCTTGAATATTACAATAACCTAAAAATGTAAAACTTTGATACCAAATTACTTCTAAAATAACATGTTTTGTACAAATCTGTTTATATCAAAAATTATGTAATCTCTTCATCTGTGTAACTCAAGTAATTAGAGACGAAAATCGACAAAGTTGTGAATAAGGGTGAAAATCGCACAAATTTGAAAATAATATAAAATGGCGTGAGCTGAGTCAGAAACATTCCGAATTAAACCATAAAAACAGCATATACCAATGGAATTGTATGGAAAACATTTTTTTAAAACACAATTTCAATGTGGACCATTAACCTGGAACAGAAATATTATTTTAAGAAAATTAAAAATTCAAAATACAACAATTTGACTTACTTTTGAACAACAGGCATACCAATTTATCGATTTTCGATGCATAAATCAGTTGATTCCGAAAGTTGGAACCACGCAGACGTGTTTTTATTGTGTCCAGGATTTATGCAAATTTTGGAAGGTTAGAAAATCAAGATGGCTAACAACAAGTAGCAAGTCTGCAACATTGCAACTTTTGCAATCAACTCGTAATTCACTGCGATCAAGAGTAATTATCGATTCATTCAACTTACCAGAAGTAACTTTTATGATAACAACTAAATTCGTAAACAACTTTGATAAACACAAATTTTGGAACAAACTCAACAACAACACGAAGCCAGATTATGTCATCCAGCTTCGACGATCTACAAGTGTATCAACAGTGCGCAGTTATTTTGGTTATCTAGTGCTAAGTTATTTAAAGGCGACAACACACATATCCCTTTTATTTTTGAAACAACAACTTTGATGATACTTAAGGTACAGTGAATCATTATTATTTAACATTTATAAACTTTTGCCATCAGCATTTAAAATAAAGGACGTTGGATCAAGACTTTCAAGGAAGTATATTTTTGACCACCCTAATTTTGGAAGGTTTTTTATTCATAAACATTATTATTTACTTTTTCAACTTTAAGCTTTAACGAAAGCAAACTTATAATTTTCAAACATTTAACGCGCTATTGGACAGCGAAAGACTTAATTAATGAAAGTTAATTAAGCAAATCTAAGAAGAAAAGAAGAGATCTTTTTGACTTGTGTATTTTATGAAACTTAAATGTTTTATTTGTGAACCTTTATTTGATAGTAGATCTGTGATCTGCAATTATTTGTATAATCATTTGTTTATAAGCGCTTTGCGATTTTTTTACATGAATATAAATATTTCTTTCAAGCTATTGAAACATTTTTAATTTCACTTCATAAAAGCAATTTCAACCTATCCAGAGAGAACAAATTAAATCAATTTCAACGATTACCTCTAATTAAAATCACAAGGAACCGACTTCTGAGAGTGTCATTGATTGAGCTAGTAAAAAGGGGCATAAGTGCTAAACATCCCTTAACTAAAAATTTATTTGAACAAAAACATAGCATATTTTTGTCTAGCCAACATAGGGCTTGAGAAAGATAAGGGAGGTCACAGCAATATGTACGTTTATATTATTTAGGTTTATAGTTATTCTTATTATTCTTTCATTTATATAGGCGACGCGACGACGCGACGACGCCTTGGATGCTTTGTTTATATCTTCTGTGAACAAGAATGTCAACTCCTTTTTTTGCTCTTTGGTTTCTATCTTTGCCACTATATGCAAGTACATAGTCACCGTACTCTAGTGCCGTTTCCTTTTCTTTTTGTTTCAGCAATAGCGCACACGTTTATTTTCTTGTCGAGCAATTCAGTTATTACCTTATTACTGTATCTTTCTTCCATATTCGTCTTAGCCGTTTTCGTTGCGTAAATAAAAAATAAATAGAAAAAAAAGAGTAAACGGTACATTTAGTGCACAGAATTTTATTTGACAAACCCAAACTACAACCACACAAGCTTATCATGTAAACATAACATATCATTTACAATTATTAAAATATCTAATAAGTACAATTTATTATGCCATGGTTCCAGGTTCAAATATTACAACTATAATACCCTATCTCGATTATTTTATTTTTTAGGATATGATATTGGAGTGTATATTTCACCATAAATATGAAGAAACACGACTTCGTTATTCATATGAAGTAGTGTAACTTCAGCTCTATATTTACCATCGGGAATAAGTGGAGGAAAACGTGTTTCATCAACAACAAAATTGCATACGCGATAGTTGACGTTCTACAACAAACATTTATATTGATGTGTTTTATTATATAAATGAAAAAATGTTTAAAACCTTCTTGAAGAAAAACGATTTGACGTTACCGCAAGCTTGAATTGTCGACAATCCCATTACGTCAGCTTCAAATAGTTGTCTCAAATTCCATTGGAAGCGAATTGGAAAGTGCCGATACTCATTACTCAAAAATTTAGTAGCTTGAATAACCGCCTAAAAATATAAAACTTCATTTTTGATAGAACACTAGTTGATAAAAACCTCTAATTTATCTTCGACGTCCACTTTAAAATTAAAGGTAAAATTGTGGGCTGTAGTTGTTCTATTGAATTTGAATACTTTAAAGTCCAAATGATTATAATAATCTGCATTGTATCTCATGACTTGTATTCTCATATCTTTCATTTTGTAACCATGTTGTTCAAACTAAAATTCAGTATAGTTGAATTAAAGATTTTATAATAAATTTAAAGAACCGATAAGTTTAGATTGGATGTGCGTGAGTAATATTCTCACACATAAATTTCACAATAAATTTTATAATTACGTTGTACCTACTAACTGAAATATTTATTATCAGGTTTTAGTGTAATGTTTTCTCAGTCGATGAACTTGAAAGCTCCTGGGATTTGTTAAATAACCAAATTGTTTCACATAATTAAATACAGATAAATAATTGTAATAATGTCCAGTACTTTTAGATTTGTCATTGCCTGTATTTCGTTTATATATTATGTTTTTGGAATTATAAAATAAAAATAAAAATTTTTCCTTATTTTTAAGTCAAAATTTTCAAATTGTATAACTTGTGAAGTTACAAAAAATTAAACATTTTGTTTATTGTTTTCAATTTGTTTGACATGTTTCGTAAAATATTTTTTTGATTTCGCGAAGCGTAAGTTAAAAAATTGCGAAAAACGTTTTTATGAACACCAAATCAACTTTTGTTCTTTAATTACACTATTTTTTTTTTAAACAATAAAATTACCTTTTGAATAAATGTTATAGCCTGCACGGTAATTGATTTGATTTATTGAAGTCTTAGAGAGTTAAATTTAGTTTTCGCCTTTGAATTTTACAAAATGAAAGCAAAAGAAATGGGCAACATTATATAGGTACATAATTTAAAAAAATCTCCAGTTTAAAAACAGTAGCTCAAATAACGTTTTTGCGCTTCGCGAATTCAAAAAATGTTTTTCCGAATCATGTAAAATAAATTTTTTTATAAATTTTAAAAAAAGGTAGGCCAAATTCACGCACATGTAGATTGGTATGTTTGCTAGTTGGATGATAGGATATTCAGGATTTGAATCATAGAATGCATAAATGTTTTCAGTCAATGCTACTTATCAGTTCTTTAAGTACCAAATCTCAATATGTTTTTTAAACCAGATCATAAAAAGGCTTCTTGCTATACTTTGTATAGAAGCCTAAAATGATCAGCGGCTCTTGATAGTTGTGACGATGAAAACTAATAAAAGAAAGGAAAACTTACCTTAGATAGAAAATCACTGCAGTAGACATCTTGAATAAAATTTGGAAGAGCAATAATTACAATAAAAGTTCTCACAGTTATCATTGTAAGATAAAAATTTTATCAACTCAGCAGTCGTAGAGCGTATACTACAGCAAATATTGAACATTTCTGCGTGCCTTTATATAAACATTTGTTAGGATTGTCATTAGTCAAAACTTCCATACAACAATAGCTATTGTTGCTATTGTTATGCTATCAGATTTTATGTACGTTTATTATCTTGATAAATTTGAGTTCTTATGAGATATAATGTATCTGGTTTTAGGATCGGTTTCAAGTTCATAATATACATAATTCGTTATTTTCATTTCAATCATACCTCAAAAACAAAATAATTAAAATTTTGTATGATTGAAATAATTATAATTAATGTTGATCTTGTTCCCCGATCTTTAACACGACAAGATATCTGTTCTTCGAATGTTTGGCATAGCAATACATTCTCCTAAAATTTCTGCCAGACGATTCTGCATAGAGAGTCGTCTCTATCTCGTCCAGTTTTTTTTCCATTGTGAGCAAGCGCGGCACCCATTTGGAGAAAAAGCTTTTTCATGGCTAAATTTTGATGCAAAATTGTGAAAACACTACCAATTGAAATCTTCACGATCTTAGCTATTTCAAAAACTTTCACTTTTCGATCTTCCATCATGATTTTCAGTACTTGTTTTGTTTTATTGAGTCAAATGAAATTATGTATCAATCTTATTAAAAATATCATTAATAAAATTTGCTTTGCTGACAAATCATTTGCTATCTTTACGTTCCCACCGAAGCATGGAAATGGTCAAGAAACTTTAGACCGTACCAGGAGTCGAACGTAGGAGCTTTGCATTAGCAGTTGATCTTGATAAGATTCAGGCAAGGATCGTCGTCTATTTGCAATGTTAAATTAATTTATAATGTAACGTAAAAATAGAAATTTACAATATGAAGGAATTTTCTTTCGCAAGAATGTTAAAAATAAAGAATTTGCTAAAACATTCCAGTAAATTTACAGCAAGTGAAGGAGGAAGAGACGGTCATAGCTTGGCGGTTAAGTGCGTGTACTGCTAATGCGAAATGCTCGGTTCAAATCCGGGCAGAGTAAAAACTTTATTCTGACCGGTTCTCCTCGGAAGGCAATGGCAAACCACCGAGGTAATTCGAAATGAGCGCCCATCTCGCAATGAAGTGTATTACACTTCCCGTGGTTCGGAGCCCACGTTAAACAAGTAGGTCCTCTATGTATGTGAAAATAAATCGAACGCACATCACATGCTTAGAAAGAGATATAGGTCGCGACGCTTCTGTCAAAGAAGCATCATGACTGAAGAGAAGAAGAAGGAGGTAGATCCTTAATAATTTATTAGCAAAGTAAATTTTATATTGATTTGACTTGACAAGTCTAATAAAAATCGCATCAATAGAACAACCCGAGATGGAAAACCGGTATGCAAGTTAGGTGTAGTCGACCGCATCAGATATGCTGCTCGAAATCGAGCTATTCGATATTCGTATGCAAAGCAACACTTCTTCGAGTAACCACTTGGGTGGGTGACCGACTTACAAAAAGAACTGCGGTCGGCCGTGTTTCGGAGGACACGTTAAGTCGGCGGTCCCCCTGACTTGTTAGGGTCAATAACAACAAGTTAGGGTCACAAAAAATTCGCCTCCACCCTCATCGACTGTGCAACGCTTTATCGGACCTTCGTCGTACACGCCAGGCTGGACCTGCGATGGTGGCGGCCGCGGGACTCGGAAGAACCGGGGGACGTGCAAGTACCGGGACTCATTGAGAAACCGGGGTCGTGACCGCTTGTTGGGTGTGTCATGGTGACGTAAGGCCGACCAAGTGGCTTAGCACAAGGCGCCTGGCGCTGTTGAGTTGTTGGCGTTGCACAGTCTGGAGGCGAACGGGGCACAATAAGCTTATGTGCTTCAGTGCAGTGGTGGTAAGCACCACACCCGTTAACAAATAATAATAATAAGTTAGGTGTACAAGCTCATAGAAGTTAGTGGAAGATAATGGAAGTAAATACTCATGTTTGAAAAAAAATTACTTACGCCCTTCTTAATTTGGACGGCAGAGTTACTATACATCGCTGATATCCGTGAGATCATATTTCCGTTTATTGTAGTATAATTATAATAAATTATTATTTTAGTTAGCTTTAGGTTAAATTTTGGCTATGGGTACCACTCAATTTGATATTTGATTATATATTTATAGCGTGTTAAAAATGTCTGAAAATTAGAAGGGATTATAGGTTAACGTGCCTATGTCACTGACCCGGCCCCGACACTGCCTCTGCCACTGTCACTGACACAAGAGTTCAATTGCTTGGTAAAATTACAATTAAATAATAAATCTTAGAGAAGATTACAAAATGGTATACGAGCGGTTGTCTATACTCAGGACGAATACTAATTTAATTTAACACACAAATAAGTTGAAATGACGAAGTTATTATGCACACTATTATGTCATACCTATTACGTGGAATCCCGGTTATTCGTAGTAACGTTACATAATAAATCAACTAATAAGTAATAATATTTTTACAAAGACAATAGTGTGATTTTTGCAATAATAATGCATCGGGGAATTCATACAAACTGCAACTGGGGTTCGAAAAATACTCGAAAGTCTTATCTTGTACAGGTTTTAGACAGACATTGCGCTCGCTTTCGCAATATTTATCTTAAAACCTGTACGCGACAAATCTTCGAGTATTTTGCTCAACTTCGTGCAGTTACCTACGAAAATAAACCAGTAAACAGTAGTATATTTAGTGCACAGAATTTTATTTGATAATCCCAAACTACAACCACACGAGGTTATCATGTAAACATAACATCACTTACAACTAGGGTTGCCATATTCGGCCAGGGTCTCGTCGGGACGTTTCAGGATGGAGCAAATAAAAATTTTGTAATACTTAAACAATTTCTTTATTTTATAATAAGTAAGTAAATATGTTTGTTTTATAGGTTACTTTAATTATTGGTACTAGCAGAAGTACTTGGCTGGTCATACTTTTCAGAAGATTTCGCTTTTCTCAACAATTCTGGGTACCTTTTAACATAATTGTAGAACTCTGTACAAGTCATGTTATAATTGACTTGACACTGTAAAATCGACTCCACAGTCTCTGGGAGCAGGCGATTTCGTTCATGAGTCCACTGGGCCGACATTAATGAAAAAACTCTTTCTACTGTGGCGTTGTGAGCAGGAATAGAAAATAAATACTCGCATAATTTCAAAAGAAGGCATTTTCTTTCCGGATTTTCAGTTTCTTTGAAAAAGTAAAGCCACTTCTCTGCAACCGAATCGATCGAATTCCATTCTTCCGAACCAAGCTTAGCCTCTAGAAAGCTCTTAAGATAATTATGTTGCTCAAAGAGATTATCGCTGAAAGTCTTCACACCATTACTATTCAGGTATAAAATAGTGTTTTCGATTTTTCCCCATTCTGGGATTTCAGATAGTGTCATCCAATCGAACACTTCATATTTATCAAACGAAACAGACCACTTTTTCAGATACTCGGAAGCTGTATTATAAAATGCTACAGCTTCCTCTTCAAATCTTGAAATCAAAACTGTTGTTTCAGGAGTTGGATTCTCATTTTTAAGTTTGTTCATTTGGATTTTGGTTTGCATGCCAATAAATTTGGCAGATTTCCTTTCAATCAGGGTGTTATGCGTTTCGTTTAATATTTTTCTGATTTCAACTATAGACACCTTGTTCTTTTCAACGCTTTTTATATTATTTTGAAACAAACTCAAGTTGGAATGCAGAAAGAGGATATAAATTTCACTGATCGGACTTTTAAAGAAATCTGAAATAATTTTAGGTGGATTTTCTTCCGAATCAAAAAAACTTTTGAGTGGTGTCCATAGTTTCAGGATTCTTTCAACCGCGGGCATTAATGATAACCATCTTGTTCTTGAGTGTGACAAAAGAGTCTGATGATTAATATTAACATACGAACAGAACTCTTTCAGCTTCTCCGTCCTAACAGTGTATATTGAAAAATAATTAAATATTTTGAGGACGATAACTTCGACATCCACAGACAAGATTCCAGCAGCGGTTGATATAGTATTGTGCAGAATATGGGCTGAACATCCAATTCCTTCTATAGGTTTTTCCAAATCTTCTTTTATTTTATGAAAAACATTGCACCAACCGCGTCTTTCAAGCCCTCCGAAGTTGGTATTAGTATTGTCACCACAAAAAGCAATCAGCTTATCTAGTGGAATCTGCAATTGTCTTAAAGTGTCGAGACAATATTTGGAAATAGTGTCCGATGTTTCATCTTTTAAAGAATCAAACTTCAATAGCTTCTGTTGGATACCATCGTTTTCAGTGAAATATTGAACAAGTAAAGGAAACATCTTCTCAGCTTTGTGATTGGACGCGTCGGTGCCTATTCCATAATACGAAACTTCTTGCAATTTTTCTTTTATTTGTGACACAGAATGTGGAGCGAGAATATTTTTAACAATTGCTGTAGCCTTGGTTCTTGCTGTGGACTGTTTTGCTGCGATTTTAGAGTCGGGATACATTGTAGCATTCAGTTTTACGTTACAGTCAAGTGAACTGAAAGATTGATGATGTTTGACAACTTTATAAGCTGTCGTTAGTTCCGCCGCCGCAATAAGCAATTCTTCTTGAGTATCTTCTTTAATCATAAATCCGGATATAGGCCTTGATGTAGATACAACAGCGAACCTTTTTTTGTGATTGGTCGTAGAAATGTGGTGCTTTACGTCAGCCTTACCTCCATGAGTAATTGATATAAAACTATTACACGTAACACAGAACGCTTCTTCATTCGTACGTCCTTTCTTTATAAAACTCCACTCTTTCGTATAGTCGTCCGAAAAATGGCACTTCCTCTTTCTTACTGCAGACATTTTCGTAAATAAATGAATAAACTCACACACTGCGCGGTTCAAAATCAAAACAATCGTTCTATACGGCTGGCATTCAAAGAGCGACTAACTAGCGGCGAAGCGGCGCTCTCGTCTCTCTCTCTCCCCCCTACCTGCCACCCACCGGCCGCCTGCGCCCGTCCAACGGCACTTCACGGCACGTACGGGCTATGGGACGCACGGAAAATTAAAATTTGCATTGCGTAATTTCAATCGGGACATTTAAGGCTTTTGTCGGGACGTCGGGACAGATAGCTCAATAAAGGTGACAGTCCCGATATATCGGGACGGATGGCAACCCTACTTACAACTAAAGTATCCAATAAGTACAATTTATTATGCCGTGGTTCCAGGTTAAAATATTATAACTATAATACCTATCCTTATTATTTTATTTTTTAGGATATGGTATTGGTGTGTATATTTCAACATACATATTGCTATGGACCAAAATACCAGTAATTAATTATGAATTTGAAGCTCAAATAAAACACTCGTAAAGGTAAAAATTACATGAACTCTTATAGCAGTAGGGGGTTCCGAAGGTAGTTAAAATTCCTAATAGTCAAGTTTTTAATAAAGATTATGTGACCAAAGGAAATTCCTTTACTAACGATACGTACTGAAGAAGGATACTACAGATTAATTTGTTTTTCACATATAAAAAAAATTTGTTTCAGAAATAATTTAATTTAGAATTATAAAAGAGTAGGTTAATTTTAAGAAGTGGAATATAAATAAACAATATTACGTAGTTGTGCTCGAAACGGGGGTGAACGGAAAGACAAATGTAACTATTGCGTTATCCGAGGCAACGAGTTTACGAGTAGCCGGATCAGACGATTTGTTGTTAGCGGCAACCCTGGAAATAAAGAGTGAATTTAATTTAATGACATTTCATAATAAAACGAAAGTAATCAAGATAGTAAGCTACTTACTTTTTGGAAATAAAATCAAGTCTGATAAAATATCCAAAAGGACCCAAAAAACCGGGGAAACGAAAAATAAATAAAGTTAGTTAGTTGAATACTCACCGAGAAAGAAGAAGGCACGTATTAAAGGTGCTCCTGAGAAAAGTTGTTTATATCCACTGCGAAAGGGAGGCACGTTATTGAAGTGCTCCTTAGTTAAATAAAAGAGTTGTTGATACGCAAGGCGTAAGAGACGGAGGTGTTAAAAAGTCCTCACGTCCAATAATTAGTGTTAATTGGAAAATTCCAATAAGAAAAAGTGAATTCAACCTGAAAGAAAAAGAAAGGTTAAGATAAATTGAGAAAATTAGTATTTGAATTAAGTGAAAATTAATTCAGTGTTAGAAACAAAATTACGTACCTTAAGTTTTCCCTGGAAAGTGGTAAATATTTGGAACCAGAAATATTGGTTAATGAGCAGCGAAGTAACAATTAACAAAATTGATGATTCATCCGACAAGAGTAGCTTCACTGAAGAAGTAAAAGAAGGCAAGGCGACATCTTTTGGGGGTAAGCAAAAAGAAAACATTTAAATTTAACTTAACAGTGCCGTGTTCGCGCGTAAAATTAAACAAGAGTTGAAAACGCTACGTGATAATAAAAAACAATTAAAGAAGTCAATTTTTGCATTAGTTATAAAATTTTTCATTTTGTCATTTGTTAAATTGTTTTTTAGTTTAAGTTCTGGGGTTATTTTAAAATTGCGTTTATAAATTTATGTTTGATGCTTATAAATAAATTGTTTATTTCTACCAAGCTTCAGTGGCGTGTCTTTGGGAAGGAATCTCCCGCACTTTTTAAAATTTCAGATGTAAGCTTAGATACAACCTCGAAGAATCTGCTACTGTGGTAAGAGTGTTTTCATGCGAATTAATTTTGATTTTCCGAAAAGAGCTAGCACAAATTTTCATTTATAAGAATTAAAGATTTATTTTTAAAGTGAATGAGACCCGTCGTAGAAAAAGAGGACCGGCTCATTGCAATATATTGCTGTGTAGCCTCGGAGCTTTACTAGGGCTGCACGTTTTATATTGATGTTGTATACGAGTGTACGTAAATGTACCTCGTCAATAAAAATGATTGTAAAATTATTTGATAAATTGCAATAAAATAAAATTTCACCTCGGCTTTGACTATTTCGGAGAGCACTGACTTACCTAATCTCAAGTTGGGCTCTTTCCTTGACCAAGTCGTGATACTGAAATACAAATTACTGGTCGTCGGAAAATAAGGTTGCAAAAACAAATTATGCTCCGTTTTCAAAGGAATATTAATTTTATTATAAATTGTGCAAAGAAAATAGAAAAATGAATAGAAATTCTTAAATTTACTGACAAAATCTTAATATTAAAACTTTAAACGAGCTAACGCACGCGTATTTCAGTTGCCAAAAATTTTCACTAATTTTTATTAAAATAACTTTTAATGTGAAATTACCTTAATCAATGTAGGGAATTTCTTGTCACTAGTTTCTAACAGCATACAATAGGATAGTTTTGCTTGGTTGATGACCTTCGGTTACTGATAATAATGCAGATAAGTTTTCTTGTGCAGTGTCGAGCCACGTTTTATGCGGAACCAAGTTTTTCAAAATAAACACAATCACTTGATACATTCAACGAAATTGACTTTTTAGATACGTAAGTATATTTGCTTTTATGATATTTTCACTTTTCATACGATTTTAAAACAATTTTCCCACTATTTATTTAATTTTTTTGGGAGGCTAAATTTTCACCACCATTAAATTCAAGAATCAACTTATTATTTTTTTTTATTTTTTTAACCAATTGTTTCACCAACGTTACTTGTGTTTTCCAAGGCAATTGTGATTTTCCATTAATCGATGTAAAATCAATTCATTTGACGTTAAAGTTTGCAGGTTCGAACTTAGCCCAAAATAATTGTAAAATTTTTTAATAAAATTTTTATGTTTCAGATTAAATTGAATTAAAATTCTTGTATCTTTGCCGATCTTCCAGTAACTTTTGAAGAAGATGTTGTTTCCGTTTGTGGTACATTGAATTACGAAGCACTTTGACACATGTAAAATTTTGTTATTTTAAAAGTTCTACGTTTCAACACATTTTTATAACCAATACTTTGAACAATTATTTTTTTGATTTCAAATTACATTTCTTATAACTACTTAAATTAATTTACAATTTTAACAAACCTTTATTTTATAAACAGAATTAAAACGTTGCATTTGAATTTATTTTGTCATCTCGTTCCGTGACCTTGTCTTTACATAAATTTATGACGTTAAAGCAGATTTTTGGTGTCAGATGAAACCTTTACTTTCGAACAAATAAGTCATGTGCTATCTTTATTGATAAATTAAAACTTTGAATCAAAACGTGATCATTTCTATTGACGTGGTAGTGGTACATTGCAATATGTATAAACACTACTTCGTTATTCATATGAAGTATTAGTGTAGGTACATTCAACTCTAGATTTACCATCGGGAATAAGTGGAGGAAAATGTGTTTCATCAACTACAAAATTGCATAATATGCGATAGTTGATGTTCTACAACAAAAAATTTATAACAATGTGTTTTAAATAGAGAAAAAAATGTTTAAAATCTTGTGGAAGAAAAACGATTTAACGTTACCGCAATCTTTAATTGTCGACATTCCCATTACGTCTGCTTCAATTAGTTGTCTCAAATTTCATTGGAAACGAATTGGAAAGTGTCGATACTCTTTGCTCAAAAATTTAGTAACTTGAATAACCACCTAAAAATTTAAAATTTTATTTTTGAAAGAACGCTAGTTGATCAAAACTTCTAATTTATCTTCGAGGTCCACTTTAAAATTAAAGGTTAAATTGTGAGCTGTAGTAGTTCGATTGAATTTGAATGCTTTAATGTCCAAATGATTATAATACTCGTTGTTACGGATTTTTGTAATCCATAACTTACGCTCCACCCTGTGTATCATTTGTACATGAAAGGCGCATTCAATCTGCGCCGAGGTGGGGATTTGTTCATACTGCGCAAAGGAAGGAGTCTTTGGTGAACCTTTGAATTGGCAAGACGCTTGTGTGTCCATTTTTGTAAGAAGATAAGGAGTGTGAAATTTTTCACACACTTATGTGGATTGGAATTACTATTGTGTGGCAATCGTAGACTTCAGGGTTACGGATTTAGCAGATAAGGAACGTCGTGTGGCTGCCGGAACAATTTTCGTTCGCGTGGGTTAGTAGAGCCCGACACATTGTCGTTGATGAAAGATGGCGGATTTTTCCCTTATCAAAGCTACTTGGTCGGACCTGGGGTTTATGCTAATTTGTTTGGTGAGTAACAATTATGTTGCTTAATTGTTTCATGGTGGTTTATTTCAATTGACTATTCTATTTTATTCCGTCCATCCGGAATTTGCCTAATTCAAAATCACCATTGGCCGATGTCATGTTCTTTTTTAATTATATTTAATTAATACTTTTTACAATTTGGTCATCTTTTTTGTTCTGCATTTTTATTTAAATAATGGTTGCTAATAATAGATAAGTGACAGGTTACAACTTTCTGCACTTTGTGATAAATTGCAATCTACTAATATCGCACGTTCGCATTTGTTGATAAAGATACCAAGTGTAAGTGTTATTTTTGATAAACGTAGTAATGCTACTTATTTTATATGATTACGTTTGGTTATTCAACTTTACTTGGGTATTATTTCCTTTATTTTATGTCGAACGTTACTGGTAAAATGTATTAGCAGAAAGACTCCAAATTTATCGACGTAAGTTCAAATTTCATATTTGAAATTTTGTGTCGATACTTTTTTTTGTGTGTTTAATTATGATTTTATACTTTTTTATAAAGGCTGCGATGTGCGACCAATATACAGGGTGTTGCATTTTATCGAGGTCACTACTGTTTGATTTTTATTGTTGGAAGTTCGATGTGATGCCACCGTTTTAGGGGGAATTTTTATTTTCCACTCGAACTTTTCCGTTGATTGATTTTGGGGTAGTGATTCTTGGTGATATTGTCTTTGCCACTGTACTGAGTCTTGTCGGCGGATGTACTAATTACATACGACATTGCTTACTACATGGCCTTTCGATAATTTCCATCTTATTATCGATTTTATCTTAGTGCATTAGCTAAGCTGTTTCCTTGAGTTTCTCCGAGGTGTTTCTTGACCCGAACTGCGACCTGCCGCCGCTACAACGAGCTAGCTTATATCTAACACCAGGGCCCCACGCATAAAAAAGTAGAGAATTTATTTTCTGCGTGGACTTTATCTGCTCCGAGCTATCTTCTCATTAGAGTAGTAAGGACAGATATTGTATCATCGTTAATCTACATTGTATTGTAACTCATGAGTTGTACTCTCATATCTTTCATTTTGTAAGCATGTTGACGAAACTAAAATTCAGTAATGTTAAATTAAAAATTTTATAATAAATTTAAAGAACCAATAAGTATGCATTGGATGTGCGTGAGTTATATTCTCACTCATAAATTTGATAATAAATTACTTGAAAGTAATTTGGACAACTTGAAAAATTACTTGATAATTACGTGAAAGTTCATGGGATTTAGTAAATAACCTAATTGTTTCACATAATTAAATACAGATAAATAATTGTAATAATGTCCAGTACTATTAGATATTATGTCAAATTGATTTGATTTATTGAAGTCCTAAAATGTTAAATTTAGTTTTCCACTTGAATTTTTACAAATTAAAAGCAAAAGAAATGGGCAAAATCATATGCATCATTTACGAAACATGTAAAACAATTTTTTTATGAATTTTTTAAAAAAGGGAGGCCAACTTCACGCACATATGGATTGCTGTGTTTGCTAGTTGAATGATAGGATATTTAGGATTTGAATCATAGAATGCATAAATGTTTTCAGTCAACGCTACTTTTCAGTTCTTTAAGTATCAATTTTCAATATTTTGAAAATGATCAGCGGCTCTCGATAGTTGTGACGATGAAAACTAATAAAAGAAATGAAAACTTACCTTAGATAGAAAATCACTGCAGTAGACATATTGAATAAAATTTGGAAGAGCAATAAACACAATAAAAGTTTTCACAGTTATCATTGCAGGATAAGAATTTTATCAACTCAACAGTTGAGACTACAGTAAATGTTGAACCGCTGATTGACGAGAACTTACCGGGATCATCGCAACGTGCCCAGGACCGAGAACAATGGCGACTAATAGTTAATGGTGTAATTTGATGTAATGTGTTCAAAAGTGCCACCACACTCTTTAAGAGTAAGGACCGAAGAGAGAGACTAGGGTAAACATACGAGAAGGCGCCACCCATCAAGAAAACCGGGAGCTTAGAGACCCTTGAAATAGCATTAAAAAGTATAGTTGCGGTATGGGGCAGTAAACTATTACGTTTCACCCCCAAAAAATCGCGTAAAAACAAAAAATAATCGATGTTACATGTAGGAGAGACGAGCTGCATATGCCGGTGTGAAATACTCTAAGTGTTAGGGTCATTCATTCTGCACGGACCTTCAACAAAATGAGCGACGCGCGGAATCTCGTTAAATTTTACATGTAAATTTGCTAAGTTCAAAATCGATTATTTCAAAATTTTGATAATAAATTCTCGGTTAATATTTTTACAATTTGTTATATTAACTGTGTTCTTTAGTGTGTAGCTGAAGAAAATTTGTTTCGAGTGGTCAGAGTAATGGCACAGTACCCCAAATTTGAAACTTTCATTTAAATATCTATCATGACAATCAAGAATATTTTTTTGATCAAGATGAACCATATTTCGAATTTAAAAATTTTGAACCAAATTCTGAACAATATTGTGAAAACTTCTAGAAACAGAAAAATCAACAAAAATTTTTGAACAAACATCGGCATGGAAAACGAAATTTTAAGAACTCCGCGAGTAATTATCCCAATAATTTTTCAAACTTATTTTAATAATAAATAAATGCTTTTAAAAATTTAGGGCTACTGTTGATGATTCCAGAACAGAACGACAAAACAAGTTAACCGAACAGGAATTTCACAAAACCATGAATTTAAAACCGTGGTGAACGTCATTAATAATTTTGCCATTACTAGTACTATTGGAAATTCAATCGATCAATTTTGATAAACCGTAATCAAATTCATGATAACCTTTTAAAAGAAAATGTAAAAAATTTTACGTTTAGATCATACAAATTCAATCACATTTTGGTTACCAAATAATAAGGCAGACATAGTGAGGCATAAAAATCAAAAAAATTAAATTAATCATTTAAAAGAATTGAAGAAACCTCATCTCATTTCAGATTAACAAACGAACCCATCTACAAAAAAATTTTTTAAAAAAACAAAAACCGACTTCAAAAAAAAGCACTACAAAAAAATTGCACTAAAAAGTAAAAAATAATTAGAAGTTATTAGAAGAAGATTTAACAGAAATTACAAGTACATTTTTACAGTGCTGAGCATAAAAATTAATGTATTACGTCAATAATATACAATTATTGTTATTTTTGGAGTCGGTGCCAGCCAAGGTTAACAAACGTGTATTAACGAAGTAGCGGAGTACCAGTAGGTATGCATTTTATATCACTTTGACTGCGAAGAGTTTCACAGTCGACAAGATCGCAGGCGCTTGGCGTTAAACAACACGACATCGGTATTGCTACATTATCGTATTAATGTGATTTCAAATACATTTTGTAAATTTCTTAACAGCTTGGCTGGCACCGACTCCAAAAATAACAATAATTGTATATTATTGACGTAATTCATTAATTTTTATGCTCAGCACTGTAAAAATGTACTTCTAATTTCTGTTAAATCTTCTTCTAATAACTTCTAATTATTTTTTACTTTTTAGTGCAATTTTTTTGTAGTGCTTTTTTTTTAAGTCGGTTTTTGTTTTAAAAAAAAATTTTTGTTTGCTTTTTTGAAGTCGGTTTTTTAAAATTTTTTTTTTATTTCTTGCTATTTAGTGAATCTTGCGTTTCTTAACTGATTTATTGAAAGCGAATATGGGTAGACACACTAAACGCGCTGCCCATATGCGACAGCGCCGTTCAAATGAGACAAGCGAAGAAAGGGCGAAACGCCTATCTCAAAGTAGAAAATCTAGATCCAAGACTATTTCAGAAGAGAGTAGTGAACAGCGTGAAAAGAGGCTTTCGCAAATGCGGGCTTACAATCAATAAAATGCGGGCTTACAATCAATAAAAACCAAAGTACTCAACCGATTTTGATGAAATTTATATGGGACCAATCTGAAACTATATCCTTTCGAATTGTGAAAAAATTTTGAAAATCTGTTAATAAATGACGGAGTTATGAGGTAACAAACATTAAAAAAAAAATACAGCCGAATTGATAACCTCCTCCTTTTTTGAAGTCGGTTAAAAATAACTGAAAATCCCGGTCTTTTACCCATCAAACTGGGAAAGGCACAGAATAAAATCTCAACATGGACCTTTTCACAAATTTTGGACATTTCCCAAATTACAAACGAATTTTTTAAATTTAGTCTTTAATAAATTTTATATTGACACAGAATTCAAAAATGAATTTCATAATAGTATAACTCATATCAACTGGTGGATCATTTATTAAATTTAATAGGCAATGTCTAAAAGTAACCGTTACCGGTTATCACCTGAGCTACAACCTTCTTATAAACAATATAACATTATGTTGGATAGAGGATTTTGTTTAGTACTTTCTCCGCGAATAAAACAAAGATGTACTTCTGCTACCGGTTTCGCAAATTTATTTGCATCTTCAGGCAGAAACTACAATGAAAATACAACCACTTAGCGCTAAAAAAACATATCAAAATACAAAAGAAGCGTAGCTCACCAGTCAAAATCTCTACATTAACACACATAAGGAGCTTTTCATTGTCATACATGAATCACACGTTGCACAAATATTTATGTGACATAAAATAAAATATATTAATTAAACGAAATAAAAGAAAACGATTGCATTTGTCAAAAATATAAAATTTCTCTTTGAGATTAAAATAGACCTTGAGCCTATCAAAATGCTCGATAATCCATCGTACACGGTTTAAATAATCTCATACAGAGGCGAGCAAAATATTGGTTCTTGTATGTTTAGTAGAATATTATTGTTGTTACCTGTTGCCATCTTTATCTCATAGGCTTCCCACAGTTGTCTTTTTGTGGTGTTTCGCTCTTCGTGTAGTAAACTTACTCCCTCTTCGTCGATTTGGTGGTCTCTCATTCTTGAGTGTTTATATACTTGTGAGTTACTTGCGCCTCTCAGATGTTCAGAGAGGCGAGTTTTTAGTTTTCTTCCCGTTTCCCCGATATAAACAGCGTCACAGTTCTTACATGGTATTTTATTAAGTACTAAACAAAATCCTCTATCCAACTTATCCAATACTCCGCTTCTGCACAAGTTTAATATAAATATGGCAAGTACGGCCTTTTTGTTGCATGACTACAGGAAATACACACTTAGGAAGACCAGAGAGCGACAGCACATCCGATTTATCAATACATGTATAAACAAACGACTAACACCCAATTTTGTTGAAAGAACATTGCCCCGTAATTTTCCAGAAAATCAACGATGGCCTTACACGGTTAGAAGCCTACGTAGAGAAAAACACACACATTATGCCAAACTGAATAATATAGACAACAGATTGTTTCATCTTCATACAAACATTGCACAAACATACCATAACACCGAGATGCGGAATTTCTTTGAACAAGTAGATCGAGAAAACTATGCATACCTATACCAGGACAGAATGAGAAAGAATACAAAATTGAGAGTACTAGAAACACAAGAGAGGTATGCAACAGAAAAACGCCTTCACGAGACAACACGAGAACCAAGCCACTTGTTCCACCCACGTTTCACTAATCTCACCAGTGTGCAGCTCAACAGGGAAGAAGTCGAGTTACTCAACAAAGGCCACAAATATGCCCCGTCTCAACCCAAAGCAAACCTGGTAAGGGTCGCCATAGACATGGAAAGTGTCATAAGATTTAACAAAGATGAACCTGAAATGCGAACTAAGGCAATCCATCTGTTGCGTGAACTAAAAAAGAATTCCAATACTAGAGAAAAATCCCACAGGTATTTACAAAATAAAAGAACTAACATCAAAGAAACGACTACCATAAAAATGCTTAAGAGAAAGATTGCAGATAACAATATAGCTGTGACGTTGGCAGATAAGGGAGCCGGATTGGTCCTTATCAACCAGTCCGAATATAACAAAAAAGCAGACGAATACCTAACGTCGAGCAGATGCAAAGAACTGAAAGCAAACCCAATCGAAAGCTACACCAGAAAACTCAGAGAAGCAATAAAGATCCAAAAAGACATTTTAAACGAATTGGGGTACAATTACAGAAAAATGATCCCTATGAACACCATCATGCCAAAGCTGTATTTTCAACCGAAACTGCACAAACAGGGCACACCCATGAGACCTATCACAACATGTTACGAATCTCCAGCATACCCATTGGCCCAAGCATTAAATAGCATACTAACCCGCCAACTGGAATATAAGCCTAAGTACTCAATAAAAAACTCAACAGAGCTCTCTCTTGTGTTGAACACGATGAAGCCACCACATAACTCAAAGTTGATCTCCTTCGATGTCAAGAACCTTTATCCAAGTATCCCCATAGAAGAAACACTCCCCTTGGTGGAGATTTACCTGACAAACAAGAAACTTGATCCATCCGAAATAACGGGACTAATGCACCTGATCACAAGAACAACCGAACAGAACTTTTTCAGATTTCAGGAGGGAATCTACAGTCTACCAGACGGTTTGCCTATGGGATCACCACTATCACCTGTCCTATCAGATATTTTTATGGACCACGTGGAGAATAAAATACACAATTTGCCGTTGTCCAGATATTGTTACACTTGGCATCGCTATGTTGACGACATTTTATGCGTCTGGACGGGAGATGAAGACGAATTGACACAATTTCACAAACAAATTAACGAAATCCACAAAAATATTGAATTCACTTTGGAAATGAATAACACCAACTCAATTAATTTTCTAGACCTGACTATAACCACCACAGGTAACAATTTTGAATTCAACATATACCGAAAACCGACATTGTGTGATTCATTAATTCCCTATGACTCCGGACATGCTTTTGGACAAAAAATGGCGGATTTCCGTAACCTAATAAATAGAATGTATAATATTCCCATTACCCCCGAAAACAGAAAAATCGAAAAAGAGATCATCCACCAACTAGCAGCAGCTAACGGTTTCCCACACAAAATCATAGACAAACTGGACAAGAAAAAGAAATTCGAAATGGAGCATTCCTATTTTCCCCGAACAGAGGGCACACAAAAAACTTACCGGTCAATAAGTTATCATGGTAATCTGGACAAAAAGATCTCCAACATCTTCAAGGACCATAACATAGTAACATCCACAAGAACTAACAACAACTTAAAAAACGTATTGACCAACATAAAGCTACCCGAAACTACCTTAAACCGTAGCGGTGTATATAAAATACCATGTAAGAACTGTGACGCTGTTTATATCGGGGAAACGGGAAGAAAACTAAAAACTCGCCTCTCTGAACATCTGAGAGGCGCAAGTAACTCACAAGTATATAAACACTCAAGAATGAGAGACCACCAAATCGACGAAGAGGGAGTAAGTTTACTACACGAAGAGCGAAACACCACAAAAAGACAACTGTGGGAAGCCTATGAGATAAAGATGGCAACAGGTAACAACAATAATATTCTACTAAACATACAAGAACCAATATTTTGCTCGCCTCTGTATGAGATTATTTAAACCGTGTACGATGGATTATCGAGCATTTTGATAGGCTCAAGGTCTATTTTAATCTCAAAGAGAAATTTTATATTTTTGACAAATGCAATCGTTTTCTTTTATTTCGTTTAATTAATATATTTTATTTTATGTCACATAACTATTTGTGCAACGTGTGATTCATGTATGACAATGAAAAGCTCCTTATGTGTGTTAATGTAGAGATTTTGACTGGTGAGCTACGCTTCTTTTGTATTTTGATATGTTTTTTTAGCGCTAAGTGGTTGTATTTTCATTGTAGTTTCTGCCTGAAGATGCAAATAAATTTGCGAAACCGGTAGCAGAAGTACATCTTTGTTTTATTCGCGGAGAAAGTACTAAACAAAATCCTCTATCCAACTTATCCAATACTCCGCTTCTGCACAAGTTTAATATAATATAACATTATAATTATTGAGAACTAAAAATTCTAAATTAAAAAGTTTCCATTACAGCAACAAAATTTTAAAATTCATCCCGATTGCTGACATCAAGATTTCAACATTTAAAGAAAATAGTGATAACATCGAACTGGCAAAAATTGAATTAAGTGAATTTGAACATCTACAAAGTGAGTTGAATGCTCAAAAAAATAAATTGGTGAATAATAAAGACTCATCGGTGCATATTAATAAAATAAGTTTTTCGACAATTGTAATTTATTTTATTATTGGTTTTGTATTATTTTTAAAATATATAAATTTTTAAAACTCTTAAAAACCTGAAAGTTAAAGGAGACAATGATGAAAAATTAAATTCAGGAACTAAGAAAAATGTAGACGCCATTAACGTTCCAGTTTTTAACTTAAGTATAGGGGCGGAGTTCGTATATTTCACACATAAATTAGATAATAAATATAAGTAGATTACATAATTACGTGATAAATTAAATTACGCCCTACTAATTGAAATATTTATTGACAGGTTCTAGTGTAATGTTTTTTCAATCGATGAACTTATGTAAAAGTTCATGGGAATTGCTCAATAACCAAATTGTTTCGCATAATAAAAGTCAGATAAATAATTGCAATAATGTCCAGTACTTTTAAATTTGTCATTGTATATATTTCGTGTATATAATGTTTTGGATTGCAAAATTAAAAATTCTGTTTATTTGTTAAGTTTATAGATTTTGATTGATTGTTAAATTTTCTATAACTCGTGAAGTTGGCCCCCTCCCCTTTTTATAAAAATGAAACATTGTTTTTATTGTTTCGTAAAATATTTTTTTGATTTCTAAAAAGGTAAGTTAAGAAATCACGAAAAACATTTATTTTTATGACCACCAAATCAACATACAAATAAAAGTCCTCAGCTATGCATTTACATAGAAATATAAATATTATTTGTTCTTTAATTAATTATATAGTTTTCGTCTTTCACTTTAAATAGTTTATTGATATAAGTATTACAATATAAGTACATACACAATTAACTTTACATACACACTACTCGTCTTTAACATTTATTTACACGTCTTATTATTCGTCTTATGTTATTCGTATTTTATTATTATCGTCATCTTATAGCCCCTACACACGATCCGATTTCTAGGTCCAACTTGCGACCCGACCAGATTGGAGATTGCCTCCACACGATCCGACCGCGTTGGAGCTTGCCTCTACACGATCCAATCTCGTCGGCCCGACACCAGCTGCACCTGATATTATTTCGAACTTAAAATTTATTCTTGTATTAAATATATATAATGATCAAATAATCCGTGGTGTTTGGGAGAAAACTGATAAGTGCAAAAGTAATGTTTTTCAGTATAGCTGTTTTAAAGTTCAATATCGTTCAATAAATAGTAAAATGTCAATAAAAGATCAATTTATTTTTATTTATTCATTTATTAATTATATACTTAGAATGTAATAGTAATAATAATGTTTAATAATCCAGTAATGTTTTGAAATTAATAACTGTCATATTTGTACCATATGTTTAAACTTATCAGTTTTCTCCCAAACACCACGGTATTCATTCTCTTTAAAGCTTTGAACCGATTAACATGGCTCCGAATTTATCGAAATTTAGTATAGCAGGGATCGCGCTAGCGGCATCAATAAACACTAATACAAGCAGTACAAAAAGGCTATGGTCAAAATAATGGTTACGCGATCGAAAAAAATTCAGCCATATCCAATTATTGAAACAATTAGACAGTGATGATTTTCGTAATTATTTAAGAATGGACCACCCAAGTTTTAGTCAATTTGCGATTTCTGGACACCTGGCTATCTGGTGCTCAAATGGAGTACATGTGTTTATAATCGCTTTGGCGATAAAGAAACACATGGGTAAAATTTCTTTGATGTTTAGTATAATATAAAGAACTTAAGTCAAAAAACACAAGTTTACAGGCAAATGAAGTTGTTTTTACCGTTTAAAAAGATAATTTTCGAACAAAGTTTGTAATATTTTCTCTCCCACTCTTATTTTTGTGATTAATCACAAAGCGGTCTCTTTTAAACGGTAGAAACAACTTAATTTGCTTCTACTGTAAACTTGTGTTTTTTGACTTAAGTTCTTTATACTGAATAAATATTAAGTAATGTTTTCAATTTTCAAAAAATTTACAGGTATGAGTTCCTTTCGTGTATTATTATTATTTTATAAACTAAATGGAATTGAAGGGCCTAGTGGAAAAAGCAGTCAAGTCACTTTTTTTCAATTTGTAGTTTAGCACATTTTCACATTGCGGCATTTATTCTCTACAAATTAGTATAAAAATCAACAAATTGAAAAAAAAGTGACTTAACTACTTTTTCCACTAGGCCCTTCAATTTATATTATAATATATTATGATACTACACCTCAGGTAAACTATCGACCTTGTTAATGCTTTCGGAGTAGGTCAACTCGGCAAAAGGTACAAGGGATAGGTTAATCCTATCGGTCAACTGGGCAAATGAAAACCAGAGGCCGTTTTAATTATGGGTCAGCTCGGCAAACGCGCTGAATAATGCTATTTCGAGGGTCTCTCACATCCCGGTTGCATTTATCCCGGTTTCCTTGATCTGTCGCGCCTCTCGTATGTTTAGCGCCCGCCGCGTAGCGGCTCGGAGCACGAAAAACCGCCCGGAGATGCGGAGCATCGGAGGGTAGGTTTTTTGATGCTCACAGTTCTGGCCAAGCCAAAATTTATTACTTTGTTTACTACTACCAAATCACGGCCACGTTGACTTTGAATAACTTCCATAGCCTTCAAGTTCTTCAACTGATTTTAAAATTAGCATAATATGCAGCAGGTAATCTAAAGGTACTTTGCCGAGTTGGGCTATGTATTTCAGGTAGAAAATTTGGACCCGGTGTCACCGTGGATTTTTACCCCCAGAAATTTTACCCCCCGGGGGTAAAATATCCCTAGGGATATTTTACCCCCGGTAAAATATCCCTAGCGAAATTTTACCCCCTGTAAAAATTCTTTAGGGGGTAAAATATCCCTAGTGAAATTTTACCCCCGGTAAAATATCCCTAGTGAAATTTTACCCCCGGTAAAATATCCCTAGTGAAATTTTACCCCCGGTAAAATATCCCTAGCGAAATTTTACCCCCGGTAAAATATCCCTAGCGAAATTTTACCCCCTGTAAAAATTCTTTAGGGGGTAAAATATCCCTAGTGAAATTTCACTAAGGAATTAGTAGTTTGTAATTAGTAATTTTATTAAATATTAAATATATATCTATCTATATATGTTCTTCTTCTTCTTAATATATAATTAGCGGCAGTTCCTAGGCTTCTATACAGCTACCTTTCTGGTGTGAAAAGTTGTTGTCACTAGTTATTTTTGGTCGACATAATATTTATAATGTAATAATAAATAATAATAAATCTTTCGGTTGGATACGTTCTCCCAGTACACTGCAATTATTAAGCGAACCCGATTACCAGAAGCCTGCTTTGTATGTAAACCATAAAAATGGAAATCATTTTGAGGTCGTAGTTTATAAAAAAGACTCTTCAATTGATATGAACAATTTTTTTTTTAATTTAATAAAAAAGTATTATTATTAATAGTTCACTTAATTTAAGTTTTTGCCTTGATTTTTGATTCAGAACAATTTTTAATGTCGGTGAAATTTTACCTCCTCGATAAATATACTCTAGTGAAATTTTACCCCCGGGGTAAAATATCCCTAGTGAAATTTTACCCCGGGGTAAAATATCCCTAGTGAAATTTTACCCCCTGTAAAAATTCTTTAGGGGGTAAAATATCCCTAGTGAAATTTTACCGGGGGTAAAATATCCCTAGTGAATTTTTACCGGGGGGTAAAATATCCCTAGGGATATTTTACCGGGGGGTAAAATATCACGGGGGTAAAAATCCACGGTTACACCGGATTAAATATCTGACCATTTGCCGAGCTGACCTACGTCCAATGCTTTTCGGGTATCATTCGGAGGACAAGCTAATGACCACGTCCTTATAAAGGTCAGAGGAAGATACTTGTGTTATACCGGTATTGGCTACTTCTAAACCGCTGTTGTTAGGGCAATGTTTATTTTAAATAACAATTATTTGTTTAAGTTGTTGCTTCAGTACAAACTATTATCTATCACATACTAATAATAATTCGTCATAGTTCTTATATTAAAGAAATGAATTTTCATTAATATGACTACTTAGATACTGATCGTCCCTTGTACTTGTTCGAGCAAGAAAAAGAACTTGTACAACCCTGAACTACAGCTTTGCTTTCTTTTTAATAGCAATATTTTATAAGAAGGGGGATAAATTCTCGGAAAAATTTTATTTTACTTCGTATCGAATGTGTCACGAAAAATTTAGTTGAGAATGGAACAATATTATTTGAATTTTATTTTATTGCTTCGTATTTACATCAATAGATATTGGTAAACTAGCAATTAATAAATTAATTAATACTTAAAATACGAATTCTCAATATAGCCAAAAATGTCTAACTTATTTAAATACCTAATTTAAGTACTTACTTTTCTCTTTAGAATCCTCGGCTTTCTGTAAAGCCAATTTCATTATTTTAGAACTTCTTGTAGTACACATTTTCAAAAGATACCGGTAAACTACTAACGTAATACTGTAAGACAATCGGATCTAACAACGCCGTGTTTTACGCAAAGAACACATAAATGCGACGATGCCGTTCATAGTTGTCCGTAGGTAATTATACGGATCTCGCAAGATGAACAATTCACGAGTTTGTAGATACGCAGATTTGAAAAGTGCAACCGTATGTATTACAATCAAACACATATTTTTAGTATAATTAGGACGATACGAGATCCATCCAAAATTAATCATCTAAGAGATGTAGTTCCATTGAAAACGTTGCGAGATCCACCACTTCGGATCTCACAACGAAAATGGATCTCATAGCGCCGCTCATTTTCTATATGCCGGATCTCACAAAGTACTATCCATACGGCCATACTTCATACATCACACTTCACACATCACACACACATCCGGACATAATTCCAAAATTGGTCTTAAACAATTCGTATGGGCTCATAGACCATGGGACAAATGCTAACTCAAAATTTTTTTTTAACTCGATAACAATACTTTCCTTTACTACGTAAATGGGAAAGTAAAATATTTTATATGAACTGAAAGTGAAAATATTTAAATATTATTCGAGAAACCCTTTCAGGCGATTTATATCTTTTCGTGAGAACTACAAAAATTATCACCTACTTACTTTTTGAAATCCTAAATTTTTTTAAATGATTATTTTAAACATAGATTTTGGTCAGATTATTACCTCCACTTTTCATTATAATTATAATAATTATAATTATGCATTATAATTTTAATATTTCGTGTGATATTTTAAAGGTATTTAATAAAAAAATAATATGTTTTTATAAAGTAGATAACAAGTCGGCTGGGTTGGTGGGTCTGAACCTTCCTACACGATCCGACAATGAATGGCATAAAAAACAGTTTTTATCAAGTTTAGCTCGCCTTATGTGCGATCCGACAACGCTCCACACGGTCCAATCTCGTCAAATGCCAACGCGGTCGGATGGCTACATCGGTGACTACATATCCTACAAGGAAATGTTGCGAAACTTGTAGGACGACAAGCCTCCACACGGTCCAACTTGAGACCCGACCGACGAGATTGGATTTTAGTACCAACCAGATTGGATCGTGTGTAGATCTTTGCTACGTCTTGATCTAACTGTTCGTCGTCACGTTGTGTCAGTTCGTCTTACAGTGGCGGCTCGTCTCATCAGCGTCGTCTCAATCCTACAATTAATTATACTATTATTTTTTCAATAATAAAATTATCTTTTGAATAAATGTTATGGCCTGCATGGTAATTGATTTGATTTATGAAGCTTTGAAGTTAAATTGGGTTTCGACTTTAATTTTTACAAAAAAAAAGCAAAAGAAATGGGCAACAAAACGATTAAAACGAAATCTCTAATTTAAAAAAGCGGTCAGCTGAGAAAACGTTTTTAATCTAACGCTTCGCGAAATCAAACAATGTAAACTGTTACAAACCCCTGACTTTAATTGGCAATCAGAGATTGTAATAATCTCACATATGTGAATTATACCCTGGCTAAAATACTCACCGGTTCTTACTATCTCAGGCTCTTATGTTTATAAGTTTCACTAAATAAGGAGAGGTTTTATGAAGAATAAAAAACATAACAACTACAAAAATTTAAATATAATAAATAAATAAAAATTAAGTTATACAAAAACAATTATAATTATAAAAGTATGCCTCAGTGGCGTTTATAATTTAACTAAAAATTTAATATTAAAAATTATTAAAAAAATGTTCTATCATCACTATATATCTTAAAATTAAATTAAAAATTTACCTTGGTAAGTTTTTGTAATGTTGTAACTTAGAATAATTTTCATTATTCGAAAGTTCTTATTGCTTGCACTATTCCAACACGCCAAAGTTTAAAATTGTCTTTGTTTTCACAATGGAAACATATTTTTAATTAATATTGTTTATTTATTTATTTCGCACTTGTATCCACTAAATTATTATTTTAGCGTCGCGCACATTTATTAATTATTAATTTATAATTTTCTCGCTTCACTTCAATTAGGAAAAATTCAAATTATCTCCTTTTTTTACCATTTGAAACGCGTTTTTATTAGCCAATATAAATTTATTATATTTTGGCGTTTTGCACATTTGTTGATTACTTATAATTGGTTTATTCTAGTCGTTGATTAACTTATTAACAAATAGTTAGAATTCTATAAAATTGACTAAGTTGATTTTTTATGTAAGATGTACAAATTCTACATCTCACCTCTACAGAGATTGTCAACTTAATAATCTTATCTTTTCTTTTTAAAATTTAAGAAATCCTTTTTTAAAATAGAAGAACCAATGATATTAACATATTTCTTTATAGCCAATCACAGAAATTGGTTCTACACGTAACAGAAAATTGAATTGAACAAGATATAACGTAACGATAAACCGTTCAAAACTGACAATAAATAGATCAATTTATGGTATCCAAATGGTGCTATATGACGTTAACTTATTTCAGGCGACTAAAAATTCTGTGAAAAATAATTGTATTTTTTGTAATACTTGTAAACTCCTATTCACTAAAATTATTTTGTATATAACATGTGTTCCCAGAACACTTTTTAATTTTAAAATTGTTTACTTCTTGTCAAAATCGGAACAAATAAATTACTATAATAGGGGTAGTTTCTATGAATGTTGAAATAAAATAAAAATTATGACTGTGGGATATAATTGAATATTACAACATTTGGACACAGAAAATTGTCGTTGTTTGAAAAATAATATTAAAATTTGATAACGTAACAAAACTTTAGTAAATTTTTTTTTAAATAATTGTTTTAATTACTTGAAACACCCTTCCAAAGTCTCTTGTATAAGACAAGATTGGCGTCCGAGCAAAAGTCACAGAAGACCTGGGGAGCGAAGGACGTATATCTTGATAAGAATCTTCTTGATCGGAAATAATCAGGATTACAGCATACCGAAAACGGTGAAGTAAAAAAAAGCAACGCGAATTGTAAAGAAAATCAGGGAGAATGCAAGAAAATGAAGCAAAGACCCAGAAGTACATGTGAATAACAAGAAAACCTCCCCTTATAGACTAAACCAAAAAAGAGCAAGGTTAAAAAAGCGAACCGAGGAAAAGAACATGGCAATGTAGTTTTATATCACTCAAAATTACCCTTTTGATACACGATGAAACCCTGTATTTCGAAATTTTGGACACCAATTAAAAACAGTGGAAAAATCGGATTACATGCCTTAATTACTTGTATAATACTGTTAATTTATTTTGCAATAAAAATTTGTTTTTCTTTTGCAAATTCGTAGATATTCTATACGAGAGCGCTGAACTCCCGGACGTCAACTTCTATAAATTAGAAGGGGGGGAAATGTGGTAACACCACGCGATTTGGAATTTGGGGTCAGCGATTGGAATCGGGCGTTGCTATGTACGAGGGGTCGTCTTTATATTCCCGGACTGGGCTGTTTTGAATTTTGATGCAATTTTTCATTATGCTGTTTTTTAATCACATATGCCTTGGTAACCTGTGTGGCAATTTACAAAACAATTGCATCATTATTAATTTTATTATCTGTCAGTTTGTGTCGTCGCGCGTTGTATATGTATCGAAATGAATAAAATCGAATACCGGGCTGTTATAAAATTCCTTACAAAACAAGGAAAACCTCCAAAAATTATTCTTGAAGAAATGTTGGTTGTTTACGGGAATGATTGCCCTTTTCTAAGTCAGCTATTTGCGAGTGGTCAAAATTGTTTAAACATGGTCGAGAATCACTGAATGATGATCCCCGTCCAGGGCGCCCTGTTGTCGTGATCACTTCAGATGTTGTTGAAAAAACTAAGTGTTTGGTACTGGAGGATGCAAGACTAAAGACGCGACAATTAGCAGCTTGAAGAGTGAAGAGTAAAAAGTGAAGAGACGCGGAAAACTGACGCAAAGTGTCTTGTTGCTCCACGACAATGCACCAGTGCACAAGTCCAGACTTTCAAAAGCTGCTGTAGCTGATTGTGGCTTCGAAGAAATTGAACATGCGCCTTTATAGTCCAGATATAGCACCTGGTGACTATTTTTTGTTCCCGAATCTCAAAAAGCACTAAGGGGGACCAAATTTAGGGACAATGACGAACTTGTAGCAGCTGTTGAGGGCCATTTTGCGGAAAAACCAAATGAATATTTTTATACTGGATTAAAGATGTTATTGAAACGGTGTTATACCTGTATTCAAAAGCAGGGGAACTATATTGAACAATAAAATTTTGTTGTTGCTCTAGTCTTTTGTTTTCATGCCTAGTCCGGGAATATAAAAACGACCCCTTAAGTTGAACTGACAACTGTTCTAAGAAAAACTTGCGCTTAACAATTAATGTCTTTTATTGGTTATTACAGTCACCATACCACAACCGGCATTGGGGTTGAAGGATATTTAGTCTATTTTTGAGCTTCTTGTTCCCCAAAAAACATTTTACATAGAGAAAGTAGGGGTATAGTTAAAGATCGAATCTATGACCGGGCAGAAGTATTGCGCCATTTAATTACAAGGATCCTACCCTCCTTCTTATAAAATATTGCTATTAAAAAGAAAGCAAAGCTGTAGTTCAGGGTCGTACAAATTCTTTTTCTTGCTCGAACAAGTACAAGGGACGATCAGTATCTAAGTAGTCATATTAATGAAAATTCATTTCTTTAATATAAGAACTATGACGAATTATTATTAGTATGTGATAGATAATAGTTTGTACTGAAGCAACAACTTAAACAAATAATTGTTATTTAAAATAAACATTGCCCTAACAACAGCGGTTTAGAAGTAGCCAATACCGGTATAACACAAGTATCTTCCTCTGACCTTTATAAGGACGTGGTCATTAGCTTGTCCTCCGAATGATACCCGAAAAGCATTAACAAGGTCGATAGTTTACCTGACGTGTAGTATCATAATATATTATATAATATACGATAATATATTATAATATAAATTGTAGGGCATAGTGGAAAAAGTAGTTAAGTCACTTTTTTTTCAATTTGTTGATTTTTATACTAATTTGTAGAGAATAAATGCCGCAATGTGAAAATGTGCTAAACTACAAATTGAAAAAAAGTGACTTGACTGCTTTTTCCACTAGGCCCTTCAATTCCATTTAGTTTATAAAATAATAATAATACACGAAAGGAACTCATACCTGTAAATTTTTTGAAAATTGAAAACATTACTTAATATTTATTTATTTATTGCAGGTAGGTAATTTGCATGTTTTATAGTTTGTCGACTTTTAATTATTTTTATTTCGTTCCGATTTCCGGTTACGTTCCTAATATTTTTATATCATACATATTATTATTATGAACGTTCGGGTTCAAAATCGGTTTAAACCCGGCTTTGAATCCGAACCGCAATCGGAACGAAACTCGACGAATATTTTAGCTGTAAATTGGCTAATATTAACTAGCTGACAGCTATGTTTAACTGCCAAATAGCCATTTAAGTATCTTCTAATAAATTATAAAAACCGGAGTTTAACAGGAACGGTTCATAATATGATATAAAAATATTAATATAAGGACGTAATCCAAAACCGGAACGAAATAATTACGGTTCAACTATCTGTCGTAACATTTGATAGGTTCACGGTTTCGATTTTTATTGATTTGCCTTTTTTGTTTAATATTTTTAACATTTCTTCGTTCTGTTTTTTTTAATTTACTGTTCCTTTAATTAATCAAAGTAATAAATAAAAAATGATAAATAATTATAATGACTTCTTAAAATAAAAATACAAGACTCTCAAAAGTTGTAACAAGACTTAATTTAGCACCCTTTTGTAAAGCTTTTGTTTCGAAATTGCAATTCTGCTCTGGTGTTAGCATGACAAAACCGTACTAAAGAACGGTATTGTTAGCAAATTATGATTACATAGTGACACTCAACGAAGCGTAACGACGTTCCTATATACTTTTACCCCTGCAATCTAAGGGTTGAATTGTGTCGAAATCTTGAAAATTTTGAAACTTTAGTTTTTTCTTGAATTAAATAAGTTTAAGTGTATAAGTAAACTTATTCAAATATAACTAATTAAGCCACATTTTCATGGATTTAAAAATAATGAAATGGTGAAATCCGAAGCAATACATCCAAATTACAATCCCTGCAAGATCTGCAACCATCGATATATCAAATAAGTAATGTGGCTGAACTTGGAAACATATTCAGATTCATATTCAGTTTTTTACAGTTGACCAAACATATACTGACGTTTTTGATTTTTACATTATATTTTCAATTATTTAAACTTTTAACAGCGTATCAGCATTAAATTAGCATTCCTATTGTATATCATAAAACAATAATTTTCAAGAACCCTTAATTTTTACCTGAAATGGGATAAAACGCGAACTCGATATAGAAATGAATCTGTCTTCCAGGTGGTAGATATACTAGGTAAAGTACACATGTACTTATAAAATATGTGCAAATGAATTTAAAAAAATTTATTTAATATAAACGACTTTTAGGAACGTAGAATTGATAAAACTACTAACAATACATAAATATATATTTGAGGTACATAAAAATTGTGGGTTTGGCCGGTTAAAGGGCGAATTTTTATAATTCTCCAAAATATCTGAAAGAAATTATCTTGGGCTAGACGGGCACTGTTACATCACAAAATTTGGCAGAGGGTTACCTGGTAGGCTCATCAACAACATGTATTCGCGACACACTAATATTCAGGGTCTGACTAGGTTAAACCGCGGACTTACTAATTTATTAAAATGAAACCAAAATAAATCCAAAAATATATCATGTAGTGCCACACGGGCATTGTAACATCACCAAATTTGGCAGAGAGTTACCTGATAGGCTCATCAACAACGTGTATTCGGGACACACTAATATTCAGGGTCTGACTAGGTTAAACCGCCGACTTACTAATTTAGTTAAAATGAAACCAAAATAAATCCAAAAATATATCATGTAGTGCCACACGGGCATTGTAACATCACCAAATTTGGCAGAGAGTTACCTGATAGGCTCATCAACAACGTGTATTCGGGACACACTAATATTCAGGATCTGACTAGGTTAAACCACGGACTTACTAATTTATTAAAATGAAACCAAAATAAATCAAAAATATATCATGTAGTGCCACACGGGCATTGTAACATCACCAAATTTGGTAGAGAGTTACCTGATAGGCTCATCAACAACTTGTATTCGGGACACACTAATATTCAGGGTCTGACTAGGTTAAACCACGGACTTACTAATTTATTAAAATGAAACCAAAATATATCATGTAGTGCCACACGGGCATTGTAACATCACCAAATTTGGCAGAGAGTTACATGATAGGCTCATCAACAACGTGTATTCGGGACACACTAATATTCAGGGTCTGACTAGGTTAAACCGCGGACTTACTAATTTATTAAAATGAAACCAAAATAAATCCAAAAATATATCATGTAGTGCCACACGGGCATTGTAACATCACCAAATTTGACAGAGAGTTACCTGATAGGCGCATCAACAACGTGTATTCGGGACACACTAATATTCAGGGTCTGACTAGGTTAAACCGCCGACTTACTAATTTATTAAAATGAAACCAAAATAAATCCAAAAATATATCATGTAGTGCCACACGGGCATTGTAACATCACCAAATTTGACAGAGAGTTACCTGATAGGCTCATCAACAACGTGTATTCGGGACACACTAATATTCAGGGTCTGACTAGGTTAAACCGCCGACTTACTAATTTAGTTAAAATGAAACCAAAATAAATCCAAAAATATATCATGTAGTGCCACAAGGGCATTGTAACATCACCAAATTTGGCAGAGAGTTACCTGATAGGCTCATCAACAACGTGTATTCGGGACACACTAATATTCAGGGTCTGACTAGGTTAAACCGCCGACTTACTAATTTAGTTAAAATGAAACCAAAATAAATCCAAAAATATATCATGTAGTGCCACACGGGCATTGTAACATCACCAAATTTGGCAGAGAGTTACCTGATAGGCTCATCAACAACGTGTATTCGGGACACACTAATATTCAGGATCTGACTAGGTTAAACCACGGACTTACTAATTTATTAAAATGAAACCAAAATAAATCAAAAATATATCATGTAGTGCCACACGGGCATTGTAACATCACCAAATTTGGTAGAGAGTTACCTGATAGGCTCATCAACAACATGTATTCGGGACACACTAATATTCAGGGTCTGACTAGGTTAAACCACGGACTTACTAATTTATTAAAATGAAACCAAAATATATCATGTAGTGCCACACGGGCATTGTAACATCACCAAATTTGGCAGAGAGTTACATGATAGGCTCATCAACAACGTGTATTCGGGACACACTAATATTCAGGGTCTGACTAGGTTAAACCGCCGACTTACTAATTTATTAAAATGAAACCAAAATATATCATGTAGTGCCACACGGGCATTGTAACATCACCAAATTTGGCAGAGAGTTACATGATAGGCTCATCAACAACGTGTATTCGGGACACACTAATATTCAGGGTCTGACTAGGTTAAACCGCCGACTTACTAATTTATTAAAATGAAACCAAAATATATCATGTAGTGCCACACGGGCATTGTAACATCACCAAATTTGGCAGAGAGTTACATGATAGGCTCATCAACAACGTGTATTCGGGACACACTAATATTCAGGGTCTGACTAGGTTAAACCGCCGACTTACTAATTTATTAAAATGAAACCAAAATATATCATGTAGTGCCACACGGGCATTGTAACATCACCAAATTTGGCAGAGAGTTACATGATAGGCTCATCAACAACGTGTATTCGGGACACACTAATATGCAGGGTCTGACTAGGTTAAACCACGGACTTACTAATTTATTAAAATGAAACCAAAATATATCATGTAGTGCCACACGGGCATTGTAACATCACCAAATTTGGCAGAGAGTTACATGATAGGCTCATCAACAACGTGTATTCGGGACACACTAATATTCAGGGTCTGACTAGGTTAAACCACGGACTTACTAATTTATTAAAATGAAACCAAAATATATCATGTAGTGCCACACGGGCATTGTAACATCACCAAATTTGGCAGAGAGTTACATGATAGGCTCATCAACAACGTGTATTCGGGACACACTAATATTCAGGGTCTGACTAGGTTAAACCGCGGACTTACTAATTTATTAAAATGAAACCAAAATAAATCCAAAAATATATCATGTAGTGCCACACGGGCATTGTAACATCACCAAATTTGACAGAGAGTTACCTGATAGGCTCATCAACAACATGTATTCGGGACACACTAATATTCAGGGTCTGACTAGGTTAAACCGCCGACTTACTAATTTAGTTAAAATGAAACCAAAATAAATCCAAAAATATATCATGTAGTGCCACAAGGGCATTGTAACATCACCAAATTTGGCAGAGAGTTACCTGATAGGCTCATCAACAACGTGTATTCGGGACACACTAATATTCAGGGTCTGACTAGGTTAAACCGCCGACTTACTAATTTAGTTAAAATGAAACCAAAATAAATCCAAAAATATATCATGTAGTGCCACACGGGCATTGTAACATCACCAAATTTGGCAGAGAGTTACCTGATAGGCTCATCAACAACGTGTATTCGGGACACACTAATATTCAGGATCTGACTAGGTTAAACCACGGACTTACTAATTTATTAAAATGAAACCAAAATAAATCAAAAATATATCATGTAGTGCCACACGGGCATTGTAACATCACCAAATTTGGTAGAGAGTTACCTGATAGGCTCATCAACAACATGTATTCGGGACACACTAATATTCAGGGTCTGACTAGGTTAAACCACGGACTTACTAATTTATTAAAATGAAACCAAAATATATCATGTAGTGCCACACGGGCATTGTAACATCACCAAATTTGGCAGAGAGTTACATGATAGGCTCATCAACAACGTGTATTCGGGACACACTAATATTCAGGGTCTGACTAGGTTAAACCGCGGACTTACTAATTTATTAAAATGAAACCAAAATAAATCCAAAAATATATCATGTAGTGCCACACGGGCATTGTAACATCACCAAATTTGACAGAGAGTTACCTTATAGGCTCATCAACAACATGTATTCGGGACACACTAATATTCAGGGTCTGACTAGGTTAAACCGCGGACTTACTAATTTATTAAAATGAAACCAAAATATATCATGTAGTGCCACACGGGCATTGTAACATCACCAAATTTGGCAGAGAGTTACATGATAGGCTCATCAACAACGTGTATTCGGGACACACAAATATTCAGGGTCTGACTAGGTTAAACCGCCGACTTACTAATTTATTAAAATGAAACCAAAATATATCATGTAGTGCCACACGGGCATTGTAACATCACCAAATTTGGCAGAGAGTTACATGATAGGCTCATCAACAACGTGTATTCGGGACACACTAATATTCAGGGTCTGACTAGGTTAAACCACGGACTTACTAATTTATTAAAATGAAACCAAAATATATCATGTAGTGCCACACGGGCATTGTAACATCACCAAATTTGGCAGAGAGTTACATGATAGGCTCATCAACAACGTGTATTCGGGACACACTAATATTCAGGGTCTGACTAGGTTAAACCACGGACTTACTAATTTATTAAAATGAAACCAAAATATATCATGTAGTGCCACACGGGCATTGTAACATCACCAAATTTGGCAGAGAGTTACATGATAGGCTCATCAACAACGTGTATTCGGGACACACTAATATTCAGGGTCTGACTAGGTTAAACCGCGGACTTACTAATTTATTAAAATGAAACCAAAATAAATCCAAAAATATATCATGTAGTGCCACACGGGCATTGTAACATCACCAAATTTGACAGAGAGTTACCTGATAGGCTCATCAACAACGTGTATTCGGGACACACTAATATTCAGGGTCTGACTAGGTTAAACCGCCGACTTACTAATTTATTAAAATGAAACCAAAATAAATCCAAAAATATATCATGTAGTGCCACACGGGCATTGTAACATCACCAAATTTGACAGAGAGTTACCTGATAGGCTCATCAACAACGTGTATTCGGGACACACTAATATTCAGGGTCTGACTAGGTTAAACCGCCGACTTACTAATTTATTAAAATGAAACCAAAATAAATCCAAAAATATATCATGTAGTGCCACACGGGCATTGTAACATCACCAAATTTGGCAGAGAGTTACCTGATAGGCTCATCAACAACGTGTATTCGGGACACACTAATATTCAGGGTCTGACTAGGTTAAACCGCCGACTTACTAATTTATTAAAATGAAACCAAAATAAATCCAAAAATATATCATGTAGTGCCACACGGGCATTGTAACATCACCAAATTTGACAGAGAGTTACCTGATAGGCGCATCAACAACGTGTATTCGGGACACACTAATATTCAGGGTCTGACTAGGTTAAACCGCCGACTTACTAATTTATTAAAATGAAACCAAAATAAATCCAAAAATATATCATGTAGTGCCACACGGGCATTGTAACATCACCAAATTTGACAGAGAGTTACCTGATAGGCTCATCAACAACGTGTATTCGGGACACACTAATATTCAGGGTCTGACTAGGTTAAACCGCCGACTTACTAATTTAGTTAAAATGAAACCAAAATAAATCCAAAAATATATCATGTAGTGCCACAAGGGCATTGTAACATCACCAAATTTGGCAGAGAGTTACCTGATAGGCTCATCAACAACGTGTATTCGGGACACACTAATATTCAGGGTCTGACTAGGTTAAACCGCCGACTTACTAATTTAGTTAAAATGAAACCAAAATAAATCCAAAAATATATCATGTAGTGCCACACGGGCATTGTAACATCACCAAATTTGGCAGAGAGTTACCTGATAGGCTCATCAACAACGTGTATTCGGGACACACTAATATTCAGGATCTGACTAGGTTAAACCACGGACTTACTAATTTATTAAAATGAAACCAAAATAAATCAAAAATATATCATGTAGTGCCACACGGGCATTGTAACATCACCAAATTTGGTAGAGAGTTACCTGATAGGCTCATCAACAACATGTATTCGGGACACACTAATATTCAGGGTCTGACTAGGTTAAACCACGGACTTACTAATTTATTAAAATGAAACCAAAATATATCATGTAGTGCCACACGGGCATTGTAACATCACCAAATTTGGCAGAGAGTTACATGATAGGCTCATCAACAACGTGTATTCGGGACACACTAATATTCAGGGTCTGACTAGGTTAAACCGCGGACTTACTAATTTATTAAAATGAAACCAAAATAAATCCAAAAATATATCATGTAGTGCCACACGGGCATTGTAACATCACCAAATTTGACAGAGAGTTACCTGATAGGCTCATCAACAACATGTATTCGGGACACACTAATATTCAGGGTCTGACTAGGTTAAACCACGGACTTACTAATTTATTAAAATGAAACCAAAATATATCATGTAGTGCCACACGGGCATTGTAACATCACCAAATTTGGCAGAGAGTTACATGATAGGCTCATCAACAACGTGTATTCGGGACACACTAATATTCAGGGTCTGACTAGGTTAAACCGCCGACTTACTAATTTATTAAAATGAAACCAAAATATATCATGTAGTGCCACACGGGCATTGTAACATCACCAAATTTGGCAGAGAGTTACATGATAGGCTCATCAACAACGTGTATTCGGGACACACTAATATTCAGGGTCTGACTAGGTTAAACCACGGACTTACTAATTTATTAAAATGAAACCAAAATATATCATGTAGTGCCACACGGGCATTGTAACATCACCAAATTTGGCAGAGAGTTACATGATAGGCTCATCAACAACGTGTATTCGGGACACACTAATATTCAGGGTCTGACTAGGTTAAACCACGGACTTACTAATTTATTAAAATGAAACCAAAATATATCATGTAGTGCCACACGGGCATTGTAACATCACCAAATTTGGCAGAGAGTTACATGATAGGCTCATCAACAACGTGTATTCGGGACACACTAATATTCAGGGTCTGACTAGGTTAAACCGCGGACTTACTAATTTATTAAAATGAAACCAAAATAAATCCAAAAATATATCATGTAGTGCCACACGGGCATTGTAACATCACCAAATTTGACAGAGAGTTACCTGATAGGCTCATCAACAACATGTATTCGGGACACACTAATATTCAGGGTCTGACTAGGTTAAACCGCCGACTTACTAATTTAGTTAAAATGAAACCAAAATAAATCCAAAAATATATCATGTAGTGCCACAAGGGCATTGTAACATCACCAAATTTGGCAGAGAGTTACCTGATAGGCTCATCAACAACGTGTATTCGGGACACACTAATATTCAGGGTCTGACTAGGTTAAACCGCCGACTTACTAATTTAGTTAAAATGAAACCAAAATAAATCCAAAAATATATCATGTAGTGCCACACGGGCATTGTAACATCACCAAATTTGGCAGAGAGTTACCTGATAGGCTCATCAACAACGTGTATTCGGGACACACTAATATTCAGGATCTGACTAGGTTAAACCACGGACTTACTAATTTATTAAAATGAAACCAAAATAAATCAAAAATATATCATGTAGTGCCACACGGGCATTGTAACATCACCAAATTTGGTAGAGAGTTACCTGATAGGCTCATCAACAACATGTATTCGGGACACACTAATATTCAGGGTCTGACTAGGTTAAACCATGGACTTACTAATTTATTAAAATGAAACCAAAATATATCATGTAGTGCCACACGGGCATTGTAACATCACCAAATTTGGCAGAGAGTTACATGATAGGCTCATCAACAACGTGTATTCGGGACACACTAATATTCAGGGTCTGACTAGGTTAAACCGCGGACTTACTAATTTATTAAAATGAAACCAAAATAAATCCAAAAATATATCATGTAGTGCCACACGGGCATTGTAACATCACCAAATTTGACAGAGAGTTACCTTATAGGCTCATCAACAACATGTATTCGGGACACACTAATATTCAGGGTCTGACTAGGTTAAACCACGGACTTACTAATTTATTAAAATGAAACCAAAATATATCATGTAGTGCCACACGGGCATTGTAACATCACCAAATTTGGCAGAGAGTTACATGATAGGCTCATCAACAACGTGTATTCGGGACACACTAATATTCAGGGTCTGACTAGGTTAAACCGCCGACTTACTAATTTATTAAAATGAAACCAAAATATATCATGTAGTGCCACACGGGCATTGTAACATCACCAAATTTGGCAGAGAGTTACATGATAGGCTCATCAACAACGTGTATTCGGGACACACTAATATTCAGGGTCTGACTAGGTTAAACCACGGACTTACTAATTTATTAAAATGAAACCAAAATATATCATGTAGTGCCACACGGGCATTGTAACATCACCAAATTTGGCAGAGAGTTACATGATAGGCTCATCAACAACGTGTATTCGGGACACACTAATATTCAGGGTCTGACTAGGTTAAACCACGGACTTACTAATTTATTAAAATGAAACCAAAATATATCATGTAGTGCCACACGGGCATTGTAACATCACCAAATTTGGCAGAGAGTTACATGATAGGCTCATCAACAACGTGTATTCGGGACACACTAATATTCAGGGTCTGACTAGGTTAAACCGCGGACTTACTAATTTATTAAAATGAAACCAAAATAAATCCAAAAATATATCATGTAGTGCCACACGGGCATTGTAACATCACCAAATTTGACAGAGAGTTACCTGATAGGCTCATCAACAACGTGTATTCGGGACACACTAATATTCAGGGTCTGACTAGGTTAAACCGCCGACTTACTAATTTATTAAAATGAAACCAAAATAAATCCAAAAATATATCATGTAGTGCCACACGGGCATTGTAACATCACCAAATTTGACAGAGAGTTACCTGATAGGCTCATCAACAACGTGTATTCGGGACACACTAATATTCAGGGTCTGACTAGGTTAAACCGCCGACTTACTAATTTATTAAAATGAAACCAAAATAAATCCAAAAATATATCATGTAGTGCCACACGGGCATTGTAACATCACCAAATTTGGCAGAGAGTTACCTGATAGGCTCATCAACAACGTGTATTCGGGACACACTAATATTCAGGGTCTGACTAGGTTAAACCGCCGACTTACTAATTTATTAAAATGAAACCAAAATAAATCCAAAAATATATCATGTAGTGCCACACGGGCATTGTAACATCACCAAATTTGGCAGAGAGTTACCTGATAGGCTCATCAACAACGTGTATTCGGGACACACTAATATTCAGGGTCTGACTAGGTTAAACCGCCGACTTACTAATTTATTAAAATGAAACCAAAATAAATCCAAAAATATATCATGTAGTGCCACACGGGCATTGTAACATCACCAAATTTGGCAGAGAGTTACCTGATAGGCTCATCAACAACGTGTATTCGGGACACACTAATATTCAGGGTCTGACTAGGTTAAACCGCCGACTTACTAATTTAGTTAAAATGAAACCAAAATAAATCCAAAAATATATTAATAATAAAAAATAAATAAAAAATAAAAAAAAAATTTGAGACAAATTTTTTAATCGCCTTTTAAATATGGGCCTGATAGGCGTCACCCGTGCGCCCGTGTAATTTCTAGGCCACCCTTGAGCTGGAGGGTTAAAAGAAAAAAAATTAAATTTGAGGTATTAGTATTGTAAATGCGTATTAATATGGTAATAATTTCATTTTGTGATATTAAAACTTATTAAAATTATAAAATTAAATGCTTTTAAATTTTTGCTGATTTACGAGAATTCCAACTAAGCTATTTGTTACAAAAAAAAACCAAAAAGTTAAGTTATACCTGAATTAACGATACAAATAAAGCGCGGTCTCTGACACCGCATAGTAGTGACAGTGTGACAATAATTATTTGACGGTAGTGGTTAAGGGTTAACATCAATAAATGATTCGGACAGTATTAGACATATTACTTTAATTTTCCAAAAATTTTAAGTTTGACACCATATTTAATTGTAAAACATGTTGTAACCGTTTGGGCAAATTAAAAATAATTTTTTGTAGATATTTGATAATTATACAAGCCCATTCCTGTTGCAGTCTTTCGGTATAAATTAGTAAGTCGGCGCACAGTGGAGTATTTGGCCTCAAAAGGTGGCATAAAATACAAAAATCAAATGCTACATGCATATTCCCTATTATGATTTTCGTAAACTACACTATCTTGGGCACCATTATGTGAAGTTATAGGAACATTACTCGTTCCAACTTTCCACTACATCGTCAAAAGATGCTAATAATTTGCTGAGGGGGGGGGGGGGGGTTAACACATTCTTTTCAAAGATTATTTTTGCTAGAAATCGTTATAAATTGTAACTTTTACTTATGGAACAAGAAGTTCAAATATCTTAGATAAAGTCTGTAATAATTGATCTTTAAATAAATATGGTTACAATCATATAATGCATTGTATTAATTTTTGTAAAAGATTATCAGAAACAAAAGAATATTTGAATATGAATGAAGGTCGATAAAGTTACTAATTTTTTTTTACGGATAATACTGATACTTGAGACTTTAAAATAAATTTTTTGGCTGCGAATCTTTGCGAGGTTCTTTTTAATTCGCGTTTTACTTGGAGAACTCAAAAATTTCTAAATCACCCTGTATATAGTTTTTATCAAATTATTCGGATTATACTTATTTGGGCGGAGGTAAATGTGCCACCAAATGTACCTGACCAGAAAAGGGTACCGGTAAATGTGCCACCGACCAAAAGGGTTCTTTAAATAAACACAGGTATTTGTGCCACTAAGAGTGAAAAAATTAAATTTTTTTTGCCTTTGAATTTTGGGGTGTGCATTCGATAAGGAGGGTAATCCATCGTCAAAACCTACTAGGCTAAACATACGAGAAGCGCCACACATCAAGAAAACCGGGATAAATGAAACCGGGATGTGAGAGACCCTCGAAATTGCATTAAAAAGTATAGTTGCGGTATGGGGCAGTAAAATATTACGTTTCACCCCCAAAAAATCGTGTAAAAACAAAAAATAATCGATGTTACATGTAAGAGATGCATCAGGTAGATGCCGTTTTCTCCGGTGGCACAAATACCTGTGTACTTTTAATATCCTAAATTCGTAGCAGGTAGACTAACATTATTGGTGGCACATTTACCACCGCCCACTTATTTATATTAACAAAGTTAAAAATTTTCCTATATAATAAATTATAATATTCCGATAATATAATATATTATACTTATAAAAACAGCTTTTGCACAATAAAAATAAATAAAAAGGACGTTATGTCCCAAACACATCCCTCTCCATTTCAAGACAACTTTTGGGACCTTCAAATCACAATTCAAATTCCGTTGGCAGAAAGCGTGTAGATCCCAAAAAATTTTTGTTGAAAGTAATCGTAATTGGCTCGAAAAATCTATTTCGTTTTCTCTATCGCAAACGACATCGACACGTGGCCGCCCAGAAACTGCGTTTGTATTGAACTCTGAGCGAACGAAGCGACAAAAAACCATGGAATTGAAGATTTCCGAGAGTGACGATGACGATACTATGCGATCGATGGATAATGACGAAGAAGATGACCAAGACATTATTTATTGCTTTATTTTTACTTTAATAATAGAAAATTAGAAAGAAAAATAAATATAAAAATTATAAACTACTTCTCTTCTGAATTGTATAATTCGTATCCATTAAATATTTGTTGTATTGTGATATCACAACCTGTATTTTCGGATAAGTGTATATTTACACATATCTTCCAAAAACTATTTCAGTGTTTTTGCTGAGGATGTTAATTTTTTTAAAAGTTTTTCAAATAAATTCATTTTCTTAATAAATAAATGCACCAGAATTATACAAAGTATTTTTTAGATACTACTAAGAGCCCTGAAAATAAATATCCTACTTAGAAATCCGTTGGAAATGTATTTGATTTATTGCCATATTTTGAGACCAAATACCCCACTGTGCGGCGGTTTAACCTAGCCTGACCCTGAATATTAGTGTGTCCCGAATACATGTTGTTGATGAGCCTATCAGGTAACTCTCTGCCAAATTTGGTGATGTTACAATGCCCGTGTGGCACTACATGATATATTTTTGGATTTATTTTGGTTTCATTTTAATAAATTAGTAAGTCGGCGGTTTAACCTAGTCAGACCCTGAATATTAGTGTGTCCCGAATACACGTTGTTGATGAGCCTATCAGGTAACTCTCTGCCAAATTTGGTGATGTTACAATGCCCGTGTGGCACTACATGATATATTTTTGGATTTATTTTGGTTTCATTTTAATAAATTAGTAAGTCGGCGGTTTAACCTAGTCAGACCCTGAATATTAGTGTGTCCCGAATACACGTTGTTGATGAGCCTATCAGGTAACTCTCTGCCAAATTTGGTGATGTTACAATGCCCGTGTGGCACTACATGATATATTTTTGGATTTATTTTGGTTTCATTTTAATAAATTAGTAAGTCGGCGGTTTAACCTAGTCAGACCCTGAATATTAGTGTGTCCCGAATACACGTTGTTGATGAGCCTATCAGGTAACTCTCTGCCAAATTTGGTGATGTTACAATGCCCGTGTGGCACTACATGATATATTTTTGGATTTATTTTGGTTTCATTTTAATAAATTAGTAAGTCGGCGGTTTAACCTAGTCAGACCCTGAATATTAGTGTGTCCCGAATACACGTTGTTGATGAGCCTATCAGGTAACTCTCTGCCAAATTTGGTGATGTTACAATGCCCGTGTGGCACTACATGATATATTTTTGGATTTATTTTGGTTTCATTTTAATAAATTAGTAAGTCGGCGGTTTAACCTAGTCAGACCCTGAATATTAGTGTGTCCCGAATACACGTTGTTGATGAGCCTATCAGGTAACTCTCTGCCAAATTTGGTGATGTTACAATGCCCGTGTGGCACTACATGATATATTTTTGGATTTATTTTGGTTTCATTTTAATAAATTAGTAAGTCGGCGGTTTAACCTAGTCAGACCCTGAATATTAGTGTGTCCCGAATACACGTTGTTGATGAGCCTATCAGGTAACTCTCTGCCAAATTTGGTGATGTTACAATGCCCGTGTGGCACTACATGATATATTTTTGGATTTATTTTGGTTTCATTTTAATAAATTAGTAAGTCGGCGGTTTAACCTAGTCAGACCCTGAATATTAGTGTGTCCCGAATACACGTTGTTGATGAGCCTATCAGGTAACTCTCTGCCAAATTTGGTGATGTTACAATGCCCGTGTGGCACTACATGATATATTTTTGGATTTATTTTGGTTTCATTTTAATAAATTAGTAAGTCGGCGGTTTAACCTAGTCAGACCCTGAATATTAGTGTGTCCCGAATACACGTTGTTGATGAGCCTATCAGGTAACTCTCTGCCAAATTTGGTGATGTTACAATGCCCGTGTGGCACTACATGATATATTTTTGGATTTATTTTGGTTTCATTTTAATAAATTAGTAAGTCGGCGGTTTAACCTAGTCAGACCCTGAATATTAGTGTGTCCCGAATACACGTTGTTGATGAGCCTATCAGGTAACTCTCTGCCAAATTTGGTGATGTTACAATGCCCGTGTGGCACTACATGATATATTTTTGGATTTATTTTGGTTTCATTTTAATAAATTAGTAAGTCGGCGGTTTAACCTAGTCAGACCCTGAATATTAGTGTGTCCCGAATACACGTTGTTGATGAGCCTATCAGGTAACTCTCTGCCAAATTTGGTGATGTTACAATGCCCGTGTGGCACTACATGATATATTTTTGGATTTATTTTGGTTTCATTTTAATAAATTAGTAAGTCGGCGGTTTAACCTAGTCAGACCCTGAATATTAGTGTGTCCCGAATACACGTTGTTGATGAGCCTATCAGGTAACTCTCTGCCAAATTTGGTGATGTTACAATGCCCGTGTGGCACTACATGATATATTTTTGGATTTATTTTGGTTTCATTTTAATAAATTAGTAAGTCGGCGGTTTAACCTAGTCAGACCCTGAATATTAGTGTGTCCCGAATACACGTTGTTGATGAGCCTATCAGGTAACTCTCTGCCAAATTTGGTGATGTTACAATGCCCGTGTGGCACTACATGATATATTTTTGGATTTATTTTGGTTTCATTTTAATAAATTAGTAAGTCGGCGGTTTAACCTAGTCAGACCCTGAATATTAGTGTGTCCCGAATACACGTTGTTGATGAGCCTATCAGGTAACTCTCTGCCAAATTTGGTGATGTTACAATGCCCGTGTGGCACTACATGATATATTTTTGTATTTATTTTGGTTTCATTTTAATAAATTAGTAAGTCGGCGGTTTAACCTAGTCAGACCCTGAATATTAGTGTGTCCCGAATACACGTTGTTGATGAGCCTATCAGGTAACTCTCTGCCAAATTTGGTGATGTTACAATGCCCGTGTGGCACTACATGATATATTTTTGGATTTATTTTGGTTTCATTTTAATAAATTAGTAAGTCGGCGGTTTAACCTAGTCAGACCCTGAATATTAGTGTGTCCCGAATACACGTTGTTGATGAGCCTATCAGGTAACTCTCTGCCAAATTTGGTGATGTTACAATGCCCGTGTGGCACTACATGATATATTTTTGGATTTATTTTGGTTTCATTTTAATAAATTAGTAAGTCGGCGGTTTAACCTAGTCAGACCCTGAATATTAGTGTGTCCCGAATACACGTTGTTGATGAGCCTATCAGGTAACTCTCTGCCAAATTTGGTGATGTTACAATGCCCGTGTGGCACTACATGATATATTTTTGGATTTATTTTGGTTTCATTTTAATAAATTAGTAAGTCGGCGGTTTAACCTAGTCAGACCCTGAATATTAGTGTGTCCCGAATACACGTTGTTGATGAGCCTATCAGGTAACTCTCTGCCAAATTTGGTGATGTTACAATGCCCGTGTGGCACTACATGATATATTTTTGGATTTATTTTGGTTTCATTTTTATAAATTAGTAAGTCGGCGGTTTAACCTAGTCAGACCCTGAATATTAGTGTGTCCCGAATACACGTTGTTGATGAGCCTATCAGGTAACTCTCTGCCAAATTTGGTGATGTTACAATGCCCGTGTGGCACTACATGATATATTTTTGGATTTATTTTGGTTTCATTTTAATAAATTAGTAAGTCGGCGGTTTAACCTAGTCAGACCCTGAATATTAGTGTGTCCCGAATACACGTTGTTGATGAGCCTAGCAGGTAACTCTCTGCCAAATTTGGTGATGTTACAATGCCTCTCTAGCCCAAGATAATTTTTTTCAGATATTTTGGATAATTATAAAAATTCGCCCTTTAACCGGCCAAACCCACAATTTTTTTGTACCTCAAATATAAATTTATGAATTGATAGTAGTTTTATCAATTCTACGTTCCAAAAAGTCGTTTATATTAAATAAATTTTTTTAAATTCATTTGCACATCTTTTATAAGTAGGTACATGTGTACTTAACGTAGTATAAATATTTAACCTTCATATTCATTTCTACGTATATCAAGTTCGCGTTTAATCCTATTTCAGGTATAAATTAAGGGTTCTTGAAAATTATTGTTTTATGATATACAATAGGAATGCTAATTTTATGCTGATACGCTGTTAAAAGTTTAAATAATTTAAAATATAATGTAAAAATAAAAGACGTCAGTATATGTTTGGTCAACTGTAAAAAACTGAATATGAATCTGAGAAATAAATATGTCTTCCAGGAGGTAAATAAGTATAGAAGTATCAAGGCTAATAGCATCAGTGCTGCAATAAACCAGCAATCCTCGCCTTTCTCAATAATTCTCTACAGTAATTTGCTACAGGGTGTTCATTTCAAAAGTAGCCAGCGCAATTTTCTTTTAGTAAATTTGAGAAAAACAAATCGGTTTAGATAGCGAAGAGGACGTTCAAAGCCAATACTGTTTGAATTTTAAATTTATCTCCTCTCCTGCAGCTACCGCTACTTTAAAATTTTCAATAGCACCCCCTACCTTGTGATACATCATTTTAAAGGTGGAAACAATCCTTGTTCATCCACGTTAAAAAATGGGATTTATTGGATTCTCGTATACGAGTTAAAGGTTACCTATTTTTCCGTTCTAAAGAGTGATTCAATTCTTTGCCTTCAATGCCGAAGGTTGTAATTTATCCCCTAGAGGAGGAAAGTACGTGCCTATAAAAAAGTAGGTTACTTTGTTACTGAAGGTAATTGAAGTGACCGTGACGAATCTGCTGGAGACGAGCGGGTGGAAGTCCGGAAGCGGTCATCGGAGAATGTTGCCGTCCGGGTGTTTGGCAAACAGGGAAGTCGGAACCCTCCAGCTGCCGACTGGTAGCAGTAGGGTTCTTGAAATATTACCAACAAGGAGTTGCTTTCCGCGGCAAAGTGTTGGGTATCCGTTATCGCCGCTTCGAAATTTCGAAGATTTACATGAAGGATCTTAGTTGGATTATCCATTTACGGTGTCGGCAGAAGCTATAGAATCTTCTGCGATAATCTACTGTTTAAGGTATAGTTTTTAATTTCTTTTTAAATATTTTACCTTTGAGTTTCTTTAATTAGCTTAAATTATAATTTCCAACTTAATCTAACTGAATTTTAGTTTCGTTAACATGGCTACAAAATGAAGGATATGCGAATTGAAATAATGAGTGTTAATGAAAATTATTTGGGTTTTTCCGCATTAAAGCATTTAAATATAATCGAACAACTACAGCCCATAATATGACGTTTCTATTTTCTATTTTGTTTTCGATTTTTCTATAATGTTCGGTGTTGGGATTTCCTCTTCTTGACTTTCATCAGAAACTTTTTCACTTGACAGAGACACAGTTTCACTTGGACGTTCCAAGGGCACAGGCTCTTAAAAAGGTAGAAGTAATTCTTGGCGTTGGCGTTTCTTTTTCACCGCTTTCGCTTTCTTTTCTACTTGACAAAGATGCGGTGTCTTCAACTTCTTCTTGCGTGCTGCTCGCAGGGGTAGTAAGTTGTGGTGTTGGAGTTTCCAGGTCTTCATTTTCACTGTTTATTCCACTTCTTTGTGGAACCCTTTCAATTTCTTCAACATGTTTTTGTTTGGAAATTACACAGGGGCGGAAGTTGTGAAAAAAGAAGTAATTTTTGGTACACCTTCTAATGCTCTCTTTTCGGAAACATCTTTTTCAATTTTTCTTTTAGGAAATTCAAATCCACTAAGTTTCTTCGACATTTTTGTCAATACTACGGATATAAAACTAAACCCTCAACTCAACCCAGAAAATCTAATTACCTTCTTTAATTTTGTGTCTAAAGAAATTAAGAAACTTCAGCACGGAATATCTCTGGATCTGGATTGTTTGGGGAGGGCAGATTTTCACTGCTAGCACTCAGGCCACAAATCGGGCCCACTATGCTACCTCCAGGTAGCCCATCGCTCCTCTAAGTCTCAAGCCATTCCACATTTAGGATGTACTCAAGTATCTTCGAGGGCAATGTGTCACTAATACTGAACATGCTAGGCCAGCAGTCCCCCAGCATGGATCCTCTTTTCGAAGAAAGGGCAGGGCAGCTGCAAAGCAGGTGCTCCACCGTTTCATCTGCTAAGTTACAGCCCCGACAAGTTGGGCTGTCTACCAGTCCCATCGTGTGAAGATGTTTATTTAATTTGCAGTGTCCCGTTAGGACTCCTGCAATACTTCTTAATTTTTCTCGCGCTAGCTGCAAGTAGTATTTGTGGTGCTTACGCAAGGGTCCACGTATAGTTGCCCTTGCTTGTCGGCAGCCTTTGGTATTTTTCCATCTACTGGTGTGCAGTTTGAGGGTCTCTTCTGTAAGAAGAAGAGGGTCTCTTCTATGTTGAAGAGCTCAATGGTCGGCGTTATGAATGGCTCAGGTCCACAGGGTAGTTTAGCCGAGCCAATTCCCGCCAGAGCATCTGCCCTTTCATTGCCTTCGTTTCCTTGGTGCCCTTTGACCCATCTGAGTGTTAGGACATTGTTGTTTATCGATACTTCATTTAGCGTCCGTATACATTTAAGTACCAGATTTGAGGTGATCCTATGACAGTTGAGTGCCATAAGGACCGCCTTGCTGTCGGTCAATATCTGTATTTTTTTGTACCGGATGTTCTTTTCCCGGACTGTATTTGCGCAGTGAAGTACGCCCATGAGTTCTGCTTGAAATACAGTGGCATATCTTCCCAGCGATAAGCTTTCGTTTATTTTCAGTTCAGGAGAGAATACTCCCGCACCCGAACCAACTTTATTTTTGGAGCCATCTGTAAACATAGTTATGTCTGACTCGAAGGTTTCTATTTTGTTTAATAGGATGTCAAATTTCCTATCAAAAATATATTTTGGAAGGGTACTATCGGTCTCAAGGTCCAGCAGAGGCATCCTCTTAGAATAGTCCTCCAGGATCCTCGAGTGTCCTCCTTCACCCCGTCTATGCGTCCACGTGCCCCACGTTCGCAACCTAATGGAGGCCCGTACCGCACATTCCTCCACATAGATATCCAGTGGAGGTAGGCAGAGGAGAGCCTCCAGGGCCGCAGTTGGAGCCGTTCGCATCACACCCGTCACCGCTAAACAGACCGATCTCTGAAGTCGGTTAAGGGATGACGCCGCTGTCATTATCTTGACTCTAGGCCACCACACAAAGGCGCCATAGCATAGCATTGGTCTAATTATTGCAGCACGGAATATTTCAACTTTAACAATATTCACGGTTTGAAACGTGTACGCGACGCGCTTTCATTCTGCATTGAGCTTAACACTAAAATATCTAGAATTAAATTCATCAGCAATAAAAAAAAATTGTTTATAAGAAAAAATCATCAAACGCAGCAAAACGCATAAACTGATAAACATAAAACGATATAATGCATATTCTAGATCTAGATTCTAGCAACTGCTGTTTATTTTGGTTTTTACATCTTACTCACAATATTTATGTAGTATCGAATATCATATTCAACAATAATTGACGGAATGCAAACTTTTATATACTTACATTTTATACATACTATGACTATGTATATGTTATACTTTGTATAGGTAGTTTATCTTTTTTATCTTTGTATAAGCAAGTTTTCTATTTTAAAAATGACATTTTGGTTTTAATAAATTTCAAATATAAAAGTATGTTACAATACATTTGCCTCCTCCGGTACATAATTATTCTTGAAATCCAACATATAAAATGCGATAGTTGTTGGAAAATTTCGAAAAGGTTGGCAACTTTCATAGCAGGGAGATAAGTGACAGATACGAGACAAAAGTCGACAGGCCGGGTTTTGTTGAGTTGTTTTTAGCGAAAATCAAAGCTGATTAATTACGGAAGGCCTTGCCAATAGTTTTGGATAGTATTTTGCCGGTGATTTGGTGTTTAGCTAATCCGATATCTCAAGTTTTGAGGATTATAAATTGGTAGAGCCCAGGAACAATATTGTCGTTGCAAGCACCGTTTTTGTTTCAACGATTACCAGGTTTGGGAGAAGTTTCCGAGAGGTATTAATTGGTAGCGATTGGTTGCTCAAAGCATTATTCGAGAACTTGCTTGGAAAAGACTACGTTATCAACGCCTACGTTTTTTTGTTATCCGATGCGTATCCATCAAAATTCCGCATAATTACCAGTGCGATAAATTGGACCTCACCTCTTTTGGAATTATAAATTTTACTACATCCTTGGAGGAATATAACAGCGAATGGTACTATTTACGATTGGAAAACTGAAAATAACACACAAGAAGAATTTTGGTTGTATTGTTTACTTTGAACAACGGACTCTCATTGGTCGAGTCAGATCCAGTGGTGGGTCATATCCATGAACGCAGCTTGCGGACAGAACGGGGTGAGTGTTTGTAGTACATCCTTTGTTTTTTTTGACATTGCGCGGCGGGCGAACAGTTGAGTTCACACATTTATTTTTTTGCGTACTTACGTATCAAGCCAATGAAGAAAGAAGACTAAAACGTCACCCTAAATTTTGTTTTGTTTGCGAAGTGTCCGAGACAAGGTCCCGGCTGTATGATTTATGTTATTCTTGTATACATTTTTCTTTTCCTAATTCAGATCTGAATAGTACTAAGATATACCATTGTTAATAATCTATGATCGTAATCTCCACTGTAGATAACTCCACTTGTTTGAACGCTAAGTACGATTCGGCGACTTCCGACGGCTATTGATATTTTTTTTTATAATTAAATAGTGTTATTTTATAAATTTGTTTTACTCGTCACTGTACCTGCTGCTTGTAATTCCAACTTGATTTTGTTCATTCCTGCTTTTGCGCTTTCGGCATTACCTTTTTGAGACGACAAAAAGCGCATGGCGCCCATTTTTTTTTGAGTTTGGATCAGATCGTAACGGCCTGATCTCAGACCCACCCCAATTTGCTCTCTGCAGGGCGAAGCCATAGCGTCGTCATTACCAAGTCGGAAATTGCAGGTAAGTGCATAAAAGGGTCGGTGATTGGTATTTTGTCGACCAAGTTGACGAAGGTCACGATTTAAGGTCACAATACACTCAATACGTGAAAATAAAAACTTTGAATTTTTATTTTGTATAAAATTGGGTTATTTAAAAATGCGCCCTCTGAAATTTTGCGCCCTGGGCCATGGCCCATGTTGGCCCGTGCGTAAATACAGCCATGCTGTCATCTTGTAAGAGGTATATCTTAAACGTTTCTTCTGTTGGGGCATGGCATCTTTTCTTGGCTTTCTTCCCCCTCATTTGGAGAATTATAGTAGACAACAGTAAGAAGTGGTTTGAATGTATCACTGCATCTGTGTACTGTGGAGAGCTCATTTTTTCATCGACTATCAAGAAGCCGATGAGTGACCGCAGGCCTCTTGCACTCCAGGTATATTTGTAAATGTCTTTGTATCTGAAAAAAGTGTTTGTCACTTTAAGACTACTATAAGTAGCAAATTGCCTTAAGTGGAACACATTGTCGTTAAGATGCGATTCTCCACATATTCCAATGGTGTTTAGGATAGGTGTGTTGTCTACTCTTGCATTGAAGTCGCCACCCACGAATAATGAAATCACTTTTGTTACACTTGTTTACCAGATTTTGGAGGGAGTCATATTATAATTCTGTTTCTTCTCTTTTACCCTCTTCTAGTCCGTACACCCCAATTATTGTTAGGTGTCCTTTTTTCATTCTCAAACTTACCACCATTTTTCTTTCATCGACGATTGTGTAGCTTTCTATATCACTTTTCCATTTATTGTCGTTCAAGATTTCTACCCCACTTCGTGCTCTAACGTTTTCATCAACTCCACCATAATCATTGTGTATTTGTTGAAATCTTTATCAGTACCTTTTAGTTGTTTCTTTGTTTCAGTTATGATCGCTATATTGCCCCTGTGTTCTTTAAGTGCATTATTCAGTTCTTGTAATTATGATCCATCCGGCTTGTTCCAAGGCTTATTCTTATGAAAATTGTGAGTAATTAAAAATTCTGTAGTACAGATTACCAGTCTGCAGATAGGTAAGTAGACTGACGGGGTTGCCATCTGAAGGCCTCTCAACTTGCCTGATTTTTCTGTAGGAGTAGATCTTCTCTTAGCCAAAGGTCTCGGTTTTAAGGCGCCGAGAGCTCGGCTGCACCCTTTCCTTTCTGGAATATGATTTGTTGGGTTTCACATACTTGTAATTTTGTGTTTAACGTTGACTAGGATTTACGAAGTGTATTGTAGTGGCATCCATACACTCCCCCAGTGTTGTTTTCCACAATTTTTACCCTCTTCCTTTCTCGACCGGTCTTGGGACCGGCTACGGCGGAGTTAGTTTAAATTATAATGGCCTAAAATAATAAATTAATGCCCCTGAGCCGCTTCTCGGCAGGCCGTAAGCAGTCAAAGGGTGCGAAAAATCCCCGGGTCAACTATGAGAATTGCGAAATGGAACGTAAGAAGTTTGTATGCTTCAGAAAAATTAAATCATGCAGCAGCTGAAATGGGAAAGATCAAGATTGTATATAGTTGAATTCAGAGACGTGGAGTGTCCAGGATCCAGTAAAAATGGCATAATGTATTATACAGTTCGTATAGATAAGGAGGTAGTATCATATAAATTATCCCACACTAAGAAATTGACAAATCAGTAATAAGTTTTATTCCCTATGCAGACCGAATCATGGTTCTTCAACTCGACTCAAAAAAAGGAATGAGTATAACATAATACAGACATATTCGCCAACAGTAAAAAAGCAAGAAAGCGTGGTTGAAAACTTTTATGGACAATAATTGAAGACAATGTATTGCAACGTTCGCCAGAAAACATGAAGTAATGGGTGATTTTAACGCTAAAGTGGGTGGAGGTCAAATTGGTTTGGGAGAGCCAAACGAACGAGTTAATTGATTAACTAGTGGAGCTTTATACAAAAGCACAAAATACATTCATATAATCAACAATAGGCCAAAAAAAATTGTCAACGTGACCCGATAATGCAATCCGTTGACAGCAACAGTGTTTCCATCCTCATTAAAAAAATCTCTCCAATCGCTCCTCCAGACCAAAGATCGTACCAAACAGTAACACGCATACAATATAAGAGATGCAATGCTTTGTTGAAGACAGGTTGAATGGTACTTTTAATCTTTCTAGAAAAGGCCTACACTTTTTACAGCTTCGACAACGATTTCGTCCTCACCCGGTGATTTATTTCTCTTCATTTCAGACATAGCAATTTCTAGTAACTCTTCTGAGCCCTGATTTGCAATACCTTCTTATTTTGTTAGAGCCCCACTAAAATTTTGGTTTTCCCAACGGGGTCTATATAGTTTTTTATAAAATCTCTCGAGTTTCTCTCTATCCGGTTTTATTTCTCCTCCGCTATCCTAAGCTTCACAATCTGATTTTTCCATCGTTCAGCGTTCTCTTGATAACCTTCATATTATGATTTTTTCAATTGTCTGCCGAATTTTGCCTGTGTTTTATTTCCTAACGATTTTTCTAGCTTCACTAGTTAGTTCTCTATTTAAATCTCTTATTTTTCTCTCTCTTATTTTATCTTCCCTGAAACTGGATATCATATCAGCATATCTTTATGTCTACTTACCATAAAATCGTTTGTTCCGTGTATCGTATTTTTCGTCATTGTTTCTTTTTTTGTTGCGGGGGTTTCGGTGTACTTCATTATGTTCTCCTTGTCAATCTGGGATGTCCAGCGTTCTCCCTCTATGAAGATTTTTCTGTATCCCACTCCGTCTTTCTTTCCTTTACTTCTTTCAACTCTTGCTGAACTTCTCAGTTCAGCCTAAAGTTTTCTTGTTTTTTGTTAGGTCGTCATCGATGTATTTTTTGTGCCTCTTAATCTATTTTGTTTTTTCATTACTTAAATTTTTTTGCCGAGATTCCATTGTAGCTACTATGGAGCGAGATGCTTTGCATTTTCGTATTCACTTTCGGTTCCGTCTTTAGGAAATCTTCTACTTCCTGCTTTAGTTTATTTTCATTGAAGTCGACACCCTTCATTACTATGTTGTTTTTCTTTTGCTTGCTCTCTATGCGGTCCAGTTTGACCTCGAGTGTTGTGATCCTTACCCTTAATTGGTGGTTTTCGCTGTTTAATAATCTTTTTTCCTCCTCAAATGTAATTTGACTTACATTATAAGTGTAATGTGTGTAATAAGTGTAATAAAAAGGAGGTAAGGTCTACCTACCTCCTTGATTTCATTCATCATTTCACGAATCATGTTTTTTATTTCGTCTTTTTCGTTTTCTCTATTTAATTTTGCTGATGTCGTGGCAGTTCTTTTGCTTATCCTAAATAGTTCGACACTGACTTCACGTTTTTCCGCCAATTTCTGTTGCTGGTTCTTCGTTGTCAGTTGCTGATAAGGTTTCTTTTATATTGGTGTTACTCATTCCCTAACCCACGCGAGTGGATTGTCAGCCACTCGGAATTCACAACCTCATAGTATGTATAAGTTTGTGCATTTTATGTGTTGGCTATGCCTTTTTTCATCATATTAAATTTACACGATAAAATACAAATACACAGATTGAAGCTAACTTTAACTATGGGCCCAAGCACTTTTCAGCATTTTAATAAGCAGGCGGAAAATTAGTGGATTTTCTAACCTACGACGTTCGGTTATGGGAGCAACTCATGGTTTTCTTTGCAAAATTTAAAATGGGGCGTCGATTAATTATGTGAAGGTTTAGGGGAGCTGGGGGATCTTCCAAATAATATCAACAAACAGTTGATCCATATTATACTCGACCAGTTATAAAATCAACCATTGATATTGGTTGAAAACCAAGAAAATGAAACTTACTGGGGCAACGTAAAAAATTTGTTAATCCAACATTTTGGCAATTAACCTAATGAAAACTCTCTACCAAACAAAACTGAATCAGCATACCCATTTAATGGGATTTGAAAACCTACAGTATGTAAAATCTGTAAATTTAAAATTAATTAAGAACATTTATAAGAAAACTGTATGTAAAAAGTTTATGAAGAGTTTATGTGAAATTTTCTATAATTCTGATTTTGAAGGAACACTAAAGTAGGAAATTTATTGTTATCTTTACTATAGATTGATCGCTAATGGCGATTTTATCTAAGTAACCTTCAGCGAATTACAAAAACAATTTTTGGTACCATCCAACTTCATATCTATTTAGTTGTTCAATGTATTATCATACAATGACAACCAAGAAGACTTTTCTTGCATTGGTCGCATTTGTTATTTTTATTACGGGCATCTTCTGTGATAATCTGCTGTCTAAGGTATAGTTTTTATTTGTTTTTGAATGTTTTATTTTCGAGTTTCTTTAATTATAATTTTAAACTCGACTAAACTAAATTTTAGTTTCATCAGCATATCTACAAATTGAAGGATGTGCGAATTGAAATAATGAAGGTTAATGAAAATTATTATGATTTTTTCCGCATTAAAGCATTTAAATATAATCGAACAACTACAGCCCATAATGTAACGTTTCGTTTAAAACAAGATGTATACGATGAAATAGAGGTAACGGTGGGTTCCGGCTGGTTCATCAACACTAATTTCACCTTTCATTTACTAATATCACTAATATTTACCTTTGGTTTTTCCATTTTCAAAAAAAAATCTGGTCTTTTAAAATTATACCAGAGCACCCATTCCGAATTATTTCTACTTTGCTGGTGGGAAATTCGGAGTTACTAGATGAAACTTACAGGAATTACACATTCTATGGTATAGATTTAAAATCCGAAAATAGTCAAAAAGAAGAGCAGACTAAAATACACTATTATTAAGAAAACAAAAGGGGCAACAAATAAATGCAATGTTTTTATAGCTGGTAGTTTAGGAATAATGTGGAATTAAATGTAAAAGAACCCCCCCCCCCACCTTCTAAATAACATTATTTAGTTTTATCACTATACCTTTGTTGTAGTCTAATGGTATCTTTCACAAAAGATTTCAAAACATTTTTATTTGTAAGTTTTCCTGTAAGTTTCATCTTGTAACTCTGAGTTTCCCACACGCGAAGTTGAAATAATTCGGAATGAGCTTGTAATAACGCCTCGAGCACCCTACTATTATTACAGAACATTGAATTTGATTTTAGGCGGTCAATCAAGCCACGAAATTTCTCAGTAACGAGTATCGACATTTTCCAATTCGTTTCCAACTGAATTTGAAAAAAGAAATTGACGCAGACGTTATGGGATTGTCAGCGACAAAAAAATGTGGCAACTTTGGAAAGCTTTCCTTTAAAAAGGTTTTGGAAATTTAATTTTCTAATCGAAATATACCCACATGAATTTTTTATTACAGAACATTACTTATACCGCCTGCAATTTTGTAATTGATGAAACTCGCTTGCCTCCACTCATTCCTGATGGTAAATATAGAATGGAAGTTCAACTAATGCATTTGATTAATGAAATGGCATTTATTCATATTTATGGCGAAATATACACACCAGTAATATACCCAAAAATATAAGATTTTAGAGATGTGTAGCTTATACGTGTGCAGTACCTAAGCAAAATTTAAATTGGTATGATTTAATAAATGTATCGTAAGGGCGCTGCTAATAAAACATTGAATTATTAGAGAAAATGTCTTTGATTTATTAAAAGTGAAAATAAATGAAAAACGGGCGGTCGGGATTTGTACCTAATATAAATTGAAGATTTAATTATAGTACTATGATGCAAAACATCAATAATTTAAAATAAACTAAAGCTCAATACACTCATAAAAGTAAAAAATTACATGAACTTTTTATAGCAGTGGGAAGTTCTGAAAGGTAGTTGAAAGTTCGTAATGAGGTCAAGTTATTATAAAAGAGTAGGTGACAAAAAGGAAAGTTATTCACCAGGGATACGTACTGGAAAATGGACATTACAAATTAATTTATATTTCATAAAAATTTGTTTCATAAATAATTTTAATTTAGTATTATAAAAGAATAGGTTAATTTTAAGAAATGCGAGGTAAATAAACAGTGAGATTACGTAGTTGTTGTTTGAGACGAAGGTGACGGCAAGTGCAACGATAAACCCATCCGAGGCGAACGATTTACATGTGACCAGATGAAATGTTGTTATGGCAACTCTAAAATGAAACATACAAATTAATTTAATGACATTTGATTAAAAATAAACGTTATCAAGGTAGCAAGATACTTACGTTTGAAATTAAAATTATCAAAGAGTGACGAAATCCAAAAATCACAAGAAAACCAAGGAAACGAAAAATAAATAAACGGAGTATACGCTAGTGCGTTAGACGACGAAGGTGTCGAGTTCCTCTCGTCCAAAAGAAAGTGTTAATTTGGATAAAATCCAATAAAAGTGTATTCACCTGAAATAAAAAGGTTAAAATTAGAGCAAAAGAAGTGATATTTAATTTTCGTGAAATAAAAATTTAATGATAAATAAAAAAGGTACTTACCTTGAGATATTTGGAAAGTGATCAACAATATTTGGAATCAGAAATATTGGTAAATGAGAAGAGACGCACAAATTGAAAACAAGTTGATGATTCATACAGCAAGATTAAGAATTGCGGGTAACGTGATCTTGAAAAACAAAGAAAAGTACGGCGACCTCTTTTGTGGTAAGCGACAATTATTTAACATTAACGTTTAACAGTGCCGGGTTACGCATAAATAAAATTTATCAACTACGCTACGTAAAAACAATCATACTAAAAAAATTAATTTCGCATAGAATTTAAGGATTCATTTGTTCATGTTGTATAATTATATTAGTTTAAGTTTTGGGGATTTGCATTTCGTTAATATTTTGTTTTGATGTTAAAAATAAATTGTTTTATATCTTCCGACTCCAGTAGCGTATCATTGGGAAGTAATTTCCCGTCCATTCAAATTTACTTTTCAGAATAAGTAAGAATCACCCTCGAAGAACTGACTACTGAGGTGAGATGTTCATGCAAAATTAAAAATTGATAACTGAGCTAGCAACGGAAACAAAAGATTACAATTAATCATTTAAAATATAAATTAAAAGTGCATGTGGACCCGTCGTTGAGGGACGGCTCAGTGCAATAGATATAATTAATTATATCAAAAATCATTTTCCGAATATTTTGTAGTGATGTAATAAATTAGAAATAAAATTCGTCTTTTTCTCCAAAGTCCTTTTAAATAAATTCGGGACGCGTTTCGAGAATTTTTGAGAGAATTGTTTGCAGAGAACACAGGGAACAACCTGTGGTAGTTGGTGGCCATTGAATTCTACAAATAGTAGTTATCCGTATACACAGTGAGCTCGTAAAGTTTGCAACAAATTCGATGAAAATTTTTAGAGGGATAAGTCAACCTCATTTCTTTAAATCTTTTTTCTTCACTTAACATATTTTTATGGTGTATTCTTTTTGTGCTGCGACGTCTTTGTAAATTTTTTTAAATAACAACCGTTGTTTTATGAAACTTCACGGGGAAATTTAAAATAATATTGTTGGTAAAATTTGCAAAAATTTTGAAGGAGGACTATACGATATCTACTTTTCGAGAAATTGACCCGAATGGTAGTCTTCATTTAAATATAATCGAACAACTACAGCCCATAATATGACGTTTCGTTTAAAAAATGATGTAGACGACACAGTTGTAGAGGTAACAGCGGGTTCCGTCCGGTTCAACAATACTAATTTCATATAATTATCATTTTTTTTATTAATGTTTAACTTTGATGTTTTCAATACTTCAAAAGACCTACGGCCTTTTAAAATTATACCAGAGTGCTCAATCGCATTTATTTCGACTTTGCGGATAGGGAGCTCAGAGTTACAAAATGAAACTTACAGGAATTAGAGCATTGGTGGTATACTAGATTTATAATCCCAAAGTAGTCAAAAAGATGAGCAGCTTTCGCGTCTCACTTATCATATAGTTCTATGGTAGTCTATGGGTAAGTTTCATATAGAATTTTTATATTATGTAGGTTCTACATTTTCCTGTAAGTTTCATCTTTTAACTCCGTCTGCTAAAAAAAAACAACTCGGACACTACAACTATCACAGAATAGTGAATTTGTTTTTAGGCAGTCAACCAAGTCACGAAATTTATAAGTAACGAGTATTGATATTTTCCAATTCGTTTCCAAAGTAATTTGAAAAAAGAAATTGATGCGGACATTATGGGAATGTCAGCGATTAAAAATTGCGGTAACGTCGGAGCACTTTCCTTTAAAAAGGTTTTAAAATTTTTTTTTGTTAATTGAAGTATGCTGAAATATGTTTTTTATTACAGAACATCACTTATACCATCTGCAATTTTATAATGGATGAGACTCGCTTTCCTCCACTTATTCCTGATGGTAAATATAGAATTGAAGTTCAACTAATGCATTTGAATAATGAAATATGGATAGCCTATATACATGCAGCACTAAATAAAAATTGAAATTTCTATGATTTATTAAATGTATTGTAAAAGGAAGTTCCCAATGAACAAATGAATGAAAATATTAACAGAGAAATAGTCTTTTATTTATTCAAGAGAACTCTGTTGACCCGCAGGCGAAACTAAGATATTGTGGTGTACTAGATAATAAATAATATAATTGTAATAATTTAAGGTATTTAGGTTATGCTGAGTAGGGTCTACACCTTTTCCAGTTTTATTTCAGAAACGGTCACATGTATTTGAGAAAGCGATAATTGAAATTCAGATTTGTCAATTGTATATTTGAGAAAGCATCAATTGTAATTCAGATTTGTCAATTGTATTTGAGAAAGCGATAAAATTGAAATTAAGATTTGTCAATTGTATTTGAGAAAGCATCAAGATTGTAATTCAGATACACAAATTGTAGTGCTTCTTATTAGTTTTACCTGAGTACAAATTCATCGAACAACCACGCATTAGGTTGTTAAAGCGGTTGGAATATAAGTTAATCTCTTTATTCTGGAATTATTATCAGATAATCGGATTCAAATTTTGTTATATAATTACTGAATTCTATACATAAGATAAAAGTTAATTAACAGTTTAAATGGATATGAAAGACAATTGTGCAATTTGCCAAGTTTCTATGGCAAGAACGGAAATAATACGATTATTACCATGCAGTCACCTTCTTCATAGAAGATGCGCTGAAATTGCTCAAATTATAATTGATGGACCAGAACAGACGTTTTGTCCCATTTGCGAAATTTCTCTCATGGGAAGTGAGGTTGTTGAAAGAAAACGCTATGATAAACATACCAATCAAGATCGTGAAAGAATAGTAGCGTGCGCCAACATAGGTAACGATTGGGTAGCTTTGTGTCGGACATTGAATATTAACTATAAGACTGCATTTCATTGGGTGCGATCCGGGCGTGAGAAAATGTTACCAAAAGGGGGTCTCAAACCGAAAATTCTTACCGATGAACAGATCAATATAATGATTACATGGATTGAAGAAGATAGTGGTTATACATACATTAAAACAGTTGAAATAAAAAGTGAGAGATACTTTTCAAGTAGTGGTATCTTTAGCAACTATTGGAAATTATTGCGATGTAAACTACTTTGCCACATTGGCAGATTGAAGGCATGAACAAGCGTTTCAAATAACGTAAATAAAAATTGAAATTACAAGAAATTATGGCAATGCTAAGTAACGAGTGCATCGTTGCAAAATAATAAAATGTATGTAATTAAAATTGTGTTATTGTTTAGTTATAATTAGTTATAAAATTTTGTAAAACTAGGTTAGTTAAGATTAGTGGTGTTACGCAATAAAAGGTTTCTGAATACACTTGGTGACGGCTTGGTGTATAATTTGAAAAACAATTATCGACTCCAATATAAACTTTTAAAGTTGAAAGACAATTTATTGTTCACTTCCATATAAACAATAAGGTGCATCGTAATTGCTAATTGACATTTATTAAAGGTGCATCGAAATTGCCAATTAACATTTATTCACAGTGCATTGAGATATTTCAAATTAAATTTCATTGAGTACTCGTGACCAAATTAACATTTTCCTAAAAACAAACATTTATTTCAAAATGAAATTTAAGGTGGGAAACTTCATAACAACTCACCGACCAATAACAAAGAAGCAACAGAAAAATAAAATATGCCTTGAAAACACAACAAAATCGGACATCCTTAGTAATCAATATTATTTATCTTAGAGACGGTAAATTGATTATGATGAACGCACGTGAAATTTGTGCGAGGAAGAAAAATAATGTAATCTTGTGATAAAAAATTAATAAGTGAGGTTAATCAAGGTCAATGAATGCTAAAAGAAAGTAATTAAAACAATTTGTGATAAAATTTATGAAAAACACTTACCAAAGAGTGAATTTATGTGATGGTAATAATTTGGATAAAAGGTAAAGATTTGGATATTACTTTATGGAGATTTGTGTAAACGTTCACGAGAACGTTTGGAGCGAGGCTTGTTTTATGTAAGCGAATGATTTATGTACGTAGGAAAGAAATTACTATGAAAGATCAAGGTTGGTAAAGACTAGTTATTTATTTGTGCGGGAGTATTTAAAACGATAATTTATTCAGAAATCATTTATTATTTATAAAAACATTTATTGCGGCATTTATAATTAAGAACTTCGTTAAATTTTTAATTAATATTAGTTTAAAAGCACGTGCTAATTTTGTATTGTGTCTCTATGACAACCAATTATTATATTTACAATTTGATATTAAACGAGCATTGCCATGATCAAAAGTTTATTGTATTTTTAAAATCAAGTTTACCAAAGGGTAAACTTTCGAAATCTTGTTCATGTTGGAGATTTGTAAATGCATTCAAGGAAAGTTTACACCCGTCAAAATAAAATTTTACATTAATTTTGGGCTAGCTGGAGCGAAGTACGATTTAAAAATTCCATGTAAGTTATCATTGCTGGATGAGCATATAAAGGTAAGGGCATTTTCAACGTAAGAACTAATTACGTAATTAAGGTTACGATACAGTGCATATAAATTGGCGACCAACGAGTGGGCTTTGAAAACGGGACAAGGCTCGAACCCACGACTTGATAAGGGGTAGATTAAATTTTTATACGAGGGTAATTAAATAAATAAAATGGAGACTAGACTTAGGAAAAAAGGGGAGGAAAAAGAAGGGGAATTAGAAGGAAAACAAAAAGAACTCATCCTGGAAGAGACAACAAAAGAAGATCGGGTCATTAAATGGATGAGAGAGAATGATGAAAAAAATAAGAGAGAGCGAGAAGAAGCTGAAAAAAGACGAGAAGAAGCTGAGAAAAGACGAGAAGAAGCCGATAAGAGACGAGATGAAGAAAATAAATTACGAGAGGAGAGACGAGATGAAGAAAACAAGTTACGAGAGGCAGAAAATAAAAGAGAGCGAATAGAAGCTGATAAGAAAAGAAATGAAGAAAACAAATTACGAGAGGAGAGACGAGATGAAGAAAATAAGAAAAGAGATGAAGAAATTAAGCTACGAGAGGAAAAACGAGATGTGGAAAACAAGAAACAATATAAATTATTAAACAATTTGATAGAAACAATAAACAAGAGGATGGAAGACAATGAGCAACGAGCAAAAGAAGATAAAAAATTATTAGATAACAAGCTAAATGTAGTAGAAAAGAAGATGGAAATATGGGACAGTGAAGTAAAAGATGAAAAGGTACGCATGAAGAATAAATTTGGAGAAATCAAAAGAGAAATAAAAGAAGTAGAATCTAAATGTGAGGAAAAAATCGAAGGGTGACAGAAACGGTAGAAAATAAAATAACGCTAGAAGGGGATAAAATAAAGAAATACGTAGCAAAAATAACCGGTCAATTACAAAATAAATTAGATGAAGAAGTTAAAAAAAGGAAAGAAAGGGAGAAGCTAAATAAAGATATAGAAGAAAAGATGGAATAAGTTCATAAGAAAGCAGAGGAAGAATGGATAAGAATAAATGAAAAATTAGAGTCGGATAAAAGGGGAAATGGGATCAGATATGTAGCTAGGGAATTAGATGGGGATAAATTAGGAAAATTTTACGGGGATGGGAAAATTAATCCGAGGGTTTTTGTAAACAATCTAGAAAAATTAATGAAAAATGAAAAAGATGAACAAGTAAAAATTAATGCAATTCGGTTGGTGATGAAAGGAGAGCCGGAAGTATGGTTTTCCATGATGGAAAGTAAAATTCATACAGTTAGGGATTTTAGGGACTTATTCTTAAAAAAATATTGGGGTAAAGTCGAACAAAGTAAGGTAAGGGAATTGGTCAACACGGGAAAATATAAAGAGTATGAAAAATCCAGGGAAAATTATGCAATTAGAATTTTGAACCAGGCGATGCAAATTGAGCCTAAGTATGAAGAAGAGGATTTGGTAAAGGCCATCTCCAAACATTTTGAGGAAAGTTTAAGTGATAGAATTGTAGTGGAAAAGATAGAAAATGTGGAGGAATTTTTAAATTTATTAAAAAGATTTGATGAGAGGGTAAATTTCAAACAAGATAATAACAGGGAAAATTTTCAATATGGGCGATCTCAAAATAATCATAATTATCAGAACAATTATAATGAGCAAAGGGGTTACTACCATAATAATCAAAGGGGTCACAATAATTATAACAATCGGTGGAGCAACCACAATGATAACTACCGAGGAAACAATTATAATGGTAATAACCGAGGGCACTATGCATTTATGCGGGGAAATAATCATAATGGAAATGGAGGTCATTATTACAATCGCAATGGATGCAATCAAGGTGATGGCATAATTATAACAGCAGCATATTATAATAGCAAATTGCACTCCGTTTCATGCACTTTTATGGGAGTAACAATATATAAACGATGCATTTTGATGAAAAGTTAGTTATCCTCCGATTCAAGTCAAGTGCAGCTGGAAGCCCTTTTAGTCAGCTGATTGGTGCGCTAATTAAATAAGCGGAATTAATAAATCACCATCAGTTAATTTAAATTTCGGGCCTAGTGAAATTAAAATTCAGTCAGTGCAATTTTCATGTAAGTTCGTATGAATATTGCAAGATTATGTAAATTATTTTGGTTGTTTAAATTAAATATACCGCTGAAGTCATTTAAACTATTTTCGTTGTTTATTAAACTAAATGGGTACGGTCCCCTAAGGGTGGCGACTCCAAATAAATTGAAAATTTCCTATTGCAAAGAGGAAGGTTTATATAGTTTACTGATATGATTTAAACCTGCGAATGTATTATCAAAATTTTGAGTAAATCGAATTTGAAGTTTGCAAATTTACATGTAAAATTAACGAGATTCCCGCGCGTCGCTCATTCTGTTGACGGTACGTGCAATATGAATGACCCTAACACTTAGAGTATTTCGCATCGGCAGATACAGCTCGTCTCTCGTACATGTAACATCGATTATTTTTTGTTTTTACGCGATTTTTTGGGGGTGAAACGTAATAGTTTACTGCCCCATACCGCAACTATACTTTTTAATGCTATTTCGAGGTTCTCTCACATCCCGGTTTCATTTATCCCGGTTTTTTTTATGGGAGGCGCCTTCTCGTATGTTTAGCATTGTAACCAGAGTCAAAACCGCCCTGGAGGGGTGCAGAGCGGAGGGGAGCGCAGCGGCGCCCCGAAAGGGTAGGTTTTGACGATGGATAAACCTCCCTATCGAATGAACACCCCAAAAATCGAAGAAAAATGCGCTAAATTTACGTACTTTCAAATTGATTTTTCTCGAAATTTTGATAATACTTTCGCAAGTGAAATTTTTACAGTATACTCTATAAACCTTCCTCTTTGCTATAGGAAATTTTCAATTTATTTGGAGTGGCCACACTTAGGGGCCGTCCCCTAACATGTAACGCAGTAGCAATTTTTGTGCGTTCATTTAAAAACACAGCCGTGTAATTCAAAAACGTTTCAAGTATAAACAATTTCGAATGACAGATTTGTCGAGTTCTTTAATAGTTTTTTTTTAGAGTGTGTTAACAAATCACATCGACTAAGGCTGAATTCTCTATTGGATTGTCGAGTATTTTGTTTTTCACTAAATACAGTGCCGCAATTATTTCGAATCGTAAAGCGTGAGGTTACTTCAAATCCACTTGTACGAGTGTTCATCCTTCATTTATCGAGTAATGGGAAACAAATGTAAACCCAGCATATCGGCGAAAAATTACCTCGCACCTGCAACCTAATTAAAAGGGAAATTCATAGAAGCGAACGAACCCACCTCGTAGAAGTATCAATTCTTTTCGTATTATTCAAACCCTCTGCTCTCGGAGGAACCAAATGTATCGAAGTTTTCAATTCTCACGCTGGGACAATTTTTTTGAAAGCCGAACCTGAAAACATTGGTTTAAAGCCCGAGACTGATTTCAAATAAAGTCGATATGCGTGTATTTAACTTACACTGATTCTTAAATTACGCCCGTAATATTTGATTTAAACAAAGCGTAAATAGTTATAAATGACGTCACCAATAGTTAATTTAAGTAACCGATAATTCATAAAAGTGTCCATTAATTGTTTACTTTAGACATCCGGCAATAATTTAGTTTAATGTCCGGGAAAGATTCAATTAGAAACAATCGACAATTCGTAACATATTTAAGGAACGGCAATATTTTAAAGTAATATTTAATTCGAAAATAATTTGAGATGATATTCGAACAATGTTTAATTCGAAACAACCGAAAATTTATAACAACGTTCATTAATATTTAATTCGAAAATGACTTGTAGTAATGTTCATAGAATGTTTAGTTCGAAACAACCGATAATTTAATTTAAAGCGACAAAAGATTAAAATAACGTCAATGATGAATGTCCAATTTACCTGCCTCACACAAACACTAGTTTTAAATGCACAAGACTCGATAAATTAATTTACTATGGTAAATTCATGTTAATTCCGCTTTAAAAGCGTCCACCCACTGACGGGCAGAGTTTAGGTTAGCATCTTGATTATCGATGAATCTCTAACAATTATGTGCAGTTACCTTACTTATATATCCTTTCTCCCGAAAATTGTACCCAAAAGTTACATTTCAGGGGAACGTAAATATCTCCTCAAGCGGCAGTTCGATATCTTAATTGGTGGTAGTATTCAAAAATTCGACCGAAAATAAAGGACAGCAATAATGCGCTCAAACTGCATTGGTCCTAAACAACGTGCATATAATTCCAACTATTTGACCGACAAACTTCAACACTTTGCTTTTCACGTTTCAACATGTGTCCACACGTGCAATATTGTAACGTAAAATTAAGTCGCTATCTACATTTGCACATGTATCTTTCGTTCGATTTTAACATTTTTTGTTCCTTTTTATCAAGCAATATTAAATACAAAATAGCATAGGATTTTAACAGATGCGGACATATGTCCCTATAAGCCGAGCAAATTCAAACCTTTCTCACGGACACGTGTGAGCACGTGTTCATTCGACAAGCAGTTGATTCTATCCCACGTGAAAATGTCTATACGCAAAGATTTACTATGTTTGTTAATGCATACAAATTAATGGCGTGAATATAAAATCAATCTATATTTATTAAATGTAATGTCAGCATTAAATTTTGCCATATATTTTAGGCTACATAAAATAAATTTTACTCTTCCCTAAAGTAGAAGTTTCAATAATATGTAAGTTGACATTCTTACACCTATCTCGGTAGCATTTGAACGCTAATATTTTGAACGATAAAACTCAACTCAGGCATCGAGTTGTATTTATTGGAATTTAAAATATATCTTGACTTACGATATTTGATTTTTAAATGTTACAAAGACGGAAATAATTCTATGATTTTACGAAACTATCATATCAAAAATTTTACCTTGCGTGCGAGCGTAAAACCAGGTAACACAGCAACAGCGTTTCCATCCTCATTAAAAAAAATCTCTCCAATCGCTCCTCCAGACCAAAGATCGTACCAAACAGTAACACGCATACAATATATGAGATGCAATGCTTTGTTGAAGACAGGTTGAATGGTACTTTTAATCTTTCTAGAAAAGGCCTACACTTTTTACAGCTTCGACAACGATTTCGTCCTCACCCGGTGATTTATTTCTCTTCATTTCAGACATAGCAATTTCTAGTAACTCTTCTGAGCCCTGATTTGCAATACCTTCTTATCTTGTTAGAGCCCCACTACAATTTTGGTTTCCCCAACGGGTTCTATATAGTTTTTTATAAAATCTCTCGAGTTTCTCTCCATCCGTTTTTATTTCTCCTCCGCTATCCTAAGCTTCACAATCTGATTTTTTCCGTCGTTCAGCGTTATCTTGATAACCTTCATATTATGATTTTTTTCAATTGTCTGCTGAATTTGGTCTGTGTTTTATTTCCTAACGTTTTTTCTAGCTTCACTAGCTATTTCTCTATTTAAATCTCTTATTTTTCTCTCTCTTATTTATTTCTTCCCTGAAACTGGATATCATACAATTGCTTATCTTTATGTCTACTTACCATAAAATCGTTTGTTCCGTGTATCGTATTTTTCGTCATTGTTTCTTTTTTTGTTGCGGGGGTTTCGGTGTACTTCATTATGTTCTCCTTGTCAATCTGGGATGTCCAGCGTTCTCTCTCTATGAAGATTTTTCTGTATCCCACTCCGTCTTTCTTTCCTTTACTTCTTTCAACTCTTGCTGAACTTCTCAGTTCAGCCTGAAGTTTTCTTGTTCTTTTGTTAGGTCGTCATCGATGTATTTTTTGTGCCTCTTAATCTATTTTATTCTTTCATTACTTAATTTTTTTTGCCGAGATTCCATTGTAGCTACTATGGAGCGAGATGCTTTGCATTTTCGTATTCACTTTCGGTTCCGTCTTTAGGAAAACTTCTACTTCCTGCTTTAGTTTATTTTCATTGAAGTCGACACCCTTCATTCCTATGTTGTTTTTCTTTTGCTTGCTCTCTATGCGGTCCGGTTTGACCTCGAGTGTTGTGATCCTTACCCTTAATTGGTGGTTTTCGCTGTTTAATAATCTTTTTTCCTCCTCATATGTAATTTGACTTACATTATAAGTGTAATGTGTGTAATAAGTGTAATAAGTGTAATAAAAAGGAGGTAAAGTGTACTTACCGCCTTGATTTCATTCATCATTTCACTAATCATGTTTTTTATTTCGTCTTTTTCGTTTTCTCTATTTAATTTTGCTGATGTCGTGGCAGTTCTTTTGCTTATCCTAAATAGTTCGACACTGACTTCACGTTTTTTCCTCCAATTTCTGTTGCTGGTTCTTCGTTGTCAGTTGCTGATAAGGTTTCTTTTATATTGGTGTTACTCATTCCCTAACCCACGCGAGTGGATTGTCAGCCACTCGGAATTCACAACCTCATAGTACGTATTACGTATAAGTTTGTGCATTTTATGTGTTGGTTATGCCTTTAAAATTTTCATCATAATAAATATACACGATAAAATACAAATACACAGACTGAAGCTAACTTTAACTATGGGCCCAAGCACTTATTTTCAGCATTTTAATAAGCAGTCGGAAAATTAGTGGATTTTCTAACCTACGACGTTCGGTTATGGGAGCAACTCATGGTTTTCTTTGCAAAATTTAAAATGGGGCGTCCATTAATTATGTGAAGGTTTAGGGGAGCTGGGGGATCTTCCAAATAATATCAACAAACAGTTGATCCATATTATACTCGATCGGTTATAAAATCAACCATTGATATTGGTTGAAAACTAAGAAAATGAAACTTACTGGGGCAACGTAAAAAATTTGTTAATCCAACATTTTGGCAATTAACCTAATGAAAACTCTCTACCAAACAAAACTGAATCAGCATACCCATTTAATGGGATTTGAAAACCTACAGTATGTAAAATCTGTAAATTTAAAATTAATTAAGAACATTTATAAGAAAAATGTATGTAAAAATTTTATGAAGAGTTTATGTGATATTTTCTATAATTCTGATTTTAAAGGAACATAAAAGTAGGAAATTTATTGTTATATTTACTATAGATTGATCGCTAATGGCTATTTTATCTAAGTAACCTTCACCGAATTACAAAAACAATTTTTGGTACCAACCAACTCGAATCTATTTAGTTGTTCAACGTATTATCATACAATGACAACCAAGAAGACTTTTCTTGCATTGGTTGCATTTGTTATTTTTATTACGGGCATCTTCTGTGATAATCTGCTGTCTAAGGTATAGTTTTTAATTGTTTTTGAATGTTTTATTTTCGAGTTTCTTTAATTATAATTTTAAACTCAACTAAACTAAATTTTAGTTTCATCAGCATAGCTACAAATTGAAGGATGTGCGAATTGAAATAATGAGGGTTAATGAAAATTATTTTGATTTTTTCCGCATTAAAGCATTTAAATATAATCGAACAACTACAGCCCATAATGTAACGTTTCGTTTCAAACAAGATGTATACGATGAAATAGAGGTAACGGTGGGTTCCGGCTGGTTCATCAATACTAATTTCACCTTTCATTTACTAATATTTACCTTTGGTTTTTCCATTTTCAAAATAAAATCTGGTCTTTTAAAATTATATCAGAGCACCCATTCCGAATTATTTCTACTTTGCTGGTGGGAAATTCGGAGTTACTAGATGAAACTTACAGGAATTACACATTCTATGGTATAGATTTAAAATCCGAAAATAGTCAAAAAGAAGAGCAGACTAAAATACACTATTATTAAAAAAACCAAGAAAACAAAAGAGGCAACAAATAAATGCAATGTTTTTATAGCTCGTAGTTTAGGAATAATGTGGAATTAAATGTAAAAGAACCCCCCCCCCCACGTTCTAAATTACATTATTTAGTTTTATCACTATACCTCTGTTGTAGTCTAATGGTATCTTTCACAAAAGATTTCAAAACATTTTTATTTGTAAGTTTTCCTGTAAGTTTCATCTTGTAACTCTGAGTTTCCCACACGCGAAGTTGAAATAATTCGGAATGAGCTTGTAATAACGCCTCGAGCACCCTACTATTATTACAGAACATTGAATTTGTTTTTAGACGGTCAATCAAGCCACGAAATTTCTCAGTAACGAGTATCGACATTTTCCAATTCGTTTCCAACTGAATTTGAAGAAAGAAATTGACGCAGACGTTATGGGATTGTCAGCGGCAAAAAAATGTGGCAACTTTGGAAAGATTTCCTTTAAAAAGGTTTTGGAAATTTAATTTTCTAATCGAAATATACCCACATGAATTTTTTATTACAGAACATTACTTATACCGCCTGCAATTTTGTAATTGATGAAACTCGCTTGCCTCCGCTCATTCCTGATGGTAAATATAGAATGGAAGTTCAACTAATGCATTTGATTAATGAAATGGCATTTATTCATATTTATGGCGAAATATACACCTCAGTAATATAACCAAAAATAAGATTTTAGAGATGTGTAGCCTATACGTGTGCAGTACCTAAGCAAAATTTAAATTGGTATGATTTAATAAATGTATCGTAAGGGCGCTGCTAATAAAACATTGAATTATTAGAGAAAATGTCTTTGATTTATGAAAAGTGAAAATAAATGAAAAACGGGCGGTCGGGATTTGTACCTAATATAAATTGAAGATTTAATTATAGATATAATTAATTATATCAAAAATCATTTTCCGAATATTTTGTAGTGATGTAATAAATTAGAAATAAAATTCGTCTTTTTCTCCAAAGTCCTTTTAAATAAATTCGGGACGCGTTTCGAGAATTTTTGAGAGAATTGTTTGCAGAGAACACAGGGAACAACCTGTGGTAGTTGGTGGCCATTGAATTCTACAGGTAGTAGTTATCCGTATACACAGTGAGGTCGTAAAGTTTGCAACAAATTCGATGAAAATTTTTAGAGGGATAAGTCAACCTCATTTCTTTAAATCTGACTTTTTTCTTCACTTAACATATTTTTATCGTGTATTCTTTTTGTGCTGCGACGTCTTTGTAAATTTTTTTAACAACCGTTGTTTTATGAAACTTCACGGGGAAATTTAAAATAATATTGTGGGTAAAATTTGCAAACATTTTGAAGGAGGACTATATCTACTTTTCGAGAAATTGACCCGAATGGTAGTCTTCACCTTTCTTTAGTCTTTACCTTGAGTAAAATTGGAAGATATTTAAGGAAACGATAATTAAAGTGGCTAAGTAAGTGTGTCGCACAACAAGAACTATAAAAAATAAAACACAGACATGTTTTTCACAAGGTGCTAAACGTAATATGTAGTTGAAACAAATTATCCTAAATATTTTGTTAACAGGAAATTACCTATCGTATATGCAATTATCTCATTGATGAAACTCAGTTGCCTCCGCTTATTCCCGATGGTAGATATAAATTGGAGGTCGAACTTATCTATCTCGATAAGCAAATAGCAATGTTGAATGCTTTTAATAATAATAATAATTCTTTATTTACGGAACAATTTCCTTGCAACTATAAAATACGTTTTTGCGATCTTGACATAGGCGAGTGCATTCCATAACTTGTCCTATGGAAATCAACCAGGAATTGGTCCGGATTACGGGTTACGCACGGAGTGAGCCCAAAGATTAATCCTGAGCAGCAGATCAGGGCAATCAATTAAATTGTTCAATAATTTGAAAAGAAAGCACAAATCTAGGTACTCTCTCCTTTTAACCAAACGAGACAATCCCAAGTAGCCTAGCAACAAATCGTAGTTGGAGTCCAAGGAGATGTGAAATTTAGAGCAGAGGAATTTCACAAATCTTCTTTGAAGTCTTTCAATACGGGTAATGTGCGTCAAATGGTACGGATGCCAGACCGTTGAACAATATTCGAGGTGCGACCTGACGTAAGCGACAAACAACAGGTTTAAGACTCTTAAGCTGGTGAACTCATGAGCATGTCTTAATATAAGACCTAGCATTTTATTCGCCTTATTTACGATTACATTTACGTGAGATGTAAAACCAAAGTTGAAATCCATAGTTACGCCTAGATCTTTGAAGCTACAAACGGTTTCAAGCTCGTTGCCTAACAAGGTGTACGTGTGATGCATACGGATTATCTTTCGCAATATTTAATTGAATAAAGTTAGCATTACACCACGACTCGAATGAAAGTAAATCATTGGAGATCAGGTTGTAATCCTGATTAGAGTCAGCGATTTTGAAAATCTTTAGATCGTCTGCAAATAAAAGGAATTTGCAGTGCTTGACGGCCCATTTGATGTCGTTGACATAAAGTATAAATAATAAGGGTCCGAGATGAGAACCTTGTGGGATACCGGATGACACTGGTATATCTCGAGAGAAAGTTTTACCAATTTTCACCTTTTGATGTCGATCGGACAAGTAGGACGAGAGCCAATTAAGTATGTTAATACCAAAGCCAAGCTTACCCAACTTGAATATTAACCGTTTAATATGGACGCGATCAAATGCCTTAGAGAAGTCTGTGTATAAGCAGTCAACGCTAGAGCCAGATTCCAGGTTGTTTATGACATATTCTGAGAAGGTGCATAAATTTGTTGCAGTTGATCGGTGTTTGAAGAATGCGTGTTGTTCTTCAATAATAACTCCTTTAACCACCCAGTAAAGCTTATCAGTGATAATCCATTCAAAAAGTTTGGGGATCACTGATAATATACTTATTGGTCTATAGTTACCGACGTGGGAACGATCCTTGCCCTTGTAAACAGGCGTAATTGACGAAACTTTCCAGGCGCTAGGGAAGCAGGAAGTCTGCAATGATTTATTATAGAGCAGTGTTAAAGGCTTAATTAGACTTTCACTTCAATTTTTCACGAATATTTCAGGGATACCATCCGAGCAAGGGTTTAAAGATGTCTTAAGTAAATGTAACTTATCAGCTACTTCCTCTTCACTGATCACGATATTCGTCAAATCCACACAATTCGCTAGGTAAGAGTCCCATTCGGTATTGGTAACGTTATCAGGGTGAACGCAGTAAACATTCTGGAACGAGTTTGCAAAGAGGTTAGCTATGCCAGAAGAGTCTTCACAACTGACTGAAGCGTCGTGCATTTTTGAAGGAATGTCACTATCACTGAACTCAGACTTGCTTTTAATGAAAGACCAAAATTGCTTGGGAGAATTATTTAATATCTTGCATTCAACATCGATAATATGGTTCTTTCTGTCGCATTCAATAGCAGACTTGCAGTATTCTCTTGCTTCGGCAAAATGTCGATATGTGTCCACATTCGGGAAATTCTTATATACCTTGTGAAGACGTTTCTTATTTAGGATTAATGACTTGGTACGCTTGCTTATCCAGATAGGGAAGGTGTCACGTTTCTTCTCGAATTTTAGTGGTACAAAAGATTTAATTACTGAATGAACGACATCGTTAAACGTGTTTACACAATCATTAATAGAACAAAGTTTGTCAATAAAATTCCAATTGACCTGGCACAACTGGTTGTTAATAATGGAGTACGGAGCATTTAAGAAATCTAAGTATTGACAGCGGCCTTCCGTCTTAAGGAGATCGATGGCAAGATCTGTGAAGGTGATAAGCAATGAGGGGTGGTTTCTGTCAGCTGGAGTGATTAATGGCAAAGTCTCTTCAACCAGTAAATGGCTGCGGTTGTAGAAAACAAGGTCTAGAATAACATTATTAAGATTAGATATAGAGTTGAACTGTGAGAAACAGTTGGTGGAAAGCTCATCGCAGACAACTTCTTCAACTTGTGACGATACATTGATTGCTGATAGTGATGCACTGAAATCGTGTGACTGCCAAGATAGTTTAGGTAGGTTATAATCACCAATAATACAAATTTTACGGTTCGGAAATTGTTGAACAAACTTGCTAACCTGAGTAAGGTGACTAGTGTACACAAGTTCAGAAGAATGTGGAGGAATATAAGTGGCACAAAGTAGAATATTGTCATTACCCAGATTGATGGAGATCCAAACTTCTTCCCGATGCTTGAATAAAGCGGGCATTTCGCTAGACGATAATGATTTCAATACTGCAACAAGCACTCCTCCTCCAAGCGATTTAAAACTCGTATCGCATGATCTATCCGTGCGGTAGACTGTATACATACCTATTGTCGATGAACTCGTTAGTGTTAAAACTAGAAGATATCCATGTCTCGGTTAACACGATTACAGAGTAATTTTCATTTGAAATGCTTACGTATAGCATTTCTTCTAGAAGTATTATATATACTCCAATATACCCTAAGGATTAAGAAATGCATATGTAACCAATATTTTACTATTGGTTGATATTTTCTTATGGTAAGTTTGGGTTTGTTAAACTGCCTTGGGTTTGGCACCTGGAATTGTACTAAAACTACACTCAAAATGTTTGCTTTGGTTGAGGTTCTCGTTATGCACAGTTTGATATGTAGCACATATTAAAATAATAAAGTATAAAATGAATCTGCAGTAATTTATTTGACAACAAATCTGTTGTAGAGTAGCTTCCTTTAGTTAGGATCTTTCCAGATTCCATAGAGAAGACGTAATATATTCGGCAAGTATATGTAAAAAATGTATAAAATATATCAGTTAAGCGTTGCTTAAATTGGCGTTTATTACTACTACCTATATGATATTTAGCAGGTTTAGCAGATTGGTCAATATAATTTGACGTTTTCGACGTCAAATGTCTTTTCCAGATTTGGGTAATTGACTTGGGAAATGCCTACTGCTAATGATTGCATTGAATAATATTTAGTTTACTACTTTAAACCCCTTTCCTTATAATTCTTGCAATAACTTCCCGGTGATTAGGTCGAAGTCGGGTACTTTCTTTGGGTTTATTGTGGTAAGTCCATTTAAAAGGGAGCTTATAAATATCCTTGAATCTCTTTTTTTCGTTTACTGGGTACGTGATGGATTTAGTTGAAAGATATTTGACAGATGTTTCGCAGAGATATCAATCAGCCTTCTGTTCGTCATTATTAGTCCATTTATTATTATAGCCCTTGATTAGGGGATTTATTGGCTACGGTCTCTTTAACTCCCTAGTGGTTTCCCAAAGGGAGTTTTCGAGATAATCCTGAATACCTTGACATCTTATATCTGCTAACTTTTGTTCTAATTCCTTTGCTGTCCCGTTTGGTCATAATTTTGGAATTTATTTTTTTTTCATTGTCAACTGATAGTTTATAATCGAGAAGATTGTTTGGTAAATATGTGGAGTTAAAAAAATTAAAATTTTATACCAAACATTATAAAGGTTTGTTCAAAAACTTAGGACTTACTGACAAAGATAATTTGTGTCCAACAGAATAATAAATTAAACAAAACAATAAGAAATATATAAGTTAAGAAATTCAAATAAATAACGAATTTTAAATGTTTGTGCCTTTGGTTTACATAACCTTTATTTTCAATAACCGCCTCAATTCTTCTTATGTACTATAGTTTTCATTAAGTTTTGACATTTCTTTGAAGTAAAATTATACAATATTTCTTGTAACTTTTGCTTTAGCTGTGAAATTGTTCCGGCTGGATTTATACTCAATATACAAAGTTTCAAAATTTTTAGACAAAATTCATTATTCCACCCTCACTATAAATTTTTTTTAAATATTTTTGATGTAAATATTCGCGAGGTTAATATTAGTATTTTTACAAAGTTTGAAAAGTTTTAAACAAAATTTAATTTCTTTTTCATCCCTCCTTAAAAACAACACCGTAATGCTCAGAATTTTTGTAATAGTTTTGGTATAGTATTAGCAGATTTTATATTGACTATTTAATATTACTTATAGTAAATTTTAAATTGAGTGTTACAATGCGTAGGTGCATGGTTTGGAGTTTCGGCCATCGTGAATAAATATTGATTACCTAGGGAGTGCTAGCTTTAATATTTGGGTGCTAGCCGGTTATAGCTCTAAGCAATCAGGAGCTGGCTTGTTTTTAGTAAAATGATCAGCGTTACCTGGGCCAGCAGTACTTTGCCCCCCTGTGTTGATATTTCTTTTTAAAAAGCTAGATTCTGCTTCCTTGGTGATAGCATCGGCTAGCACCCAAATATTAAAGTGAGCATCCCTTAGGTTTGTCCACAAATCAACATTGAAAAACCAAAGAAAAAGTAGAAATCTATATATTTCTAAGAAAATATAAAAATTGGGGGAGGTTACTTTGGTACCTCGTAGAAACATTGATTTTTGGATAAACCTATGGGGCGCTAGCTTTAATATTTGGTTGCTAGCCCGTGCTAGCTCCAGGGAATCGGGAGCCAAGGGGGACCCAAAGTAATGGACCCGAAATTTTATGAGAAGTCTCTGTACGCCGAAGAGCAAAACAGAAGAGAAGGACAAATCCTTGATGAGCTTGGAGTAGCTTAAGTGCTTGTTTATTGATACGCCAAAGATTGTGACTGAGTCCGTTGGAGCGATGGGGGCTGCTTTAGGTTGAAGTGGATGCTGGAGATATTCCTTCTTCGACTAACAACTATCGCCTCCAATTTTTCAGGGACTAAGGTAAGTTTACGACTGCTCACCCAATCGGACACCTCGCGGATTGCCGCGTTGTCTTTGGATTCTAATTCTGGGGCGTCTTTGTCTACCACGACGATGGCCAGGCAGTCAGCAAACCCGATGACTTGCACTTCGCCGAGTAGAGAGAGCCGTAAAAAGTGGTCGTACATGATGTTGCTGAGAGTCGGTCCAAGCACTGAACCCTGTGTGACTATTTTACGCTTTTAGGCTTCTATACAAAGTATAGCAAGAAGCCTTATGATCTGGCTCCGTGTCCGTCTGTCCGCATAATTCAAAATCATACAGAGCGTTTCAGATCGTGTTGGAAATACTCTGTGTGTATAGAGGTCTAAGAACTGGGTACCCAGTGCGCTACTTTTAGGCTTCTATACAAAGTATAGTGTTATGTCCAATGCAACGTCACTGGAAGCCCAGGCAACGCCAACCAGCGCGCACGCCCATGAGCCATGCCGCCATTGCATTACGATACTCATGTACAGTTTACACAATAGTTTGTTCAATAGTTTTCGAATAATTATTTATTTAATAAATGAGTACAATTAACGATTGTTTAATTTACAAGCATATACAACAAATTGGCGACGAGAAGGAAGAATGGCAGAATTACAAGAGGTATTGCAAAACATTGCGAAATCAATTGCATCGCAAAATGCGGCGTTATCTCAAATATTAAAAACCCACACGCCAAAGGAAACATTGCAAAATGTGAGTACACCATTTATATTCAAAGATAATCTACACCCGTATGAGGAGGATAATGAAACTTTCGACTCATATCTACAACGCCTCGATAATCATTTTAAATTAAAGAATATGGATGATAAAACCCCTGATAGGGACAAAATTTGCGTACAACTTTTAATAGGGTGCCTCAGCCCTAAAATATATCAAACATTGCGAAAGTTAACGGCACCAGAACTACCGATTTCAAAAACATACAAGGACTTAACAAAAATGTTGAAAGATTATTTATCTCCTCAAGCAAGCGTTATCGCAGCACAACAAAAAATTTGTTTCAAGATTACAATCAGAGGGAGAATCTGTCGCAGAATACACAGCTGAACTGAAACAGCTGACCACCAACTGCGATTTTAAATGTGAAAAGCGTTCGGCATCTACCATCGATACCCATCTACGTTCGCAGTTCATTAGAGGAATCAGAGACGACGAAATTAGGCAGAGATTATTGCAACAAAGAAGCCTTAGGAACTCACTATCGGAAGGAGGGGATTTTAAGTTTATTTTAAGTCTATTTAGATTTCTAATGCAATACCGAAAAACTCCAAATATAACCACGAATACAAGTCCAGCCGAATTGATGTTTCACCGAACCATACGTACGAGACTCGACCTGATAAGAAGAAATCTCAAAAACGACATGTCAGAAAAATCTTCAATTGAAAATAAAATCCCAAGAGTTTTCAAAGCTAGTGAAAAAGTCCAAATAAGAAATTATTCATCTCCTACCGAAAAATGGAAGTGGGGCATTATTGTGCGAAGAAGTGGAAATTTACATTACGATGTTGACGACGGACAGAGAAGATTAAGTAGACATGTCGATCAAATTCTACTACATGCGGGAGACTTGCCAAATCAACAGTCGCAGGACCAATTTACAGAAGAGGATGATTCACAAGTCGGAAATCCGGAATCGTTTTCAACGCCAACCTCTCCAATACGACCACCACCAGTTCATCCACCTGTTCAAGAGGAAACAGCAGCAACAACTCAGCCAGGGTCACCAGGGATAGCACCTACGGTGGAGCCACCAACTCTGCGGAGATCCGAAAGGATACGGGGGCGGCTAAATCCGAAATTACGGGGGGGGATGATGTTATGTCCAATGCAACGCCACTGGAAGCCCAAGCAACGCCAACCAGCGCGCACGCCCATGAGCCATGCCGCCATTGCATTACGATACTCATGTACAGTTTACACAATAGTTTGTTCAGTAGTTTTTGAATAATTATTTATTTAATAAATGAATACAATTAACGATTGTTTAATTTACAAGCATATACAACATATAGCAAGAAGCCTTATGATCTGGCTCCGTGTCTGTCCGTCCGTCCGTCCGCCCGTCCGCATAATTCAAATCTAATTCATATATTAAGATAGGTTACAAAAATATTCTGTGCTTTAAGATTGTAATTTTCAACCTATATAGTAGACTTGATCCGATGATCTGACCGATCAAGGTATCAAGGTATCAACGGTTCAAGGTATCAACGGATCAAGGTATCAACGGATCAACGGATTAAGTTATCAGATCACGGATCAACGGATTAAGTTATATCAAAGTAACGGATAAAATTTATTGTCATATTTTATAGCAAGAAGCCTTACGATCTGGGTCCGTGTTTACATTTTTTCACCTTTTCCCTTGCATCGAAAGATCTTCTTTTGATATTGCGTATCGGCGTCTTTCTGATGAGCTTGAACACTTGGTCAGAAGTGTTTCCACTTCCGAAGAAATTGAAAATTGCTGGTGAAGTGGAGATATTGGATTCTGCGCAGTAGATTTTCCTTCTCTTGGTGTTCACCAGAAAAGAGTCTACCAAATCCTCTTCTAAACGACGTTTTACTCTTAAGAAGGTTGACATTACGATGGTATAATTAAAAATTGTATAAAATGATAAAATTGTAGCGAAAATATTTGTTGATCATTTCATTAAAGTTCCGACCTACTATATAGATATTTCCGTTGATATGTTGATCCGTTGATCCAATGATACGTTGATCCATTGATACCTTGATCCATTGTTACGTTAATACATTAATTTATTAAATTGTGGGTGATGGAAATATTGGACAGTTGCTTGATTGAAAGCAGTTAGTAGATGATGAATTTAGTAGATTATAGAATATATGAGACTCTAATAATATACAAAACAAGGTGGAACTCGCTTTAGCGGCAGTTCTTAGGCTTCTATACAGCTACCTTTCTGGTGTGGAAAGTTGTTATTATCTGGTTATTTTTGGTCGCCATATAATGTAACATCACATAATCAGATAATCTGCACTAATTATTTATTATTTTATTTTAACCACAGCAGTGGCTTGATGTAGATATTGAAGTTAAGTTGTAAATAAAAGAGAAGGAAGAGGATGGATCACCTCAAAAAATGGACCGGACATTACAGAAAAATGAAAAATGAAGTTACGAATGGAATGGAAAAGTTTGATTATTATTACTTATGTGTAGTAATTGATAAATACCAACCGCAAAAATGTAATTAGTGCAGATTATCTGATTATATGATGTTACATTATATGGCGACCAAAAATAACCAGATAATAACAACTTTCCACACCAGAAAGGGAGCTGTATAAAAGCCTAAGAACTGCCGCTAAAGCGAGTTCCACCTTGTTTACAGATATTTTTATTTAGATGGATATTTTAATTCTGTAATTCAACCTTACATTATTCATTTCAGTTATAATAAAGTTAATCCCAGTTTTAGAAGTTAGCCAAAGTAAAAATTAATGTTGTGTAATAATTGTTAACCTTTTCAACCTTAGTTAGGGTTTTACAAAACTTTCCATGCTATTATGGATATTACTTGTAAGAAATATTATGGGAATAATATAAAATTTTCCGTTAGGATTGACATTTAAGATAAATAAATTCATTACAAAAAGAACGAAGCACGGAGACGGTAAGGACATTTTAGCGGGCGGTGGTAAATGTGCCACCAATAATGTTAGTCTACCTGCTACGAATTTAGGATATTAAAAGTACACAGGGTATTTGTGCCACCGGAGAAAACGGCATCTACCTGATGCATCTCCTACATGTAACATCGATTATTTTTTGTTTTTACACGATGTTTTGGGGGTGAAACGTAATAGTTTACTGCCCCATACCGCAACTATACTTTTTAATGCAATTTCGAGGGTCTCTCATATCCCGGTTTCATTTATCCCGGTTTTCTTGATGTGTGGCGCTTCTCGTATGTTTAGCCTAGTAACCAGAGTCAAAACCGCCCTGGAGGGGTGCAACGCGGAGCGGAGCGCAGCGGCGCCCCGTAAGGGTAGGTTTTGACGATGAATTACCCTCCTTATCGAATGCACACCTCAAAATTCGAAGGCAAAAAAAATTTAATTTTTTCACTCTTAGGCCCAGTTGTTCACTATTAGGTTATCTTTTAACCTGAATTATTTTCCATGGAAACAATTCTTGAAACAATCATTTCTATGGAAAATAACCCTGGTTAAAAAATAACCCGAAACTGAACAACTGGGCCTAAGTGGCACAAATACCTGTGTTTATTTAAAGAACCCTTTTGGTCGGTGGCACATTTACCGGTAGGTACCCTTTTCTGGTCAGGTACATTTGGTGGCACATTTACCTCCGCCCATTTTAGCCTATAGCCAAAGTCGAACCAGAGAACCTTGCATTAGCAGGTAGTCTTGCTAATATTCAGACCATCACAACCGTTTTTTTTATTATAAAAGTATTTAATTTAACCATACTGAATTTTAGTTTCGTCAACATGGTTACAAAATGAAGGATATGAGAATACAGCTCATGAGCTTTAATGAGGATTATTTCAATTTTGTAGAAGTTAAAGCATTTAAATTCAATAGAACTACTACAGCCCACAATGTGACGTTTAATTTTAAAATAGACGTCGAAGATAAACTAGAGGTTTCGATCAAGGAATGGTGTTTTCAAAAATTAAATTGTATATTTTTTGGCCGTCTGTCAAGTTACTAAATTTTTGAATAATGAGTATCGATACTTTCCAATTCGTTTCCAAAGCAATTTGAGAAAACTAGCTGACGCAGACGTAACGGAAATGTCAACGGCTCAAGATTGTGGTAACGTCAAAATATCTTTCTTCAATAAGGTTTTAAAAATTGTTTTTTATATTTAAAACAGATCATCAATATAATTTTTTGTCGTAGGACATCAACTATCGCATACTTATGTAATTTTGTAATTGATGAAACACGTTTTCCTTCACTTATTCCTGATGATAAATATAGAGCTGAAGTTCAACTACGTCATATGAATATCGAAGCAGTTACGCTAGTTGCGTAGCTCAAGTGGCGCTGCCCTGGTGGCCAAATTTAGCGTAACTGGGGAGGTGAGCGCAAACGGTTTTAAATACAAGTAATAGTTTAATTACGAATTAAACATTAAGAATTAGAATTAAGAAGTAAATTTGAATTTAAACAATGTTCTATATGCCCTATATAACTTAATAGCATTATGGTATTGGTAGTGCTGACGGTTTTGGGTAGATTCACATAGAAAAGTTGATTTAAAAATGGATGCAAAAAGGTATTGTTGTGTAGTTGGATGCAATAAATCAGAGAAAAAGAATCCTGATTTAACATTTTATCGCTTTCCTGGAAGACTTTACCAGATTAATCAAAAAAAATTAGTGGATACAAGCTGTTAAACGTAAGAGCGAGTAAGTAATTTCTATTCTATATCTCATAGCCTCGTTCAATCTCCCATCAAATTGCTCTTTCAAAAGTTTTCTTGCTAATGCCTCAAAATTGTCTGTTCTAGTTTTTATTCGATGAGCTTTGCTAGAACACGTTATTCTTTTAGCTCTTTCTTCAAACCACTGAAAACAATTTGACTGGCCGACTGATTTCTCACAAATTTCAATAGCTGCATTTTTTGAGACTACAATTTTTTCTTCAAAAAATGCAATCAAATGTTCAGGACATTGCAACGGTTTTAAAAGAATTTTTAATCCCTCAATTAATGTACACTGATAACTTCGATAGTTTGACCCCGATTCTTGTAAATCATAAATTTTTGTTATCACTTCATTTTAATTCCTTTGTTAGCTGTTTGGCCTTTTCTGTCATAATATTTCTATTACTGGCAAGATCTTTTTCTAACTTTAAATAGTGACTAAATATACAATCAATATTATACATTGCACTGGGTACATTTTCTACATCATCAAATTTGTAATTTACATTTCAATCTATTTGTAATTCTTTACATGGAAGAAGCTTTTCTATTGTACATCCTTTCTTATATTTATCGCATTGTGCTTTACTAGGCTGACTCCAGAAAAAAGTCAATAATGTTTATATTTTGATAACCACATGGAATAGTAACTGAGACTGAACTCATAATGTGAAAAGCGAATTATTTCAACTAAACACTTGTTTTTATACGCTAGTTGCAACTTGTAAATTTTGATAACAAAACATTGTTTATTTTCTTTTATATAATAAAATTCATCTTGGTTATGTACCAACCTAAACTTAAAGGATCGACTACAGTTTATAATAATTATTACATAATAAAATATTTTAAATTAATAAAAATAATTAATATTTTTGCTAATATTACCATATAAACATGAACATTTGGGCATCTCAGTTTAGGCAAAATTTATCCACGAGACGGCGCTTCGTACGCTTTTGGGAGGTACGCAACTAGCGTATTATTATTGAAAGAATTCCCGTTATGCCGTTATTATACCGTTATAGTTTCGGTTAGAGTAAAGATTAGAATTAAGAGTTCTTTTGTTAGTACTTGGCCGGTACTTTATGTCGGTTTTAAAAGATTCCTTTTAAAATTATATCTTTACATGGATTTTAAGAATACGTTACATTATTTACTAATAATTCTCGGTAGTTAAAAAAATTATATAAATTTGAAGGTTTATTTGGAAAAATTATGTTTCACTACGTTTTTTTCATTTTGAGATTTCTCCCGGAACAAACTATTTTGCATGTCCACGAACAATAATATTTATTTTGTTCAGGACCGGTAGGAACTATTTACTAATTATTATAAATTGCATTTTATGATTATAGCAATAGCGAAGTAACCTGTAAAAAGTTCCTGGAAAATTTCTGCCACAGGAAACTTATATACAAGTTGATACTTTTCCTTGTAGGATATCTCCGCCAGCTTTAATCACTTCTATACTTATACAATCATATCAAGGGGCCTTGCCATCCTTAACTTTTTTAACCCCGTTAAATGTTCTACCGTATTTTCAACTTCTCTATTTTGTACTGTTACATTTTCAAAACTATTCTAGTTTTCGTTCGTTGTTCTTCATTGCTCTTCTTTTTATGTTGTAACCCTTCTTCTGTTCTTTTAAAGTAAAACTTTCGTGCATTTTGCACGTTACTGTTTTTCCTCCAACTCAGCCATTATTTTCTTGAGCCATTCATTTTTCTTTTGCTTATAGATTGTATAAGCTTCTTCGCTTTATTTTCTTGTTGTCAACTATGTCATTCTTGGATCCTTTATCAGTTCAGATTTTTCTTCGCATTCCTTGTCCAACCATTTCTTGCTTTTCCTTTGCTTCTTGTAACCTATTATTTTTTCTGCTGCTGACTGAATTCCATATTTTATACTTTTTCATTCATCTTCAATGTCATGGTATCTTCCATCGTTAACCAATTTCTCAACTAATTTCTTTATATAATTTTGTTCATTATAAAGTCTCTCTACAGTCCAGTTCCTCGTTGTAACATTTTTCTTTATATACCATACAACTCTCTGTTTTTTTGTTGCCGCTACCATATAATGATCTGATCCCACGTCTGCTCCTCTTTATTCCCACGTATTTCATAGCTGTTCCTCTTCTTCATCGTGTCTTGCCCCCGATCTCGCCCATGTTATCGTCTGTATTGCTGTATGCCAGAGCCGTATCTAGGCGGTGGCGAGATGGGCGCCCGCCAAGGGCGCAGCTACCCGGGGGGCGCAAAATCGGCCATGAAAAATAATTTTTTTTTTCTAGATTAGTGCATTTTGTTAAGGACAAAAATTTCACGTTATTGAAATGAATGTTATTCCAGATTGTTAAGTTATTGTCCAAAGCTACATGTGGTTTCTTGGAAATTACAAGTTGTTTTCCAGTTAAGAGACTGAAAAAAGTCAAAAGAATGGCTGGTGAAATGGCTGAAGATGAATCCCACTTGCTGAGTGCTGAAAAATCATTTGAGAGAGAGTGTTTCGTTGTGTTTGATAGGATTAGAAGCGAAATGGACAAGAGGGCAAACATCTACCATTCGGTTTCATCTGACTTTAATTTTTTATCCGGAAAGTCTTTAAGTGAGTATTCTGATTCTCTTCTTGAAAAGTGTGCAGCTAATCTTGGTGCGATGTATGCCAAAGATATAGATACGTTAGAGCTTGTGAACGAAGTAGTTACTTTCAAGTATCATGCAAAAGAGCTGATAAAGGACATCAATAAGGCCTCCCATTTGGATGTTCTGAACGTTATTTCTAATTACGAATTAAGAGACGCCTATCCGAACATTGAAATTGCGTTGAGGATAGTTTTAACAATGCCTGTAAGTGTGGCGTCTTGTGAGCGTTCGTTCAGCAAGTTAAAAATGATCAAGAACTATTTAAGATAAAGTATGTCTGAAAACAGATTGACAAACTTAGCAATTCTGAATAATATAGAATACGACATTGCGTTTCAGATTGATTTTAGCGATATCATCGACGATTTTGCCCTGGTAAAAGCAAGAAAAGTACAGTTTTGCCTCATGATTGATTGATGATCGATCGAAAAACTTTAAACCTACAACTTTGCACTTTAATTTTGTAAAATTTCCGCGGAAGGACCCCCGGATCCCCCGTTTTCGTTGGGGGGTATTCCATACCTCCCCAACACCCCGGTATGGGGGGGCGCAAATGTTAAGTCTCGCCAAGGGCGCGGCCATACCTAGATACGGCTCTGCTGTATGCTCGTATTTTGTGCTACTAATGGCAAGGTTCATTGATGCAGCCAGATTACATATGCCATTGCCGTTCCTTTTTACTATGAACTTATATTTATCAGTCACTTCGTTTATGAAATCGTTTCTTTCTATTTGTGTATTGAAATCTTCTAGAACTATTAACATGTCGCCTTTAGGTGTTCAATCAGCTTCTATTTCCAGATCAATAGACAGCCTATCTTTCTCCTCTGAATTTTTATCTTCGGTTAGCGCATATACATTTATTATTGGTCGGTATTGCTATTATTATCAAATATGCCAATAGTCCACTCACCGATTTGAACTGCATTATCTGTTTCTCCTCTTCTTAATAGCGAAACACATATTATAATATAATATCCTGTTTAATTATATAAAAATAGTACAAAAAAACATTAAAAAACTACAAATTATTGCACAACGTATTAAATAATTATATAAAATTTAAAAATCAACTACATTTAGCTTTCCGCTTATTAATCCGTGGCCAAACTTCCGTCTTCCAAAAATTTCACGTTATCTGTTATCAATTATAACCTGTATTAAACTTTAAGTCTTCCTAAAAATTCTTAGTCTATTATTACCTTTTACCTCCTGGTGGAAGGTTGTTTTCAGTATTTGTTCTTTATATCTTCGATTGCATTCACCATAAACCACTACGTAACGCTTTTTCCTGTTCCATTTGTCTTGTATATTTCCGTATGTGATGAGCCGTGTTTACGGTAATGACGTCGACATTCTCCATTTTTTTGGCAATTTTTAATAAACACGATTAATAAGTCCGGTCCGTTTTTACCACCACCATCGATTAATAACAATATAACTCATGGGTATAACAACCTATTGATATGCCATTTAAAGGTACACTTCAAAATATATATTTTCCACTGCCAGTTCTGAACTTAAATACAAAAACGTAATTTCAGTTTTATATCTACCATTGGGTATAAGTGGAGGGAAGCGAGTTTCATCAACAACAAAATTGCATGCGTGGTATGTGACATCCTGAAATCAAAAAATTTAGAATATTTTTTACAGCATCATTTATAATTTGCAAAACCTTATGAAAATAATAATTTGTTATGTTACCACATCTAGGGATATGAGCCAATCCTATTACATTTGCATTAAGAACTTTTTTTAAGTTGACTTCAAAACACAGGAAAGTGTAGATATTCGTTACTCAAAAACTTGTAACCTTCTACGACGATCTAAACTTTAGCAATAATAATTTTAATGTTAGAGGAAATCTTAAAAATTGAGAAACGCATATATGAATTTATTACTGACTTGGAATGCTGAAATATTATTACACCGTGACCCATGCGTGGACCTTTAAAGATCGGCCAATTCCAGACACCGCATAGTTGCACATGAGTAGTGTTGTCTGTTCTTCTATTTAATAAATTCCGTTCAGTGCAATGCTTTGCTTACATATCAAGTACAGTCTTTCGGAGAAAGTAACAGTCTAGGAACTGTTACAACGGAGCTGTAGTTGTATGTAACAGCCCTATATTCGGTTTTTTCCCGACGATAGTTATTTTAAAAAATGACTGGCAAAGTCTCCGAAACTTCACGCGGTCTATTTGGCGAATTACTCCGCCTGGGTAACAGTGCCCGGGTTATTACTTCCTTGCGGGCTATAATTTCAATCTGATCGCGGGAAGTGGCAGATAATCGGTGTTTTTCCCTTTGACAGTGAATTTGAATATAGATTGTGGGACAACAACAGGAGAAAGTCTTCCCTCGGGCTGTCCGAGAGCTGTTGGACGACACCAATTACACTCGCGCAGGCCGCGCCGTTCATAAGGTATATGAAGTTTTGACCGAGTGTTGAGAGGGGGGAGGGAATTCGTCCTACGAACCTTATCAGGGGAATTATGGGGGTTAGGATTTGAGGGGAGGCCGTCTCCCGTCCCGTTACAGAAAACTAAAATGCAATAAATTCATTAAGCCAGCCATTTATTACTAATTACAATTACAAATTTTAAGTTGTAATTTGCATATTTTAAAGGCTGTAAATTATTTTCAAAAATTGATTTAGTTTGCGCATATCGTTAAATACCTGCTGCATATGAGTTTTTTTAATTTTGAAGTTTTTGAATTTACTCGAATGCTATTTAGGCTTCTAATATTATATTATGAACGAATTAGTTTTCGAATTAGATTTTGTAATCGTTTACATTGATGATACTGCTGCATATTCATTATTCATTACAAATTAAGAACAGCATTAACAATACGAGTACAACCTACTTTAACATTATTTGGCCGTCCGTTACTTTTTATTTGATTTTGCTCCTCTGGCTCTGCTATAATGCGACCTATTGACGGTCAAAAATCTATCGATTAGTTCACCAAACTAAATTTAGTTATATAAAATATGGCCGATTCAATTGATGATTTAACTAGCAATAAAATAAACTGTTCGTGCATCCACAATTAATATTTATTAAATATGCGCATTTCTACAAAACTAATGTATCCCTGTCCATACTTATTTATTGGTGTTCTAGAAAATCATATCAACTCTGTGCACCCTATTTATACATTAAACCTAAAATAAACCTCGTGTATTATTATAAGATTTAAATAGGGAATGTCCCTTGGGAGAGGCTGAAACTCCTAGAGGGCGCGTCCCCGGGTGGCGGATAGGGGAATGCTCGGCCTTAGGGCAGGGTAGGAGGGAAATTAAATACCTCCCGCGGACCAAACAGTCCGACCGAGAACAGCCTAGCAAGCTATCTCGGCCGTATCAATAATGCTCAAAGTACTAAGAACGGCCTCGGAACTGGATGGACTAAACGGATGACGACAGCGCAAGGAATAAGGCATAAACGATTTAAGACTCGCGGCACGGTTAGATTGGCGACTTGGAACATAATGTCATGGAATACCAGAGATCAGGAAGTGATCACGGAAATAACTGAAAAGAAAATAGACATTTGCGCACTGTCCGAAACTAAGAAAAAAGGCAAAGGAACTCGCGGATATGGCGATTATACTATGGTTTATAGTGGAGTTACCAAAGAGAGCCGAGCAAAAGAGGGGGTCGCCCTCCTTATCCACCGAAAGTTCCAAACAAGTATAAATAGCGTTGATTACATAAGTGAGAGAATACTGCGAGTTACTCTGGAATTAAATAACAATAAAGTCAGTATCATAAGCGTGTATGCCCCTGACATTAGTAAACCACGCGAAAAAAGAGAAGAATTCTATGAGACTCTGCAGAATGAAGTCGATTCGATCCCACCTACAGAACACGTAATAATAATGGGAGACCTAAACGCTAGAGTAGGAACACAAGTAATATCTGGTGTCAAACAACGGTTTAATGAAGAGACTGAAAACGACAATGGTGAACTTCTGGTAGATTTTTGTGGTCAGAACAATATGAGAATTAACAACACCTTCTTTGAACACGACCTAAAATACAAAATAACATGGCAAAACTCTCGTGGTCAAGCATCTGTACTGGACTATATTATAACTAGCCGCAACATTCTGCCAACCGAAATACTGGATGTTAGAACACTAAACTCAGCAAATATTGGCAGTGACCATAAACTGGTGCTCTGTAAGCTAAGACTGAACCATCCGAACAAACAAAAACGTAAAGCAGTGGAAATAAATAATATTAACGACAACCCGAAGGAAAAAGTTAATATAGAAAGTCTGACAACGGAGAGCACACGGAATTTATACGCACAAAGACTTGAGACAAAGATATCCACGAACAAAATTTATCCAACTGATCATGTAGAAGAAGCATGGAAAAAATTGAAGTCAAACATACTGGAGGCTGCAGGGGAGGCGTGTGGCACAAGAAAGATAAAATCACAGCCAACAAACCCGAAGACACCATGGTTTACCGACGAAGTAAAACAGCTCAGCCAAGAAAAGAAACAGTCTTACCTTAAACATAAATCATCAGGCACACTTGAAGACCTTAGAGAATATAAACGGGTTAGAAACAATGTCATTCAGAGAATAAGGGGGATAAAAGAGGAATACTGGGAAAAGTTCACAGCCGACATGGAGCATGATTTGACAGGGTCACAACAAAAGATATGGAAAATGGTTCGAAATAGAAAGGCTGATATCAACGAACGCCTGAGCTTCCACAAAATTGGTGCCGAAGAGTGGACTAAACATTTCACATCGATATACCAACGGAACGCCACCGAAACACCTGATAATGTAATAGCAGACTGTAAAACTGATATAATACAGATAGAAAAAGAAGACGTAACGAAGGTAATTCGAAATTTAAAAGGAAGGAAGGCGGCTGGAATGGATGGAATTAATAACGAGCTGCTCAAGTATGGTGGAGAAGCGCTAGAAAGCGAATTAACTCAATTCATAAAAATTGTGTTCGCAACTCAAGAACTCCCCAAAGAACATAAATCATCCATTACTATCCCAATATTCAAGAAAGGCGACAAGAGAAACCCGGAGAATTATAGAGGGATAACCCTACTCAGCTCGGTACTAAAATTAATCACAAAGGTGACGCTACATAAACTAAATGACCACCTGCAAAATAATGAAGAACAATGTGGTTTCCGTAGAAACAGATCCACAACAGATGCAATCTTTATAATACGCCAGTTATGCGAAAAATCAATAGAATACAACACTCCGGCTTTTATGTGCTTTGTTGACCTAACAAACGCTTTTGACAGAGTAAGACTGGTGGATGTTGTAAGGATATTGGAAAGAAATAAAATTCCGCAGTCTCTCATCAATGTGATAAACAACATATACAAAAACACAGAAACCCGGATCAAGGTGGAAACCGGAACGACCAACCCAATACCAACTCCTGGCGGAATAAGACAAGGTGACTCACTTAGCCCAATGCTATTTAACATCATTATGGACGAGATAATTAACAGCGTCAAACCTAAGAAAGGATACAAAATGGGCCAAAGAGAAATCAACATCATCTGCTATGCTGACGATGCGGTCTTGATCGCAGATAACGAGGACGACCTTCAGAGACTTTTACACCAATTTGTCATCACAGCGAAAACTTATAATATGGAGATATCCATAAAAAAGACCAAATGCCTAACAACATCGAAGGAACCAATCAGATGTAAATTGGAAATAGAAGGAAAAATAATAGAGCAGGTGATGATGTTCAAATATCTCGGAATAGAAATATCGAGCGCGAGAGACATATTCCGTGAGGTGCAACAACAGGCAACAAAGGGAGCAGTAATGTCGGGGTGTCTTCGTGACGTGTTCTGGCGAAATAAATATATGTCCATAAAGAGCAAGATTAAAATTTATAAAGCAGCGGTAAGACCTGTGATAACATACGCAGCTGAGACAAGAGCGGAAACATCAAAAACAAAGCAAAAGATGAGAACAACCGAAATGAGAGCGCTCAGAACAATAACTGGCAGAACACTCCTAGACAGGGTTCCGAGTCGAGAGATCCGACAACAATGCGACATACAAGATGTCGTAAAATTCACAAAGACCCGCCGCAAGGAATGGAACGCACATATAGATAGAATGGGAAACGAACGCCTCCCAAAAATAGTAAGAGATGGTAGACCCACCGGAAGAAGACCCCGCGGTAGACCGCCAAAAAGATGGGCGGAAAGTTGGGTGTCATCGTCAATTGAATCACCACCAAGATGAGGTCGCAATTGGAAAGACAGGCAATGCCTAATTAAAGAATAAGAAGAAGAAGAAGAAATAGGGAATGTTGAGCAAAATTAATAAATTTGACCATTTTTATCTTTTATCGGGGATAGGTATTGGCGTATATGCCTCTCCATAACAATTTAATGTTGCTATTGAACGGTCCAAATGTAGAAACTGAACTTCAGTATTATATCTGCCAGATGGAATATGAGGAGGTAAACGATTTTCATCAATAACAAAATCACACAACTCATAAACGGTGTCCTAAAAATACAATGTTAAAAAAGTTTTCTAGTTCAATTATTGAATTTATTTTGAACCTTCCGAAAGTAACAGGTAAAGTTACCGCAGTGATTGGCAGCCGATGCAAACCCCATAACATTTGCTCTATAAACTTTTTTTAAATTGACTTGAAATCGAACAGGAAATTCTCTATACTCATTACTCAAGAATTTGTAAAGCTGCACAAGTATCTGAAAACAAAGGTAAGAGCTGAACTAATTATTTGATCAAATCAATTGTTTTTATATTAAAAATACTCGTCAGAAAGTTTACTTTACCTCCATTTTATCTAGAGCGTCATATTTCATGCTGAAAGTGATATTATGGGCCGTAGTAGTTCGATTGAATTTAAAAGCCTTAACTTTAAAAAAATGATAATAATCTTTGTCGTATCTCATTAATTCCATTCGCTTATCTTTAATTTTAAAATCACTTTGATAAAACTAAAATTTGGTCTATTAGTCGTTTTTAAATATTTCGTAATGGTATAATATCTGCCTTAGTTAAGAAGCTATCTTCAAAGATGCTTTCTAGATAATTTATCAGAAGAAAATGTAATAATAACTGAATTTTCATTTTCGTTAACAGGTGTGTTTTGTTTCCAAGTTTGAAATAGGAAATATCCTGATACCTATGAAACAATAAGATGTAAGAAAATTAAATTAAAAACAAACCTTTGCATACAATATGTGGATAACGAATTTATGATACGACTAAGCACTCAGCTTAAACTACACTAACTAACCGGAATTTTTTAAATTCACCATTATTTTTCAGTTGACCTTCCTTTTTGTGTAATTAGTATAATACGAGTACATTACATATTTTGAGTGATGAATAATTATATTATGATTATAATAATGATTTAGCGTCCTTTAAATATTTAATGTCTGTTTGCCAAATCAGCCTACGGATGTCTCTTTAACCTGCGCACTTCATTGATTCGGTTTCATAACCGGGTAGCCAAAACGTTTGGGTTATTTGGAAGTCTTTCATTATAATTAAAGCTGTATTTTCTTATCTCTTCTATAACCGAGGACAATGGAACATCGTTATGTTTAACTGAGTTCGGTACATAGTACGGCGCATCCACGATAGCACGAAGGACTTTATTTTGAAATCGCTTTAATATTTCGATTTTCGAGCTGGCAGCTGTGCCCCGGAGCTGAATTCAATATGTCCATATGGGTTTCAAAATTGCCTTGTACAACAGCACCTTGTTCTCGACAGTGAGTTGGGATTTTCATCCCATGAGCCAATACATGTGCCTCTTTTTTGTTGATGTGCTTCTTCCAAGTCAGTCGCTGATCTAAATGGATCCCAAGGTACTTCGTGTTCTCACTCTGTGATAGTTGGCCAACATTAAGTTTTATTATATGGTGAAGGTCACATGCACATACTTTGTTTGTTGGCTTTTATTCGCCATATTTTCATCCACTCTTGTATTTTATTGAGGCAATTCTGTAGGTTACGAGATGCCATTATTAAATTTACAGCAGATATAGGAAGGGACCGAGAGCAGTTCCTTGGGGAACTCCAGAATTAATTTGATGCAAGTCGGCATAATCATTTTTTAGCTTCACATATAAATGTCTGGTAACAAGATAAAACCTAAGGACCGGATAATAATAATAGGAAAGCCTCGCTTTTATTTTGTACAATAATCCCTCATGCCATATCTTGTTAAAGGCCTGACCGATGTCCAAGAAGGCAACCGAATAGTAGCATTTGTTGTTCAAGTGGCTATTGATTTTCTTACCTATTCGATGCACTTGTGCTACCGTGCCATGTTGTTGGCGGAAGCCAAATTGGTGGTTTGGTATGATTTTTCTTTTTTATAATATTGGTTTTAGTCTTTCAATTACAGTTTTCTCAAATACCTTGAACAGTATCGGCAACAAGCTAATTGGTCTATATGATTTTCCGTCTTCAGTGTTCTTTTCAGGCTTCAAGATCATTACGGTCTGTGTCACTTTCCACAGTGGTTTGGGAAATGATTAAGGGAGAATATTGCATTGAATATTTGTGTTATAGGTTTATATCCATTTTCCGACAGTTCTTGCAATACTTTCCCAGTGATAAGGTCGAAACCAGGACCGTTTTTTGGGCTGATTGAGTTTTTAAGAATCTTTTCGATTTCCTTTATTTTTTCCTTACTATTTGAGAAAGAATTGAGAGGAACACCGGGGTATGATCAGAGAAAAGATCAAAACTGGTTTGTATTTTTAATTTTTTTTATATCAATCCCTTTTGTGATAAATATCCTGAGATCGGACAGGATATCTATATAATCAAAAAGAAATTATTGCCACAACCAAATTTTCTCCTTTTAGCTCTAATCAGATCGAAACAAGTATGTCATTGTTAGAATTCTCTGGTTATGACTTCTTTAAATACTTTTATACATAAATATTTAAATTTAACCCCCTAATTTATACTATTGTTAATTTTGTTTTATAATGTATCACTTTGCATTAATATACTCCCTCTCTAGGTGGTTAACCTAGAGAGGAAACAGGAAACAAAAACCTCCAATACACGTCAGACCCCGAACTCAAGGCAACACTTGAATCGATGTGACAAATATAAAATTTAAGTAGTACATTATGATCAGTTGATAAAGAGAAAAGGATATAACTTAGTAGGGTGCTGATGCTAAGTACTCGCTTCGCATCTAAGTGAAGTAAAAGGTTTATTTTTGACCGGCTTTCATCAGAAGGCAATTGCCAAGGACCCAGGTAATTTGCCAAGCGAGCTTTAGGTCATCAAACTCTGATTAAGATAAATGAACACAGGAGGATATGACGACCACGGAGTAACATATAAAATTTTATCACTATTATAATACTATTAGGTAACGCTAAAACAGTCGAATTAAATTTACCATGAATTTAAATTTTAATAACCTCTGTAAATGATACTCCTATATTATTTGAATAACATAACAATAAATAAATAAATAATATCATTTGGAATTTGGCATTGAAAGAAATATTAAAATAAACTTACTAGTTAATTAATTAATAGTAGTAAATTTCTCAAAGGCAAACGATTTCTTGGAAACATAAATTTGATTGATGTCTATTTGTAATCAGTTTGAGTCTGAGTAGATGAATTCCACCAAATGCGGATAACATAGAAACGCGTCACTCATTACGGTTATTTTGGATAGTATACGTATATTTTGGTTAATAATCATTTACTATTATTATGATACCCTGGGTAACTCCTCTCATTTTTCTGCTGAAGAAGTATTTCTTTAACCATAGGCGTATTCTTTTTACAAGTTTTATTTCCATCTCAGTTACGCAACTGAGACGAAGTGAGCTGAGCCGAACAGAGATTAACTGAGTCAAAGTGAGAAAAACATAAGGTGAAAAGAACAACAAAAATATGTACAATACCAACCCATGATATAATAATTTACCTACCAACCAAATTATTTTACAAATTACATAATCTCCAAAAAGATGAAATAGCAACTTATTGAAACCGGCAATTAACATTAAATAACATAAAATAAATAAGTAAAATAAAATAATCCGAGCTATTTCCCACTTTGTCTCAGTTGTAACACTTTGAAATAGCAAGATCACTTGGGTTAGGGTACCAGGTAATTTTCTCAGTTAAAACTCAATTCGGCACGGCACGGTACATTCGTCAAAACGGACAAAAGAACACCCTTTTAACTGAGTCAACTGAGTATCTCAGTACAATCTCACTTAAAATAGGTAAAAAGAATACAGCTCATGATACATCCTAGTGACAGAATGCCTAAATGTTGAATACAACATTTTTATTGCATGAATTGGATTTGTCGCATCTAATTATATAAAGTAGCACGATTTATCCATACAACTTTTGCGGAAGAGAGGACGTCAGATTGGAGCTTTCCCCGGTCGGAATTTTTCGACCCTGACCTATACCACTCATTTTTCGAGAATTTATTATCAAAATTTTGAAATAATCGATTTTGAACTTAGCAAATTTACATGTAAAATTTAACGAGATTCCGCGCGTCGTTCATTTTGTTGACGGTCCGTGCAGAATGAATGACCCTAACACTTAGAAAAATTCGCACCGGCAGATGCACCTCGTCTCTCCTACATGTAACATCGATTATTTTTTGTTTTTACGCAATTTTTTGGGGGTGAAACGTAATAGTTTACTGCCCCATACCGCACCTATACTTTTTAATGCTATTTCAAGGGTCTCTAAGCTCCCGGTTTCCTTCATCCCGGTTTTCTTGATGGGTGGCGCCTTCTCGTATGTTTAGCCTAGTAACCAGAGTCAAGGATAACCCTCCTTATCGAATGCATACCCCAAAAATCGAAGAAAATAAAATTTAATTTTTTCACTTTTTCGGCAATACACGGGTTATTTTCCATTGTTTTGATTATATTTATTACTAATATCTACTAATCACACCCCCACCTATCCGAATTTCAAAGAAAAATTCAAATCTGAGCGAAAAAATTTTACGCGATTTGAAGGGAACGTCGATGAATTCTATAGCGTCTGCCTGGTGGGGCGCGGCATATTCGATGCTAATTTCCCTACTTTTAAAAAGTCGATTTTGGGGTTGTTTTTAGAGATTTCTCGTAAAATATTTTTCTATGGACTAAAATAAGCATGTTCTTTAGTGTGTAGCTGAAGAAAATTTTTTTCGGCTGGCCACACTTATGGCACCGTTACCACAAATTCAACTAACAAATAATTATGTTTAAATAAACTCCAATGTGTTACTCCAAATACTGGGTGCTCATTCGTATTATAAATTTAGTGCACGTTAACCGCCTACATTGGAAGGTAAGGAATAGTTAGTTAAAAATGTTGTGTTAATTAATTTGATTTTCTTATGCCTTAGCTTTTCTGGTATTAGTGAAGTTCTTAAAGCAATAAGGAATTCCAGCACAATTTTATCAGCAGGAGGTTTTAAATAGCTCCGATTCAAACAAACCAATTTGATTATTGCTTGAAGTGTGTTCCAAACTTTCCCACAAATAAAAAAAACTACTATATTTATATCAACGGAAATGAAAATTCAATTATTGTTGCTATTTACTTTGATGCATTTCCTACAAGGCATCTTTAATGATGGTTTCTTTAACAAAGTAGGTATCCATTACAAAATATTTCAATTGTATTATTAATAGTAGGTTAAATTTTAGTTTCGTCAAAAGGATTATAAAGTTAAAGATAAGCGAATACAATTAATGAATTACGACAAAAATTATTATCACTTTTTTAAATTTGTTGCTTTTAAATTTAATCGAACCACTACGGCCCACAATATTACTTTTAACGGAAAATATGATACATTAGATAAAATGGAGGTAAAGTGTACTTTTTAGGGAGTATTCTTAATATTAAAACATTTAATGGTCGTTTGTTCAAATAATTAGATACTTGCTTTCAGATACTTGTGCAGGTTTACAAATTCTTAAGTAATGAATATCGAGAATTTCCAATTCGGTTTCAAGTTAATTTATGGAAGGTTTATAAAGCAAATGTTATCGGATTCGCCAGAGCTACAAACTGTGGAAATTTTACCTGTTATTTTTTCAAGGTTTAAAAAAATTTAATTACCAACTATAAATAATTTTTTCCACTACTAGTCATATAGGCTACCATTATAACTTATCCAAGTCACATGTGAAGTGACGCATTTTAGACATGCGGTAAATAATATTTTCATTATACAAATGAACCAATGAAATGATTTGACAGATTCATTATACACTTAAGTTAAAAAAATGAACCAATGAAATGATTTGACATACGTGATTTAAAATTTGTCAACAACTGTCAAATCAACAAAACAAAACTGTCATTTGAAATAAATATTTTAAATTTGAAAATTTTTTTATTAAAAAGAATTTAAAAAATGGTAATAAATCTAGTAGTGGAAAAAATAGTATATAAACCACGGTTGTGAAGACCATTATTGCCTCCGCGCGTTATATTCCTCGGTGCAAAGCACCTCGGAATATAATCTTGGCGCTAGGGCAATAATGACGGCCTTCACAACCTTGATATATAATGTACTATTGAAGTATTGCAATAATTCTAGGATACCGTTTATCACATGTGCAATTTTGTTGTTGATGAAGCTTATTTACCTTCGTTTATTCCAACTGGAAAATATAATACTGAACTTCAGTTTATCTATTTGGATCGTTCAATAATAATAATAATAATTATTTTTATTTTCTGATAAAGTTACATGTGTGTACAGATAACATTTAAAAGAAATTGCGTCATTTTTGAACAAACATTTAATTTATTTCAAGTTTCTGTATTAAAATATTCATTTAGGTTGTAAGGCTCTAGAACCATCAATAAATTTTTCACTTTGTTTTTATATTGTTTGATATTTGTGATGCTTTTTATTGAATTTGGTAGTGTAGTAAATTGTAATTACTATTTGATATAAAAAGATGTTTATTTAAATGAATTTACAATAAATGAATAATTAATGAAGATTCTAATTTTCGTAACAATTCAAAATACACTAATACACTTTTATCGTCTCGCGTGCTACTGGGTCGCCGTCTGGTAGTCGACTGACTTGATCGCACTGGGTCGCACTGGGCACTTGATCCTACAGTAGTTTGTTAAAAATTTTGATGCACATGTATGCTGGGTTTTTCTCTGACATGTGTAGTCTGTGGACAGGATAATTTATATTTAATGTTCTTGTTTCGTAGGTGTAGTTGGTTATATTTTCTTCAAAATGCTTCCTGTTTTTGTACAGGTGCATTAAGCACTCGTACAAATATAATCCATCGACTGTTAAGATGTTGTTCTTCTTGAAGATGCCTCTACATGAGTCTTTTGATTTCATGTTATAAATTATTCTTAACGCTCTTTTTTGTATTATCATTATTCTGTCAGCGTTCGAGCTACTCCCCCAGAAAATGATTCCATATCTGAGAGTAGATTCAAAATTGGCATGGTACAATATCTTGAGTGTTTTCTCGTACATGTATTTTGCTGTTGTTCTTATTGCAAAACATATTTTGTTAATTTTTTGTGATACATGTTCGATGTGTTGGTTCCAGTTTAAGAAGCTGTCGATGTATACGCCTAGGAACTTGGTATGATCTTCAACTTTAAATTCGTGCTCGTTGATGCTGATTTTTTCTGGTTTTACTTTCCTTGATCTGCTTGTGCTGAATATGACCATCTTCGTTTTTTCATCGTTTAAAATCAACTTGTTTTGATTTAACCAGGTTTTTGTATTGTTGTAGAGTACTTTGCTTTTGTTTATTAACTCCCACTGATTTTTAGCACCTGTTACAAGATTGGTATGGTCTGCATAGTTGGTAATATATTCGTCATTGTTTTTTATTATGGAATTAAGGTCATTAATGTATATTATAAATAGGATTGCACCCAGTATACTTCCTTGTGGTACTCCTATGTTGTTTGTTGTTATTTTTGATTTTTCAGTTTGACCATTTCTCGTAACTATTATGACTCTTTGTTTCCTGTTTGTAAGATATGATTTGAACAGTTTTCCTGCGTTACCTCTTATTCCATATAAATTGAGTTTTTTTGTTAAATATTCGATGTTTAATGAGTCATATGCTTTAGAAAGGTCAAGGAACATACCCAGTACCAGTTGATCTTTTTCAATAAATTCCAGGATGTTTCGAGTGAATTGGAAGATTGCTGTTTGTGTAGATCTTTCTTTTATGTATCCATGTTGTGTGTTTGTGAAGATATCAGATTCATCGTGAAGAAAGTTGACAATTCTGTTATACATAATTCTTTCGAAGATTTTTGAAAAACTTGGTAAGAGACTTATGGGTCGATAATTGTTTACGTTTTCACTCTTACCACCTTTAAAGAGTGGTTTTATTAACGCTAGTTTTAATTGATTTCGAAAAATTCCTTGTTTGAAAGCGTTGTTGATTATATATGACAGAACGACCCCCACCTCAGTTATGCTGAATTTGATTAAGCTTGTGGGTATTTCGTCTTCTCCGCTACTGTAATTGTTTTGAAGTGTTTTTGTGGCATTTGTTATTTCTTCAGGTGTGGTAGGCTTTAGATATATTGATTTGTCATTTTCTTTTATTGTGTTGAAATTTATGGGTATGTTTTTTAAAGTCTTGATTAATGTATCTGCAGTTTTGTTAAAGAATGTGTTAAAGTTGTCTGCTATATTTTTTAGGTTTCCATTAATTTGAAAATCTGCTCTTTTATCGTTTTTTCTTCGAATTTCATTACATATTGCCCACATTGTTTTGTTGTTGTCTGATTTGTTTATTCTGTTTTCGTAATTCATTTTTTTGTTGTTTAATAACAGCTTATCATACTGAATTTTTGTTTCTTTATATAAATCATTGAATTGTTCACTATGTCGGCTTAAAACGTACAAAGTGTCTAGTTTGTTCTTGCATTGTTCTACTTCAAAGTTTTTGTTTGTGAAATTATGAAAATTTTCTAGAAATATTTCATGAAAGGCTTCCCACTGTTCTTCGACCTTTGTTTTATCGATTGTATATATTGTTTTCCAGTTTTCTTTTCTTAGTTGTTCTACAAAGTTGGTTTTGGCAGTTGATGTGAAAAATCTTCGTTGATATCTTGTTTGTTTTTTTTCTTCTTCGATTTCAAAGGTGATTTTCTGGGCTTTGTGGTCGAATATGTGAATATTAAATACGCTACCTTCCGAGTTGTCTATATTTGTAAAGATGTTGTCTATGCAGCTTTTACTACTTCCTTCTTCTCTGGTGTACTCATTTATTTTGGGATAAAGGTTATAAGACATCATTAGACTTAGCATTTCTGCTTTGTTCTTGTTCTCTTCTTTAAATTCGATGTTGAAGTCTCCTGCGATTATTGTGTTTTTGTTTTCTTCTAAAATTTTTGATAATAGTTCTTCTAATTTTTCGAAAAAAATCTGTAAAATGGTTACTATTATTGTTGAAGTTTTTCCAAGCAATACTTCACCTGCTGCACATTCAAATTCATTGTTGATAGATAGTTTATTTAGTTTTTCAGATTCTTTACCTGTTATGTTTTTATTTATATAGATAGCTGCTCCTCCATGTGCACCTTGCTTTCTACAATACTTGACATAAGTTTAAAATTTTGTATTGCTATATTTTCCAGCTGTTCGTTAGATTGCCAGTGTTCTGTTATACAGATTACGGGACATGCCGTTTGCATTTCGTTTATACTTTGTTCGATTTGGTCTATTGAATTTCTTAGTGACCTCACATTTTGGTGTATCACATTTATCTTGTCTTTTTTATTCTTTGTTGTTATGTTGTTTGTATCTTTAATATTGTATTTCCAATTGTTTGTGTTGTGAGATTTGTTTGTTTGTTTATTGTGGGCACTTTACTTATAAAAAACTTGCACCTTGGTTGTTTGTCATGTGGAACTTAAAGTTGAATCTTCTTATTCCTACGTTGGGAGGCCAAAACGAAGGCTCATACATTTCATCTTTTCTTGTTAGTGGTGCTGTTATAACAAAACTTTTGAGTTGACCCGGTTTGTTGGTTAATTCCTTTACTTGAATTGTTTCGTTTTCAAATTTAGGTTGTCCTTTCATGTGTTCCTCGATCATTGTGGTCGTAACATGTTGGTTTACTCTGTAAATGTTTAGCCATACCTTACGTTCCGGTCCTGAGAATCCTGTTTGTTGTTTTTGCTGCGATCAACTCCAGTTCCCAGTCGTATTTTGTACATTCTTTTCCTTCTGTAATCTACTGTTTCAAAACCTTCTTGTTCCTGATGACTATCGGTTCCTTGGTTGATTTCATCTTGTTCGCCTTCGAATCCTGGATGATGTTCGATGTTGCTTGCATTCTGCATCGTGTTAGTTGTTGCCGATGTTGCGTTAATTCCAATCATACGGGAAGAACTTTGCGTGACAATATGAGTTTGGTTTGGTATATTCTCATTTACAGGATTGGATTTTCGTGTGACAATCCGACTATGGTTGTTTACTTGAGTGTGTTTTTCATTGTCCACATTTGGCGTGGTTTTCTTACCGATTATTCCATTCCTATTTCAACAACCAATCGAATTCACAAATGTGTTTTGTTTCGACCAATCACATGTCATTTTGAAGTTTTGCAAGTGATTAAACTCTCTCTCAACATGCGGTTAAATTCGATTAAACTCGATGTAGCTTTTTGTGTGTAGTAGCCTTTGGTAACAACTGTCATAAGTCATAATTGCAAATATTACCATGGTAATTATTTATTTAAACAATATTGTAATAGAGAAAAATGTGTTCTAACAATGTTCTGCGTTTTAATAATTATTCCGATATCGAAATTAACGATGCTATTGAAGAATGTGTTCCAAAAAACACAAGGAAAACGAAAGCTTCCATTTGGAAACAATTTGAAATTTTCTGTGCCGAAAGAAAGTATACCCTTCAGCAGTTTACAACTTTGACTGAGATTGGCAATATATTAACGGACTGGGCATACAACATGAAAAAAATCAATGGAGAAGACTACAAAGAAGGAGTTGTTAAAACTATATGGAATATAACGGCAAAAATGATACAAGAAAAATATTTCTCGGAGTTTGGCAAAAATTTCGACCCATTTAAAGATCTGGAGTTTAAAAAGGCAAGAGATGCTAAAAACGCTAATCGAAAACGTTTGCAAGCCATTCCAGAAAAACGAAGACAAAGCTCAGTTGCCCTTACAAACACAGATATAAAAAAAATTATGTACCTATGGAATGAGGACACTCCCGATGGGCTTCAAAAACGATTCTATCATATAGCAGCATACGAACTAGCTTGGAGAGGTGGAGAGGCATCAAAATGTAAGACTTTTTATTTCAAGTTTGAAAAAAAATCCGACGGGACTTTAACAGATCGTTTGGAATATAATACTATATTCTCAAAAACATGCCAAGGAGGTGAGAAGAAATTAAGTGACAGTAAGTGGCTTACTCGAAATTTAGATGACCCTACAATTTGCCCGATTCGGTTATTTAAAAAATTAATTAGTAAGCGTACAGAAAAAATTAAAACTGATCGATTCTTTTTAACACCTAATCCCTCATGGAATAACGAGTATTCTAGTGGATGGTTTAAAAATATGCCTCTAGGAGAAAATCAAATTTCGAAGTGGATGCAACATTCAGCAACAAAAATTGGATTAGATGTTAAAAACAATAAAATAACTAATCATTCAAACAGGTCTAGTGCAGTGTTAAATTTAGCAAAAGCAGGAATTTCTAGTGAAGAATTGATCAAAATTACCGGCCATGCCAATACAAAATCAATTGATCCCTACCTGCAGCTGGACGAAAGTCACCATACAGATTTAGTTTCTAATTTAAGATGCCATGAAAGTACATCTCGTAATTCTGAAAATTCTAATCAAAATTTAAAATTGGTCAATCATGCTGAAGAGTCAACTAGTAATACTATTAACTATAACAATTGCACATTTCACGTGCAAAATATGATTTATGGTAAAGATTGTAATAATTAAATTCTAATAGCATTTTCCACTTATTAAAAATTGTAAAATTTCGAACAGTGTTTGTTTTTTTTATAAGGAATGAAATAATCTCCCTATAATCTACGCGAGGTTCACTTTTTATTTGGATAAAATTGTTTTTGATTGACTCAAATATGGATAGCCATAAGGTAATAACTCTCGAATTAAGGGATCTACAAAAATTGCTCAAGCTACGCTTTCGCAATTTTTAAAATCCCCTTAATTCTCGAGTTATTTCCATGGCTATCCATATTTTCGTCCAAAAACAATTTTATCCGATAAAAAGTGAACCTCTTGTGGATTAACCCCCGAAAAGCTTTATGTACATATGTATTTAAAAATAAAAATAGTGAAATCATACGTTTATTTTTATTACAAGTTTGTGTTTTATTTTACAGAGACTAACAGTAACAAACAATACAAAAACCATGACCATCAATAGTAACAATAAATAATATTATTAGGTTTCAATTTTTTTTAAATTGCGCGCGATTTTTAAATTCAAGATATAAACATAACACGAAAAAATTTTCTTATTTAAGGAACATAATCTTCTTTATTAGCCAAAAAATAAAAAACCTTCAAATCGGTCAATTTTTTAAAATATTTTCAAATTGTTACGTCGATCGAAGGCCTGTTGTAAAACCTCGCCAAAGTACTGGACTTCTTTGTCCAACCTGCAGAGTTGGATTCAATTTTAAAAATACAGATTTTCCACCAAAGAGGGTAATTTTGAGGTAGATTTAAACCTGCATGTGATTCGATTATCGGTTCGTTAATTTAACCTCTTCCCTTTTTTTGCATAATTTTTATCGATTTTTCTAGAGGTTTCTCCTCATATGAGGGGAGGTTTCTTCTCTGTATTGTTAGGTTTTGCTTTCTTGATTTGCATTTGATCCGTGTAAAGTACTTCGCACTATTAGTAACCTTTCCTATTTATTTCTTATATTTCACTGGTTAGTTCCTGAATGGTTTAACTTCTAGGAAGGGGTCTACGAAGAAAGTAACGGTTTAAAACCAGTTCGAAGAGCCAAGACAATTGATGAGGTAATAAAAAATATTTTCACGCCAGTAAATTGCTCCCGAAGCTAAGAAAACTCGTAGATCCAAGAGAAGAATTGGCTTACACATGAATATAAGCAAATTATCTGGGAAAAATTGGAAATGGTTTATTAAACTAACAAAAAAATAACAAACTTATTATTTACAATTTTTATTTTTAAAATATAAGTACAGAACTTTGTCCAATAAAAGTTCCCCTCTAAATGTTTAATGTGCACTTTAAAACGGTATCACGTACTTACGCCTAAAACTTTTACGCCTAACACACTTACGCCTAAGTCAATACGCCTAATCCTTTACGCCTAAAGGAATTTATGCCTAATGGTTTTAATGCCTAAAACCGACTACGCCTAAAACTTGAACGCCTAACGCAATTACGCCTAATCCTTTACGCCTAAAACATTTACGCCTAATGCTTAAAATTTTCTAAAAAACATAACATAAAACCACTACTCCGATTTTGATGGAATTTTGGCTATTATTTTTATTATGTTCAAAACGGTTACTTCTTGTTACTTTTTTTTTAAATAATCGCAAACGTTTTTGTTTTTCACTGAAATTAAAAAATCAAATTTGAAAATTTAATTTTTTAAAAATTTTTTTGTGTTGGTAAGAAATTAATTTACTTGGTCTTATATTATAAGACCTACATAACTTTTAGTAATAAAAGTAACTCATTCGTAGCCCTGATTAAGTTTAAATAAAAAATGGTTCTTACGTTTATCAAAAGTCGAAAAGGGAATGATCAATTACTACACAAAAGCTTCGTGTATACCAAAAACAGGAATGTTAACGATAAAATTTTTTTGGAAATGTGTAGAATACAACAAAAGTATATGTCTAGCCGTTGTTCACACAAAAGGTGAATTAATCGTTTATGAGAGTGCTGAAGAGCACAACCACGTACCACGGGCAGCGGAGGTCAAAACCCGGCAAGTCCTGGCAGAAATCAAGGATAAAGCTCGGAACAGTCAAGACACACCTCACCAGAATATTGCCGTAACCAGTATTGGACTTCCAGCTGCGGTAAAAGCCGCACTTCCTTCGAAAGATCGGTTGAAGCGCAACATTCAAAGAGCGCGTCAAGTGGCTGGGGCTGCACTTCCAACACCTTCGAACCTTACGGAACTTGAAATTCCAGATTATGTCATCGAATTTAATCCGAATGGAACCATTCAGCAGTTCCTTATTTTTGACAGTGGACCTGAAGAAGATCGCATTTTAATATTCGGTACTCAATTGGGTTTAGATTTGATGGCAAGTTGTAGCCATTGGTACGCTGATGGTACTTTCAAGACTGTGCCGCCATTATTTGAGCAACTTTTCACAATTCATGGTGTCAAGTACCGCAATGTGATTCCTTCTGTGTTCTGTCTCTTGCCAAATAAGCGACAGCAGACCTACGTCCGAGTTCTTGAGGCACTAAAGAATATAAAACCAAACCTTGCTCCAACTTCCATCATGACAGATTTCGAGAAGGCTCAGATTAACGCTTTTCAACACGTGTTTCCTAATTCACAGAACAGGGGTTGTTTCTTCCACTTTAGTCAAAGTTTGTGGCGAAAAATTGCGTCAATACCTGATCTCAGAGAAAAATATGCCGATGTGGTGAACCCAGATTTTTCTCTTCATGTAAGAAAGTTGGCTGCACTTGATTTCGTCCCTCCCGATGATGTAGTTATGGCATTCGTACAATTAACTGAATCTCCATTTTATGTTGATAATGGAGATATTCTCGATCCTTTTCTTGAATATTTTGAGGATAACTGGATTGGCCGGCTTCGTAACAACGGAACCCGAAAAAACCCCAAGATTGGTTCCATCCAACTCTGGAACTGTTACGAGGCCAGTTTGAATGACCTCCCCAAGACAAACAACTCGGTTGAAGGGTGGCATCGGAGTTTTCATTCTTTATTGAGTGCATGCCATCCCTCTATTTGGAAATTTATAGAGGTGTTAAAAATGGAACAGAGTGCAAACGAATTGAAAATTGAGCAGTACGTGGCAGGATTGGAACCTCCAACAGGTCGTGTGCGCTACCGAACAACCGCTGCCAACATCAAGAAAATCGTGGAGTCCTATGGGGATGGTCTAGTTCCATTGAACTTCGAAATCGACGTTTACGACGAAATCGAAGCTGTTTAACATTTGTACTTTTTTTGCTTGTAAATAAATTATTATTACGATTAATTAATTATTGTGAATTATTGAAAAAATAATAAACTATGAAAATAAGTATCAACTGGTTAAAATTTAAAAAATGATTAAGTATAAATTTTTTAGAAGTAAGGGCTTGTACTATTAATAAACTTTTACTATAAATCTCATATTATCTCGGCTTCTAAATTTTTTTATGTTTGTACGATTTTTAGAAAATTTTAAGCATTAGGCGTAAATGTTTTAGGCGTAAAGGATTAGGCGTAAAGGATTAGGCGTAATTGCGTTAGGCGTTCAAGTTTTAGGCGTAGTCGGTTTTAGGCATTAAAACCATTAGGCATAAATTCCTTTAGGCGTAAAGGATTAGGCGTATTGACTTAGGCGTAATAAGTGCGTTAGGCGTAAAGACGTGGATCCCTTTAAAACATCAAATTCAAACCCGTGTACCATAAAAATCAAAGAAAACATTGAGAAAAATTAATTAATTTAAGTATTTAATTGTAAAAAGGAAAAAGTTTATTATTGTAAAAAGGTTTAGCCGTAGATAAATAAATAAATAAATATTTTTTTCATTAGGGGTATACTATTGGCGTATATACTTCTCCATAACAATTCAACGTTGCTATTGAATGATCCAAATATAGAAACTGAACTTCACTATTATATTTTCCAGTTGGAATAAGAGGAGGTAAATAATAAGTCTCATCGATAACAAAATTGCACATGTGGTAAACAGTGTCCTGTAATAGTAATACTATTTTAAAATTATATTATATTTATTGTTTTTCTTAAACCTTGAAAAAATAACAGCTGAAGTTACCACATTTTACAGACTCCGCAAAGCCCATAATATTCGCTTTAAAAGCTTTCCGTAAATATACTTGAAACCGAACTGGAAATTCTCGATACTCATTACTCAAGAATTTGTAAACCTGCACAAGTATCTGCAAAAATTATATTCAAATTATTGTAAATATTAAAAATACTCATCGAAAAGTTAAGCTTTACCTCCATTTATCTAGCGTATCATATTTTCCACTGAAAGTAATATTATGGGCTGTAGTAGTTCGATTGAATTTAAATGCGACAACTTTAAAAAAATGATAATAATCTTTGTCAAAACTCATTAATTACATTCGCTTATCTTTAATTTTAAAATCAGTTTGACGAAACTAAAACATGGTTTATTAATTATAACATTTCTATATATTTTGCAGTACGTAGGGGAAGGTGGGGCGGAATGGTGGTCGGGGCGGAACGGGGGATCAGGTTTATTTGCTGATAGTAGCACTGCAGTTCGCTGCAACTCTCTATACACCTTCATTATGCATCTGTGCAGTGATAAGAACGGTCGTTGTGAATTACCAAGTGTTTCTCCTTTGTTCATTAAACACCTCCCTGAAATCTGTATAAAATTACAACTTTATGAATATTTGAAAACAAGGTAAGATATATTTCACATTACTTTTCGTTATTCCAATTTAGTCTACCGAATTAAGCGTTGTTTAAAGTATCTTTTCACGTGTTAACATGTCTTGGAGAAGTAACATGGCTGTCGCTAACCTTGCGATGTTTGGTTTACCAACATTTGGGGCACGACGGGGTAGGGCAGAACGGGGTCCTACCCCGTTCCGCCCCGACCATACTTTTATTTTTCACCGATCTAATTTCTTTTCTTTTGTGTTTGTTATATATTCACTATAATTATTCACTATAATATAACAATAGCTAGCCCTATTTTTACCAGCTTTCCGAGGTTTTCGCCTGAACATATACTTCCCATACCCAGAGTAAAGCCGGGACAAAAGCGAGTGACGAGGAAACGAGGCAAAACGGCAATCCTGATAGCTTCCCTTTATAAGACTGAACTCTTCGGGTCTGCACACGATACTGCAGACCCAACGCATCTGCCCGAACATCCAGGGCGGGAGATGTCGAAGATCCCGACATCTCGGACCGAGCATCCCGGAAGAAATGCCTGACGGCGAAACCCGGGTGCTTGGTAGGGGGGAGTTTTAGTCAGTGAAGTCTGACACTATCCACTTCGATTAAGTGGGTGTCTCGCACGAGATTTCTCCTCCCTGAGTTGAGCTAAAAAAAAAAAAAAAAAAAAAAAATAAGACTGAACTCGAAGAAGCGGCTAATAATACTAAGAAGATCAAGCAAGCCAAAGAAAATAGACTTAAGAAAAAACTATTCACCGGTAACGAAAAAAGGAAGGAGAATACCCAGAAAACTGTTAACAAAATAGAAAAGAAAAAAACACAGAAAATTGTTAACAAAATAGGAAAGAAAAAAACACAGAAAATTGTTAACAAAAAACCACGGAAACAAAGCGTGGAATCAGATGAAGAAGACGATGCGACCTGTTTATATTGCAACGACTTATATTCAAAATCGAGTGAAGGCTGGATATCATGCATACAGTGTAAAAAATGGGCCCATAATTCCTGTGCCGGCATTGATACTGACGATGATGAATCACAACTCATCTGTGAACTTTGCCAGCCATAAAACATGATTTTGTTTCACCTTTTAATGAATACCCCGTTCTGCCTCATGCATGGGGCAGAACGGGATATAATAACCTTTCTTTTTTCAAACGTTTAAAATAAATACAAATATTTTCATTATTTAAAATTTGACCATCGGAGATGTTAAACGAAATGTTAAATAAATTTATTCACACTATAATAGATTTTTACCTCTTCATTTACACCTTCAAATACTGTCCCAACCACATCGACCCCCGTTCTGCCCCACCTTCCCCTACCTTATACAAGAAACTATCACGAAATATGCTTTCCACTATAGAATATGCATCATAATAAAGGTAACAATTGATTTTTCATTTCCACAAGATCACTTTTATTATTGCGTAAAGAAGTTTATTTGATACCTACAGAAAAAAGAGCATAAGAAAATCAAATAAATCCGCGTAACATAAAAGTTTCAGCTGCACCTAAAGCCTTTACACCACTAACGAGTATTACAATTATAATAAATATAAGGTTTATTGTGAAAAAGGTTTAGCCGTTGATGATATAAATAAATGAATAAATAAATAAATAAATTTTTGTAAATTGCAGTTTGAGAAACGGTTTGAAGTATTTTTTCAGAATTTTACAAGTGTCCACAAGAATAATATAAAAATTTTAGTTTAATAGTTCAGTTTTTTGTCTAAATTGGTTATTGTATTCATTTGTTTTGTCATTTCAATATAATTTCGCTTACTGAGGTTATTAAAATTTAAGTTCATGGTTCTTTTAATTCGATTGTTTTAGTGTTATCTATGGTATGATAATAATAACATTTTGCACGTCGCGCCATGATCGTCACATCCTCCTCAGTCCTCTGTAATGGTCTGATACTAATAAGTGATACGACTAAAAAACTTTACTTTTGCTAAATCTCAAATTTGATTGCAAATCAAAGCTATAGTGTCCAGACTAACCAGAGAAGCACATACGATTTTTTCCTAAAATTCAGGTCGTAGGCTATGCTGAATTTACTTTTAATAGGACAGAATAAAACACGACAAAAACATTTATAACATAATTAAAAGTTTAATTGAGTATAGATCTAATCGATGAAGTTATTGAATTCAAACCGACAAAGAAATTTAAATAAAATGCTTGTCTCTTATTATAAAAGGCCAAGTCTTTCTTTCTTTCTGTCCGTCCCACGGAAATACCCGAAGCAAACCGAACCGAACCGAACGCACAACGTATCATCGGATCAACGTATCATCGGATCAACGTATCATCGTATCAACGTATCATCGTATCAACGTATCATCGTATCAACGTATCATCGTATCAACGTATCATCGTATCATCGGATCAACGTATCATCGTATCAACGTATCATCGTATCAACGTATCATCGGATCAACGTATCATCGTATCATTTTGTCTATATAGGTAAGTCTATTTCCAAAAAAGCATTATGTGAACTTCCATAATGGATAATGAAAATTTTGAAAATCCTGCTGCAAAGCGACGACGATTGAATCGTGAGAGAAAAGCACGTACAAGAGCTAACACAGAAGAACAGCTTCGATCACAGCGACAAGCTAACGCTCGGTCTCATGCGATACGTCGACAACGTGAAACTTTGGAACAAACTCAAGCGCGGCAAGCTGCTGACGCTCGGTCCCATGCGATACGTCAACAACGTGAAACTTTAGAAGAAACTCAAGCGCGGCAAGCTGCTGACGCTCGGTCCCATGCGATACGTTGATACGTTGATCCGATGATACGTTGATACGATGATACGTTCATCCGATTGGTTATGAAATTATCCGTTATGCGTTCGGTTCGGTTTGCTTCGGGTATTTCCGTGGGACAGACAGAAGGAAGGAAGGAAGGAAGGACTTGGCCTTTTATAATAAGAGATTTTTCACCTATATAGGAAATTTAAATACATTGATACGTTGATCCGATGATACGATGATACGTTTATCCGATTAGTTATGAAATTATCCGTTATGCGTTCGGTTCGGTTTGCTTCGGGTATTTCCGTGGGACAGACAGAAGGAAGGAGGACTTGACCTTTTATAATAAGAGATGAGAACAACATTAAATAAATAAACAAAAAACTTACATATATTTTTTTAAATTAAATTAAACTTAATCAATATTTAAAATTTTTTTACTTATTTTAAACTAGATGATACCCCGTCCGAGGACGGGCAGCTAGAAGGACGGGCAGCTACCCAAGGTAACTTAAGTTGAATGAAGATTAAGGAAAGCTCTCAGTGCAATCCAAAAGCCATATGACCTTGGGTAGCTGCCCGTCCTTCTAGCTGCCCGTCCTCGGACGGGGTATCATCTAGTTTTAATATAGAATTCCAAATATGAACGTAACGTGAATGAGAATAGACGATGAATAAGTTATGGTATAACTAAATTACATGAAATAGGTTTTTTAAATATAAAAATTCTACGGCCGTTTCACTTTTGTTTAGGATTTGTTTTAGAAAAAATTTTTGTTGTCATATTTTGTAATGTACTCGTTGCTAACATATTCATGATACTAAGTGTAAAATGCTAAAATCCTAAAACTGAATGCTGACTTTTTGTAAGAAGGTGAAGTTGATGTAGCGCTTAAGGTGTCAATAATTGGGTGTTTTACCCCGCAATGGTTTCAGTTTGAATTAAGATTGTAAAAATTAAATCGAATAAATTGTGCGTACTCTTGAAGTGGCTTATGGGAGTTTTTTTGGAATCAGTTTGGGAATAAAATTGAAATTAGTGTAAAGTGGAGTATGATATGGTAAAATATCGAAGGAAGAATTGAAACAAAAAGAACAAATAAAAGTTAGTAATTTAGTGTATACATAATATTATGTTCTAGTAAATTATTGTATTCTTATTTGTTACTGTTAAATGTTAATTATTGTTATTTGTATGGGGAGTGATTCTTATTATTGTAATCTATTAATTATATCCAAATAATATGCATCCTTTCAAATTGTAAGGATATTTCATTGGACTAAAATTGAAAAAGGACAATTTTAACTAAATAAAAATCAAAGGAGATCAATTAACGAGGGACGAGAACATGAATGGGATTTAATTACTTTAAAAATTTTATAACATTACTTTTAATCGATTGAAAAAAAATTAAAAGAAGAAAAATTAATAAGGGTAAACATAAGGCTTTAAATAACAAAGTCAGATTAATCAACGTGGGCAAAATCGAAGAGGGGAATTCAAAGGGTCAAAGCAATATTTTTTAATAATCTTTAGTTAATTATAAATTTAAATAATATGAACTTTAATCTGTAATATTTATTATTAAGTGGGTACAAATAAATTTTAATAATATATTGAACTAAAAATTAGTTTTTTATTAAAAAAAAGTAACTTGAAAAACTGATCTGGTTAAAACATTTCGTACAAAAAAGTTTCTAATAGTAAAAGTCATGAAAAAGCGAACCAAGATCTGCGACTTTGAATTTGAAAAGTATTCAAAAAAGAATTTTGAAAACTGAATATTAATAATTTACATTGTTTTGTCATTCAAATAATTTATCATATCATTTACTGAGGTTATTAAAATTTAAGTTCATGGTTCTTTTAATTCGACTGTTACAGTGTTATATTATATTACGTTCATAAAAATTGTGTAGGTCATGTCATATGACCTTTAATGACGCATCCTCCAATGAAGAGGATTCGGTAATCTAAATTTTTCTTTGCAAATTATAAGGGTGGTTTGACATTTCCTTTCCAAGAAGAGACTGTCAGTAATCAAGTTCTTACTGGATGGGGAGCAATTTCAAAAATTTGCTTGGCAAAAAAGCTTTTCTAAAAAAATTACCTTTGATATAGTTTAAGGGTAATTGAAATCTTATTGGGCTTCTTATACAAAAAATTTTTTAAGGTTAGCTATGTAGTAAGTTATAATTAGTATTATAAATTAATTATTTTATTTACTTAATCTACAATGTAGTAATTGTTGAAGTGATTTAAAGATTTTATATTGACTTACAGATATTACATCAATGATAAAACTACTTTTTGGGTGTAAAGGAATGCAATCAAACGAATATCTACCGTTAGCCAACGTTTCGATTAATTTATTTAATCATCTTCAGGGCTGGAATTACAGAAGTGTAAAATTAACAAATAATTATGTACAACTTAAAACGTCTACTACATACCAAACAATAGGTGATGGCAAATGTGAGATTACGTATAAATGTGGACATCAAGAATAAATAATCGTACAAAGTGATCAATAAAAACACGATGTGTCAAAGCCAAACGTAAACAAAAATAATTTTAAAAGTAATCCACATTGCGAAACACACTAGACTAAACACTAATAATAATAATAAATGGCGTTCATTCCTTGTGGAATATGCCTACTTCTTGCAGAAGTCTTTACGATCCTTTTCTTGAGGTGGATCACTCCTCATCATCTTCTTCCTCAGTAACTAAAGCCTTGCATCTGTTTTGGCCTCCTCTACTATTTTTCTCCATATCTTCCTGTCTAGACATTTTATCCTCCAGTTCTCCACGCCCATTGCTCCAAGGTCTTCAGTCACTTCATTAAGTGACTAAACACTAATAATCCTAAAAAGAATCATCAGAGTAAACACTAAAAACGTCCAACTCGCCAGGGTGCACCACAGCACTATCTATTAGGTCTCTCGATTTTAAACTTGTAATTATGCAATAAATTAAGGTAACCATTATTTATGCATGAATAATCACTTTGAATATTAATGTTATTTTTGCTCGTAGATATAACAGCAGCTTCAATAAACAGCCTCTTGTTGTAGCACTTCTCTGATGCAAGTATCTGAACATCCTCATCTTTAAAATTATGATGTTTGTTTATTGAATGATGTGCTAGACCCGTTTTTGTTTTCCCCAATCGGATATCATAATGATGTTGGTATACCCGCTTGGATAGTCTCTGGGAAGTTTTGATACAAAATCTTTCCTTACTGCTCTAATGAGAAGTCAGCTCGGAAAAGATTAAGTCCACGCAGAAGGATAAAACCATCTACTTTAATTTTGCGTGGGGCCCTGGTGTTAGGTTTTAAACTAGCTCATTTATTGCGGAAGCGAGAGTCGTGGATCGTGTGAAAGAAACACCCCGGAGAGATCAAGGAAACAGCTTTGCTAACACAACACAATTAAAATGGACAATTGGATGTTAATTGTCAGAAGGCAAAGATATAAGCGATGTCGGATGTAGAAGGTGTTAGCCGACCAAAACAGGCACAGTGGCAACGACATTGCCACCGAAAATCACTCCCAAACATAAACCAAGGGCACATTCGAATGGTTACATAAAAATCCCACGATAAAGTGGAACCATATCGAATCCCCAATGATAAAACAAAAGACAGCAATCTCGGTGAAATGCCGCACCCTGTATATGGGTCGAACATCGCAGCCTTTCATAAAAAAGAACATAAAAACAAAAATAAACACACAAAAAAATGTTCAACATAGAATTTCAAATATGAAATTCGAACCCATGTCAAACGCTTAGGAATTTCAAAGTCTTTGCATTTGACCAACGCCGGTTGATATTTCCTAGTGAAATTTAAATGCACAAATAAAACTCAATTAACAATACATAATTAAATATTATTATTAATTAAAATAATTATCAAAAAGTAAAGTTTAGCATTGGCATTAAAATTCACGTCTTCGAACGTGTGAGATTAGATAGAATATCTCATCGTGCATACAACGAAAAATACGGCGTATCAACTATCTCGGCCAACATTCGTACAAAAAAATATGCAAGACAATGAAACCCTTTGTAATAAACATATCACATAAAAAAATAAGACAGTCAAGGGTTAGTTAAAACGTAATCGAACACCAGATGTACGGCGGAAAATTTGGCCAAGTCGAGTAATGCATTTCCCTGTGAAGCAATCAGTTCAAATTATAAAAACTTACCGAACTGAGTAAAAAAATATCCTTCCAGAAAATATGGACAAGGTGGTCCGACAAAAAGATAACGACCTGGAATACATCCACAATTCAGCTACCACGAACGTAAAAAATCCCCATAGTAATGGGTTGGAGCGCAAACCATCCAAAACAATTCATGATGCTGAAAGGGACCCCCCACAAAATCGCTACCAATATTTTATCAAAATTGGAACCAAAATTGTTATCACTTCACATAGAAAACACTAAACGTCGACCGCTCCGTACGAGCGCTAACCCAAGAAGTCCTTATCGTTGCATGCGCGAGTTTTAATCTCTGTCAAATACGTTCGCTATACAGAGTGCTACGAAATATGTCGCTAGATGTAAAAGTTGAATTTAATAAATTCAACGTTGTTGCGAAAAAGAGAAAATTTTTCGTAACAGTTTGTCCTATATATTGGTGTTGGCATTCAGAGCAATTTATCATATACACTACATTGGACCTATCCAAGACTGGTGTGAAGTCTTTGGTTCTTGAAAAAATGATATTGTTTAGAGTCATAGGTGTGCGGAATGCTAAATGTAAATTATCACTCAAAATGCAGTCCCTAAAAATGTGTTTGAGTTTATCAGCTAACTTAGGATGGTAAGTAATCCTACTAAATTTGGATTTTTCTTTAGGTTCTTCACATGAAACCTCATGTTTGACAAATGGTACCTTCCCTTTAAACAGAATGTTATCAAGTAAACGACCTGGATAGCCGTTTTTTAACAGTTGTTGTTTAAGTTCATGTAATCTAACACCTATTTTGTTGTTGGGCACACAATTGTGTAAACGGTATTTTAATGTGGTAATAACACTAATCTTCTGTTGTAGAGGGTGAGAAGAGTTAAAGTTTAGTAGGCGCTCTGTGGAAGAAGGTTTTCTGTATATGTCAATATTTAGAGAGCCATTCACGTCTCGGCTTACTAATAGGTCCAAAAAGGGGTAATGAGCCGTCAATCTCCAATTCATAGGTGAAGTTAAGGAGCTCATCAAAACTGTTGAGAATATTTATACAATTTTGTATTTCATTTTTAGGGATGGCTGTTATAATGTCATCCACATACAGCAACAAAAATGGAACATTGAACAAGATGGATCCGAAAAAATTACAAAGTAAGTCGTTCATCACAAAGCTTGAAAAAATTAGTGAGCAGATATTACCCATGGCTGATCCAACTAGTTGCGAATAAAATTCTCCATCATAGCTGTTGTAACGGCAACACAACCGGCTGGGCCGACCTTGATATGTATATATTTCAATATTTGACATTTGATGAATAAAGAGTCATTCGTTTATATATCTTGCAACCAATAAGTTGTTTCATTATATTAATATAACTTATATTGGCGACACAACAGTGGCGACGAGGTAATTATTTGTTGTAGTTCCAATCCAAATTGGTTCACAAATCAATCAAAATGACTGAACAAAGCGAAGCTTTCTTGAGATTGTTCCAACAACAAACTGAAATGATTAGTACACTCCAAGCAAGTCTCGAGGAAATTAGGAATCAAGTTCAACAAAATACAAAACCAACCTGTGACGAAAATACAGAAGCAATCATGAATTCTTTAGCAAGCAATATAACAGAATTCACATATGATCCTGAAAATGGTCTTACGTTTGATGTATGGTACACAAGGTATGACGATTTGTTTTTATTGGACGGTGCAAAACTAACCGATGCTGCAAGAGTTCGTTTACTTGTGCGGAAATTGAATACCACTTGTCACGAGAGGTATGTAAATCACATACTACCTAAGCATCCACGAGATTATTCATTCCAACAAACCACCGATACACTAAGATATTATTTGGTCGCACAATATCACTTTTCAACAGTAGATTTAAGTGTTTACAGTTAGTAAAGCAACCACACCAAGACATCGTCACATATGCTGGGGTTGTAAACAAAAATTGTGAAAATTTTAAATTGAAAGAATTGACAGTTGACCATTTCAAGTGTTTGGTTTTTATCGGTGGCTTACATTCATCGAATGATGCAGAATTGAGAACTCGACTACTAGTGCAATTCGACAATGACAAAACAAACAGCAAAATGACGTTGGACTCACTCATAAAGGAGAGCCAAACATTGCAAAGTATCAAACAAGACACAGCCCTAATTATCAAAAGTGAACCCCAAACAAAAGAATATGTAAATTCTATTGAAACTGATTCAAACGTATCAGTTGCGGTAGTTCGATCCACACCACGAACACCTTGCTGGCAGTGCGGGCAAATGCATTTCTCAAAGGATTGCTCGTACACACATCACAAGTGCAAGGACTGCAACAAGGTTGGTCACAAGGAAGGTTATTGTGGCTGTTTCCAAAGAAATAGTTACACACGGAAATCATCCTACAAGAAGCAAGGAAGGAACGATCATCGCTCAAATTATGTACGTGTTAACTGTGTAAATATTGACCAAAAGCGAAGGTACATAACAATAGGCGTAAACAACACCCAAATAATTTTTCAAATCGATACCGGCTCTGATTTAACCATTATATCTGAAGAAACTTGGAAAGAATTAGGAAAACCTCAAGGGCATTCACCTACAATAACACCTAAATCTGCTTCAGGAGATTCATTAAAATTTACATCAGAAGTCGAATGTCAATTTTCATTTCGGGATCAAATCATACCGGGGAAATGTTTTGTGTCAACAACAACTTCAAATTTATTGGGAACGGACCTGATAGATGAATTTAATTTATGGAACGTACCACTCAACACAGTATGTAACCAAATTTCACAAGTCCCAACTACGGCCGAAGACGTAAAAACTAAATTTCTTCAGCTGTTTCAAGAAAAATTGGGAGTGTGTACCAAGGTTCAAGTTCGGCTTCATTCTCGTCCAAACGTTCAACCTATATTTCGCAAGAAAAGGCCAGTTCCCTTTGCAGTTATGGCAACAGTCGAAAAAGAGTTAAAGCGTTTAGAAGCTGAAGGCGCTATCACACCAGTCCAATTCTCCGAATGGGCCGCTCCAATAGTGGTAGTAAAAAAGGCAAATGGAAAAATCAGAATCTGTGCTGATTATTCAACGGGATTAAACGATGCACTTGAACCTCACTGTTATCCACTCCCATTACCCCAAGAAATTTTTTCCAAAATATCAACAGGGAAGTATTTCAGCCACATAGACCTGTCGGACGCGTTCTTACAAGTTGAAGTGGATGAAGATTCAAGAAACCTCCTTACGATAAACACTCATCTGGGTTTATTTAAAGTAAATAGGCTTTCGCAAGGTGTCAAACCCGCTCCAAACGCTTTCCAACAAATTATGGACAGTATGCTTTCGGGTGTTAATGGGACAGCGGCTTACATAGATGACATCATCATTTCGGGTGAGACAATTCATGCACATAATTATAACCTTGACCAAGTCCTAAGGAGGATTCAGCAATATGGATTCCATTTAAAATTAGCCAAGTGCAAATTCTTTATGAGTACGATTACATACCTGGGCTATATCATTAGTGAACAAGGAATACAACCAGATCCTGAAAGATTGAAAGCTATTCGTGAAATGCCAGAACCAAGCGACAAAACAACGCTTAGATCGTTCCTTGGTGCCATAAATTATTATGGGAAATTTGTCGACAACATGAGGAAACTTCGTGGACCATTAGATGAATTGCTAAAGAAGGATAAAGATTGGAAATGGTCACAAAACTGTCAGAAGTCCTTTACAGACCTTAAGAAAGTCCTATCATCCGATTTACTTCTTACGCACTATAACCCGGAATTAGAAATAGTCGTGGCAGCCGACGCATCAAATTATGGTCTAGGAGCGTGCATTATGCATTTATATCCAGATGGTTCGAGGAAAGCAATATGTCACGCTTCGCGTTCATTAACACCGGCCGAAAGGGGTTACAGCCAAATTGAAAAAGAAGCTTTAGCCTTTGTGTTTGCTGTTACTAAATTTCATCGAATGATTTTTGGGAGGAAGTTCATCCTTGAAACTGATCACAAGCCATTGCTGGCAATATTTGGCTCGAAGACCGGAATACCGGTTTATACCGCCAACCCTATTCAAAGGTGGGCTTTAGTATTGTTAACATACAACTTCACCATCAAATACGTTGCAACCGGCGATTTTGGTCATGCAGATGTAATATCCAGATTAATAAGCACCCATTCTCGTCCAGACGATGAGTACGTTATCGCTGCAGTGCAGAAATTTGAAAAGGACATTCGACAAGTAGCAGTGGACTCGCTTCAAGGCCTACCATTAACATTTCCAATGATCAACAACGAATCGAAGAAGGACACATTGTTGCAATCGGTAAATAAGCAAATAAAATTAAATTGGCCGCAACCGCACAAAATAGAAGAAGTTGAATTAAAACAATTCCACTTGCGGAAAGACTCATTATCCGTCATAGATGACAGCATCTTGTATGGCAACAGAGTAGTGATTCCGTTCACCTTCAGGCAAAGAATTTTAATTCAACTTCATAAAGGACACCCAGGTATGGAGCGCATGAAGGCAATTATTAGAAATTATGTCTATTGGCCAAATGTAGACAAAGACGTTGAAGATTTCGTTCGGGGATGTAATAAATGTTCCTCGGCAGCAAAAAACCCTACCAAACATACATTAAGCCCATGGCCAACGACAAAAGAACCTTGGGAACGATTACATATCGACTTTGCAGGACCATTCCAAGGAATTTACTTTTTTGTCATAGTGGATTCACACTCGAAGTGGCCTGAAATATTTAAAATGGCCCAAATCACGACCGCAGCCACTATATCAAGGCTAGATGAAACTTTTTCTCGATTTGGAACGCCAAAAACGATAGTGTCTGACAATGGGACTCAATTTACAAGTTATCAATTTCAACAATTTTGTTTGAGGAATGGAATTCAACATGTAACTAGTGCGCCATATTATCCACAGTCAAACGGACAAGCGGAAAGATTTGTCGACACTTTGAAAAGATCTTTGAAGAAATTGGAAGGGGAGGGAGATTTAACGGAGATACTCCAAACGTTCCTGCTCGTTTACCGTACCACTCCAAATAAAAACACACCTAATGGGACCTCGCCTTCGGAATCATTAATTGGAAGAAAAATTCGAACACCTTTTGATTTAATGCTACCAAGAGTGAAAAGTGAGGACGCACCAAGGAATACAAAAATGGAAAATCAGTTCAACCGGAAACATGGTGCAACCTCAAGATCCTTCAGTGCCAAGGATCAGGTATATGCGAAGAGGTATAAGACAAATTCTTCTCATTGGGAAAAAGGCACCGTTATTGAAAAAGTTGGAAAAGTGCTGTACAACGTCTTACTAGAAGATGGCCTTATACGGTCACACATAAATCAACTTCGACCGCGCTTCGAAGACAATGGATCTGAAATAATTTCACCGCTTAATGAAATATTAGACAGTTTCGAAATCCAATCAAACCCGAATTCGGGGACAGAAGTGCATTCGACGAGTCCAGACAAATCGTCGATGATAATGGAGGAAGTGGAAACCAATCATGAACCAGTTGCAGTACCGAACCAGATTGTTGAAGAACAAGTGACAAGAAATACTGAAGAAGGAACTACTCCACAGCCTACGGGTACTGAATTGGGAACAAGGCTTCCTAGACCAATAAGATCATCACGACCACCGGCCAGATACCGAGATTTCATCTCATCTTAAAAAGGGGAGATGTTATAACGGCAACAACCGGCTGGGCCGACCCTGATATGTACCTATATATTTCAATATTTGACATTTGATGAATAAAGAGTCATTCGTTTATATATCTTGCAACCAATAAGTTGTTTCATTATATTAATATAACTTATATTGGCGACACAACAATAGCTAAAGTAGCTATTCTGGAATATCGCGGTAACCATGTTCAAGAATTCGTCCAATTGGATAGTGGTGTATGGGGTCACCAAATCCCAATTATTCTTGATGGATAATACAACAGCTTCCCTTGATACATTCGTGAATAGGGAATTCACGTCAAAGGACACCAAAACATAGTCATCAGGTAGGACATGATCAACTATCTTCTCTTTGGCTTCCCTTGAGTTCTTGACATTAAACGGTAACGACGGGAAGACATTTTGTAAGATATTATTTATGAAACTCGCCAACGGAGTTGAAGGGGACTCTACACAGCTGATGACAGGTCTCAAAGGAATTCCAGCCTTGTGGACCTTAGGGAGACCGTACACTCTAGGAACTTGAGCATTGTATTTGGTAAGTCTCCTCCTCGTGGGCATGTCTATATGCCCATTTTCTTCCAATTTCTTTATGACCTTATTAAATTTACCTTGAATAGTGTTGGTAGGGTTAGCTTTTAGTTTTTTGTATGTTTTCCGGTCGCCAAACAACTGTGTCATCTTATCTTTATAGTCATCCTTGTACATTAAGACAGTGGAATTGCCCTTATCGGCCCTCAATACTAAAACATCAGGATTGGCCTTTATGAATTTTCGTGACGACCAGACTTGCTTCGCTATGGGATCCAGGCACTTGTTACCATCATTCAAAAAGTTTTGTGTCATGTTTATTATCTTGCCTCTCAGTAGCTCCTTCTTATCTTGGGGTAAAGTAGTGCCTTCCAAAGTACAGTCCACTTCCGCCAAAAAGGAATACATGGGGAAGTTTCTCAACAAGGGAGTTATGGCAACTTCCTACACATCCCCTCCCTCATTTTAATGATCTTTGTGCCCAAATGCCACTGTCAGTTGTTAATATATATCTGCTGATGCATTGTTTGCAGACATCTTGGGTAACGAATTCTTTTATAAGGTATCCAGTGGAAAATATTTAGGAGTTACAGTTAATAATCCAAGTTTTCAGTTTTGTCAACATGATTTTAAAATGAAGGATATGCGAATACAATTAATGAGTTACGACAAAGCTTACTATAATAAATTATTTTTTCCACTACTAGTCATATAGGCTACCATTATAACTTATCCAAGTCACATGTGAAGTGACGCATTTTAGACATGCGGTAAATAATATTTTCATTATACAAATGAACCAATGAAATGATTTGACAGATTCATTATACACTTAAGTTAAAAAAATGAACCAATGAAATGATTTGACATACGTGATTTAAAATTTGTCAACAACTGTCAAATCAACAAAACAAAACTGTCATTTGAAATAAATATTTTAAATTTGAAAATTTTTTTATAAAAAAGAATTTAAAAAATGGTAATAAATCTAGTAGTGGAAAAAATAGTATATAAACCACGGTTGTGAAGACCATTATTGCCTCCGCGCGTTATATTCCTCGGTGCAAAGCACCTCGGAATATAATCTTGGCGCTAGGGCAATAATGACGGCCTTCACAACCTTGATATATAATGTACTATTTTCCACTACTAGTCATATAGGCTATCATTTTTACTTAGGTTAGTCGATCAAGAAGTGACACGTTTTCAACTAGTGGTGAATAAATTTTCCATTATTAACCTAGGTTAATAATGAACAAAATGACATTTTTTGATAACTTGGCGACTATTTTAAAGAAAAATGTTGTTATTAAATGATTTAGAATAACCGAGAAATTCTAATTAATTGTATTTAAACTATTTAAAACGCTTTTTTAATACATTAATTTAATTTTAAAAATTCATTATAACCGAATTAAATGTGACAGCAAGTGACAGCGCCATCCATTGTTAATTTGACGAACCGCGATTTATTTTATTTAATAACCTAAATTTGTCAACAACTGTCAAATCAACTGTCAAATCAACAAAACAAAACTGTCATTTGAAATAAATATTTTAAATTTGAAAATTTTTTTGTTAAAAAGAATTTTAAAAAATGGTAATAAATCTAGTAGTGGAAAAAATCGTATATAAACTACGGTTGTGAAGACCATTATTGCCTCCGCGCCTTATATTCCTCGGTGCAAAGCACCTCGGAATATAATCTTGGCGCTAGGGCAATAATGACGGCCTTCACAACCTTGATATATAATATACTATTAGAGTTATCGCGTTTAAATATAGTCGAACTACCACGGCCCATAATATGACTTTTAAGGGATACCTATTAGAGATAAATTGGAGGTAAAATAAATTTTTTCCAACGCCTGTATATTTAATATTAAATCAATTTCAACACCAACTTCGTTTTTAGATACTTGTGCAGATGAAAAAACTTTTAAATAACGAGTATCTCGATTTTCCAGTTCGCTTTCAAGTAAATTTAAGGAAAGCTTATTATGAAGCTAATGTTATTGGATTATCATCGATTATGAGCTGTGGAAACTTGACAAATCTCAATTCTTATAAGGTAATAAAAACAGGTTTAACGTTATTACAAGTAATTTTTTAATATCGAAATTTACAGAATACCGTTTATCATACTACGATATGTGCAATTTCGTTGTTGATGAAAGTTATTTTCCGCCTCGCTTCCCTACTGGTAAATATTGTACAGAACACAGTTTCTATATTTAAATAACCCAATAGCAACTATGCATTTTTATGGAGAAATTTATAGGCCAAACCTTACCCAAAAAATAATCAAAACAGTTCAAGTGGTTAAATTTTTTCAACTTGGCTCTTCAGGCTGTTCGGTATAGGGTGAATCAATGGGGATAGAAAATAAGTTGGCGGGGTAAATTTGTAACAATATTATTATATAATTATGTATTTTAAGTAATTTTGTATTACTATAATTAAAAAATAAAATTGTGCAATCGTGAGTTGTTCAATATTATTACTAGTCAAGTCTTCATTTGAATCCGGCATAAAGCTCTCAATGATTCCCTGTGCTTTATCAATACCTCTGGTGTCAGTTTTCCGCAAGTGAATAGAATTATGTGTGTTTAGTGAGGTTTTTGACCTAACCTGCCGAGAGAACGTTAGGTCACCAAATCTTCATTGAGGTAAAAGGACTAAGGAGGATGTGACGTCTATGGTGACCTACAAAATTTTATACATATTTATGTAATATAGATAACACTAAAATAATAATAGTAAAATAGGAAAACAGGGTAGGTCAGTGATAAAAGCATCTCTGGTAATAGCATATTGCCCCTGATTTGGATCATCTGTCAGTTTTTTCTCGATTTTAGCTCGTCTACATAGTTACGGCCAGTTTTCAGATTTTCCGCAAAAATGCAAATGAGTCACCCCTTTATAGCAAATTCCCCACGAAACCATCACAGAAGGTGGATAATGACCCCTTTGCACTCTTGGAATTTTTCGAATGCGTCTTTAGAGCTTATGAGCATAAATGCGATCAATTTGTTTATTAAAATTTTCTTCTACGGTAAAACTTATTTTCATCCGTTAGCAAAATGTTCATATGATTATTGTTAGCGTGTTGCCTCAAAAGACGTTTTGCTATTACTCATTTAATTTCTTTTAAAGCTACCGTAAGACGTTGTTCTGTTACCCGACGGTATGCGCCAAGTCTTAGGTCATCTTTTAAAATGCGAGACATACTGTGCTTAGAAATTTTGATTTATCTGGCCATAATTTTCAAGCTTCGAACTGTTCGTGGCCGTCCACTTTTGCCTTGTCAGTTACTGTTGACTATGCTTCAAATCGATGTGTAGCTCTGTAGACAAACACTCGCTAAATTTTCAGTGGTTTCCACAAACTGAAAGTCTCACTCGCCGATTTACCTCACTTATGTAAAGCTATAACCCATATACGATTGTCATTTACACCCCACTCCATATTTATTTTACCAATATCGTAAATTCAACCAATATACGTTTTAGAGTAAAGTGTGGTATTCTTAAAATAACTATGAATGATCTTTCCACTCTTGCGTGGGCGTGTAAATTAGACCTGTACACTTGTTACAGAACTTCTGACACGACTAGGTATAGGGCACAATGGGGAGTATCGACTTAATATCTCGAGTAAAAAAAAGAATTTAAATTATTAATTCTGTTGGTCCAAGAAAAATTTACTTAGGTGTTTCCTGTTTTTAGGTCTTAGAATAGTGGAGCAGGAGACTTATTGTAGGGGTCTTAAGCCCGCATTTCATTACGGCTTCTACCAGCCGAGCTTGTAGAAGCCCAAAATTTGTAATACATTGCGTTATATGGAAGCAAACTCACTTGGGCTGCTAGAAGCAGGTCATAAAATGTATCGAATTTCACCAGCCAAGTATCGAATTTCACCAGCCCGGCTTGTAAAGTGGTCCACGTGGAGTACTGTACGTAATTGGTTAATATTTAGAATAAGGACTTATTATTGGATAATATAAAATGCTCGACATGGAGTAGTGTAGTTGTAATTGGTTAATATTTAGAATGACGACTTATTATTGGATAATATTTGTATTACGAAAATTCTCTTAGCAGGTCCACGTGGACCCTGATGAAAGATGCATTTCTATACCAGGCCGGCTTGTGACGCGAGAGTTGTAAATTTTTACAAGTGGAGCTGCAGAAGCCGCCGGTAATTAGATACTTCTAAATATTAGATAATAATATGTGTTGTAAAGTTATTACTAATAATAATTTATTTATGTAATTGATAAGCAATATGAAAAAAATGGAATATTGATGTCGAAATTTTTTCGATGCTGTTCTGTACCGATTTTTAAATTTTTTGTATATTCCGGGATTTTACGCATTCTTCAATCGGAAAATAAAATTTATCATAATATTATCCCAAATCACTAATAATTTTCTTACCTTTCCAATAATAACATCCAGTACCTTCCTTCGACGCCTACTATTTATTTTATACATTCTTGTTGTAGGTGTCAATCATCGTAACACAATTTTGGTTATTCGATGTCATCGTTAATTTGTTACGTTATCAAATTTTAATATTCTTTTTCGAACAACAGAATTTTCTGTTTCCAAATGTTATATTCAATTATATCCCACAGTCATAATTTTAATTTTATTTGAACATTCACAGAAACTACCCCTATTATAATTTATTTTGCTCAGATTTTGACAAGAAGTAAACAATTTTAAAATTAAAAAGTGTTCCGAGAACACATGTTAGATACAAAATAATATCCAAAAATAATCACCTTCTTTTATTGCTTTTTATTATGGGAATTATTAAAAAATTAGTATAAATATCTAATTAACGATATACAAAAAATCAATTAGTTTTAATCAATTAATTGATTTCTTGTATTACTTCTATTCACTAATATTATTTTGTATCTAACATGTGTTCTCGGAACACTTTTTAATTTTAAAATTGTTTACTTGTTGTAAAAATCTGAGCAAAATAAATTATAATAGGGGTAGTTTCTGTGAATGTTCAAATAAAATTAAAATTATGACTGTGGGATATAATTGAATATAACATATGGAAACAGAAAATTCTGTTGTTCGAAAAAGAATATTAAAATTTGATAACGTAACAAATTAACGATGACATCGAATAACCAAAATTGTGTTACGATGATTGACACCTACAACAAGAATGTATAAAATAAATAGTAGGCGTCGAAGGAAGGTACTGGATGTTATTATTGGAAAGGTAAGAAAATTATTAGTGATTTGGGATAATATTATGATAAATTTTATTTTCCGATTGAAGAATGCGTAAAATCCCGGAATATACAAAAAATTTAAAAATCGGTACAGAACAGCATCGAAAAAATTTCGACATCAATATTCCATTTTTTTCATATTGCTTATCAATTACATAAATAAATTATTATTAGTAATAACTTTACAACACATATTATTATCTAATATTTAGAAGTATCTAATTACCGGCGGCTTCTGCAGCTTCACTTGTAAAAATTTACAACTCTCGCGTCACAAGCCGGCCTGGTATAGAAATGCATCTTTCATCAGGGTCCACGTGGACCTGCTAAGAGAATTTTCGTAATACAAATATTATCCAATAATAAGTCGTCATTCTAAATATTAACCAATTACAACTACACTACTCCATGTCGAGCATTTTATATTATCCAATAATAAGTCCTTATTCTAAATATTAACCAATTACGTACAGTACTCCACGTGGACCACTTTACAAGCCGGGCTGGTAAAATTCGATACTTGGCTGGTGAAATTCGATACATTTTATGACCTGCTTCTAGCAGCCCAAGTGAGTTTGCTTCCATATAACGCAATGCATTACAAATTTTGGGCTTCTACAAGCTCGGCTGGTAGAAGCCGTAATGAAATGCGGGCTTATTGTTTTTTTTCGTTCGTCGAACGTAAAATTTTTATTGATATGCTCATTTGCGTATTATTTCGTATTGACGTTGTATTCTGTATTCGGTGTTAACAAACATTTGAAGTTGTTAACCCCTCGGTACGACCATGTAATTTTAACAAACCATTGTATTTGAAAAACAATAATAATTCAAAAAACGTTAACCTTTTCCAGTATTTGAACCACTAACAGTGCGGTTAATGATGTTGTTTAAAATAATAAATTATATAGAAAATGGTAAATTGTAAATATTAATGGTAATACAGTTGAAAAAGGCGTAAAAATGTAATTCAGCGAGGTATATGCGAAACCACCGTTGGAGCAACTAAAATTTCCATTTGGGGTGGAAGCCGATAGTGGATTCTAAGGGGCTTTTGGGTGGGAGGGAGGCATGGGAGGACACAAAATGTACAGAATAGGGGAAAATATACATTTATTGTATGTTTACTTACTTATTGGCTCGATTTTGGTAAGGGGTGCATTTTTGTACTTTAAGATAAGCCGCCACTACGAATGTTGGTGTCCCATTTATTTCTTTGTATGCACGACATGCTGTCGTCCTATCCGGTCAGTACTTGTTTATTAAGTAAATCGTCTGTCTGTAAAGCCCAAGATACACATGCTACTTACTGGCACGAAAAGCATGCTACTATGACGTAAATGTCGTAAAATTACGTCTATTATGACGTAATTGTCACCAATTTACGTCATAATAGCGGGAATCGCACTTTTCGGCGCCGCCGGTTCGGCGTAGCCAGGCCGGCGTAATACCGTTTCGGCGCGAGGACGTTCCGGCGTGAGGACGATCCGGCGTGAGGACGGTTCGGCGTGAGGACGATTCGGCGCGGGGATGATTCGGCGTAGCCCTTTTAGGCGCAAACCCAATTCGGCGCTAAGACGATTCAGCGCTAACCTTTTTAATAATTCGAAACGCTTTTCAAGAATTTAAAATATCTTCATTTTCGGTCGAGAGAGACAATAGAAATATTACAAAAATTATATTTTTGTAATTTTTAGAATTTCTGTTAGTAGTATTCGTAAGTTTCACTGTCTTTTTATTTTATTTTAATGTTTTGATGTATTAATTTATCTACTATTAAAAACTTTTACATTTGTGTAAGTATAATAATGTTACGTGTTAATGTTTTCATTGGCTAATTTCTGGTTTTTTATCCTACAGCCTCTTTTCGACCGAAGATGAGAATATTTTAAATTCTCTAGACGCGTCTCAAATTATTAAAGAAATAAAGGACTCTGGCGAAAAGACTTAATTTTTAAATTACATGATCTTGGTTTTCAAACTAATTTTTCATTTTGTTAAGGTTATTCAGGATCTCAAGATTAGAGTGATATAAATTTGTAATAAATTTTTGTATTATAGTTGACCTTTATTTGTTAATTTATAAGATATTTTTTAAAATTGGGTATAGGTCTTTTAATATTAAAGGACTAAAATAATCAATAACAATTGATTAAATTTACATTGTCAACTATTGATTTGTGCTAGTAAATTTGAATAGCTTATTTGCAAAATTTTAGAGCATATTTGCCTGCATATTTTGTAGTTTTATAGAGCCTAAAATCCGATCGCTACTAATGAGTAATAAATAAATAAAAATTTGACACTGAAAAATAAATTTTCCGAAATTTTTTTATGAAAACCATCCACATTGTAATTTCAAGCCTTTTCGATTTTTTAGAATATCATTAAATTTATTCGTTTTTAAGATTTGCACCGAACAAAAACAGCGAATTTTTCGGCCACCTTAAAGAAATCTTAAAGTATAATACAACAAAAATGTTTTACAATATTTCTAAAAATTATTGAATCTCATGATTTACAAATGAAACCATTTTTGTTCTATAAATACAGCTTAATACGAAAAGTATTAGCCCACCTCTGCATTTAGAATTTGAATTTTTTAAATCTACCACCTAGAAATGATTCTACGATAAATAATCAAAGGAGAAAATTTCATAGTATAAAATTTAGTAATTGAATTGCTATACATCAACTACATAATATTGCTATGATGTTTTGATCGTAAAATTGTACACCTCGGGTTTGCCTTGAGCGCCACTTTTAAATGAAAGAAAATTTTTAAAATTACTGAATAAATGATTTTCCGAGGGTCCAACTTTACAAAAAAAACTCACCACCTCGTCCCATTTGTACTAGCTCAGTGTTGAGTCTCCTCAAGGTATGGTAGATTCCAAACTCAATTAAGGGATGCTTTTTGAATTTTAGATAAATGCTTTCGTTGATTGAAATTTGTTAATAAAACAATTATTCGGAGATAAACTAATTTCACCTTTGCTCTTGACGATCTTTAAAAATTGAAATCTTAGCTGTTTTTGAAATTGAATTGCAGGAATAAAAGATTGTATTTTAATCAAAATAGTTGTATATTAACCCAAATTTAATTAATTCGCTTGCGCTATAATTTTTGTAAACAAATTTTTGTAGATAAATTTTTATCTCTGGAGATTACAATTGTAAACATCAAATAAAATCAAAAATGTTGATCCAAAATTTCTTCTTAAGTTCTTCATGGAAAATATTACAATAATAGCAATTTACAAAATGTAAATAAAAATCTTTCAAATATTATCAAGCAGGATTACTTATAAATTAAGGTATTTGAAATTTTGTCGGTCACCCATCCGAGTGCTTTCCTGAACTAATATTGCTTGCGTGTCAATATCGCACGACTTAGAGCAAATTCATTCCACCAAATTTTGAAGTGTAATTTGAAAATTTTGTCGGTCACCCATCCGAGTGCTTTCCCGAACTAGTATTGCTTGCGTGTCAATATCGCACAACTTAGAGCAAATTCATTCCACCAAATTTTGATGTGGTAATAACCTTTTTGAATTAATTTAACAGCCCTATATCAAGCTTTCCAATCTTTAAAGATCTTTACATCCTCATAATTTGAAAAATAGTGTAAATAGTTTATCTTTTGTATCTGTGTAATTTTTAAGTAGGTCAAACTTTTAATGTTGCATAGAATTATGTTAAAAATTTTATGTTTTGTATCGGCCTGGTAGCTTGGATCACAGCAATATGCATATTAAAAACATTACATATTCAGGTTACTCTACTACCACTAACTCAGCCACTCGAAACTAAATTTCTTCTGCTACACACTAAAGAACACACTTATTTTAGCAAATTGTAATAATAAAAAATGTGAATATGGTCCAAACTTTTTAAAAAATCGAATTTGAACTTAGCTAATTTTCATGTAATTCAGTGGTAAAATTAACGAGATTCCCGCGCGTCGCTCATTCTGTTGACAGTCCGTGCAATGTGAATGACCCTAACACTTAGAGTATTCAGCACCGGCAGATGCAGCTCGACTCTCGTACATGTAACATCGATTATTTTTTGTTTTTAGGCGATTTTTTGGGGGTTTAAAATCCCGGTTGCCTTCATCCCGGTTTGCTTGATGGATGGCGCCTTCTCGTATGTTTAGCTCTGCCGCGATTGAAAAACCGCCCGGAGCGCCCGCCGGAGGGGCGTAGGGTAGGTTTTTTGATGCGCCCAATTCTGGCCGTGCCAGATCCACCCAAAAAAGTAATTTGCGTTTTCCCCATAGTTGTTTATGTTTATTTAATATTTTTTTAATTTTTCGGCAATACACGGGTTATTTTCCATTTTTTTGATTATATTTATTACTAATATCCACTAATCACACCCCCATCTATCCGAATTTCAAAGAAAAATTCAAATCGGAGCGAAAAAATTTTACGCATTTTCAAGGGACCACGGGCGAATGATGCACATCGGCCGGGGTCTGCCGCATACTCAATGCGACTTTCCAGTACTTTTCAAAAGTCGATATTGGGGTTGTTTTGACCATGTTCACATTTTTTATTGTTTTAATAGACAGATATAAGCATGTTCTTTAGTGTGTAGCACTCGAAAATTTTTTTCGAGTGGCTGAGTTAGTGGTAGACTCCCCCATATACAAGTTAATGATCGTATGTAGTTTTACAAACGTGAATTAAAGTTTAATCTATGATTTAAACTGTGAAATAATGCATTAATTTTCCATTACAAGAATTTAATTATATTTTAAAATGAATCGGAAAATCATTTCCCGCCGAATTGTCCTTGCGTCAAATTGGTCTTGCGCCGAATCGGGTCACGCCGAATTGGGTTCGCGCCGAATAAGGTTGCGTCGAAATGGGATCGCGGCGAATTAGTCTCGCGCCGAAACGGCGGCGCCGAATCGGGGTGCACGCCGAAAAGGCTACGCCAAACCGGCTACGCCTAACCGGCTGCGCCGAAAAGTCCTGGACCCTACTCGAAGTCCCATACCAAATGAATCCACCAAAAACAAAAAATTAAAATAAATGAAATCAAACGTGTTATCTTCGAAAAGATTAATGCAAAATAAGTTGAGAAGTGAATTACCTCTCTCCCGCGGATGCAGGATCGAGAAACTTCCTCCCACGCGAAGTGGAAAACCACCTCACTTTTTTAACGTGGGGAGCCCTGGATGGAATTGACTAGCTCCTCTGATGGTAACGTCGGTCTGCGAGGGACGTGGGTCCTGATCTCTAATCTCACTGAAAAGGCTATAAGTACCCCCTCTTCCAGGGAAATAAAATTCGGTGTAATAATAATTGATTTAATAACACACCACAATCAATACACAAAAAAAATACAAATGGCAACAACCTTTCGGTGGCGAATATAAAATGAATTGCTGGCTTCTGACGGAAGCCAGCCAAAATACAATGCGTGAATCAATCCTCCTGTGAAGAAGGCTCGGCGAACAAAAAGAACTGAGGTAACAAAGCAAGACACCTCGTTGTGACGTTAATTAAACAACTCGTAATTGAAATATGGCAATCACTACCCAAAACAGATTAGGAAAGTAAAATTGTCTTACCAAGTACTCAGCAAGCTCACAAACTGATGGTGACAGGTACCCCCAACCTGCTTGGATGGATTGCACACGAGAATTGATGTTGATGCACTGCTCGCCAGGTCTCGGTTCTCCAGGAAGGATTGCACGACTCGAGTGATGAATCCTCAGCGACCCCACGACTCGGTGATAGGACAATGGCTGGACTTTTCCACCCCAAAGAGTTATTCCAAAATACTCTGGTATCTTCCACCCCAAAGAGTTATTCCAAAATACTCTGGCGTAATGCTGAGCTCCAAAATGAAATCCAAAATCACTAGCACGGTTGACGCAGGCTTGCTCGATTAATCGGCAGGAAGTGTCACAAAAAATAAACGCAGTACGACGACAACAATGGCAACGGACACGACGATGTGACTTTTGCACGACTGGCAAAAGCAGGAGGATGGTATCTCCAAATAATTCGGAACGCTTTGTTGACAAAACTTGTCACCATAAAATCCCACTAGAGGGCGTTCAAGCATGCGCAAAGTGCAGTCGAGCGATAAAATAATCAGCACAAAAAGATGGTGATTGACATCCAGATGTCGGAGTGAAATATGCTACGGTGGCTTCCGTATCAAAAAATATATATCAATCTCACCCACGTGTACTCGGTTTAGATATTCAATAACTCGATGTAAGAATTTCCACTTGAAATCGCAATAAAAATAATTAGACTGCAGCAATGCACACACTTTAGAACTTCACACTTCAGCCGTCGGATCAAAAGTGAACTTACATTCAACATGGCGGACTCATCATGCGTATTCACGGAAGAACCAAGAATGGGGGTGGAAGTGTGTATAGACCCGTCTCAATAATTTTGAATAAAATTGGCAGTGGTCAACAAATTATTGATTTAGGTTGATCGATAACGGATATAAGATACAAAAATCCGTTATAAAGTTCCTGGGTATGATTTAATAAATGGAAAAATAATGCATAATCCACTAGAAAAAGGTTTCAAGTTACTCAGAATAATTTTTGAAACAATCGTCAGGCGAAGTTACTTTCCATCTCAATGGAAAGTCACACAGGTGATCCTGATCCAGAAGTCAACAAAGGATCCAAACGAGACCTCATCTTATAAACCTATTAGCTTGCTATACCCATTCTGTCTAAAAAGTTTGACAAGCTGTTTCTGGAAAGATTATAACTTATTCTTGAAGAAAGAAATCTAATCCCGCATCATGAATTTGGCGTTTTCCTCAAAATTTCAAAGACACAAGATAGAGTGTGGCACAGTAGAGCTCTATATAAAATTTAAAAAATACCCGCCTCATCTGTACAGTCGTCCATTGAAGTCATATCTAACAAACAGGTATTATTTGGTTAAACATGGAAAAGCCCATACTACCCTACAACCCATTTTATCTGATATGCCCAGGGTAGCGTCTTTGGACCGCTTCTATATATTCTGTTCACATCAGACTTACCGGTAGCTGAAAATACTGTATCGGCCACTTTTGAAGATCATACAAGCACAATGGCTTCCAACAAGTATCCAAACCGAACATCTCGCGTCTTGCAAGTTCATCTAAGCAGAATTGTAGACTTGGCGTATCAAAGTCAACACGACAAAGTATGTACACATAACTTTCACCATTGAAGCTAAGTAGCATTGGGTAGCTGCCCAAGCGTAGCGCTATATGGCAACATTGTTCCTGTACAATAATCAATAAAGTTCTTGGGAATTCCCTTCCATCGACGTCTAACGTGGACCAAGCATATTTGGAGCAACGCCTGCAACTGGGCCTGGTACATAAGAGCAGAAAGTAGGTACCAACTGCGACTGAAAGACCATCCTAATATGTTGGTATGCGATCTTCTCGTTGAAGTTCGGACGAATAGGCTAAAGAATTATAGCCCGATGGACCAACCCCGGAGAAATTAAGTGTTGACCTGAAAAAAATACATGATGTTGTAATATGACAACGTTACAATTTTATGTCACAAATTTTTGAATATTTGGTTGAAAACAACCTTTGAATCGAAAAATGTTATTAATCATTTGTTAATTAATTTGTCGTTTATTCTGAAGACAGCTCTACCGTTTAATGTCTAATGTCAAAAAGGCCTACGTCGAAAGGCCTCCTCGCCGAAATGTTCTATCGTCAAAACGTCTTCTTGAAGAAAACCCCCTGCGTCGAACGTCCTTGCGTCGAAATAACGGCGTCGAAATATCCTAGAACGGTTAGTACTCGTTAATAATTACGAATTGAAGGTCAATTAACAATAAAAGTTTATATTTAAATAAACACAAACGTTGCTTGGTTTTCAGTATCAAAAAATATTCGTTATCCACGTATGTACATTGAAAGTAATTAAAATGTTTTTGTTATTTAATGTAATTTTTTTATGTTATCGTAGGTATCAGTGCATTTCTTATCAATACTGGAACAATTTTATACCGTATGTCTCAATAAAAACGATTTACGTAAAACATCTCGAAAACCGCTTATTGGGTAAAATGCAAATTGTAAGTTTGCGAGAGGGACAATTATATTTGGAGTACTTATCTCGGACCCACCTTTCACAGCCTCACCAATTTTTAAGTTTAAAATTTAAATATGCCAAACGGTTCTCGAGATATTTTGGGTGAATCGATTTATTGAGACACACGGTAGATATCTACGTTTTATTTAGGTACCAGTGCGGTGTCAAGAAAACAAATCTGAATAGACAAAGTTTGGACAAAACTTGAGAAAATGAGGCATCATCTGTTACTGCTTATTCTAATGTATTTTGTAGCAGCCGTCTTTTGTAATGATTTCCTGATGAAGGTAGGTACTACAAAATATTTAATAGGAACATTATTAATAGGTCGTGTTTTAGTTTTATCAAAGTGACTATAAAATGAAAGATATGCGATTACAATTAATGAGTTTCGACAAAAATCATTATCATTTTTTCAAAATTGCTGCATATAAATTCAATCGAAGCACCACGGCCCACAATATGACGTTTAGCGAAAAAGTGGATACGTTAGATAAAATTGAAGTAAGTAAACTTTTTAAAGAGTATTTTTTATATGAAATCATTGAGGTACCTCTACCAACATATAAAATTTTAAAATTCATAATTTTGCTAAAATTCAAAAATTAATAGAGAAGTAAAAATGCCAAAATTCAGATGAAAATTACAAAAATATTAATTGCTGAATAAAAATATCCGATAATAACACAAAATTCAGTCTGAAATATGGGCGTAATTTAGAGACTAAAAAAATTACAAAATATTTGATACCGAAAAGTCAACAAATTGTTTTTCGACATTTTGATAATAAAAAAGTTAATGATTGTGTGTGTTAAATGATTCCAACAGTCGAAATAAAAATCAGGGTCACGGGAAAAGCCTAAGTGACTACTGAAATAAATTATTATATTATATTATGTCTTGCCTACATGTCTTGCCATATTAAACCTACGTTTACACAATTTATATATTTTGTGTAGGTAGCCCATTAAAGTTCATTAATTTATTCAGGTAAATCAGTTTAGCATTAATTTTGTTTTCAGATACTTGTGCAGGTTTACAAATTCTACAGTAACGAGTATCGACGTTTTCCAGTACGTTTTCAAGTGAACTTCCGGAAAATTTTTCTATTAAATATTATGGGTTTTGGGCGGTCTACAAAATGTGGTAACTTTAGTAACTGTTACTTTGTAAAGGTTTTATAAAACATTCAATGGAACTATCGTACATAATTTTTAAATATTACATTTGTAGGACACTATTTACCACATATGCCATTTTGTTATTGATTATACTCGTTTACCTCCTTATATTCCAACTGGTAAATATAATACTGAAATTAACTTCCTCTATTTGGATCGTCAAGTAGCAACAGTGAATTGTTATGGAGAAGTATATACGCCAATAAAATATCCAGAAAGAAAATAAAAATGGTTAGATTTTTCTCGACGTTCCCTTGAAGTTGCACGGTACACCAAATTTGAGATTTAGTGGTTTAAGGTTGCACAAATGACTTTATACGAGTATGGTATGCACATTTATTAGAGGGAAAGATTAATTGGGTAAAATATCTGTACATTTTAAAAATAAAAATAAATTGTTGAATTACAAGTAGATTATTTTTATTACAAGTTATAAGTCTCGGTTTGAATCCGCCATATTTTACGTAACTTAACTTATGGAACCAAAATCTCTTAACCGAATATGGCTCTGTCCATCAGTTGCTAATAGGAAGACGTAATACAAATCTAGTAAATCACATTCAGTTCGAATCACAACGGCTATGTTCAGAACAAAATTTTGCGGAGTTTCAAATCGACCAATCGGATCTCCAGAAACTCGCTTTAGCGGCAGTTCATAGGCTTCTATACAGCTACCTTTCTGGTGTGAAAAGTTGTTGTTGCGTAAGTGTTCCGGCACTTGACCGTGGGAACCAAATTTTCCAGGGACGGCTTCAGATATTTTTCTATTGTTCCAAAGGTGCGTGAAAATCTGAAGCAAAAAAAGGACACCACCTCCCTTGTATGGGGGCTCCCTAAATAAATAATGTGTGTTGGTCAGCAAAACGTCCTATTAGATTTACGTGGATGACGTCAGCGCTACTATAATCATATGACCTGTATGTATAATCGCCATGACCTGAGATGAATTCACGAGTAATGATGAGTATTTGTTTATTTGAGAGATTATATCTTTCTCTTTCAGTAAAGCTCGTGTTTCTCGAACTTATACGATAATAATAATTATTTTTACGCTCATAAAACAATAAAACATATTTTCAATGTTTACTTAACTATTTTAGTTTAAGAGTTTAATGTATTCAAATTGAATTCTTGCTTCTTTATTGTTTTTAGTTAGAGGAAGGCTTGCGACTAATTATTTTGTCCATTTAAAATGCCCACTGGTTATAAAAGAACTTATTGAACACGTCTTACACGAACTGAAAGATCCAAATTGTAACAACACATTCTGCATCCACGACACCTTACCAACAGGTAGATAAAGGGTGACTAGCTCAAAGTCGCGAAGGGGTGGGTTGGTGAAAGGAATAAAAAGGGTCGTGTGATGGCACGTCGCGAAGAGTGTGTTTCCAATCGACGACCGGGCAATCCTCGATCGCGATTCTAAAAATGGTCAAAATCGGTGTGAATAATTTACACGGGGGGGGGGAGGTAAGTCAAAATCGGTGGGGCTAATATACACGAGGGAGTTTAAATGGGCGCCACGCATACGAAGAAATGAAGCTTTTTGAAGGGGACTGGTTATCACACCTTCCAAGCTGGTACGCGACAACTTGATGATCTTACTGCGAATTCTCACTCCGGAAAAGCCTCGCTCAATGACCTTACCTTTACAGGAGGCGAACTTTCCGTTGGTGAAAATAGCTAAATAAACATTAACACAATAATAATAAAACACACAGTTGGGAAATATCAAAAATGTAATGAACAAAATAATATCAGGGGGGAGTTGACAAAATTTACACAAGATACTATCAAATTTACATGTATCGTATAAAAATAAATATATACAGTTGACGGAACCTTTCGGCGTGATTCCTGTTGCAAAATTAATATTCGTAAAACAATTACTGTTACAAAAATAAAAGCTGTTAATCTGCAAAGTATGACCAAGAAAGTTCATACGTAAAATGGGTGCGTATTGAATACAGCACTCCACCAAAAATAATAGTTACTTAAGTGCAACTCGGTAACGTCTAAAGCTATGATTCACAAAGTTGATAATGAAAATTAATCAATGTAATTGATTACCAAAATTCCCAACAACGGGAAAAACAAACTTTAGCTGCAATACTAAACTTAAAATATTACGTTAAATTGCTGGTTAAAATATGAACGCTCGAATGGCGTAGTAAAAGTTACGTTAATAATAGACACTAACATTAGTTAACACAAAAGATGTACAAAAGGTTGCGATCGGCTTCCAGGGTTTGAACTGAATGTTCATAAACATAACCTGTGGCCAAGGTGACCACTTATCATCACAAATCTTAAAAATATAAAGGTTTCTTACTTAGTTTAGTTGTTAGGGTTCGACCTCTAGATAAAGTCGTTGGCGGGTCCTCCAAGAGTGAGAATCGTCCTCGGAATGCGGGATGGAGCTGAATACGATGTCTTAAACCATATCAGAAAGTCGGTGCGATAACCAGCTTCCAAAACCTCTTCAAATCGGAAGGTGGTGAAATGACAGGGTAGTTTACGCACTCCGTTACGCGATAAGTAGGGGTCTCCGTTCGAAATAATTCACTAGGGTAATTATCCGCGAAGCTACAATTAGTTAAAGTCGGCACTGTGTAAATAAGAAACGTAAATGTGGTGTTCGATAAGAAAAACTACTGGAATGCACAAATGTGTTCGTAATGCAACACCTGTTTTATATTATACCGAGAAAAAGAAATGCAACGTAATTGCATCTACACGGCAAATAGTGCGAGACTAAAGTTCGATAAATTAATTGCAATAACTCGATATTATTTTAAAAGTTATAAACAATTGGCGGTAAATGTTCGATAACTACTTCACAATCTCTCGATATTATTAAAACGTTATAAACAAATTGGCGGTAAATGTTCGATAATTTAATTGAAATAACTCGATATTATTTTAAAAGTTATAAACAATTGGCGGTAAATGTTCGATAACTACTTCACAATCTCTCGGTATTATTAAAACGTTATAAACAAATTGGCGGTAAATGTTCGATAACTACTTCGCAAACTCGCGATATTATTTGAATATTATTAACAATTGGCATTAAATGTTCGATAAATGCTTCGCAAACTCTCGATATTATTTGAATATTATTAACAATTGGTAGTAAATGTTCGATAAATGCTTCGCAAACTCGCGATATTATTTGAATATTATTAACAATTGGCATTAAATGTTCGATAAATGCTTCGCAAACTCGCGATATTATTTGAATATTATTAACAATTGGCAGTAAATGTTCGATAAATGCTTCGCAAACTCGCGATATTATTTGAATATTATTAACAATTGGCATTAAATGTTCGATAATTTAATTGAAATAACTCGATATTAAAAGTTATAAACAATTGGCGGTAAATGTTCGATAACTTTTACCTGGACATAAATGCACAATATTTTTAGCACAATTGAATTTTATTGATTTAAAGATCTCGAATTAAATGTGAGATCTTGGTGTTTAGTTCCGCTTTGGAAGCGTTACACCCAGCGCGACTGTACGAGAAGACGGTATGGGACTCTGTTCAAAGCACTCAGAATCTCTCTCGAAATTGCAATATGCAGGTCCTTTTATATGTTTTCCCTTCCCAAAATTGGAATAATTCCCACTTAACGATTGATTTAAGCCCTTATTATAATTGGATCTCATTACATCGGAAAGAAGGGATATGCATCCTAATTGGACGTTCATCGAAGTGTGAAAGCACGCTTTTGTCTTTCTTTCAATCGAAAGTGTGGGGGATATATCAGCACATGAATCCAGAATAACAATTTTTTGTACCTGTCTGGGGTCGAGCAAAATAAGTTTTTGTCTAGTTTTTATACGCCTTCGATATTTCGAAATTCGTATCCTTTCCATGTTAAATGCTAGCACATTTGGTTGCCTGTCGGCACATGTTTAAGATAACGAAACAAAAGGCATTGATTCGCACGGTTTGAAATACCGCACGTGTGTGTTTTTGTTTCGACGGCAAACACGAGTTTATGGATCGCATAAAAGTGTCCATCAGTCCTATATAAAATTATAGCAAAGCATTTGCATGAATTGACGTTTGGTTCGAAATGCTATCGAATGGTGACTTTCTTATTGACGATGCGAATTGTTGACAGGCGCTACGTCAACTCTATTAAAACTGTATTATCTACCGCATGGTTTATTAGACGTGTATCAAAATATTTTGGGAATACTTTCTTTCCCATAAAACTAGTAAGATTATTATACATTTGCAAAACATAAATTTGTCCGTTAAGTTAATGTTTCAATCTTTTGGTTATATACTCCGACCTAAAAATGTCTTCACAAAGAATATTAGACTTGTAATTCTTACCGGATCTATTCGAAATTTTTATTATAAGTATAACACCTCATAATAACAAAAATTTAAGAAAATGTGACCGATGCGCGCAGTCAGGTGACAAAATTTCTTTTAATTTCAGATGCCATAACATATTTTTTTGCAGCAGCACATAAAATATACAAATGTAGTTCAATCACTGGACATGTTATGTACAATAATCAACAAATTCTTTCATCTTACAGGTTAATTCCGAGTTAATTATATAGTAATTAGTTTTTGATCTTTTTCAAGTTTGTTATTCAATTTTTTATGCAATGTTTATGCAATGCTATTGCAATGACACCCAGACTATTTCTCAGGTTCAATGAAATATCTCATTTAAAAATCAGGATAAATGAGAAAATATTAGAATTAAACAGTTCATGAAGTGAACAGATTGGGAGAAATGCATCCTATCCATGGGACCTGTTTTTAAAAAAAAACAAAAAAAAAATATGAACGGCGGGATAAAAATTGTTTAGCGGGAATATCTATAAGTAACCTAATAGAGACGAAAAAGGATAAGTAATTTAGATCTGGTGGTAAGAAGATGTGAAAAACATTCCTCCCTAATAATAACAGAAGTTATAGAAAATACAGTCACAATATTGAACAAATGATTAAATCAAGTTATCGAGGCAATGGATGATTGAATTAAAATTTAAAAATTAAATCGAATAAATTGTGGATATTGTGTACTAGAAATAGGGGGTGTTTGAAGTTGAAAGTAGATCAAGGGGTTAGCCATCAATAATGACGACGCATCAAGCAACAAAGGAAGAAGCGACGACCGTAGAACAGGAAGCCACGGTAGTCCGACCAGAAAGCGAGATGATGATGATTATGAGAAAAATGAATGAAAATCTATGCAAGAAAATTGATGAAGGCAATAAGAAACAAGATTAAAGTGACAAAAAACGAGAGAAAAAGTTTGACAGAAAATTGGAAGAAGTCAGCAACAAAATGGATGAAGACAATAAGAAACGAGATAAAAAGCGGGACAGAAAACGAGAGGAAGACAAAAGAGAATGAGGGGAAGAAATTAATAAAATAGTAGAAACATTCAACAAGGTAACCGAAGAATTTAAGCACAAGCAAAGAAAGATAAAAAATTACTGGATGAAAAGGTCAAACTAGTGGAAAAAAAGTGGAAAAGTTAGTCGTAGAATTGAAAGACGTCCAGGTACGTATGACGAACAAATTTGGGGAAGTCAATCGTGAAATGAAGGATATGCAGACGGATAGAGAATCGAAGTGCAGAGAGATATCGAGGTATGACAGAAGAATTACGGTAGAATACGACAAAATAAAGAAAGATGTACAAGAACATGGATAACTTAGAAATTAAAATAAAATAAGTCGAAGAAAGACATGAGAAAATGGATGACAAGATGATGAGGATGGAGGAAGATTGGAAACTAGATCAATGGGAATAGAGTCAGGTACATGACGAAGGAATTATATGCGGAGAAGTTAGGAAAATTTTATGCGGACGGAAGAATAAATCCGAAAATATTCATTAAAAATATTCAACAAAAAATATAATCAGGGAGGAAGATGACCAGATGACAAACAATGAAGGCAGAAGCTGAGACATGATTTTCAATAATTAAAAGGAAAATAGAAACGTTCACAGACTTCAAAGATTTGTTTTTAAAAAAATAAAACTGTTTAATAAAATTTTAATAATATAAACCAAAAATGAATGTTTTATTGAAAAATCGTAACTTTAGACAATCACCTGCTTTAAAACTTTTCTTAAAAAAAAAGATTCTAATAGTTAAAAAGAGAACCTAAATCTGCGACTTTGAATTTGAAAGGTATTCAAAAAAGAATTTTGAAAACAGAATATTAATAATTTACATTGTTTTGTCATTCAAATAATTTATCATTTACTGAGGTTATTAAAATGTAAGTTCATGGTTCATTTAATTCGACTGTTAAAGTGTTATACATACATATTATTACCTTCGTCATGTCATATGACCTCCCATGTCACATCCTCCAATGAGGATTTGATAATCTAAAGTTCTCTTTGCAAATTATATATTTCCTTCCATTTGACATTTCCTTCCAAGAAGAGACCGGCAGTAATCAAGTTCTTACTGGATGGGGAGCAATTTAAAAAAATTTGCTTTGCAAAAATGCTTTCCAGAAAAGATCACCTTTAAATTAATTTAAGGATAATTAAAATCTTATGAGACTTTTATACAAAATATTTTTGAAGTTTAGCTTGTTATGATGTCCTTCTTCAGGTAATAGATCATAAATAACCGTTTTGTTGAGCATGATTCTTACGGAGATTACAGGGTTGTCCAACTTTATTTAAAAAGGCAATCGTCATTAAAACACCACATAATTGTAACAAGTTTATTTTATTGTTATTATAACTGATAATGGTGTCCAACACCAACTTCCAAATTACAACAATAAGTCCAAAAATGTATTCATTATTAACATTTTTATGTTCGAACAAAAACACATTTAATTGCACTGAACTACTGATACTATAACATAAATCCTCAATCACATGAGATCTAGTATCAATTCAATTGTATATAAAAGTAACCCTTTTTTAATACAACTTTATTAGTAAAATTAACATTTTACACACAACATATAGTCACAATCTTATTGTTTTCGTCTTGAACATTTTGATCTCTTCGTCATGAGCTCTCGTTAACAACAACCTTAAAAATTAAATTGTACAATCTTTTTATTGGTATCGTTTTTCTAATTTTAAACAATAACAAACCAAAAAATATTCAACTACCAATCATAAATTCTAAACTTATTACAATTTTTATATTTATTCTAAAACTTATTCCTAAAACTTACATGCTATAAAGAAAATGAATAATCACCTCATTGACATTTAGTAAATTGGATGCAACCATTCTATATACAAAATACAAATTAATTTTCTTTGTGAGTAAAGAAATAACATCTACTTTTTAATATTTGGCTATTTTGATAAACATTATTCTGTTGATAGAGGACACAAATACATAACACATAAATTAAAAATCAATTTAAAAGAACTTATTAGAATAATTTGTAATACAAATGTTTACAAGTTTGAATTATTATGATATTGACGGATTATTTTTTAGTCTTTATTTGTTGAAATGTATTTAATTTTTAATGAATAATATTTCTTATTGAAAATTATAGCTTTAGAAATTGGTCATAACAAGCTATACATCGTAGTAATTTATTATTGAAGTGATTTAAAAATTTTATTTGTTTCTCATTTGTAAACGTCAGTTTCCAAAAACACAATATTAATCAAGAAAGTTTATTTTATCAAGTCACTAACTTGTAAAACTGACAGTTAACTTGCAAAATTTTTACAAGTTAGTAGTATTATTTACATTAGGAAATTTTGTTTTATCGTCATATATGTTGAAAATCATGGTACAATTGTTATTTCCAGTAACACAGATTTTTGATGATGAAAGAGTTGATACTGATGATGATGAACCATCTGTTGACTCAGAAACTGCTGAACTCGAGGACTGCAGAACATTTGTACTCTCCTTACTACCAAATAATTTGCTAGACATTTCGATTTTTTTGTTGACCGAATCATCGACATAACTCATCGCAATTTCGGTGCTCTTCCACCCTCCTGCACGCTTTAGTGCTAAAATATCTCCACCCGAATCCGCAACCATAATAGTGGCTCCAGTTCTGCGAAAAGAGTGGCCGGTGTATAACTCTGGGTTTTTTAAACCTAAATATTTCGCTATTTGCTTTGGGACACCACCAATAGTGTGCTGGCCAGCATTAAGGGAAATGCACTTTCCATGTCGGTATGTCAAAAAAAATCTTAGGCTTTCTGTTCCAGGAGGCCGAAGATTTACATATTTTCTGTATAACATGCAGGGCTTGAAGCTGCAGCCATCATCGGTTATGGTGAATCTTCTTGTTGTTAAATTTTTTGTTTGCCGCAATGTCACAATAACGTATTTTCCCATATCTTCTACATCATTCATGTTTAAGGAGAGAATTTCGTCACATCGACAACATCCAAAAATCCCAAATATTGTTACAATTTTCGCCAGCAACCACTGGTCATCAGGAGCATGTAAAAGAAATTGTTCAACCTCTTCTTTACTTAATACCTTGGCCTTTTTTGGCGCATAACGCTCATTTTTTCGTTTCAGAAACGCTATTACCTTTTGAAATCTGCAAATGACAACTAAACGTCATATTTTTCAATAAATTTTTTAAGGAAAACAAACCTGCGAACAGGGGCATTTTCTTTCATTTCCAAGCAGCTTTTCAGCATAGACCATTTTGCCCATAAAGTATTAGGGCTGAATCTAGCTGATAGTTGATTCAAGTATACCAACAAAACATCTTCAGTTACCCCAATCACACTATTTTTGTTTTGCCACTTTTTGAAGTCGTCGTATTCTCGCTCGTACCTTGAAGCTGATTTTGCAGGTAATAAACTTGAAGCTACACTGCTGGCTGCCTCAATAATTTCTTTTGGTACATTCATTTTCGCTTTCGCCAAAACAAATGTAAAGAAAAATAAACAGACATGTTCATGGCAACGCTTCCATAGCTTACGACATTTGCGACAAATTATTGAGATTTTTTTGGAATTTATCTAACCTTTTTACAAATGAGAAACAAATAAAATATAAAACAATGCACGCAAGGTAACGGGTTTTACTGGCTCAAGGAGGTAACTGACTCGCCTGCGGCTCGTCAGTTATATCCTCCATTCGCCAGTAAAAACCCTCTTACCTTGCTAGTAATGTTATATACTATTATATTGCACTATTATTATTTTAAAAAATGTAATTTTTGAAAGTACGAGTATAATAATATCAATTTTGTTTAATTGGAGAGGGGGGTCTCATATTGATTACTCTCCTATACCCTTATCGTACTTATATCGTGCTAGTTTTTCATTTGGCGCTAAGTAATAAATTCTGTTGATTTTCTGATATTTTAGATATGAATTTATTTCGTAAATTTCACAAAAAATAAATAGTAATTTATACTAAAATTGTAGTACAGGCATGAAAGGGGGTGGCACATCCGCAGAATTGCTGGGTAATAAATAAATGAAAAAATTAGGTAAAATTAGAAAGATTTCCTAAAAATTCTTAGAGAATTACAAGTAATGATTTTGTCGAATTATTTTTTATAACTATTGGTGTCCTTATATCGTTTTTACCGAACTTATTAATTATTCTCGTACAAAACTTGTTACTAACAAAAATTAGATTTTCAGCAGCTTCTAAAATTTCCATTTTGTTTATGGTGGGGGCGCCAGATTCAAGCTTTGCCCCCAATGATCAGATTTCTTTCGGAGGACTTTGATTGCTGATGTGGTATTTATTCTATACAGGTAATTATACAAATAGAAGGTCGACCAACACATTACTATATTTAAATAAACCCAAATGTGTTACCTTAGTTCATATACAAGGTGTTTATATGTGTCATACCAATCTGCGTATGTTGTGGAGGTAAACAATTATTTTTGATATTTAATACAATTTTTATATTAATATATCTTTGTGTAGATGTCAGTGAATTTCCTAAAGTAATAACAATAGCGAAACAATCAAATAAATCTGACCGTTTATCGAAAGTAAATCAAAACTTTCATACAAATTGTTATAAGCTGAATTTTCGATTTGCTGGAATGAAAAGGAAACTGTTAATATATCTGCTGATGCATTTTTTTGCAGACGTCTTCAGTAATAATTTCTTGTATAAGGTAGGCAGCAGAAAATATTTTGGAGTTACAGTAAATAATCCAAGTTTTCAGTTACGTCAACATGATTTTAAAATGAAGGATATGCGAATACAATTAATGAGTTACGACAAAGCTTACTATAATTATTTTAAAGTTATCGCGTTTAAATATAATCGGACTACCACGGCCCATAATATGACTTTTAAAGGATATGTCGATACAAGAGTTAAATTGGAGGTAAACTAGATTTTTTCCAACGCCTATCTAATATTAAAGCAATTTCAACACCAATTTTGTTTTTAGATACTTGTGCAGGTCAAAAAATTTTTAAGTAACGAGTATCGAGATTTTCCAGTTCGCTTTCAAGTAAATTTAAGGAAAGCTTATAAAGCTAATATTATTGGATTATCATCGATGATGAGCTGTGGAAACTTTACAAATTTCTATTTTTATAAGGTACTAAAAAAAGGTTTAATGTAATTACAAGTAATATTTTAATATCTAAATTTACAGAATACCGTTTATCATATGTGCAATTTCGTTGTTAATGAAAGTTATTTTCCGCCTCGCTTCCCTCCTGGTAAATATTGTACAGTAACTCAGTTTCTATATTTAAATAACCCAATAGCAACTATGAATTTTTATGGAGAAATATATAAGCCAATACCTTACCCAAAAAATAATAAAAGCAGTTCAAGTGGTTAAATTTTTTCAACATGGCTCTTCAGGCTGTTCGGTAGGGTGAATCAATGGGAATAAAAAATAAGTTAGCGGGGTAAATTTGTAACAATATTATTATATAATTATGTATTTTAGGTAATTCTGTACTACTATATTTAAAAAATAAAATTGTGCAATCAGGAGTTGTTCATTATTATTACAAGTTAAGTCTTCATTTGAATCCGGCATAAAGCTCTCAATAGCATCCCATATTTATTGCTTTTGTGATCCATTGGAACTAAAATTACATTTTTAAACTATAGCCAATTTCAATTTAATTAAGTAATTAAGAAAGACTAGAAGAAATTGATTCTTGAAGGTCAAATGATTCCCTGTGTTTTGTCAATACCTCTGGTGTCAGTTTTCCGCAAGTGAATAGAATTCTGTGTGTTTAGTGAGGTTTTTGACCTAACCTGCCGAGAGAACGTTAGGTCACCAAATCTTCATTGAGGTAAAAGGACTAAGGAGGATGTGACGTCTATGGTGACCTACAAAATTTTATACATATTTATGTATTATAGATAACACTAAAATAATAATAGTAAAATAGGAAAACAGGGTAGGTCAGTGATAAAAGCATCTCTGGTAATAGCATATTGCCCCAGATTTGGATCATCTGTCAGTTTTTTCTCGATTTTAGCTCGTCTACATAGTTACGGCTAGTTTTCAGCTTTTCCGCAAAAATACAAATGAGTCACCCCTTTATAGCAAATTCCCCACGAAACCATCACAGAAGGTGGATAATGACCCCTTTGCACTCTTGGAATTTTTCGAATGCTTCTTTAGAGCTTATGAGCATAAATGCGATCATTTTGTTTATTAAAGTTTTCTTCTACGGTAAAACTTAGTTTCATCCGTTAGCAAAATGTTCATATGATTATTGTTATCGTGTTGCCTCAAAAGACGTTTTGCTATTACTCATTTAATTTCTTATAAAGCTACAGTAAGACGTTGTTCTGTTACCCGACGGTATGCGCCAAGTCTTAAGTCATCTTTTAAAATGCGAGACATACTGTGCTTAAAAATTTTGATTTATCTGGCCATAATTTTCAAGCTTCGAACTGTTCGTGGCCGTCCACTTTTGCCTTGTCAGTTACTGTTGACTATACTTCAAATCGATGTGTAGCTCTGTAGACAAACACTCGCTAAATTTTCAGTGGTTTCCACAAACTGAAAGTCTCACCCGCCGATTTACCACACTTATGTAAAGCTATAACCCATATACGATTGTCATTTACACCCCACTCCATATTTATTTTACCAATATCGTAAATTCAACCAATATACGTTTATAGAGTACAGTGTGATATTCTTAAAATAACTATGAATGATCTTTCCACTCTTGCGTAGGCGTGTAATATCAAATGGGTCAAATTTTTGTAAGATTCTAAAAATTTATTAATTATTATAATACACAGTTAATAAAATTAATTTAATTACCATACCTACAGATTCGTTATATTTTGAAACTAAATTTCCATGCTGGTTGTATCAATATAGAATTGGAAACGTTTCAAATTCTTGAAATAATAATCAGAATAATTAGCCAAAATTATAATATAAGGGAAAAATTGTACTCTTCACGGCAAAATATTGTAAATTTATGTTAAAGTTATATTTCTTCTTCGAATTTGTACACGTAAAATTTAAAATTGAGTGAAATTTGAAATTGGTGCGCGATTGTTTACAAAAGGTGGTATTACTTGTGTGACAAATTTCATTAATTATGGACTAATGCGCAACAATTTGGATTTTACTTACGTCTAGACCTCTCGTCTGACCACTCGCCTATAATTGTCAACGTATTTTTAAGAATAATAAATAAAGAAAAACAACCCACTCTGTACAGCAGAAAAACCGATTGGAGTATCTTCAGAGATAAATTGGATCAACTCGTATCACTTAACATCTCTCTAAAATCCGAAGAAGATATAGAAGAAGCAGTAAAAAAACTGACAACCAACATACAACAAGCTGCATGGTATGCAACTCCAGATGCAAAAGAAAGGGAAATAAAAGAAGATACACCATCCACAATAAAACAAAAAATAATTGAAAAGCGAGTACTCCGTAAGCGGTGGCAACAAACTAGATACCCAGGTGATAAAACCAAACTAAATAAATGCACAAAAGAACTGCAAGAAATGTTAATGGATAACAAAAATCAAGGAATCAAAAAATATTTGGAAAGCCTGAGTGCTTCGGAGGCCTCTGACTACTCCCTATGGAAGGCAACAAAGAAGCTATGTCGACCACAACAAACAATACCCCCAATCAGAAACGAAAATAACCAGTGGGCAAGGAACGATAAAGAAAAAGCTAGTGCGTTTGGAATGCACCTGGCTAACACATTTCAACCATTTCCACCTATGGCTACAGAAGAGGAAGAAAGAGAAGTACAAGAATACCTCAGTGCTCCATTCCAAATTGACCTTCTCATACAAAAGTTTAAAGTTAAGGAGATAAGAAGGATAATCTTGTATGAAATAAATCCAAAAAAGGCTCCCGGATATGATTTGATCACAGGAAAAGTGCTACAAGAGGTAAGCAAAAAATGTCTAACAGCCATTACTCAAATTTTCAATGCCATTATCAGATCAAGTCACTTCCCAAAGCAATGGAAGGTTGCACAAATTGTTATGATACCCAAACCTGGGAAAAAACTAGATGACATAAAATCCTACAGACCAATCAGTTTGCTCCCGGTGCTCTCCAAGGTTTTTGAAAAATTATTGCTTAAACACCTAAAGCCCATAATCGATAACCGCAAATTAATACCCAATCACCAATTTGGATTTCGCAACTCCCATGGAACTATTGAACAGATACACAGGGTAGTCAAGAAAATAAACGGAGATCTCGATGGTAAGAGATATTGCTCGGCGGCATTTCTGGATGTTAGTCAGGCATTTGACAAGGTGTGGCACGATGGGCTGCTGTACAAAATAAAAAAAAACCTCCCATATCATTACTTTCAAATTATCAAATCCTACATATCCTGCAGGCATTTCATAATCAAACATAACAATGAACACACCGACCTATACCCTATCAAATCAGGAGTTCCCCAGGGTAGCGTATTGGGCCCCGTCTTATACCTCTTGTACACGTCAGACCTTCCTCAAACTGGGTCAACTACCATCGCAACCTTCGCCGATGACACTGCCATACTAGCGTCGCATACAAATCCAATAACAGCATCAGAAAACCTCCAACTAAGTCTGAACGGTATACAGAATTGGCTTAAAAAATGGCGAATCAAAGCCACTGAAACTAAATCGAACCACGTGACGTTTACAATGAAAAGAGGAACCTGTCCACCAGTAAAACTAAACAACTGCCAGTTGCCACAAGCAGAAGACGCCAAGTACCTGGGTATGCATCTCGATAGGCGATTGACTTGGCGCAAACACATCTTTACCAAACGAAAACAGCTCGGACTGAAATTGAGCAGGATGTACTGGATCATTGGCAGAAAGTCACAACTCTCTTATGACAACAAAATACTCTTATATAAGTCAATACTGAAACCAGTTTGGACTTATGGTATCCAACTATGGGGAACGGCCGCCAATTCCAATATTGAAATCCTGCAGCGGTTCCAGAACAAGGTACTACGAGTTATTGTTGATGCACCCCGGTACATGCCAAACAGCGTCATCCAAAATGACTTCCCAATGCCTTCCATTAGGGAAGAAATCAAGAGGTTCAGTGAAAACTATCGTGAGAGACTTAAAGTGCACCCCAATGTGACAGCCAAACAATTGCTTGTTCGAAGTGATGAAGTGCGTAGACTCAAAAGGTTCATACCAGCTGATCTGACCAACAGATTCAACTAAATAAATAATTATGTCTATAATCATACAGGTTTTAATGTAATAAATGCAAGGTGTTCACTGGAACACTTTGTACATGTATATATGATTTTTTCAACTAAAAGCTTGTAATCTTGTAGATTGATTGCTAAATATATTGAGTTAAAAAAAAAAAAACTTACGTCCAGTGCAGGAAAGAAAATGCAGGACGCCAGGAAGGCAGTCGATCATTGACCACCAAAGAGTGTGGATCGAATTTTAAAGTCGATCAGCAAATAAATATAAGATTTTATACTTACCATAAGCAAATTTTTTTGGATTCTAAAGTGAATTTGTGCGAGCGTAGTTAGAGGTATTAATAAAGAGAATAAAATTTATTCCAGCTAGCCCCTATTATTTTACGCAATAAAACACTTGTCGGCTAGCCTATTTTGGTATCTTAATTTTTTTCGTTTTCAATTCTCCAATTAATTCCATCTCATTTTCGATTTGCACTTTTTTTCAAATCTGTTGTCCGTACCGACCATTAAAAGTTTATAAAATTTTATCAAATAAATTTACCGTTCTACTTGCAAATTTTGTGGGCGCCTATTTGTTAGCTTCAACTTTTCTTTTTCTTCAATCATCGATCCATTCTTCTGACATTTTCAAACTCCAATCTGTTAATTCCATCCAGCAATGCTTCTTTCATCTGGTTTCTCGTTTATTTATCCAAACTTCCAAACTTGAGTGAATTTCCGTATTTTTATGTGCGTAAAATTTTTATGTGGACCAATCTTTGCAAGCACAAAATTACCCTTGTTTGGTAATTACACTTAATATTGATTATGTATTGATAATTTAACTTAGCCGGCTGTCAATTTACATTCTCTCGACTTGCTCACGATGGAGATCTCCCGCTGAATGCCTTCTTGCTTTATTTTTCTGCACCAGGTTCGACCTGTACGTCCATCAACTCGAAAACCTAATTACTTAATTTCACTTAATTACAAATATTCATAGACGTACATATTTTATGTAATTTGAACAAAAATCACAATATCAATACAATTTTCAATTTCTCCTTCATATAGTCGGCTATAATAATCATATGCTATCATTTTAAGAAATCAGGATTAATCAAAATACTGCTTGATTCAACGAGCATTCAAATTCATATCAAAATATAGCGATATTTTTAGATGAGTTTTAGGAATTTCATTACTTTTTGACTTTGGAAATAATTCGTCAATATCTTGAACCCCCTTGAAATTAATTTCAATATATTGGCATGGTAATTTTTGAAAATTGAGTTTTGGTTTTAATGAATAGATTATTGTACATAAACTTTGTTAAGAAATATTTAATTTTGTTGCTGAGATGTTGGAAGCAGGTGAGAATTTATGTCTTTGTGAAGACCTGTTAAATTTTGGTATTGGGAAATTATTGTGATAACTGTCAACAACAAAAACTGCTAACTATGGCACCATTGAAGACTAACGGCTGATAGGGGTTCTTCTCTTCTTCACCGATTACCAAATGTTGGCGATCATATTGATTATATTACACTTACCCATAAAATTTTGGTTGTTCTAAATTAAGATAAAAAAGTATGGAAGATATTATTGCCTTACTGTAACGCACATGTGCTAAGAGGATTATGTAACCGTTTTAAAACAAATATCTGGTGATTTAATTTGGTAATACTGCAGATTTCCTTAAAAAAAGACCATAAAAATTCGACTATGGGTTCAGTAGTACGTTATTTTGACCGCCTTCCTTTCTTGTCCAGATAATTTCTTGTCCAAGGTACGTATTGTTGTGATTCAAAATACCAATAATTTTGAATTAAATAAGCACTCTCAAAGATTACAAATTGCATGAGGTTTTTCAATAACAAACAACGATTCCAACAGACAAGTTGAAAGCTCTGATAAAGTCAGTTTATTCGCAAAATAAGTGAGAGGGAAAACTCGTTCAACAATGATATGAACAAAAATTATTAACTACAAATGATGTTTTTAATATTCAAAGAAAAATTTGTTTAATGTAGAATAGTTTTAGAATTATTAAGAATAGGTTAATTTTAAGTAAGTGAGGTAATAAACAATGAGTTTACGTAATTAGTGATGAACGATAAAAACAGATGCAGCGATTCGTCATCCGAGACAGACGGTTACGTGTAACTGTACCAGACGATGTGTTGAGATGGAAACGCTAAAAATCAAAAATAAAATAATTAAATGACATTTATAAAATGATAAAACTATCAAAGATGCGGGATACTCACATTAAAAAGGATTTATCAAAGAGTGACGAAATTTGAAAATCGTAACAAAACCTTGGAAACGGGAGAAGAAAAATAAATAAGATTGATTAATAAAAACGGAGTTGAAACGCAAGTGCGTTAAAATAACGGAGGTTTTGTGTGCTCTTGTGATCAAGTGATATTTTTTTTAGATTAATCCAACTCAAAGTGTGGCGATCTGAAAGAAAGAGATCATATTAATTGATGTAAAATTATGCGAGAATAAAATTGATCAATAAACAAAAATCAGGTACTTACCTTACAATAAAGTGTTCAAGCGAATGGAAATTATTGGAAGAAAGATTTCAATCGATAAAAATCGAAGCACTAAATGGAAATTTACACGTGGTGATCACAAGAAATTTCAAGATAAAAGCAGTCGCTGCAGTCTTGATGTGCGAAGGAGTTGTTGAAAGAAGTTATACGGCCATCTGTGTTCGGTAAGCGAGATTAAACTTTATTTAACATTTACGCGGTACCAGTGAACGGTTCGAAATTGAAACGCGGCGATAAAACTTTATTTATTTTTCATAAATTTTTAGGAGAATTATTTGTTAGATGTTTAAATACAATAATGTTAGTATAAGTTTGGGATTCATTTAAATATTTGTGTTCATGTTTAATAAAATAAATCACTTATATTTTCACATACTTTGGCGCATCATTGAGGAATGAGTTTTCCACCACTAGATTTATTTTTCAGTATAAGCAAAGAATCAACCCTCGAGGAATCTGCTACTGTGACTGAGAGATTTCATGCTAAATAAAAGTAAAACCATTTAAAATTGAGCTAGCCGAAATAATTCAAAAATATAAAGAATTTTTGTATTCAACATTCATTTAAATTTACATGTGTCCCGTACATTAGAGAAGCGACACATAGCAGTATGTTAAAAATATTCGAAAGGGTAGAATTAATAAGCCAAGTTTTAGTTTCATCAAAGTGATTTTAAAATGAAATATATGCGTCTACAGCTAATGAGCTTCTTTATTATTATCATTTTTTTAACATTGTCGCATTTAAATATAATCGAACCACTACGGCCCGCAATATTACTTTTAAGGGGAAGTTTGATGTGCATGATAAAATAGAGGTAATTTTAAATATCAAAACAATTTGCCCTGTTATAATTTGTCAGTAACTTTTGTTTTCAGGTACTAGTGCAAACTTATAAGTTTTTAACGCCCGGATTCATAGTCGTTCCTTAAGTATTGGTCGTCCCTTAAGGGATCCTTTCGCATTTCATAGTCATAAATCCGTTACTTGAGGGCGGCGTTACTTGGCAAAGTAGTGACAGTTGCTATAGAAACTAATTAAAAACCGCTCCTTGAGTACTAGTCAATACTTAAGGTTCGAATTTCGATTTCATAGACGTGTAACCGTTACTCAAGGGACGGTATTATTAGGAAAAACTCAAGTATGGGTAGTAGGTTACTTGAGTAACGGATAAATTGCGAACTAAGTACAAATGGCTTGTTAATAATTATTATTATTGGAAAATATGCTAAATACCAAACAAACATCGCATTATTTGGTACAAAACATATATTTTATAGTATTTAAAAATTATAATTTTGATTTTATTGTTTCAGTAATGAACGAATTCTTCCCACTTACTGGTAATTTTTTGCGATTGTTGTTTGATGTATCGAAAATTTGTTATTTATACTGATTGGCAATAAAAATATTACAAGTTAATTTTTAAAATTTATTTTAATATATAATATATTTTACATTTACACTAGTTTTAATAATTGAAATAACTCTATGCATAAGAATTTGCATAATTTTAATATAAATAAGCAATTTTATATATAAAATTATTCTGAATTTTTATTTTCGTTTAACTTTGTACGAAAACGAACACTATCGAACACGTAAACAAACGAAGCTTGCCGGAAATTGATTGTACATAACCTTAAATTGACATTTATCAAACAATTGTATTCAACATGAAACACTAAAGTTACCAAATATCGAAATATCCCTGCGCAAGGGTTCCTTTCCCGAGTATTCACGAAGTATCGACTATGAAATGGACGAGAAAAAAACAGATACTCAAGTAACAACCGGTCCTTTTCCAAGGTGGCGTTTCAAGTAACGGATAAACCGCGAACTAACGCATTTGGCATTATAAACGTCGTAAATATAATATAAATAGGTTAATAAATACAAATTTTAATTGACTGACGTTTATGAAATTATTTTATACAGTCACGTAACATGAAATAACTTTTAGTCACCAAAAAATCCCTGCTCAAGTATTTAAATCCGAAAATACACGAAGTTATCACTATGACAAACAACAGGTACTCAAGTATCAGTGGTCCCTTAGCCAAGTAACGTTCTAAGGGTAAGGTATCCCTTATCTATGAATCCGGGCGTAAGTAATGAGTATCGAGAAATTGCAATTCGTTTTCAGGTCAATTTACAAAAAGATTATAAAGAAAATGTTATTGAAATGGCGTCATCCGCAAAGTGTGGTAAATGTGACAACATGCTACTTTTACAAGGTTCAAAAAAATATTGCATGCAACTAGTATAAATAATAATAAATATAATATTTATAAAACATCGTTTATCATGTATGCAATTTTGTTGTTGATGAAACCCGTTTTCCTCCTTATTTGCCAAGTGGTAAATATTGTAATGAAGTCCAGCTTCTATATTTAAATCATCCAGTGGCAGAATTGAATATTTTTGGAGAAATATATGTATACGCCAATAAAAATACCAAAATAAATAAAATGGTGTGTGATAAATTAATATATTTTCTCAATGGTAACTTTTCCCAACTTCACGGTTTACATGTTGTTAAGTTTAATGTTTTAAGAGCACAGAATTTGATTGCTTTGCACGCTGTTCAGAGGAATATTAATTGTGTAAAATTTCTTTATAACTATTCAATAAATAAAATTTGTATACCTATTCAAATGTAGTTTATTTTTATTGAATATATGATGATTTATATAATAGTATATGAATATTTCATACTATTCTTGAAATAGTAAATAGATATAGGACAACAAAGCAGTGCACAAAAATCAAGCATTTATTAGAAAATAATGGAGACACCCGTTAAATAATCCATAATTTAATTATTGGGATCTTTGTATGTCAACATCTTTTGATCTTGAGCAAGAGAAAGAGAAAGGAAGTGAAATTACCAAAAAGCTGCTAGAACAAAATCAATTTAATTTTTCTAACGACGCGTATAGAAACTGTAGGTTCCTCAAGGTTCTCAAGAGACAACTTAGTATTTTTGGGCAAGTAAAACGTTCTCTAAATGTGTTTATAGCATTAAATTCAAAATCGTAGTGTATTCTCAGCGGGTATAAATTATAGTGAGATTACACGCGCGTAGATTCGCAGGTGCCAGTGTGACGAATTTTAGATTCGTCAACGTCAACCTTTCACTGCCGTTATTTTGCGGTCTGGCGTCACTTGAGACACTACCTGCATGACCTCGATCTTAGCGCGTGGAGTTTCATTTTTGTCCGCCTTGTAGGAGGGAAAACTTCCGATGTCACTTTTAGTGTGAGCTCTCGCGAGACAAGACGTCCAATTGTGTGCGTATTCTTACAATTTGAAGATTCAATCGTTTTGGATTTGGAACTGGTGGGTCATTTTAGCAAGTTGCGAGAGTGATTTGGGCACGAAGATTTTTGCGCGCTGCAGCGTATTTTGCAAGATTTTTGTGTTGCAATTTTTCGATCCAAGTTCGTTTATCAAACACATTTTTCACGTCGAGTTGTTATCAGTGCGCACGCTTAGACCTTGGAGTTTTTGTTTTACCAAAGTTGGTAAAACTGTTCGATCTGTCAAATATTTTTGGGTGTAACCTCAAAGTCTCGCGAGAAGTTAAGCTGCACCAAATTTTTTGTTGTGAAGCAGTGGTCTTTATTAAGTTGTGCCCGTCTCGTCTATTGTCCTAAGTACGTCTCATATAACCGTTACACGTTTAAGATCGTCGTGTTGACCGTACCATCATAGTCTACCGCCCGAGGTTTCGTAGAAGCCGCTATTTCGAATATTTTGGTGAACTCAATTGGGGGGTTCAACTCTTCCTTGGCTGCGTTGCCGACACCATTTTTGCCTGTCTCCGTCCGACCAGACATACGGCGAAGCAGCGGAGTCGTTCGAGCGAAGAACCATCCAAGAAGGCGTTACCTGTCCGTCCGGTGACCGGAGGTTGTTTCGGACTAACAAGTCACATTCAATCTCGCAGCAGTCTCCAGCAGTGGAGTGTTTTCGTCGTCCCTCTCGGCCGGGGTAAGTCGGTTTACATTTTCATTGTTTTGGGGATTGTGTGTTATTGCGAGATATTTTTCTATCAATTAAATAGAAGGTGGGTGTTGTTTTTACCACCTTCATTGTTAGTAGCTCTTCGAGGCAACGTTCTGGGTTACCGGCGACAGTTTGATCGTACGCTGTTTTAAAATTGTTTGGCCGATTCCCCTAAGGAATTATAGCATCTTCATTGTATTTGATGTAGTACTATTCAATCACCTCTTTAACCGTTTTCATTATTGTTGACTACCATTTTGTGTGTCATTAAATTGTTACCTTTACTACCGTTTTTTATTTCCCTTGTAGAAGGGTATTCTTTTATAAAGCTTTCAGGAGTAAGTTCGCAATCGGAATCCGCGGCTCTCGCATACCGACGTTACCAACTATAAAGCTAGCTTAACTTCGATCAGGGCTCACCACGTTGTAAAGTGGAGTTCGTCACTTCACGTGGGAGGAATCTTTCTTTCTCGTTAGCCGTCCTCTCATTAGGGACGGGGAGAAACGAAGAGTTCATTTCACCAGTTGAACTTTGGCACCAGTAAGGGTTTGCATTATAAAGAGCTAATTTAGCACACCAGTCCGTGTATTTTATAATAAATTGGCTGTAAATGCGATTTACATGGAGTTCGCTAGAGCTTTCAACTGTGTTGACCTTGTCATATTGCTACGGAAATTGTAGAAAATCAAAGTGAGCGGTGGTTGATACAAATGGTTCTATTATCTGAACCACGAAAGAAAAGCCCTATGTCATTATTTTATGAACTTAGAAATGACATGACATTATATTTTCCTTATATCGTTTAACGTAAGAGGGACAAAGATGCAAAATAATAAGTTGTCTTACAGACAAAATTCATACTCTCATTATTGATGACGCCGGGCTTTTCTTTAGTGGTTCAGATAATTGTATATTCATACTTATTTGATATAATTTAAAACTTTCATTCGGTATCTTTTATTGCCACTTCTGGAAGTTGAAGGAGGTTAAGGATTTTGAACTGTACTTATTACTTTCTTGTTTATTTTCTGGCAATTCGGAACCCGTTCCTGGGACAGTTGGGTCAACTAGTTAATGGGTGCTACCCGTCTTGTATGACTACGTTTAGCGACGAAGTTGGTTCGTCATGATTGTGTTTTGAGTATTGGGACCGTATCGCAAAGTTCCGAGTTTACGATGGGAAGACTACGCTGGTCACCCCATTTGTTTGTCATCGATAAGGTGTCCATGCGTTGTGAACACCTTATACTATAGTTCGATTTAGTTGTTGGTTACCAATGATATGTTGATGTTATTGTGATTAATTCGGATTATGAAAAGTCAACATTTGGGTTGGTGTTTGCTCCACTTCGTCCTAGCGATAATCGACATTACCATATGGAATTCCTATTTTGTGGTTATCAGTTCATACTGATAATTTGTGGAGACTGTTAGGTGCAATCGATACAACTGGAGAAAAGCTAGATCTGAAATTTAATATTAACAGAACTATATTTATGGTTTTATAAATAATGCAGTTTTTATGGGCTTTTCAAATACCAGTGGCGTTTTCGACTTTAAAGTTTTGAAAATAAAAGAAACTAAAAGCGAAACAACATTGAAACTCGACGGTATCCTCACCAATGGCGAATAATTTTTTTATAATTAATTAACTATTCCGATAAGCAAACTGGTTGAAACAGGAACTTGGAATAAGAATAAACTGCATTTGCGATTCCACAATTTTTATTTCTTTAATTTAATGTAATATTTAGACTTTTTGTTCAATTAATATTCCCCAAAAACGTATACATTTATATTATTGTCGGCGTGCAAAAAAATTAAAGCAACTCAGTGAACCTTAAAACATTACACCTCCAAATCTGTGTACCTATCGTGTGATTTAAAGGGAACGTAGAAATAATAATCAATTCATTCAACCAGTTTTATTATTTTTTTGGTATATTGATTGGAGTATATACTTCTCCATAAAAATATAGCGTTGCTATTGGTTGATCTAGATATAGTAAATGAAGTTCGGTACAATATTTTCCAGATGGGATATGAGGAGGTAAATGAGCTTCATCAATAACAAAATTGCATATGTGATAAACAGTATTCTGTAAATGTAATATTTAAAAATTATTTATATTTCCATTAAACTTTTTTATATAACCTTGTAGAAGTAACAGCTTGTGAAGTTACCGCAATAAGTAAGAGCCGACGAGAATCCCAGAATATTTGCTTTACAAGCTTTCAGTAAATTAACTTGAAAACGAATTGGAAAATCTCGATACTCATTACTCAAAAATTTCTTCACCTGCACGAGTACCTGAAAAAAAGCTAAAATGATAAAAATCCTTTCGAAAAATGTTTATTTTACCTCCGTTTTATCTCCCGCATTAACTTTCTGCTTAAACGTAACGTTGTGAGCAGTAGTGGTTCTATTATATTTAAAAGCTTTAACTCGGAAAAAATTATAATAATCTTTGTCGTAACTCATTAATTGAATTCGCACGTCTTTGAGTTTAAAATCATTTTGATTAAACTAAAATAGGACATATTAATAATACCTCTCTTAAATATTTCTTGTAATACAAACCTTAGATAAGAAACTATCGCAAAAGACGTCTCCTAGAAAATGCATCAAAATCCATAATAGTAACAATTGGGTTTTCATTGCTGCAAGTCGAAAGTTATATCTTTGTTAAACTTACAATAATGTTACCTATAACTATTATATCAAATAAATTGTTTTGATACTGTTGTTGCTGAAACCTACGAAACAATAGACCATACAAAAATTAAATTAAATAAAATATTATTTTCACCTACAGATTTAACTTTTCAATTAAATCGGATAACTATTTAGTATTAAATGTAAGACACGTAGGTATAAGCACCTGATATGAAATGGAGTAATACCTCTGAGTTTTTTAAACATAATTATTATTTGTTAGTTGACCTCCATCGTAATAATGTTTTGTATAATTATTATTTATAATGATTATTATATAATTATCTTCAACTAACCGCGCGCGAAGGAAAACAATTTGCGCTAGGAACAAAGTCTGAATTTGTCACCCCTACCATCCGAAAAATGGTGTTTATTGCATGTATGACAAATCTGTGAGAGGATATTGTGACAACATAGCCAATTTTTAAGAAGCTGAATATCACAGTAAGCAAGATAAGAGTTTTAAGGTGGTTTTACATAATATCCGTGAAAGTGTCGATATTACAGGATTTCAAACAGGAAATAGGCAATTACCAAGTGCTAAGAAACACAAATATGCAAAATTCGGCCAAAGTTCGTTTACCTCTCTTTTTTGTCGAGCTGCAATCAAGGGAAAATAACAGAGACATCTACAAAATGAATCGTCTTATGCATTCAATAATAAACTCTGAGCAGCAACATAAAAAGAGACATTGCACAGTGAGCCAGATATCAGGTGTATGGGCATACTGCTAACGCAAGGCACCCCGGTTCGACTGCGGGTATTGTCTAAAAATGTTTTGACCGTCTTCCGTGTTTCGGAAGCCACGTTAAACAGGTGGTCCCTCTGTGTTAATGATTTTCCATCATAACAATAAAAATCAGGGTGCACGCACATCGAAAGGCAAGCCTAGCAAGCTACCTGAGATGTAAAAACCAAACTGCTCGCAGAACCAACAGTGCGTCGTTCATGACCATGAACCGGAATCATGACCGGCAAACAAAAACCGGAAGGCTTGAAGAAGCTCAAGGTGAATAATGAAGCCATAACAAGGAGGCGTAAACATGGCAGACAAAAAAACCAAAACGATGCAGAACCTCCAAACGAACCGGTGTTCCAGAGCAATCCAGATCGTCGAACGGAGGTAATGCCTAAAGTCGGATCGCCGTTCGGTGGCGGGGGTGAGGTTATAGTCGGTGAAGACCCACACTTCCGGCTTAGATTAGGCCGGTGTCTCGTACGAAATTTCCTCATCCCTGCTCAGTCTAAATAAAAGCCCACAAAAATGGACTTTGTCTCGATCGCCCCTTGATAGATGTGCTAGGTGCCACGATAACGGAGTAATATATTGCTCTGTGCCGGTCTCTAATGACGGGTCACAGGCAATTTTAATTAAAGTTTTAATAGAAAAATTTGAAATCTTTTAGAAATTCTTATTCACTCGTGTTAGCTCAGTTATCAATGTTTTCTTAATTAGCATGAAATTCACTCCTATCTCAGTAGTAAGTTCTCCGAGGGTGACTCTTTGCTTAATCCTGAAAATTTTAAAGTGGACGGGAAATTTCTTCCCAATGATACGCTACTGGACTTTAGAAAATTTGAACAATTTATTTTTTTTTTATCAATATAACAAATGAAAACCCCAAACTTAAACTAATTTTATAATTAAACATGTAACAAATTGAAATACTTAATAGGTACTACGCACGTTTGTGTTTAATTATCGTTTTTACGTATGTTGTTGTTGATTTTAATTTTCAACCCGGCACTGTTACGCGTTAAAGTTAATTAATTGTTTCTTACCACTATAATAGAGGTCGTTGTACTTTCTTCCTTTTTCCTTTATCAAAATCACGTTACCAACAACTGCTGATCCTGTTGTATGAATCATCAACTCGTGGTTTTTCAATTTGTGCGTCTCTTCTCATTTACCAAAATCCTCATTCCAAATACCAGTGATCACTTTCCAAATTTATCTTAAGGTAAGCACTTTTTTTATTTATCATTAAATTTTTTATCTCTCGAAATCGAATATCAATTCTTATGGTCTAATCTCAACCTTTTACTTTTAGGTTAACACACTTTTCGTTGGATTTTATCCAAATTAACACTTTTTGGGACGAGAAGACTTGAACACCTCCGCCCTATTACGCATAAGCGCCTCAACTCCGTTTATTATTATTTTATTTTCGTTTCCTTGGTTTTTGTGTGATTTTTGAATTTCGTCACTCTTGGATGGTTTAATTTTAAACGTAAGTATCTTGCTACCTTGATAATATTTATTTTATCAAATGTCATTAAATTAATTTGTATCTTTCATTTTAGAGTTGCCATAACAACATCTCATCTGGTCACACGTAAATCGTTCGCCTCGGATGGGTTTATCGTTGCACTTGCCGTCACCTCCGTTTCAACAACAACTACGTAATCTCACTGTTTATTTACCTCGCATTTCTTAAAATTAACCTATTCTTTACAATTCTAAAATTATTACTAACATTATTTTTTTTATTAAACAAATTTTTATGAAGATAAATTGATTTGTGATATCCAGTTTTATAGTCCGTATCATTTGTGAATAATTTCTTTTGTCACCTATTTTTGAATAACCTGACCTCATTAGAATCTTTCAACTACCTGTCGGAACTTCCTACTGCTGTTAAAAGGTTCATGCAATTAACAATTTAATGAGTGCTCATTTCAATTTTATATTTATTATTATTGATATTTATTTCATAACAATATGTTGTAATTTGTTGATAAGCCATAATCTTCTGCTTCTTCATCGTATTCTTTTGGCGGAAGCGTTGTCACCCATTATGAAACTATGATTTATGATGTTGCGCCACCAGCTTGTATTCCGAACTGTTTGTTCAACTGTGATTTCTTTAACTTGGTGAGTTCATTTCTTTAGCGACAATCCTCGCGATCTTAAACCTTGCACCTTTCCTTATACCACCAATATTTACTTATTGTTCAGCTCTCTGCGCTGCATATCCCTAAAATATTTTACTATTCTTTTCTAAAAGACGGAATAAGTTTTCTTTTTCATAATGTAGTTCAAATTTATACTGCAGGCAAGTAATATGGAAGTATGTATAAGCTCTCCATTTATTTTAATCAAAATCTATAATAGTCGCTTGTTTTGACCTTTATAATTTGTTATTTGTGTACTAAAAAAAAACTAAAAATTATCATTAAATCTGGCTTACAATTTAAAATGCAGTAGCAGGATAATGGATTACGGTTTTCACTAGAAAACCTTTGTTGGCATATCAGTGAAGGACAATTTAGTTATTTATTATTCTTACTAATAGTGAAATCTAATACCAGAACGATTTTATTGGTACTTTGATTTAATTCATCATAACATACCTAATATTTATATTAGTACAATGCCAAGCGAATAAATCTGATTATTGCTCAATGTTGGTTCGAAGCTTACACACAGACAATAATATTTGCAGAAATGAAACCACAATTATTGTTACTATTTGTACTGATGCATTTTTCAGATGGCATCTTTAATGATAATTTCTTGTCTAAGGCAAGTATAACAAAATATTTAAAATGGGTTATTGAAATTATTATGTGAAATTTTAGTTTCATCAACATGATTTTAAAATGAAAGATTTGCGAGTTCAATTAATGAGTTTCGACAAAAATCATTATAATTTTTTTACGGTTGTTGCGTTTAAATTTAATCGAACGACTACGGCCCACAATGTTACTTTTAACGAGAAAATTAACACGCACGATAAAACTGAGGTAAAATAAACTTTTAAATTAAAGCTTGTATATTAAAATAATTAGCTTACATAACTAACTTTTGTTTTCAGATACTTGTACAGGTTTACAAGTTCATGAGTAACGAGTATCGAAGATTTCCAGTCCGTTTTCAAGTTAACTTCCAGAAAACTTGTAGAGCAAATGTTATGGGATTGACGACGGCAACGAAGTGTGGTAACTTTACAAGCTGTTACTTTTACAAGGTCTTAAAACACAATTTCAATACAAAAATGCAATTTTATATTTACAGAACATCACTTACCACGTATGCAATTATGTAATTGATGAAACTCATTTACCTCCTTATATGCCTTCTGGCAAATATAATACTGAAATTACGTTTCTCTACTTAAATCGCCCAGTCGCAATGTTGAATTCTTATGGAGAAGTATATACGCCAATTAAATAATATCAAAAATAAATTATATGTACATTGCTAAATTAAATAATTATTTCTCAATGTTCGCTAGTTCCACGATGCACGGGATTTTAAGTTTTAGTTTTCACTTTTATGTTACCTTACACCCTGTTCATATAAGAAAATGGTAATTGGGTAATATGATAGTAAGTTGTGTATTTTTAATATAATAAATATTGTGGTATAACAGGTGATTTATTTTTATTGTTATTACCAAACTCTATACTGTTGTACGCTGCTCCGGTTGGATAAGTGCGCAGTGGGCAGCTACTGACGCGAGTACGAGAAAGTGCAACTAGGTTGCAAATCAGAACCACGTCGGCCTATCGTACCGTGTCCACTGAGGCCATATCGGTTATTGCGAGTACCCTTCCGATCGATCTCATTGCGGAGGAAAGAGTGCGAAACCACTGCAACCCAGATAAAAGACCACCGAGCAGAAGGGAAAGCAGAAGAGTCCTCCTCAAATCGTGGCAACAACGATGGTCCCATGGGGAGAAAGGAACCTGGACGAAACTCCTTATTCCAGACGTCAAACCAACTTCTGGAGAAACGGTTTACTCGGAACTTAGAAACATATCTTGTATTCATAGATCTATAGAAAGCATACGATATAGTGTCCCTATCATCAGTAAACTATGGAACGCATTAAGAAAAAATAGTATAAACAAAACGTGGATCATGTCAATAAAAAATATTTACAACGACATGAACTGATGGTTCCTTGTGGTTCCTTTTTATCACAGAAAGATCCAAATTGCTTTTAATTTCAGATGCCATAATATATTTTTTGCAGCAGCACATTAAATATACAAACGTAGTTCAGTCACTGTACATGTATGTACAATAAATTGCGATAATCAACAAATTCTTCCATCTTACAGGTTAATTGCGAGTTAATTATATAGTAATTAGTTTTTGATCTTTTTCAAGTTTGTTATTAAATTTTTTATGCAATGTTTATGCAATGCTATTGCGATGACACCTAGCTCAGGTTCAATGAAATATCTCATTTAAAAATCAGGATAAATGAGAAAAATATTAGAATTAAACAGTTCATGAAGTGAACAGATTGGGAAATGTATCGTATGTTTATTTTAAAAAAACATGAAAAAATATCATGAAAAAAAAATAACATGATAAAATCTCTATTATTAATTATTATTTATTATTAAGTGGATTCAAATTCCGAGGCGGCCATAGCTTGGCAGTTAAGTGCGTCTGCTGCTAATGCGAAACGCTCGGATCGAATCCGGGCAGGGTAAGAACTTTATTCTGACCGTCTCTCCTCGGCAGGCTATGGCAAACCACCGAGGTAATCTGCAAAAAAAAATCCATCTTGAAATGAAGTGTAGTACACTATCCGTGGTTCGGAGCCCACGTTAAACAAGTAGGTCCTCTATGTGTGTGAAAACAATTTGAAAGCACATCATATGCATAGAAAGAGATAGAACTAGATGGGTCACCAAACCCTCATTAGGGTAAAAGGACTGAGAAGGAAGGATTCAAATAAATTTTAATAACATAAACCAAAAATTACTGTTTCATTGAAAAATCGTAACTTTAGAAAATCACCTGGTTTAAAACTTTTCTTACAAAAAAGTTACGAATAGTTAAAAAGAGAACCAAAATCTGCGACTTTGAATTTGAAAAGTATTCAAAAAAGGATTTTGAAAACAGTATATTAATAATTTACATTGTTTTGTCATTCAAATAATTTATCATTTACTGAGGTTATTAAAATGTAATTCATGGTTCTTTTAATTCCACTGTTATAGTGTTATACATATTATTACCTTCGTCATGTTATATGACCTCCCATGTCACATCCTCCAATGAGGATTTGATAATCTAAGGTTCTCTTTGCAAATTATATATTTCCTTCCATTAGACATTTCCTTCCAATAGTAGGGGGGCATGTGTCATTTCCGCTAGCAAATTGTGCGGGAAATGTCTAACCACGATATTTGGCTTTCTCATGTCTTCCTTGGTAAGGATTGCCCGGTTAGCCATTCGAAAATCGGTGCAAACTACCCTTAATTTACCCCTGAAGGGTGAAAATTTCAGTTCCCAATAACTCCCTTATTTATTAAGCTAGCGAATCAAACTTTTTTTGTTGGAAAGATAAAATAATTACCTTTTATTTGGTGTATGCTAATATACACTTTAGATAATTGTTTATAGACATAAATTAATAAATAACAATTTTTTTGTTTTTTTTTCTACGTACAAGTTCATAACTTTGTTATTCACGCTATGGATTTCAAAATTACCCAAATAAAAAAGATGCACAATTTCTTTACGAAGCTTTAGTGGTGTATAACATATAGTGGTGTTTCAAAAATAAAACCAGGAGAGCAGAAAGATCGGCGCGCGGACAGCTGGTCGTAGAGTAGAATAGCTATAATAGCTGAAAAATCACCGCACGTGCTGTGGGTAGAATTTAGAACGTTAGAATTTTCCAATATAATCAAGGACTGCGATAGAAATTTGTCATCAAATCGTCCTACATTTCAGTTTGTTAGACAATACATGAGTATGACTGAATCGATGCTGCAATTTTTGCGTGCAGTACGTTCTTCCAATTGGGATCTGCATCTAGCTGCACTAGATGACTTTAAAGGATATTTCTTTTCGCTCGATCAATTAAATTATGCACGCATGATACCATGGTATATTCACGAAATGTCTAGAATAAAAGAAACACATCCAACGTTATGGAACGATTTTCAGCACGGAAATTGGGTGGTAAATAAATCCAACAAGTCTTTTTGTGCTCTTGGATCGGATGAAGCATTAGAGCATGAAAACAGAAGACTAAAAGTTACAGGGGGAATCACTGGGATAACACAAAACGAACGGACACTAGCACGATTTTTCCTAGCTGAACCAGAGCTATCAAGATTGTGCAAAGAATCTAGCGAATTTCTTGGGATAAGGACATACAAGAGTGAATTGCACCACGCTATGAAAGAATTTATCTCAATCAGACATCAGACTAATGTCAATAAATTGAAAACTTTTTATAATAATAATTGCAATCCATTTGAATATGAAGGAAATGAATTGATAATTTAGTTACAAGTGTAATCTTTCCCGCTAAGATCAAAACTGATGTTTGTAATATGACAGATATAGGACGAAAAGCATGTGCATTATTTGAAAACGACAGAATCTCGGAAGTAACTACTAGTATATGGTCGCCAATGAAGAAAGTTAAGTTAAATTTATGTAGATCTGCAGCAAAGAATATTCAAGTTAAAACAAAAAATGACATAATTGAACTGAAAGAGACGGGTTCCTTTTTCACTCGATTATTATTAGCATCTAGAACGGTACCAGACTTTGATCTGAAAGAAATTATTTCTAAACATGAATTATCAGCAGTGCCGAGGTCGTTGTTTTCTATAGATGAAACGATGTTATTATGCTCATCTAAAAATAAACTCATGCATTTGTTGGAAAAATATGAAAATTCCAAAATCGTATCAACACCCTCTTAGCTAAAAATCGCAATAGTTGATAATATGGCAGAAATCCAATCATTTGAAAAAACAGGAGCTATAGTTTCGTGTGCGGATTAAAGAACACTGGCACTGGAACAAACAAGAGAAAAATCTGTTTACAATCAATATGTAATAATTTAGGAACGTTGAAAGTTAGTTGTCTCATTGGTTTACATAGCATTTCAGGCGCAGATGTAACTGGCTCATTTAATAAAAAAGGCAAAATTGCTTTTTGGAAAGCGTTTCTGGTGGCGGATAATATTAAACTAACGGCGTTAAGAGATTTAGGATTGTATGAAGCTCTATCCGATATAACTATTTCTGGAATTGAAAGATTTATCTGCAAAGTGTATGCCCCAAAAACAATAATAGAAACCATTACAGATTTACGTTGGTTTTTATTCTCTAAACGGCAATACACACAGGAGAAATTACCGCCCACAAAAGCAGCTTTAATACCCGCAATAAAAAGAGCGCAATTACAGTCGCTTATATGGAATAAGTTCAATATGCAGTTTCCAGGATTGCCATCGCCCACACTTTACGGTTGGGAAATTGTAACTGATAAATATAACCCAATTATGTCAGATGATCTGTGTATTCCGGAGAACCTGATTGATTTCACTAGATGTTGCTTAAGAAGTTAAATGTTGTAATGTTAAAAAGAAGTGCAATATGCACGTTGTAAGTGTGCATCCAAGAACATGTCTTGCTCAGAATTGTGCGAATGTGAGGGAGGAGAAAACTGTACTAATCCTGTAAATATTGTACGAGATGAATCAGATTCTGAGTAACGTTATACATTATATATTTAATGAGTAAAATTTTCGAATTACAAATTAATGTGTTTAATTTAATCATGTTTATACCAATATGAAAAATGTAGCATATTAAAATGACTTATTTAAATTATTTAATCCCGATATGATATGAGTAGTATTATAATAATGCAATTCTTATATAAAAATTAACTAGATCAGTTAAATGCCCACCGTCCGCGCGCCGATCTTTCTGCTCTCCTGGTTTTATTTTTGAAACACCACTATATGTTATACACCACTAAAGCTTCGTAATGAAATTGTGCATCTTTTTTATTTGGGTAATTTTGAAATCCATAGCGTGAATAACAAAGTTATGAGCTTGTACGTAGAAAAAAAAACAAAAAATTGTTATTTATTAATTTATGTCTATAAACAATTATCTAAAATGATTATTATCGTACACCAAATAAAAGGTAATTATTTTATCTTTCCAACAAAAAAAAGTTTGATTCGCTAGCTTAATAAATAAGGGAGTTATTGGGAACTGAAATTTTCACCCTTCAGGGGTAAATTAAGGGTAGTTTGCACCGATTTTTGAATGGCTAACCGGGCAATCCTTACTAAGGAAGACATGAGAAAGCCAAATATCGTGGTTAGACATTTCCCGCACAATTTGCTAGCGGAACTGCTATTTTACTACACATGCCCCCCTACTACAAGAAGAGACCGGCAGTAATCAAGTTCTTACTAGATGGGGAGCAATTTAAAAAAATTTGCTTTGCAAAAATGCTTTCCCGAAAAGATTACCTTTAAATTAATTTAAGGGTAATTAAAATATTATGAGACTTTTATACAAAATATTTTTGAAGTTTAGCTATATACTAATTTATTGTAGAAGTGATTTAAAAATTTTATATTGCACTATTATTTTAAAAAATGTAATTTTTGAAAATGCAAAGTAGGAGTATAATAATATCAATTTTGTTTAATTGGAGAGGGGGGTCTCATATTGATTACTCTCCTATACCCTTATCGTACTTATATCGTGCTAGTTTTTCATTTGGCGCTAAGTAATAAATTCTGTTGATTTTCTGATATTTTAGAAATGAATTTATTTCGTAAATTTCACAAAATATAAATAGTAATTTATACTAAAATTGTAGTTCAGGCATGAAAGGGGGTGGCACATCCGCTGAATTGCTGGGTAATAAATAAATGAAAATATTAGGTGAAATTAGAAAGAATTCCTAAAAATTCTTAGAGAATTTCAAGTAAATATACACAACAATTTATGATCAATTAATCCTTCCATAAAAATAAAAAGGTTACTTGATTGAATTAATTTTTGAAATGTACTCTTATAATTGATTTTGTCGGATTATTTTTGATAACTATTGGTGTCCTTATATCGTTTTTACCGAACTTATTAATTATTCTCGTACATAACTTGTTACTAACAAAAATTAGATTTTCAGCAGCTTCTAAAATTTCCATTTTGTTTATGGTGGGGGCGCCAGATTCAAGCTTTGCCCCCAATGATCAGATCTCTTTCGGAGGACTTTGATTGTTGATGTGGTATTTATTCTATACAGGTAATTATACAAATAGAAGGTCAATCAACAAATTACTATATATAAATAAACGCAAATGTGTTAGTTTAGTTCATACGAGGTGTTTTTACGATTCATACCAATCTGCGCAAGCTGTGCAGGTAAAAAATTATTTTTGAAGTGTAATACAATTTTTATAGAATCTATGTTTGCGTGGGTATCAGTGAATTTCCTAAAGCAATAACAATAGCCAAACAATCAAATAAATCTGACCGTTTATCGAAATTAAATCAAAACTTTCATACAAATTGTTATAAGCTGAATTTTCGATTTGCTGGAATGAAAATGAAATTTTTAATATATCATCTGCTGCTGCATTTTTTTGCAGACGGCTTCAGTAATGACTTCTTGTATAAGGTAGGCAATAGAAAATATTTTGGAGTTACAGTTAATAATCCAAGTTTTCAGTTTCGCCAACATGATTTTAAAATGAAAGATATGCGAATACAATTAATGAGTTACGACAAAGCTTACTATCATTATTTTAAAGTTATCGCGTTTAAATATAATCGGACTACCACGGCCCATAATATGACTTTTAAAGGATATGTCGATACAGGAGATAAATTGGAGGTAAAATAATTTTATCCAACGCCTATTTAATATTAAACAATTTCAACACCAATTTCGTTTTTAGTTACTTGTGCAGGTCAAAAAATTTTTAAGTAACGAGTATCGAGATTTTCCAGTTCGTTTTCAAGTAAATTTAAGGAAAGCGTACAAAGCAAATATTATTGGATTATCATCGATGATGAGCTGTGGAAACTTTACAAACTTCTATTTTTATAAGGTGTTAAAAAAAAAGTTTAATGTTATTACAGGTAATTTTTAATATCGAAATTTACAGAATACCGTTTATCACATGTGCAATTTCGTTGTTGATGAAAATTATTTTCCACCTCGCTTCCCTACTGGTAAATATTGTACAGAAACTCAGTTTCTATATTTAAATAACCCAATAGCAACTATGAATTTTTATGGAGAAATATATAGGCCAATACCTTACCCAAAAAATAATAAAAGCAGTTCAAGTGGTTAAATTTTTTCAACATGGCTCTTCAGGCTGTTCGGTAGGGTGAATCAATGGGAATAAAAAATAAGTTAGCGGGGTAAATTTGTAACAATATTATTATATAATTTATTATGTATTTTAGGTAATTCTGTACTACTATATTTAGAAAATAAAATTGTGCAATCATGAGTTATTCATTATTATTACAAGTCAAGTCTTCATTTGAATCCGCATAAAGCTCTCAATAGCATCCCATATTGACTGCTTTTGTGATCCATTGGAACTAAAATTGCATTTGTAAACTACAGCTAATTTCATTTTAATAATTAAGTAATCAGGAAAGACTGCAAGAAAATGATTCTTGAAGGTCAAATGATTCCCTGTGTTTTGTCAATACCTCTGGTGTCAGTTTTTCGCAAGTGAATATAATTCTGTGTGTTTAGTGAGGTTTTTGACCTAACCTGCCGAGAGAACGTTAGGACACCAAATTCTTTTACCACCAATTGAGGTAAAAAGACTAAGGAGGATGTGACGTCTATGGTGACCTACAAAATTTTATTCATATTTATGTAATATAGATAACACTAAAATAATAATAGTAAAATAGGAAAAACAGGGTATGTACATAGGTCAGCGATAAAAGCATCTCAGGTAATAGCATACTGCCTCAGATTTGGATCAGTCAGTTTTTTCTCGATTTTAGCTCGTCTACATAGTTACGGCCAGTTTTCAGCTTTTCCGCAAAAATGCAAATGAGTCACCCCTTCATAGCAAATTCCCCACGAAACCATCACAGAAGGTGGATAATAACCCCTTTGCACTCTTGGAATTTTTAGAATGCTTTCTTCTTAAAATTAAATTAAAATTTAAATTAAAATTTTTCTTCTACGGTAAAATTTTTTTTCATCCGTAAACAAAATGTTGCTGTGATTATTGTTAGCGTGTTGCCTCAAAAGACGTTTTTCAATTATTATTTAAATTTCCTTTAAAGCTACCGTAAGACGTTGTTCTGTTACCCGACGGTATGCACCAAGTCTTAGGTCTTCTTTTAAAATGCGAGACATACTGTGCTTAGAAATTTTGATTTCTCTGGGCATAATATTTGGTTCTCGTATTGGATATCTGCGAATTCGTTCGCTAACTGCATTAACGACTTTCAATGTGTGAACTGTTCGTGGCCGTCCACTTTTTCCTGTTGGTCAAAAATAAATTGACATAGGTGTTTCCTGTTTTTACGTCTTAGAATAATAGAGCAGGAGACTCTTATTGTAGAGATCTTACTTGGAAAAAAGCTCGAACAAAAATTGTTTTCGTGCGTGAAACGTAGAATTTTTATTGATACCTATGTCCATTTACGTATTATTTCGCATTAACGTTGTATTCTGTATTCGGCGCTAACAAACATTTGAAGTTGTTAACCCCTCGGTACGACCATGTAATTTTAACATACCATTATATTATTTGAAAAACAATAATAATTCAAAAAAAGTTAACCTTTTCCAGTATTTGAACAGCTAACAGTGCGGTTAATGATGTTGTTTAAAATAATAAATTATAAATAAAATGGTAAATTATAAATATTAAAGGCAATACAGTTGAAAAAGGGGTAAAAATGTAATTAAGCGAGGTATATGCGAAACCACCGTTAGAGCAACTAAAATTTCCAT